>CM070782.1:25193032-26393032 GCA_036346955.1 Dipus sagitta
CAGACAGGTGAAAGTGCTTTGGAAAGAGCTAACATTTGCTCTGGTTAAAAATTGCTCAAGTTAGTCATTAGCAACTGCAGCAAGAAAACACCCTAGCCTCTGCAGGCAAATGTGACAGTCCCTCGGGCCTTGATTTACATTCTCTGAGCCTCCCTGAGTTCACAAATTTTTGGGGATCTGTTGGACTAACAGATCCTGAGTACATGAGGACACATGCTATTTTCTGAGGAGTCAAGACAACTAAAGATACATCTGAGAAGTTGGCTCTTACAAAACTGTGAAACAATCAGTAATTGGTCTCGACTGAACACCCTGACTCAAGTTGGATCTAAAAACCTTTCGTGCCAGCTAATATCTAAAGTTTCTCATTTGCTATGTGGTACTAAAAGGATTAAAACAAAGAAAGTCTTGGCTTTAGAACTAGGCCCTGTGCTGTGCGTGGTGGTGCAAACCTTTAATCCTGGCACTCAGGAGGCAGAAGTAGGAGGATCTCCATGAATTCAAGGCCACTCTGAGACTACATAGTGAATTCCAGGTCAGCCTGGGCTAGAGTGAGACCCTACCTCAAAAACAAAAAAATTTAAAAAACCTAGGCTCCAATTCTGTAACCATCAACCCAGAGCTGGCGCCAGAAGGAGCTTCAGGCCTTCTAAGCCTGTGTTGTACCACTGAGCTACACTCTGGGTCCCCTTTTTCACTGAGCTTGCTTTGAGCTTCTCAGGGGCTGGACTGATTTTTCTGGGGCAAAGTGAGGCAGCATCTCAGTATCTGCACAAGATAAAGCATGACGTTCGGGGCTGGAGAGATGGCATAGCAGTTAAGGCACTTGTCTGCAAAGCCTAAGGACCTAGGTTCAATTCCACAGAGCCCATGTAAGGCAGATACACATGGTGGCGCATGCATCTGGAGTTCATTTGCAGTGGCTGGAGACTCTGGCACACCCACTCTCGCTCTCTTTCCTTCTCTCTCAAATAAATAAGATTTTGGGTGTTTTGTTTTGTTTTTCGAGGTAGGGTCTCACTTTTGCTCAGGCTGACCTGGAATTCACTGTGTAGACTCAGGGTAGCCTCGAACTCATGGTGATCCTCCTACCTACCTCTGCCTCCTGAGTGCTGGGATTAAAGGCGTGCGCCACAATACCCAGCATCAAATAAGATTTTTAAAAGCCCAAAACAGCCAGGCCTGGTGGCCCATACCTTTAATCCCAGAGGAGGCAGAGGTAAGTGGATCACTGTGAGTTTGAGGCCAGCCTGAGACTACATAGTGAATTCCACTAAAAGGGCTAGAGCGAGATGCTACCTTGAAACACCCCCCCCCCCCAAAAAAAAGCATTAAGTTCTTCGTACATTTCCTGGTCACAGCAGACACTAGTATGGGAAGAAAACATTAGCAGATAAAGGTGACCTCAGTGGTGTATTACCACATCTTTCAAGGTGTTCCTGTCTGCCCTAAAGAGGGGATGGAGATATAGACCACAGTGCCTATGCTCATTCACATTGTATGCAAATAAGTCAGGAACTCACTGAGACAACATCAACTACAACAGCTTTTTAATCTAATTTTATTCCTAAAGTTGAAATTAGCTAGCAGGTAGCACTAAAAATACACCTTCAACTATACAAAACAGTGTAAGCTGGTCACACATTAATAAAAAACTTAATACACTTCTAATATAGGAAATTAGATGCAGCCCTTGCTATGAAAAGCTGTACCTGAACAAAAATGAACACGTTTAGTCTAAGGCCCTGGCAGTTGACTACAGAATGTCAATTGTTCCCAATTATGTTCAAATACAGAAATAGCAACAGTGTGGAAAGTTACATTCATCAGAGATTAGCATTTAAAATATACATGGCTAATGAAGTTAACATTCAGAGTAGCCACCACTCAGCAGCCACTTGTGGGCAGTGAGCTCACGTTATACGAAGAACAAAAGTCAAACACAGGATAAAGAGAAAGCAAGAGATCGGGAGCAAAACCAAAACCCAAGAGTTAATGCCCACACACTGTGAACAATCTGACTTCAGCAATTAGTGGCATTGGGGGGACAAATGATAAAACCCAGCAGAACCTGGGAAGCCATGTATCCACAGGCCGAAAGACTCGCAACCTGGACTTGGGTTTCTTCCAACTTAGGATGAATCTTTCTGCCCCCAATCAGTAATGAAAATACTTTTTAAAAATAGCTTCTGCCTTGGAACAATAAGATTTCCAGTCCACGTTTGTACACTGAAATGTCTGGGATCAAGTCAGGTGAGTGTCCTATGGAGGAGCCTCAGATTCAGGACTTGAAAACATGCACGGCTCGCACCACATACTGCCGGCAGATGGGACACTCACTCATGCGCTTGCCACACTTGGTGCAGGTGACCATGTGCCCACACTCCAACAGGACACAATCAATGACAGCATCCATGCAGATACGGCACAGGCTATCATCTTCCTCCTCCTGCAGCTGCATCCGTTCACCATCTAAAAGGCAACAAAGAGCTGGAGTAGCACACATGGCTGCACCACTTCCTGCCCTACCCCCTGCTGAGCAGCCATCTTCTCAGTGACCACAAGCCCAAAACAATCCCAGTACTATTTTAAAAAGGGGGGGGGGGTGCTACAGAGATAGGTCATGTGCTTGCCTGTGACCTATGTTCAACTCCCCAGGTCCCATGTAAGCACAAGGTGACAAGCACATGCGTGCAAGGGGGCACACACATCTGCAGTTTGAATACACTGGCTGGAGGCCCTGGTGCGCCAATTCTCTCACGTTTAAAAAAAAAAAAGGCCAGTCTATTGGGCTTGCCTCCCAAAAAAAGGGGGGGGGGAGGATTCCCTAACTCACTGCATTTTTGTTCTTACCACCATAAATAGCAATGTCTTGGGGTTTAGTGAAGAATAAAAGAATGCTTGGCATAGAGCCAGCTAAACAAACGTTGGCTATTTATGTTATGGTATACTGTAAGGTAGTACTCGGTTTAGCCCAGACTGACCTAGAATTCACCATGTAGTCTCAGGATGGCCTAGAATTTTCAGTGATCCTCCTGGGCTGGGATTAAAGGAATGCACCACCACGCCCAGCTCAAGTAAGGCATTTTTTATAAGGATGAATTTAATCTGTATTTAGAAAAAAAACCATAAGCCCTATCCTGGTTTTCCTCACCTGAGTCAGGCCTCTAGTAGGATTTCAGTTGCTCCCCTAGCTATATGGCCATGGAGAAGCAGCAGTCTTTCATCTCGGTAGTAGCAGCTTTATTCACCCACAGGAAGGTTAATAACTTATATCACATAGCACAAGGTCCCCTCTCCTGCAGCCTGAGAAATACTCGGTGTCATGCTTTTTATATTCCACGTAAAACTGGGCAGTGGCTACTCTGAATGTTAACTTTATTAGTCATGTATATTTTAGGATTCTTTTTTAAATTTATTTTGAAGGGGGTCAGAGAGACAGCATGGGCACACAAAGGCCTTCAGCTGCCATGAACAAATTCCATCATATGCATCGTGCACTTGCATCACTGTGCATCTGGCTACATGGGACCTGGAAATTCAAACATGAGTTCTTAGGCTTTGCAGGCAAGCGCCTTAACTGCTAAGCCATCCTTCTAGCTCTAGTCATGTATATTTTAAATGCTGATCTCTGATGAATGTAACTTTCCATGTTGTTGCTATTTCTGCATTTGAACATAATTGGGAACCAAGGTACAACTGGCCTGTTAGAGGGGTTAGTGAGAAAACAAGCAGTTTTAAAGACAAGAAGTTTCATTAGAATTCTAACAGCTAATCAATTATGGTAAAAGAAAAATTTTTAAAAAGGCTGGCAGGGCTGGAGAGATGGCTCAGTGGTTAAATGCACTTCTTTGCAAAACCTGCTGGCCTGGGTTCAGTTCCTGAGTATGTACATGAAGCCAGATGCACATATATGCACATATATATATATGTATGTCTGAGTTTGAAGTGAGAGGAGGCCCTTACATGCCCATAGTCTCAATGACTGTCTCTTTTTCTCTTGGCTAGGGCTGGAGAGATGGCTTAGCAGTTAAGCATTTGCCTGCAAAGCCAAAGGATCCCGGTTCAATTCTCCCTGACCCACTTAAGCCAGATGCGTAAGGGGGCAAATGCATCTGGAGTGTTTGCAGCAGCTAGAGGCCCTGGCGCGCCCATTCTCTCTCACACACGCGCGCTCTCTCTCAAATAAATAAAATATATTAGAAAACAGGCTAGAGCTGGGCATGGTGGTACATGCCTTTAATCCCAGCTCTCAGGAGGCTGAGGTAGGAGGATCACCATGAGTTCAAGGCCACCCTGAGCCTACATAGTGAATTTCAGGTCAGCCTAGGCTATAGTGAGACCCTACCTTTAAAAAAAAAAAAAAAAAAAAAAAACCAGACTGGGAAGATGGTGCAGTGGAGAAAGTGCATTCTTGCAAATCCTAACAGCCTGAGGTCTAATTCCCAAACCACCCATATAAGCCAAACACAAGTGTGGTGTTTGTTTGTAGCAGCAAGAAACCCTATGAACATGCATGTGCATAAACACACATACAAATAATTTTAAGAGAGAAAGAACAGCACTCGGGAGGCAGAGGTAGGAGGATCGCCATGAGTTCGAGGCCACCCTGAAACTATATAGTGAATTCCAGGTCAGCCTGAGCTAGAGTGAGAACCTACCTTGAAAAACAAAAAAGAACAGGGTCAGGATGAGGAAATGTTTCAGTAGGTAACAACACTTTCAACATAAGCACGAGAGTCTGAGAGGGCCTATGATGACCTGAGTTCAATCCCCATCACCTATGTAAGCAACTGGGCATAACCACACACAGCTGTAACCCCAATTCTGTAGGAGTCAGAGACCAGAGAATGGTTGGGGCTTGCTGGTCAGCCAATGTAACAAAAAATAAAAATAAAACTAGCTGAGCATGGTGGCTCATGCCTTTAATCCCAGCACTTGGGAGGCAGAGGCAGGAGGATCGCCGTGAGTTTTAGGCCACCCTGAGACTACATAGTGAACTCCAGGTCAGCTCGCGCTAGGGTGAGACCCTACCTCCAAGAAAAAAATATATATATAATATATATATATATATATATATATATATATAATATATTCTGGATTAGACAGAGTCTCACTCTGCGGCCCAGACTTGGCACCTCAACCTCGCAAGCACTGAGATTACAGGCATGCGCCACCATGCCTGGCTAAATCTGACTTAATGACAGCAACAACCACATTTTACAAGTCCAAGGAAGGATACTATAGATGGAAAATGGGAAAAAAAATAATAACCCACATGACTTTTGGTTTTCTTCATTCTCTTTGTACAACCGGTTGACTTTCTCTACCAGCTCCCATTTTTCACAACAGCCAGAATAGTTGACAAAATTCCGAGCCAGGATTTCCTTCAACTGCCGTACACTCATCCCTTCTACCTCTTCAAGGCTTGACAGGTCAGACAGGGAAGCTCTCATTCTCTTCTGAGTAAGCCCGGGCTTCTGAAATCAGAGCATCTGTTAGTTCCTCTGTTCCCCCTAGTTCAGACCCTCCCCTTCACTGTTTGGTGGTCCTGGCCCAGAATACTCTTCCCAGATTTATCAGCAGTCTGAAGTGTTCTACATTCAAACCAGAACATCCTGTGCTAACTTAGAGAAATCCACATGGCATCATCCCTCTCTGCTACATGCATGTATCAGGAAAACTAAGTTTTATAGGAGTCTTGAGGCCGGGTGTGGGCACACCATTAATCCCAACACTCGAGAGGCAGAGGTGGGAGGATTGCTGAATTCAAGGCCACCCTGAGACTACAGAGTGAATTCCAGGTCAGCCTGGGCTAGAGGGAGACCCTACCTCAAAAATAAAAAAATTCTAGGAGTCTCACCTGCTCCTCCAAGTTTTCATCATCATCTTCGTCGTCATCATCATCATCGTCGTCCTCATCATCTTCGTCTTCTGTGTTTGCTGAAGCTATTTCACTCTGTACCTACACACAGGATGTATCTAAATAGGTCAGTGATTTGCTTTTCCTAACAGTATCAACCTGTATTTATCCTTAAGCAAACGTTTTCTATTGACCCTCCCTACTCAAGAATAACCCCAAGTCTGACACTCATCTTTGGATCCTGGATTCCGTCTCCAGAGCCTCATGTCACTGAGTGCACCACTCTGTGCATCTAGTGTTATGTGGGTACTGGGGAATTGAACCCAGGCCATCAGACTTTGCAAGTAAGTGCTTTTAACTGCTGATCCATTTCTCCAGCCCTCAAATAAATTGTTAAAAAAAAAATATATATATATATATATATATATATATACATATACATATATATGTATATGTATGTATATATATATATATATATATATATATATATATATATATATACACATACATACATATACATAAACTCAGGGTTTAAAATTATGCTTCTTCACTGGTGGCTGATACAGATTATAGCTTTATTGATAATTTTTTAAATTTATTTTTTTATTTACTTATTTGAGTGAGAGAGGCAGATAAGAGAAAGAGAATGGATGTGCCAGGGTCTCCAGTCACTGCAAATGAACTCCAGACGCATGCGCCACCTTGTGCATCTGGCTTACATGGGTCCTGGGGAATTGAACCAGGGTCTTTTGGCAAGCGCCTTAACTGCTAAGCCATTTCTCCAGCCTTGGTTGTAGCTTTAATACTTTCTTAATAATAACTGGTACATTTTTCCTTAGGAAACGAGAAATCCCTTCAATTTCTTTTTTTTTTTTTTAGTAGTTTATTGTTCTTTTGTTGCTGTTGTTGTTTATGTTTTTGTTTCAAGAGAGGGTCTCACTCTGTATTCCCAGGCTGGTCTCAAATTCACAGTGTTCCTGCTACCTCTGTCTCCCAAGTGCTGGGATTAAAGATGTTCAATACTACACTCAGCTTTTTTGGTTTTTCAAGGTAGGGTCTTGCTCTAACCCAGGATGACCTGGAACTCACTATGCAGTCTCAGTTCAGGCTGGCCTTGAACTCATAGTAATCCTACCTCTGCCTCTCGTGCTGGGATTAAAGGCAACCACGCCTGGCTCAGGTTTTACTTTTAGACAGGGTCTCTCTATGTAGCCCAGAATAGCCTGAGCTCACCACCCTGCCTTGACCTAAATTCTGGAATTAATAGTTATATATCACCATTGCTGGTGACATTTGGTCTTTTGACTGTATTTTGACCATAGTTTGCCAACAGTCTAGGTCAGTGCCTCATTTTACATATCCTACCCCACCTACACAGAAATACTTGTAGCATGCGCTACCACACCTAGCATCCATCCATCCATCTACTTTTTACATATCCCACCCCACCTCCACAGCCATACTGTAGCATACACTACCACACCTAGCATCTATTCATTTACTTTTTTTTTTTTTTTTTTTTTTTTTGGTTTTTCGAGGTAGGGTCTCCCCCACTAGCCAAGCCTGACCTGGACCCACTCTGTATTCTCAGGGTGACCTTGAAATCATGGCAGTATTCTTACCTCTGCCTTCCAAGTGCTGGGATTAAAGGTGTGTGCCACCACACCAGCTCCATCTACTTTTTTTTTTTTAAGTTTTGAGAAGAGTTGTTTTTTTAATTTTATTTATTGATTTGAGAAAAAAAGACATATATAGAGAGAATGGGCACACCAGGGCCATCTACTTTTAACAATCCCTTTCTTCAAGAAAAAAATATAGGTCAGGTGTGGTGGCACACTCCTTTAATCCCAGCACTAGGGAGGCAGAGGTAGGATCGCCATGAGTTCAAGGCCATCCTGAGAATACACTGTGGGTCCAGGTCATGCTTGGCTACTGGGGGAGACCCTACCTTTAAAAACAAAAAAAGTACTCACAGTAAACACCATGTTAATTTACTTTAAAAGGGGAGGGCTAAGCCAGGTGTGGTGGTGCATGCCTTTAATCCCAGCACTTGGGAGGCAGAGGTAGGAGGATCACCATGAATTTAAGGCCACCCTGGGACTACAGAGTGAATTTCAGGTCAGCCTGACCTAGAGTGAGACCCTACTTCGGGAAAAAAAAAAAAAAAAAGGGAGGGCTGTATACATGGCTTAGCTGTTAATGTACTTGCCTACATTAAGGACTCATGTTTGACTCTCCAGGTCCCATGTAAGCCAGACGCATAGTGGCACAAGTGTGCAAGGTCACACATACAGAGGACACACGCACTTGGAGTACGACTGCAGTGGCTAGAGACCCGGGTGCACCAATTCTCTTTCTCACATTTAAAAAGGGGGGGGATACCGGAGAGATAATTTAGTGGTGAAGGTTCTCGCTTGTGAAGCCTGAAGACCCAGGTTCAATTCCCAAGTTCCCATGTAAGCCAGATGCACAAGGTGGTGCATGCATCTAGAGTTTGTTTGCAGTGGCTGGAGGCCCTGACATGCCCATTCTCTATCTGCAACTCTTCCTTCCCTTCTCTCTCTCTCTAAGTAAATAAATGAATTTTTTGAAAAAAAATTTTAAAGGCAGTCTATTGGGCTTGACTCAAAAATAAATAAATAAATAAAAATAACAAGCCATGTGTGGCACACACCTTTAATCCCAACACTTGGAAGGCAGAGGTAGGATCGCTGTGATTTTGAGGTCACCCTGAGACTACACTGAATTCCAGGTCAGCCAGGACTAGTGAGACCTTACCTCAAAAAAACAAAATAAAATAAAAGGGCGTGCTGGGGAGATGGCTCAATGGTGCTTGCCTATGGAGCCTGCTGACCCAGGTTTAATTCCCCAGTACCCAAGCAAAAGCCAGATGTACAAAGTCACACAAGTGTTTGGAGTTTGTTTGCAATGGCAAGAGGTCCTGGTGTGCCCATTCATATCCTCTCCCCCTTTCTCTCAGCTTGTAAATAAACAAAACTTTTTAAAAAGCTAGGTGTGGTGGTATATACCTTTAATCCCAGCACTTGGGAGGCACAGGTAGGAGGATCTCTGTGATTTCAAGGCCACCCTGAGACTCCACAATTCCAGGTCAGCTGGGGCTATGTGAGACCCTACCTCGAAACCAACCCCCCCCCCAAAAAAAAAATAAATAAAAAGACCTGGGACTGGGGAGATAGCTCAGTGGTTAAAGGCACTTACTTGCAAACTGCAAAGCCTCCTGGCCTGGGTTCAACTCCCCAACACCCATATACAGTGATATAAGCATCTGGTGTCTGTCTGTAGCAAGACAGAGACACATACACACATACAAACACACAAAATAAACTAAAAATAAAAAATGACAAATATGTGTATTAAGTCCCTAACATGAATACAGGAATATCTTTGATTCAATCCCCAAACACTACATAAAACCTGACTCACTGGCACAGGCCTGGAATCCCAGCACTTGAGAGGTAAGGCAGGATGATCAGAGAGGCTGGAGAGATGACTTAGCAGTTAAGGCCTGCAAAGCCACAGGACCCAGGTTCAATTACCCAGGACCCACATAAGCCATATGCACAAGGTGGCCCATGCGTCTGCAGTTCATTTGCAGCGGCTAAAGGCCCTGATGTGCCCATTCTCTCCTCCTCTTCCCCTGCCTCTTTCTCTCTCAAAAAATAAATGGTCAGCAGAGCCAGACAAGGTGACATACATCTTTAATCCCAGCACTAAGGATGTAGAAGTAGGAGAATCGCCATGAGTACGAGGCCACCCTGAAACTACATAATGAATTCTAGGTCAGCCTGGACAAGGGGTGGGGACTGGGGGGAAGAAATTAAAGGTCAGGGAGATAGCTCAGTCAGTAAAGTCCTCAATGAGTTTGGATCCCCAGCACTCACAGAAAAGCCAGGCACAGTGGCATGTGCCTGTAACCCAGAACTGGAGAGGTGGACAGGAGAATTCCTGGGACTTGCTGGCTCACTAAACTAGCTGAATTGGTGAGCTCCGGGTTGACCCTGTTTCAAAGATGCCGGGTGTGGTGGCACACGCCTTTAATACCAGCACTCAGGAGGCAGACATAGGAGGATCGCCATGAGTTCAAGGCCACCCTGAGACTACATAGTGAGCTCCAGGTCAGCCTGAGCTAGAGTGAGAACCTACCTCAAAAAACAAAGAAAAAATAAAAACAAACTAAAAAGAGTACTGAAATGATGGCTTAGCAGTTTGCCTGCAAAGCCAGAGGACCCAGGTTCGATTCCTCAGTATCCACATAAGCCAGATGCACAGGTGGTGTGTGTGTCTCGAGTTCGTTTGCTATGGCTAGAGGCCTTGGAGCACCCATTCTCTCCCTCTCTCTCTGCTTCTTTCTGTCTCTGAAATAAATACATAAAAATCAAATATATGTATATTTAAAAATAAATAAATATCCTGAGACTTACATAGTGAATTCCAGGTCAGACTGAGCTACAGCAAGACTCTACCTCAAAAAACAAAAATAAATAGCCAGGTATGATGTTATCCCAGCACTTGGGAGACAGAGGTAGGATGATCACTATGAGTTCAAGAGCACCCTAAGACTACATAGTGAATTACAGATCAGCTTGGGCTAGAGTGAAACCCCACCTCAAAAAAACAAAAACAGGGCTGGAGAGATGGCTAACCTAAGGAAACAAGTTAAATTCTCCAGGTCCCACATAAGCCAGATGCACATGGTGGCACATGCATCTGGAGTTCTTTTGCAGTGGCTAGAGGCCCTGGCATGCCCATTCTCTCTCTTCCTCCCTCTCTCAAATAAATAAATAAAAATAAAATCTTAAAAAAAAAAAAAAAAAAAACAGCCAGATGCACAAGGGGGTGCATGTGTCTGGAGTTCGTCTTCAGTGGCTGGAGGCCCTGGTGCGCCCGTTCTCTCTCTCCCCCTTTCTCTGTCAAATAAATAAATAAATAATAAAATGGTTAAAAAAATAAAAAGCAGTATAAGCAGGACTTGGTGGTGCATGTCTTTAATCCCAGAACTTGGGAGGCAGAGGTAGGAAGATCACCATGAGTTCAAGGCCAGCCTGAGACTCCATAGTGAATTCCAGGTCAGCCTGGACTAGAAAAACCTTAAAAAACCAAAAATAAATAAATAAATGTTAGTGCTCAACTACAAAAGGTACAGAAATTGAAATAACAACTAAGGCCAAAAAGCACTTGCAGGCCACCTAGCACCTAAGCAGGCCTGCAGGGCTAGTGCAGCTCGGTGTGGATCCTCTGCTCGGGCATGACTTGAGGTTCATCTGAAGCCACTCAGCACTAAAGACCCCACCACATATAGCCAAGAGTGAGCATGTCAGGCCCTTGGGGTCAACAATCACACCCTCGTACCTGTGCCAACACTCCTGATCTGAAGGTCCCATCTCTATCCATGAGCTCTCCCTGGAAGGAAGACACAGTAGCAGAGGGGGCTGTATAATTTGAAAAAAAAGACTGTGTAAAAAAGCTAGATGACTGGGACTGTGAAGAATTCAGGCTACTTGAGTCAAGATCATCCTCAGAGCCTAGTCTGTGATGGCACAGTACTAGATCGACCAAGTCTTCCTTCTCTCGACAAGTATCAATTGGTATGTTTCTAAGAAGGAGATACTGCCGTAGATCCTTCACTTTTAGACGCATCAACTGCGGGCGCTGGAAGGCCGTCTCTTGCAGCAAGTGACAAGTAGAACATCTACGAAGATTTTCTTGTAAGACTGAACAAACGGAGCAAAAATCCTTCTTGCAGTCACAACACACATGCTGAAGAAATAGAAAATAAGCACTTAATGACAGCAACACATGAGTCATTATCAAAACACTATTTGTCTTCTATTAAAATTTAAACTTAGTTCATATGAAGGCCCAATAGTACCAGCCTATTATCACAGGCATTGTAGTGTTCCGAAACTATAAAGATCAACATAACCACTGCCAGGACAGTGTAAATTCACAGAAGTTCAAATATAGCACTTTAAGAAAAAAAACACAGCTCTTGTGTTAATGAATTAAAACTTTTCCACCCCTTGGCACAAACATGTAATTAGCAGAACACAGCTGACTGGAACCACATGGAGCAGAAAGCACAGTCACAAACATTCTTCCTGGTCTTCTGCTATGTGAACATGTTTCACACTCACTGCAGAGGAAAAGAAAGAGCCAGGTGGTGGCACACACTGTGAATCCCCTCCAGGGTGGAGGGAGGCAGAGGTAAGAGCACTGCTGTGTGTTCAAGGCCAACCTAAGACTATAGAGTGAGTTCCAGATCAGCCTGGGCTGAGCTGGAGCAAGACCCTATCTCAAAAAAAAGGAAAAAAAAATAAATAGGAAAGAGAAATTGACCTACATAGCCTTGATCCCAATCAAAGCCATCCCAGAAGAGAACCATCAAAACGACAAGTCATATGTGCTCATTTCTACTCAGTGCACTGTTGTCACAGATAAAATTTCCATGTAACCTCAAAGGAGTGAACTAATGATCAAATAGCTGCAAGGTGACCATGGGAAAATAACTTTTACCTTAAGTTTTATGATAATCTCTATAAACAGTACTTCTACTATTTTCTTTCTATTTTGTTTTGAAACAAAGTCTCTCAACTATAGCTCAGGCCAGCCGAGAACACACTATGTAGGCCAAGCTAGCTTCAAACTTGCAGAAATCCTCTGTCGCAGCCTTCCACAGGGCTAAGATTACAGGTGTGAGCCACCATACCACGCTTTCTCTTGAGAGTTAAAAATATGGTCAAAAGCTAGGTGTGGCTTGCTTGCACCTGTAATCCCAGCACCAGAGGGGCTGAGAAAAAAAGGATTGCAGCAAACTAAGCTTGGTGGCGCATGCCTTTAATCCCAGCACTCTGGAGGCAGAGGTAGGAGGATCACCATGAGTTCGAGGCCACCCTGAGACTACATAGTGAATTCCAGGTCAGCCTGTGTTAGAGTGAAACCCTGTATTGGGGGGGGGGGGGTTGCACCAAGTTCAAGGCTAGCTTAAGCTATATTAAAAATAAATAAATGCCGGGTGTGGCAGCGCACGTCTTTAATCCCAGCACTTGGAAGGCAGATGTAGGAGGATCACTCCAAGTTCGAGGCCACCCTGAGACTACATAGTGAATTACAGGTCAGCCTGAGCTAGAGTGAGACCCTACCTTGAAAAACCAATAAATAAACAAACACCGCCAGGCATGGTGCTGGACTCCTTTATTCCCAGCACTTGGGAGGCAGAAGTAGGAGGATTGCCATGAGTTTGAGGCCAGCCTGAGACTACATAGTGAATTCCAGGTCAACTAGAGTGAGACCCTACCTCAAAAAAAATAAATAAACAGGAGGGCTGGAGAGATGGCCTAGCTATTAAGGCATTTGCCTGCAAAGCCAAAGGACCCAGGTTCAACTCCCCAAGACCCACGTTAAGGCAGGTGCACGGGGGGGGGGGCACATGCATCTGGAGTTTATTTGCAGTAGCCGGAGGCCCTGAGCACCCATTCTCTATCTGTCTCTTTCTCTCTCTCAAATAAAAATAAAAATAAATAAATGGGCTAGAGAGATGGCTGAGCAAATAAGGCACTTTCCTACAAAGCCAAAGGACACTCAGGTTCAATTCCCCAGGACCCACATAAGCCAGATGCACAAGGTGGCACATGCATCTGGAGTTCATTTGCAGTGGATGGAGGCCCTGGCATGCCCATTCTCCCTCTTCTCTCTCTCCCAAATAAATAAATAAATAAACCATGGTAGCACACACCTTTAATCCAAGCACTTGGGAGGCAAAGGTTAGAGGAGGATCAGGTGAGTTTGAGGCCATCCTGTGACTACACAGTGAATTCTAGGTCAGCCTGAACTAGAGTGAGACCCTGTATATATACAAAACAAAATAAAAAAATATATAGTAGTATAGTCAGGAATAGACTGGCAACTATAGTTCAGTACTAATACATACATACACACACACACATATACTGCAAAAGGCTCTAGAGTTTGATCCTCAGCATTACAAAAAGACAAAAAAGAATACAGATAGGAACAAATTTTGGGGGCATGTGCCTTAACCACTAAGCCACCTCTCTAGCCCAAATTTTTTGAAACTTGAGACCACACTTACAAAACATCACCTAGGCGTGGTGGCACACATCTTTAATCCCAGCACGCAGGAGGCTGAGATAGGAGGATCCCTATGACTTTGAGGCCAGCCTACCACACAGAATTCAAGTCAACCTGAGCTAGAGTAAGACTCTACCTCAAAGAAAAAAAAGGAAAAAAAAACTCCACATCAGTTAAATCTCTTTCTTCAAATGAAAGTATCATCAGGAAGAGTTAAATGGTAATGGGTATGAGTTCAGGAGTAGATAGATGTCTGTGCAACATGAAAAGTAGCAGTTTACTCAGAAAATTTAACAGGGAGAGGCTGGAGAGTTGGCTTAGCAGTTGAGTTGCTTGACTGCAAAGCTGGAGGACCCAGGTTTGATTCCCCAGGACCCACGTTAGCCAGATACATAAGGTGGCACATGCACCTGGAGTTCATTTGAAGTGGCTGAAGGCCCTGGCATGCCCATTTTCTCTCTCTCAAATAAATACAATGAAATAAATGTTTAAAAAAAATTAACAGAGGGGAAACCAACTGCTCTCTAATTGGACAGGAGGCCTGCTCCACAAGAGGGAATATATCTGATACTGAAAACCTATGACAGAGTAGGTCATGAACCCTAATGGTGTAATGCCTACTGGTATCTGGCTAAATGTATATATTATGCTCACTAAAATGCCCAGTAAGCACTTCTCTTAATGTATGTATGTATGTGTGTGTTTGTATGTAGTGTATATATATATTTTTTTGTTTGTTTGCTTTTATTGTTTTTTTTGAGGTAGGGTCTCACTCTGGCTCAGGCTGACCTGGAATTCACTATGTAGTCTCAGGGTGAACTCGAACTCACGGTGATCCTCCTACCTCTGCCTCCCAAGTGCTGGGATTGAAGGTATGTGCCACCACGCCTGGCTTCATACCCACATATTAATGCTAGTCTCACTTTTGGTTAGAGAAGCTTCTCTTTTCAGATGGCGGTGACCTCTGGGATGACTCAAAATGCACCATGGAGCTGAGAAGAAGTGACAGAGGAGTGCTCAGCACTGAAACATCTCTATCACACCTTCCAAGGCTCAGGGTCCATTGGGGAAGAGGTGGCGGAAAGAATGTAAGAATCAGAGGAAGGCTAGGACTCCTTACAATGCACTCTTCCAGACACAAAATGGCCTGGCTATCCATGACTTTGCAGTGCCTGGCACTACCTATAGACCACCACTATAATAGGAGGAAATGACAGACTGATTGACAGGGGCAGAGGATATGATGGAGAGTGGGGTTGTGAAGGAAATAGTTGGGGGGAAATTATCATGGTTTATTGTCTATAATTATGGAAGTTGTCAATAATAAAAAAATTAAAAATAAGGGGGCTGGAGATATGGCTCAGCAGTTAAGGCACTTGCCTGCAAAGCCAATACCCAGGTTCATTTCCCCAGGACCCATATAAACCAGATGCACAAGGTGGTACATGTGTCTGGAGTTTGTTTGCAGTGGCTGGAGGCCTGGTGCGTCCATTCTCTCTCTCTGCTTCTTTTTCTCTTTCAAATAAATAATATTTTTGTTTGTTTGTTTTTTCTACGTAGGGTCTCACTCTAGCTCAGGCTGACCTGGAATTCACTATGTAGTCTCAAACTCATGGCAATCCTCTTACCTCTGCCTCCCCAATGCTAGGATTAAAGGCATGTACCACCACGCCTGGCTTAAATTTTTTTTTTTTTAATTAAAAATTTGAGAGCTGGAGAGATGGCTTAGCGGTTAAGGTGCATGCCTGCGAAGCCTGAGGATCCAGACTCGATTGTCCAGGTCCCACGTAAGCCAGATGCACATGGTGGCACATGTGTCTGGAGTTTGTTTACAGTGGCTAGAGGCCCTGGCATGCCCATTCTCCTACCCCCCCCCCCGTCTCTAATAAATAAATAATAAATCTTAAAAAAGAAAAAATTAAAAATTTGAAAATAAAAGTTTTGTTTTGTTTTTTAAAAGAAAATTTGAGAGAAACAGAATTCCTTCAACTGTATAGTTTTCCAAATGGGAAATGATGACGGATGAGTCATTAGTGATTC
The DNA here is from genome assembly GCA_036346955.1 of Dipus sagitta. Lineage (NCBI taxonomy): Eukaryota > Metazoa > Chordata > Mammalia > Rodentia > Dipodidae > Dipus > Dipus sagitta. The sequence goes on from CM070782.1 coordinate 25,209,045, forward strand.
AAAATAACCTACAATAAAGAATTCTGATCCATGCTGTCTTTGTTTCTGTTTTGTTTTCTTGTATGTCTTCAGTAACACTTCATTCAACTCACCTTCTTTCTAAAGACTGAAAATGAAAGTCCACAGGCTTTGCAAACTATATTAGGCCCTTCAGGAGCTGCTGGTGGATAGGTGGAAAAGTCAGAGCTTGGTGTAAATCTGAACGGACCAGTGCCTCCTGCAAATCCCGTCTGCTGGCCCCTGACAGCTCCAGTTCCCATGACTTCATTCAGCAGCCCACAACATGAAGCCCACATAGAGGTGGCACCCGCCTGAAAAGAAACACAAGTGCCACATTTTAAAGATAAATGAACATGGGATATCTGGGATCCTCTGGAATGCTATTCCAGAGAGGTAAATTTCCCCTAAATAACTTTGGGATCACAAGATAATCATCTCTAATCCAAAACTGCAATACAATACTAAATAGCACCAGATCATTATAGTACTCTTTTCAAATTTCAAGCAGGAGTTGCTCAATAAGTCCATGCAAATATCCAAAACCCACAAAAACTGCAAAATCTAAAGAACTTCTAGTCCCAAGCTTCTAGATAAGGGATATTCAACCTATACTTAAGGCACCAAAATTTCAAATTTTTTGTTTTTTTATTTTTAAACCAGATGTACAAGGTGGCACATGTCTGGAGTTTTTGCAGTGGCTGGAGGCCCTGACGCACCCATTCTCCCCCCCCCCCATCTTTCTCTCAAATAAATAAATATATTTTTAAAAAATCAGGTAAAATAATTAATAGTTCATACCTGACTCTAAAGCCATAATTTGCTTAAATATAAAAACAAGAGCCTAGAGCACATGCCTTTAGTCCCAGCACTCAGGAGGCAAAGATAGGAGGATTGCCAGGAGTTCAAGGACACATTAAGACTACATAGTGAATTTCTTCATAGTTAATTCCAGGTTAGCCTGGGCTAGAGTGAGACCTTACCTTGAAAACTACACACACTTTCAAAAGCCTGGTTTGGTGGCACATGCCTTTAATCTCAGCACTCAGGAGGCAGAGGTAGAAGGATCGCTGTGAGTTTGAGTTTCAGGCCAGCCTAAGACTGCATAGTGAATTCCCAATCAGCTACAGTCAGAGCAAGACCCTACCTTGAAAAACTAAACAGAGTAAGTATATATAATAATAAATATAGATGCATGTGTATGTATATGGCGAGACTAACAGATACTTTAGAGGCTTTTAAAATTTTTTCTTTTTATTTATTTGAGAGAGAGGGGGGAGAGAATGGGTGCTCCAGGGCCTCTAGCAACTGCAAACAAACTCCAGATATATGCAACACTATATGCATCTGGGCTTATATGGGTACCGAGGAATTGAACCTGGGTTCTTAGGCTTTGCAGGTAAGCACCTTAACAGCTAAGCCATCTCTGCAGCCCATGTTTTTTGTTGTTGTTGTTTTTTGTTTTTTAAGTGGAGAAAGAGAGAATGGGCGCACAGGGCCTCTTGCTGCTACAAACAAATTCCAGATGCATGTGCCACTGTGCATTTGGCTTTACATGGGTACTGGAGAATTGAACCTAGACAATCAGGCTTAGTAGGTAAGCACCTTAATGGCCATCTCTCCATCCCTGGGAGTGATTCTTGTTCTTTCTTTCTTTTCTTTTCTTTTCTTTTTTTTTTTTTTAAGGCAACCCCAACAGTCTGGCTTCTTTCTTTCTTTCTTTCTTTCTTTTTTTGTTTGTTTGTTTGTTTGTTTTTCGAGGTAGGGTCTCATTCTAGCCCAGGCTGACCTGGAATTCACTATGGAGTCTCAGGGTGGCCTCGAACTCACAGCAATCCTCCTACCTCTGCCTCCCGGGTGCTGGGATTAAAGGCATGCACCACCACACCCAGCTCTTTCTTTCTTTCTTTTTAATGGGGGAGAGAGAAAGAGAATTGTCACACCAGGGCCTCTAGCCACTGCAATCAAACCCCAGACATATGTACCACCTAGTGCACATCTGTGAGCTTGAGTGCTTGCAACATTTTGTGTCTGGATTACATAGGACTTGGAGAGTCAAACATGGGTCCTTAACAGGCAAGATCCATAACCGCTAAGCCATCCCTCCAGCCCTCAGCATGATTCTTTTGTTGTGCTTTTTCAAGAAAGTGTCTCACTCTAGACCAGGCTGTCCTGGAATTCACTATGTAGTCTCAGGCTGGCCTCAAACTCATGCATGGCAAGACTACCTTTGCCTCCCAAGTGCTGAGATTAAAGGCATGTGCCACCACCTGGGCTGGAGAGATGGTTTAATGGTTAAGGTGCTTGCCTGAAAAGCCAAAGGACCCAGATTCGATTTCCCAGAACCCACATAAGCCAGATGCACAAGATGGCACATGCATCTGGAGCTCATTTTCAGGAGCTGGAGGCCCTGGTGTGCCCATTTCTCTCTCTATCTGCCTCTATATCTCTCAAATAAATAAATAAAATTAAGTAAAACATTTTTTTAGGGGGCTGGAGAAATGGCTTAAGGCATTTGCCTGCAAAGCCAAAGGACCCAGGTTTAATTCCCCAGGATCCACATAAGCCAGATGCACAAAGGACACATGCATGTGGAGTTTGTCTGCAGTGGCTAGAGGCTCTGGTGTACACATTCTGTCTGTCTCTTCTATATCTCTCTCTGCTTGCAAATAAATAAAATAAAATAAAAACTTTAAAAAAAAAAGATAGGGCTGGAGTGGTAGCTTAGTGGTTAAGGTGCTTGCCTGCAGAGCCTAAGGACCCACGTTCAACTCTCCAGACCCCACATAAGCCAGACACATAAAGGTGAGGCAAACATAAGGTCACACATGACGACTAGGTGGCACAGCATCTAGAGTTCAATTGTAGTGCCTGAGGCCCTGTTGTGCCAATTCTCTCTGTTTCTTAAAAAAAAAAAAAGATACACTTACAATTCTCTAAATTAGCTTTTCGTTGAAAACAAATTGCAATTTGGGGCTGGAGATAAGGCTTAGTGGTTAAGGTGCTTGCCTGCAAAGCCTAAGGCACTTAAGGAACTACAGGAGGAACTCAGGTACTTTGCATATCTTTAGATTAGAATTTCAAACCCATCACCACACCTTAGGGCTGGACCCTAAGATCCACCCAGTGACACCACCTCCAGCCAGGTGGCTGCAGATGCAAGCTACAAACTAATAAAACACTGAATATATTAGGAGCTATCTATTCAAATTACCACACACAGCATCTTGAGTTTGATTTCAGTGGCCGAGGCCCTCACACACCAATTCTCTCTCTGTAAAAAAAAAAAAAAGAAAAGAAAAAGAAAAAGAGGAAGATACACCTACAATCCTCTAAATTAGCTCTTAGTTGAAAACAAATATTTCAGTTTAGGGCTAGAGATATGGCTTAGTGGTTAAGGTGCTTTCCTGCAAAGCCTAAGGACCCAGGTTTAATAACCCAGTACCCACATAAGCCAGATGCACAAGGTGATGTATGTGTCTAGAGTTCATTTGTAACAGCTAGGGCCCCTTTCTCTAATGAAGAAATAATATTTTTTTAAATATTCCAGCCAGTGGAGGGATGGCTTAGCGGTTAAGGCATTTTCCTGCAAAGCCAAAAGACCCAGGTTCAATTCCCCAGGACCCATGTTAGCCATATGCACAAGGAGGCGCACACATCTGGAGTTTGTCTGCAGCGGCTGGAGGCCCTGGTGCGCTATTCGCTATTCTCTCTCTCTCTCTCTCTCTCTCCTTCCCTCTCTCCCTCTTTCTCTGTCAAATAGATAAATAAAAATATTTAAAAAATATTCCAGCAGGCTCAGTGAAGCACACCTTTAATCTCAGCACTTGGGAGGCAGAGGTAGAAGGATCACCATGAGTTTGAGGCCACCCTGAGACTACATAGTGGATTCCAGGTCAGCCTGAAATAGGGTGAAACCCTACCTCAGAAAACCAAAAAAAATTTCAATTTGCACATAACTTTTTGGAGAAAGAAGACAGATACCTTAACTGCAGAAATGCCATGGGGAAAACTTTTCTTCAGACAATGGGTAAGAAGCTATCTAACTACTAATCAATTAAACAACCCTATTTGCCTTTATCCCCCTTATGATTCACCTTAACTACAGAAGTGCCATGGGGGAAAAGTTTTCTTCAGACAAAGGGTGAAAAGCTATCTAGCTATTAATCAACTGAACAACCTTATTGTACTTCATCCCCTTATGATTCATGCAAATGTTGTCGAAACTAGACTCAAAAGTTCCTTTTGGGCTAGACAGATGGATCAGCAGTTAAGGCACTTATCTGCAAAGCTTAATGATCCCGGTTCAATTCCCCAGTTCCCACGTAAAGCCAGATACACAAAGTGGTACATCTGGAGTTCGTTTGCAGCAGCTGGAAGCCCTGGCGCACACAATCTCTGCTTACAAATAAACAAAAAATAAAAGTTTCCCTTTTAAGCCAGGCGTGGTGGCACACGTCTTTAATCCCAGCACTTGAGAGGCAGAGGTAGGAGGATCTCCATAAATTCCAGGCCAGCCTGAGATAACATAGTGAATCCCAGGTCAGCCTGGGCTACAGCAAGACCCTACCTTGAAAAACAAAACAAAAGTTCCTTTTGCACAGAAACTCTTCTCCCACAGCTTCTAGTTTCACTATTTTGTTGTTGTTGTTGTTGTTTTGAGGTAGGGTCTCACTCCAGCCCAGGCTGACCTGGAATTCACTATGGAGTCTCAAGGTGGCCTTGAACTCACGGCGATCCTCCTACCTCTGCCTCCCAAGTGCTGGGATTAAAGGCGTGCGCCACCACGCCCGGCCTAGTTTCACTATCATATGGCTGACAAATAACAGGGTAAAACGTTTCTTTCAATTTCAATTATCTCTCCAACACTGAACATTACAAAGTTCAAGGCTGTGTAAATATGGTTTAGTGGGGTGATTGCTTAGCATAGGCAAGGCTATGGGTTTGATCCAAAGCAGAAGAAGAAAGAAAAGGAAAAGGAAAAGGAAGGTAAGGAAACTGAAACTGTATTCTTAGAAAATTAAGGTAAAGGAGATTCTGACCTAACAGGTAAATATCTCAACGACACTCCCTTTTAAAAGAAGCACTTCATCATGGTGTGGTGGCATATGACTTTAATCCCAGCACTCGGGAGGCAGAGGTAATAGGATCGCCGTGAGTTCGAGGTCACCCTGACACTACATAGTGAATTCCAGGTCAGCATGGGTTAGAGTGAGAACCAACCTCAAAAAAACAAACAAAAAAAACTAATAATAAAAATAAATGAATAAAAGCAGCACGTTTTTTTCTTTCTTTTTTCTTTTTCTTTTTTTTTTTTTTTTTTTTTTTTGGTTTTACAAGGTAGGGTCTCACTCTGGCCCAGGCTGACCTGGAATTCACTAGTCTCAGAGTGGCCTCGAATTCATGGCGATCCTCCTGCCTCAGCCTCCCAAGTGCTGGGATTAAAGGCGTTCACCCCATGCCCAGCTAAAAGCAGCACTTATTAAAAGGTCACTTTCTAGAAAGTTTTCTAAGTTAAGGGACAATATAATTTTCAAACCATGCTAATGAATATGATTCTTAAAATTCTTTAGGGTGAGTTGAATGCGGTAACACAAACCTGTAATCCCAGCAATGGGGAGGCTGAGGCAGGAGAATCCAGAGGTTGAGGCCACCCTGAACTACAACATGAGACCCTGTCTCAAACAGCAAACAAAAACAGATGGGCTGGAGAGATAGTATAGTGGTTAAGGCACTGGTGAAGCCTAAGGACTCATGTTCGACTCTCCAGGTCCCATGTAAGCCAGACACACAGTGACACAAGCGTGCAAGGTCACACATACACACAAGGGGGCGCATACATCTGGAGTCCGATTGCTGTGGCTGGAGGCCCTGGCACAATAATTCATTCTGTCTCTCTCCCTCTCACATTAAAAATAGAGGGCTGGAGAGATGGCTTACCAGTTAAAGTGCTTGCCTGTGAAGCCTAAGGACCCAGGTTTGATTCCCCAGAACCCATGTAAGCCAGATGCATAAGGTGGCATATGTGTCAAATCTGTTTGCAGCTGCTACAGACACTTGCATGCCCACTCATTCTCTCCCTCTCTCTCTCCCTTCCTCCCTCCTTTCTTCTTTCTCTTTCTCTCAAATAAATAAAAATAAAAAATATTTTTCTGAAATCCTGCTGGAACTGAGCTGAAAACCTCTTCCATGTAGACCAGCTGACAGAAAGCTGGAAAAAGCCACGCTGCGTGCAGTTCAATGGGAGAAAGAGAAACCACCAGTGAAGTTACCCAACAGTGGACACTGTAGGCCTTATATTTGGTCAAAGGAACCAACGGGTGCAATAGTGGCACATCTGTTATGGGGGAAACTAACCACCCTCTAATTGGACTGGAGGCCCGCTCCATGGGAGGGAATATATCCCTGATACTGAAAACCTACAACAGGGGCAGTCATGAGCTCTAGGGGTGTAACGACTGCTGCTGTCTGGCTAACTGTATATACTATGCTTACCAAACTGCCCAGTAAGCACTTCTCTTAATGTTCATACCCATATATTAATGCTACTCTCACTTTTGGTAGAGAACCTTCTCTTTTCAGATGACAGTGACCTTGGGATGACTCAGAAGGCATCATGGTGCTGGGAAGAAGTGACAGGAGTGCTCAGTACTGCAATATCTCATCACACCTTCCAAGGCTCAGGGCCCATTGTGGAAGAGGTGGCAGAAAGAATGTAAGAGTCAAAGGAAGGGTAGGACTCTTTACAATGTGCTCCTCCAGACACAAAATGGCCTGGATATCCATGACCTCGCAGTGCCTGACACTACCTACACAAGACCATCATAATAGGAAGAAAAGACCATGACATCAAAATAAGAGAGAGACTGATTGAGAAGGGGAAGGGGATATCATGGAGAGTGGAGTTTCAAAGGAGAAAGTGGGGGGAGGGAGGAAATTACCATGGGGTATTGTTTACAATTATGGAAGTTGTCAATAAAAAAATTAAAAAAAAAAACTGGGATGGAAAGATGGCTCAGCCATTAAGGCACCTACCTGAGAAACCTAAGGACCCAGGTTTGATTCTCCAGGTCCCACATAAGCCAGATGAAGATAGTGGCAGGGCACGCGTCTAGAATTCATTTGCGGTGGCTAGAGTTCTGGCATGCCTATTCTCTCCCTCTCTCACCCCCCCTTTCACTCAAATAATAAACTTTTAAAAATTAAAAAAAAACTTTAAAAACTACAAATACTGCAGGCCACACATGGTGGAGCACGCCTTTAATCCCAGCACTTGGGAGGCAGAGGTAGGAGGATAGCTATGAGTTCAAGGCTATCCAAAGACTACAAAGTGAATTCCAAATCAGCCTGGGCTAGAGTAAAACCGTACCGAAAACAAACAGCAGCAAATAATAATAATAATAATAATAATACTGCTGAGATGGAGAGATGGCTTAGCGGTTAAGAAAGTTGCCTGCAAAGCCTAAAGACCTGGGTTCAATTGCCCAGAACCCACGTAAAGCCAGATGCATAAGATAGCACATGTATCAGGAGTTCCTTTGCAGTGGCTAGCGGCCCTGGTGCACCCATCCTATCTGCCTCTCTCTCTCTCGCAAATAAATAAAAATAAAAATTAAGGACTGGAGAGATAGCTCAGCAGTTAAGACACTTGCCTGCAAAGTTTAAGGACCCTGGTTTGATTCTCCAGTACACACATAAAGCCAGATGCACAAGGTGGTACATGTGTCTGGAGTTTATTCGTTACAGTGGCTAGAAGCTCTGGCATGCCCATTCTCTTTCTTTTTCAAATAAATCAATAAATATTTTTAAATAAAAAATTAAATTATAAAAAACGGCTGGGGGATGGCTTAGTGCCAAAGGACCTTGGTTTGATTCCCCAGGACCCACATAAGGCAGATGCACAAGGTAGTGCATGCGTCTGAAGTTTGTTTACAGGGGGCAATAGCGTGCCTATTCTCTCTCTCTCTGCCTCTTTCACTCTCTCAAATAAATAAATAAAAATTATTAAAAAAAAAAAAAAAGCTGGGCGTGATGGCGCATGCCTTTAATCCCAGCACTCGGGAGGCAGAGGTAGGAGGATTGCCGTGAGTTTGAGGCCACCCTGAGACTCCATAGTGAATTCTAGGTCAGCCTGGGCTAGAGTGAGACCCTACCTCGAAAAACCAAAAAAAATATATATATATATTTAAAAAAAAAAAAAAACACACACACACAAATACTGCTGATCTGGAAAGATGTCTTAGCAGTTACGGTGCTTGCCAGCGAAGCCTAAGGACCCAGGTTTGATTCCCCAGTACCTATGTAAGCCAGATGCACAAGGTGGCACATGCATCTGGAATTTGTTTGCAGTGGCTACGGGCATTAGAGCACCCATTCTCTCTCCCTTTCTCAAATAAATTTTTTAAGGTGTTGGACATGGTATGCATGTCTTTAATCCCAGCACTTGGGAGGCACAGGTAAGAGGATCACATTGAGTTTAAGGTCAGCCTGAGACTTCATAGTGAATTCCAAATAAAATAGTTATGCAGGGCTGGAGAGATGGCTTAGCAGTTAAGGTGTTTGCCTGCAAACCCAAAGGTTCCCAGTTCTACTCTCCAGGACCCACGTAAGCCATATGCACAAGGGGGCGCATGCATCTGGAGTTCCTTTGCAGTGCCTAGAGGCCTTGGTATGCCCATCCACCGCCGCCTCTTTCTTTCTCTCAAATAAATAAATAAATTATATTTTTTTTAAAAAGTTACCCAGAAGCCAGGTGTGGTGGTGCTGCATGCCTTTAATCCAAGCACTTAGGAGGCAGAGGTAGGAGGACTGCCCTGAGTTCAAGTGCACCCTGAGACAACATAGTGAATTCCAGGTCAGCCTGAGCTACAGTAAGACCCTACCAAAAAAAAAAAAAAAAAGGCAAATGTCAAATCTGAACAGGAGGAGGAAAAAGCATGAGGATCACAGGCAAGTGCCACACCTGCAAGACAGCCAGGGATAAATAACAAAAACACGGGTCTCAAGATAGATAGAAACCTATATGAAATCTTCCTTGCTTCCTGCAGCACTTGTTATGTTTTGTTTTTGAGACAGGGTCATATATATAGCCCAAAGTGGCCTAAAAGCCAAAATTGGCTTTGAACTCCTGATGGTCCTCCTAGGGATTACAGTAAATAACGCTGGCGGTATTATTTCTTGTTCCTGGGGTTATTTTGTTCAGTTTGGGATTTTTTTTTTTTTTTGTCATTTTTTTCGAAGTAGGGTTTTGCTATAGTCCAGGCTGACCTGGATTTTACTATGTAGTCTCAGGGTAGCCTCAAACTCACAGCAGTCCTCCTACCTCTGCCACCCAAGTGCTGGGATTAAAAGCATGAGCCACAATGCCCAGCCAGTTTTTTTTTTTTTTTTGTACTTTTATGTATTTATTTGTTTGAGAGAGAGAAAGGGGAGAAGGAATGGGAAGTGGCAAACACCACGTTGTGCATCTGGTCTACGTGGGTCCTGGAGCACTGAACCTAGGTTCTTTGGCTTTGCAGGCAAGTGCCTTAACCACTAAGCTGTCTCTCTAGCCCCAGATTGGTTTTTTGAGACAAGGATTTCTTTTGGTACAGAGAAGCTTTGAACTACTTGAATCTGTGATCCTCCTGCCGCAGTTTCCTAAATACTGCGACTACAGGCATGTACAACCACACCAGGCCTGTAGCTGTTTTTTAATACTTATTTTTTACTTATTAGAGAGAGAGAGAGAGAGAGAGAGAGAATGGGCGTGCCAGGGCCTCTAGCCACTGCAAACGAATTCCAGATGCATGTACCCCTTGCCCATCTGGCTTACATGGGACCTGGAGAATCGAACCTATATCCTTAGGCTTCACAGGCAAGCTCCTTAACCCCTAAACCATATCGCCAGCCCTAGCTTTTCTTTAGGATGGTAAACTTCTTCCTAAAGAGTGGGACTTTAGCCAGGTGTGGTGGTGCACACCTTTAATCCCAACAGTGGAGAGGCAGAGGTAGGAGGATCGCCATAAGTTCAAGGCTACCCTGAGACTATATAGTGAGGTCCAGGTCAGCAGCCTGGGGTAGAAACCCTACCTCGAAAAACCAACAAACAAGTGGGACTTTATTTTGAATTATTTCTACTTACCACATTTCCTTTTTGATTAATGCTGAGGAGGTGATGGACAAGATACTTGCCCAGCTTCTCTAGCCACTGACACTCCCTTTCCCAATCTCCCAGGGTAAATCGTGAAGGAGGAATTAATCTAGCAGCTCTTATCTTTTATTTCCTCACCCACATCCGACACACTTTCTTCACTGCCATTAATACAACCGTCTGGATTCGGAAGAGTATCATCATGCCCTTATGACTCATCCCACTTGGTCTGAGTTTGGGCCGCTGAATCGATACCTGGACTCAGTGCGGTGCACACACACAAGTCTTAGGGAACTCTGGGCGATGAAGTTGAGAAAGCCACCTCCCCAAAGTAGGCCACCCCTCCCCGTCCTTTCCCCATCCCTCAAACTTCTCAGCAGCGACGCTCCCACGCTCCGGAGAACTCCCACCTGGGGGAGAAGCTGCCCAATTCCTTGCTGCGCACCTAAGTGGCGATGCAGACACGTCTGTGCAACTCGCTAGCGCTCTGGGTCACGGCCACGACGTCAAAGCCACTGCCTCCCAGCGAGGCGCACGCCAGGTATTTCCACCCTGTCAGCGCGGCCCCGGCCTCATCCCTCCCGCCCCGCTCTTTCCGCCTCGGCTCTCGGGATGGACTCCGTCATGTGGGTTTGGTCGAGGACCGCACTCCGGGAGGCACCGACGTTCGGCCTCGGGACCCGGACACGGGGGGGGGGGGGTCTCCTCCGGGCGCCGGGCGTGGACACGGGGGACGGGCGCGCCCCACCTCTCCCCACCCTCCTCGGGCCGGCCGGTCGGGGGCGCTGTGGAGTTCCCGCGGGTCCCCGAAGCCCGGCAGGGCCCCAGGATGCAGGGCCAAGCGAACCCGGGAGCCGGCGGGGTAACAGAAAAAGCGTGGTGTGGACGCCCCGGGCGGACGGGAGAGGCGAGGAGGGCCTGCCCGGCTCCAGCAGCCCCTCACCTTCATGGCCGCGAACGCCTCAGCTCTGCCGGCGAACTCAGCACCATAGCAGCTGCTCCTCACACAAACGACCTCCTTCGTTCCAGGAGGCGGCGAACGCGGAGCCTCCCAAAGCGACTGAGCGTCCCCACGTAAGGGGCGTGGCCACGCTCGGCGCACGACCGGCGAAGGAGTCCACCAATCCGGAAGAGAGATTCGGGGGGCCGGACACCGCAAGCCAATGAGATGGCGGGCGTGGGGCGGGGCCTCCAGCGCAGCCTGGCCGAGCGGAGGATGCGGACCTGTGTCAGCGAGGAGAGGGGCGGGCGGGGCGGGGCGCTTTCGAGAGCCCTTGGCTCAGCCCCGAGGCTCTCTGAGGACCCTTCTACTGCGGAACGGGCTCTAGGAAGAGTGGTCAGGTTCCCGGGCCTGGAAAGCAGAAAGGACCGGGAGGAATTTGAAAATGCCGTTGGATGGGGCCAGAGAGAGATGGTTGACCGGATTAAGAGCGTTTGCTGGGCCAACAATGAGGACCTGATGCACAAAGTGGAGCTTGCATCTGGAAGGTCTTTGTAGTGTCAAGAGACCCTAACGCGCCCATTGTTTCTTTATCTCTCTCTGTCTCTGCTCACAAAGAATATTTTAGCCGGGCGTGGTGGCGCACGCCTTTCCCAGCATTCAGGAGGCAGAGGCAGGAGGATCACGAGTTCGAGGACACCCTACGACTACAGAGTGAATTCCAGGTCAGCCTGGTCTAGAGTGAGAACCTACCTCGAATAAAATTTTAAAAGCCAGGCGTGGCCAAAGGATGCCTGAAATCTCAGCACTGCGAGGTGGGGACACAGAAGAACCACTTGGGGCTTGCAGGTCAAGTCAGTGCCTGGGAAGATGGCTCAGCGGTTAAACGCGCTTGTTTGCAATGCCTGTTGGCCTGGGTTTGATTCCTCAGTGTCATCCAGACACACAATGTGGTGCATGCATCTGGAGTTCGCAGTATAGTGTCTTGTCTCTCCACACAGCAGGACTTCCCCAAGAAACCAAGGGCAAACTCCAACTGTTTAAAATTACTAGAATTCACGTGATCCCTTCAAACTGGGAGCAGAGAAACTAAGGTTGTGAATTATGGCATCAGTTTCTTCAGCTGTCCTACAATTGAGTTTTTTAATTGATTTTCCTACATTTCTTGCTCTCAGTTTAAAATCATGGGGGGATGTGGCTCAGTGGTAGAGTACTTGCCTAATATATACATGAAGTCCTAGGTTTAATCCCCAGCCCTGAACAAAGAAGGAAAGTGAAGACAGCTGGACATGGTAGGACACACACATTTAATCCCAGCACTTGGGAGCAGGGGTAGGAGGAGTGCTGTGAGTTTGAGGCCACCCTGAGACTACATAGTGACTTCTAGGTAAACCTGGGCTAGAGTAGAAATCCCTACCTCGAATCGCCAAAAAGAAAAAGAGGGATGTGGGCTGGAGAGATGGCTTAGCAGTTAAGCGCTTGCCTGTGAAGCCTAAGGATCTCGGTTCGAGGCTCGATTCCCCAGGACCCACATTAGCCAGATGCCCAAGGGGGCGCACGTGTCTGCAGTTCCTTTACAGTGGCTAGAGGCCCTGGCGTGCCATTCTCTCTCTCTCTCTCTCTCTCTCAAATAAATAAATAAAAATAAACAAAAAAAAATTAAAAAAAAGAGGGATGGAGAGATGGCTCAGTGGTTAAAGCGCTTGCCAGCAAAGCCAAAGAGTTGAGGTTCTACTCCCCAGGACCCATGTAAGCCACATGCACAAGGGGGCACACACATCTGGAGTTCATTTGCAGTGGCTGGAGGCCCTGGCACATCCATTCTTTCTCTCTTTCTCTCTACCTACCTATTTCTGCATCTCTCTTAAATAAATAAAATAAAATAATACAAAAAAGTAAGAAAAGTTAATACTTGATCTTAATGAGGACCCAAGACTATGGTATTCCCTTTTATTTGTTTTTAAATTTGTTTATTATATATTTGCCAAGGAGAGAGAGAGAGAGAAATGGGCACACCAGGGCCACCTGCCACTGCAAATGGAACTTCAGATGCGTGCACCATTTTGTGCATCCAGCTCCTGGGTGTACTTTGGAGAATCAAACCTGAGAAGTCAGGATTTACAAGCAAGCCATCTCTCCAACCCTGTATTCCTTTTTTTTTATATATTTTGGGGGGCAGTTTCAAGATAGGGTCTCACTCTAGCCCAGGCTGACCTGGAATTCACTATGTAGTGTCAGGGTGACCTCAAATTTAGCAATCCTCCTACCTCTGCCTCCCAAGTGCTGGGATTAAAGGCATACACCACCATGTCTGGCTCCAGCTTTTTTTTTTTTTTAATTTATTTGAGAGAAAGACACGGACAGAGAGAGAGAGAATGTGCACACCAGGACCTTCAGCCACTGCAAACGAACTCCAGAAGCATGCACCACCTTGTGCATCTGGCTTATGTGGGTCCTCTGGAATTGAACCAAGGTCCTTTGGCTTTGTAGGCAAACTGCTAAGCCACCTCTCCAGCAAGCAGAAAGAAAGGGAGAGACAGACAATGGGTGCACCAGGGCTTCCAGCCACTGAACATGAACTCCAGATACATGTGCCACCTTGTGCATCTGTCTGGCTTTATGTTGATACTTGGGAATTGAACCTGGGTCATTAGGCACTGCAGGCAAGTGTCTGCATTGAGCAATCTCTCCAGAAGCTAAAATATTTTTTTTTTGTGGCCAGGCATGCTAGTGCATGCCTTTAATCCCAGCACGTGGGAGGCAGAGGTAGGAAGATTGCTATGAGTTCAAGGCCACCCTGAGACTACATAGTGAATTCCAGGTCATCCTGGGCCAGAGTGAGACCCTACCTCAAAAAACCAATATATATAAAAATACATATTTATTTTTATATATGATATTTTTTGACTTTCAGTTAAGATGGCAGCATAGGAACCATACCAAAGCAGCCTAGGGGAGAAAAAGCCAAAAAAAAAAAAAGCAAAATACACTCTTCTACTAAAAAGTGAGGTGTATAAGAAATTGCCAACTGCAGCAGAGGAGGAGGAGAGATCCAGAGCATCTAGAGCCCACATAAGCAGGCAGAAGCGGCTCCAGCAGTGGCACTAGGTCCACGGGGCCACAGCTGCAAGGCACGACTTAAGCCACAGGAAAAGCCAGGTAAAAGGATTCTCCACACACTGGAGCACCTCACAAACTCAGGAAATGTGAAGGGAAGATGGCAGGGACCAATGGTGGAGCAGCTTGTGAGGAAGAGGATCAGTGGGAAAACTACAGCCACCATCCACAGCACCCCGCCCCAATGCCAGCACAAGTGCCAGCAAGCATCAGAGACCTGGGGAAGGGAGCTCACAGTACCCAGCACCGGCAACCAGAGCAGCCATCCAGCAACCTAGCCAGCCTACCTGAACCCACAGCACAGCAAGGAGGGACCCAAGCAGGGGTGCAGCATAACTGAGACCAAAATCATCCCCAAAGGTAACTGGGATTACACCATGTCAGTACCCGCCAAATAAGCCTGCCATATAGGCTGGAATTGGGAGTGCTAATTGCACCTTCCATGTCAGGATAAATTATACGTTAAACCTGATGGATGGTTGGATTTGCCATTCGTAAATAAGATATATTGTGGGCTTGTCATTTGTTGTTTCCTGATTTGTAATGGCTTTGTTTCCTCTTCTGTTGTTCATTAGAGAAGGGTCTCACTTGGTCACAAACTGACTTGGAACCCTCAATAGACCAGAAATCTTAGCCTCCTAGTTGACAGGATTAATGGTGTGGGACAACACACGTCCTAAGGGATTGTGACTTTGTTAGAGGATCTGGTTCTCATAATACCTACTCTTGCATAAATACTCTGTGCTGTTTTTCATTGAATGTGTGCATTGTTTAGTTAAATTTTAGAATCTGCCTGTATTTTGTTCCACTCAGCCTACTTAAATACTCTAGCAGGCAAAACCAACATCTAGGGTCACTTTTTTAAAATTATTTATTTATTTATTAAGAACGTCCATGATGCTAAGCAATATCCCATGGTAATGCCCTCCATCCCCCCACTTTCGCCTTTTAAACTGCACTCTCCATCAAACCCCTCCCCCTCTCAATCAGTCTCTCTTTTATTTTGATGTTATGATCTCTTTCCTCCTATTATGATGGTCTTGTGTAGGTAGTGTCAGGCACTGTGAGGTCATGGATATCCAGACCATTTTGCATCTGGAGGAGCACATTGTAAGGAGTCTTACCCTACCTTTGGCTCTCACATTCTTTCTGCCCCTCTTCCACAATGGGCCCTGAGCCTTGGAAGGTGTGATAGAGATATTGCAGTACTGAGCACTCCGCTATCACTTCCTCCCAGCACCATGATGCCTTCTGAGTCATCCCAAGGTCACTGCCATCTGAAAAGAGAAGGTTCTCTACCAAAAGTGAGAGTAGCATTAATATATGGGTATGAACATTAAGAGAAGTGCTTACTGGGCAGTTTGGTAAGCATAGTATATACATTTAGCCAGACAGCAGCAGATGTTACACCCCTACGGCTCAAGGCTACCCCAGTTGTAGGTTTTCAGTATCAGGGATGTATTCCCTCCCACGGAGCAGGCCTCCAGTCCAATTAGAGGGCAGTGGCACCATGACAGATATGCCACTATTGCACCTGTTGGCTCATTTGGCCTGGCTGGCCAAATGTAAAGGCTTCCCGTGTCCATTGTTGAGTATCTTCACTGATGATTTTGCTCTCTCCCATTGAAATGCATGCAGAATGGCATCTTCCAGCTTTCTGTCCATTGGTCTACATGGAGGAGATTTTCAGCTCAGTTCCAGCAAGATTTTGCAGTGGCCTTGCAGCTCAAGTATGTGGAGTCTTCAGCAGTAGGGTCTTACCATCTATTCCTGGTGGGAAACCAAGGGCCTCAGCAGTAGCCTATAATGTTTTGGGGACATCAGGGACCTCCCTGGCCAACAACTCACTGGAAGTTATCCCATCCCTGGCACTGAAAATTTTCTGGTAACAATCTAAGTCATATGGAAACCTACTTTTTTGGACAATAGGGTGACTTTTGTACATATTCTGAGAGTCTTAAGAGCCACACCTAGCATCTTAAGCTCCTACCCTGAAGATATATAACATCAGATTGATTGATACATATAATAATACTGCAGCTAATTAGGAAATCCAAGCATCAAATTAATCTAAGATACAAAAATGTGCACATTAAGCCAGGTGTGGTGGCGCACACCTTTAATCCCAGCACTCAGGAGGCAGAGGTAGGAGGATTGCCATGAGTTCGAGGCCACCCTGAGACTCCATTGTGAATTCCCAGTCAGCCTGGGCTAGAGTGAGACCCTACCTCAAAAAAAAAAAAAAAAGTGCACATTATAACATAAGCAACACCAAAAATCAAGACAATATAAATCCACCAAAAAGTACTACTGCATCAGAAATAACCTCCAGTGAGAATGATTTCATAAGATTGACTATATATATGTTCAAAGAAGTTAAAGAGGAAATCAAAGGAATGAAAGAGGAAATCAAAGAAATCAAAGACACAGGAAACCAATTTAATGAAATAAAGAGGTCAATGTAGGACATAAATAAGGAAATAGAAATAATAAAGAAAAACCAATCAGAATTACTAGCAATGAAGAACACAGTCAATGAAATAAAAAACTGTAGAAAATCTCACTAGTAGAATGGATGAAGGAGAGGACAGAATATCTAAACTAGGAAGACCAGGTGGCAGATCTAATACAGCCAAACAAAGAGAAAGACAAACTAATAGGAAAGTATGAATGGGAATTTCAAGGTATTTGAGACAGTATGAAAAGATCAAACATAAGAATTCAGGGCATAGTAGAAGGAGAAGAATTTCACTCCAAAGGCATAGTAGGTATTTTCCACAAAATCATAGAAGGAAACTTCCCCCAAATTGGGAAAGAGATGCCAATGGAGTTACAGGAATCCTTTAGAACACCAAACAGACAAAATCTGGAAAGAACCTCTCCTTGCCATGTTATAATTAAACTACCAAACATACAAACCAAAGAAAATATATTGAAAGCAGAGAGAAAAATCAAGTTACCTACAAAGGCAAGCCCATCAGGATCACAGCAGATTACTCAACACAAACTTTAAAAGCCAGAAGGGCTTGGAGTGATGTATTCCAACTTCTGAAAGATAACAGCTGTCAACCAAGGTTACTTTATCCTGCAAAGCTATCCATTCAAATAGATGGAGAAATAAGGACATTCTACAACAAAAGCAGGCTAAAGGAATATTTGAAGACAAAACCAGCTCTACAGAAAATACATGAAAGAATCCTCCATGCTGAAGAGAAAGAAAAAGCACACATATAAGGAACCTGGAAAAAAAAAATACTCAAATACTAGTTAATACAACAGAGCAAAGGTAAAACCAGAAGACTACAAAAAAAAAAAAAAAAAAAAAAAACTGGCAAAAACAAATACACACAATGAAGGCAGTCCTAAGAGGGAAATTTATAGCTTTAAGTGCCTATATTAAGAAATTGGAAAGGTCACAAGTAAACAACCTAATGCTTCACCTTAAAGCCTTGGAAAAAGAAGAACAAGGCAAACCAAAAATCAGTAGATGGGAAGAAATAATAAAGATTAGGGTAGAAACTAATGAAATAGAAACAAAAAAGACAATCCAAAGAATCAATGAAATAAAGTGTTGGTTCTTTGAAAGGATAAACAAGATTGAGAAACCCTTAGCAAATCTGACCAAAAGAAAGAGAGACACAAATTAATAAAAGTAGAGATGAAAATGCAGCATCATAACAGATACCAGAGAAATTAAAAAAACTCAAAGGGACATACTAAAAGAACATATACTCCACTAAGTATGAAAATCTGAAAGAAATGGATGATTTATTTGATTTATATGACCTACCTAAATTAAATGAAGATGAGATTAATCACTTAAATAGACCTATAACAAGTATGGAGATCCAACAGTTATCAAAAATCTCCCAACTAAAAAATGTCCAGGCCCAGATGGATTCACTGATGAATTTTACCAGACCTTCAGGGAAGAACTAACACCATTGCTTCTTAACTTTTCCATAAAATAGAAAAGAAGGAATCCTACCAAACTCCTTCTACAAAGCCAGCATCACCCTGATACCAAAACGAGGCAAAGATAGAACAAAAAAAGAAAATTACACACCAATCTCCCTCATGAACATAGATGCAAAAATTCTCAACAAAACATTGGCAAACAGAATACAAGAATATATCACAAAGATCATTCACCCTGACCAAGTAGGCTTTATCCCAGAGATGCAGGGATGGTTCAACATATGCAAATCGATAAATGTAATGCATTATATAAATGGGCTGAAGGACAAAAATCCCATGATTATCTCATTAGATGCAGAGAAAGCATTTGACAAAACCCAACATCCCTTCATGATAAAAGTCCTAGAGACTGGGAATAGAAGGAACATATCTCAACATAATAAAGGCTATTTATGACAAACCTACAGCCAACATATTCTAAATGGGGAAAAACTTGAAGCTTTTCCACTAAAATCAGGAACAAGACAAGGGTGTCCACTGTCCCCACTTTTATTTAATATAGTACTGGAAGTCTTAGCCATAGCAATAAGGCAAGGGATACACATAAAAGGGATATAAATTGTAAAGGAAGAGATCAAGTTATCATTATTTGCAGATGACATGATTCTATACATAAGGGACCTAAAAGACTCTATCAACAAACTGTTAGAGTTGATAAACACCTATAGCCATGTAGCAGGATGCAAAATAAACACACAGAAATCAGTAGCCTTCCTATATGCTAACAACAAACATGATGAAATCAGAGAACCACTCCCATTCACAATTGCATTAAAAAAAAAAAAAAAAAAAAGCCGGGCATGGTGGCGCATGCCTTTAATCCCAGCACTCAGGAGGCAGAGATAGGAAGATCACCGTGAGTTCGAGGCCACCCTGAGCCTACATAGCTAATTCCAGGTCAGCCTGGGCCAGAATGAGACCCTACCTCAAAAATCCAAATAAAATAAAGTACCTTGGAACAAACCTAACTAAGGAAGTGAAGGATCTCTACAATGAAAACTTTGAAACACTCAAGCGAGTAATTGCAGAAGACACTAGGAAATGGAAAGACATCCCTTATTCTTGGATCAGAAGAATCAATATTGTGAAAATGGCAATCTTTCCAAAAGCAATCTACACATTTAATGCAATCCCCATCAAAATTCCACTGGCATTCTTCATGGAAATAGAAAAAACAAATAAAAAATTCATTTGGAGCCGGGCGTGCTGGCGCACACCTTTAATCCCAGCACTCAGGAGGCAGAGGTGGGAGAATCACTGTGAGTTCAAGGCCGCCCTGAGACTACATAGTGAGTTCCAGGTCATCCTGGGCTAGAGTGAGACCCTACCTCAAAAAACAAAACAAAAAAAAATTCATTTGGAAGCACAAAAAACCTTGAATATCTAAAACTATTTTGAACAACAAAAATAAGGCTGGTATCACCATACCTGATTTTAACCTATACTACAAAGCCATAGTAACAAAAACAGCATGATACTGGCACAAAAGCAGACATGAAGACCAATGGAACAGAATAGAAGACCCAACTGTAAGTCCGGATAGCTATAGCCACCTGGTATTTGACAAAAATGCCAAAAATACTCACTAGAGAAAAGATAGCCTCTTCAGCAAATGGTTCTGGGGAAACTGGATGTGTATCTGTAGAAGGATGAAAATAGATCTTTCTCTCTCTCCATGTACAAGAATTACGTCCAGATGGATTAAAGACCTTAATATCAGACCTGAAACTCTGAAACTGTTAGAGGAAAATATAGGGGAAACCCTTAAACATATTGGTCTTGGCAAAGACTTTCTGAACAAAACCCCAATTGCTCAGGCAATAAAACCACAGATTAACCACTGGGACCTCATGAAATTACAAAGATTTTGTACGGCAAAGGACACTGTGAATAAAGCAAAGAGGCAACCAATAGAATGGGAAGAAAAAATCTTTGGCAGCTATACATCTGATAGAAGATTAATATCTAGGATATACAAAGAACTCAAACAATTAAATAATAAGAAATGGAACAATCCAGTTAAAAATCAGATATGGAACTAAATAGAGAGTTCTCAAAAGAAGAAATACATATGACATGTAAACATCTAAAGAAATGCTCTATGTCCCTAGTCATCAGGGAAATGCAGATTAAAACTATGTTGAGTTTCCATCTCACTGCTGTCAGATTGGTTACCATCATGAAAACAAATGACCATAAATGCTGGCGAGGATGTGGAAAGAGAGGAACCCTTTTACACTGTTGGAGGGAATGCAATCTGGGCCAGCCATTGTGGAAATCAGTGTGGAGATTCCTAAGACAGCTAAAAATAGATCTACCATATAACCCAGCTATAGCACCCTAGGCATATATCCTAAGGACTCATCTCATTACCTTAGAGATACTTGCTCAACTATGTTTATTGCTGCTCTATTCACAATAGCTAGGAAATGGAACCAGCCTAGATGTCCCTCAACTGATGAGTGGATAATGAAGATATGGCACATTTACACAATGGAGTTACAAAATGAAGTTATGAAGTTTGCAGGAAAATGGATGGATCTGGAAAGGATTGGAAAGCCAAATGTTGCAAGTTCTCTCTCATATGTGGATCCTAGCTACAACTGATTGGACTTCTATGTGAATAGAAACAAAACTCAGTAGCAAAGGCCAGTAAGGTAGAAAGGAGATATAAAGGGAAGAGAAAGGAAGGGAGGAAGGTACTTAATAGGATGGTATTGTATATATGTAAGTAGAAGAATAGATTAATGAGGGTGAAAAGGCCTAAGTGAGGTCAGGGGAAGAGATCAAGAAAAGGAAAGGTGGCGGGAGGCTAATCAAAATCAAAGAGGATATAAATAACTCATATGGAAACCTACTTTTTTGGACAATGGAACACTCAGGAGCCATAGATTGTTGCTAGAAAAGTTTCAGTGCCAGGGATGGGATAACTTCCAGTGAGTTGTTGGCCAGGGAGGTCCCTGATGCCCCCAAAACATTACAGGCCATTGCCGAGGCTCTTGGTTTCCCATCAGGAATAGATGCTAAGACCCTATTGCTGAAGATTCCACATACTTTGGTTGCATGGCCACTGAAGAACCAAAAGAAAAATTATTTTTTAGGGCTGGAGAGATGGCTTAGCGATTAAGGTGCTTTCCTGTGAAGCCTAAGGACCGAGGTTTGATTCCCCAAACCCACATAAGCCAGATGCACATTATGGCACGTGCATCTGAAAGTTTTTTCCAGTGGCTAGAAGCCCTGGCATGCCTTTTCTCCCTCCCCTTCTCATAAATGAATAAAAATAAAATATTTTTAATTTTGGGGTTCTTTTTGTTTGTTTTATTGTTTTTCAAGGTAGGGCCTCACTCTAGCCCAGCCTGACTTGGAATTCACTCTGTATTCTCAGGGTGGCCTCGAACTCATGGCAGTCCTACCTCTGCTTCCCTAGTGTTAGGATTAAAGGCATGCACCACCACACCCAGCTTATAATTCCACTCCCCT
Source organism: Dipus sagitta (assembly GCA_036346955.1). Lineage (NCBI taxonomy): Eukaryota > Metazoa > Chordata > Mammalia > Rodentia > Dipodidae > Dipus > Dipus sagitta. Next base: position 25,230,689 of record CM070782.1, read on the forward strand.
CCCCCCAAGGTAGGGTCTCGCTCTAGCCCAGGCTGACCTGGAAGTCATTATGTAGTCTCAGGATGGCTTCGAACTCACTATGATCTTCCTACCTCTGCCTGCCGAGTGCTGGGATTAAAGGCGTGTGCCACTATACCTGGCTTCCAGCTAAAATATTTTTAAAAAGAAAGAAAAACATTTCTTCATTTGTAAATTAGAGATCATGATAAATGAGGATCAACTGGGGACTTATATCTCAAAACTGTGCTGAACAATTGAAACATATTGAAAGTGAAATACAAACAGAACTTTCAAGTGGTTTCCAGAGAATGAAAGAAATAAGTCAGGGCTGATTTTCACAGGCTCCCCCATCCCCTGCACCCATGATTCTCCTTAGTAGGCAAGATGGGGACTGGGTTTTCTTCTTTTCATAGCCTGAGAAAGGGAACCATTTTTGAACTCCCTTGCCTGAGGCTTAGTGAGCAGTGATGAAAGTTAGAATAGCTGCCAGCTCCTGTATCCCCTAGTCCAGGGTCATGTTCACCTGTTTCTATTCTAATAAAGAAGCAGACCTTGTGAAACAGGTTCGTTCTTATACAGCAATTTCCATTCACACATAACCTCTTTCTGGAAGTTGTTAGCATCCTAAGTATCAAGAAAACAATTCACTTCCCATGAAATGTGGGGTCCATCCACTTTCCCCATGGAATTCATATCTCGTATCATTTGATTCATATTGAGCACCACTGGGTGCCAAGTGTGGAACAAAGAGACACAGCACCTCTTCTCATGGAGCTTAAATGGCCATGGTGAATGGAAAACGTCAGAACTGCCGTGCTGGCTTCCTACAGCTACTGGATCAAATGTCTACAAATCTGGTGGCTTGAATACCAGGAGTGGATTCTCTCACAGCTTTGGAGACTGCAAGTTCAAAATTGCAGTGTTGGCAGAAGCTGTGTGTCTTGAAAGACTTGTTACATTTTGAAAGTGGAATGTCCCCCACAGGCTCATACATTTGAGCCTGAGTTCCTGGCTGGTGGTGATCTTTGGGGACATAATAAAGTCTTGCAATCATAGTGCTACCCTCTACCATTCCTTGCCACCATGATGGACTGTATGATGGTTAATCTCTGGTTTTCAGCATGGCATAATTTAGAATTAAGGGGGAAATTTCCAGCTTCTCGGAATTATATCATTATGAAACTTAGAAACTCTATGGCTGGCTTGGAGACTAAAATACACCATCAACTGGAGACAGGTTAGGGCTTTGAGAGTTCATCCAAAAACACTGTGGTCAGACAAGGCAGTTAATCACTGCTTCTGTGATCGGCCTGCTCTGTTCCCCGGTCCTGACTCAACACAAAGATCTCCTGGTTACTTCTAAACTTTCAATAAGACAGGTGTGGTGACGCACGCCTTTAATCCCAGAACTTGGGAGGCAGAGGTAGGAGGATCACCGAGGCCAGCCTGAAAGTATATATATATATATATATATATATATATATATATATATATATATATGTATATACATATATACATATATATAATAGACAATCAATCAGTTTAGGACACCTTCAATTATAGGTACTGATAGCTCCAACATACTTAAAGCTCCCAAATTCAGCCTTCAGTTGAGTTTCCCACTTTCAGAGGCTCCCATCCATTAACATGTTTTCTTGCTTGTCTGATGTTTCTGCCTATACTGTATCTCTGAATCCTGTTACCTACATTCACTCATTCCCACTGGCCTGTGATTGTCCAGACCCTGGGCAAGGACACATTCTGGTATAGCACACCAAGAGAGCAGACAGCTGCTTCCCCTCTTGTTTCGGAAACACCATGGGAAAAAAATATCTCTGGAAATATCTGTGAGGAACTTTCTAGATTATTTGATTTTATTTGTTTTTTATTTTATTATTATTTTATTTATTTATTTTTAATATTTTTAATTGACAACGTCCATAATTGTAAACAATATCCCATGGTAATTCCCTCCCTCCACGAACTTTCCCCTTTGAAACTCCACTCTCCATCATATCCCCTTCCCACTCTTAATCAGTCTCTCTTTTATTTTGATGTTATAATCTTTTCTTCCTATTATGATGGTCTTGTATAGGTAGTGTCAGGCACTGTGAGGTCATGGATATCCAGGCCATTTTGTGTCTGGAGGGAGCATTTTGTAAGGAGTCCTACCCTTCCTTTGGATCTTACATCCTTTGTGCCATGGACTCTGTGCAATGGACTCTGAGCCATGGAATGTGTGATAGAGATCTTACAGTACTGAGCACTCCTCTGTCACTTCTTCTTAGCATCGTGGTGCCTTCTGAGTCATCCCAAGGTCACTGCCATCTGAAAAGAGAAGGTTCTCTAACCAAAACTGAGAGTAGCATTAATATATGGACATGAACATTAAGAGAAGTGCTTACTGGGCAGTTTGGTGAGCATGGTATATACTTTTAGCCTAGGGCTCATGACTACCCATGTTGTAGGTTTTCAGTATCAGGGATATATTCCCTCCCATGGAGCGGGCCTCCAGTCAAATTAGAGGACGGTTGGTTTCCACCATAACAGATGTGCCACTATCGCACCCGTTGGCTCATTTGGCCTGACTGGCCAAATATAAGGCTTGCAGTGTCCACTGTTGGGTATCTTCACTGGTGATTTCTCTCTCTCCTATTGAACTGCATGCAGTGTGGCTTTTTCCAGCTTTCTGTCAGCTGGTCTACATAGAGGAGGTTTTCAGCTCAACTCCCGCAGGGTTTCTCAGTGACCTTGCAGCCAAGAATGTGGAGTCTAGCCGGGCATGGTGGCGCACACCTTTAATCCCAGCACTAGGGAGGCAGAGGTAGGAGGATCGCCGTGAGTTTGAGGCCATCCTGAGACTCCATAGTGAATTCCAGGTCAGCCTGGATTAGAGTGAGACCCTACCTTGGAAAACTAAAAAAAAAAAAGAATGTGGAGTCTTCAGCAATAGGGTCTTACCGTCTATTCCTGGTGGGAAACCAAGGGCCTCAGCAATATGTCCTGTAATGTTTTGGGGGAATCAGGGACCTCCTTGGCCAAAAACTCACTGGAAGGTATCCCATCCCTGGCACTGAAAATTTTCTAGTAACAATCTATGGCTCCTGTGTGTTCCATTGTCCAAAAAAGTAGGTTTCCATATGACTTATTTATATCCTCTTAGATTTTGATTAGCCCTACCTCCATCTTTCTTTACTCAATCTCTTCCCCTGACCTCACTTAGGCCTTTTCACCCCCATTCATGTGTTCTTCTACTTACATATATACAATACCATCCTATTAAGTCCCCCTCCCTCCCTTTCTATTCCCTTTATATCTCCTTTCTAGCTTACTGGTCTCTGCTACTGTGTTTTCTTCCCACTCATACAGAAGTCCAGTCATTTGTAGCTAGGATCCACGTATGAGAGAACTTGCAACGCTTGGCTTTCTGGGCCTGGGTTACCTCACTTAGTTTATATAATCATTTCCAGATCCTTCCATTTTCCTGCAAATTTCATAGCTTCATTTTTCTTTACCACTGAGTAGAACTCCATTGTGTAAATGTGCCACATCTTCATTATCCACTCACCAGTTGAGGGACATTTAGACTGGTTCCATTTCCTAGCTTTTGTGAATAGAGCAGAAATAAACATGGTTGAGTAAGTATCTCTAAGGTAGTGAGATGAGTCCTTAAGATATATGCCTAGGAGTGGTACCACTGGGTCATATGGTAGATCTATTTTTAGCTGTTGGTTTTTCAAGGTAGGGTATTGCTGTAGCCCAGGCTGACGTGGAATTCACTCAGTAGTCTCAGGGTAGCCTTGAACTCATGGTGATCCTCCTACCTCTACCTCTGGAGTGCTGGGATTAAAGGTGTGCACAACCATGCCCAGCTTGATTTTGATTTTTTTCGAGGTAGGATGACTCTAACCTAGGATGACCTGGATCTCACACTGTAGTTCCAGGCTGGCCTCAAATTCACAAAAGTACTCCTATCTCTGCTTCCTGAGTGCTGGGATTAAAAGTATGGGCCACCAAGTTCATGTTAGATTAATTTAATCCCATGGGCTGGGGTCCCAGACTGAATGAAAAGGAGAAAGTGAGCTGAACAGCTGTACCTATCACTCTGTCTCCTCACTGTGCACTGAACGTGGCCAGCTGCCTTAAACTCCTGCTGCCATGTCTTCCCCCACCATGATGGGCTGTAACCTTGAACTATAGAGTAAAATAAAACTTCCTTGGGCTGAAAAGATGGCTTAGTGTTTAAGGTACTTGCCTGCAAAGGCTAAGAACCCAGGTTTGATTCCCCAGTACTCACATAAGCCAGATGTACAAGATGGCTCATGCATCTGGAGTTTGTTTGTAGTGGCTAGAAGCCCTGGCATACCCACAAAGGAAGGAAGGAAGGAAATATGGGACTGAAGAAAAAAAGTGAATGAAAGAAATGTGGGGCTGGAGAGATGGATTAGTGGTTGAGGCATTTACTTATGAAGCTTAAGAACCTAGGTTTGACTCCCCAGAACCCACGTAAGCCAGATGCACATGGTAGTACATGCATCTAGAGTTTGTTTGCAGTGCCTAGAAGCCCTGGTATGTCCGTTCTCTTCTCTCTCTCTCTCTCTCTCTCTCTGATGAAATAAATAAATAAATAAAATTCAAATAAAAAAAAAGAAATGTGAAAATATAGCATTTCAGATATGTGTTAGTAGATGCTAGGTCTCAGTGATCCTCTTCAGCATGAGCTTCCTGGGGTCAGAGCATATTAAAAGGAGATTAAGTCAGCTTTCACCACACACTTGAGAAGTACAGGCTAGATCAAGAAGATGATGAATGGGATGAAGCCTCATTCTAAAGATCACAGTCAGCATGTTCATTAAATCCCTTATTGTGTGTGTGTCATGCTAAATGATTCACACAGAGAATGAGCTCAAATCTTGCCTCTCCCCCTTTTAGTTTACAATCCAAGACAGACAGTCTGACTCTCATGCTCATTTACAGCCAAGCTGGACACACAATGAAACATGGCCATTAAGTCATCTGATGCGTGAACAGCTGTGGAGGGAGATGTTCAGGTAGCTGCAATAAGGAGAATTGCCTTGAGCGTTCAGTTCCAAGCTAAAATAAAAAAAAATTAGACAAAGCCAGGTGTGGTGTTTTCTGCCTATAATCGGAGCACTTGGGAGGCTGAGGTAGATGGATTACCATGAATTTGATGTCTGCCTGGGCTAGAAGGAGACTCTGCCTCAATAACCAACAACACATGCCAGCACTCAGGAGGCAGAGGTAAGAGGATTGCTGTGAGTTTGAGGCCAGCCTGGAGCTACAGAATGAATTCTGGGTCAGAGAAAAGACCAAAAAAAAAAAACAAAAAAACAAAAAAACAAAACTTCTATTGAAAAAGGAAGGAGCCAGGCATTGTGGCACACACGTTTTTTTTTATCATTGACAATTTCCATAATTGTAGACAATAAACCATGGTAATTCCCTCTGCTGGCACACTTTTTTGTTTGTTTGTTTTTGTTTTTCGAGGTAGGGTCTTACCCTAGCTCAGGCTGACCTGGAATTCACTATGGAGTCTCAGGGTGGCCTCAAACTCATGGCAATCCTCCTACCTCTGCCTCCCAAGTGCTGGGATTAAAGGTGTGTGCCACCATGCCTGCCGTTTTGTTTTCTTTATTTATTTATTATTTATTTTTATAACTTAGATAATTGTAAACAATATTCCATGGTAATTCCCTCCCTCCCCTCTTTCCCATTTGAAGCTCCACTCTCCATCATATCCCCTCCCCCTCTTAATCAGTCTCTCTTTTATTTTGATGTCTTCATCTTTTTCCCCTATTATGAAGGTCTTGTGTAGGTAATGTCAGGCACTGTGAGATCATGGATGTCCAGGCCATTTTGTGCCTGGAGGACCATCATAATAGGAAGAAAAGATCCTGACATCAAAATAAAAGAGAGACTGATTGAGAGGAGTAGGGGATATGATGAAGAGTGGAGCTTCAAAGGGGAAAGGGGGGAGGGAGGGAATTACCATGGAATATTGTTTACAATTATCGAAGTTGTCAATTAAAAAAAAATAATAAATAGGGCTGGAGGGATTGCTTAGCAGTTAAGGCATTTGTCTGCAAAGCCAAAGGACCCAGATTTGATTCCCCAGGATCCATGTTAGCCAGATGCACAAGTTGGCGCACATGGCTGGAATTCCTTTGCAGTGGTTGGAGGCCCTGGCATGCCCATTCTCTCCCTCTCTCTTTCTCTATGTCAAATAAATAAAATAAAACATTAAAAATAATAATAAATAAATAAAAATAAAAATGCACACATGGCCGGGTGTGGTAGCACATGCCTATAATCCCAACACTTGGGAGACAAAGGTAGGAGGATCGATGAGTTCAAGGCCACCGTGAGATGACATAGTGAATTCCAGGTCAGCCTGTGCTAGAGGGAGACCCTATGTTGAAAAAAAAAATGCTATTTAGGCATGTATGTGGAAGAAGAGAGCAGTTATCTCCTTCCTCTAACATGCTGTCATAGAAATACCATGTTTAAGCTATGCCACTTTCACAAGGTTTAGATTTGATTATATTTACTTTAATACTGCTGACTCTTCCATTGCCAGACATGGTGGTGACACCTGTAATCCCAGTACCCAGGAGGTGAAGGCAGGGGGAATCACAGTCACATAGCAAGGCCAGGCCAGGCCAGTCTGAGCTATGTGAGACTGTCTCAAAAAGAAAAACAAAAAAAAATCAGGACTGGAGAGATGCCTTAGCCGTTAAGGCATTTGCCTACAAAGCCAAAGGGCCCAGGTTCAACTCCCCAGGACCCACGTAAGCCAGATGCACAAGGGGCACATGCATCTGCAGTTCGTTTGCAGTGGCTAAAAGCCCTAAGTGCCATTCTCTATCTGCCTCTTTCTTTCTCCTTCTCTCTCTCTCAAGTAAAGAAAGAAAGAAAGAAAGAAAGAAAGAAAGAAAGAAAGAAAGAAAGAAAGCAGGCAAGCAAGCACAGCCGGGCATGGTGGCCCACGCCTTTAGTCCCAGCACTCAGGAGGCAGAGGTAGGAGGACTGCCGAGAGAGTTCTAGGCCACCCTGAGACTACATAGTGAATTCCAGGTCAGCCTGAGCCAGAGTAAGACCCTACCTCAAAAAACCAAAAAAAAAAAAAAAAAGAAAGCAGAGCTGGAGAGATGGATCAGTGGTTAAAGACACTTGTTTGCAAAGCCTCGATGGCCCAGGTTCAATTCTCCCGTACCCATGTAAAGCTAAATGCACAAAGTGGCTCATGTGTCTGCAGTTCCTTTGCTGTAGCAGCAGGAAGTGGAAGCCTTGGAGTGCCTTTCTCTCTCTCTCTCTTTGTATGTGTATCTGTCTCTCTTAAATAAGTAAATAAATAATAAAAATGAAAATAATAGCCAGTCGTGGTGGCACACGCCTTAAATCCCAGCACTTGGGAGGCAGAGGTAGGAGGATCACGGTGAATTCAAGGCCACCCTGAGACTACATAGTGAATTACAGATCAGCGTGGGCTAGAGCAAGACCCTACCTTGAAAAACAAAACAAACAAACAAAAAATTTAAGAAATGTTGTACCAGGGTTGGTTGCACATGCATTTAGTCCCAGCACTTGGGAGGCAGAGGTAGAAGGATTGCCATGAGTTCCAGGCCAGCCTGAGACTATATAATGAATTCCAGGTTAAAGTGCTTGTCTGTGAAGCCTAATAACCAAGGTTCAATTCAATTACAGAACCCATGTAAGCCAGATGCACAAGGTGGCACATGCGTCTGGAGTTCATTTGCAGTGTCTACAGGCCCTGATTCACCCATTCTCTCCCTCTCCCCCTCTCCCCCCCTCTCTCGTTGCCTCTCTCTCACACAAATAAACAACAAAAAAATATTTTTTTCTTAATTTTTATTAACATTTTCCATGATTATAAAAAATATCCCATGGTGCTACCCTCCCTCCCCCCACTTTCCCCTTTGAAATTCCATTCTCCATCATATCCCCTCCCCATCTCAATCAGTCTCTCTTTCATTTTGATGTCATGATCTTTTCCTCCTCTTATGATGGTTTTGTGTAGGTAGTATCAGGCACTGTGAGGTCATGGATATCCAGGCCATTTTATGTCTGGAGGGAGGACGTTGTAAGGAGTCCTACCCTTCCTTTGGCTCTTACATTCTTTCCGCCACCTCTTCCGCAGTAGACCCTGAGCCTCGGAAGGTGTGATCGAGATGTTACTCAGTACTCCAGTCACTTTTTTCCAGCACTATGATACCTTCTGAGTCATCCCAAGGTCACTGCCATCTGAAAAGAGAAGATTCTCTACCCAAAGTGAGAGTAGTGTTAATATAAGGGTATAAATATTAAGAAAAGTGCTTACTGGGCAGTTTGATAAGCATAGTATATACATTTTTCCAGACATCAGCAGATGTCTATTCTATTCTTCTACTTATATATATACACAATATCAACCTATTAAGTACCCTCCCCCCTTCCTGTCTCTTCCCTTTATATCTCCTTTTTTTTTTAAAAAAAATACTTTATTTATTTATTTATGAGAAAGAGACAGATCGAATGGGCACACCAGGCCCTCTAGCCACTGCATATAAACTTCAGACACATGTGCCCCCTTGTGCATCTGGCTTATGTGGGTCCTGGGGAATCGAACCCGGGTCCTTAGGCTTCACAGGCAAATGCTGTAACCACTAAGCCATTTCCCCAGTCCTATATCTCCTTTTTAACTTACTGGCCTCTGCTACTGAGTTTTTTCCTTCTCACATAGAAGTCCAATCATCTGCAGCTAGGATCCACATATGAGGGAAACCATGCGGTGCTTGGCTTTCTGGGCTTGGGTTACCTCACTTCGTATAATCCTTTCCAGATCCATCCATTTTCCTGCAAATTTCCTAACTTCATTTTTCTTTACCACTGAGTAGAACTCCATTGTATAAATATGCCATATCTTCATTATCCACTCATCAGTTGAGGGACATCTAGGCTGGTTCTATTTCCCAGCTACTGTGAATTGAGCAGCAATAAACATGGTCGAGCAAGTATCTCTAAGGTAATGAGATGAGTCCTTAGGATATATGCCTAGGAGTGCTATAGCTGGGTCATACGTTAGATCTATTTTTAGCTGTCTCAGGAACCTCCACACTGATTTCCACAATGCTGGACCATTTTTAAATATTTTTAAAGGGGCTAGAGAGTTGGCTTAGCAGTTAAGCTCTTGCCTGTGAAGCCTAAGGACCTCGGTTCAAGGCTCGATTCCCCAGGACCCATGTAAGCCAGATGCACAAAGTGGCACGTGCGTCTGGAGTTCATCTGCAGTGGCTGGAGGCCCTGGCACGCCTTTTCTCTATCTATCTGCCTCTTTCTCTGTCTGTCTGTTGCTCTCAAATAAATAAATAAAAATTTTAAAAATTAAAAAATATATTTTAAAAAAATGTTGAGCTCAAATATTGTGTAATTTCACTATATATAGAATCTAAAAGAAGCCAGGTGTAGTAGCGAACGCTTTTAATCCAAGCACTCTGGAGGCAGAGATCAGAGGTAGGAGGTGCACCATGAGTTCAAGGCCACCTGAGACTACATAGTGAATTCCAGGTCAGCCTGAGCTAGAGTGAGACCCTACCTCAAAAAAAAAAAAAAAAATCATGCTCATAGAAACACAGTAAATAGAAAGTTGCTGACATGGATGCAGGTTGGAGAAATGAGGGGATTTTTGTCAGAATGCAAAGTTCCACTTTTAAGATAAACACACTAGTTGAGGCCCTGATGCACCTGTTCCCTCTCTCTCTTTTTCTCTCTCTCTCTCTCTCTTTCTTTCTCTCCTTGAAAATAAATAAAAATATTTTATTTGGACTGGAGAGATGGCTTAGTGGTTAAGGTGCTTGCATGGAAAGCCTAACAACATGAGTTTGATTCCCCAGTACCCATGTAAAGCCAGATACACAAAGTGGCTCATGTGTCTGGAGTTCCTTTGCAGTGGTTGGAGACCCTGGCATGCCCATTCTGTCTCTCTTCTACCTCTCTCTGCTTGCAAATATATAAAAACTTTTTTTTTTCAAGGTAGGGTCTCACTCTTTAGTCCAGGCTGATCTGGAATTCACTGTGTAGTCTCAGGCCGGCCTTGATCTCACTATGATCCTCCTACTTCCATCTCCTGAGTGCTGGGATTAAAGGCAAGCACCACCATCCATGCCCAGCTTAATAAAAAAAAGTGTGTGTTTATACACATTGTATATATTTGTTATATATATAGTTTGGTTTTTTTTTGTTTATTTTTATTTATTTATTTATTTGAGAGGGACAAGGGTCAGATAGAGAATGGGCACCCCAGGCCTCCAGCCACTGCAAAGGAACTCCAGATGCATGTGCCCCCTTGTGCATCTGGCTTACATGGGTCCTGGGGAATCGAGCTTCAAACTGGGGTCCTTAGGCTTCACAGGCAAGTGCTTAACCGCTAAGCCATCTCTCCAGCTCTTGTTTTAGTTTTTCGAGGCAGGGTCTCGCTCTAGCCCAGGCTGACCTGGAATTCACTATGCAGTCTCAGGGTGGCCTCAAACTCATGGTGATCCTCCTATCTCTGCCTCCTGAGTACTGGGATTAAAGGTGTGCTCCACCACTCCTGGTTTAATTAATTTATTTATTTGACAGAGAAAGAGGGAGAGAGATAGATAGAGAAAATAGGTGCTCCAAGGCCTCCAGCCACTGCAAAGGAACTCCAGACGCCTGTGCCCCCTTGTACATCTGGCTAACATGGATCCTGGGGAATCGAATCTGGGTCCTTTGGCTTTGCAGGCAAGGGCCTTAACCACTAAGCCATCTCTGTAGCCCCTTTTTTTGTTTTTTCGAGGTAGGGTCTCACTCTGGCCCAGGCTGACCTGGAATTTACTCTGTAGTCCCAGGCTGGCCTTGAACTCACAGTGATTCTCCTATCTCTGCCTCCTGAGTACTGGGATGAAAGGCGTGCTCCAACACGCCCGGCTTAATTTTTCTTTTTATTTTCTTTTTGAGTAAGGGTCTCTTACATCCCCGGTTGGACTTAATCTCATTATGTGGCCCAGCCTGGCCTTGAGCTCCAGATCCTCCATCCTTCTGCCTCAGCCTCCTGAGTGCTGGGGTAACAAGTATGTTACTCCGGGTCCACGTCGACTGGGAACCTGCTCAGCTTCGGTCAGCGTTTCTGGGGGAACGTATCTTGTGGTGCACCGCCCGTGTCCCGGCCGCCCCTCACTGCAGTTCTGTGCGTTTTGATTGGCTTTCGCTCTTGGGGCCAATGATTGGCCCAGTGCATGCCGGGACCAAGAAGCTGGTTTCCTGGGGATTCATTGCCGGCGGGCGGAAGTCTAGGACGGCCGCAGCTATGCCTTGAGGCTGCTTGTGGACGCGGCGCGTGGCGGTTCTCCGCCATGGCCAGCGTCCACGAGAGCCTGTACTTCAATCCCATGATGACCAACGGGGTGGTGCACGCCAACGTGTTTGGCATCAAGGACTGGGTGACGCCGTATAAGATCGCGGTCCTGGTGCTGCTCAACGAGATGGGCCGCACGGGCGAGGGCGCCGTAAGCCTCATGGAGCGACGGAGGCTCAACCAGCTGCTCCTGCCGCTGCTGCAGGTGAAGTGAAGTGAAGACCTCCCTGGGCTTGGGGTTCATCACCTCCTCTTTCCGCTCTAGAGGAACGTGAAATAAACATGCTTCATGCCGCCAGCTAACAGTTACTGAGCGCTTAGGATGCGCCAGGCGCTTTACGTGCGTTGTCTTGTAGGTTTGCATCCGGCTCCCGCGTTTTCTGAGCGTCTGGGGCGGGGAGCGGGAGAGGTTCAGATCTTCTCTCTGAAAAGTGGGGCTACACATAGCTTGGAGCTTTGGAGACGAGGAGGTGGAACGCAGAGGCTAACCTAGCCCATAAAACTGTAATACGTATCCCAGTGACATGTAAGAGTCCTACAAACACCTGTGTGTGTGGTAAGCATTTTAGGTGGCGTATCTTATTTTGAAGACTCAGGTAGTAGCTCCACTACTAACTAGCTGTCACTTGGGCCTCAGCTTTCTCTGTAAAATGGGATCAGTGACAGAAACGATTAGCATTTCATTAGCCTATTGTAAGTAAGCGTTAGCTTATGTTTTCATTTTACTGTGCTTTCCTCCATATCCTTTGTATGTTTTTTTAACATTCGTTTTCGTAATTTTTGTGCTTGACACATGTCTTCCTCCACTAGGAAAACAAAAACCTAAACTCATACCTATATTTGTTGGGGAGGGGAGAGCCTAAGGGGCTTGCTTGCCAGTTAACTAAGGGGAGGTGTTTTTGTAACTTGTGGCTACCAGTCTTATCCACATTCCTATTATCATACATGTATACTTTACTAAAAGTAATAATAACAACTAAAGGAACCACCTTAGGGGGAGGGAGGAAACACAAGAGAGTGGGCTGGAGAGATGTCTCAGCGATTAAGGCACTTGCTTGTGAAACCTGAAGAGCCAGGGTTGATTCCCCAGTACCCATGTAAGTCAGATGCGCAAGGTGGCACATGAGCCTGGAGTTCATTTGCAGTGGCTAGAGGCCCTGATGCGCCCATCTCGCTCTCAAACAAATAAAATACAAGCAACAACAACAAAAAAAAAGTGAGGGGCTGGAGAGATGGCTTAGCAGTTAAGGCGCATACCTGCAACGCCTAAGCATTCAGGTTCTCCTCTCCAGGTTCCACACGAACCAGGCACACAAGGTGACGCAAGTGTGCACAAGTGGCGCACGCATCTGGAGTTCAAGTACAGTGGCTAGAGACCTGGTGTGCCAATTTCTCTCTCTCTCATTAAGAGAAAAAGACCAGTCTGTTGGGCTTGCCTCAAAAAAAAAAAAAAAAAAAAAAAAAAAGTGGGGGGGGAGGAAACAAGAATGGGGCTGGAGAGACGGCTCAGTGGTTTAGGTGCTTTCTTGCAAAGCTTAAAGGCCTGGCTTTAATTCCCCAGTACCTATATACAGCCAGATGCACAGAGTGGCACATGCAACTGTAGTTCATTTGCAGTGGCAAGAAGCCCTGGTGCACCCATTTTTTCTTTCTCTCTTTCTCTCTCTCTCTTTGCAAATAAATAAAATCTATTTTTTAAAATACTTACTTTTTACTTATTTATTTGACAGAGAGAGATTGGCATGCTAGGGCCTCCAGCTGCTGCAAACAAACTCTAGATGCATGCACCACCTTGTGCATCTGGCTTATGTGGGTCCTAGGGAATCAAAGCTGGGTCCAGTGACTTTGCTGCCAAGCTCCTTAACCACTAAGCCATCCCTCCATCCCATTTAAAAAATATTTTTAAAAATATTTTATTATATGTTAAAATATATTCATTTATTTATTGGAGAGAGAGAGAATGGGCACGCCAGGGCCTCCAGCCACTGCAGATGAACTCCAGATGCATGCGCCCCCTTGTGCATCTGGCTTATGTGGGTCCTGGAGAATCGAATTGGGATCCTTTGGCTTTGCAGGCAAATACTTTAACTGCTAAGCCATCTTTCTAGCCCTAATATTTTTTTATTTATTTTTTAAAACTTTTTTTACTTTATTTTTATTTATTTATTTGAAAGAGAGAGAGGGAGAGAAAATGGGCGTGCCTGGGCCTCCAGCCACTGCAAACAAACTCTAGTTGCATGCACCCCCTTGTGCATCTGGCTAATGTGGGTACTGGGGAATCAAACTGGTCCTTTGGTTTTGCAGGCAAACACCTTAACTAGTAAGCCATTCCTCCAGCCCTATTTTTATTTATTTATTTGAGAGAGGAAGAGATAACAAAAATAGGCAGGTAGAGAGAAAGAGAGAGAATAGGCTCACCAGAGCCTCCAGCTGCTGCACATGAACTCCAGATACAGATGCATGTGCCTCCTTGTCTGCCTTACATGGGTCCTGGGGAGTCGAACCTGGCTCCTTTGGCTTTGAAGGCAAGTGCCTTAACCACTAAGCCATCTCAATAGCCCTGTATTTTTTGTTGTTGTTTTTTGTTTCTTCGAGGTAGGGTCTCACTCTAGCCCAGGCTGACCTGGAATTCTCTGGGTGGCTCAAACTCCTGGCGATCCCCCTACCTCTGCCTCTTGAGTGCTGGGATTAAAAGTGTGCTACCACTCCTGGCTTAAAAATATTTTTAAAGAGAGTGGAGAGCGATTGATTCATCTTTCAGACATTGGACCTTTGATCTCTACACACATGCACACACACATAAGAACATGTGCAAAAAAAAAAAAGTAATTATTGTTTCTTAACTCTCACCTGCCTATCTGTCTTAGCACAGCTGTTTGTTGTTTCTTTTCCTGGCCAATAATTAGTGTTAATCAAAATGTATATAGGATTAATCTAATAACATTCAAACAAACTTTAATTTGTTTACTTACTGTTGGATTAAAAAAAATAAAAAATTTATTAGAGCCAGGTGTGGTGGTGCGTGCCTTTAATCCTTTCACATTTGCATTATCTTGTGCATCTGGCTTACATGGGGCCTGGAGAGTTGAACATGGGTCTTTAGGCTTTGCAGCCAAGCGCCTTAACTGCTAAGCCATCTCTCCAGCCACACACACGCACACACACATGTATTTAAAAAACTTAGAGAAATGCAAAAATTAATGGAGTTGAAAGTTCTGCAAGTCTTCCAGTTTTTTTTTTTAAAATTGAGGCAAGCCCAACAGACTGGCCTGCCTTTCTTTTTTCTTTTTTTTTTTTAATGTGAAAGAGCGAGAGAAAGGGAATTGGTGTGCCAGGGCCTAGTGCCTCTGCAGTTGAACTCCAGTTGCCTGCGCCCCCTGTGTGCCTTTGCATCCTTGCATGCTTGTGTCACTGTGCCTCTGGCTTATGTGGGACCTGGAGAGTTGAACATGAGTCCTTAGGCTTTGCTGGTAAGCGCCTCTCCATCTCTCCATCCCTGATCTGTTTTATTTCCCATCTCTATTTATTTTTTTGTTTGTTTTTCAAAGTATAGTCTCACTCTCCTACCTCTGCAGTCCTCTTCCTCTGCCTCCCGAGTGCTGGGATTAAAGGAGTGTGCCACCGTGCCTGGCTTTAAAAATATTTCATTTACTTATTTATTTGAGAGATGAGAAAGAGGCAGCTATATATGTGTATAGATAGATAGGTAGAGAGAGGGAGAATGAGAACAGGCGCACCAGGGTCTCTAGCTACTACAAATAAACTCCAGACATGTGTCACCTTGTACGTCTGGCTTTACGTGGGTTCTGGGGAATCAAACCTGGGTCCTTAGGATTTGCAGGCAGCCTCCTTAACCTTAAGTTCAGCCATCTCTCCAGCTCCCAATTTCTTTTCAGATTTTTTGTTTGTTTGTTTGTTTTTGTTTTTTTGAGGTAGGGTCTCACTCTAGCCCAGGCTGACCAGGAGTTCACTATGTAGTCTCAGGTGGCCTTGAACTCATGGCGATCCTCCTACCTCTGCCTCCTAAGTGCTGGGATTAAAGGTGTGTGCCACCATGCCCAACCTCTTTTCAGAGATTATTAATATCTATTTCGTTTTTTTTTTAAATCTATTTCTTGAATACTAATTTAAAATGAATCTTCTTAGACACACATGGTTATATATACATGTGTGCTTTTAATTTCATTTTGCTATTTTATTTATTGAGATAGGGTTTAACTCTAGCTCAGGCTGACCAAGTGGAGAGAGTGGGTACATCAGGGTCTCTAGCTGTTGCAAACGAACTCTAGACACACATGCCACTCAGTGCATCTGGCCCCTCATGGGCACTGGGGAATTGAACTCTGGTCATTTCATTTTCTGGGAAGTGCCTTAGCCACTGAATCACCTGTCCAACCCTCCCATGTATAGTTTTTTTTTTTGTTGTTGTTGTTGTTTTTGTTTACTTTTATTTATTTGAGAGTAACAGAGAGATAAAGAGGCAGAGAAAAAGAGAGAGAGAGAATGGGTGTGCTAGGGACTCCAGCCACTGCAAACGAACTCCAGATGCGTGTGCCGCCTTGTGCATCTGGCTTACATGGGTCCTAGGGAATCGAGCCTCAAACTGGGGTCCTTAGGCTTCACAGGCAAGCGCTTAACCGCTAAGCCATCTCTCCAGTCCCATGTGTAGTTTTTTTTTTTTTTTGGTTTTTCGAGGTAGGGTCTCACTCTAGCCCAGGCTGACCTGGAATTCACTATGGAGTCTCAGGGTGGCCTCGAACTCATGGCAATCCTCCTACCTCTGCCTCCCGAGTGCTGGGATTAAAGGCGTGCGCCACCACGCCTGGCTTTATTTTATTTTTTTTTTAATAATTTTTATTTACAAGCACAGAGAGAATATGCACCCGAGGGCCTCCAGATGCTGCAAACGAACTCCAGACACATGTGTTACCTTGTACATCTATTTTACATGGGTCCTGGGGAATTGAACCTGGGTTCTTTAGCTTTGTAGGCAAGTACCTAACTGCTAAGCCATCTCTCCAGTCCTTTTTTTTTGTTTTTGTTTTTAATATTTTCATTTATTTACTTAAGAGAGAGAAAGAGAAATGAATGAGAATGGGCATGCCAGGGCCTCCAGCTGCTCCAAACAAACTCCAGATGCATGGCCCACTTTGTGCATCTGGCTTATGTGGGTCCTTTGGCTTTGCAGGCAAGCTCCTTAACCTCTAAGCCATCTCTTCAGTCCCCATGTGTACTCCCCCCGCCCCAGGTAGGGTCTCACTCTGGCCCAAAATGACCTGGAATTAACTATGTAGTCTCAGGGTGGCCTTAAACTCACAGTGATCCTCCTACTTCTACTCCCGAGTGCTGGGATTAAAGGCATGCGCCACCATGCCTGGCTCCCATGTGTACTTTTAAACCTCAGACAGAATGTAATCTTTTTTTTTTTTAATTTGCAAAGCAGAGAGAGAAGAGACAGATAAAAGAGAGAATGGGCACACCAGGGCCTCTAGCCACTGCAGACGAACTCCAGACACATGTTCCCCTTGTGCATCTGGTTATGTGGGTCCTGGGGAATTGAACCTAGGTCCCTCGGCTTCATAGGCAAATGCCTTAACTACTAAGCTATCTCTCCAGTCTCGTAATCTTGACAAAATGACTTTTTGTTGATTATGCACACATTATGTTTGTGAAAAATAGAATGCGTATCTTTTCTTTCCTTTTTAAAAATCTTTTAAACACACACACACACACACACACACATATATTTTTGTTGTTGTTTTTTTGAGGTAGGGTCTCACTCTAGCCCAGGCTGACCTGGAATTCACTAGGTAATATCAGGGTGGCCTCAAACTCATGGTAATCCTCCCATTTCTGCCTCCCAAGTGCTGAGATTAAAGGTGTGTGCCACCACGCCTGGCTTAAAAATAAATAATTTTTTAAAAATTATTTATTTATTTATTTATTTATTTTTATTTGAGAATGACAGACAGTGAGAGAGAGAGAGAGAGAATGGGCACGCCAGGGCTTCTGGCTAACGAACTCCAGATGTGTGCACCCCCTTGTTGTGCATCTGGCTAACGTGGGTCCTGGGGAATTGAGCCTCGAACCAGGGTCCTTAGGCTTTACAGGCAAGCGCTTAACCGCTAAACCATCTCTCCAGCCTTTCTTTCTTTTTTTTTTGGTTTTTCGAGGTAGGGTTTCACTTTAGCCCAGGCTGACCTGGAATTCACTATGGAGTCTCAGGGTGGCCTCGAACTCACGGTGATCCTCCTACCTCTGCCTCCTGAGTGCTGGGATTAAAGGCGTGCGCCACCACGCCCGGCTCTCTTTTCCTTTTTTAAAAAATGTATTTATTTATTTGAGAGAGAGAAAGAGGCAGAGAAAGAGAGAAGGAGGGAGAAAATGGGCGCGCCCGGGCCTCCAGCCACTGTAAATGAACTCCAGATGCATGCGCCCCCTTGTGCATCTGGCTTACGTGGGTCCTGGAGAATTGAACCTGGATCCTTAACCTAAGCAATCTCTCCAGCCTGTCCTTTTGTTTTTTTGAGGTAGGGTTTTACTCTAGCCCAAGCTGACCTGGAACTCACTCTGTAGTCCTAGACTGGCCTTGAACTCACAGCAATCTTCCTACTTTTTTCTCCAAGTTCAGAATTAAAGGCATGCAGTGCACTACCAACCACACCCAGCTAGAGCACCTGTCTTCATATAATACTTTCCATTTTACAAAGCTCATTGTATTATCTTTTTATTTATTTGCGAGGAGAAAGAGGCAGAGAATGGGTACACCAGAGCCTCTTCCTGCTGTAAATGTACTGCAGATGCATGTACCACTTTATACACATGGCTTTATATGAATACTGGGAATTTGAATCTGGGCCGAACCCAGCCTGGCTTTTGCACACAAGTGCCCTTAACCACTGACACATCTTTATAGCCCTCTTTGAATTATCTTAATCTTGGCAACTATGAGGGAAATGGTCTCAGAGGAGTTACAATTTTAAAAAATATTTATTAGATTCGGGCATGATGGTGCATGCCTGTAATCCCAACACTCGGGAGGCAGAGGTAGGAAGGTCACTGAGAGTTCAAGGCCACCCTGAGACTACATAGTGAATTCCAAATTCCAAGTCAGCCTGAAGTAGAGTAAGACCCTACCTTGAAAAACAAAAAAAAAAAAAAAAAAAAAAAAGTATTAGAGATAAAGAGGTAGATAGAGAAAGAATGACTGGGCATGCCAGGACTTCCAGCCACTGCAAACAAACTCCAGATGCATGTGCCACCTTGTGCCTCTGGCTTACATATGTACTGGGAAATTGAACCTGGTTCCTTAGGCTTCGCAGGCAAGCCATCTCTCCAGCCCAAGAACTTAACATTTTGACATGTTTGCAAAGTGCAGAAGGGACTATAGATTTTTTTTTTTTTTTTTGGTGTTTTTTTTTTGAGGTAGGGTCTCACTCCAGCCCAGGCTGACCTGGAGTTCACTATGTAATCTCAGGGTGGCCTCGAATTCAAGACGATCCTCCTACCCCTGTGCTAAGATTGAAGGCATGTGCCATCATGCCCGGCTGATCTTTGTATTCTTCTTCCCACTCTGTACCATTGCATTGACTCTACAGGTAGCATGCAGATGTGTAGTGTTTTAGGTAGATGGGAAAGTCCTGATTGCTTAGTTCATGTTTAGAATGATAGTTACAGCAGAAAATGATGAATTAATTTGCAGTTTTCTATCAATTTCTAGCTCTTTAGCATTCATATGTAAACCTTCCTATCTGTCTCTCCAGGGCCCAGATATTACCCTGTCAAAACTGTACAAGTTGATTGAAGAATCATGTCCTCAGCTGGCAAATTCAGTACAGATCAGGTAAACTTCATTATCTTCTGAACAAATGGAAATGTGTCAAGGTGGGTGAAAGTTAGAAAAAGGTGTGTGGCAGTTCTTTTAAAAAGTTGTATTTAGAGCTGGGTGTGGTGGTACATGCCTTAATCCCAGCACTCAGGAGGCAGAGTTAGGAGGATTACCATGAGTTCGAGGCCACCCTGAGAATACATAGTGAATTCCAGGTCAGCCTGGGCTAGAGTGGGATCCTATCTTGAAACAAATAAACAAACAAAAAAGTTATAAGAGCTGGGTGTGGTGGTGTACTCCTTTAATCCCAGCACTTGGGAGGCAGAGGTAGGTGGATTGCCCTGAGTTTGAGGCCACCCTGAGATTACATAGTGAATTCCAGGCCAGCCTGGACTAGAGTGAGACCCTACCTCGAAAAACCAAAAGGAAAAAAAAAGTTTATATTTATTTCTAAGTACCTGTATTTAATTGTTAGTGGATAACAGTACATATTTTTCAGAAATATGAGAGGGATATTTTGGATTATGAAGCTTGTTTTGCATATCTGTTCTCTAAATCTTGAAACTACCTTTAAAGGAGAATTACTGTCAATAACTCAAGAATATGAAACGTGGGAAGATGTTTAAAGGGCCTTCCTAAAATGTATACCTCAATTTTCTCATTCAGAATCAAACTGATGGCTGAAGGCGAATTGAAGGATATGGAACAATTTTTTGATGACCTTTCAGATTCTTTTTCTGGAACTGAACCAGAGGTTCACAAAACAAGTGTAGTAGGTATGGAATTTGTGTAAGAAGAGCAGAGAGTCGTTTTGTTGAAGTGAGCGGTTTTCTAAGTGACATTTCTATCATTACTTGTGTGAAGAAACAGTGTAGGGATATTGAATATGTTTTAGGTTGTATTGATTGCCGTCTTAAGGTATGCTTAACTGTAATTGACTTGTGGAGAAGCACCCTCTGTTTTGTCTACAATAGTCAGTCTGAGCCTGTTCTGGGGTGTTGTAGGGTTTCCCAGCTCTTTTCACAGTCCTCCGGATCACTTGCCTGTATTGTGCAACTGTAAGTGAGGGTCACCAACCAAATTTAGGAAGAGAGGTAAGTGGAAATACACTATTGTTTCAGCATACAAAGTGAAAGCATACATATTCCTTCAGTGCTTTTCTGCTGACTTTGTGTCCATGCTCCTCCTCCTGGCTTGTTTGCATGATATTTTTTTATGCCTCTCAGCATGTGTCAGGCTGTGGACATAATAAGGTAGACATGGACTTTCCTCTTAATGGAGACTATGTTCTGGGAGAGGGGAGGCAGGTTGTAGAAAGTAAATCAACACATGCAGTTTCAGAGAGTTGGAATAGCCACGAAGAAAATAGAGGCCTGAGGGGATAGAGATGGGGGAGTGGGCTGGGAGAGGACCGAGCCCTGAATGAGAGCCCAGCTCTCTAAACATGAGGGAAGAATGTCCCTGGAGAAGGGACAGCACCTACAACTGCCTTTGAGCCTTTTGAAGGAAGAATTGTGTCACATAGGCTTTGCCATGGTATAGCTGGATCTTATTTAAGGCTTTCACCTTGTCTGTGGTCTTATTTTGTAGGTTTATTTCTGCGTCACATGATCTTGGCCTACAGTAAGCTTTCTTTCAGTCAAGTGTTTAAGCTGTATACTGCCCTTCAACAGTACTTTCAAAATGGGGAGAAAAAGACAGTGGAAGATACTGATATGGAGCTGACCAGTAGGGAGGAGGGGGAAAGAAAACTGGAAAAAGAGGACCTTGATGTATCTGTCAGGTAACTTGGGTTTCCTTTCAGCAGTCCTTTTCCTGTGACATAGCATAACTTCAAGTGCAGTAATTCCTCTTTGCTTCAGAGCTCATGTACTGGCTGTCGCCTTTCTCTCCCTCAGGTCCAGGGGGTTGGCTGATGGGCAGCGTCAGTCGCTCATTGCCCTGACTGAGGGATGGCTGGTGGGAGGCACGGGTGGGAAGCCCACAGGTAGTAGGAACATGAGGTCAGCGTGTAAATACACTGGCCTCTTTGAGATTATGGGGTTGGCCATAGGTCTAGCTTCTGTCATATGATCTTCAATACACTTCTTTGAGGATATGATAAATAGGAAGAAATATTCCCAAGCCTCAGTGTAAAGGTGCCCCATTGTTAGCAGCACTGGGAATTATGTGGTCCCCTTGGGCTTCTCTGTCCTGTGCCCCGACTTTTGTGTCCCTTTGTTAAACTCTGCTCAGATTACCCTGTTCAGTTGCACTGTTTCTTTTCTGTGGGAACAGCCACCCTGAGCTGTAGCATAGCGTTCATCATTAGAGTGAACTAACAATGGGCTGTTGAGCCACAGTCTGAGTGCTTCCTAAGGCGTAGGCACTGGGGAGCCGGGCCACAGCTCACTTAGTTGTTCACTCTCCAAATCTAGGACATGTATTTATTTATTTATTTATTTGTTTATTTATTTATTGGTGGTGGGGGTTGTAGTGGGTGGAAAAATATTTATTTTTGAGAGAGAGAGAAAGAGGAAAAGGCAGATAGACTGCAAATGAACTCAAGATGCATGTACCACATTGTACATCTGGTGTTACGTGGGTATTGGGGATTCAAACCTGGCTTTGCAGGCTAGCACCTTAATTGCTGAGCCATCTTTCCAGCCCTTATTTTTTCATTTATTTTATTTTATTATTAATTAAATTTTGGTTTTTCAAGGTAGAGTCCCACTGTAGTCCAGGCTGACCTGGAATTCACCATGTTGTCTCAGGCTGACCTCAAACTCATAGCAATCCTCCTGCCTCTGCCTCCCAAGCGCTGGGATTAAAGGTGTGCGCCACCATGCCCAGCTTTATTTTATTTTGTTTATTTACTTATTTATTTATTTTTTTGGTTTTTCAAGGTAGGGTTTCACTGTAGTCCAGGCTGACCTGGAATTCACTATGTAGTCTCAGGGTGGCCTCAAACTTTACTTTTTATATATCTATAATTAATTTATTTGTTATTAACAACTTCCATGATTGTAAACAATATCCCATGGTAATGCCTTCCCTCCTCCCTTTTCCAACTCCATTCTCCATCATATCCCCTCCCCATCTCAATCAGTCTCTTTTATTTTGATGTCATCATCTTTTACCTCCTATTATGATGATCTTGTGTAGGTAGTGTCAGGCACTGTGAGGTCATGAATATCCAGGCCATTTTGTGTCTGGAGGAGCACCTTATAAGGAGTCCTACCCTTCATTTGGCTCATACATTCTTTCTGCCACCTCTTCTGCAATGGACCCTGAGCCTTGGAAACTGATAGAGATATTGCAGTGCTGAGCACTCCTCTGTCACTTCTTCCTAGCACCATGATGCCTTCTGAGTCATCCCAAGGTCACTGCCATCTGAAAAGAGAAGGTTCTCTACCAAAAGTGAGAGTAGCATTAATATATGGGTATGAACATTAAGAGAAGTGCTTACTAGGCAGTTTGGTGAGCATAGTATATACATTTAGCCAGATAGCAGCAGACTCAAACTTTATTTTTTAAATTTTAGTTATTTCAGAGAGAAGGAATAGGTGCACCAGGACTTCTTGACACTGCAAATAAACTCTAGATGGAACATGGATCACTTTGTGCATCTGTATTTATGTGGGTACTGAGGAATAGAACCTGGGCCAACCCAGTTTGTCAGGCTTTGCTAGCAAGTACCTTGCTTGAACTGCTGAGCAGTTCAGTGCAGAATTTTCTTTCTTTTCTTTATTTCTTTTTTTTTGTTTTTTTGTTTTTTTGTTTTTGAAATACTATTTACAAGCAGAGAAATACAGAAACACAGAGATAATGGACACTCCAGGGCCTCCAGCCACTGCAAATGAATTCCAGATGCATGTGCCACTTTGTGCAACTGGCTTTATGTGGCCACTAGGGAATTGAACCAAGGTCATTAGGCTTTGCAGGCAAGTGCCTTAACCATTAAGTCACCTCTCCAGCCCAGAGTTTTCTTTTTTTCTTTTTTTCTTTTTCTTTATTTGAGAGAAGGAAAGAGACAGACTGAGAAAGAATGGGCATGCCAAGGCTTCCAGCCACCGCAAATGAACTCCAGATGCATGTGCCACCTTGTGCATCTGGCTTACATGGGTACTGGGGAATCAAACCGAGGTCCTTTGGCTTTGCAGGCAAACACCTTAACCACTAAGCCATCTCTCCAGTCCTTCCTCTCTCCTTTTTTTTTTTTTTTTGGTTTTTTTTTTTGTTGTTTTTTTTGTGGTAGGGTCTCACGCTAGCTCAGGCTGACCTGGAATTCACTATGTAGTCTCAGGGTGGCTTTGAACTCTCAGTGATCCTACCTCTGCCTCCTGAGTGCTAGGTTGCTTCTAGAAACCTTTTTTTTTTGGCGGGGGGGGCTGTTTTTCAAGGTGCTGTCTTTCTGCTGACCAGGAATTCACTGTGTTGTCTTAGGCTAGTCTTGAACTCACTGTTATCCTCCTACCTCTGTCTCCCAAGTGCTGGGACTAAAGGTGTGCACCACCAAGCTTGGCCTAAAAATAATTTCTTTTTGGTTTTTTTTTGCTTGTTTGTTCATTTTTGTTTTTGTTTTTGTTTTTTCGAAGCAGGGTTTCACTCTAGCTCAGGCTGACCTGGAATGCACTATGTATTCTTAGGGTGGCCTCAAACTCACAGCAGTCTTCCTACCTCTGCCTCCCTATTGCTCGGATTGCACCACTGTGCCCAGCAAAACCATTTTATTGACAATTTCCATAAGTACAGACAACATGCCATGGTTATTCTCCCCTCCCACTAATCCTCTTTTCCCCCTCTCACATTCCCTCCCCATTGAATCTTCTTTCCAACTAGTCTCTCTTCAATTTTGAATATCATTCTTTTTTTTTTGTTTCCTTCTCTTATGCAAGTCTTTTGTGTAGGTAGTGTCAGCCACTGTGATGTCCTGAATATCAAGGCCACTTTGTCTGGCTGACAGTATTAAAGCAGTCCTCCCCTTCCTTTGGCTCTTCATTCTTTCTGCTACCTCTTCCAAAAGTATCCTTGAATTTTAGAGAGTGTGACAGAGATGTCTCACTTAGTGCTGAA
Source organism: Dipus sagitta (assembly GCA_036346955.1). Lineage (NCBI taxonomy): Eukaryota > Metazoa > Chordata > Mammalia > Rodentia > Dipodidae > Dipus > Dipus sagitta. Next base: position 25,254,967 of record CM070782.1, read on the forward strand.
CACTCCATTATCACTTCTTCTCAGCACTTTGTCTATTTTTAAGTCACCCCATCTGAAAAGAGAAGTGAGAGTAGCATTAATATATGGGCATAAACATTAGTGTTTAGGGCTGGAGAGATGGCTTAGCGGTTAAGCGCTTGCCTGTGAAGCCTAAGGACCCCGGTTTGAGGCTCGATTCCCCAGGACCCACGTTAGCCAGATGCACAAGGGGGCGCACGCATCTGGAGTTCGTTTGCAGTGGCGAGAAGCCCTGGTGTGCCCATTCTCTCTTTCTCTCTCTCTGTCACTCTCAAATAAATAAATAAATAAAAATGATCAAAAAAATTATTTAAAAAAAAACATTAGTGTTTAGTGGGAAGTTTGATGGGCATGAGTCCTGCTTTTAAAACATTTTGTTGTTTGAATTTTTTTTGTTTTGTTTTGTTTGAGGTAGGGTCTCACTCTGGCCCACTCCGGCTCAGGGTGGCCTCGAACTCACGGCGATCATCCTAACTGCCTCCCCAGTGCTGGGATTAAAGGTGTGCGCCACCATGCCCGGTTTGAATTTTTTTTTTTTTTTTTTTTGAGATGCGCTCATTATGTAGCCCATGTTGGCCTTCAACTTGTCATGTTCCTGCCTCAGTCTTCTGGGAGGTACAATTACAAGTGGATATCACCCCATCTGACCCTGAACTCCATAGCTTACATGATTTGTAAATGTTACTACCTTTACTCTTGTATAATTCCTTATTGTTTTTTGTTTTCATTTTCCAGAGAAGAGGAGGTATCTTGCAGTGGGCCCCTGTCCCAAAAACAAGCAGAATTCTTTCTTTCTCAACAGGTATGTTAATTCTGTATCTTGAACTGTTAAAAAATCCTTTAACATTCACATATCACTTATATTGTATTAGTTTGTATTAGTTTATTAGCACATTTGTGTTCTTTTTTTGGTTTTTCGAACATATTTGTATTTTTTATTCTTGGTGTTCTTTTCTTCACTGATAGTAGTTATGTATTCTTTTCCTGATTTTCTTAAAGATTTTTTTAAATTTATTTTTGAGACAGAGAGAAGAGAGAATGAGTGCACCAGGGCTTCCAACCACTGCAAACAAACTCCAGACATATGAGCCTCCTTTGTGCATTTGGGTTACTTGGGACTTGGAGAATTGAACCTGGGTCCTTAGGCTTCGCAGGCAAGCGCCTTACCCACTAAGCCATCTTTCCAGCCCCTCTTTTATTAACTTTTTAGAAATTTTTTAAAAATTTATTTTATTTACTTGAGAGAGAGAGAAAGATGCAGCAGAATAGAGAAAGAGGGAGAGAGAGAATGGCATGCCAGGGCCTTTAGCCGCTGCAAGCGAACTCCAGACACATTCGTCACCTTGTGCATCTGGTTTATGTGCGTCCTGGAAAAATCAAATGTGGGTCCTTTGCCTTTCCAGGCAAGTGTCTTAACTGCTAAGTCATCTCTCCAGCCCTTCTTTCCTGTTTTGTGTGTTTATTTTTTTTTCCTATTAAGATTACAATATAAGAGAGCTGGATGTGGTGGCACACACCTTTAATCCCAGCACTCGGGAGGCAGAGGTAGGAGGATTGCCATAAATTCAAGGCCACCCTGAGACTACATAGTGAATTCCAGGTCAGCCTGAGCTAGAGTAAGACCCTACCTTGAAAAACAAAAACAAACGAAGATTATAATACAGGAGCTGAGCATGGTGGTGCAGGCTTTTAATCCCAGCACTCAGGGCTAAGGTAGGAGGATTGCCGTGAGTTTGAGGCCAGCCTGAGACTACATAGTGAATGAATTCCAGGTCAGCCTGAGCTAGAGCAAAAACCTACTTAGAAAAAAAATTTTTTTAATTAAAAAAGGAAAGATTATAATGCAGGTTTATTTAATAATGGTATGTAACCAGTAGTCAAAATCTTTTTTAAAAAAATTTATTTTTGGAGAGATGCTCAGTGGTTAAGCGCTTGCCTGTGAAGCCTAAGGACCCCAGTTCGAGGTTTGATTGATTCCCCAGGACCCATGTAAGCCAGATGCACAAGGGGGCACACACATCTGGAGTTCGTTTGCAGTGGCTGGATGCCCTGGTGCACCCATTCTCTCTCTCTCTAACTGCCTCTTTCTTTCTCTGTCACTCTCAAATAAATAAATAAAAATAAACAAAAAATTATTTGCCAGGAATGAGAGAGAGAAAGAGAGAATGGGCACACCAGAGCCTCTAGCCTCTGAAAACGAACTCTAGATACATACGCCACTTTGTGCATTTGGCTTTTTGTGGGTAATTGGGGAATCTTATGTGGGTCTTCAGGCTTTGTTTTTTCATTCTTGTTTCTGGAGGTAGGTTTTCATTTTAGCCCAGGCTAACCTGGAATTTACTATGTAGTCTCAGGGTGGCCTCAAACTCATAGCAGTCCTGCTACCTCTGCCTCGCAAGTGTTGGGATTAAAGATGTGCACCACCACACCAGGCCCGAGCGTAATTTTTTTAATGGACATTTTCAAATATCAAGAAAATTTGAACCGGGCATCTTATTGGTGGCTCGCACCTATAATCCCAGCACTCTGGAGGCTGATTGAGTATGAGGATCACTGTGAGTTTCAAGCCAGCCTGGACTATAGACTCCGTCTAGGTTAGCCTAGGCAAGAAGAGTGAGACTGGACCTCAAAGAAAAAAGAAAATGAAAATTTAAATGCTTCTAAGTAAATACAATTTAAAAAAAAAAAGAAAATTTAAAAAGTATTGTACAGGTGTGTGTGTGTATGTGTGTGTGTGTGTAAGTGTTTAAGTAGGGTCTTATTCTAGCCCAGGCTCACTTGAAACTTTGTAGTCCAGGCTGGCCTCAAACAGTGATTTTCCTTGCTCAGCCTCCCAAGTGCTAGAATTAAAGGCATGCCCCTCCCTCCATGTCTTTGAGACAGTGTTCTGTGTAACCCTGGCTGGTCTTAAACTTAGAGCCGTCTTCCTGTCTCAGTCTCCCAGTGCTGAGATTACATCATGTCCAGCAAATGTGTACTACAGAAAATGCCCATACAATCAACACCTGGATTCTATACAATGTTTTGCTGTGCTTATCAAATATCTGCCATCCCCTTCAAATAAAAACAGATTCCATCTTTTTGCAGAACTGGATAGGGTCTTACTATGCAACTTTGGCTGGTATTCAGCTCATTTCTTCTGTCATAGCCTTCTGTGTGGCAGTATTCTTATTTATTCTTTATTTAATTGAGGCTCCAGCTCTTTCAAATGAACTCCAGACACATGGGCCACACAGGTAGAGAGAGAATGGATGCACCAGGGCCTCTAGCCACTGCAAACGAACTCCAGATGTGTGCACCCATTGTGCATCTGGCTTATTTGGGTCCTGGGGAATCGAGCCTGGGTCCTTTGGCTTTGCAGACAAGTGCCTTAACAGCTAAGCTATCTTTCCAGCCCTCCACAGTTTCTTAAAATGTACAGCTCAGGTTTCAGAATTTTGAGCATTATCTATGAGGAGGAAGTATTGGTCAGCTGGATCCTTGCCTCACTGTCACACCTTAATGTACACCTTAATAGTTGGATTAAAGGGTTAAATGTAAATATTTAAAGCTAATAATTAGACTAGATGGAACTGCCTATTAACTTTTAACTGATCTCTGGGTGGGGAAAGACTGTATAAGCATAGAAGCTGTGGAAGAAAACATGTATAAAATCATTTCAGCATAAAAATATCTCCGTGTCATAACATGTTCTAACATAATTAAAAGGCAAACCAAATGAAAAAGTATTTGCAATACACGTGAATTACAGGGTTAATACTTTTGCTTTAGAACTTATTTTCAAAGTCTATTTGATGATGAGACCAAGTTCATAATATATTATTACATGAAAAGATTAAGAAGTAATGCTAGAGCTGTACAGATGGCTTAGTGGTTAAAGGCACTTGCTTGCAAAGCTTGTAGATCTGGGTTCGATTCTCCAGTGCCTACATAAAGCCAGATGCACAAAATGACATTTGTATGTGGAGTTCATTTGGAGTGGCAGAAGGCCCTGATATGCCCCTTTTGTCTCTCTGTAGCTCTCAAATATTTTGTTTTCTTTTCGAGGTAGGGTCTCTCTAGTCCAGGTTGACCTGGAATTCACCAGGTAGTTTCAGGCTGGCCTTGAACTCTTGGCGATTCTCCTACCTTGGCCTTCCAAATGCTGAGAATAAAGGCATGTGTTACCATGCATGGCATCAAATAAATATTTTAAAAGGTGAAAAATTTGTACTTTTATTTTCTTTTTGTATTTTCTAGGTAGAGTCTTACTCTAGCCCAGGCTGACCTGGAATTCACTGTGTAGTCTTAGGATGGCCTTGAACTCACAGTGATCCTCCTGCCTATGCCTCCCGAGTGCTGGGATTAAAGGCGTGCGCCACCACGCCTGGCTGTTTTTAGGTAGGGTCTCACTCTAGCTCAGACTGACCTGAAATTCACTCTGTAGTCCCAGGGTAGCCTTGAAGTCTTAGCAATCCTCCTACCTGTGCCTCCCGAGTGCTGGGGTTAAAGGCATGCGCCATCACGCTCTGCTTCCCTTTGTTTATTGATAGCTTCTTTCTACAGAATTGTCATTTTGTCATTTCAGGCTTCTCTGTTGAAGAATGATGAAACTAAAGCCCTCACTCCAGCTTCCTTACAGAAAGAATTGAACAACTTGTTGAAATTTAATCCTGATTTTGCTGAAGCGGTGAGTCTTTTTCAGAATTTGTTGCTAAGTTGGAAAGGAAGGTTGAGGCTCTTCAGTGTATTAAGTAGCCACGTAGACAAGGTTCAGCACTTTAGTACAGGTTCTTGGCAAGTAACAGCTCATCACAGGTTGTAGGACGCCCATGGCCCTGGGGCTGCAGACCCTCCTGCTATTCATATTCTCCTTCCGTCACCAGCTCTGATATGAGCTTTGGACTGGAGTTGATAGACTAGATTGATTCCAATAAAGGGTTGTGAGCTTGGTGTGGTGTCACATTGCCTACCTCTTGGGAGGCTGAGGTAGGAGGATAGCAGTTAGTTCAAGGCCAGCCTGGAGCTACAGAGTTCCTGGTCGGCCTGGGCTACAGTGAGACCCTACCTCGAAAAACCAAAAAAAAAAAAAAAAAAAAAAAAGCCAGGCAGGCGTGGTGGCATTAAAGGAGTATGCCACCCTGCCTGGCAATTTTTTTAAATTTTGTTTTGATTTTTTTTTTTTTTTTTTTTTTTGAGGTAGCGACTCCCTGTAGCACAGGCTGACCTGGAACTCACAATGTAGTCCTAGGCTGGACTCGAAACTTACTGCTATCCTCCTACCTCAGCCTCCTGTTTTTTTTTTTTTTGTTGTTGTTGTTTCTTCTTTTTTTGGTTTTTCAAGGTAAGGTCTCACTCTCTAGGTCTAGCTCAGTCCGACCTGGAATTCACTATGTGGTCTCAAGGTGGCCTTGAACTCATGACAAACTCCTACCTCTGCCTCCCAAGTGCTGGGATTAAAGGTGTGTACCACCATGCCTGTCTAAAAAATATATGTTTATATATTTTTAGTATTTATATTTGTTTATTTATTTATTTGACAAAGAAAGAAGGGGAGAGGGAGAGAATTGGCGTGCCAGGGTCTCCAGCCACTGCAAACAAACTCCAGACACGTGTGCCCCCTTGTGCATCTGGCTAACATGTGTCCTGGGGAATCAAACCTGGATCCTTTTGCTTTGTAGGCAAACGCCGTAACCTCTAGGCCATCCCTCCAGCCCTTAAATATATATATATTTTTAAATACTAAGCTGAGGACTGGAGAGGTTTAGTGGTTAAGGTGTTTGCCTGCAAAGCCTAAGGACCTATTTTTGAATCTCCAGATCCCACTTAAGCCAGATGCAGAGCCGGGCTTGGTGACACTTGGGAGGCAGAGGTAGGAGGATCTCCATGAGTTTGAGGCCACTCTGAGACTACATAGTGAATTCCAGGTCAGCCTGGACCACAGTGAGACCCTACCTCAGCCCCCTTCCCCCCCTCCACACACACAAAATAGCCAGATGCAAAGGTGAGGCAAGCACAAGGTCGCACATACCCAGTAGGTGGCGCAAGAGTCTGTCATTCAGTTGCAGTGGCTGAGGCCCTGGCTCTCTCTCAAAAAAAATTTTTTTATTTGAGTCTGGGCATGGTGGTACACACCTTTAATTCCAGCACTTGAGAGTCAGAGGTAGGAGGATCACTGTGAGTTTGAGACCAGTCTCAGACTACAGAGTGAGTTCCAGGTCAGCCTAGGCTAGAGCAAGACCCTATCCCAAAAAACAAACATATTAAGCTGAACTGTGACCATCATGTCACGAGGATAGGAGAATCCAGACCTCTACAACCAGCAGAAAAGAACTCTTTTATTTTCACATGCTGAATTAAAGCCAATATGATTGATATCTTACTGTTATTTAACAAATTCTGATATTGTGGAAAGATATAAGCATGTCTATTATTCTGACATAGTTTGCTCAACATCACAATACCTCATGTTTTTGTTTTTGTTTTTTAGTATTTTTTTTTACATTAACAACTTCCATGATTGTAAACAATATCCTATGGTAATGCTCTCCCCCCACACACCCGAACTCTTTTTTTTTTTTTTTTTCGGTTTTTCAAAGTAGGGTCTCGCTGTAGCTCAGGCTGACCTGGAATTAACTCTGTATTCTCAGGGTGGCCTCGAACTTACCATGCCCGGCTTCCAAGAACTCTTAATAATAGTCTTTTTTTGTTTTTTAATTTAGGCCAGGTGTGGTGGCACATGCCTTTAATCCCAGCACTCAGGAGGCAGAGGTAGGAGTATCACCATGAGTTTGAAGCCATGCTGAGACTACATAGTAAATTCCAAGTTATTCTGGACTAGAGTGAGAGTCTACCTCAAAAAACAAACAAACAAGCCAGGCATGGTGGCACTTTGAGTTCAAGGCCATCCTGAGACTGCATAGTGAGTTCCAGGTCAGCCTGAACTAGAGTGAGACCCTACCTCGAAAAATCAAAAACAAACAAACAAAGAAAAACCTTAAATTCTATTGATTTATTTGTTTGAGAGAGAGAGAGAGAGAGAGAGAGAGAGAATGAGCATGCCAAGGCCTCATCTTGCCATTGCAAACTCCAGATACATGTGCTCCTTTTTGTGCATCTGCCTTTATGTGGGTACTGGAGAATTGAACCTGGGCTGTTAGGCTTTATAAGCAAGCACCTTTAACTGCTGAGTCGTGTTCCCAGCCCCGCAACTTTTTTTTATAAGAGGAAGAGAAGCATTTAAAAATCCATTGATTATTTCTCATTGTAGCATTACCTCAGCTATTTAAACAACCTCCGTGTCCAAGATGTTTTCAGCTCAACACATAGCCTTCTTCATTATTTTGACCGCCTGATTCTCACTGGAGCCGAAAGCAAAAGCAATGGGGAAGAAGGCTATGGCCGGAGCCTGAGATATGCTGCTCTCAACCTGGCTGCCCTGCACTGCCGCTTTGGCCACTAGTAAGTTCACAGCCTTCTGTTTGTGCAGACACTGAAGACACAGGCTCCCCAGAGTTCATTGAAATGTGCTTTCAACAAACAGTTCATGCTGGGTATAAGGACTTAAGCCTGTATCCCAGCACTTCGAAGGCTACGTTAGGAGGACAGCTGCAAGTTTGAGTCTAGCCTGTGCTATATAATGAATTCTAGGCCAGCCAGAGGTACATAGCAGACCGTGTCACAAAAAAATCAAAATTTAGGGGCTGGAGAGATGGCTTAGTGGTTAAGGGTTTTCCTGTGAAGCCTAAGGACCCTGGTTTGAGGCTCGATTCCCCAGGACCCACATAAGTCAGATGCACAAGGTGGTGCACGCATCTGGAGTTTGTTTGCAGTGGCTAGAGGCCCTGGTGCGCCCATTCTCTCTCTCTCTGCCTCTTTCTCTCTCTGTTGCTCTCAAATAAATAAAAATAAACAAAACAAATTTTAAAAAATCAAAATTTAGCTGGGCATGGTGGCTCATGCTTTCAATTCTAGCACTTTTTTGCTTTTTTTCAAGGTAGGATCTTGTTCTAGCTCAGGCTGACCTGGAATTCACTGTGGTGTTTCAGGGTGGCCTTGAACTCACAAGGATCCTCCTACCTCTGCCTCCCGAGTGTTTGGGATTAAAGGTGTGTGCCACCACGCCTGGCACTGACTTCTGAATGCTGAAATTATAGGTGTGTGCTACCACACCTGGCCCATGTGTAGGTTTTTTTTTTTTTTTTTTTTTTTTAGTTTTTCAAGGTAGGCTCTCAGCTTAGCCCAGGCAGACCTGGAGTTCACTATGTAGTCTCAGGGTGGCCTTGAACTCATAGTGATCCTCCTGCTGGGATTAAAGGCGTGGGCCACCACACCTAGCTTTTACTAGAGGTTTTAATGAAAAAAAATAGAAAAATTAATCAGTTATTTAGTATGTGGTGTTATATTAAAAGAACCTTTAGGGCTGGAGAGATGGCTTAGTGGTTAAGGCACTTAGCGGTTTGATTCCTCAGTCCCCATGTAAGCCAGATGCACAAGAGGGCGCAAGCATCTGTAGTTCATTTGCAGTAGCTGGAGACCCTGGCGTACCCATTCTCTTTTTTCTCTGTCTCTTTCTCTATCAAAGAAAAGAATCTTTAAAACATGAAGACCAGTTTGCAGGAAATGAAATAATGTGAATAATGGTGAAATAGCCGGGTGTGGTGGCGCACACCTTTGATCCCAGTCCTTGGGAGGCAGAGGTAGGAGGATTGCCATGTGTTCTAGGCCATCCTGAGACTGCATAGTGAATTCCAGGTCAACCTGGGCTAGAGTGAGACCCTACCTGGAAAAAAACAAAAAAAAAAAAGAAAAGAAAAGAAAATAAATAAAGCCGGGCATGGTGGCACACGCCTTTAATCCTAGTGCTCTGGAGGCAGAGGTAGGAGGATCGCCATGGGTTCGAGGCCACTCTGAGACTACATAGTGAATTCCAGGTCAGCTTGCGCTAGAGTGAGACCCTACCTGAACAAACCAAAAAAATAAAATAAAATAAAAAGTGGCTGCAGAAATGGCTTAGCAGTTAAAGCACTTGCCTACAAAGCCTAAGGACCCAGGTTGATTCCCCAGTACCCACATAAGCCAGATGTACAAGGTGGCGCATGTGTCTGGTATTTGTTTGCAGTGGCTAGAGGCCCTGGTGCCCCCTCCCCCTTTCTCTTTCTCTCTCTCTCTCTCTCTCTCTCTCAAATATATTTTTTAAACAAAAAAAGCAGGCTGGAGAGATAGCTTAGTGGTTAAAACACATGCCTGCAAAGCCTAATGATCCAGGCTTGATTCTCCAGGTCCCAAGTAAGACAGATGCACATGGTAGTGTGTGCATCTGGAGTTCATTTGCAGTGGCTAGAGGCCCTGCCACACCCATTCTCTCTCTCTATCTCTAATAAATAAATAAATAAAAGTAAATGTTTATAATGTTTAAAAAGAAAAAAGAATAATGGTGAAATACAGGATATTACTAATTGAGCAAGTTTCTCTACATTACTCCCTCGCACACGTACCCTGTTGGTTTTTTACCAGTTGACATAAATGTGACCTCTGGGGCTGGAGAGATGGCTTAGTGGTTAAGCGCTTGCCTGTGAACCCTAAGGATCCTGGTTCAAGGCCCGATTCTTCAGGACCCACGTTAGCCAGATGCACAAGGGGGCGCATGTGTCTGGAGTTCGTTTGCAGTGGCTGGAACCCATTCTCTCTCTCTCTCCCTCTCTCTCTGTCTCTGTCTGTCACTTTCAAATAAATAAATAAACAAAAATTAAAAAAAAAAAGTGACCTCTGCTACAAACCTTTGATTAAAGGCTCAGGATATATTATTGGTAGAATAATGCTCAAAGTTCAAAAATTAAAACTTCTGTGTGGGCCAGGCAACAACCCAGAAATTCTATTAATTTTTGGTTAGGTTTTAAAAGAAACATACAAGTTTGTATGGGACACAGGGTCCAGTTGTTGATACAGGCTAGCTCACATGTATAATGTGGGAATGACATGAGAACATTTAAATTGGAGAAAAAATGATTAGCCAGATGTGCTGACATGTTCACATAATAAAAGGTCATTTCTGAAAGGGCCTTGGATGGATGAGAGGACTGGCTCTATAAAAGGGAGAGCTGACAAGTACCAGGTAACAGCACAGTCGTCTTGCTTCCTTGAGAGATTTCCTTGAGTACACTCCAGAAAAGAGTTAGTGGAGGGCTGGAGAAATATGGCTTAGCAGTTAAGGCATTTGCCTTCTAAGCCTAAGGATCCAGGTTTGATTCCCCCCAGTACCCATGTAAGCCAGTGCATGTGTCAGGAGTTTATTTGTAGTGGCTATAGGTCCTGGTATCTGGTATGCCCATTCTCATTTCCTCTCAAATAAATAAATAAAAATTATAAATTATACTTAAAAAAAGAAAGACAGCCAGCCAGGCATGGTAGCGCACACCTTTAATCCCAGAACTCAGGAGGCAGAAGTAGGTGGATCCCTGTAACTTCTAGGCCACTTTGAGACTACATAGTGAATTCCAGGTCAGCCTAGGCTAGAGTAAAACCCTACCTTGAAAAACCCAAAAAGGGTAATAGTGTATGCAAGCCCAGACCAGGAGTGCCAGTGAGAGTTAGTGCAACAAGGGTTAGTGAATTGCTCAGACCCAGACCAGGGGTGTCAACAAGGGTTAGTGGAGTGTTTAGACCCAACCCAGGGATTTAAGAGAAAATGGGTACACCTCTTTCTTCTGCAGACTCAGATACATGAGCCACTTTGTGTTGATGGCTTTACGTGGGTACTAGGGAATTGATCTTGAGCCATCTGGCTTTGCAAGCAAGTGCCTTTAATTGCTGAGCCAACTCTCTAGGCCTTTCCCCCACTCTTTTTTTTGGTATTTTTGAGGTAGGGTCTCACTTTAGCCCAGGCTAACCTGGAATTCACTATGTAGTCTCAAGCTGCCCTTGAACTCACAGCGATCCTCTCACCTCTGTGTCCACAGTGCTGGGATTAAAGGTGTGCGCCACCACATCCTGCTGATTCTTTTTTTTAAATGTATTTTATTTTTATTTATTTGAGAGAGAGAGAGAGAAAGGTAGAGAAATAGGCAGGTAGAGAGATTGAACGCGCCAGGGTCTCCGGCCACTGCAAACGAGCTCCAGATGCATGCTCCACCTTGTACATCTGGCTTATGTGGGTCCTGGGGAAATCTAACCTGGGTCCTTTGGCTTTGCAGACAAGCACCTTAACTGCTAAGCCATTTCTCCAGCTCTGATTCTGATAGCACTGTGTGGTCTTTAGCTGTTTTGTTTTTAACAAACTCAGACACCTGTTCCACCCTGTATATCTGCCTTCTGTGGGTCCTGGGTAATTGGACCTAGGTCCTTTGGCTTTGCAGGCAACTGCCTTAACCACTAAACCATCTCTCCAGCCCATGTCTTTAGCTGTTTAATGGAGTTACGTAAAATGATATGGAGAAATAAAAGTAAAATATTTTTTAACAAATTTTAAAAAGGGCATGAGGGATGGCTTAGTGGTTAAGGCAGTTGCCTGCAAAGCCAAAGGACTCAGGTTCAATTCCCCAGGACCCACGTAAGCCAGATGCACAAGGGGGTGCACACATCTGGAGTTCGTTTGCAGTGGCTAGAGGCCCTGGCATGCCCATTGTCTCTCTCTGTCTCTCTCACTCTGTCTCCCTCCCTCTTTCTCTGTCAAATAAATAAATAAATAAAAAATAAAACATTTTTAAAAAATGACATGAAGGCCAGCCGTGTGTTACACACTTTTAATCCCAGCACTTGGGAGGCAGAGGTAGGAGGATCGCTGTGAGTTCAAGGCTACCCTGAAACTACATAGTGAATTCCAGGTTACCCTGAGCTAGAGTGAAACCCTACTTTGGAAAACAAAGCAAAACAAAACAAAACCAAAAAAAAAAAAAAAAAGTAAATTAAAAAAAAGATACTGAGGACGTGTGTGTTACATGCCCTCAGGTATCTTATGATCTGGTGCACTGTCTTATTCTTAGCACTGAAAGACGTTTGAATCAAATCCAACTGTATGAATAATGCACCTGGTTTCTTTATGTGAACAACCAAAAAATGTAACTGTAAAATGTAACAAAAAGTGTAACACTGCTCAATAGAAATTACTCCTGGGATGCCGTTGCTAATGTTTGAAGAAAATTTATTATACAAATGTTTTCTCAAGTGACTCTCAAGAATTTCTGGTTCTTATATGAAGTTATTAGTGACCCAGCATTAGTAAAACGTCTGTGCTGTGACTTGCTGTTGGGAAGCCCAAAACTTAAGCCATGGCCATGCTGTTTACAGATATATGAAGTAGTTAATTACATGAAGCTAACACAGGTTGACAGTGAGGAAGCGCTGCCAAATGGGGTGCACACAGATAGCATTTCTGAGGTGTTTCAGGTCTTTAAGTTCAGCAGGGCTTCCACAGATTCTGAGTAGTTGTAAGAGACATTCCAGATGTTCAGGGATGGGCATCGAGCTCACTTTGATCCTCCTACCTCTGCCTCCTGAGTGTTGGAATTAAAGGCATGCACCACCTTGTGCATCTGGCTTTCATGGGTACCAGGGAATAGAACCTGGGTCCTTTGGCTTTGTAGGCAGTGCCTTAACTGCTAGGCCATCTCTCCAGCCGCAGAATACTTTTAAAAGCTAGTTTTGAAAAATGATAAAGTAACAAATGATGTACTTAGTAATTTTTTGTTCAGACCGTTGAAGAGAGTTAAATGTTCTGTCTTTGCCCTTCCCTTCAGCAATGTGACGGCTGAAATAAATGTCCTTGAACAGAGAGGATAGCGTTTTCCTTCACTCCCCCGAGACAGGACCTGTCTCTGTCTCCACTGTGCATGTTTCCCGCCCCTGGGGCTGAGCAGCTTCTGAGAAAAACAGTCCATAAATAGTTACAGCTGTGGCCCAGAGATCTGCTCTTGGATGACTTCCTGCTACTGATGCTTGTGCATGTTTGTGATTGTTAATGGGATATTAATGTTTAGTCTGTCATTAGTCAACAGGCAGAGCTCGCCCTGCAGGAGGCAATTAGGATTGCCCAGGAGTCCAACGATCACGTGTGTCTGCAGCACTGTTTGGTGAGGCCGTCCTCTGGTCTTGGTATTTTGCTCATGGGTTGAATTGGCCTTCCGAAGACCCTGTTTCAATCAGTTTGTTTTGAGGTTGGAGCAAAGATTCTAAGTAGTGAAGCAAAACTACTTAGGTGATCCTGGGGATTCAGCAAGGGCCACCATAATTATCTCTTCATTCATGACATTCTGCTTTGGGGGCATTTCCCATCTATGAATTTTAATGTTATTTGCTATGAAAAAGTAAATGTTAACTACTGAATTTGAGATTGGCATTAATAAAAAGATACACACTTGGGCTGGGGAGATGGCTTAGCGGTTAAGCGCTTGCCTGTGAAGCCTAAGGACCCCGGTTCAAGGCTCGATTCCCCAGGACCCACGTTAGCCAGATGCACAAGGGGCCGCATGCGTCTGGAGTTCGTTTGCAGTGGCTAGAAGCCCTGGCGCGCCCACTCTCCTCTCTCTCTCTGCCTCTTTCTCTCTGTGTCTGTCACTCTCAAATAAATAAAAATAAAAATTAAAAATTAAAAAAAATAAAAAGATATACACTAGACCTCATCACTTGGTGAGATGTTGATCTCCCAAGATAAAATCACAAGTGCAATAGCACATGCAGAGGCCACTTGACAACCACCTGAGAATCTCATTTTTCAATTAAAGGCCAAATGGGAGCTTTATGCTTTTTTTTTTTTTTTTTTTTCTGAAATGTCTGCCACTCACAGCTGTCAGAGCAGAAGCAGATCAGTGGCTTGTTTGTTTAAGTCTGCCTTCAACAAAGGTTTTGATATGCTTGACAGTTTTCATTTAGGTGCATAATTCCTAAGTAAAACTATTTTAGAGGATTTGTCTTACCCCTTCTTCATTGTGTCTTATGACCACATTGATATTTCACTGGAACATTCGCTGTCACCACTGTCATGATACATCTTGATGATTATCTCTTGCCAGAGTTGGCTTTATGTGCTGGGGCAGAAGAGAGCCGATAGCTATGTTCTGCTGGAGCATTCTGTGAAGAAAGCAGTACATTTTGGGTTACCGGTAAGGCTCATCTTTCTGTGAGATTGCTTAAATAAGTGGTGTTGAGCCTTTGTCTCTTTTTCTACCCACCTTTGTCATGAACCACTTTTCGATTTGGAATGGGTATTTCCATGTGTGGTTTTGTTCTTGGGTGTTTCCTGTGACTTTAATTATTAATCAAACTACTAAATTCTGTTTGGTAGGTTTCTCTCTGTTCCCTTTATTCTAATAATATTTGTGAGAGCTCCACTTACCAGTTTGATGAGAGATCTGTGTTTAGTTTATTGTGCAATGTTTGGTCAACAGATACTTTGAAACATTGTAGTGAAAGCTATTTATTTATTTTAATGCTGGGGATAGAACATAGGACCTCACACATCCTAAGCAAGTGTTCTACCACTGTGCTACATCCCCAGCCCTGAGAAGGCTTAATTTTAAGCCAGGGATTGGTACTCTGCCTGCTTATATATATATATATAGCTTTTTGCTTTTATCTTTTTTTTTTTTTTTTTTTTTTTTTTTTTGAGGTAGGGTCTCACTTTAGACCAGGCTGACCTGGGATTCACTATGGAGTCTCAGGGTGGCCTTGAACTCACAGCGGTCCTCCTACCTCTGCCTCCTGAGTGCTGGGATTAAAGACGTGCACCACCACACCCAGCATATATAGCCTTTTAAGAAGTGTTTGACGTTTTTAAAGGGCTGGAGGGAAGGATTAGCTATGAAGAAACAGAAACCAAATGTGGCCTGTAAAACCTAAATTGTTTACTCTCTGACCTTTTATTTATTTATTTATTTTTGGTTTTTTGAGGTAGGGTCTCACTCTAGTCCAGGCTGACCTGGAATTCACTATGTAGTCTCAGGGTGGCCTTGAACTCATGGCAATCCTCTGCCTCCCAGCTGCTGGGACTAAAGGCATGTGCCACCATGCCTGGCTTCTCTGACCTTTTATAAAACATGTTTGCTGATCCTTATATTTATTTACTTATTATTATTTATTTATTTCGAGGTAGGGTCTCGCTGTAGCCCAGGCTGACCTGGAATTCACCAAGTAGTCTCATGGTGGCCTCAAATTAACGGTGATCCTCCTACCTGTGCTTCCCGAGTGCTGGGATTAAAGGCATGTCTCACCACATCTGGCTGTGGTCCTTATTTTTAGACAACAAAGTCAGGCATCAGTAAACCTGATGGGTATATTTGTCCTTTCTCATTTGGATGACAGGGAAGGGCCCAAGTTATAGTCTCGGTGACCTATACTGAGGCTATTCAAAGGGCATGGTCTGTTTACATTCTGAAATACTAATGGCTGTTGGGTCTAGAATTACTATTTAAAGAAATTTACTCTATCTCAGAAACAGCTACTGAATGCTTGACCATAGACAGTGGGACTGCTTAAGTCTGTCTCAGAAAGTTTGCCACAAACTTTAGTAAATTTTAAGAAATTGTCTGTAATATATTTGATGTAGGGTCTTGCTCTAGTCCAGCAGACCTGGCACTCATTCTAGTCCCAGGCTGCTCTTGAATTCCCAGTGATCCACCTACCAAATGCTAGAATTAAAGGTGTGCACCACCATGCCCAGTTTATCTCCAGTAGTTTTTTGTTTTTTGTTTTTTGTTTTTTTGGAGGTAGGGTCTTACTCTAGTCCAGGCTGACCTGGAACTCACTATGTAGTCTCATGGTGATCCTCCTACTTCTGCCTCCCGAGTGCTGGGATTAAAGGCCACCATGCCTGGCTTTCTTCAGTAATTTTAACACATACATTTGTTAAATTGTAAATTGTCTGTTTGAGTCCCTTGTGGGGAAGGAAACTTACATGTGCAGAGTGGAAGTGCTCCTTGAAACAAAGGAGTCTTTTGTTTTGTTTTGTTTTGTTTTTCCAAGGTAGGGTCTCACTGTAGCTCAGGCTGACCTGGAATTCACTATGTAGTCTCAGGGTGGCCTCGAACTCACAGTGATCCTCCTACCTCTGCCTTCCGAGGGCTGGGATTAAAGTTATGAACCTCCATGCCGGCCTAAGGAGTCTTCTTAAGTAGGCTCTTTATGGATTTAAGTTGCCTTTTGTAGTTGAGCTTTCATACTTGAAGATTATACCAGGAGTTCACGAGAAGATAACTTGTTGATCGTGATTAGCATTGCATCCTTTCCTGGATCTCCTATTACCTAATGTGCTTGGCACTGTTTGACATATTATTTCATTGTAATCCTTACCACAATTCTTTATGTTAGGTTTGATGCCCATTTTACAGATGAGGAAGCTGAGGCTTAGCTAAGAAGCTAAGTGACTGGCCCTAAGTCACACAGTAAGTAGCAGAGGCAGTGTCTAAGTCCAGGCCCACCTAATGCCAAAGCCCTGGCTCTTTCCTGTGTACCCTCTGCTTCTCTTTCGGCCCTAGTTTTGCAGGAACATACCTCACATGGGTCAGGGCTAAGGTCAGGTTGTAGGAACTCTCCTTTTAAGTTGAGCTGTCACTGTGCATGTGCTGAAATGTGAAATCCACCACATTTCTGAAGAGCAAAACAAATTCTGTCATGTAATCTCTATCTTGGGTCGTGGGTATATCTGTCCCCTTAGTACCTCGCCTCCCTGGGAATACAGTCCCTTGTTCAACAGAGAGCTTTTGCTGGGAAGACGGCCAACAAACTGATGGATGCCCTAAAGGACTCCGACCTCCTGCACTGGAAACACAGCCTGTCAGAGCTCATCGATATCAGTATTGCACAGAAAACGGCCATCTGGAGGCTGTACGGCCGCAGGTATGTCTGCAGGTAGACTGCCAAGGCCATAGAGGTG
Organism: Dipus sagitta; assembly: GCA_036346955.1. NCBI lineage: Eukaryota > Metazoa > Chordata > Mammalia > Rodentia > Dipodidae > Dipus > Dipus sagitta. The sequence continues at coordinate 25,271,828 of CM070782.1, forward strand.
TGCGGCCTTGATAAGCAGGAGCCAACGAATTGGTTCTGTGCAAGGTTTTCACCTTCTGGAAGTTGTTCATGAAGGGGATTAGAAAAAATGCTTGTAGTCTGTCTGCACAGACTTTGCTGTGTTTTCCCACATCATTTACTCTCCCAGGCTGCTCTGTGAGTAACTGATGGGTATTCTCCGATCTGGTTCACACACCTGATCTTCCCAGGATCACAAATGTAGTTGGCCAGTGACGAGCTGGGACTCCAACCCAGGTCACCTCATTCCAAGTACTGAGCTCCTCTGCCTTGAGACAAGAGCCTTTCTCCTGTCCGCATGCTGCATGGCCACCCTTGTGCACGTCAAGCATTCCCTGTCCCCCACAGCTTTTGTGTAGAGAAAAGTGCTTTTTTGTTCCCAAGGTGTTTTCTCTGGAATACTTCCAGCCTCGTGTTTGCTTCTCCATTTAGCCCCCTTTAGCTTGGAAGTAAACTGCTGAACAGATTTTCCTATGGAGCACTGTCTTATCTCATCCTGCACCTAGACAATCTGCTATCTCTAGGAATTCAGTAATGAAAGGAAGTGCCTCTTTACCAGTCTTGTTTTTGTATTTCAGATAATTTTTTGGCACGGTGTGCTCTGAAACAGCTGCCGACACTGGCCACTGCCTGCATTGCCAGAGCAGCCGGTGCCAGGATGGCATCGGGTCTGAATTTACCCGTGAAACCTAATTTATATACTGTGACCTCAGGGAATGTTGAGGGTGGAGCGGTGGGGGCGGGGATCTAGGAGCTCGGCGCTCCCAGTTGTGCTGTAACCACCCTGTGTGTCTGTGGAGCCTGCACACCCAGGATGCATCTCTGCCCTCCGTGACCTGAGGGCTGGAGAGCTGGCATGGGGAGGGGTTACTTCTACTCAGCCAGAACCCGAAGATGGGCTAGCGTCCCTGTGTTTTCACTAATAATAACTGCAGGGTATGGCCGGGGGTGGCCTGGGTCTGCTGACTGAAGAGAAACCCTGTCCCCTCTCCTTACTCAGCACCATGGCACTCCAGCAAGCCCAGATGTTGCTGAGCATGAACAGCCTGGAGTCGGTGAATGCAGGCGTGCAGCAGAACAACACGGAGTCCTTTGCCGTCGCTCTCTGCCACCTTGCAGAGCTCCACGCCGAGCAGGTAGGCAAGTTGGGTTGATGAGCTTTCTGTTACTTTGGTGAGATACGTGAGACAATCAACCTCAAAAGAGGAAAGGTATATTCTGGCTTATGATCTCAGAGGTCCCAATCCATGGTTGCTTTGGGACTCTAGTGTTACGGCGCATCATGGCAGGAGCAGGTGGCAGTAGAGGTAGGATCACTTCATAGTGGCCAGGAAGCAAAGAGAACAAGGGGATTGGAGAGATGGCTCCGCGGTTAAAGCTCTTGGCTTGCAAAGCTTGGTGGTTTGGGTTCAATTCCCAGCACCCACATAAAGCCAGATGCAGAAAAGGAAGCCCTGGTATGCCCATACTCACTCTCTCTTCTGCCTCTTTCTGACTTTCTCAAATAAATGTAAATAAAAAATATATGTATTTCCTTCGTCTTAAGAAAATTTGCCAGGCGTGGTGGCATACACCTTTAATCCCAAGCATGCAGGAGGCAGAGGAAGGAGGATCACTGTGAGTTCAAGGGCATCCTGAGACTACATAGTGAATTCCAGGTCAGCCTGAGCTAGAGTGACACCCTACCTCAAAAAGCTACTTGGCGTGGTGGCGAAGACCTTTAATCCCAAGCACTTGGGAGGCAGAGGTAGGAGAATCACTAGGACAGCCTGAGCTAGAGTGAGACCCTACCTCACAAAACCAAAAACAGAACAAAAGAAAAGAAAATCTGCCAATTACTTCCTCTTAAGAAAAGCACTTGAGGGCTGGAGAGACGGCTTAGCGGTTAAGAGCTTGCCTGTGAAGCCTAAGGACCCCGGTTCGAGGCTCGATTCCCCAGGACCCACATTAGCCAGATGCACAAGGGGCCGCATGTGTCTGGAGTTCGTTTGCAGTGGCTGGAGGCTCTGGTGCACCCATTCTCTCTCTATGTCCCTCTTTCTCTCAGTGTCTGTTGCACTCCAATAAATAAATAAAAATAAAGAACAAAAAAAAAAACTTGGAAAAAAAAAAAGAAAGAAAAGCACTTGATATGTCTTGTGGTGAAGGTTGCTGGACAGTAGGATTCTCCCAGTGGATATAGTCTACATGTGGAGTCTGAAGGCCTGTTGAACTTGGAATCTCTCAGCATCAGTGAGGGAATAAAGTTGGCTACAAACGAAATAATAAGGAGTCATTCAAATTTAATGCAGTAGAGGGTGTGTGTGTAGGAGAGGGGAGAATATAGTAAAAGTAGAGCTGAAAAAGTAATAGCTAATTCTGTGCCAGCCTGTGCTTGATGGTTTGTGTATATTATCTTGCAGACTCCTTGCAGTGGCCTCATGAGATCAGCTTTATCGTTATTTATTTATTTATTCATGCTTTTTCAAGGTAGGATCTCCTCTAGTCCAGGCTGACCTAGAATTCCCTATGTAGTCTGTGTGGCCTTGAACTCACAGTGATCCTCCTACCTCTGCCTCCTGAGTGCTAGGATTAAAAGTGGGCACCACTATGCTCAGAAGAAAATTTTTTTTTCGACGTAGGTTCTCGCTCTAGCCCAGGGTGTCCTGGAATTCACTATGTATGTAGTCTCAGGGTGGCCTCAAACTCATGGTGATCCTCCTACCTCTGCTTCCCAAGTGCTGAGGTCAAAGGTGTATGCCACCACACCTGGCTTTTTTTTTTTTTTTTTGAGGTAGGGTCTCACTCTAGCTCAGTGCAGTACTCCACTTAATTGGAGATTAATTTCAGAAACAGACACAGAAGAAATATGAATAAACACAGATGGTGATAAGCCTGCCTTCCTCTGACTGCCTGCCCAACCTGTGGAAGTCCAAATGTAACAGTGGGGCTGGAGAGATGCCTTAGCAGTTAAGGCATTTGCCTGCAAAGCCTAAGGACCTAGGTTCAGTTCCACAGTAACCACATAAAGGCAGAAGCACAAGGTGATGCATGTGTATGGAGTTTGTCTGCAGTGGCTGGAGGCCCTGGGGTGCCATTCTCTCTCCATCTGCCTCTTTCTTTCTCTCTCAAATAACTAAATAAAAATTAAAAAGTAAAATAAAATTTAAGAAATCCTGAGAAGAAAGAAGTTTCATGGTCTTTTATTGTAATTCAAGGTGGTCTCCACCATAGTCACTACTTGGTGAAGGGATGGGGCAAATTAAAAATAAGGTGAAGAGAAACATCCCCACAATACATGTATGTTATAAACACATGAGTGTAGATTCACAGAGAAGCATAAAGGGCTAAAAAAAAAAAACATGAAAAAGTCTCTAGTTGAAATCAAGTTGAAGATAAGGAAATGCTAGTTTCATTTGGCAAATTGGCAACATTGTATAAGTATCAGGCAAGGAGAGGGGCATAGTGTTCCAATCTGAAGGCCCTTGGCACATTTCCTTAAAGTAATTTAGTAATTCATACTGAAGAGGCTTAATGATGCCTACCATTTTTTATTTAATTATTTATTTATTTGGTTTTTCGAAGGAGGGTCTCACTCTAACCCTGGCTGATCTGGAATTCACTATGGAGTCTCAGGGTGGCCTCGAACTCACGGCGATCCTCCTACCTCTGCCTCCCGAGTGCTGGGATTAAAGGCGTGTGCCACCACGCCCAGCTATGCCTACTATTTCTCCTAAATTTTTTTTTTTTTTTCAAGGTAGGGTCTCAAACCCAGGCTGACCTGGAATTTGGAATTCATTCTGTATTCTCAGGGTGGCCTTGAACTCAGCCATCCTCCCACCTCTGCCGCCACACCAAGCTCTCTTTTTTATGCCATGGAAATAACTGGACAGATGTATCCAAAGCTGTGTGCATCAAGATACTCATTACAGCATTTACAAATTGAGATCCAAAACTAGATCTTTTTTTTTTTTTTTTTTTTTTTTTTTGGTTTTTGGTTTTTGGTTTTTCGAGGTAGGGTCTCACTCTAGCCCAGGCTGACCTGGAATTCACTATAGCGTCTCAGGGTGGCCTCGAACTCACAGCAATCCTCCTACCTCTGCCTCCCGAGTGCTGGGATTAAAGGCATGCGCCACCACGCCCGGCAAAACTAGATCTTTTTAAGCTATTTATTGATAACTTTCACAAATACAGACAATATACTATGATGATAATCCCCTCCCTTCTCCCCTCCCAACCCCTCTTATACTTAATCTCTTCTTTCCAACTAGTCTCTCTTCTATTTTATTTATTTATTTCAGAGAGAAAGAGGCAGAGAGAATGGGTGCACCAGGGCATCCAGCCATTGCAAACGAGCTCCAGATGCATGCACTACCTTGTGCATTTGCCTTACGTGATCCTGGAGAATCAAACCTGGGTCTTTTGCCTTTGTAGGCAAGTGCCTTAACTGCTAAGCTATCTCTCTAGCCCATCTCTTCTATTTTGATGCATTCATTTTTTCAGCTCCTGTGAGATCCTAAATACCACAGCCACTTTATGTCTAGAAAACAGTATTGCAAAGCATTCTTTCTCTTCCTTTGGCTCTTACATTCTTTCCACCACCTCTTCCACAATGGTCCCTGAGCCTTGGAGGGTATGATAGCGAAAAATAAGATGCCGGGCATGGTGGTGCACGCCTTTAATCCCTGCACTTGGAAGGCAGAGGTAGGAGGATCGCCATGAGTTCGAGGCCACCGTGAGGCTACATAGTGAATTCCAGATCAGCCTGGGCTAGAGTGAGACCCTACCTCAGAAAACCAAAAGAAAAAAGAAAAAAAAAAAAAAAAGAATGTGGAGTCTTCAGCAATAGGGTCTCTCTCTCTCTCTTTCTCTCTCTTTCTCCAATAAAAGTATGGGGGTTCTTGAGAGATGGCTTAGCCATTAAAAAAGCACTTGCTTGCAAAAAATAAAAAAATTAAAAAAAGAGTCAGGCATGATGGTGCACGCCTTTAATTCTAGCACTCAGGAGGCCCAGATAAGAGGATTGCTATAGGTTTGAGGCCACCCTGAGACTACATAGTGCATTTTAGGTCAGCCTGGGCTACAGTGAGACCCTAGCTCGAAAAACCAAAGTATAAATTACATTCAAAAAAGCATTTGCAAGGCTAGAAAGATGGCTTAGCAGTTAAGATGCTTACCTGCAGAGCTAGAGCACCCCAGTTCGATTACCCAGGATCCATGGAAAGCCAGATGCACAAGGTGGTGCATGTGTCAAGTTCATTTGCAGCAACTAGAGCCCTGGTGCAACTATTCTCTTTGTCTCTATCTGCCTTTCTCTCAAATAATAATAAATTTTTTTAAAGGCACTTGTTTGCTCGCAAAACTTGCTGGTCCTGGCTCCATTCCTCAGTAGCCATGAAAAGACACACGCACATAGTGGCACACACATTTGCAGTTCATTTGCAGTAGCAAAAGCTACTCCCTTAACTCTAGCTCTAAGCTCTTTCTCTCTTTCTTTCCCTCCTTGCAAATAAATAAATAAATTTTTTTAAAGAATGCTAAACGAGGGGCTGGAGAGATGCTTAGAGGTTAAGCGCTTGCCCATGACGCCTAAGGACCCTGGTTCAAGGCTCGATTCCCCAGGACCCATGTTAGCCAGATGCACACGTCTGGAGTTCGTTTGCAATGGCTGGAGGCCCTGGCGCGCCTATTCTCTCTCTCTATCTATCTGCCTCTTTCTTTCTCTGTCACTTTCAAATAAAGAAATAAAAATAAACAAAAATTAAAAAAAAAAAGAATGCTAAATGAGCCGGGTTTGGTGTCACACGCCTTTAATCCCAGCACTTGGGAGGCAGAGGTAGGAGGATCGCCGTGAGTTTGAGGCCACCCTGAGACTACATAGTGAATTCCAGGTCAGCCTGGGTTAGAGCAAGACCCTACGTCGAAAAACAAACAAACAAAAAAAAGAATGCTACACTTCAAAAATAAACAAAGTTCACTAGAACATTAAACAAAGGGTTGTTTCTGCCTAGTGGCTTCCAGCTTGCTACATTAAACCAAGTGGGCTATGTGGACATCCTGGGTGTGTGAGCATTACTTCAGTAATGGTTGTGTGAATCAAATCATGCCTTTCTATTTTAGGGCTGTTTTGCTGCTGCTTCTGAAGTGTTAAAGCACTTGAGGGAACGATTTCCACCCAATACTCAGCATGCCCAGGTAACTTGTCTTTCACATGATATTATTTCTGAGCAGAACGTTTTTCACTATAATACAAGGTACAGTTTCACTCTAGTTCAGGTTGACCTGGAATTCTGAAGTCTCAGGATGGCCTCAAACTCACAGCGCTCCTCCTACCTCTGCCTCCTGAGTGCTGGGACTAATGTCGTGTGCCACCACACCCAGCTAAAGGTGGAATATTTTATTTTATTTTATTTATTTATATTTTTTATTGACAACTTCCATAATTGTAAACAGTATCCCATGGTAATTCCCTCCCTCCCCCAGAATTTTTTTTTTTTTTTTTTTTGGTTTTTCAAGGTAGGGTCTCACTCTAGTCCAGGCTGACCTGGAATTCACTCTGTATTCTCTGGGTGGCCTCAAACTCATGGCGATACTCCTGCCTTTGCCTCCTGAGTGCTGGGATTAAAGGCGTGCGCCACCACGCCCGGCTCCCCAGAATATTTTAATCTTAGGAAAATACTAAGCTACAAAAAGGCAGCTGTTGAGCTGGGCAGAATACGTGCCTAGCATGCAAAAGGTTTAATGCCTAGCCCTGGGGTGTTGGGGGTAGGTTAGGAAACAAAAGAAAGGATGCATAGAACATGGTGTTATTTTGCACAATGTTTAAAAACATACAGACTCAGGGGCTGGAGAGATGGCTTAGCAGTTAAGGCATGTGCCTGCAAAGCCAAAGGAACTTGATTCTACTCCCCAGGACCCACATAAGCCAGATGCACAAAGTGGCGCACATATCTGGAGTTTGCAGTAGCTGGAGGTCCTGGTGTGCCCATTCTCTGTCTGTCTGTCTGTTTGTCTCTCTCTCTCTCTCTCTCTCTCTCTCTCTACTTGCAAGTAAATAAATAAAAACATTTTTAAAAACCCACATAGATGGGGATGTAGCTCAGTTGGTAGATTGCATGAGACCCTGGGCTCCATCTCTAGTACCACACAGATTAGGTGTAATTGTACACACTTCTAATCCCACCACTCAGGAGGTGGAGGCAGAAGTGTCAGGAGTTCAAGGTCATCCTCAACTACATAGCAACTTTGAGACCAGTCTGGACTACATTTCTCAAAAAAAAAAAAAAAAAAAAAATTGTTGGGCATGGTGGTGCATGCCTTAATCCCAGCACTTGGGAGGCAGGGGTGGGAGGATTGCCGTTACCGTGAGACTCCGTAGTGAGTTTCAGGTTAGCCTGGGCTAGGGCTAGACACCATCTCAAAAAACCAAAAGACAAATAAAACCAGGTTCATGTTGCTTTGTTTGTTTCAAGGTGGGTTTTACTCTTGCACACTCTAGCCCAAGCTGACCTGGATCTCACTCCCAGTAATTCTCCTACCTCAGCCTTATTTAAGAGACAGACTGAGAAAAAGGCAAACAGAAAGACAGTGAGTATGGTCGTGCCAGGGCCTCTTACTAATGCAAATGAATTCCAGATAGATGTGCCACTTTGTGCATCTGGCTTTACATGAGTGTTGGGGAATTGAATCAGAGCCATTGAGCTTTGCATGCAAGTGTTCTTGTTTTTTTTTTAATACATATATTTTATTTATTTATTTATTTATGAGAGAGAATGGGCATACCAGGGCCTCTAGCCATTGCAAATAAACTCTAGATACATATACCACCTTGTGCATCTGGTTTTACATGGGTACTATGCAATTGAACCTGGGTCCCTAGGCTTTGCAGGCAAATGCCTTATCTGCTGAGGCCATCTCTGCAGCCCCTGTTTTGTTATTTTTATTTACTTATTTATTTATTTATTATTGATGTATTTGCAAGCAGAGAAATAAAAGAGAGACAGACAGGGAGAGAATAGGTATGCCAGGGCCTCTATGCACTGCAAACAAACTCCAGATGCTACCTTGTGCATCTGGCTTACATGGGTAATGGTGAATAGAACCTGGGTCCTTAGGCTTCACAGGCAACTGCCTTAATGCTAAGCCATCCCTCCAGCCACCCCCTTTTGGTGACAAAGGTGACGCAAGCGTAAGGTTGAATAATAATGTGAACTTTTTATACCTAATTATTTTTTCTTACTAGTTATGGATGCTTTGCGATCAAAAAATACAGTTTGACAGAGCAATGAATGATGGCAAATTTCACTTGGCTGATTCACTTGTTACTGGAATCACAGCTCTCAATGGCATAGAAGGGGTATATAGGTAAGAAACTTGGAAAACTCTAACCCTTAAAACAAAGTAAATTTAATGGCTTTGGTTTAACTGGATTTTATGTGTTTTGTTTGTCCATTGATATATTTACTTAAGCCAAAAAAGCTAAACATTTCCCTGTTTATTACAAAAAATAAGAAAACATAACCAAAATTATTTTAAAAGAAAAGAAAGAAAGAAAGAAAGAAAGAATGAATTTCTGGCTGGGTGTGGTGGCACATCCCAGCCCTTGGGAGGCAGTGGTAGGAGGATTCCCCTGAGTTCAGAGCCACCCTGAGACTACGTAGTGAATTCCAGGTCAGCCTGGGCTAGAGTGAGACCTTACCTTGAAAAAACAAAAACAAAAACAAAAAAAGTATTTCCCAGAGATAATCACTAACGTTCTAATAGCCATAATTCTAGACTTTTCACTTGCATGCATACTTTCATGTATCTGTGTGCATGCATATGCACATTTTTTTGGAGGGTGTGGGGATATGTTTGGCTTTTGAGACAGGGTCTCATGTTCCTCAGACTGGCTTAGAACTTGCTACATGGCTAAGGATGGCCTTAAACTCCTAATTCTCTAACTTTTTCCCAAATGCTGAAATTGTAAGTATGAGGAAGAGAGAAAGAGCAAATGGGCGCGCCAGGGCCTCTGGCCCCTGCAAACAAACTCCAGGTGCATGCTTCCCCTTGTGCATATGGCTTACATGGGTCCTGAGGAATCGAACTGGTATCCTTAGCCTTGGGCTTCTCAGGCAAATGCCTTAATTGCTAAGCCATTTCCCCAGCCCTCTTTTTTCTTTCTTTCTTTCTTTTTTTTTTTTAAGTAGTCCCCCTGTAGCCCAGGCTCACCTGGAACTCACTATGTAGTCTCAGGTTGGCCTTGAATGCCTAGCTCTAGAATTAAAGGCTTGCCCCACACTCAGTTACATTATATTTCTTTTAACAGAAATTATGGTCTGGAGAGATGGCTTAGTATTTATTTATTATTTATTTATTTGGTTTTTCAAGGTAGGGTCTCACTCTAGCTCAGGCTGACCTGGAATTCATCTGTAGTCTCAGGGTGGCCTTGAACTCCCAGTGATCCTCCTACCTCTGCCTCTGAGTGCTGGAATTAAAGGTGTGCGCCACCACACCCGGCATGGCTCAGTATTTAAAGGTGCTTGCTTCCAAGGACTAAAGGCCAGGGTTTGGTTCCCCACTGTCCACGTGATGTCAGATGCACAAAGTGGAACATGTGTCTGGAGTGGCACTAAGCCCTGTCTTGTCCATTCTCGTTCTCCTTATCTCTTTTTTAATTTTAATATTTATTTTAATTAATTTATTTATTCAACAGAGAAAGAGGGGGGGAGAGAGAGAGAGAATGGGCGTGCCAGGCACTTCAAAAATAAACAAAGTTCCCTAGAACATTAAACAAAGGGTTGTTTCTGCCTAGTGGCTTCCAGCTTGCTACATTAAACCAAGTGGGCTATGTGGACATCCTGGGTGTGTGAGCATTACTTCAGTAATGGTTGTGTGAATCAAATCATGCCTTTCTATTTTAGGGCTGTTTTGCTGCTGCTTATGAAGTGTTTAAAGCACTTGAGGGAACGATTTCCACCCAATACTCAGCATGCCCAGGTAACTTGTCTTTCACATGATATTATTTCTGAGCAGAACGTTTTTCACTATAATACAAGGTACAGTTTCACTCTAGTTCAGGTTGACCTGGAATTCTGAAGTCTCAGGATGGCCTCAAACTCACAGTGCTCCTCCTACCTCTGCCTCCTGAGTGCTGGGACTAATGTCGTGTGCCACCACACCCAGCTAAAGGTGGAATATTTTATTTTATTTTATTTATTTATATTTTTTATTGACAACTTCCATAATTGTAAACAGTATCCCATGGTAATTCCCTCCCTCCCCCAGAATTTTTTTTTTTTTTTTTTTTGGTTTTTTCAAGGTAGGGTCTCACTCTAGTCCAGGCTGACCTGGAATTCACTCTGTATTCTCTGGGTGGCCTCAAACTCATGGCGATACTCCTGCCTTTGCCTCCTGAGTGCTGGGATTAAAGGCGTGCGCCACCACGCCCGGCTCCCCAGAATATTTTAATCTTAGGAAAATACTAAGCTACAAAAAGGCAGCTGTTGAGCTGGGCAGAATACGTGCCTAGCATGCATAAGGTTTAATGCCTAGCCCTGGGGTGTTGGGGGTAGGTTAGGAAACAAAAGAAAGGATGCATAGAACATGGTGTTATTTTGCACAATGTTTAAAAACATACAGACTCAGGGGCTGGAGAGATGGCTTAGCAGTTAAGGCATGTGCCTGCAAAGCCAAAGGAACTTGATTCTACTCCCCAGGACCCACATAAGCCAGATGCACAAAGTGGCGCACATATCTGGAGTTTGCAGTAGCTGGAGGTCCTGGTGTGCCCATTCTCTGTCTGTCTGTCTTTGTCTCTCTCTCTCTCTCTCTCTCTCTCTACTTGCAAGTAAATAAATAAAAACATTTTTAAAAACCCACATAGATGGGGATGTAGCTCAGTTGGTAGATTGCATGAGACCCTGGGCTCCATCTCTAGTACCACACAGATTAGGTGTAATTGTACACACTTCTAATCCCACCACTCAGGAGGTGGAGGCAGAAGTGTCAGGAGTTCAAGGTCATCCTCAACTACATAGCAACTTTGAGACCAGTCTGGACTACATTTCTCAAAAAAAAAAAAAAAAAAAAATTGTTGGGCATGGTGGTGCATGCCTTAATCCCAGCACTTGGGAGGCAGGGGTGGGAGGATTGCCGTTACCGTGAGACTCCGTAGTGAGTTTCAGGTTAGCCTGGGCTAGGGCTAGACACCATCTCAAAAAACCAAAAGACAAATAAAACCAGGTTCATGTTGCTTTGTTTGTTTCAAGGTGGGTTTTACTCTTGCACACTCTAGCCCAAGCTGACCTGGATCTCACTCCCAGTAATTCTCCTACCTCAGCCTTATTTAAGAGACAGACTGAGAAAAAGGCAAACAGAAAGACAGTGAGTATGGTCGTGCCAGGGCCTCTTACTAATGCAAATGAATTCCAGATAGATGTGCCACTTTGTGCATCTGGCTTTACATGAGTGTTGGGGAATTGAATCAGAGCCATTGAGCTTTGCATGCAAGTGTTCTTGTTTTTTTTTTAATACATATATTTTATTTATTTATTTATTTATGAGAGAGAATGGGCATACCAGGGCCTCTAGCCATTGCAAATAAACTCTAGATACATATACCACCTTGTGCATCTGGTTTTACATGGGTACTATGCAATTGAACCTGGGTCCCTAGGCTTTGCAGGCAAATGCCTTATCTGCTGAGCCATCTCTGCAGCCCCTGTTTTGTTATTTTTATTTACTTATTTATTTATTTATTATTGATGTATTTGCAAGCAGAGAAATAAAAGAGAGACAGACAGGGAGAGAATAGGTATGCCAGGGCCTCTATGCACTGCAAACAAACTCCAGATGCTACCTTGTGCATCTGGCTTACATGGGTAATGGTGAATAGAACCTGGGTCCTTAGGCTTCACAGGCAACTGCCTTAATGCTAAGCCATCCCTCCAGCCACCCCCTTTTGGTGACAAAGGTGACGCAAGCGTAAGGTTGAATAATAATGTGAACTTTTTATACCTAATTATTTTTTCTTACTAGTTATGGATGCTTTGCGATCAAAAAATACAGTTTGACAGAGCAATGAATGATGGCAAATTTCACTTGGCTGATTCACTTGTTACTGGAATCACAGCTCTCAATGGCATAGAAGGGGTATATAGGTAAGAAACTTGGAAAACTCTAACCCTTAAAACAAAGTAAATTTAATGGCTTTGGTTTAACTGGATTTTATGTGTTTTGTTTGTCCATTGATATATTTACTTAAGCCAAAAAAGCTAAACATTTCCCTGTTTATTACAAAAAATAAGAAAGCATAACCAAAATTATTTTAAAAGAAAAGAAAGAAAGAAAGAAAGAAAGAAAGAAAGAAAGAAAGAAAGAAAGAATGAATTTCTGGCTGGGTGTGGTGGCACATCCCAGCCCTTGGGAGGCAGTGGTAGGAGGATTCCCCTGAGTTCAGAGCCACCCTGAGACTACGTAGTGAATTCCAGGTCAGCCTGGGCTAGAGTGAGACCTTACCTTGAAAAAACAAAAACAAAAACAAAAAAAGTATTTCCCAGAGATAATCACTAACGTTCTAATAGCCATAATTCTAGACTTTTCACTTGCATGCATACTTTCATGTATCTGTGTGCATGCATATGCACATTTTTTTGGAGGGTGTGGGGATATGTTTGGCTTTTGAGACAGGGTCTCATGTTCCTCAGACTGGCTTAGAACTTGCTACATGGCTAAGGATGGCCTTAAACTCCTAATTCTCTAACTTTTTCCCAAATGCTGAAATTGTAAGTATGAGGAAGAGAGAAAGAGCAAATGGGCGCGCCAGGGCCTCTGGCCCCTGCAAACAAACTCCAGGTGCATGCTTCCCCTTGTGCATATGGCTTACATGGGTCCTGAGGAATCGAACTGGTATCCTTAGCCTTGGGCTTCTCAGGCAAATGCCTTAATTGCTAAGCCATTTCCCCAGCCCTCTTTTTTCTTTCTTTCTTTCTTTTTTTTTTTTTAAGTAGTCCCCCTGTAGCCCAGGCTCACCTGGAACTCACTATGTAGTCTCAGGTTGGCCTTGAATGCCTAGCTCTAGAATTAAAGGCTTGCCCCACACTCAGTTACATTATATTTCTTTTAACAGAAATTATGGTCTGGAGAGATGGCTTAGTATTTATTTATTTATTTATTTATTTGGTTTTTCAAGGTAGGGTCTCACTCTAGCTCAGGCTGACCTGGAATTCATCTGTAGTCTCAGGGTGGCCTTGAACTCCCAGTGATCCTCCTACCTCTGCCTTCTGAGTGCTGGAATTAAAGGTGTGCGCCACCACACCCGGCATGGCTCAGTATTTAAAGGTGCTTGCTTCCAAGGACTAAAGGCCAGGGTTTGGTTCCCCACTGTCCACGTGATGTCAGATGCACAAAGTGGAACATGTGTCTGGAGTGGCACTAAGCCCTGTCTTGTCCATTCTCGTTCTCCTTATCTCTTTTTTAATTTTAATATTTTATTTTAATTAATTTATTTATTCAACAGAGAAAGAGGGGGGAGAGAGAGAGAGAATGGGCGTGCCAGGGCCTCCAGCCACTACAAATGAACTCCAGATGCGTGCGCCCCCTTGTGCATCTGGCTAACATGGGTCCTGCGGAATCAAACCTGGGCCCTTTGGCTTTGTAGGCAAACACCTTAACCTCCAGCCCCTCTTTATCTCTTTCTGCTTGCAAATAAATAAAATTTATTTTATTTTATTATTATTTTTTTTATGGGGTAGGTCTTATTCTAGCCCAGGAATTTACAATGTAGTCTTAGGCTGGCCTTGAACTTGTAGCGATCCTTCTACATCTGCCTCCCAAATGCTGGGATTAAAGGCAGAACCGCCATGCCTGGCAATAAAATTAATTTAAAAAAAAACTAAATTACAGCCGGGCGTGGTGGCACACACCTTTAATCCCAGCATTTGGGAGGCAGAGGTAGGAGGATCGCCATGAGTTCAGGCCTCCCTGAGAATAGAGTGAATTCCAGGTCAGCCTGGATATAGTGAGACCCTACCTTGAAAAACCAGAAAACAAAAAAAAAACCAAAAACTAAATTACAGGGCAGGAGAGAGGGCTTAGTGGTTAAGGCACTTGTCTGCAATGCCTAAAAACACATGTTCAAATCTCCCATCACATGTAGCCAGACACAGTGATACAAGCATGAAATGTTGCACATGCACACAAGGGGGCGCATGCGTCTGGAGTTTGTTCACAGCGGTGAAAAGCCCTAGCACACTCATTCTGTCTCTTCTGCCTCTTTCTCTCTCTCTCAAAATAAAATAAAAAACTAAATTACAAGCCAGCTGTGGTGGTGCATGCCTTTAGTCCCAGCACTCGGGAGGCAGAGGTAGGAGGATTGCCATGAGTTTGAGCCACCTTGAGACTACATAGTGAATTCCAGGTCAGCCTAGACCAGAGTGAGACCCTACCTTGTAAAACAAAACAAAATTTAAAAAATTACAATAGGAAGCTGAGGTAGTAGGATAGCTGTGGGGTCAAGATCAGCCTTGGGCTACAGAGTAAGTTCGAAGTCACCTGAGCTACAGGAAGACCCTGCCTCAAAAAATGATAATAATATTTTATCCCTTGAAACCTTAGCAGTCTCCCTGATCAAACTAGATCCATTTCCTCACAATGGCAGTAGTTAAAACATGTGGAAGCATCAACATAACCACTGGTGTTTATTTTGATTCTATTTCAGAAAAGCTGTTGTATTACAAGCTCAGAACCAAATGACAGAGGCACACAAACTTTTACAGAAATTGTTGATGTATTGTCAGAAATTAAAGAACACAGAAATGGTGATCAGGTACGGGGTCTGTCTTACATCTCATGGGAGTGTGGAGGTAGGTCTTTCATCTTGTCTTCCTCTTTGTGGTCAGTGTCCTCCTGTCAGTGGCAGAGCTATACTGGAGATCTTCCTCCCCCGCCATTGCGATGCCTGTGCTTCTGCAGGCTCTGGCTCTCTCCAAGGAATACCGCTTACAGTACTTGGCTTCTGAAACTGTGCTCAACTTAGCTTACGCCCAGGTAAGGCTGACCTGTTTATCATTTTTATTTATTTGTAAGCAGAGAGAAGAGAGGCAGATAGAGAGAATGGGAATACCAGGGCCTTCAGCTGTTGCAAATAAACTCTACATGAATGCACCACATTGTGCATCTGGCTTTATGTGGGTACTTGGGAAGAAAAATCAGGACCTTATTCTTTGCAGGCAGGTGCCTTAGCCCTGAGCCATCCATCTCTCCAGCCTTTTTTTTTTTTTTTTTTTAAGGTTTTCAAGGAAGGGTCTCACTCTAGCCCAGGCTGACCTGGAATTCACTCTGTATTCTCAGGGTGGCCTCGAACTCACAGCGATCCTCCTGCCTCTGCCTCCAGAGTGCTGGGATTAAAGGCGTGTGCCACCACGCCCAGCTCCTTGTTTGGTTTTTTGAAGCAGTTTCTCGCCCTAGCCCAGGCTGACCTGGAACTCATTCTGTAGCCCAGGCTGGCATATATTTTATTTTTATTTTCTTATTTGAAAGAGGCAGAGAGGGAGAAAGGGCACTCCAGGGCATCCTGCCATTGCAGTTGAACTCCAGACACATGTGCCACCTTGTACATCTGCTTATGTAGGTCCTGGGGAATCGAACCTGTGTCCTTTGACTTTGCAGACAGGCGCCTTAACCGCTAAGCCATCTCTCCAGCCCTCTGATCTGTTTTTATTTTATTTTAATTATTTGTTTTGGTTTTGTTTTTTTGAGCTAGTCTCACTCTAGGCTAACCTGGAATTCACTGTTTAGTCTCAGGCTGGCTTCAACTCACAGAGATCCTCCTACTTTTGCCTCCCAAGTGCTGGGATTAAAGGCATGCACCACCACACCTGAATGTTTTTATATATTAGTTAGTTAATTATTGACTTTTTTGTTTGTTTTGTTTTGTTTTGTTTTCTGAGGTAGGGTCTCATTCTAGCTTAGGCTGACCTGGAATTCACTATGTAGTCTCAGGGTGGCCTCGAACTCATGGCAATCCTTCTACTTCTGCCTCCCAATTGCTAGGATTAAAGGCCTGCACCACCATGCCCAGTTTAATTATTGACTTATTTTTTAGTTAAGAGATTTTAGCAAATTAAGAGAAGGACGACGGAGTACAGAGGGCTTCTGCCCATGAGAAGGGAAGAGGGCATATAAAGCCCCTGTTCCCTTTTCGTTTTTCGAGGTAGAGTCTCACTCTAGCTCAGGCTGACCTGGAATTCACTATGTAGTCTCAGGGTGGCCTTGAACTCATGGCAATCCTCCTACCTCTGCCTCCCAAGTGCTGGGATTAAAGGCATGTGCTACCACACCCAATCTCTCTGTTCCCTTTTTATTACATGTTTGTGCTCAAGAATTAGTGAGTATCTTCCTGCATTTTGCTGTTGAAAGGCAATACTGAGTGATCATTAACTAACATGGAAGGCGGGAAAGGTGGTTAATTGCTTTGTAAAAGCCCTCAAAGCAATCCTTGGTGACAGGCTAGTTGCCAGCTACATTAGCTTTCTCAAGCAGTGGTTAATGAAAGGATTTGCCTTTTCTGTGAGGATGCCACACCCTAGCAGTGGTTAGTTAACAGAACGGTGCTTTTTTTTTTTTTTTTTTTGGTTTTTCAAGGTAGGGTCTCACTCTAGCTCAGGCTGACCTGGAATTCACTATGGAGTCTCAGGGTGGCCTCGAACTCATGGCGATCCTCCTACCTCTGCCTCCCGGGTGCTGGGATTAAAGGCGTGCGCCACCACGCCCGGCTCGGTGCTTTTTTTTTTTTTAAGAGGCACATTCTTGTTTTATATTTTATTTATTATTTATTTGGTTTTTCAAGGTAGGGTCTCACTCTAGCCCCTGGTAACCTGGAATTCACTATGTAGTCTAAGGGTGGCCTTAAAAACGCGGGCCTCCTAAGTGCTGGGATTGAAGGTGTGTGCCACCATGCCCATCTTTTACATATTTATTTATTTAATTTTGTTGTTGTTGTTTTTGAGATAGGGTCTCACTGTAGCCCAGGCTGACCTGGAATTCACTATATAGCCTCGCACTGGCCTCAAAGCACAGAGATCCAACTACCTGTGCCTCCAGTGTGCTGGGATTAAAAGCCTTGCTTTTTTTTTTTTAACATTTTATTTTATTTATTTGAGAGAGACAGAAAGAGGTAGAGAGAGAAAATGAGTGCATCAGGGCTCTCAGGGCTTCAGACAAACTGAAGACACATGTGCCACCTTGTACATCTGGCTTACATGGGTTCTGAGGAATTGAACCTCGGTTCTTTGGCTTTGTAGGCAAGTGCCTTAACTGTTAAACCATCTCTCCAGTCCAAAATGTGCTCCTTTTATCAACAAGGGATCGTGAATACAGAAAATAAGGAACTGTACAAATCCAAAGGTGTTTTTCACAAGTTTTTTGTGGTGCGGGAAGTAAGATTCTAAGCAGGTACTTTAACACTAAGTTATAGCCCAGCCTTGAAAGTTTTTGGAAATCAAATTATATATTCTTGGGATAGGGATGTAGCTCATCATATGGTAAGTGCTTGCCCAGCAGGCATAGAGTCCCAGGTTTGATCCCCCATATTGCATAAACCAGATGTGGCAGTGGACCCCTGAAATCCTAGCACTTGGGAGGTAAAGGCAGATGGATCAGAAGATCAAGGTTGTCCTTGGCTACTTTGAGAATTTGAGTCCAGCCTGGGCTACATAAGACCCTGTTTCAATAAAACACACAAGCCAGGCATGGTGCCTTCATGACTATAATCCCAGCAGTTATGATGCTGAGGTAGGAAGATGTTGTGATTTCAAGGCCAGGCTTGGATACAGAGTTGAGTTCCTGGGCTAGAGTGAAGCCCTGCCTCAAAAAAAAAAAAAAAAAAAAGACTGGGGCCGGGCGTGGCCAGCATTCGGCAGGCAGAGGTAGGAGGGTCACCAAGAGTTACAGGCCACCCTGAGACTACATAGTGAATTTCAGGTCATCCTGAGCTAGAGTGAGACCCTACCTTGGGGAAAAAAAAAAAGACTGGGCTGGAGAGATGGCTTAGGCAGTTAAGGTATTTGCCTGCGAAGCCTAAGAACTCATGGTAGCAGGCTGTCTGCTACTGAGTGCTACCATGCCTAGTGCTGTTTTTTTTTGTTTTTGTTTTTCTTTTTCTTTTTGGTTTTTCGAGGTAGGGTCTCACTCTAGCCCAGGCTGACCTGGAATTCACTATGGAGTCTCAGGGTGGCCTCGAACTCACGGCAGTCCTCCTACCTCTCCCTCCCAAGAGCTGGAATTAGAGGTGTTCGCCACCACGCCCGGCTAAGTTTTTTTTTGTGCAGACAAAATCTCAAAAGCTCGGGCTGGAGAGATGGCTTAGCGGTTAAGCGCTTGCCTGTGAAGCCTAAGGACCTCAGTTCGAGGCTCGATTCCCCAGGACCCACGTTAGCCAGATGCACAAGGGGGCGCACTCATCTGAAGTTCCGTTTGCAGTGGCTGGAAGCCCTGGTGCGGCCATTCCCTCTCTCTCTATCTGCCTCTTTCTCTGTGTCTGTCACTCTCAAATAAATAAATAAATAATGGAGAAAAAAATTAAAAAAAAAATCTCAAAAGCCCTATGCTTGCTGGGCATGGTGGCACACATCTTTAATCCCGGCAGAAGGATCTTGGTGTGTTCAAGGCCATCCTGAGACTACATTGTGAATTCCAGGTCAGTCTGGGCTAGATTGAAACTCAACCTCAAAAATCAAAACATAACAAAGGCCTGTGCTTGTGATCCCAGCACTTGGGAGGCTGCACATTTGAGGGCAGCCTGTGCTACATAGTGACTTCCAGGTCAATCCAGCTACATCATGAGACTCTGTCTTACCAAAACCGAACCTCTCTATAAATAACCACTCTGTACTGTAACTGTGGTAGTCTGAAATCAGATGGTCACATGCTTTGTTTTCTGCCAATATTCTAAGCCATGTGATGGAGATAAGCCAGAGATAGCCTTTCAGAAAACAGCCTTTCCTGGTAGTGGGTACGAGGCAGAGGTGTGTGCAATGCCATGATGTTTCTTTTCCAGCTCATCCTTGGAATCCCAGAACAGGCCTTAACATTTCTCCACATGGCAATTGAGCCCATTCTGGCTGATGGGGCCGTCCTGGACAAAGGCCGGGCCATGTTCTTAGTGGCCAAGTGTCAAGTCGCTTCAGCAGCGTCATACGATCCACTGAAGAAAGCAGAAGGTAGGAAGCTTTATAAAGATTGTCAGACAAGGCTGGAGAGATGGCTTAGCAGTTAAGGTGCTTGCTTGCGAAGCGTAAGGACCCAGGTTTGATTCTCCAGGTTCCATAGAAGCCAGATGCACAGGGTGACTCATGAATCTGGAGTTCATGTGCAGTGGCTAGAGGCCCTGGCATGTCCAATCTCTCTTTCTCTTTCTGTCTCAAATTTTTAAAGAAGAGAGAGGGCTGGAGACATGGCTTAGTGGTTAAGGTGTATGCCTCTCAAACCTAAGGACCCAGGTTCAATTCTCCAGGTCCCACGTAAGCCAGATGCCCATGGTAGAACGTGCATCTGGAGTTTGTTTGCAGTGGCTAGAGTCCAGGCCCTAGTGTACCCATTCTCTCTCTCCACCCATCTCAAATAAATAAATAAATAAATAAATAAATAATAATATAAAATAAAATCTTTTAAAAAATTATTAAAAAAAATAATAAGAAAGCCAGGCATGGTGGCGCACGCCTTTAATCCCAGCACTTGGGAGGCAGAGGTAGGAGGATCGCCATGAGTTCAAGGCCACACTGACACTACATAGTGAATTCCAGGTCAGCCTGAGCTAGAGTGAGACCCTACTTTGGGGGGCGGGGATTGTTAAACTGGTCGTGGTGGTGCATGCCTTTAATCCCAGCACTTGGGAGGCAGAGGTAGGCAGATTGCTGTGAGTTCGAGGCCACTCTGAGACTACATAATGGATACATAATGAATTCCAGGTCAACCTGGGCTAGAGTTAAAATATATATATAATGTATGTGTGTTTTAACTAAAACTAGTTTTGAAGTATTGAATTGTGAAGTATTAAATGTGTATGGTGTCTTACTCCCTTTTGTCAGCTCTGGAAGCCGCCATTGAGAACCTCAGTGAAGCCAAGAACTATTTTGCAAAAGTTGACTGCAAGGAACGGATCCGAGACATCGTTTACTTCCAGGCCAGACTGTACCATGCCCTGGGGAAAACACAGGAAAGGAACAGGTGTGCCATGCTCTTCCGGCAACTTCATCAGGAGCTGCCTTCCCATGGGGTACCTTTGATCAACCATCTCTAGAGAGGCTGTCCCTGCTGGTGGCTGTGTGCAGTATCACACTTTGAACTTGTTCAGGCTGTTTCCTGCACATAAATGGGGGATCTGTATTGTCTAATGTTGTAAAATAAATTGTACTCTGGCTCTTCGTCTTATTTTATTGCTAGTAAGTACATACTGGTTTTATTCCTTTCCTATTGGTAGCAAGGACAGCAACCTTTGTTAATTAACGACAGCCTTGCTGAATTATTCTAAGTGTCCGAGATGAGTTTTATTTCTGGGCAGAAGTGCCAGTGTCTTTGTTGGAATTGTATACTCTCCTTCTGTAGAAATCTGTTTCTAAATTGGGTGTGCTAGTGCATGCCTATAATCCCAGCACCAGGGAGGATGAGATGGGAAGATTATTGTGAATTGGAGGTTAGCCTGGGCTATGTAGGGAGACTGATTCAGGGGGGGAAAAAGCCAGGCATGGTGGTGCACACCTTTAATCGCAGCACTCGGGTGGCAGAGGTAGGAGTATCGCTAGGAGATCAAGGCCACCCTGAGACTACATAGTGAATTGCAGGTCAGCCTGGGCTACGGTGAGATCCTATCTTGAAAAAGCTTTAAAAAAAAAAGAAAAAACTAAAAACAAAACAAAACCAAAAAAAAAAAAAAATGCCTAGCACACAGTCTAGGGCACTCAAAGTTTAGCCGGGCGCGTGGCGTACACCTTTAATCCGAGCACTAGGGAGGCAGAGGTAGGAGGATCACCGTGAGTTCGAGGCCACCCTGAGACTACATAGTGAATTCCAGATCAGCCTGGGCCAGAGTGAGACCCTACCTCAAAAAAAAAAAAAAGGTACTCTCAGCACTAGGAAGGCTGAGATGAGTGTGTTTGAGGCCAGGTTTGTTTTGTTTTTATTTTTTTATTTTTTGGTTTTTGAGGTAGGGTTTCATTGTGGTCCAAGCAGACCTGGAAATCACTATGTAGTCTCAAGGTGCCCTCAAACTCATGGCAATCCTCCTACCTCTGCCTCCTGAGTGCTGGGATTAAAGGCGTGCACCACCATGCCTGGCTTTTGTTTTGCTTTTTATAGTACTGAGGATCCTCCCACTTAGAGCTGTGCCCATGATAGGCAAGAGCTCTACTACATCTTCACCCCTCTGCAGTTTTCATGAGTCTTCTCATGAGGGCGTACTTTGGTACATGGGTACTCATAAGCATTTAGCAGTCTCTGACTCGAGATTAGTGGTTGGCTGAAGGAATGATTTAGTCGTTAAGGTGCTTGCCTGCAAAGCCAGAGGACTCACGTTCAATTCTACAAGACCCATGTAAGCCAGAAGCATAAGGTGGCCCATACATCTGGAGTTCATTTGCAGTGGCTGGAGGCCCTGGTATGTCCACTGTCTCCCCCGCCCCCCTTTCTCTGCCTCTGCCTCTTAAATAAATAATAATATTAAAAATTTTTGTTTTTTAAAGTGGTGTTTGGGGCTGGAGAGATGACTTAGCGGTTAAGGCACTTGCTGAGAATCCAAAGGACCCAGGTTCAATTCCCTAGTACCCATGTAAGCCAGATACACAAAGAGGCATATGCATCTGGAGTTCGTTTGCAGTGGCTGGAGGCCCTGGCACACCCATTCTCTGTCTGTCTCCTTTCTCTCTCTCTTAGCAAAAATAAATAAATTTTTAGGCCGGGCGTGGTGGCACATGACTTTAATCCCAGCACTTGGGAGGCAGAGGTTTGAGGATCATCATGAGTTCAAGGCCACCCTAAGACTACATAGTTAATTCCAGGTCAGCCTGGGCCAGAGTGAGACCCTACCTAGAAAAAAAAATAATATTTTTTAATAAAACAAAATTTCCTGCCGGGCGTGGTGGCGCACACCTTTAATCCCAGCACTTGGGAAGCAGAGGTAGGAGGATCGCCATGAGTTCGAGGCCACCCTGAGACTCCATAGTGAATTCCAAGTCAGCCTGGGCTAGAGTGAGACCCTACCTCGTAAAACCAAAAACAAAATTCCTTTTTTTTTTTTTTTTCAAGGTAGGATCTTACTCTAGCAGCAAGTGGAGTTTGGGGGTCTGGAGAGATGGCTCAATGGTTAAGGCCCTTGGCTGCAAAGCCTAATAACCTGTGTGCAGTTTTCTGTGCCCATGTAAAGCCAGATGCACAGTGGTGCTTGCCGATCATTTGCCGTGGCTGGAGGCCCTGGCATGCCCGTTCTGGTGCTCTCTCCCTCTCTCTCTCTATCTCTGCTTGCAAATAAATAACTTTTTTTTTAAGTGCTGTTTGCACCAGTGACAAGAAGCATATATCAGTCATTTTCTGTGTGTGTGTGTGGGGGGGGGTTTGTTTTCTTCGAGGTTTGGTCTCACTCTACCTCACTGACCTGGAATTCACTATGTAGTCTCAACGGTGGCCTTGAACTCACTGTGATCCTCCTACTTCTGCCTCCCAAGTTCTGGGATTAAAGGCGTGCACCACCACGCCCGGCTCCCTTGTTTTTTATATATCTTGTGTAGGGTATGCTTTTTCTGCATATAAATGAGAGGTCATGATAAATTTAGTGTAGGAATTAATGAAAAGGGATTCATAAAGGAAGGGGTCTGGAGCTTTGAGTATGGTTTGCATATCAACCCTGCAATGAAGCAGAGCCAGTTACTGCTGTCTTCAGAAAATTCTTTTAATTTTTATTATTTTTATTTTTGAGGTAGGTTCTTGCTCTACCCCAGGCTGACCTAGAATTCACTAGTCTCAAGATGGCCTTGAACTCGCAGCAATTCTCCCATCTCAACCACCTGTGTGTTAGGATTAAAGTCAAGCATGTATCACCACACCCAGCCCAGAGATTTTTTAATTTATTTATTAGAATAGGCATGCAATGAACTCCAGGTGCATGCGCCCCCTTGTGCATCGGGCTTATGTGAGTCCTGGGGAATTGAACCTGAGTCCTTAGTCTTTACAGGCAAGAACCTTAACCACTAAGTCATCTCTCTAGCCCCTCAGATTTTTATTGGAGTTTTTTGTTGTTTTTTTGAGGGATTCATGAATGTCTTGTTCTTGTTTTTTTCACAAGAAACATATGTGTTTCAAGTCCAAAGTAGCAGCTTTACCCAAACAGCTCTGAAGAAGCCACAAGGACCCAACCAAATCCTGCAAGTTTTCGTCACTGGTTCTTTCTCTGTTAAATTTAAACTTCCTAATGAGAAGCAGTTTCTGAAGCATTGAAAACAACCCCCGTCCTCCAAGATTCCTTTGCTGGCCAAAGACAGCTGCTCTGGAAATGGCTTCAGCATAGAAATAGAGACAGTAATTGGTGTGTTGATGTTAAAAACCTTTCCTTAAATTTATGTGGAGGCTATATTTGTAGATGGTAAAAATGAAATATTAGTGGCTACATAGTAACAAGCAATTCTACCCAGAAAAAGAAAATTACCAGTATTTTGTTTTGTTTTGTTTTCAAGGTAGGGTCTCACTGTAGCCCAGGTTGACCTGGTACTCCCTCTAGACTCAACAGTGAGCCTCGTGCCTCTACCTCCTGAGTGCTGGGATTAAAGATGTGCACCACCACATCCAACATTATTACCAGTTTCTTTGTTTTTTTTTCTTTTCAATTTTTTTTTTTATTAACAACTTCCATGATTATAAAAGATGTTCCATGGTAATGCCCTCCCCACATTTTCCCCTTTGAAACTTGGTTCTCCATCATATCCCCTCCCCCTCTCAATAAGTCTCTCTTTTATTTTGATATAATGATTTTTTCCTCCTATTATGATGGTCTTGTGTAGGTAGTGTCAGGCACTGTGAGGTCATGTATATTCAGGTCATTTTGTGTCTGGGTGGAGCACATTATAAGGAGTCCTACCCTTCCTTTGGCTCTTACATTCTTTCTTCCACCTGTTCCACAATGGACCCTGAGCCTTGGAATACCACCAGCCTTATTTTTGTTGCTCAGTATTGTTTTAGATATTTGATATTTTTTGTGATTCCAAATGAATTTTTGGATTGTTTTTTCTCTTTCCATGAAGAATGCCACTGGGATTTTGATGGGGATTGCATTAAATGTGTAGATTGCTTTTGGTAAGATTGCCATTTTCACAACATTGAATATTCTGATCCAGGAAGAAGGGATGTTTTCCCATTTCCTAGTGTCTTTTGCAATTTCTTGCTTGAGTGTTTTAAAGTTTTCATTGTAGAGATCCCTCACTTCCTTGGTTAGGTTTATTCCATGTCATCTGCAAATAATGATAACTTGATTTCTTCCTTTCCAATTTGTATCCCTTTTGTGTGCGTCTCTTGCCTTATTGCTATGGCTAAGACTTCCAGTACTATATTAAATAAAAGTGGGGACAGTGGACACCCTTGTCTTGTTCCTGATTTTAGTGGAAAAGCTTCCAGTTTTTCCCCATTTAGTAATATGTTCGCTATAGGATTGTCATAAGTAGCCTTTATTATATAGAGATATGTTCCTTCTATTCCCAGTCTCTGTAGGACTTTTATCATGAAGGGATGTTGGATTTGGTCAAATGCTTTCTCTGCATCTAATGAGATGATCATGTGATTTTTGTCCTTCAGTCCATTTACATAATATATTACATTTATCGATTTGTGTATTTTGAACCATCCCTGCATCTCTGGGATAAAGCCTACTTGGTCAGGGTGAATGATCTTTCTGATATACTATTGTATTCTGTTTGTGTTGAGAATTTTTGCATCTATGTTCATGAGGGAGATTGGTCTGTAATTTTCTTGTTCTATCTTTGCCTGGTTTTGGTATCAGGGTGATGCTGGCTTTGTATGAGTTTGGTAGGATTCCTTCTTTTTCTGTTTTATGGAAAAGCTTAAGAAGCAGTGGTGTTAGTTAGTTCTCTGAAGGTTTGGTAAAATTCACCAGTGAATCTATCTGGGCCTGGACCTTTCTTTTTTCTTTTTTCTTTTTCTTTTTCTTTTTTTTTTTTTTTTTTTTTGAGTGAACCTTTTTTTTTAATTTGTCCTTGGAGTAGCCAGGACCAAAGGTTGGTGCCATAGAGCCATTGGGTGTCATTAAAGGCTGAACAAATATATTTTCGGTTTTGGGACTGATTTAAGGATGTCTTGGCACAAGTTAGAAGAGATTCACCATTGTTTCCAATATAAGGAAGTCTTTTGAATTAAGTGACCTTTGGTTAGAGGCATCTGTGTGTGTGTGTATATATATATATGTGTGTTTTTTTTTCTTTTTTATTAACAACTTCCATGATTATAAAAAATATCCCATGGTAATACCCTACCTCCTCACACTTTCCCCTTTGAAACTCCATTCTCCATCCTATCCCCTCCCCCTTTCAATCAGTCTTTTATTTGATGTCATGATTTTTTCCGCCTATTACGATGGTCTTGTGTAAGTAGTGTCAGGCACTGTGAGGTCATTGATATCCAGGCCATTTTGTGTCTGGAAGAGCACCATATAAGGAGTCCTACCCTTCCTTTGGCTCTTACATTCTTTCCGCCACCTCTTCTGCATTACACCCTGAGCCTTGGAAGGTGTGATAGAAATATTGCAGTGCTGAGCACTCCTGTCACTTCTGCCCAGCACCACGATGCCTTCTGAGTCATCCCAAGGTCACTGCCATCTGAAAAGAGAAGATTCTCTACCAAAAGTGAGAGCAGCATTAATATAAGGGTATGAACATTAAGCAAAGTGCTTATTGGGCAGTTTGGTGAGCGTAGTATATACATTTAGCCAGGCAGCAGCAGACATTGCACCCCTAGGGCTCGTGACTACCCCTGTTTTAAGTTTTTAGTATCAGGGATATATTCCATCCCATGGAGCAGGCCTCCAGTCCAGTTAGAGGTCAGTTGGTTTCCACCATGACAGACGAGCCACTATTGCATCCATTGGCTCATTTGGCCTGGCTGGACCAATATAAGGCCTGCAGTGTCCACTGTTGAGTATCTTCACTGGTGATATCTTTCTCTGCCCATTGAACTGCATGCAGAATGGCTTCTTCCAGCTTTCTGTCAGTTGGTCTACATGGAGGAGGTTATCAGCTCAGTTCCAGCAGGATTTCTCAGTGGCCTTGCAGCCCAAGTATGTGGAGTCTTCAGCAGTAGGGTCTTGCCATCTATTCCTGGTGGGAAACCAAGGGCCTTGGCAATGGCCTATAATGTTTTGAGAGCATCAGGACCTTCCTGGCTAACAACTCACTGGAAGTTATCCCATCCCTGGCACTGAAAATTTTCTATCAACAATCTATGGCTCCATTGTCCAAAAAAAAAAAAAAAAAAAAAAATAGGTTTCCATATGATTTATTTATATCCTCTTAGATTTTGATTAGCCCTCTCTCCAACTTTGGTTTACTTAATCTGTTCCCCTGACCTCACTTGGGCCTTTTCACCCCCATTAATCTGTTCTTCTGCTTACTGCTTACATATATACAATACCATCCTATTAAGTAACCCCCTCCCTTCCTTTTTCTTCCCTTTATATCTCTTTTCAAGCTTACTGGCCTTTGCTACTGAGTTTACTTCCTATTCACACAGAAGTCCAATCATCTGTAGCTAGGATCCACATATGAGAGAGAACATGTGACGCTTGGCTTTCTGGGCCTGGGTTACCTCACTTCGTATAATCCTTTCCAGATCCATCCATTTTCCTGCAAATTTCATAACTTCATTTTTCTCTGCCGCTGAGTAGAACTCCATTGAATAAATGTGCCATATCTTCATTATCCACTCATCAGTTGAGGGACATCTAGGCTGGTTCCATTTCCCAGCTATTGTGAATTGAGCAGCAGTAAACATGGTCGAGCAAGTATCTCTAAGGTAATGAGATGAGTCCTTAGGATATATGCCAAGGTTGCTATAGCTAGGTCATATGGTAGATCTATTTTTAGCTATCTTAGGAACCTCCACACTGATTTCCACAATGGCTGGCCCAGATTGCATTCCCACCAACAGTGTAGAATGGTTCCTCTTTTTCCACATCCTCGCCAGCATTTATGGTCATTTGTTTCATGATGGTAGCCAGTCTGACAGGAGTGAGATGGAATCTCAATGTAGTTTTAATCTGCATTTCCCTGAAGACTAGGGATGTAAACACTTTTTTTAGATGCTTATATGCCATACATATTTCTTCTTTTGAGAACTCTCTATTTAGTTCCATAGCCCATTTTTTAATTGGCTTGTTTGATTTCTTATTATTTAATTTTTTGAGTTCTTTGTATATCCTAGATATTAATCCTCAATCAGATGTATAGTTGGTAAAGATTTTTTTCCCATTCTGTAGGTTGCCTCTTTGCTTTATTCACAGTGTCCTTTGCCGTACAAAATCTTTGTAATTTCATGAGGTCCCAGCCGTTAATCTGTGGTTTTATTGCTTGAGCAATTGGGGTT
Source organism: Dipus sagitta (assembly GCA_036346955.1). NCBI lineage: Eukaryota > Metazoa > Chordata > Mammalia > Rodentia > Dipodidae > Dipus > Dipus sagitta. The sequence continues at coordinate 25,299,433 of CM070782.1, forward strand.
ATATTCAGAAAGTCTTTGCCAAGACCAATATGTTGAAGGGTTTCCCCTACTTTTTCCTCTAGCAGTGTCAGAGTTTCAGGTCTGATGTTAAGGTCTTTAGTCCATTTGGACTTAATTCTTGTACATGGAGAGAGAGAAGAATCTATTTTCATCCTTCTACAGATACATATCCAGTTTTCCCAGCACCATTTGCTGAAGAGGCTGTCTTTTCTCCAATGAGTATTTTTGGCATTTTTATTGAATATCAGGTGGCTATAGCTACCTGGACTTATATCTGGGTCCTCTATTCTGTTCCATTAATCTACATATCTGCTTTTGTTCCAGTACCATGCTGTTTTTGTTACTACGGCTCTGCAGTATAGGTTAAAATCAGGTATGGTGATACCACCAGGCTTATTTTTGTTGCTCAGTATTATTTTAGATATTTGAGGTTTTTTGTGATTCCAAATGAATTTTTGGATTGTTTTTTCTATTTCTGTGAAGAATGTCATTGGAATTTTGATGGGGATTGCATTAGATGTGTAGATTGCTTTTGGTAAGATTGCCATTTTCACAATATTGATTCTTCCAATCCAGGAACAAGGGATGTTTTTCCATTTCCTAGTGTCTTCTGCAATTTCTCGCTTGAGTGTTTTATAGTTTTCATTGTAGAGATCCTTTACTTCCTTGGTTAGGTTTAATCCAAGGTACTTTATTTTCTTTGAAGCAGTTGTGAATGGGAGTGATTCTCTGATTTCATCTTCTTTGTGTTTGTTGTTAGCATATAGGAATGCTACTGATTTCTGTGTATTTATTTTGTATCCTGCTACATGGCTATAGGTGTTTATCAGCTCTAACAGTTTCTGGTAGAATCTTTAGGGTCCTTTATATATGGAATCATGTCATCTGCAAATAATGATAACTTGATCTCTTCCTTTCCAATTTGTACCCCTTTTATGTGTGTCTCTTGCCTTATTGCTATGGCTAAGACTTCCAGTACTATATTAAATAAAAGTAGAAGCCGGGCGTGGTGGCACAAAAAGCCGGGTGTGGTGGCGCACGCCTTTAATCCCAGCACTTGGGAGGCAGAGGTAAGAGGATCTCCATGAGTTCAAGGCCACCCTGAGACTACATAGTGAATTCCAGGTCAGCCTGGACTAGAGTGAGACCTTACCTCAAAAAAACTAAAAAAAAAAAAAAAAAAAAAAAGCTAAAAAAAATAATAGTAAAAGTGAGGACACCCTTTTCTTGTTCCTGATTTTAGTGGAAAAGCTTCCAGTTTTTCCTCATTTAGTAATATGTTGGCTCTAGACTTGTCATAAATAGCCTTTATTATATTGAGATATGATCCTTCTGTTCCTAGTCTCTGTAGGACTTTTATCATGAAGGGATGATGGACTTTGTCAAATGCTTTTTCTGCATCTCTGGGATAAAGCCTACTTGGTTGGGGTTAATGATCTTTCTGATATATTCTTGTATTCTGTTTGCCAATATTTTGTTGAGAATTTTTGCATCTGTGTTCATGAGGGTGATTGGTCTGTTACTTTCTTTTTTTTGTTTATGGAAGTCCTCCTACCTCAGCTTCCTGGGTGATGAGACTACCACCTCTGACTTTCATCCCTCCCTTTTTATTTAACTGAGAGAGTCAGATAGAGAAGAGAATGGGTCTCTAGCCATTGCAGATAAACTCCAGATGCATGTGCTACCATATTCATCTGGCTTACATGGGTACTGCGGAATCAAAACTGGGTCCTCAGGCTTTGCAGGCAAGTGCCTTAACTGCTAAGCCATCTCTCCATCCCTTGCTTTTATTTTGGATTTTTGAGATCGGGTCTCACTCTAGCCCAGGATGACCTGGAATTCACTATGTAGTCTCAGACTTGGCCTGAAATTTTAAAAAAATAATTATTTACTTACAGAGAGGGGAAGAAGCAGATAGAGAGAATGGGTGTTCCAGGGCTTCTAGCCACTGCAAATGAACTCCAGACCCATGTGTCACCTTGTGTGTCTGCCCTCCATGGGTACCTGAGAATCAAACATGTGTCCTTAGGCTTTACAAGCAAGTAAGTGCCTTTTACCCGTCCAGCCATCTCTCCAGTCCTTGGCCTGGCACTTTTGATCTTCCTGCTACTACCTTCTGAGTTCTGGACTACACATGTGTGTTCCACCATACCTGGTTGATATCTTCAGGGGTTGGAAGTGACAGTGCTGGGGATGTAATCCAGTGCCATCATGTTAGCTGGACTCTATGTGTGTCAACAAGGTAGAGTGACAGTCCAGCTGTGGAATTAAAGGCCGAACATAAAAACGTCAAAGCCAGGTGTGGTGATGTATACCTTTAATTCCAGCACTTGGGAGGCAGAGGTAGGAGGATCACTGTGAGTTCAAGATCACTCTCAGATTACATAGTGAACTCCAGGTCAGCCTGGGCTAGAGAGCAAGACCCTACCTGAACTCCTCCCCCCCCCCCAACAAAAAGTCAAGTTAAGTAAAATTTTCAGGGCTGGAAAGATTGCTTAGCGGTTAAGGCACTTCCCTGCAAAGCCTAACAACCCAGGTTCAGTTCCCCGGTACCCACATAAAGCCAGATGCTCAAAGTGGTGCATCCATTTGGAGTTCATTTGCAGTGGCAAGAGATCCTAGTGTACCCATTTTCTCATTTTTGCCCTCCTTCCAAATAAATAAAAACAAAAATGTGTTTAAAAAATATCAGGGCTGGAGAGATGGCTTAGCAGTTAAGGCACTTGCCTGCAAATCCAAAGGACCCAGGTTTGATTCCCCAGTACCCATGTAAGCCAGATGCACAAGGGGGCATATGCATATGCCTCTGGAGTTCATTTGCAGCAGCTAAAGGCCCTGGTGCACCCATTCTCTCCCTCCCTCTCTCTCTCTCTCTCTCCCTCTTCCTTTCTTATTAAATAAATAAATTTTAAAAAAAATCAGGGCTGGAGAGATGGCTTAGCAGTTAAGGCACTTGCCTGCAAATCCAAAGGACCCATGTTCGATTCCCCAGTACCCATGTAAGCCAGATGCACGAGGTGGTGCATGCATCTGGAATTCGTTTGCAGTGGCTAGAGGTCCTGGTGCACCCATTCTCTCTCCCCCCTCTTTCTCTCAAATAATAAAATAAATTTTAAAAATTCAAACATAAAAGCCAGGCTTAGTGGTACGCACCTTTAATCCCAGCACTCAGGAGGCAGAGGTAGGAGGATTCTGAGAGTTCACGGCCACCCTGAGACTACAGAGTGAGTTCCAGGTCAGTCTGGGCTAGAGTGAAAACCTACTGGGGGGGGGGGGATTCAAGAGCCAGGCATGGTGGCACAAGTCTTATTTTACTATTATTATTATTATTTTTGGTATGTCTTTAATCCCAGCACTTGGGAGGCAGAGGTAGGAGAATCACCATGAGTTTGAAGCAAACCTGAGCATACAGAGTGAGTGCACTAGAGTAAGAACCTACCTTGAAAGAAAGAAAAATTCAAAATGGCTATAGCAGAGTCTTAAACTGAGTACTGGGGCCTTTCTAAGGATAGAGCTCTGCTTGGTTTGCACCCAGAAAGACCCCTGCCTGGTCCTGCTCTTGGCTGGCTGATGTATCTTGGCAGGGAGGCAGAGCCTGAATCCAAAGCTAACAGTATCCTGTGGTTCCCAGCTGTCTAGCAGCCTCATTGGCGGGGGCCCATCTTCAAAAGGGAATGGAAAGTAGACATGTCAGAATGACCCCAAAACTCAGAACTATCTGGGTGACAGTTAAATGGCTTTTCCTGGCAGAATGTGTGGTAGGACGAGGGAGTCCATAATTACATAATTGTATAATTATGGGTGACTTCATGTTGGGGTGTGAGGACTGATCATCTTGCTTGTTGGAATAATTGAAACTGCATAGGCACTAGCGTTTGGGTCTGTACCAGTGACCTTTAGAATATGTCTTCAAAGGAGGGCTGGAGAGATGGCTCAGCAGTTAAGGCACTTGCCTACAAAGCCAAAGGACTCAGGTTCAATTCCCCAGGACACATGTAAGCCAGATGCACAATGTGGCACATGCATCTGGAGTTTGTAATGGCTGAAGACCATAGTGTGCCCATTCTCTCTCTTTCTCTCCCTCTCTCTCTCTCTCTCTCTTCTCTCTCTCTCTCTCTCTCTCTATATATATATATATATATATATACTTTTTATTATATATATATAATAAAAAGGGGTGAGTAGATGGTTCAGTGATTAAGGCACTTGCCTGCAAACCACAGGACTCAGGTTCGATTCCCCAGGACCCATGTAAGCCAGATGCACAAGGTGGCACACACATCTGGAGTTCATTTGCAGTAGCTGGATGCCCTAGTGCATCCATTCTCTCTCTCTTTCTCTCCCCCCTGCCTCTTTCCCTCTGAAATAAATAAATAAAAATTAAAAAAAAATTAAGGCAGGCATAGTAGTGCACTCCCAGCACATGGGAGGCAGAGGTAGGAGGATCACCATAAATTTGAGGCCAACCTGAGACTATGTAGTGAATTCCAGGTCAGTGTGAGCTACAGTGGCACCCTACCTTGAAACCCCCCCCCAAAAAAAAAAATTAAAAATTTTAAAAAGCCAGGCATGGTGGCGTACGCCTTTAATCCCAGCACTCGGGAGGCAGAAGTAGGAGGATTACCGCGATTTCAAGGCCACCCTGAGTAGTGAATTTCAGATCAGCCTGGGCTAGAGTGAGACCCTACCTTGAAAAACAAAACAAAACAAAAAAACCAGACACATAAAGACAGTTGGGTGTGGTGGTGCACACCTATTAATCCCAGAAATAGAGAAGATGAGGTAGGAGGAACGTTGTGAGTTTGAAACCAGCCTCTCTTTGCCTCTTTCTCTCAGTCTCTCTCAAATAAACAATATTTTGAAAAAAGCAAGATTCAGCTGTTCTGTTTACTTATTTTCCTGGCAATCTGTGTTGTCAGGACAACAAGATCTTTTTGCCTAGAATAAGATTTTCTAGTGTTCTCGGAGGGGAAGATGTACAAAGCAAAGCTAATTCTTGTTTTCATATCTCTAGGAAGAAAATGGTTTCCTTGTGTGGGATGATTCCTATCATAAGAGGGGCTGAACATTAATGACAGGCAATTACGGTGTCATGCACTTTGTTCTAATTCACATTAATAAGAAAGGCACACAAATTGATGTGCTTTTTAGCCCTGTGCTAAGTATATTAATTGTTAGCACTACTGAGCACTATGTGCAGGCACTGAGCTAATCTTTACATGCATTATTGGGTTGAAATCTCAGGCCAAGTCTATGAGGTAGGTACTATTATTATCTCCATCTGACAGCTGATGAAACCAAACTGGAAGAGATCGGGGCAATTGCCCAAGCCTTCAGAGCTGGTAATTAATGGATGTAAGACCATTTCATGTCAGAGTTTCAGCTTTTTATTTATTTGATTTGATTTATTCATTTATTTTGAGTTAAGATCTCACTCTAATCCAGGCTGACCTGGAGCTCACTCTGTATCCCCAGGCTGGCCTCAGACTCAAGGGGATTCTCCGACATCAGCCTGTAGAGTGCTGAGAATAAAGGCGCGTGCCACCGCACCAGCTCAGAGTCACAGCTTTCAACCTTGGTGCTGAGCTACAGGAATGTTTTAGTTGCAACATCTGCCTGGACTCCAGGAATTTATAACTCTATTGATAAGCCAAAACCCATGAGTAGGGTATGACCCTCAGTTTGATCTCCAGCACCACAGAACAAAACAAAAACCATGAGTGAAGATGGAGATTAATTTAGCATCAGATAAATGTACAGTCCTTGCCTTTCTTAGATCACAGAGGAGAGAGGTCAAGGACAGCCTGGATTACAGATGTCAGGAAACTCACAGGAGGAAGTGATAATGAATAGGCTAGGATTTAGATTGCAGTCAAATGCTCTACCACTAAGCTATACCACGTAGGGTTTAGATTTGCATATGCATTTTTTGTGGGGGTGGGGTGGATGGTTGAGGTAGGGTCTCCCTGTAGCCCAGGCTGACCTGGAACTCTATAGTCCCAGGATGGCCTTGGACTAACAGGGATCCTCTTACCTCTGCTGGGGTTAAAGGCATGCATCACCACACCTGGCTAATAAATGGACATTTTTTTTTTTTTTTTTTCGGGGTAGGGTCTCACTCTAGCCCAGGCTGACCTGGAATTCACTATGTGGTTTTATTGCTTGAGCAATTGAAAATTCAGAAAGTCTTTGCCAAGACCAATATGTTGAAGGGTTTCCCCTACTTTTTCCTCTAGCAATTTCAGAGTTTCAGGTCTGATGTTAAGGTCTTTAGTCCATTTGGACTTAATTCTTGTGCATGGAGAGAGAGAAGAATCTATTTTCATCCTTCTACAGATACACATCCAGTTTTCCCAGCACCATTTGCTGAAGAGGCTGTCTTTTCTCCAATGAGTATTTTTGCCATTTTTATCAGGTGCCTATAGCTACCTGGACTTATATCTGGGTCCTCTATTCTGTTCCATTAATCTACATATCTGCTTTTGTTCCAGTACCATGCTGTTTTTGTTACTATGGCTCTGTAGTATAGGTTAAAATCAGGTATGGTGATACCACCAGCCTTATTTTTGTTGCTCAGTATTATTTTAGATATTCGAGGTTTTTTGTGATTCCAAATGAATTTTTGGATTGTTTTTTCTATATCCGTGAAGAATGTCATTGGAATTTTGATGGGGATTGCATTAAATGTGTAGATTGCTTTTGGTAAGATTGCCATTTTCACAATATTGATTCTTCCAATCCAGGAACAAGGGATGTTTTTCCATTTCCTAGTGTCTTCTGCAATTTCTCGCTTGAGTGTTTTATAGTTTTCATTGTAGAGATTCTTTACTTCCTTGGTTAGGTTTATTCCAAGGTACTTAATTTTCTTTGATGCAATTGTGAATGGGAGTGATTCTCTGATTTCATCTTCTTTGTGTTTGTTGTTAGCATATAGGAATGCTACTGATTTCTGTGTATTTATTTTGCATCCTGCTACATGGCTGTAGGTGTTTATCAGGTCTAACAGTTTGCTGGTAGAGTCTTTAGGGTCCTTTATATATAGAATCATGTCATCTGCAAATAATAACTTGATTTCTTCCTTTCCAATTTGTATCCCTTTTGTGTGCATCTCTTGCCTTATTGCTATGGCTAAGACTTCCAGTACTATATTAAATAAAAGTGGGGACAGTGGACACCCTTGTCTTGTTCCTGATTTTAGTGGAAAAGCTTCCAGTTTTTCCCCATTTAGTAATATGTTGGCTGTAGGCTTGTCATAAATAGCCTTTATTATATTGAGATATGTTCCTTCTATTCCCAGTCTCTGTAGGACTTTTATCATGAAGGGAAGTTGGATTTAGTCAAATGCTTTTTCTGAGTCTAATGAGATGATCATGTGATTTTTGTCCTTCAGTCCATTTACATAATGTATTACATTTATCGATTTGCATATGTTGAACCATCCCTGCATCTCTGGGATAAAGCCTACTTGGTCAGGGTGAATGATCTTTGTGATATATTCTTGTATTCTGTTTGCCAATATTTTGTTGAGAATTTTTGCATCTATGTTCATGAGGGAGATTAGTGTGTAATTTTCTTGTTTTGTTCTATCTTTGCCTGGTTTTGGTATCAGGGTGATATTGGCTTCATAGAAGGAATTTGGTAGGATTCCTTCTTTTTCTATTTTATGGAAAAGCTTAAGAAGCAATGGTGTTAGTTCTTCCCTGAAGGTCTGGTAAAATTCAGCAGTGAATCCATCTGGGCCTGGACTTTTCTTAGTTCGGAGATTTTTGATAACTGCTTGGATCTCTATGCTTGTTATAGGTCTATTTAAGTGATTAATCTCATCTTGATTTAATTTAGGTAGGTCATATAAATCAAGGAAATCATCCATTTCTTTCAGATTTCCATACTTAGTGGAGTATATGCTTTTATAGTATGTCCCTACGATTTTTTGAATTTCTCTGGCATCTGTTGTGATGTTACCTTTTCATCTCTAATTTTATTAATTTGTGTCTCTTCTCTCTTTCTTTTAGTCAGATTTGCTAAGGGTTTATCAATCTTGTTTATCCTTTCAAAGAACCACCTCTTTGTTTCATTGATTCTTTGGATTGTTTTTTTTTTTTGGTTTCTATTTCATTAATTTCTGCCCTAACTTTTATTATTTCTTCCCATGTACTGACTTTTGGTTTGCCGTGTTCTTCTTTTTCCAAGGCTTTAAGGTGAAGGATTAGGTCATTTATTTGTGACCTTTCTAATTTCTTAATATAGGCACTTAAAGTTACAAATTCACCTCTTAGAACTGCCTTCATTGTGTCCCAGAGATTTTGGTATGTTGTGTTCTCATTATCGTTTCACTCTATAAATTTTTGATTTCCTTCTTGATTTCTTCATTGACCCATTCATTATTTAGTAGTGTGTTGTTTAATTTCCATGATTTTGTGTATGCTCTATAGCCTTCCTTGCTATTGATTTGTAGTTTGATTCCATTGTGGTGAGATAGAATGCAAGGAATTATTTCAGTTTTCCTGTATTTGTTAAGATTTGCTTTGTGTCCTAATATATGGTCTATTTTAGAGAATGTTCCATGTGCTGCTGAAAAGAATGTATATTCTGCAGCATTTGGATGAAATGTCCTGTGTACATCTGTTAGGTCCGTTTGTTCTTATGACCTCATTTAGTCCAGATGCCTCTCTTTATTTTTTCCTGGGATGACCTGTCAATTGATGAGAGTGGGGTGTTGAAGTCACCCACTACCACTGTGTTTGGTGTCATCTGTGACCTTAGTTCTAATAGCGTTTGTTTGATGAATTTGGGGGCCCCCATGTTAGGTGCATATATGTTTAGGATTGTAATGTCCTCCTGTTGGAGTGTGCCTTTAATCAATATAAAGTGACCTTCCTTATCTTTCTTAACTAATGTTGGACTGAAGTCTACCCTGTCAGATATTAGAATAGCAACCCCTGCTTGTTTTCTAGGTCCATTTGCTTGAAACACCATTTTCCAACCTTTCACCCTAAGATAGTGTCCATCCTTTGTAGAAAGGTGGGTTTCCTGGAGGCAACAAATTGAAGGATCCTGCTTTTTTTTTTTTTTTTGGTGTTTTTTGAGGTAGGGTCTCACTCTAGCTCAGGCTGACCTGGAATTCACTATGGAGTCTCAGGGTGGCCTCAAACTCACACCGATCCTCCTACCTCTGCCTCCTGAGTGCTGGGATTAAAGGCATGCGCCACCACGCCCGGCTAGGATCCTGCTTTTTAACCCAGTCTGCTAATCTCTGCCTTTTGGTTGGAGCATTGAGGCCGTTGATATTAAGAGATAATATTGAAAGGTTTGTATTCATTTCTGCCATTTTTTTTTGTAGTTCTTCCGGTTTTACCTTTGCTCTCTTGTGTTAACTAGTATTTGAGTATTGTTTGTTTTTTCCAGGTTCCTTATATGTGTGCTTTTCTTTTTCTTCAGCATGGAGGATTCTTTCAAGTATTTTCTGTAGAGCTGGTTTTGTCTTCAAATACTCCTTTAGCTTGCTTTTGTCGTGGAATGTCCTTATTTCTCTGTCTATTTGAATGGATAGTTTTGCAGGAGAAAGTAACCTTGGTTGACAGTTGTTATCTTTCAGTACTTGTAATATATCACTTCATGCCCTTCTGGCTTTTAAAGTTTGTGTTGAGTAATCTGCTGTAATCCTGATAGGTTTGCCTTCGTAGGTAACTTGATTTTTCTCTCTGATTGCTTTTTTTTTTTTTTTTTTTTTTGAGGTAGGATCTCACTCTAGCCCAGGCTGAGTTGGAATTTACTCTGTAGTCTCAGGCTGGCCTTGAACTCACAGTGATCCTACTGGGATTAAGGGCATGCACCACCAAGTCCGCCTTTAATTAACTTAATTAATTAATTTGCTTTTAAGTTTACAGAATGTTCCACCTTAGTTAGCTACAGTGTTATAATAAAAACATGAGCAATTTAGTAACATGAGATAAACATGGGAAATTGTATATTTTAACAAGTAACAGGAAGGAACACCAGAATCTATTTTGGGTTGCCTTAGGAAAGCAAGGTTGCCTAACTATTTTTTGCCCATGGCCAAATCTGGCATGTCTACTTGAACCAATGAGTTCACTTTTTTTTTTTTTACGGAAACATGGGTGAGAGGTTACTTGTAGGAGCATGGTCACCTCAAAAGAGCTGCATCACTTCAAAGTCCCCTCTCATCATGAATGTTGATCTCATGGAGCTGGTCTCTGCCTTGGTGACATTTTGAGACATGTAAATTCAACTTTTGTTTGTTTGTTTGTTTTTGAAGGTTTGGTTTTTCACTCTAACCCAGGCTGACCTGGAATTCACTATGTAGTCTCAGGGTGGCCTCAAACTCATCAATCCTCCTACCACTGCCTCCTGAGTGCTGGGATTAAAGACGTGTGCCACCACACCTGGCACAATTCAAGTTTTGATGTTTATAAATAAAGTTTTATTAGGACATGGCCATACCTATTCATTAATTACTGTGTGTGGCTGCTGAAATGGCAGAGTTGAGTCATCACCATAGGGAGCATATGGGCTGCAAGGCCTGAATTGTTGACCATCTGGCGCCTGACAGAAAAAAAGTTGCCTACTTCTGCCTTAGAGTCATCAGTGCTACAAAGGCTTCCCTGTATCCCTAATGCCTATTTTGTTTTGCCAAAAAATATAAAGGTATCTATCCACCATTCAGAATTGACTATTGTAAGCATTTTGTAATTTACTTCACATTCATTTTTATTTTATTTTATTATTATTTTGTTGTTGTTTTTTTGAGGTGGGGTTTCACTCTAGTCCAGACTGACCTGGAACTCACTATGTAGTCTCAGGGTGGCCTCAAACTCATGGCGATCCTCCTACCGCTGCCTCCCGAGTGCTGGGATTAAAGGCGTGTGCCACCATGCCTGGTTTCACATTCATTTATGATTAAATAAAATTAAAAGTTTCTGCCAGCCATGGTGGCACACATCTTTAATCCCAGCACTGGGGAAACAGAGGTCGGAGGATTGCCATGAATTCGAGGCCACCCTGAGACTACATAATGAGTAGTGAGTTCCAGGTCAGCCTGGGCTAGAGTGAGACCCTAACCCCCCCCCAAAAAAGTTTCACAACATCTTTCATTTTTTTTTTTTTTTTTTTTTTTTTGCTTTATTCCTCTCTCCTTCCCTCTTTGCCTGTCTCCCTCTCTCCCTCCCTCTGTTCTTTTCTTCACTAGTTTGTCATGCTGGGAAATCAAACCCACGCTAGGCAAGTTTTCTACCACTGAGCTACATGTCTAGCAGCCTGCTTCCTTCTTTGTGTCAGACTCTCAATGTGTACTGATGCCTTTTGGCTTTTAAAAATCTTGTCCATGTGGTTAAGCCCTTGCCTGTGAATCCTAAGGACCCCAGTTTGAGGCTCGATTCCCCAGGACCCACATTAGCCAGATGCCCAAGGGGGCACACGCGTCTGGAGTTTGTTTGCAGTGGCTGGAAGCCCTGGCGCACCCATTCTTTCTCTCTCCCTTTCTCTCTCCCTTTCTCTCTCTCCTTTCTCTCTCTGTCGCTTTCAAATAAATAAATAAAAATAAACAAAAAAGGGCTGGAGAGATGGCTTAGTGGTTAAGCGCTTGCCTGTGAAGCCTAAGGACCCCGGTTCGAGGCTAGACTCTCAGGACCCACGTTAGCCAGATGCACAAGGGGGGGCGCACGCATCTGGAGTTCGTTTGCAGTGGCTGGAGGCCCTGGCGCGCCCATTCTCTCTCCCTCTCTCTATCTGCCTCTTTCTCTCTCTGTCGCTCTCAAATAAATAAATAAAATATTTAAAAAATTAAAAAAATAAATAAACAAAAAACATCTTGTCTATAAGCTGGGCATGGTCATGCACATCTTTAGTCCCAGCACTCGGGAGGCAGAGGTAAAAGGATCGCCGAGAGTTCGAGGTCACCCTGAGAGTACATAGTGAATTCCAGGTCAGCCTGAGCTAGAGTGAAAACCTACCTTGAAAAGCCACAAAAAAAAAAAAAGAAAAAAAAAAGAAAAAAAATCTTGTCTATGGACGGAGAGATTGCTCAAAGGTTAAGGCACTTGCCTGCAAAGCCTAATGACCAGAGTTTGATTCTCCAGTATCCACATAAAGCCAGATGCACAAGGTGACGCATATGCCTGGAGTTCATTTGCAGTGGCTAGAGGCCCTGGTGTGTCCATTTTATCTTTCTCAAATAAATAAATAAAATATTTCTAAAAATTTTGTCTATAGGACTGGAGAGATGGCTTAGCAGTTAAGGCACTTGCCTGCAAAGCCTAAGGACCAGAGTTTGATTCCCCAGTATCCACAAAAGGCCAGATGCACAAGGTGGCACATATGTCTGGAGTTCATTTGTAGGTGCTAGAGGACTTGGTCCACCCATTCTGGCTCTCACCCCCTCTCCCTTCCTTCTTTCTCTCATAGATAAATAAACAAGCCAGGAATGGTGGCACATGTCTTTAATCCCAGCACTTGGGAGGCAGAGGTAGGAGGATTGCCATGAGTTCAAGGCCATCCTGAGACTACGTAGTGAATTCCAGGTCAGCCTGGGCTAGAGTGAGACCCTACCTCGAAAACAAAATAAATAAATAAATAAAATTTAAATTTAAAAGAATCTTGGGTTGGAGATATGGCTTGGCTGTTAAGGTGTTTGCCTGCAAAGCCTAAGGACCCAAAGTTCGATTCCCCAGTAGTCACGTAAGCCAATGCACAAGGTGGCACATGTGTCTGGTGTTCATTTGCAGTGGCTAGAGGACCTGGTGTATCCATTTTCTCTCTCTCTCTCAAATAAATAAATAAGTATTTTTAAAAATCTTGTCTATTGGGCTGGAGAGATGGCTTAGCAATTAAGGCACTTGCCTGCAAAGCCAAAAGATCCTGGTTCCAGGACCCACATAAGCCAGATGCAAAGGGGGAACATGCATCTGGAGTTCATTTGCAGTGGCTGGAGGCCTTGGCGTGCCCATTCTCTCCCTCTCCTTTTCTCTCTCTCTGCCTCTTTCTCTCTCTCAAATAAATAAATAAAATACATAATAAAAAAAATTTTAAAAATCTTGTCTATAAGCAGGTGCCCATAAACACGCACAGCGTGAGTGTTTGAAACATGCAGTTGCCATGCTGAAATCAGAGACTGTGTTTACCCAGGAAGAGAACCTCACAAGAACCAGTCTATTAACATTCCCTAGTAGGAGTGGGGAGAAGGTCATTAGATCCACACCTGAGATTAATCTCCCCAGTTGCACATGGTCTCTGGAGGTGCTAGACAGGGACAGTACCTAGGAGGTGGAAGGTTAACTGAAGGAGGGACTCCATTCATGCAGCTTTGGGAAAGTTGTCATTCCTGCTGGGAGTGAAACTTTTTTGTAATGCAGCTGTCCACCCATCCCTCCCCACCCCTCTCCCATGCTGAGGACTGAACCCAGGGCCTTGTGCTTGCTAGGCAAGCACTCATCCACTGAGCTAAATCTCCAACCCTTGCAGCTGTTTTTATAAATTAAATATTTTTATTTATTTTGCAAGCAGAGAAAGAAGAGACAGAGAATGAGTGTGTCAGGGCCTCCAGCTGTTGCAAACAAACTTCAGATGCATGTGCCACTTTGTGCATCTGGCTTTATGTGGGTACTGAGGAATCAAATTCCCAGTCATTAAGCTTTGCAGGCAAGTTCCTCAACCACTGAGCCAACTCTCCAGCCCCCAATGCAGCTGTTTTTGAATAAGCTGAATAAACTCCTGGGCTCACTAAGCTGGACTTGGATGGAATTATTTCTTTGGTCTGTTGTTGATATTCTATTTCCAGTGAATAGACATTTATTTACATCTCCCCAGGAAAAGTTACTCATCAGTGGGGTTTAAAAATATACACAAGGGCTGGACGGATGGGTTAGCGGTCAAGGCGTTTGCCTGCAAAGCCAAAGGACCCAGGTTCTATTCCCCAGGACCCACGTTAGCCAGATGCACAAGGGGGCGCACACGTCTGGAGTTCGTTTGCAGAGCCTGGAGGCCCCGGCGGGCCCATTCTCTCCCTCTCCTCTTTCTCTGTTAAATAAATAAATAAATAAATAAATAAATAAAATATTTAAAATATACACAAATTGCGCTGGAGAGATGGCTTAACAGTTAAGGTGTTTGCCTGCAAAGCTGAAGGACCCAGGTTTGATTTCCCAGGACCCACGTAAGCCAGATGCACAAAGGGGTGCATGCGTCTGGAATTCCTTTGCAATGGCTGGAGGCTATGGTGTGCCCATTCTCTTTTTCCCTCTCTTTCTGCCTCTCTGTCTATCAAGTAAATAAATAAACAAATAAAAATTTAAAAAATATGCACAAATCGAGGCCGGGTGTGGTGGCGCACGCCTTTAATCCCAGCACTCAGGAGGCAGAGGTAGGAGGATTGCCGTGAATTCGAGGCCATCCTGAGACTACATAGTAAGTTCCAGGTGACCCTGGGCTAGTGTGAAACCCTTCCTCGAAAAAAAGAAAATACACAAATTGTGCATCATATTTATTTTTACTTGCTCTTATACTCAACATGCTTTTTCTCCGTTCTTGTGAGTAGAACTAGGTCTAACAAACTCCTTTTGACTGTTGTGTAGTATTCCCTCATGTGAAGCTCCAGTTTTTATTTATTTATTTATTTGAGAGAGAAATGGGCAGGTAGAGTAGAGACAGAGAGAGAATGGGTGTGCCAGGGCCTCCAGCCACTGAAAACAAACTGCAGACGCACGCACCCCCTTGTGCATCTGGCTTATGTGGGTTCTGGGGAGTCGAACCTGGGTCCTTTAGCTTTGCAGGCAAACGCCTTAACTGCTAAGCCATGTCTCCAGTCCATCCAGTTGTTTTTGCTATTACCAACACATGACTGTTGAGTAAAAAATGAGAAGAGGTCATCATATTGGAATTTTCATCGGATTGGTTTGTTTTGTCTTTGGGATCGTGAGTTGTGAGTCCCTCTGCAAGCCTAGAAAAATACTGGAGGAATTTTCTAGTGGGGGCTGGAATATCAGTGAATTTGAATTTCCAGGAATTTTGCGCTTGGATCCCAACTCGATTCCCTTTTGGCTGTTTCATGGCAGGGTCAGGCTGGCATCCCCTGGGTACCGTCATCCCAAGGCCTGCGGACCAGCGAGCCCTTGAAGTCTCCTTTTTCCTCCGCAGTTACCCGGCTAGGAGACTGAAACACGAGACTCGGCGGGTACCCCAAAGCGGGGAGGGCAGTAGGTACATCACCACCCGCATCTCAGCCGTCGCGTGGGAAACCCACAACTTTCCCGGGCTGTGTCGTCTGAAGCATCAACTTGGGTGGGGACGGGAAGAGCCCGCCTCCCCCATCCTTTGGGCCCGTAAGGGAGGCGGCTGCGGAAAACGGTTTCCCCCCGCTACGGGTGGTGGCCTCAAGTCCAGACACCAAAACACAGCCCTGGGTTTCCCCGTCGCCTTGGGGAACTTCCCCACACTCGGCCACCGCCCTGCAGAGCCCGCGCGGGCCTCACAAAGCGAGCGCGGCGGCGGCGGCGGCGGCGGCAGCGGGCTGCTGCTCCCGGTCGGTCGGGCGGCCGGGGAGAGCTCTGCAGGTGCGCGCCGCGCCGACAGCTGCGCGCCCCCAAGCGCGCGGCCGAGACGCCGGGCGCGCGCCCTCTGCGCGGACAGTGCCCGCGGCCGCAGCCAATCGGCGCCCAGCCCGGGGCTCGCCCCGCCCCTTCCCACGCCCGTCCGCCCCGCGCGCCGCCCGCCCGCCGGGCCGCTGAGAGGAGCGCGCGCGGCCGCGCCGTGAGCCAGCCGGGCTGAGCCGAGCCGGGGGCGCCGTGCGAGCGCGGGAGGCGGCGGCGCGGAGCCCAGGTGAGCTGGCCTTAGCAGAGCGGGGCGGCAGATGCTGGCTGCTTACGGCCGCGGGCCCGGGCGCCGTCGCCCCGTCCGTCTCCTTCCATCCGGGGGACGGCGGGGGTGGGGGGGAAGAAACCACCGCCGGGATGGCAGACAAAGCCCAAATGGCCCGCCCGGGGGGAGCTTCCTTCCCGGGGGGGAACCCCACGTGCGCCGCCCCGCGCCCCGCCACGTGGAGGGCTGCGGGCCCCTCGCGCCCCTTTCGCCGCGTCCTCCATGCTCCCGGGCCTCTGGGTGGGGGCGCGGGCTGCCTCGGCTGGGCCGCGCTCGGCCCCGGGGACTGGGGCGGACCCGGAGTTTGGACCGAGGTCAGCCGCGCCCGTGCGGTCCGGGATCCTGGAAGCGGCCTAGGCCCACCCCTTGCGCTTGACAGGTGAGCAACCTGAGCGCACAGTCCCGGGCTAGGCGTCCGACTTAGAGCATCCCACCCCTGCAGCCCGTTAGGCGCCGGGCAGACCCGGCCCGAGGAGCTTGGACACCGGGCGGCAGGACCCTTGAGCTGCGGTTATGGGGACCTCATTCTGCCCTCTGATCACTCTCCACCTCCTCCCCGAGTCCGGACCTCACCAGTCGGTTTGATCCTTTTGACCTAAATTTCTCTCTGGGCTGCAGAGCTCCGAGGAGTGCTTGCCTGGCCCCTCTGTCTCACTGGGGACGTGGGCCCATGCCCGCTTGCTCAACATCGGGACTTAGTGCCCCTTGTCACCCCATCCTGCCTGGAGCTATGCCTGTCTTCTCCCCACCTCTCTGGCTGCCCAGTTTGGGAAGTGGGGTGTTTTCACAGCTCTGCCAACCTCCTCCTGGGCTGGCTCTCACTTGGAGCTGAAGAGGTGGCACCTTGCACTTGAGATGCTGGGGCGGGCATCTCAGTGCATGGGCAGAAAAGCGGCCACCTGATCTGGGGGTGGGATACGCAGCGTCCACCACCCCATGGGGAACTTTTATCTTTCTCAGCCTGCTGTTTGTTTTTCCCCCAGTCCTAGGGTAGAAACTGCAGGGGCCCCTTGGACCAGTAATGCCAGTACTCCTCCCAATTCTGCCCCCAGAGGAGAGAGAAGGATATCTCTGTGCCCCTGTAGCTCCTTTGTTCTTTGGAAGAGGCAGGGGTTGTAACTGTTCAGAGCCATCCTGCAAAACGGTGTAGTGTCAGACAATGCATGCTGTGCAAACTCAGCTTCAGGGTGAGTCTCTGAACTCTTCCCAGATGGCTGCTCTGAACCCACACAGAAAGCAAGCATTGTTGGTGAGGTCCTGGAGCATATTTTTGTAGTAAGGAATATTATTTGCTGAGCCCGTATCTTAAATAAAAATAACTTTTGGTGCCGGGTGTGGTGGCGCACGCCTTTAATCCCTGCACTTGGGAGGCAGAGGTAGAAGTATCGGCGTGAGTTCAAGGCCATCCTGAGACTACATAGTGAATTTCAGGTCAGCCTGGGCTAGAGCGAGACCTTACCTCAAGAAGAACAAAAAACAAACAAACTTTTTTTTGGGGGGGGGGTGCTGGAGAAATGGCTCAGTTGTTAAGGTGTTTTCCTGCAATGTCTAATGACCAGAGTTCGATTCTCTAGTATACACATAAAACCAGATGCACAAAGTGGTCCATGCATCTGGAGTTCTTTTGCAGCTGGCTAGAGGCCCTGGTGCACCCCATGCTTCCCTCTGTGCTGGGGCATGGTGGTGGAGGCTTTTAATCCCAACACTCCAGAGGCAGAGATAGAATCGCTGTGAGTTTGAGGTCAACCAGGGACTACATTGTTCCAGGTCAGCCTAGGCTATAATGAGACCTTACTTCAAAAAAGAAGCAAACAAAAAAAGGAAAAAAAAAAAAAAAGAAAGAAAAAGAAAAACTTTTGGGCTGGAAAGATGGCTTAGTAGTTAAGGCGCTAGCCTGCAAAGCCCAAAGATCCAGATTTGATTCCCCCAGGGCCCATGTAAGCCAAATGCACAAGAAGGCACATGTGTCTGGAGTTTGTTTGCAGTGGCTAGAGGCTCTTGTGCACCCATTCTTTCTATATCTGCCTTTTTCTCTCTTTCAAATAAATAAAGAAAAAAAAATTTTTTTTTTTTTGTTTTTTGAGGTAGGGTCTCACTTTAACTCAGGCTGACCTGTAATCCTCAATGTAGTCTCAGGGTGGCCTCGAACTCACGGTGATCCTCTTGCCTCTGCTTCCCGAGTGCTGGTATTAAAGGCATGTTTCACCACGCCTGGTAGAAAAATAATTTTTTAAAAAATTTATTTATTTATTTGCAAGAAGAGAGAGATAGAAAGAATCACAGAGCGAATGGGCACTCCTAGGGCCTCCAGCTGCTGCAGAAGAATTCCAAATGCATGCACCACTTTGTGCACCTGGTTTTACATGGGTACTGGGCAATTGAACTCTGGTTTTGCAGGGAAGCACCTTAATCACTAAGCCATCTCTCCAGCCCCTCAAAATAAGATTTTTTAAAATATTTTTTTTAAATTTTATTTTATAGAGAGTGTGCAAGAAAGAGAGAGAAAAGAGAGAATTGGTGCACCAGGGCCTCAGCCACTGTAATTGAACTCCAGACACTTGCACCACCTAGTTGGCATGTGCGACCTTGTGCTTGGCTCACCTTTGTGTGTCTGCCTTATGTGGGATCTGAAGAGAGATCGAACCTGGGTCCTTAGGCTTTGCAGGCAAGTGCCTTAACTACTAAGCCATTTCTCCAGCCCAGAAATTATATATATATACATTTTTTTTTTTTGAGGTAGGGTTTTACTCTAGCTCAGGCTGACCTGGAATTCACTATGTAGTCTCAGGGTGGCCTTAAACTCACAGCAGTCCTTCTACCTCTGCCACCCAAGTCCTGGGATTAAAGGCATGTGCCACCATGCCTAGCCTTAAGATTTTTTTTTTAAAAAATAACTTTTTTTTTGGTCCTGGGGATGGAACTTAACGCCCTTGAGCATACCCTCTAACAGTGAGCCACACTCCCACCTCCAATAACACTGCATTCTTGGCTGTGTGCCAGATACTGTGCTATGTGTTGCCTACATTATCTCATTTCATGTCTACCTACCTAAATATTATGTGGTGGGGATTTTTGTCCCCTTTGTGGAGAATAGGAGGTTGAGGCTCCTAACAACCCTTCAGTCTTGGTGGGAGTTAGTTCCTCTTCCCCCATTTTATCGAGGGGATTGGAGAGTTTAATTAATTGGCCAGGATCACACAGTCAATGCAGGCACATCAGACCCTAGAGCCTTTGTGCTTTACTGCTGTTCTAGAGCAGGGGTCTTGTCAAAGCTTCCCTCACCTTCTAGCGGGTGCCAGACTTAGTTAATAGCCTAGGAAGACACAGATCTAAGCAGGCTCTGCTGTCCTGGAGGGACTTAGGCTTGTCTTTGCCCCTAGGTTGTTAGTGGGCTGGTAGCCAAATATATTCCCTAATAACTATGCAGTAGTTCTCAGGGGGCGGTCCCACCCTTCTGGTAAGCACTTTGAAAAGTGTGGGGGTGACTTTTGGTTGTCACAATGAGGCTGAGCACTCCTGGTTTTTGGTGGGCAGGAGCTAGAGGGAATGCCACATGTCCTGTAAGAATGGCCCTGCCCCTAAGTGCCAGCAGTACTGCTGCTGTGTTGCCCGTGTTGAGAATCACCACAAGGTGTAAGTGTTGGAATGGAAGGAGCAAGGGCAGGATGAGTTCTGGTGGGAGTAGATCCAGGAGGCTTCCTGAAGGAAGTGTCCTTTGTGCTGAGCCTTGAGGGATTGGTGAAGGGGACAATAGGATGAGATCTGACAGAGAGGCCTCGTCATCTGGATATAGACAGTGGACCAGGGCAACTTTTTCTGGGACATGCCAGTTGAGTGGCACAAGCTAAGTCTCTGCTCAGACATTTCAGCTCAAAATTTACTATGGGCCACTGGTCATCCTTGCCCTCCCCCCTGCCCATGAACTTTCTTTTTTTTCCTATGAACCTTTAAAAAAATTTTTTTTTGTTATTTTTATTTATTTGAGAGCGACAGACAGAGAGAGAAAGACGCAGATAGAGAGAGGGAAAGAGAATGGGCGCACCAGGGCCTCCAGCCACTGCAAATGAATTCCAGACGTGTGCGCCCCCTTGTGCATCTGGCTAACGTGGGTCCTGAGAGTTGAGCCTCGAACTGGGGTCCTTAGGCTTCACAGGCAAGTGCTTACCCGCTAAGCCATCTCTCCAGCCCCCCATGAACCTTTTTGATTGGAAGAATTCTGAGAGGTTGAGCACCTGTGACTGCTCCTCTTCCTCCTGCCATCCTGGAGGTCTGAGCACATGATACTTCAGATTTCTCTTTGAGCTGAGGCCCTGCAGCATTGCTTCTCTTGAATGCTTTCTTCCCCACTAGTTCTCTGGGCAGGCTTGGCCAGAGAGCTCTGAAATGGCTCCTGAGAACTGAAGCTCCCTTCATGATCTCACCTACACCTCTTCCTTGGAAGTTGAGGAATTATTTATTTATTTATTTATTTGACAGAGAGGAGGAGACAGAGAGAGAGAGAGAATGAATGGGTGCACCACGGCCTCCAGACACTGCAGACGAACTCCAGATGTGTGCACCCCCTTGTGCATCTGGCTAACGTGGGTCCTGGGGAATTGAACCTGGGTCCTTTGGCTTTGCAGGCAAACTCCTTAACAGTTAAGCCATCTCTCTAGACCTCTCTCTTTTTTTTGTTTTTCTCCCTGAGACAGGGTCTCATTGTAGCCCAAGCTGACCTGGAACTCACTGTGTAGGATTCAAACCTTCTATGCTGGGGCTAAAGGCTTGTACTCCCATGCTTAGTGAAATTTCTCTTTTTAAACTTACTTCTTTCAGACTGCTTTTTTAAATTTTAATTTTCTAATTTTTATTCATTTATTTGACAGAAAGAGGGAGGGAGAGAGAGAAAGAGAGAATGGGTGCACCAGGGCATCCAGCCACTGCAAACAAACTCCAGAGGCATGCACCCCCTTCTGCATTTGACTAACGTGGGTCCTGAGGAATCGAACCTGTGTCCTTTGGCTTTGCAGCAAACGCCTTAACCGCTAAACCGTCCCTTCAGCCTAATTTTAATTTGTTATTATTATTTTCTTTTTGAGTGAGAGAGAGAGAGAAAGAGGCAGAAAGAGAGAGAGAGAGAATGGGCATGCCAGGACCTTTCAAACCACTGTGAATGAACTCCAGATACATGTACCACATTGTGGCCCATGTGTGACATTGTATGCTTGTTTCACTTTGTATCTGGCTTACGTGGGACCTGGAGATTCAAACATTCATTCTTAGGCTTTGCAGGCAAATGCCTTAACAGTTAAGCCATCTCTCCAGCTCCAGACTGACTTTTTATTTTTTTGTTATTTTTATTTTATTTATTTATTTATTTATTTTTGGTCTTTCGAGGCAGGGTCTCACTGTAGCTCAGGCTGACCTGGAATTCACTATGTATTCTTAGGGTAGCCTCGAAATCACCATGATACTCCTACCTCTGCCTCTTGAGTGCTAGTATTGAAGTTGTGTGTGCCACCACACCTGGCTCAGACTGATTTTTTTTTAAATACTTTTTCTAGGTCAGGTGTGGTAGCATGCACCTTTAATCCGAGCACCTGGGAGGCAGAGGTAGGAGGATCACTGAGTTTGAGACCCTAAGACTACAGAATGAGTTCCATGTCAGCCTGGTAGAGTGAGACCCTACCTCTTAAAACCTATATGTATATTTTTTTTTCTATATTTTCTTAAATATTTTCATTAATTTGCAAGTAGAGAGAGATAGAGAGAAGAGAGAGAAAGGCAATGGGTACACCAGGACCTCCAGCCACTGCAACTGAACTCCAGGTGCATGTGATACCTTGCGCATCTGGCTTTACATGGGTACTGGGGAATTAAACCCAGGTCATTAGGCTTTGCAGGCAAGTGCCTTAACCACTGAACCATCACTCTAACCCTAAAGTTTTTATTTATTTGAAGGAGAGAGAACAAGACCAACTAGTACTTCTTGCCACTACGAACAAACTCGTAGTGCATGTACCGCTTTGTGTGTCTGGTTTTACATGGGTACTGGGAAATTGAACCTGGTCCAGCAGGCTTTGCAAGCAAGCACCTTTAACTGCTGAGTCATCACCCCAGGCCCTATACAAAGATACAGAAATCTGTATTTATTTATTTATTTATTTATTTATTTGGTTTTTCGAGGCAGGGTCTCGCTCTAGCCCAGGCTGACCTGGAATTCGCTCTGTAGTCTCAGGGTGGCCTTGTACTCACAGCGATCCTCCTACCTCTGCCTCCCGAGTGCTAGGATTAAAGGTGTGCGTCACCACGCCCTGGCCAGAAATCTGTATCTATTAAACAGTCGCTCCCATTCCCAATGTCCTTCCCTCCTGCCACAGCACCCATGCATCTACTTTCCGTCTCTAGGATCTGTGTCCTGTGGATATTTCCTGTGACTATAATAATATATGCTATGTGGTCTTTTGTGTTTGGCTTCTCTCCTCAGCATCACTTCCTCAGGGTGTAGTATGTATCTATCTGTGCTTCTTTCCTTTCTGTGGCTGAGTAATATTCCATGGTCTGAGTGGACCAAATTGGGTTTATCTTCCCATCCACTAATGGGCATTTGTGTTCTTTCCAGCATAAGGGCTTGTTTATCTAATTAAAAAAAAAATATATATATATATATATTTGATTTCTTGAACTCACAGTGATCATCTTGCTTGGCCTCCTAATTGCTGGGATTAAAGGTGTGTGCCACTACACCTTTTACTTAAAAAAATTTTTTTTTTTAGGGCTAGAGAGATGCCTTAGCAGTTAAGCATCTGCCTGTGAAGCCTAAGGACCCTGGTTCGAGGCTTGATTCCCCAGTACCCACGTTAGCCAGATGCACAAGGTGGTGCATGCATCTGGAGTTCGTCTGCACTGGCTGGAGGCCCTGGCACGCCCATTCTCCCATTTTCTCTCTTTATCTCTCTCTCAAATATATATGTGTGTGTGTGTGTGTTTGTATATGTATGTATATATATATTTTTTTTTTTAAGCTGTGCTTGGTGGCGAATGCCTTTAAGGCATGCAGAGGTAGGAGGATCATCATGAGTTCGAGGCTACTCTGAGACTACGTAGTGAATTCCAGGTCAGCCTGAGCTAGTGTGAGATCCTACCTCGAAAAACCTTCCCCCCCTCCAAAAAAAATATATATACATGTATGTATTTCAAAATGTTTTTATTTATTTAGGTTGGAGAGATGGCTTAGCAGTTAAGATACTTGCCTCATGCCCCAAGTTTGATTCCCCAATGCCCACAGAAAGCCAGATGCACAAGGTGATAGCGCGCGTCTAGAGTTTGTTTGCAGTGGCTGGAGGCCCTAATGCACCCATTCTTTCTGTCTCTCTCCTTACAAATAAATAAAATTAAAAAAAATTTTAACTGGGTGTGGCTCATGACTTTAATCCCAGCACTTGGAAGTCAGAGGTAGGAAGATCGCTGTGAGTTCAAAGCCACCTTGAGATTACAGAGGGAATTTTAGGTCAGCCTGGGGCTAGACTGAGACCCTATCTCGAAAAGCCAAAAAAAAAATTTTTTTTTTAATTTTATTCATCTGAGACAGAGAGAGACAGAAAGAGGCAGATAGGCACACACAAATAGGGAGTGAGAATGGGTGTACCTTTTTAAACCTCTGAGCCATCTCTCTAGCCCTATATAATTTTTTTTTTTTTTTTGGAGCGAGGAGATAGCATCTTACTATGAAGTCTGACTTAGCCTTGATCTCTCTCTTTTTTTTTTTTTTTTTTTTTTTTTTTTTGAGTAGGGTCTATAGGCCAGGCTGACCGGGAACTCATTCTGTAGTCCCAGGCTGGCCTTGTTCTCTTTGCAGTCCTCCTAACTCTGTCTCCTGAATGCTGGGATTCAAGGCGTGCACCACTATGCCTGGGTGAATGTTTTTTTCCAATTATGAAACATTTTAAGCACAGAGAAAAGCCAAAGTTTGATTTTTTTTTTTTTTTTTTGGATTGGCTTGGAGTTTGCAAGGCTGGAAGGAGTCCGGGGAAGGGGTGGGTGACAGGAATACGGCAGAATACCATGCTTTACTCAGACCTGGCTGAGGAACTTCGATGCCCTCTTTTTGGGGACCTGTCCTGGGGATCTTAAGAACCTTTATACTTGGCCTCTGTCCCCAAAGAGCTCCCAGGTGAGAGATCTGTGTACTGCTGGAGAGTTCTTTGGAAGAGATGAAATGTTGGGGCATCAATTCCCTTTGAAAAAGAAGGCTTTGGAAGATTTTTTTGTGCTCTGCCCCCAGCCTATCCAGAAAGTTGCTGAGCACTATCTTCCTGTTGCCTCTTTTAATCCTGGTGGCTTCTGTAACTAGTTGAGAGATGGCAGTTGTAGAGATAAAAATGTTCATTTCAACCTGTAAGCAGAGATGGGTGGTCAGGCAGGGCCTTGCAGGAGTGCGGAGAGGAGGCTGGCTCTCTGCCTCTGCCCTTAGAGCTTGAGCAGGAGGCAGAGCGGAGCCCATGAGTGCCGCTTAGATGCTTCTGTTTGAGAAACTTAAATGGGGAAGTTGGGAGGAAACACATTCTTTTTTTTTTTTTTTTTGGTTTTTCGAGGTAGGGTCTTACTCTAGCCCAGGCCGACCTGGAATTCACTATGGAGTCTCAGGGTGGCCTTGAACTCACGGCAATCCTCCTACCTCTGCCTCCCGAGTGCTGGGATTAAAGGCGTGCGCCACCACGCCCGGCTAAGAAACACATTCTTTTTGGCCTTTTTGTTGCTGCATGTGAGATAAGATCTTAGTTTGTAACTCATTTTGGCCTCAAAATGAAATTTTTTCCTGCTCCTGCCTTCTGAGTGTTGGGATTACAGGTGTGTACTGCCATGCTTGGACCTTTTTCTTTTCTTTAAAAAAAAAATTAATTCTCCCCCCATCTCTTTCCCTCTTTCTGTCAAATAAATTAAAATATTTTAAAAATGGGCTGGAGGGATGGCTTAGTGGTTAAGGCACTTGCCTGCAAAGCCAAAGTACTCGAGTTCGATTCCCCAGGACCCACGTAAGTCAGATGCACAAGGTGGCACATGCATCTGGAGTTTGTTTGCAGCAGCTGGAGGCCCTGGCGTGCCCATTTTCTCTCTTTTTCTCTCTCTGCCTCTTTCTGTTAAATAAATAAAATATTTAAAGTACATTAAAGGGTTGGAGAGATGGCTCAGTGGTTAAAGGCACTTGTTTGCAAAGCCTTATGGGCTCAGTACCCATGTAAAGCCAGATGCACAAAGTAGTGCATGTGTCTGGAGTTTATTTGCAGTTGCAGGAGACTCTGGCATGTCCATTTTCCCTCCGCCTCTATATCTACCTCTCCTTCTCCTCTCAATGAAATAAATAAAAAATATATTTTTTTAAAAAGTACATACACCAAGGGCCAGGCATGGTGGCACACGCCTTTAATCCCAGTACTTGGGAGGCAGAAGTAGGAGGATTACCTTGAGTTTGAGGCTAGCCTGAGACTACATAGTGAATTCCAGGTCAGCCTGGGCTAGAGTGAGACTCTGCCTTGAAAAACCAAACCAAAAAAAAAAGTACAGTAAGGGGGCTGGATAGATGGCTTAGTGGCTAAGGTGCTTGCCTGCAAAGCCTGATAACCCTAGTTCAACTCCCTAGTACCCATGTAAAGCCAGATGCGTGAAGTGGCATATGCATCTAGCCACTGCAAATGAACTGCAAATGCTTGCGTCCCCTTGTGCATCTGGCTTACGTGGGTCCTTGGGATCGAACCTGGGTCCTCTGGCTTTTCAGGCAAGCACCTTAACCACTAAGATATTTCTCTAGCCCAATAAATTGTTTTTTTAAAAGTACAGTAAGTATTATTGCCTTTAAAGCCTCTGCTAGAGAGATTTTTTATTTAGGTTCATCCTAGACATTTCTTCTAGCCTCTGGGTTCAGAGGGGGACAGGGTGGCCCTGTAGACCTGGCTTTTAGGGCTTGCCCCTCCATGGAATGGTTTGTGCTGGAGGGTGGGAAGGGAAGGAGCTAGATTAAGCATCATCTCCAGAAAGGAAGGGAAAAGGGAGGGAAAGAGCTGTGGGTGGACAAAGCAGGGATGCTGGTGGGCAGCAAGCTGCCTCCTGTGTCTCTGATTGGCCAGGCTGTAGAATGTTGGAGTGGAAGCCTTTCTTTCCTATTGCAAATTAAAATTCCACTTGTTTCTCTGCCTCTTCCTTTGGTTCAGTAGAAGACAGGGAGGCAGTCAGTGGGAGTAGTGGAACGAAGGAAGCTTCTACCTTCCAATTCAAGTCCTCTCCCTAAACACACACCTTACTCACCCACTTGTTCATATGTCTTGGCTCTTCAAGGCCTTCAAAGCCTGAGCAGCTTTAATTTATACTGATTGTCCTGTTTCATATATATATACACACACACAATTTGAAAGAGAGAGGAGAAGAGAGGAGGAATATGGATGTGCCAGGACCTCTTACTGCTGCAAATGAACTCCACTTGCATATACCACCTTGTGTATTCAGTTCTGTGTGTGTAATGGGGAATTGAACCTGTGCCTGCAGACTGTGCAAGCAAGTGCCTTTAACACTGAGCCATCTCCCCATCCCAGTTCATATGTGAACTATGGCTGCCTATGGGCTCTTAGACCCTTTAAGGTAGCTGGCAGTGACACTGGAGTTCCTTGGTCTCTTCCCTGCTGGGCTGTCTTGGGGAGGTCATCTTGCCTCCCTTGGTCTCAGTATCTCTACCGTAGCCCCTGGTATAATGATTGTGGAACAATAAGCATGTGTGTAAGCTCTTATGGCGTGCCAATAAGGATATGAAATTAAGTGCACTCTGTTTTTTTTTCAAGGTAGGGTCTCACTCTAGCCCAGGCTGACCTGGATGGAATTCACTATGAACACTCTGTTTTTGATTTTGTAACAAGTGGTGCATGTGGACAACAGCAATATAGGGAAAATAGAAAAAATTAAGATGTGGGATTAAAGATTTAAAAAATTTGTTTCAGTATAATTTACAACCAGTGAGGGGCTTGACTTGATACTGGCTAAAGCCTTTTTTCTTTCAGTCTCTCTCTCTCTCTTTTTTTTTTAAATGCGAAAGAAGGAGAGAGACAGAGTGAGAGAGAATTGGCATGCCAGGGCCTCCAGCCACTGTAATTGAACTCCAGACGAGTGCACCCCTTTGTGCACAAGTGTGACCTTGTACACTTGCGTCACTTTGTGCATCTGGCTTATGTGGGACCTGGAGAGTCAAACTTGAGTTCTTAGGCTTCACAGGCAAGCGCCTTAACTGCTAAGCCATTACTCTAGCCCAGGCTGACCTGGAATTCACTATGTAGTCTCAGGGTGGCCTTAAACTCATGCTGATCCTCCTACCTCTGTCTCCTGAGTGCTGGGATTAAAGGCATGAGCCATCTCTCCAGCCCCCAGTCTGGACTTCATTCAGGGCATAGTATTTGGCTTTTACAAGGCTATGCCTTTTAGTTCTTTCTTGAAATATTCAGACCAGGGCTGTGGCTATGGCATAGTCACAGTGGTTGACCACTTGCTTAGCATGTGCAAAGCCCTAAATTCTATCTCCAGCACCTCAACAAAATAAAGCAAAAGAAAAAAAAGAGCTGGGCATGGTGGCACATGCCTTTAATCCCAGCACTGGGGGAGGCAGAGGTAGGAGGATCAGCATGAGTTTAGGGCCACCCTGAGACTACATAGTGAATTCCAGGTTAGTGTGAGCTAGAGTGAAACCCTACCTTGAAAAACAAAAACAAAAACAAAAACAAAAACAAAAACAAAAACAAAAAAAAAGAAGAAGAAAAGAAAAAACATTCAGGCTCTCTCTCTCTCTCTCTTTTTTTTTTTTTTTTTTTTTTTTTTTTAGCTCTGCCTGAAACTTGTGCGACTTTTGGTAGATCACAAAATTTTCCTGAGCCTTTGTTTTCTGTTGGTGAAATGAAGTGTTTTGGGTCATTGACCATGGAGATTTTTGCCTGTATTGCTAACATTCCATGACTCTCAAAGCTGAGACTGTAGGCTCAGGTACCTATAGAAATGAGGTAGGTCCTGAGATGTGGGAAGAGTGAGGGCATGGAAGATTGGCCTGTAGCCTGACCTTGGATTTGAAGAGAGGTTGTTGCATGTTGGCAACTGTTTCCCTTGTCCAGCCTGCTTCACATCGCTGCCAGGCCTAGTGCTGTCACTGCAGCTGAGTTTTAAAGAGATGTTGGGAATTTTGTCACAACACTTTATTTATTTATTTATATTACTATTATTTTTGGGGTTTTTTGAGGTAGGGTCTCACTCTAGCCCAGGCTAGCCTGGACTTCACTATGTAGTCTTAGGGTGGCCTGGGACTCATGGCGATCAATCCTCCTACCTCTGTCTCCCAAGTGCTGGGATTAAAGGTGTGCGCCACCACGCCAGGCTTTAATACTTTTATTTTTTATGCTTAGATTCAAACCCTGGGCCTTGTGCATGCTAGCAGTGTGCTTTGCCACAGCCCCTAGCTGAGTTTTTGAAAGTTTTGATTTTTTTTTTCAAGGTAGGGTCTCACTCTAGTCCAGGCTGTCCTGGAATTCACTATGTAGTCTCAGGGTGGCCTTCTACCTCCTCTGCCTCCCAAGTGCTGGAATTAAAGGCATGTGCCACCACACCGGGCCTCCCTAATTTCTTTTTGCTTACACGGGTAAAGGGGATTAAATTCTGGTCCTCATACTTGTGTAGCAAATATTTTTATTGTCTGAGCTATCTTCCCAGACTTCTTGCTTTCTTTTTTAACTTTTTTACTGTTTTGTTTATTTATTTATTACATACAGAGGGAGAGAGAATGAGCACGCCAGGGCCTCTAGCCACTGCAGATGAACTCCAGATGCATGAGCCACAATGTGCATCTGGCTAATTTAGGACCTGAGAATCGAACCTGGGTCCTTAGGCTTTGTAAGCGAGCACCTTAACTGCTGAGCCATCTCTCCAGCCCCTTCTTTTTTCATTTTTTAAAAAATGTCTTTTGTGTGTGCTTTTATATGTATGTGTATATAGGCATGCATGTACCATGGTGTGCGTGTGGAGGTGAGAGGACAACTTCAGGGTGTTTCTGCTCTCTTTCCACCTATTGAGATAGAGTCTCTCTCACTGCTGCTTATGAGCTTCCGGATTCTCCTGGCTGTGCTTCCCATTGCTGTAGGAGTGTTGGGATTACAGCCCTGTGCACCACCTTGCATTAGTGTCACGTGGGCACTGAGGAGGATCAGACTCATGTCACCAGGCTTGCAAACAAGCACCTTTAACCACTGAACCATTTCCCCACCCCTCCTCTGTTGTTTATTTACTTTTTTTGAGGTAGGGTCTCCCTCTCGCCCGGGCTGACCTGGAATTCACTTTGTAGTCTCAGGCTGGCCTCAAAACTAATGGTGATCCTCCTACCTTGGCCTCTTGAGTGCTGAGATTACAGACATGCCACCACCATGCCCAGCCATAATTACTTGTTAAAAAGAACAAAGGAAGTTTAGTATAGTGATGCACGCCTTTAATCCCAGCACTCCAGAGGCCAAGGTAGGAGGATCACTATGAGTTCTGAGGCCATGCTGAGACTACATAGTGAATTCTAGGTCAGCTTGGGCTAGAGTGAAACCCTACCTCAGAAAACAAACCAAAAAAAAAAAAAAACAAATGAGGCCAGGTGTGGTGGTGCATGCCTTTGATCTCTACATGGGAGGCAGAGGTAGGAGGATCACTGTGAGTTCAGGAGTTAAAGGCCACCCTAAGACTGCATAGTGAATTCCAGGGGGCTAGAGCGATACCCTACCTTGAAAACCCAAAATAAAAAAAAAAAGAAAAAGAGAAAAAAAAAAAGAACAAAGATGAGGGGATGGAGAGATGACTGAGGTTAAGGCATTTGCCTTCAAAGCGTAATGACCCAGGTTTGATTCTCTAGTACCCACATAAACCAGGTGCACTAAATGCCATTTGCAGTGGCAGGAAGCCTTTGTGCACCCATTCTCTCTTTTGGGGTCTCTCTCTCTCTGAATAGTGAATAAAAGACAAAAAAAAAAAAAAAAACTTTTTAAAAGAACAAATGAGCTGCATGTGGGGCTGCACACCTTCAAGCCCAGCAGTCAGGACTCAGGAGGCAGAGGTAGGAGGATTGCCATGAGTTCAGTACCAGCCTGGGCTACAGAGTGAGTGTCTGGTCTTGGCTAGAGTAAAACCCTACCTCAAAAAAAAAAAAAAAAAAAAAAAAAAAAAAGGAATTAATGAACTAATGAGTTTCCTTCAGGAATTTGGGGCCTCAGTTTCCCTAGGTGAGAGATGTGCTGCCCCAGCCATTCCTTATTCCAGGAAGGCAGGAAGGATGGGAAACCTAGTCATGGAAGGATCCTCAGCTAATTTGGATCCCTTTGTTGATCTGGAGTGTCCGCGAAGAGAGGGCCGAGGAACCCTGAACAAGTTATACCTTGGGTTTGGGGCTCGCCCACTGGCTTTTCATCATTACCACAGTCCTCACTGTGGCTTTGCTCACGAGCTCTGCATTTGGCGGGCAGCAGGCGCAGGTTGGAAATTGCCCCCAGGAAATGGAAACAGTAAGGCATTTCCTGGAGGCCTGTGGCACTTGGCTTCCTGGCAGAGGAAGGAATATTCCCCTATCTTGGCCTGGTTTGGATCCATCTGCTCCAGGAAGGGTCTGGTGGCTCTGCTTCACTGGGTGCTCTGTGAAAGGGAGGGGCCTTCTGGGCTGGGCACTACTTGTGACTCATGGGGAATGACCAGGCACCAGGCTGAGCCAGGACTCCTGGCATTTGGTCAAATCCAAGCAGCTTTGCAGGAAGGTCCTCTTCAGTCCAGTGTTCTACTTACTGCCCCTCCTTGTAGAGGGCTTATCCTGTGGGGATTGCACCACCAGGTACCAGACCTGGTGCCTGACAATTTAGCAGAATGTTAGCTCTGCCATTTTTATGCTAAAATACTGTTTCTGTGTAGTCTTAGTGCTGGTAGTTTTCATCAGATTCTTATAGGGCCTGTGGCCCCCAAATGATTCAGCCTGGGGGTGGGGTAGGGGCAGGAGCCCACCACACAGGCCACCTGTGTCCCTGTCTTCCCAAGACCTGGGCCCTCCTGCACCTCCCACACAGCAGCCTTGGCCTGGGTCTGAGTTTTGTTTCTGTTCACCTCCTTACCCCAGACCTTGAAGGCCAAGGCTGCATCAGAGATGGTGTCTAGGGAGGCCTGGGCCACACGCCGGCTGGCCAAGGCAACTGACTAAAAGTAGCTGTGCTGGGGCGGATGACTAGGTGTCCTTGGCTGGAGTAGAGATCGATAAGCAATCGTTTTTCTGTTGGCAAGGAAAACAATTTCTCTATTGACTCGCAGGCACTGCTAGGTCTAGTTTTCCTCTCAGGAATGCTTGTGGCCCTGTCAGGTGGCTCTGGGAGGGAGGACAGCCTCCCCCCCCCCCCCCGCCGCCTACCCCCACAGAGGAGGCTAGAATGCACACAAGAGTAGGTGCATTGGCTGGGAGAACAGTCTCTCACAGGAACATTCTAGAACACAGTCCTGCTGGTAGTAGTAGTAAGCATTCAGCAGGTATGTACTGAAAGGATAGTTTTTGAGCACACAGTTGTGCTGGACATGATACTTCATGATTAGCTCATCTGCTCCTGTGATTCAGGAAGCACTGTACCAATGGACTTTTGTCCCCAGCTCTGTTCAGCTTTCTTGCTGTATGAATTTGACTATTGTAGTGAAGTCATGAGCTACTTGTCTCTTGGTGTCCAGCCTGTTTCACTTAAATGTTTTCGAGGTGCTTCCACACCATAGCCTTTCCATCCCCCCGCTCCCGAGGTAGGGCTTCTCTCTAGTCCAGACTGACCTGTAATTCACTATGTAGTCCCAGGGTAGCCTGGAACTTATGGTGATCCTCCTACCTCTGTGCTGGGATTAAAAGCGTGCACCACCACACCTGGCTTTTTTTCTTTTTCCTTTTTTCTTTCTTTTTTTTTTTTTTTTGAGGCAAGGGTCTCATTGTAGCTCTGGCAGACCTGGAACTTACTCTGTAGACCAAACTTGCTTCAAACTCATACCAGTTTTCCTACCTTAGCCTCCCGAGTGCTGGGATGAGCCACCATGCCCGGCCGGCTTTTTCTTTCCTTTTTATGTCTCTTATGTGGTCCTACCACATTTTTCTTTCTTTCTTTCTTTCTTTCTTTCTTTCTTTCTTTCTTTCTTTCTTTCTTTCTTTCTTTCTCTCTCTCTCTCTCTCTCTCTCTCTCTCTCTCTCTTTCTTTCTTTCTTTCTTTCTTTCTTTCTT
Source organism: Dipus sagitta (assembly GCA_036346955.1). NCBI lineage: Eukaryota > Metazoa > Chordata > Mammalia > Rodentia > Dipodidae > Dipus > Dipus sagitta. The sequence goes on from CM070782.1 coordinate 25,331,558, forward strand.
TCTTTCTTTCTTTCTTTCTTTCTTTTCAAGACAGGGTCTCACTCTAGCTCAGGCTGACCTGGAATTCACTATGTACTTTCAGGGTGGCCTTGAATTCACGGCGATCCTCCTACCTCTGTCTCCCAAGTGAGCTAGAATTAAAGACATGCACAACCATGTCTGGCTTCCTACAACTTTTTTTAATCCACTTACCCATTGATGGATATTGGGTTGTTTCCACTTTTTGCTGGTTATCAGTACTGCTATGATCATTGGTATACAAAGGTCTGAACCCTGCTTTCAGTTCTCTCACTTCCAAACTTCATGTTGAAATTCCACATGTAACTTTTTGTTTGTTTGTTTTTTTGAGGTAGGTTCTTGCTCTAGTCCAGGCTGACCTGAAATTCATTAGGTAGTCTCACAGTGGCCTTGAACTCACAGTGATCCTCCTACCTATGCCTCCCAAGTGCTGGGATTAAATATGTGTGCCTCCATGCCTGACTCACTTGTAACTTTATTTATTTATTTATTTATTTATTTATTTATTTATTTATTTTGGTTTTTCGAGGTAGGGTCTCACTCTAGCCCAGGCTGACCTGGAATTCACTATGTAGTCTCAGGGTGGCCTTGAACTCAAGGCAATCCTACCTCTGCCTCCTGAGTGCTGGTATTAAAGGCGTGCGCCAACACGCCCGGCTCATTTGTAACTTTAAAAAAATAATTTTTATTTATTTATTTGCAAGCATAGAGAGAAGAAAGAATGGGGGGGGGGGCTGGAGAGATGGCTTAGCAGTTAAGTGCTTGCCTGTGAAGCTAAGGACCCCGGTTTGAGGCTCGATTCCCCAGGACCCACGTTAGCCAGATGCACAAGGGGGCGCATGCATCTGGAGTTCCGTTTGCAGTGGCTGCAAGCCCTGGCACGCCCATTCGCTCTATCTCTCTCTCTGCCTCTTTCTCTGTGTCTGTCGCTCTCAAATAAATAAACAAAAAATGAAGAAAAAAAATTTTTTTAAAGAGAGAAGAAAGAATGGGGTTTCCAGGGCCCCCAGCAACTGAAAACGAACTCCAGATGTATGCTCCTCTTTGTGTATCTGGGGGATTGAACTCAGGTTGTTAGGCTTTGTAGGCAAGCCCTTTAACCACTGAGCCGTCTCTCCAGCCCCCACCTGTAACTTTTGGGGGACTGTCCAACTGCTGTATTGTAGTTTTAGCATGTACTTCTCTTCCTGTGAACCAGGCTGAGCAGTTTGTCATGTAGTTGGGTTTGTTGTGTTTTTTTTTTTTTTTGTACCATGAATGGTATCCATATAATGGATGAATATCAGGTTGAAGATGTGGTTAATTCCACAGTGTTTCTCATTGGACTTTTCCTGGCCATCTTGCATGACATAATAGATGTTCTACAAATTCTTCTGGAATGGTGGTTCCAAGAAGGCCAGGTGATATTTTTTTTGCCTCTCAGCTGAGTCCTCCAGGGTGCTCTGTCTTTCCATTATTATCTGCACCTTCCCTTTTCTTTCTTTTTTCTTGTTTGGTTTTTCGAGGTAGGGTCCAGGCTGATCTGGAATTCACTGTGTAGTCTCAGGGTGGCTTCAAACTCATGGCGATCTTCCTACCCCTGCCTCCCGAGTGCTGGGATTAAAGATGTGTGTGTCACCACACCTGGCTCGTACTTTCCTTTTGATGAACCTCAACCAGCACCATCAGAAGTCATTTTATTCACTTGTAAAATTTCCATCAGTGTCCATTGTTTTACTAGCTCCCAGAGAGACCCTTCATGATACAGCTCATTGGCATGGACCTGTCACTTGGATGTAGTCATCAACTCCAGGGGCCCCTGGAACGTTTGTTCAGCAGAATATGCCAAACACATGAGCCAGGGGTCAAAATTCCCTTGAAATGGAGAGAATTGACAAGCCTAAGGGAATGTATCAATCTCTCTTAAAAACTGAGATACAATTCATAGGATAAACAGCTGTGGTGGCACACGCCTTTAATCTCAGCACTCAGGAGGCAAAGGTAAGAGGCTCTCCGAGAGTTCAAGGCCACCCTGAAAATTCATACTACATAGTGAGTTTCAGGTCAGCCTGGGCTAGAGTGAGACCCTACCTTGAAAAACCAAAAAGAAAAAAGAAAAGAAAACAAACAAAAATCCATGTGACATAAAATTGATTATTTAGGGAGGGATGGTTCTTGAGATAGACCTCAAGGCCTCTGAGCACTTTGTCAAGGAGCTGTCCAGCCCTAAAGTTGACCCTCATAAGGTCAGCAGTGCAGTGCAATTTAGTACATGCACAGAGTTATGCAATCACCATCTCTATTTAAGTTCTAGAACATTCTCATCGGCCCAGAATGAAATCTTGTACCCATTAAGCAATCACTCACCATTTCCCCAAAGTTCTCTCAAGTTCTAGGTGCCTAGTCTAGAAATGTCATATACATGGAATTGTGCAATATGAAGTCTGTGACTGGCCTCTTTGACTTAGCATGATACTCTTAAGAGTTGTCCATGCTGTGCCATATGTCAGTGTTTCTTGCCTTCAAAAAACAAAACAAGCCGGGCGTGGTTGTGCACGCCTTTATGATTCCAAATGAATTTTTGGATTGTTTTTTCTATTTCCATGAAGAATGCCTTTGGAATTTTGATGGGGATTGCGTTAAATGTGTAGATTGCTTTTGGTAAGATTGCCATTTTCACAATATTGATTCTTCCAATCCAGGAACAAGGGATGTTTTTCCACTTCCTCGTGTCTTCTGTGTGCACGCCTTTAATCCCAGCACTGAGGAGGCAGAGGTAGGAGGATTGTGGTGAGTTGAAGACCACCCTGAGACTACATAGTTAATTCCAGGTCAGTCTGAGCCAGAGTGAGACCCTACCTTGAAAAACCAAAAAAAAAATTATTTATTTAATAGAGGGTATGGGTGTACCTCTGCAGATGAACTCCAGACACATGTGCCACTTTGTGCATCTGTTTTTTTACTTGGGTACTGGGGAATTGCAACCCCAGGCTGGCATAAGCCAGTGCTTTAACCCTGAGCTGTCTCTTCAGCCCCCAAATTTCTTTTTCTTTTTATTTTTTGAGGTAAGTCTCACTAGCCCAAGGTGACCTGCAGCTTACTCTGTACTCCCAGGCTGGTTTTGAATGCATAGTAATTCTCCTTTCTCTGCCTCCTGAGTGCTGAGATTAAAGGCATGTGCCAGAACATCCATCTTTTTTCTGGTGTGAGCGTGTAATTTTTAAAAAAATATTTATTTATTAGAGGGAGAGAGAGAGAGGAAGGCAGATAGAGAATGGGCACAGAACGAGAATGGGCATGCCCTGGCCTCTCTCTGTCCACTGCAAATGAACTCTAGACACACATGCCACCATGTGCATTTGGCTTACTTGGATACTGGGGAATTGAACCTAGGTCCTTAGACTTCACAGGCAAGTGCCTTAACTGCTAAGCCATCTCTCTAGCCCCTATTTTATTATATATATATATATATATTTTTTTTTTTTTTTTGAGGTAGGGTCTTACTCTAGTTCAGGCTGACCTGGAATTCATTATGTAGTCTCAGGGTGGCCTCAAACTCTCAGAGATCTCCTACCTCTGCTTCCTAATTCTCTCTCTTCAAAATAAATGAGTTTTAAAAATATTATTTATTTATTTATAAGCACAGAGAAACATACAGAGAGTGAGAGAGAGACAGAGAGACAGACAGAGACAGAGATTGAGAATGAATATGGGCATGCCAGGGCCTCTAGCTACTGCAAAGGAACTCCAGATGTATGTGCCACTTTGTACATATGGCTTATATGAGTACTGGGCAAATGAACCTGGATAGTAAAGTTCTGGAGGCAAGCACCTTAACCATTGAACCATCTATCCAGACCCCTATTTTTATTTTTGTTTTATCATTATTATTATTATTTTTTTTTTTTTTTAAGGTAGGGTCCCACTCTAGTTCAGGCTGATCTGGAATTCATCTATAGTCTCAGGGTGGCCTTGAACTCACAGCGATCTTCCTACCTCTGCCTCCCGAGTGCTGGGATTAAAGGCGTGCACCACCACGCCCAGCCTTGTTTTTATTTAAAAAATTTTTTTATTTAAAGATCTATTTATTTATTTATTTACTTATTTATTTATTAGAGACAGAGAGGGGGAGAGAGAGAGAGAGAGAATAGGTGCACCAGGGCCTCTAGCTACTGCAGACGAACTCCAGTTGCATGCGCCGCCATGTGCATCTAGCTTATGTGCGACTTGGACAATCGAACCTGGGTACTTAGGCTTCACAGGCATGTGCCTTAACCACTAAGCCATCTCTCCAGCCCCCTATTTTTATTTTTTGAGGCAATGTCTGACTCTAGCCCATTCTGGCTTTGAACTCACAGCAATCTCTGCCTACATCAGCCTCTTCAGTGATGGGATTATATAGGTATGAACCACTATGCCCAGCTGCAAAATGTGTGTGTGTGTGTTTTTCCTGAGGTAGGGTCTCGCTCTAGTCCAGGCTGACCTGGAATTCACTATGTAGTCTCAGGTTGGCCTGGAGCTCACAGCGATTCTCCTACCTCTTCTTCCCAAGTGCTGGGATTAAAGGTGTGTGCCACCATGCCCAACTCTTGTTTTTTTCAAGGCAGGGTCTCACTCTAGCCTAGGCTGAAGACTGGCCTTGAACTCACAGTGATCCTTCTACCTTAGCCTCCTGTTTGTTTTGAGACAGGGGCTCATGCTAGCTTAGGTTGGCCTCCCATTCCTGATGATCCTCCAGCATCAGGCTGCTGAATGTCATGCCACCACACTGAGCTTCAAGATGATTTTTTTTCTTTAATTAAGTAGAAAGTTTGTGTGGACACATCATGTGTTGGTACCATTTGGTTTCTCTCCTCTCTGCCCCTATTCTACTGAGGGCCCTCCTCAGTGGGATTACTGATATTCACCATAGTGCTGTGGGTTATGAGTTGTGAGAGCAGCAGTCAGGATGTTTTTAAGGATGTTGAATCACTGCAGCAGTTAGACTTCAGTCTGGCCAGAGGGGGAACCCTTTTTTTTTTTTAATTCCTACCTTGCTAACCCTTTCTTTTTCTGCAGGTGGCTCTGCTGCCGATGGAAGTGCCCTGGCTGATGAAGTTGGCCCACACACCATGTCATCATGCATCTCTAGCCAACCCAGTAGTAACCAGGCTGCCCCCCAGCATGAGCTGGGAAGTGTGGGCAGTAGCCAGAAGCCCTGCGAGGCCCTGCGGGGCCTCTCATCCCTGAGCATTCACTTGGGCATGGAATCCTTCATCGTGGTCACTGAATGTGAGCCAGGCCAGGCTGCAGACCTCAGCCTGGCCCAGGACCAGCCCCTGGAGGTTGATGATGCAGAGGTTCCCCTTGATGTCCCTGAACTTCAGGCCCGTCGTTCCCTCTCAGGTCGCAAACTGTCCCTGCAAGAGCGGTCCCAGGGTGGGCGGGCATCTAGCAGCAGCTTGGACATGAATGGACGCTGTATCTATCCGTCCCTGCCCTACTCACCCACCAGCTCCCCGCAGTCCTCACCACGGCTGCCTCGGAGGCCTACGGTGGAGTCACACCACGTCTCTATCACCGGTTTGCAGGTTCGTGAGCTGGGGAGGCTGGGTTCGGTATCCTAGATCCCTAGCCCCCTGTAGTCTTGTCTGGGGACATAGGCTGGGCCCCTCTGGAAGGATTCCAGTCCAACTGTGCAGTTGGAAGCCATCCCAGGAAACACTGGTGGAGAGAAGGAAGTCATCAAAGGCTTGTAGGATTGTCACCATCTTGGGCACTTGGAGCTTTAGAGGGATCCCTCCTGGGGCAACAAGGACCTCTGAGTATCTACTTGAATTGCCACCTATCATTGGTGAGGGCTGCAGGGCTGTGGGTTGTCTGTGTGAGCAGCCTCAGGGGTAGAGAGAGTCTCTGATAAGGAGATACAGGCCGTGAGGTGTAGCTCAGTGGTAGTGCATGTGCACAGCATGCACAAGGCCCAGAGCTCCACCTCAATATGGCAGAAATAGGGTGCAGGTGCTGGCAGTTGGCTGATGTGCTGATGCGTGATAGGATCAGTGCCCCACGGAGCTCCTGTGGCCATAAAGTGGGCGTGTTTGTCTTCAACAGGCATGGAGTCCAGAATCTAGGCACATCTCTGTAGTATCGGGGAGGTAGATTTGAGCTCACATCAGGGATCACAGGGCCCTGCCATCTGCCTCTTCCCCTTCTGCTCCTTCTCCCACCTTTCTACTACCCATGTCTGCCTTTTTTTTTTCTTATGGGAGAGAGAGAAAGAATTGGTGTGCCAGGGCCTCCAGCCATTGCAGTAGAACTCCAGGCACATGTGTTACTTTGTGCATCTGGCTTACATGGGACCTGGAGAGTCGAACATGGGTCCTTAGGCTTTGTAGGCAAGTGCCTTAACTGCTAAGCCATCTCTCCCAGCCCCATGTCTGCCTTCTTGATGCTTCTCACATCTGAGCCCATTCCCCATCTAACAGATGCTTTGCTCTTGCTGTTTCGTCTACTTGGATCCCCCACTCTTGCCTTGCAAGGATGGCTCCATCAAGCATTGCCGTCTGAATTCACATGCCCTGGCCCCCCTCCAAAAGGCCTTCTGGATGAGCCTTTCCAGTAGCCCCAGCCCCTCTCTCCTGTGGCCTTTGCTTCATGGTACTCATCAGTAATTTTGTGCCTTTATTTTATTTATTTATTTATTTAGTTTTGCTTTTTCAAGGTAGGGTCTCACTCAAGCTCAGGCTCATCTGGGATTCACTATGTAGTCTCACACTGGCTTTGAACTCTTGGCGATCCTCCTACCTCTGTCTCCTGAGTGCTGGGATGGGCATTTTTTTTAAAGTTAATTAATTTGAGAGGCGAGAGAGAAAAAGAGGCAGACAGAGAGAATGGATGTGCCAGGGCCTCCAGCCAGTGCATATGAACTGTAGATGCATGTGCCACCTTGTGCATCTGGCTTATGTGGGTACTGGGGAATCAAACTGAGGTCCTTTGGCTTTGCAGGCAAATGCCTTAACTGCTCAGCCATCTCTTCAGCCCCCCCCCCTTTTTAGAAATATTATTTATTTATTTGAGAGAGAGAATGGGTATGCCAGGGCCTCCAGCTTCTGCAAACGAACTCCAGGTGCATGTCCCACCTTGTGCATGTGGCCTACATGGGTTCTACGGAATAGAACCGTGGACCGTTGGCTTTGCAGGAAAGTGCCTTAACCACTAAACCATTTCTCCAGCCCTTATTTTATTTTCTGTGTTTTGGGGTAGGGTCTTGCTCTAGCCCAGGCTGAACTGGAATTCACTATGAAGTCTCAGGTTTTTGCAAGCAGGTGCCTTTAACTCAGTTCTCCTTTTGCATTTCTTTATCGGTATCTATCTTGTCCTGTCTTCTGTTAGAATATAAAGGTGGGGCTGAAGAAATGGCTCAGCCGTTAAGGCACTTGCTTACAAAACCTGACGGTCTGGGTTCAATTCCCCAGTACCTACATAAAGCTAGATGCACAAAGTAGTGCATGCATCTGGAGTTTGTTTGCAGTGACAAGAAGCCTCTCTCTCCTTGCAAAGAATGGTTTTTTTTTGTTTTTGTTTTTGTTTTTTTTTGCTTTTTCTTTTAAAAAAATTTATTTATTTATTTGCAAGCAGAGAGAGATAAAGAGAAGAGAGACAGAGAGAAAATGGGCACACCAGGGGTCTCTAGCCACTGCAAATGAACTCCAGACACATGTGTCTTGGGGAATTGAACCTGGGTCCTTTGGTTTCATAGGCAAACGCCTTAACCACTGAACCATCTCTCTAGCCCCCCCTCCCTTTTTTAGGTAGGGTTATACTCTAGCCCTGGCTGACCTGGGATTCACTATGTAGTCTCAGGGTAGCCTTGAACTCATGGTGATCTTCCTACTACTGCCTCTAGAGTGCTGGGATTAAGGGTATGCGCCTCTGTGCTGGCTAGAAAAAAAATTTTATTCTAGATGAGTGCTTGCATGTGTGATATTCTAGAACTTTTAAAAAATTATTTATTTGAGAGAGAGGGAGAGAGTGGGTATGCCATGGCCTCCAGCCACTGCAAACAAACTCCAGATGCATGTGTCTCCTTGTGCATCTGGCTTATGTGGGTCCTGGAGAATTGAACTGGGATCCTTTGGCTTTGCAGGCAAACACCTTAACCGCTAGACATCTCTCCAGCAGCACCCCCCTTTTTTGGTATTTTTCAAGGTAGGGTTTCACTCTAGCCCAGGCTGACCTGGAATTTACTATGTAGTCTCAGGGTGGCCTCAAACTCACCACCATCCTCCTACCTCTGCCTCCCAAGTGCTGGGATTAAAGGCATGCACCACCACGCCTGGCTAAAAATTTTTGTAAAAAGAATGTAAAGGTTCACTAGAGCTGTCTCATCTACCACTGTATCCCCAGCTTCCAGCATAGTGCCTGGCATGCAGTAGGAACTTAAAAATATTTTTGGAAGGAAGGAATTTAACTTGGCTGAGTTGGAAGGGTCTGAATGTCTGCAGCTGCGTTTTGAAGGTGAGATAGAGTTGTGTACACAGTTCAGTGCAGGGCAACATGGCCCGGAGGTGATAATGGAGGAAGGAGTTCAGTGTGAGCCTTATAATGAGGGCATTGCTGTTATGGAGGCAGAGGAATAGTTGGGGTTTATAGCAGAATTGAATCAGCTTAGAGAAACAGATCTTCTGCTCCCCCTCCCCCCTCCCCCTGCAGTGTTTTTAACTTGGTAGGGATTATTATGTAAAATAAAATTGGAGCTAGGCATTCTGGGATTGGTTTGGTGGTTCTATGGTCTTAAGATGTTAGTTGTAGCTCTAGCCTTTACATCTCCATTCCAGGGACAAAGAAGGAACAGGGGACAAGGACAAAGGTACCTGCCTTCTAAGTTAGTCCTCTGTTTCTTGGAAACTCTACCCAACAACTTCTGCCCACTACCAACTGGCCAGAACACAACCACATGGCACCCTGAGCTATAAGAGGGGTTGGCCATGAAGTTTGCCAGATGGGACCTATCCCTCCTTTGCAGAGAAGGATGAGGTGGGGGGCTGGTATTTCAGGAGGTCAATTAGGTGACTCTGACAAACTTGGAGCTTTAGAAGACCGTGAAGGCTACGCTGTGAAGTCAGCCTTGAGCCTGGAGGCAGCAGGGAGATGGGGCCATGTGGAAGATGAATTCAGCAGCCCATGGGGGCTGGGGTGAGACAACTGCCCAGGGCCCTACCACTCCTCAGACGTCTGCAGGAAGGAACACTGGAAACCACAGCAGTTTGGGAGGTGCTTCACAGGCTGAGGAGGATGTGGTCTGTGCGCGCTGCCCAGGGCCATCTCCGGAGATGCTAGGTGAGAAAAAGAAGTTGAGGAATGATTTAGTGTGACCTTTATGTACCTCTCTCCTCCAGTTCCAGTTCCCAAGCAATATTTTGTATTTTCGACACTTGTATCTTACAAAAGGCCTAGAAATTCATACAGCAAACTGACATGCAGGTTTGGGTAGAAGGCTAGAATGTGTGGTGGGGGGAGTGGAATGGAGGGAAATGCCAGGCTTGTTTCTGACACTAGAAGCCTTTACTTGTTTGAGACAGGGTCCCATGTAGCCTAGTCTGGCTTTGAACTTAACCAAGTAGGGGTAGAAGAGAATGATGTTGAACTCCGGATCTTTCTGTTCCCACCTGGAGTGCTGGGGCTTCAGGTGTGCACCACATGTTTATGTGGAGATGGGGAACAAGCCTAGGGCTTTGTGCTTGCCAGACAGGTGCTCTGCCAAGCTGCATCCTGTGCCTTGCCCCCTGTTTTTGAGACAGAGTCTCACTCTAGCTGGCCCCAAGCTTAGATGATCATCTTGTCTCCGCCTCCCAAATGCCAGGATTACAGCACCACCCTGCCCTGCTAGAAGCTTTCTTTTCTATCACTTCTCTTTTCCAAATTTTACTTCTTGTTTCAGTAACACTCCCCCCTTCTAATTATATTGAGGTACAACTGAAGGAAGAAAATAAAGCAAAACTGACCTGGATATGGTGGCACATATCTGTTATCCCAGCATTCAGTAGGTGTGGCCTGGAGGATCATCACTTTGAGGCCAGCCTGGACTATAGAGTGAGTTCCAGGTCAGCCTGGGTTAGAGTAAGACTCTATTACAAACAATACCAAAAACCCCAAATCCAAAAAACCTAGTGCTGGAGATATGGCTTAATTAGGAAAGTGCTTGCAACACATGTGAGGACCTGTACCCATGTAAACATCAGTCGTGGTAGCACACATTTGTAATCCCAGCGCTCGGGAGGCAGAGACTGGTAGATCCCAGGGGCATGCTTGCCAGAGAGACTAGCTGAATCAGTGAGCTCTGGGTTCAGTGAGAGACCTTGTGTCAAAGAATATGGTGGAGAGAGACTGAAGAAGACACCTGATGTTGACTTCTGGTTGCCCTACATGTATGCACATACACACGCAAATACATATATGCCTTTAGGCATACCACAAACATTCACAAAGCCCTGTGCATTTCAAGTCTAGAAAAATTAATTTTGTGTGTTGGGACATGGTGGTGCATGCATTTAATCCCAGAACACCAGAGGCAGAGGTAGGAGGTTCACTGTGAGTTCAAGGCCATCCTGGGCTAGAGTGGGACTCTACCTCAAAAAAAAAAAAAAAAAAAAAAAAAAGAAGCTGGGCGTAGTGGTACACACCTTGAGAGGCAGAGGTAGGAGGATTGCCGTAAGTTTGAGTCCACCCTGAGACTACCTAGTGAATTCTAGGTCAGCTTGGGCTAGAGTGAGATCCTACCTCAAGAAAAACAAAACAAAAAAAAATTAATTTTATATCTGAGAAAACATATTTGTCCAAAGCACCCATTAATCCATCCTTCCTGTCTGCTCTTTTCCTAGTGAACTGCTTTGTGTATATGTGGGTTTTTTTTAAGTTTTATTATATTTTAATTTTATTTATTTATTTTGATTTTTCAAGGTTGGGGTCTTGCTCTCTAGCTTAGGCTGGCCTGAAATTCACTATGTAGTCTCAGGCTGGCCTGAATCCCACAGTGATCCTCCTACCTCTGCCCCCCTCCACCCCCCGCCAGTGCTGGGATTAAAGGTGTGTGTCACCAGTCAGTGTTTGTTTTTTGAGGCAGGGTCTCTGTAAACTCAGCCTGGCCTAGCATTCATTATGTAGCCCAGGCTAGTCTTGAATTTGTGCCAGTCCTCCTGCCTTAGCCTCCTGAGGTTTGGGATAACAAGCATGCCTGATGCTCTTAACTGCTTTTTATATCATCGTAGATCAGTTTGCAGGTTCTAAAATTTATGTAAGTGGATCCTTTCCCACGCACGCTTTTTTAGCTCAGTTTCTTCCACAGCATAATGAATTTGTGATTTACCCATGCTGTTGCATATACTGTTGGCCCCAGAACTTCAGATGCAGCCAGTGTCAGATAGAAAATATTCAGAAGGAAAAACTGCAACTGTGGGATCACGTGCAGGGTATTTTATTTTATTTTATTTTTTATCAAGGTAGGATCTCATTGTAGCTCAGGCTGATCTGGAATTCACTCTGTAGTCTCAGGGTGGCCTTGAAGTCATGGCGATACTCCTACCTCTGTCTCCAAAATGCTGGGATCAAAGGTGTATGCCACCATGCCCAGCTCACATGCAGAGTATTTTTTTGTCATTAAGCAATAACTTAAATAGTCATAACACACTAGATGATTTATGTAGCACTGACATTGCATTAAATATTTAAGTAGGGCTGGAGAGATAGCTTAGTGGTTGAGGTGTTTGTCTGCAAAGCCAAAAGACAGTTGATTTCCCCTGACCCACATAAGCCAGATAGATGCACAAGGTGGTACATGCATCTGGAGTTCATCTGCAATGGCTGGAGGCCGTGGTATACCCATTCTCTCTCTCTCCCTCTTTCTCAAATAAAATTTAAAAATATAAAAAAGATTTAAATAACCTTAAAATTATTTAAAGTGTGAGGGAGGGCTGGGTGTTGTGTTGCATGTCAGTAGTCACAACAAGTTGAAGGCCAGTGTGATCTACACAGTGAGTTCTAGGCCAGCCAGGACTAGTGTTAGACCTTGCCTTACCTTCTTCCTCCAAACATATTTATGAGGGAGGCTGTATGCAGGTTGTACGCTGCACCACAGCACTGCTCTGCTATTTCATATAAGGGACTCGAGCATTTGCATGTTTGGTATTTGCAGGGGATTCTGAACCAATCCCTGCAGATGCCAGTGGACATATGTATCAACAGTTGGTTCATTTTTATGCTGAATTATTTTCCATTGTTTGAATGTACCAGTGTATCTAGAGTGAGACCCTACCTCAAACCCCTTCCCCCAAAAAGTTAATTTTGTATCTGAGAAAACTTCATTATAATCCACACATTTCTCCAAGGCACCCATTAATCCATCCTTCCTCTCTGCTCTTTTCCCAGTGAACTGCTTTGTGTGCGTGTGGTTTTTTTTCTTCTTTGTTTTGTTTTTGGTTTTTCAAGGTAGGGTCTTGCTGTAGCCCAGGCTGACCTGGAATTCACTATGTAGTCTCAGGGTAACCTCGAACTCACAGTGATCTTCCTACTTCTGCCTCCTGAGTGCTGGGATTAAAGGCGTGCGCCACCATGCCTGGCATGTGTTTTTTTTTTTTTTAATTTAAATTTAAATTTAATTTATTTTGTTTTTTCAAGATAAGGGTCTTGCTCTCTAACCCAGGCTGACATGGAATTTGCTATGTAGTCTCAGGGTGGCCTCTAACTCATGGTGATCCTCCTGCCTCTGCCTCCCGAGTGCTGGGATTAAAGGCGTGCGCCATCACACGTGCCTTCATACTTTTTTTAAAGGTTGTTGCTATTTCAAAAACGTATCTGTGAGCCAGGTGTGGTGGCGCAGGCTTTAATCCCAGCACTCAGGAGGCAGAACTAGGTGGATTGCCATGAGTTCGAGGCCAGCCTGAAACTATATAGTGGTGCATGGCTTTAGTCTCAGGGCTCAGGAAGCAGAGACAGGAAGACCACTGTGAGTTTGAGGCCATACTGGGACTCCAAGTGAGTTCCAGGTTAGCCTGGGCTAGACTGAGACCTTGCCTCAACCCTCCCCCAAATTTATTTGTTACAAACTTAAATAAACTTATGTAAGTTTTATTATTTTTTAAAAATATATCTTATTTATTTGAGATAAAGAGGCACAGAGAGAGAAAGAGTAGGGGAGCCAGGGCCTCCAACCACTGCAAATGAACTCCAGATGCATGCACCTCCTTGTGCAGCTGGCTTATCTGGGTCTTGGAAAATCGAACTGGGATCCTTTGGCTTTGCTGGCAAATGCCTTAACTGCTAAGCCACCTTTCAGGCCTATATAAATTTTATAATTTTTTAAAATTTTATTTATTTACTTATTTGAGAAAGAGGGAGATAGAGAGAATGGGTGTACCAGGTCCTCCAGCCACTGCAAACAAACTCCAGATGCATGCACCATCTTGTGCATCTGGCTTATGTGGCCTTAGGGAATTGAACCAAGATCCTTTGGCTTCGCAGGCAAACACCTTAACCACTAAGCCACCTCTCCAGTGCCCCTTGTGCATCTGGCTTACATGGGTCCTGAGGAATCAAACCTGGGTCCTTTAGCTTTGCTGGCAAATGCCTTAACCGCTAAGTTATCTCTCCAGCCCATAAATTTTATAATTTTTTTTAAGCCAGGAGTGGTGTATATGCCTTTAATCCCAGCACACAGGAGGCAGAGGTAGGAGGATCACCATCATGAGTTCGAGGCTACCCTGAGACTACATAGTGAATTCCAGGTCAGCCTGGACTAGAGTGAGACCCTACCTCAAAAAATATATATTTTTTTAGGGGCTGGAGAGGTAGCTTAGCAGTTAAGGCACTTGCCTGTGAAGCCTAAGGACCAAGGTTTGATTTCCCAGTACCCATGTAAGCCAAATGCACAAGGTGGCACATGCATCTTGAGTTTGTTTCCAGTGGCTAGAGGCCCTAGTATGCCCATTCTCTCACCTTTCTCTCTGCCTCTTTTTCTCTCTTAAATAAATAATTAAATTTTAAAAAATTATTATTTTTTCTTCTTTGGACATGGCGGTGCACAACTTTAATCCCAGCACTTGAGAGGCAGAGGTGGAAGGATTGCTGTGAGTTTGAGGCCAGCTGGGGACTACAGAGAGTTCCAGGTCAGCCTAGGCTATAGTGAAATCCTACCTCAATAAAAGCGAAAAAAAATGTTTTTCGTTACTTGAGAGAGAGAGAGAGAGAGAGAGAGAGAGAGAAAATGGCTGTACCAGAGCCTCTTGTACTGTAAAAGAACTCTAGCTACCCATGCCACTTTGTGTGTCTAGCTTTCTGTGTGTGCTGGGGAATTGAACGTGGGCCATCAGGCTTTGCACGCAAGCACCTTAATCACTGAACCACCTCCCCAGCCCTAAACTTGCATAATTTTTTTTTTTTTTTTGAGGTAGGGTTTCACTCTAGTCTAGGCTGACCTGGAATTCACTATGTAGTCTCAGGGTGGCCTTGAACTCACAGCAATCCTCCTACCTCTGCCTCCCAACTTGTATAAATTTTAAATTAAACCAGTAAACACAACTATATTGTCCTATAAAAGCGTATAGTGGTCCAGGAAGAGACTATCTGTACAACCTGAGGGTGGATAAAGTTTTCTTAGATAACCCACCACAAAAAGTACAAAGCACAAAAGGTGGTAGGTGATACATTGGACCTCACCAAATTTAAAAGTTTTGCTTCTTAAGCTAGAGAGATAGCTCAGTGGTTAAAATGCTTGCCTGCAATGCCTAACCACCTGAGTTCGATTCTCGTAAAGCCAGATGCACAAAGTGGCACATTCATCTGGAGTTCATTTGCAGTGGCTAGAGGTCCTGGTGTACCCATTCTTCCTCTCTCTCCTTGCAAATAAATAAACTAAAAAAAAATTTTTTTTAAAGTTTCATTGGGGTGCTGGGCATGGTGGCACATGCCATTAATCCCAGCACTCAGGAGGCAGAGGTAGGACAATTGTCATGAGTTTGAAGCCACCCTGAGACTACATAGTGAATTCCAGGTCAGCCTGAGCTAGAGTGAAACCCTACCTTGAAAAAACAAAACAAAAAAAAAGGTTTTGTTTCTTCAGACACTATTAAAAGCTGGGTATGTTGGTATACATCTGTTATCCCAGCACTCAGGAGGATGAAGCAGAAGGATTGCAAGTTCCAGACCAGCCTGGGATGTATACTAAGATTCTATCTTTAAAAAAGGACATTATTCAAAAATAGTTTGTCTTGGGTTGGAGAGATGGCTTAGCGGTTAAGCGCTTGCCTGTGAAGCCTAAGGACCCCGGTTGTTCGAGGCTTGATTCCCCAGGACCCACGTTAGCCAGATGCACAAGGGGGCACACATGTCTGGAGTTCGTTTGCAGTGGCTGAAAGCCCTAGCGCACCCATTCTCTCTCTCTCTCTCTCTCCCCCCCCTCTCTCTTTGTCACTTTCAAATAAATAAATAAAAATAAACAAAAATTAAAAAAAATAGTTTGTCTTGGGGCTGGAGAGATTGCTCAGTGGTTAAAGGGGCTTGCTTGCAAAACCTACCGGCTTGGGTTCAATTCCCCAGTATCCACATAAAACCAGATTTATAAAGTAGTGCATGCATCTGGAGTTTGTTTGCAGTTGCAAGAGGGTCTGCTGTGCCTCTTTTCCCTCTGTGCTTGAAAATAAATAATACACAATGAAAAAAAGTTTTGGGAGCTGGGCGTGGTGGCGCACACCTTTAATCCCAGCACTCAGAGGCAGAGGTAGGAGGATCACCATGAATTTGAAGCCACCCTAAGACTACATAGTGAGTTCCAGGTCAGCCTGAGCTAGAGTGAGACTCTACCTCAAACCCCCCGCCAAAAAAATAGTTTGGGTCAAGGAAACAATTCACAATACATAAATTAAACAAAGGACTGATATCCACAATGTGTAAAGAATGCTTACAATTCAGTAAATTCGATAATCTGCCTGATGTGATGGTGCATACCTTTAATCCCAGCACTTAGAAGGAGTTTCAGGTAAGCCTAGACTAGAGTGAAACTCTGAACTCAAAAAAACATAAAAACAGGGCTGGAGAGAGAGTTTAGTGATTAGGGAGCTTGCCTGCAAAGGCTAATGATGAGTTCAATTCCCCAGAACCCATGTAAGCCAGATGCACAAGGTGGTGCATGCACCTTGGAGTTCGTTTGCGGTTGCTGGAAGCCCTGGCATGCCCATTCTCTCTCTCTCTCTCTCTCTCTCTCTCTAATAAATAAATAAAAATATTTTTAAAAAGTCAATAACCTAACTAAAAACGGGCAAAAGATTTCAACAGAAACTTGTCCTCAGAAGACTATGCAGATGAAAAGAGCCTTCATCATTGAGGAAATGTACATGAAAGCCACACTCAGCAGGTTAGCCGCAAGTAACCAGTACAAGTGCTGTGAGAATGCAGAGCGCAGTCTTTCCACACTGCCGGCAGGGTGGAAAGTGGGTAGCCTTCTCGAAAGGTTAGCTGTTTCTTCTTTATCTCCCCCGCCCCTTCTCATCCCTCCTCCTTTCCACCCAGCCTCCCTCTTCATCTCCCCGAGGGCCTCATGTAGCCTAGTCAGACCTCAAACTCCCTATGTAGGGAGTATGACTTTGGACTTCTGATCCTTCTTCCTCTACCTCTTGAGTGCTGGGATTCCAGGTATGCAACACATTGCCCAGTTTATGGGGTTCTGGGGTCAAATCCAGGGCTTCATGCATGTTAGACTAGCCCTCTACAAACTGAGCTACTTCCCCAGTACATCTGTTTGTTAGCATATACCTACCATTGGACCCACCATCCGCTTCTGGGTTTTACTGAAGAGAAATGAAGACATGCATATAAAGACTTACAAATACTCATGCAAGTGCTCTCCCACTGAGCTCTGCTTCAATCCTGCAAGATTACATTTTGACAGTGTGTTATAATAAGATCATTTCTGTTGGAAGTTAGGCTAGTGGTCACCCTGGAGAGGGGATACTGCTAGGATGTTTCTGGGGGAGCTGGGAATATTCTCCTTGGTGAAAAAAAGAAACTTTGGGGACCGGATGGCACCTGTGATTAAAGGCACTTACTTGCAGCCTGCCTGTATGGGTTTGATTCCCCAGTGCCCATGTAAAACCAGATGCACATGTGTTGACAGTGGCTGGAGGCACTAGTGTGCCCATCCTCATTCTCTTTCGCTTGCAAATAAATACAATGTTTTGGATTTTTTTCCAAGGTAGGGTCTCACTCTAGCTCAGGCTGATCTGGAGTTCACTATATAGTCTCAGGGTGGCCTGGAAGTCACGGAGATCCTCCTACCTCTGTCTTCCCAGTGCTGGGATTAAAGGCGTGCGCCACCAAACCCAGCAAATACCAAATACACACACACACATATTATTTATTTATTTATTTTTGTTGTTGTTGCTGTTGTTTTTCGAGGTAGGGTCTCACTCTAGCTCAGGTTGACCTGGAATTCACTATGTAGTTTCAGGATGGCCTCGAATACAATATTTCTCAAAGTACCTTTTAAAAAGTACCTTTGTTTGTTTGTTTGTTTGTTTGTTTTGTTTTTTCGAGGTAGGGTCACACTCTAGTCCAGGCTGACCTGGAATTCACTCTGTAGTCTCAGGGTGGCCTCAAACTCATGGCTGTCCTCCTACCTCTGCCTTCTGAGTGCTGGGATTACAGGTATGTGCCATAAAGTACCTTTAAAATTTTATTTTTATTTTTAAAAATATTCATTTGAAGCCAGGTGTGGTGGCACATGCCTTTAATCCCAGCACTTGGGAGGCAGAGGTAGGAGGATCGCCTGAGTTTGAGGCCAGCCTGAGACTACAGAGTGAATTTCAGGTCAGCCTGAGCTAGTTAGTGTGTGAACCTACCTCTTAAAAAACAACAACAAAATATTCATTTGATGGGCTGGAGAGAGATGGCTCAGGGGTTAAGGTGCTTGCCTGCAAAGCCTAATGGCCCAGGCTTGATTCCCCAGTACCCACATAAAACCAGATGCGAGAAGTGGCGCATGTACCTGGAGCTCATTTGCAGTGGCTGGAGGCCCTGGCTGGCGCTCTCTCTCTCTCTCTCTCTCTCTCTCTCTGCTTGCAAATAAACTTACAAATATTTGAGAGAAAAAATGATAGGGGGAAAGAAAGATAATATGAGAATGGGTGTGCCAGGGCCTCCCATCACTACAAATAAATTCCAGACACATGCACCACTTTATGCATCTGACTTTATGTGGGCACTGGGGAATTGAACCCTGCCTAGCAGGCTTTGCAAGCAAGCGCCTTGAATCCTAAACCATCTCTCCAGCCATTTTTTATTTGAGAGAGAGGGAGAGAATGGGTGTTCCAGGGCATTCAGCCACTGCAAACGAACTCCAGACGTGTATACCACCTTGTTCATCTGGCTTACGTGGGTCCTGAGGAATCAAGCCTGGGTCCTCAGGCTTCACAGGCAAGTGCCTATTAACCACTAAGCCATGTCTCCAGTCCCTAAATTATTTTTATTTTTTATTTGAGAGAGAGAGAGTGGGTGTGCCAGGGCCTTCAGCTGATGCAAACAGACTATAGATTCATGTGCCACCTTGTGCATCTCTGGCTTATATGGGTACTGGGAAATCAAACTTGGGTCCTTAGGCTTCACAGACAAGTGCCTTAACTGCTATGCCATTTCTCCAGCCCTTTTTTTTTTTTTCCCCCAAGGTAGGGTCTCACTCTGGTCTTGTGTTGTTTTTTAGAGACAGTTTCATGTAGCTGTCATTATCCTCAAGCTTACTAGGTGGCCAAGGTTGACCTTGAGCTCTGATTCTCTGGCCTCAGCCTCCCAAGTCCTGGGTCTCTTGATGAAATTGAGTCTTGGTTACATGTATGTGCTTAGTTTGTTACCATACATATGTCCTGCTGACATAAAATTCATTTCTCTTGTGTGTCTGTTTACTTCCCAGGACTGTGTCCAATTGAACCAGTACACGCTAAAGGATGAAATTGGGAAGGTAAATGTCTTTTAAAAAATATTTAGCTGGGCATGCTGTGCATGCCTTTAATCCCAGCACTTGGGAGGCAGAGGTAGGAGGATCACTGTGAGTTTGAGGTCACCCTGAGACTACATAGTTAATTCCAGGTCAGCCTGAACCAGAGCCAGACCCTACCTTGAAAAACCAAAAAAAACAAAACAAAACAATTTATTTAGCCAGGTGTGGTGGTGCATGCCTTTAATCCCAGCACTCGGGAGGCAGAGGTAGTAGGATCACCATGAGTTTGAGGCCACCCTGAGACTATATAGTGAATTCCAGGTCAGCCTGGGCTAGAGTGAGACCCTGCCTCCAAAACAAACAAACAAACAACAAAAAAAAATCATTTGAGAGAGAGAAAGAGAGGGGAGGTAGGGAGAGAATGGGCATGCCAGGACCTCTTGCCATTGCAGATGAACTCCAGATGTATATGCACCTTTATGTGTCTGACATTATGTGGGTATTGGGTATCAAACCCAGGTTGTCAAGCTTTGCAAGCGAGCACCTTAACTGCTGAACCATCTTCACAGTCCTCTTTTTGTTCTTCTTGGTTTATTTTTTTTGTGTGTGTGGGGGGGGAGGTTGGTTTTTCAAGGAAGGGTCTCGCTCTAGCTTAGGCCGACCTGGAATTCACTGTGTAGTCTTAGGGTGGCCTCAAACTCACAGTGATCCTCCTACCTCTGCCTCTTGAGTGCTGGGACTATAGGCATGAGTCACACACCTGGCACTATGGAGGGATCTGAAGGGACCAGTAGAGCTTTAGAAGGGGAGGGAACCTTTGGAGGCAAGGCTGGTGGACTTTGTCATTAGTGATTTATGTTTTTTTTTAATAAATTTATTTATTTGAGAGAAAGAGGCAGATAGACAGAAAGGACATGCCAGGGCCTTCAGCCACTGTAAATGAACTCCAGATGCATGTACCATCTTGTGCATCCGGCTTACATGGGTCCTGGGGAATTGAACTTGGGTCCTTTAGCTTGGCAGGCAAATGCCTTAACTACTAAACCGTCTCTCCACCCCCCCCCCCTTTTTTTGGTTTTTCGATTTTTCGAGGTAGGGTCTCACTCTAGCCCAGGCTGACCTGGAGTTCACTATGTAGTCTCAGGGTAGCCTCAAATTCATGGCAGTCCTCCTACGTCTGCCTCCCGAGTGCTGGGATTAAAGGCGTTCGCCACCATGCTTGGCTCCCCCTTTGTTTTTGAGATAGGGTTTCACTCTAGCTCAGGCTAACGTGCAATTCACTATGTAGTCTGAAGGTGGCCCAAACTCATGGTGATCCTCCTACCTCTGCCTCCCAATTGCTGGGATTAAAGGCATGTTTCATGACACCTGGTTCAGGTCTTTTTTGTTTTGTTTTGTTTCTCAAGGTAGGGTTTCATTCTAGTCCAGGCTGATCTGGAATTAATTATGTAGTCTCAGAGTAGCCTCCGCCTCCCAAGTGCTGGGATTAAAGGCGTGTGCCACCATTCCCTGCCAGGTCTATTTATTTGTTTGTTTGTTTGAGGTAGGGTTCTCCCTTTAGCCCAGGCTGACCTGAAAATCACTATGTAGTCTCAGGCTTGCCTAGAACTCAGTGATCCTCCTCCCTCTTTTCCAAATGCCGGGATTAAAGGCATGTACCACCACTCCTGGCTTGTTTACTTATTTATTTCTTTTTATTTTTTATTTTTTTAGAGTGAGATAGAGACAGAGAGAGAGCAAATTGGCGTGCCAGGGCCTCAGCCACTGCAGTTGAGCTCCAGATGCTTACGTCCACTAGTAGGCATATGCGACCTTGTGCTTGCCTTACCTTTATGCGTCTGGCTTACATGGGATCTTTCTACATGGGTCCTTAGGCTTCTTAGGCAAGCATCTTAACCACTAAGCCATTTGTCCAGCACTATTTTTAGAGAGAGAGAGAAATTGGTGTGTCAGGGCCTTAGCCACTGCAATCAAGCTGCAGACGCTTGTGCTACCTAGTATACATGTGTGACCCTGCACTTGTATCACCTTTGTGCTTCTGGCTTACGTGGGATCTGGAGAGAGATCGAACATGGGTCCTTAGGCTGCAAGTAAGTACCTTAACTGCTAAGCTGTCTCTCCAGCCCTTGTTTGCTTTTGTTGTTGTTGTTTTTTCAAGGAAGGATCTCACTGTAGCCCAGGCTGACGTGGAATCCACTCTGTATTCTCAGGGTGGCCTTGAACTCATGGCGATCCTTCTACCTCTGCCACCCCAGTGCTGGGATTAAAGGTGTGTGCCATTGTTTGCTTATTTTTAAATCTTAAAATTAGATATATTTCTGTAGGAGCTTAGATAATGCTACCAAAAAAAATCTCATATTGCCATGTTGATAGCCCTTGTCATGTTAACACATTCTGCCCTTAAAGTAGTCATGTCTGTTTCTTTAGCTTCAGCCAATGAGCAGAATCATTGCAAGGGGTCAAATGCCAATAGAAAGTAAATGAATGGGCTGGAGAAAAGGCTCAGCTGTTAAATGTACTTGCTTGCACAGCCTGCCAGTCCAGATTCGAGTCCCATGTAAAATCAAATGCACAATGTGGCCCACACATCTGGAGTTTGTAGCAGCAAGAGGGTCTGGCACACCTATCCTTCCTCCCTCCCCCTCTCTCTCCCTCCGTTCCTTCCTCTCTCTCTCCTGCAAATAAATAAATAGAAATATATACTAAAGAGAGAGAGAGAGAGGGCAAGCACCAGGCATGGTGGCACATGCCTTTAATCCCAGCACTCAGGAGGCAGAGGTGGGAGGATCTTCATGAGTTCAAGGCCACCCTGAGACTACAGAGTGAATTCAAGGTCACCCTGAGCTAGTGGGCAGGTAGAATCACTGTGTGTTTAACCTGGGAACTGGGCATGGTGGCGTACGCCTTTAATCCCAGTGCTTGGGAGGAAGAGGAAGGAGGATCACTGTGAGTTCGAGTCCACCCTGAGACTACATAGGGAATTCCAGGTCAGCCTGGGCTATCGTGAGACCCTGCCTCAAAAAACCAAAAGAAGAGTTGGGTGTGGTGGCACACACCTTTAATCCCAGCACACGGGAGGCAGAGGTAGGAGGATTGCTATGAGTTTGAGGCCACCCTGAGACTACATAGTGAATCCCAGGACAGCCTGGGCCAGAGCAACACCCTGCCTTGAAAAACCAAAAAAGAAAAAAAAAGCCTTGGACTACAGTGTGAGTTCAGGTCAGCCTGGGCTACAGTGAGACCCTACCTTGAGAGAAAAAAAGAGAAAGAAAGTGCGCAATAGAGACATGCTAGGTTTAAGACCGCAGGGAGTGGTGAGGCAAACTTAATTTCTGTAGCAAGGCTTCATGAGTGAAGCAGGCTAGGTAAGAGAGCAGGGTGTATAGAGGTCGATGGTAAACTCTTCCTGTATGAAAACGAGGTCTACATATGGTCATATCTTCCAGTTTTTCCAAATAAAACTGGGATCATGGGTTTATTAGATCTTTCCATTGAAATGTTGGCAACTAATTCAGACTTTGTAAAAACTGCAGATCCAACAAAAGGAAATCACATGGCATGTTGGCCCAGAGTATGAGTGCCAATCTGTAAGCTTTGCATTAGGGTCCTCATTTTGAAGACCGTTACTTCGGTATGTACTTCAGTATGTCATGGGGATCTTCCTTTCTCCAGGGCTCCTATGGCGTGGTCAAGTTGGCCTACAATGAAAATGACAATACATACTATGTGAGTATCCTCACTGCCCTCCTTCCCCTTATTCAAAGAAAAGCCTCCTTCTCCACATGCAGCTTTTGGAAGATTCTAGAGCTGTGATCTATTTTATTCTTAGGTCATTAGGAAGGAAGTAGTGTCCCCATTTTACAGATGGGGAGGTGGGGCAGGTGATTGGCCCAGTTAGTGTGGGACTCTGAGCTGCCCTTTTATTGTATCCATAGCATGAGGAACAAAACAATAGATGGCTAAATGGCCCTTGCAGCGGCGATGGGAATCAGTTCATTGTGGGTTCAACCATCTGTTCTGACGGTGCTGCACCCATACGTCTTTGGGCAAGCGGTGCTTCCCATCCTTGGCCTATTGATCCAGCTCACCTGTGCTCTGATATAGTGACAGCGAGTCACAAACTTGTAGGTCTCCAGATGGGACAACTGATCTCAGAAACACCTCAGGGTTGGTGCAACGCCAGGCCTCCAATTACCACCCAGCTCAGTAGCTGCCGATGAGAGTTGGTGGCAGTGTTCTCACAGCACTGTCCTGAGGCTGCCAGTGGCCTGGGATCTTGGAGTGGAGAGTCCCCATCACCCTCTCCTCTTCCTGCTCTTCTGCAGGCCATGAAGGTGCTGTCCAAGAAGAAGCTGATCCGGCAGGCTGGCTTCCCACGTGAGTTGCATGGACCTTAGATTCAAAGTGTGAAGGTGGGGTGAAATGGGGCGGAGCTCAGGGAATGGGGTTTCTTGTAGAAGAGCCCAGGGAATAGAGTGCCCTGCAGAACTCAAGGAATGGAATCCCCTGCAGAGTTCAGGGAGTGAGGATCCCTTGCAAAACTCAGGGAATGTGGCACCCTGCAGAAGAGCTCGGAATGGGGTGCCCTGCAGAAGAGCTCAGGGAATAGGTCCCTTGCAGAGTGGCCTCTAGCCAGTGCAAACAAACTCCACACTCATGTGCCACCTTGTGCATCTGGCTTCACATGGGTCCTGGGAAATTGAACCTGGGTCCTTAGGCTTTGCAGGGAAGCATCTTAACTGCTAAGCCATTTCTCCAGCCCAGATTTTAAAAAATTTATTTTTATTTGATATGGACATACTTAATATGTAAACAACACATGTTGGTACCATCCTTTCCCTTATCCCTGCCCCTTTTCCAAAGAGGCCCTCCTCATTGGGGATGCAGGTCAACCCCATGGGGATTGTGGTTCATGCATTATGGAGGCAGCAGTCCGTTATGGGTGAGAGGCAACGCCTCTGTGCATTATGTCCCAACTTGTGGCTCTAATAATCTTTCTGCCCTCTCTAAAGCAAAATTTCCTGAGCCATGTTGGGTGCATTTTAAGTCTACTTCGGTGATGGGTTCTTAGGAGTCTCTGGGTCTCTGGTTTGGTAGTTGTTGAGTGTGCTTAGTGGCTATCTCCTTCACCCTTGTGTTGATATCAGGTTCACTGAGAAAGCAGCACTCCTGCTCCCAATTCCTCTGTGGTTTCAGCTGGATCCATCCAGTCCATATTTTTAAATTTTTTAAAAATTTTTATTTATTATTAGAGAGAGAGAGTGAGAAAATGGGCATGCCAAGGCTTCTAACCACTGTAAACAAACTTCCAGACGCATGCCCCACCTTGTACATGTGGCTTATATGGGTATTGGAATTGAACCTAGGTGCTTATGCTTCACAGGCAAGTGCCTTAACCTCTAAACCATCTCCCCAGCCTGGATTTTTAAAATAAGTAATTAAAAGCCACTTTTCAGGCATGGTGGTACATACCAGTAATCTCAGCATTTGGGAAATGGAAGCAGGAGGATCGCTAAGAGTTCGAGGCTACCCTGAGACTACTTAGTGAATTCCAGGTCAGCCTGGGCTAGAGTGAGACCTTACCTCGAAAAAAAAAAAAAAAAAAAAGAGGGGTAGGGGGCTGGAGATGGAGAGATTGCTTAATGGTTAGAGGCATTTGCTTTTAAAGCCTGATGGCCCAAGTTCGATTCTCTAACACCCACATAATGCCAGATGGACAAAGTGGTACATGCATCTGGAATTTGTTTGTAGTGGCAAGAGGCCCTGGCATGTTCATTCTCTCTCTGAAATAAATATTTTTAAAAATAGGGCTGGGAAAAAGCTCAGAGATTAATAATTGTACATACCACTTAAGCAATGAGGGCCTCTGGAGCCATAGACTGCCAAGTTCAGCTCCCTAGAGCTGATGTGAAAAGCTGGGCCTGGCCAAACCTGTGGGGAGCAGAGACTAGAGAATCACTAGGGCTCCCTGACGGACAGCAGCTCTGGGTTGAGGGAGAGATCCTCTTTCAAGGATCCCTGTGGATGAGTGGTAAGAGAAGGACTCTTGATGTTCTTCTCCAACCTTTGCATGCATGCACATGGGACGCACATCTGCACACACGTGCATACATCACATACACTCCACTTTTATTTTTCGTTGTTGTTATTATTTTGTGGCACTGATGACCAACCTCAGGGTAAGTGCCCTCCTCTGGACTACCTCCCCAACCCCAGCCCTCCCTAGCTCCATAGTTCCTGTATGTAGTCAGATGACAGACCTGCAGAGGAGCCCGTGCTCTCTGCTAGCAGTGCTGGGCAGAGTCAGTCTGGGCCAAAGGAGCAAATCCATCAAGCTTGGTCCAGCACCAGGACCCTGGTTGTCCTGCATGTCTGAGCTAGGTAACATCCTCGTGTGGCCGTGAACTGATGTGCCATCTGCATCCATTGCTGTCCTCCTGTGAGACTAGGATTTCACTCGCTCACACCACTCATTGTCTTCCGACTTACTTAGGTCCAGCGGCTGTACAGTACCACAGATTCAAAGCTTAACCATAGGCATCCTTTCCTTCCAACTCTGGGAGCTGGTCACCCATGACACCCTCTTACTGCACACTGACATGTGGAGAAGCCACACAGCTGTAGAGTCTTGTGTGTGTGTTCATGTGTGTCAGTGTGGGTGTGCATGCGCTATGGCGTATGAGTGTCAGTCTTCACCTTCCACTGTTTGAGGCAGGGCCTCAAGTTCATTTCTCCCTGCTGTGTTCACCAGGCCAGGTGGCCTGGGAGCTCCCAGCTAGCCTCCAGTCTCCACTTCTCTTCTCACTGCCATGGTCCACTGTGGTTTCAGATGTTCACGTTATGGCATCTGGCTGAACGTGGCTTCCAGGAATGCAAACTCAGGTACACTTGGGTGGCAAGCACTTTATTCACTGAGATATCTCCTCAGCCCCTGGAGTCTTTTTTCTAACAGCATTAATCTCATTCACAAGGGCTCCTTCCTTATGACCTAATTACCTCCCAGACACCCAATTTCTAATTCTATCAGTATCCAGAACACAGCAGATCTGTCCCCTAACCAGGCAATACCATGTTATCATGATTTTTACCCCCTTAATCTTGGTCTAGCTGATGTAATCAGTGTTTCCTGCTCTTCACTGTTTTAGTTTTTAAAAATATTTATGAGAGAGCGAGAAAGAGGCAGATAGAGAGAATGGGCACACCAGGGCCTCTAGCCACTATAGACAAACCCCAGACACATTTGCCACCTGGTGCTTCTGTCTTTATGTATGTACTGGGGAATTGAACTGGGGGTCCTTAGTTTTTGCAGGCATGCGTCTTATCCACTGAGCCATCTCTCCAGCCTCTCAGGGTTTTTTTTTTTTTTTTTTTTTTTTAATTGTGTTTTGAGGCAGGGTCTCACGCTATCTAGCCTAGGCTGCTCTAGAACTTACTCTTTAGCTCAAGATGGCCTCCAACTCATGGCAATCCTTCTTCCTCAACCTCCTAAATACTGAGATGTGAGCCACCACATAGAGCTTCAATTTAAAAAAAAATTATTTATTTCATAGAGACAGAAAGAGAAACAGAGAAAATGAGTATGGGCACGTCAGAGCCTCCTGCCACTGCAAATGAACTTCAGATGCAAGCACCACTTTGTGCTATTTGGCTTTACGTAGATATTGGAGAATTGAACAAAGGGCATCAGGCTTTGTAAACAAGTGCCTTTAACTACACAGCCATGTCTCCAGCCTCACCCCCCACCCCCCACAATTCTTTTTTGACATAAGATTACACTATGTAGCCTAGGCTGGCCTCCAACTTTCTTTTCTTCTCTTTTCTATTTATTTATTTATTTATTTATTTATTTATTTATTTGAGAGAGAGAGAGGCAGATATAGAGAGAATGGGTGTGCCAGGGTCTCCAGCTACTGCAAATGAACTCCAGATGCATGCGGCACCTTGTTCATCTGGATTATGTGTGTCCTGGGGAATTGAACCTAGGTCCTTTGGCTTTGCAGGCAAACGCCTTAACCGCTAAGCCATCTCTCTAGCCCTTCATGAGTATTTTAAATTGAAAGAATAAGGGCTGGAGAGATGGCTTAGCGGTTAAGGCGCTTGCCTGCAAAGCCTAAGGACCCACTTTCAACTTTCCAGAGCCCACGCAAGCCAGACGCACAAAGTTGAGGCAAGTGCAAGGTTGCACTTGCATACGAGGGAGTGCAAGCATCTGGAGCTCAATTGCAGTGGCTGAGGCCCTGGTGTGTCAGTTTTCATCCCCATAAGAAATTTAAAAACTAACCATCGTGGTGGCACGCACCTTTTTTTTCAAATTTATTTATTTTTATTAACAACTTCCATGATTGTAAACAATATCCCATGGTAATGCCCTCCCCCCCCCCACATTCCCCTTTGAAACTCCATTCTCCATCATATCCCCTCCCCCTCACAATCAGTCTCTCTTTTATTTTGATGTCTTGATCTTTTCCTCCTCTTATGATGGTCTTGTGTAGGTAGTATCAGGCACTGTGAGGTCGTGGATATCCAGGCCATTTTGTGTCTGGGGGGAGCACGTTGTAAGGAGTCCTACCCTTCGTTTGGCTCTTACATTCTTTCTGCCACCTCTTCTGCAATAGACCCTGAGCCTTGGAAGGGGTGATAGAGACATTGCAGTACTGAGCACTCCTGTCACTTCTTTCCAGCACTATGATGCCTTCTGAGTGGCACATACCTTTAATTCCAGCACTAAGGAGGCAGAGGTAGGAGGATTGCCGTGAGTTCAAGACTACCCTGAGACTACATAGTGAATTCTAGGTCAGCCTAGGTAGAGTGAAACCCTACCTTGAAAAACCAAAAAAAAATTTTTTTTGAGTAATAATAATAAAAAAAAGTAATGGATGGATTAGTGGTTAAGGTGCTTGCCTGCAAAGCCTAAGAGTACATGTTTGAATCCTCAGGTCCCACATAGCCAGATGCAGTGACACAAGAGTGCAATGTCGCACATGCATACAAGGGGGTGCACACATGTGGCATTTGTTCACAGCAGCTGACAGGCCCTGGCATGCCCATTCTCTCCTGCCTCTTTCTGTCTCTCTCTCAAAAATTCAAAAAGGCTGACATGGTGGTGCACATCTTTAATCCTAGCACTCTGGAGGCAGAAGTAGGAGGATCACTCCGAGTTTGACGCCACCCTGGGACTACATAGTGAATTTCAGGTCAGCCTCGGCTACAGTGAGACCCTACCTCATAAATCACCCCCAAAAAAGTTATTTTGTTTGAGACAGACCTTGAACTCACTTTGTAGCTGAGGATGACCTTGAACTCCTGGTCCTCCGCAGGTGTGTTCCACGATGCCTGGTTTACATGCAGTACTGGGCATGCGACCCAGGACTTCATGCACGTTGTGTGTTAGGCTGTCGCTGTGCCAGTGGAGCTGTGTTTACACTTCAGCCCCTATTCTGGGGTGTTGAGATAGTTGAGTCCAACTTGCTTCCTAAGTGAGCCCCTACCTGTTACTGGGGACTGGGTCATGTGACAGAGTCGAGGGGATGAACACAAAGGCTGAGCAACAGGGCTGGGC
Organism: Dipus sagitta; assembly: GCA_036346955.1. Lineage (NCBI taxonomy): Eukaryota > Metazoa > Chordata > Mammalia > Rodentia > Dipodidae > Dipus > Dipus sagitta. The sequence goes on from CM070782.1 coordinate 25,360,069, forward strand.
TCCAGCCTCCCTGATCTCTAGCAGCCAGGGAGCCAGAGGAGGCTCACTGCTGACCACAGCCACTCTGGCTCCACCAAGTTCCATTCGTTTGGTCGTGCCGCTGGTCGGCCGCCGCCCTCTGCACAGGCAAGTCTCATTTCCTTGGTGTCTCCTGCAGGTCGCCCTCCGCCCCGAGGTACCCGCCCAGCTCCAGGGGGCTGCATCCAGCCCAGGGGCCCCATCGAGCAGGTGTACCAGGAGATCGCCATCCTCAAGAAGCTGGACCACCCCAACGTGGTGAAGCTGGTGGAGGTGAGGGGTATGCCAAGGAGGAAGGAGAGGGCTGATGGCCAGACAGCTCATCACTAGTTTCCAGGAAGAGCCAAGTCACACCAGAGGGCATGCAGCAGAGCCAAGGCACCTGTTGCCCCAGGCTCCTTTACCGTGGTTACTTCATATTTTTGCTATCACCACACTCCTTTGAAAAACAGCACAGAGTATTTATGCAAGACTAGGTATTATGACAGCCAGATCCTCTAACAAAGTCACAGTCACTAAGGATGTGTATTGCCCCATACCCTTAATCCTGCCAACTGGGAGGCTAAGATTTCTGGTCTGTAGAGGATTCCAAGTCAGCTTGTGACCAAGTGAGACCCTTCCCTAACGAAAGAGGAAACAAAAGCACTATAAATCAGGAAGCAACAAATGACAAGCCCAAAATACAGCTTATTTAAGAATGACAAATCCGACCATCCATCAGATTTAACATGTAATTTATCCTGACATGGAAGGTGCAGTTAGCACTTCCGATTCAAGCCTGTATACCAGGCTTATTTGGTGGGTACTGACCTGGTGTAATCCCAATTACCTTTTGGGATGGTTTTGACCTCAATTATGCTGCGCTCCTGCTTGGGTCCCCCTTTTGTTGCGCTGTGGGCTCAGGTAGACTGGCTGGGTCGCTGGATCACTGCTCTGGTCGCCAGTGCTGGGTGCTGTGTAGGTGATCTCCCTTCCCCTGGTCTCTGGTGCTTGCTGGCACTTGTGCTGGCAGTGGGGGAGGGGAGGCTGTGGATGGTGGCTGAGGTTCTCCCACTGGTCATCGCGATCCTCTTCCTCATGAGCCGCTTCTGCCTGCTTCTGTGGGCTCTGGATGCTCTGGATTTCTCCTACTTCTCTTCTGCAGTTGGAAATTTCTTTCTCACTTTTTAGTAGAAGAGTGTATTTTGCTGTTTTTTTTTTTTTTTTTTTGCCTTTTTCTCCCCTAGGCTGCTTTGGCATGGTTGCTATGTTGCCTTCTTAACTGGAACTTTTCACCACACTCCTTAAAACAGTTTATTTTTCCCATTTTACAGATGCAAAAGTTGAGACTGTGAGCTTGCCCTTTGCCCGTTTCTGTGTCTTTGAAGCTGACTGTCTTACTAGTACACATATAGGTAGTTGGAACACAGAAGTAGCCACACACATTAAACAAGAACACTACTGTGTTTTGATAAACATTTGTTTACAGAATCATGAAGAGAGTTGGCTTTGAGACACATGCTATATTTAGAAAATGTCTGATTTAGGTTAGCAGTTCTTGGACTTTTGTCTCAAGACCTGTTTATGCTCTTTAAAATGACTGAAGGCCTTGTGTTAGGGTTTTTTTGTTGTTTGTTTATTTTTTGATTTTTATTTATTTATTTATTTTTGGTTTTTCGAGGTAGAGTCTCACTCTAGCCTAGGCTGGCCTGTAATTCATTATGGAGTCTCAGGGTGGCCTTAAACACAAGGCAATCCTCCTACCTCTGCCTCCCGAGTGCTGGGATTAAAGGCGTGCGCCATCACGCCCAGCTGTGTTGCTATCTTAAACACCTATCCAAGAATAGCTTGTGGGAGGAAAGGGTTTATTTTGGCTTACAGACTTGAGGGGAAACTCCATGATGGTAGGGGAAAACGATGGCATGAGCAGAGGGTGGACATCACCTCCTGGTCAACATCAGGTGGACAATAGCAGCAGGAGAGTGTGACAAACACTGGCAAGGGAAAGCTGGCTATAACACCTATAAGCCTGCCCCCAACCATGCACCTCCTCTTGGAGGCACCAATTCCCAAATTGCCACCAGCTGGAGCCCTAGCATTCATATAAGTACCATGCACTAACCGACTGTGCCACTGGAGCTCCAAGAGACCCAGCATTCAGAACACATAGGTTTATGGGGACACCTGACTCATACCACCACAGCGGGTTCTGTTGCTCTGGGCTGGCTTTGAGCTGAAGCAGAAACATCACAACAGCTGGGGTGTGTGCCAGAGACTGTTGACCTCATGGTGGCCAGGATGTAGAGAGTGGGTCAGGAAGGAGCCAGAGACAAGCTATCCTTCCTATGCACACCTTTAGGTTTTTATTTATTTATTTGAGAGTGACAGAAAGAGGCAGAGAGAGAGGGAAAGGGAGGGAGGGAGAGAATGGGTGCATTAGGGCCTCCAGCCACTGGAAATGAACACCAGATGTATGCGTCACCTTGTGCATCTGGTTTATGTGGGTCCTGAGGAGTTGAGCCTCAAACCAGGGTCCTTAGGCTTCACAGGCAAGCGCTTAACTGCTAAGCCATCTCTCCAGTCCTTTTTTGTTGTTGTTGTTTTTCAAGGTCAGGTCTCACTCTAGCTTAGGCTAGCCTGGAATTCGCTGTGTAGTCTCAGGGTGGCCTTCAACTGCCTCGTGAGTGCTGGGATTAAAGGCATGTGCCACCACACCCAACTTTTTAATGTGTTTTTGAAAAATATTTTTATTTATTTGAAAGATACACATATACATGGGGTGGGAAGGAAAGTGAGAGAGACAGACACAGACATTGAGAGCATCCCAGGACCTCCAGCTACTACAGATGAACTGCATAGGTGTGTACCACTTTGCACCTGGCTTTATGTGGTTGTTACAGTTACCTTCTTGTTGCTGGGATACATTCAAAGCCAACCTGAAGCAGCTTATGGGAGGAAAGGGTTTCTTTCAGGCTTACAGGTTCCAGGAAAAATTTTATCATAATAGAAGAAGCTCACTCCATCATGTACCCACAGCACAGAGAAAACTGCCTGCACTAGCAAGTGTGAACAGCCAGAGCTCAAATTTGCTGTCTTCACACCTAGTTGGGTTAGATTCAAGATCTGCCCTCAGTGACTTACCTCTTCCAACAGGGCTCCATCTACTGAAGACTAAGCAGGAAGCTTAATCAAAAATACCTAAGGTGGGCTGGAGAGATGACTTAGCAGTTAAGGTGCTTGCCTGTGAAGCCTAAGGACCCAGGTTTGATTCCCCAGTACCCATATAAGACAGATGCACAAGGTGGCAATGCTTCTGGAGTTCATTTGCAGTGGCTGGAGGCCCTGGGTGCCCATTTTCTCTCTGTCTTATCTTCCCCCTCTCTCTCAAATAAATAAATAAAAATTTTAAAAATACCTTAAGGCTCTGGGGGAAACACATTTACATTCAAACCACCACATGTGAGTACTGGGGAATTGAGCCTGGCTGGTAGGCTTTACAAGCAAGTACCTTTAACCACTGAGCAATCTCCTCAGCTCTAAATGCACACTTTTGAGTTCATCTACATTCTCCAGCTTAGCCTCACTTCCTAAAATTTCCACCCAAATAGTGTCAGGAGTTGGAGACTAAGCCTTCAGCTGAGACTGTGAGGGACACTTCATGTTCAAACTACCACAGCCCCTCAGTATACTATTACTTACGTCAATTATATTTATTCATATTTACCACACTAGAATATAAACTAATAAAATTTAAATTATTTATGAATTCATTTAAAAACAATAACTCTGTCAGATGAACATGAGTAATACATTTTATGAAAAATAACCATTTTCTAAAGCCAAAAAAGTAGAAAAGTGGCACAGTTTTGCATGTTTTGCAAGGGAAATGTGACTGAGTTGGTGGAGTGCAGAGTCGGACCCCAGCACAGCCTACATGGGGTGTGGTGGTACACACCTGTAATCCCAGCAGGAAGATAAGAGTTCCAGGGCCCCCTCAGCTATATAACAAGTTTAAGGCCAGCCTGGGGTTACATGGGACCCTGTCTCAAAAAAAAAAAAAAAAAAAAAGGCATCTGCCTCTTTTGTAATCCCTGGAAACCCTCTTTTTTCTACCTTTTTTTTTTTTTTTTTTTTTTTTTTAGTTTTTCGAGATAGGGTTTCACTCTAGCTCAGGCTGACTTGGAATTCACTATATAGTCTCAGGGTGGCGTTGAACTCCTGGGAATCCTCCTACCTCTGCCCCCTGAGTGCTGGGATTAAAGGCATGTGCCACCATGCCCGGCAAACACTCTGCTTTCTAATAGAAGCTTAGGTTTAAGGTAAAATTAGTCTCCATCTAGTAGACTCTTTGAAAGTCTCTTGAGGATCCTATCCCTGGAGGTTGGGTTATGTCTGAAGCATCGCTGTTCTACATGTAAGCACTGTTAGAAGGACTGGGTTGTTGTTCACAGTGCCATGGAGTGTCTAGTGGGAGCAGTCAGCTCAGCCGGAAGCAGATGGGAAGGCTTCTTGGAGGACGTGATGTTTGACATGGCTCTGGTAGTTCCCTGGCAGGAGATAACGGAAGGACATTGCTTGGGAAGGAACAGCATGTGCAAAGGGCAGGCACTGCTGTTTGGGGAGATGAGAGACTCTAACCCTTGCTTGGGTCCAGGGTGTAGAGCTCTAGGTGAGCTCTTGGTCTGACTTTCCCTCAGGGCTCCAGGTGGATTGCTTGGCTTGGACTGGAATGCATCACCTTCTCAGTGTCTGCGTTCTCTCTTGTGCACCTTGGGTAGCTAGGGAATGTGGGTGTGATGTAGGAAGAGGTAGGTCTATTTAGTCTATCCTGCCTGTGTCTTTCCCCAAAGGAAAGAAATGGAATCTACAGGCCGTGTCCCTCTGTCCCATTGCTAACCTAGTTCATGATCTCAACCCCCTATTGCTGGTGTTGGCCACCTTAGAGAAAGCCCAAAGCATATGGAGTACAAGTGGTCCTGGTGGGATCACTCGTTCCCCAGGGCCCTATGGCATCTGACCTTTTTACTCAACAAGGCTCTGCCAGCCCATCTGTTGGTTTACGTGTCTGTCAGGTGTTTCCCAAGTACCTACTGTGTGCCCAACTCTGTATGGGGCACTACTGAGACAGCCAAGGTGGGCATAGCCCAGTGCCTGCAGAGAGGCAGGGGCAAGCATGGAGAAGTTTCCAGCTGGGAGTCGGGGTGGAATGGAGTTGCTTGGTAGAAGGCTACCTGAGCCCAGGGAGGGTGTGAGATGGATTTTCATCCAGGTATGAAATGTTTCTGAAGAGGCTTCCTTCCTTCCTGCATCTGCCGCATCTTTCATACAGATTAAGAAGAAAGGTGGGATGTGCGCCCTCTTGTGGGCACATGCAGGCACATGTTCCTGCTTCTTTTGTCTTATGTTTTCTCTCTTTTTTTTCTCGGTTCCCGTGGCTGTGCCAACAGGTCCTGGATGATCCAAATGAGGACCACCTGTACATGGGTAAGAGGCATTTTCTTCCACCACTCATGCTGAGGCAGCTGCACATTAAATGCCAGGCAGCAATAGCCTTAAAGCATGCCACCAAATATAGCTTCTGCTTTCCTGGTCCAGCTGGGCCTGACAATGAGCCCTGCAAAACCCACACCTCTGTTTTGAAGCAGGAGGTATAAGGGAGTTTTAGAATATGTGTTTTGTATTTTTTCATTGCAATGCTGTTGAGCATCTGCTGCATCCTGGTGCTGTAATAGGTACAGAGGATGCTGTGGTAAGAAATCCATGCCCAGCGAGCTCCCCATTTTGAGCATGCATAGATAACATATAGGGAGAGACTAAGGCAGTAAGAAGAGTGGGAAAACCCAGCCTGGAGTCCAGAAGTTTCTGGATAGTCACAGGGTATCAACTTTGCACAAGGTTAGAAATGTTAGGCCAGTGGAAAAGCTAACAGTGGTAACTGAATGCCTCAATAATTACTATCAGATTCAGCAGTTTCCTGGCTTTTTTTGTTTGTTTGTTTCTTGAGGTAGGGTCTTGCTGTAGCCCAGGATGACCTGGATTTCACTATGGAGTCTCAGGCTGTCCTCAAATTCATGGCAATCCTCCTACCTCTGCCTCCCAAGTGCTAGGGTTAAAGGCATGCGCCACCACACCCGGCTCTAAACTTTTTTTATTGACATCTTCCATAATTATAGACAATAGACCAAGATAATTCTCTTCCCTCCCCCACTTTCCCCTTTACATATCCACCCTCCATAATATCCCCTCCCCCTCTCAGTTAGTCTCTTTTATTTTGCTGTCATCATCTTTTTCTCCTGTCATGAAGGTCTTGTGTAGGTAGTACCAGGTACTGCGATGCCATGGATATCCAGGCCATTTTGTGTCTGGAAGATTGCATTGTAAGCAGTCCTACCTTTCCTTTAGCTGTTAACATTCTTTCTACCACCTCTTCCACAATGGACTCTGAGCCTTGGAAGGTGTGATAGAGATGTCTCAGTGTTGAACATTCCTTTGTCATTTCTTCTTAGCACGATGGTACCTTTTGAGTCATCCATGGTTATTGCCATCTGAAAAGAAAAGCTTCTCTAACCAAAAGTGAAAGTAGCATTAATATATGGGTATGAACATTAAGAAAAGTGCTTACAGGGCAGTTTGTTGAACATAATATATGCATTTAGCCAGACAAGAGCAGGTGTTAACTCTCCTAGGGCTCATGACCTCTATTGTTTTGGGGCATCAGGGACCTCCCTGGCTAGCAACTCACTGGAAGGTATCCCTTCCCTTGCACTGAAAATTTTCTAGTAACCATCTGTGGCTTCTGGATACACCATTGTCCAGAAAAGTATGTTTCTATGTGACTTAGTCATACTCTCTTCAGTTTTGATTAACCCTCCCCCAACTCTTTCTTTAAAAAATATTTTTAAAAATTATTTACAAGCAGAGAGAGCTAGATGACATATACATATACATGGAGAGAGGGACAGGGAGAGAGAAGAGAAAATGGGCATGCCAGGGCCTCTAGCTACTGCAAACGAACTCCAAATGCATGTGCCACTTTGTGCACATGGCTTTATGTGGGTAGTGGGGAATTGAACTTGTTGTTAGGCTTTGCAGGCAAGCGTCTTAACTGCTGAGCCATCTCTCCAGCCCTCCGTGGCTATTTTGGGTACTAGAAGTAAAGCCAGTTTGTGGTCCTGGGGACATGAGGAATCTCTGGTCTTCAGTAAAGCAGGATATTGGGCAGTTTGGGGTTGGTGGACTGTGTCCCTCCCACTTCCCATCTTTGTGCCTCTTCATACTGCTACAGTTTGGAGGTAGGGTGGATAAGGTGGGTGGACCAGGAGGGAGGTGGATTTCCAGTGTCACAGTGTGACAGTTTACCTCCTTCTCTTCCCTACAGTGTTTGAACTGGTCAACCAAGGGTGAGTGTTCAGCTTCCAGGCATGGTGTCAGAGGCTTGTCTACCTGCAAAGCTGAGTGAAGGGAGCCAGGCTCTTTGGGGTCAGGGTCGGTGCTGGCTTGCCTCGTTCACACGTGTGTCAATCTTTCAGGCCTGTGATGGAAGTGCCTACCCTCAAACCACTCTCTGAAGACCAGGCCCGTTTCTACTTCCAGGATCTGATCAAAGGCATTGAGTATTGTAAGCAGGGCTTGTGGGAGGACTCTTTGCCCAAGGGCTAGTTAGTGATCCTGTCACTGAGTAGAACATGGAATGTGTCTTATTTCCCTACTGGAACATGAGGAGGTGGGCAGGGAAATAGCACTGTGTCAAATGCAGAGGTCATACTCAGCTTCATACAACTGGCCTGGGCTATGCTTCTTCCTGCCAAGAAAAATGAAGAGTCATAGTAATAGTGAGCTTTAATCCAGCACTTTCTATGTGAATTAGGCACAGTGGGGCTCTCCTTGCATAATCTCTGACTCTGGGATGGGGATCCTGTTAACTCCTCTGTGGAAAGAGGATAAAGGACTGGGGCGGGGGCCGGGTTCTAATGGGTAGAGAGATCCTTTCTGTTCCTATTGAATGTTTTGGCTTGTACCCCTGCCCGTCACATGGGATTCTTGTGACAATTAATTGGGATAAATGTGAAAAAACACAGCCATGGCCTGATGCTCATTGAAGGGTGTCAGTGCTCTTATTACATTTTCATTATCCTGGAGACGGCACTTGGGATTCTAGACTGTTGTCTGTTGCCATCCACTGATATTGGCAGAAACAGTGCTAAGTCCCTAATTGTGGTTTACACCTTAAATGAGCCTACTTTGGCCATGGTTGGCTTGGTGACTAAGGTGTGTGTTGGCTATTGGAACGTGAAACTGTGTGATTTTGACTCAACAAAACTTTCTATACACTATGATTTGACTATAGCAAGGGGTTACAAATTGTTATAGGTGGTTGATGTTTTTATTTATTTATTTATGAAGAGAGAGAGAATATGGGTACACCAGGACCTCTTGCCATTGCAAATAAACTCCAGATGCATACACCACACTTTGTGTATCTGGCTTTACGTGGGTACTGGGGAATTGAACCCTGGCTGGAAGTTTTTGCAACCAAGTGCCTTTAACTGTAGAGCCATCTCCGCCGTCTCGTTGGTGTTTTGAGAATGCAGTAAATGACCTTGCATACTCTTTCCCCATAGCTTTCAGAGCATGGTGGAAGGGGAAGGCTGGGGAAAGCCTTGGGGCTTGGGAGAGGCACCAAGAGCATTCTGAGATCCTGAGGGTTTTTGTGTGTTTGTTTTTGCCCCTTATCTACTATTGGCATCTAACCCATACCTAGTACACTACCAGAAGATCATCCATCGGGACATCAAACCTTCTAACCTCCTGGTGGGAGAAGATGGTCATATCAAGATCGCTGACTTTGGAGTGAGCAATGAGTTCAAGGGCAGTGATGCCCTCCTCTCTAACACCGTGGGCACACCTGCCTTCATGGCACCAGAATCACTCTCAGAGACCCGCAAGATCTTCTCAGGGAAGGTAGGTTTGGACCTGCCTGAGCCACTGACTTCTGTCTGTATCAGGGTTCTTTGGTTGTAAGTAGTACAAATCCAAGACAAGTGGCTAATACAGCTATCCCATTGGGTCACATAGTTGAAGAAAGGGTGTATTTGACTTTGACCTCAGCTAGATACAGGGGCTGAAACAGGAATCTTTGTCTCTCTTCTTTCAGCTGTTTTCCTTAACTGGTTTCCCCTACTGGTGGGTAAGACACTAGCATCTCCTATCAGGTGACCAACCTCAATAGCCAGAATATTCCTCTCTGAATAACAACAGCAAACAGTCCTGAGACTGAACTAGCTGTGATTGGCCCAGTGTGGGTCCTGTGCCCATCCTTGGCCCTATCAGTTATAGCTGAGGGTGATTTCATTGGTGAGGCCCGAGTCATACACTCAACAAGGAGGCTAGGAGATTGGGTCAACTCCACTCAACTGTGGATTGAGAAGAGGTGGTTCCCCAAGGACGCTGGATGCTTAATTGCTGTGCAGGCAAAAGCAGCAGATGCCCTTACCTGCCCTTGGCCCGTCACATTAAACTCTCTTTTCTTGCAGGCCTTGGATGTTTGGGCCATGGGTGTGACACTGTACTGCTTTGTCTTTGGCCAGGTAAGAAGTGGGCTTTCTTATTTCTGAGTGCTATGGGTGGCTATCTAAATTATGGTCTCCTTGAAGAGACAGTACTTACTCTGTAATTTTTATTTCCACAGCTCTATGTAAATATAAAAAAGGATGCCCTTCTCAATGTACATACCCATGTATGATAGTCTCACCTGCAGAAGTGGTCTGATAAGACAGAAGGATTGGTAGAGACCTTGGAGACTGGCGATAGTTGATGATTTAGAGTAAGGACAACAAACATGCAACTTGTCCCCGTTCCTGAGCCCAGGACAGACATCACTAATCAGCCACTGCACTCTTTCCTTTACCCCGTACAGCTTTGATATTCTTTTATCAGACTGCGTTCTTAGGCTCTGTAGTCAAGGAATGGAACTCCAGTCCATTCAGCATTATTGATTTGCGGAGTGGTGTTTTGTCTTTTTTGTTATTGCAGTTCTGCTGTTGTCTCAGTATTGCTGATGCTTACAGACTTCTTTTCAGTTGCGAAGTTCAGTTTGACTCTGGACAATAAAGACATGGGTCTTCCCTTCATGAACTTGTGCTCCTGTGGAAGAAAGCATAAGACTTGTTCTGTGTAGAAACAAAGGAAATTGGAGTATTTTTCGCCCAACATTTAAAAAAAATTTTTGTGTTATTTTTATTTATTTATTTGAGAGTGACAGAGAAAGAGGCAGATAGAGAGAGAGAGAATGGGCGTGCTAGAGCCTCCAGCCACTGCAAACGAACTCCAGATGTGTGCGCCCCTTGTGCATCTGGCTAATGTGGATCCTGGGGAATCAAGCCTCGAACCGGGGTCCTTAGGCTTCACAGGCAAGTGCTTAACCGCTAAGCCATCTCTCCAGCCCAGCCCAACGTTTTTCTAAAAGTTTTATTTATTTGTAAGCCGAGAGAGAGAGGAGAGAGAGAGATATAGAAAATGGGCATGCCAGGGTCTCTAGCCACTGCAAACGAACTCCAGACACACGTGCCCCTTGTGCATCTGGCTTACGTGGGTCCTGGGGAATTGAACCTGGGTCCTTTGGCTTTGCAGGCAAATGTCTTAACTGCTAAGCCATATCTCCAGCCCTGAGGGCATTATTCTTGATGGGTTCTATCTCAAGTCACTGCCCTTAAGTTCTTTTCTTAGGACAGGAGCAGATGAAGTGACATCCTACCCCCTTTTCCAATCACTCTAGCTCCATGCAGGAGTTCCTTCTTTGCCAGGTATGGTGGCATGTGCCTGGCATCCAAGCACTCAGGAAGCTGAGGCTGGCAAGAGTTTAAGGCCAGCTTCAGCTACGTAGTGAGGGCCTACCTCAAACAAAATAAGACATTTGCCTCCCACCCCAGCTCTCCAGCATCTCCCAGTTTCTCCTGGGCCAGGCTCTTGGCTTGATGAGGGCACTGAGTTGATTTGCCACCCTGGAGATGGCACAAACAAAAATGTACTTCAGAGTCAATTCATTTGAGGTATAAATCCTTCTTCTAGGTCATGTTGCCTCTTTGAACTAATGTTTATCTCTCTAGTAAAATGGGGATAATACTTCCTTATCTACCTGTCTTCCATGTGTTTGCCTATCTAGCCTGCCCATCCATCCATTTTATCACTAATTTAATTTAATTTATTTATTTGAGAGAGAGAAAAAGAGGCAGAGAATGACAGAGAAAGAGGCAGATAGAGAATGGGCATGTCAGAACCTCCAGCCACTGCAAACTCCAGACTCATGTGCCACCTTATGCCATCTGGCTTATGTAGGTATTGGGGAATTGAACCTAGGTCCTTAGGCTTTGCAGGCAAGTGCCTTAACTGCTAAGCCATCTCTGCAGCCCCACCCAGTTTATCTTTGAGCTAGTGATTAAACCCATACATGTGTTAAAAAGAAACTGCACCAGTGAGCTATGCCCCTAGCCCAATACTTATGTCTGCTGATCAGTCCATCCAGCCAGCCACTTATCCCTGAGCCGGAGATCAAACTCAGGGCCTTGTGCATGCCGAGCAGAAGCTGCACCACTGAGCTGTGTCCCTAGCGCAGCCCAGTACTCATGTCTAATGGCTTCTGGGAGGATGGACAGAACTAATTTGAATATTCATTAGTTCAGCAGATCTTTGCTAGCCCTTACTTTGTGCCAGGAACATTCCTTGACACTGGGGAAGTCCAAGCCAGACAGGAAGGCCTGCTGCGATCCTGGAAGTGGCATTCTAGTGGGAGTCAGCAAATGATGATGATGTCAGGAATAAGCACTGTGCTGGGGATTAGCATGGTTGGCAGGGATGGGGTGGGACTGAGAGGAGAAGCCTCTCAGAGGTGAGCCTCAGTTAGTCATGGTGGGAAAGAACAGTGCAGATGAGGCGGACAAGATGATTTCAGATAGAGGGTGCTGTAGACTGGGTGTTGGTTACAGATAACCTATGCGTCCTGAGCTGCCCACGCCCTCATGATCACTGCTGCTGCCCCTCGGCCTGTGAAAGTGTAGCGTTCTCAGTGTGTTTACTTGGCAAGGGGAGAAACGCATTTCCTGTTTTGTTTTTTCTTTTCTTTTCTTTTCTTTTTTTTTTTGAGGTAAGGTCTCACTCTAGCCCAGGCAGACCTGGAATTCTCTCTGTAGTCCCAGGCTGGCCTTGAATTCCTGGCCATCCTTCTACCTCTGCCTCTTGAGTTCTGGGACTAAAGATATTAAAAAAATTTGTTTTGTTTTGTTTTCTGTTTTTTTGAGGTAGGGTTTCACTCTAGCTCAGGCTGGCCTGGAATTCACTATGTCTCAGGGTGACCTCCAACTCACTGTAATCCTCCTGCCTCTGCCTCCCAAGTGCTGGGATTAAGGTGTGTGCCATCATGCCTGGCTCAGATATTTATTTATTTGAGAGAGAATGATAAAGGCAGAGAGAGAGGGAGGGAAGGAGGGAGAAAGGGTATGCCAGGGCCTCCACCCAGTACAAGTGAACTCAAGGTCATGCTCCACGTACTGCATCTGGCTTATGGGTACTGTGAAATCAAACCTCAGTCCTTTGGCTTTCAGGCAAGCACCTTAACACTAAGCCATTTTCCAGTCCCAACACACTGGGTTTAAAAAAATTTAATTATTTGCAAACAGAAAATGAGAATGACTATAGATAGGTATGCTAGGGTCTCTAGCTGCGCAAACGAAGTCTAGATATATGTACCTCTTTGTGCATCTGGCTTTACATGGGTATTGGGGAGTCGAATGTTAGGCTTTGCAAGCAAGTACCTTAACTGGTCAGTCATCTCTTCAGTCCTGAGCGTTTGCTTCTGTGCAAGTAGGACACTGAAGTTGTGTTATACAGGGAGGCAATGATGTGGTGGATGAGGACTCCAGTCCTAGGATATTCCTGTTCCTTCTAGAGCTAGGGGGATGAAAGCTACTTCCTCACCAGCCTGGGCCACTGCTGTTGATTTCTCTTTTGTAATTCATGAAGAATGATAAAGGGGCAACCAGTGACCACCACACTGTCTCTGGCTTCTCTTCACAGTGCCCATTCATGGATGAACGGATCATGTGCTTGCATAGTAAGATCAAGAGTCAGGCCTTAGAATTTCCAGACCAGTGAGTATTATCTGTCTGTCCTTGGTCACCTCCCTGTGAGTCCTCGGCAGTACTGTTTCTGAGTTTTCTCTGTTCTACTCCTGACATGCTCTCCCTCTAGGCCTGACATAGCTGAGGACTTGAAAGACCTTATCACCCGGATGTTGGATAAGAACCCAGAGTCAAGGATTGTGGTGCCAGAAATCAAGGTACTGGGGGTGGGGGGAACTGCTGGCCCCAGAGGCCAACATTTAAGGCCTGTGTCCTGTGCTTGGAATTGTTTGGCTCCACTTCTGTTCACAGCGCCATGCCCTCCTTGGCACTGCTGCCCTCCCATGTCTTGGGGCTCTGGGCTGCTGGAGGCTGACAAGGGGTGGGGAGGATGGTTCGTGGAATGTTCAGTGTGATCATGGGAGTGGGATCTGTGACCAACCAGCTGGGTCGCCTGCGCTTGCTCTCATTGGCTTGTGCTGATGGTGTCCATCCTTCAACGAGTGACCTGGGGCTTCTGAGTGCTTCATGCCACGCTGCTCAGGTCCTTTCTGTGACCCTGTCAGAGTTGTGGCCAGCCCCTTTGAGAACTTGTAGTGATAGTGGGAGCAATTTGACCACTCCAGCTACTGAATTCCACTCTGTTGCAGGAAGCACTTTCGAGAGAAACTTGTCCACCCTCACTCTCTGCTGATGGAACACACACACACACACATACAGCCCTTTATTTTATTTTTTAGTTTAGCTTAGTTTTTTGGTTTTTCGAGGTAGGGTTTCACACTAGTCCAGGCTGACCTGGAATTCACTATGTAATCTCAGGGTAGCCTCGAACTCACGGTGATCCTCCTACCTCTGCCTTCCTAGTGCTGGGATTAAAGGTGTGCGCCACCACGCCTGGCCACATATGGCCCTTTAAGTAATCTCTCTCTCTCTCTCTTTTTTTTTTTTTTTTTTGAGGTAGGGTCTCACTCTAGCTCAGGCTGGCCTTGAACTCATGCGATCCTCCTACATCTGTTTCCTGAGTGCTGGGATTAAAGGCGTGTGCCACTATAACCTGATTTACATAATCTTGAGATGGGGCTGGGGATGTGGCTTTGTTATACAGTGCTTGCCTAGTATGTACAAAGTACCAGGTTTGATTCCTAACACTGCACAAAGCGGGGTGTGGTGGTGCATGTCTGTTATCTCAGCACTTAGAAGACAGAAGCAAGAGGATCAAGAGTTCAAGGCCCATCTCAGCTACACAGAATGTTTGCTATTAGACCTTGTGTAAAAAAGGGGGAGGGGAATAAATCTTGAGCTGTTTTTCGGGGCTTTCTAGGCACCTGGCTAACTAGCAGTGGAGGGTAACTTAATAGGGGGAAGCCCAGAGGTCACAGATGAGGACTTGGATCCCAGGGTGGGAGTGGGGGACAAACACTGGCCTGGGTTCTCTCCTGAGTGTGTCCTTTCAGCTGGTACTACTGTGCCTCCCTGAGCCAGTTTTCCTTCCTGTGAGATAGAAGAATGCTGCCTGCCCTGAAGGGCGTCTTTGGTGTTAGGGAGAGTTGCTGGGGGTTGATGGGAGCTTCTCGGCCAGTTGGACAAGTCTGGTGCCGAGTTCACTTTTGCCACAACCTGGGACCAGATGGAGAGTTGGGTCTGCACACATCTCAGCCCTGTGGTGCCTCACAATCTCTGTCTCAGCTTTTTCTCATTTCTTCCATCTCACTCACTCATCTACCCTCTGCCTGGCTCACTAGCTCTCCTGCATGCCAGACTACAGTCCCTGGCCTCTCCTTCCTGCATGCCCTCTTTGGCTCCACTCACTGGCAGGGCCTGAGGGAGCCAGCGCGAAGGCCCCTCACCCCTCCTGTCATTCGTTGAAGCTGCACCCCTGGGTCACGAGGCACGGGGCCGAGCCATTGCCATCGGAGGATGAGAACTGCACGCTGGTCGAGGTGACCGAAGAGGAGGTCGAGAACTCGGTCAAACACATTCCCAGCCTGGCGACCGTGGTAAGGTGGAAAGGTCCACTAAAGAGAGCCTGAGTGAGCCCAGCAAGAACAGGGCTGGACACAGGCAGATGCTGAGAAATAAGCAGATGTGGGGCCTAAACATCAGAGCCAGCCAGGGGCTGCCCCTAACCCCCAGCTACTCACTGGGGCAGGGAGCCCCTGGGCCTCCCATTTTCCTTAGAGATGGCTGGCCCCCATGCAGGGGTCATGCTGTTCCTTCTAGGATTCCTGCTTTCATAGCACATCAAGGGAGACGGGCCAGGAGAATGAGGACGGCCAGGGCAGAAGCAGTGATGAGCCTGGAGCTGAGTTGTCTTAAGATGAAATTCCCATGCCTCATCTGCCATGTGGGTGGTTCTCAGGGCCAGCGCCTCCCACCTCAGAAAGTTCTTCCGGGATTCTGAGGCATGGAGTTTTGTGGCCTAGAACTTAGATCCTGGCTCAGAAGGAAGGAAGCCGTATGTGAAGACTTCGGGCCTGATCTCAGGGGCGGGGATCGCCCCACTGCCTGCTCCCAGCCTTAGATGAGGTCTAGTGGCAGGAGTTCCAGAGGTCCAGGCTTCAAGGAGCCCAAGGCCACCTTAGCACCTTAGAAGCCTAGGTTTTATCTGGCCAGTGCTGGCCAGGCAGGCAGGTAGGCCAGCAGGCCTTGGACTATCCGCACAGCCAGCACCCAGCCCCTCCAGGAGCCCGAGAACTGGCTCCTGCTCTTCCAGCTTTGCACCGCTCCTCCTGCTTATCCCACACTGCCTCTCTCCCTCAAAGCCTGAGCCCCTTGGCTGGGTACTCATCCATGTCTCCTCTCCCCCGCTTGGGGTTCTGCATGACCTTCACTCTTCCAGACTCACCCACACCCACTCACTTTTCCTACTCCACCCACCCACTCACTCTGTACTGTGGTGGGGGAGACAGCTGGGGTCTGACTGTACCCACTGTGGTGGCTCTGGGCCTGCCCCAGTCTGTCCCTCTGCTCATTATTGGGAGAAAGTGCCTGGCCCTGGAGGTCTGGAGTAGACATCTATCACTCAGGAAATGGGTTTTGAGCCATTTCAGAGCAGTTTCTCAGGCAAGGGGGCACAGAGGTCTGGCTGGTCCGGCCACTCTGGGAGGCAGATGGTGGTCACACAGGTAAATGTGTGCAAATACAGTGGAGAGGCTGTAAGGCATGTCCCTAGTGGAGGAATGTTTGGCCCTGTGATGGATCAGTGGTGGCTTCCTGGAACAAGGGGGTGAACAGCAGGGTGCTAACCAGCTGAGGGGGTTGGTGAGGAGCAGACAGCCCAGAAAGAGGGAGCAGCACAGCAGGGTTCAGCTTCTAGAAAGCCTGTACTGCTGGAGCAGAACAAGGTGGAGGTTTACATCTCACCCCTAAGAGCATGGACAGCTCCTGCAGGGAGGGGCAAACAGGTACTGGAAAGTGCTCCATGTGGGGAATTAGGACAGATACTCAGTGCCCATTGTGTGCCTAGCTCAAGATGACAGAGATAAGCAAGGGCTGATGCCAACTCTCAGGGGACGCTAGTGAGAAAGATAGACCAGAAACAAAAGTGTGACCTTCCTGTGGGATCAGAGCCAGCAGGAGGTTCCTGGAGGGGAGACTCACAGATACAGATGAGGCAAGGCAGTTACCCCAGGGGAGCAACACCCACCAAGGCCTGGAGGAAAGGGTCGAGTGTGTTCCAGGGCCTGCTGAGCACGTGCCATGCAGGAGAATGAACAGCAACCCCAGAGCCTCATGGCGTATAGCCTTCATTCTAGTTGACTGGCCTTTCCCCAAGGTAGGGTCTCGCTGTAGCCCAGGCTGACCTGGAATTTACTGTGTAGTCTCAGGGTGGCCTCACACTCCTGGAGATTCTCTACCCCAACCTCCCCAGTGCTAGGATTAAAGGCATGCACTACCATGCCCAGTGATCTTTCCTTATTGAAGTCAAAGTCGTGTTTAATCATTTCAGAGTGCTTGTTGTCACCTCCCTATGTCTGAACCATTTTCACCATATCAAAAGAAACCCTGCCTCATCCCAGAAGACTGTGGACCTGCTTTCTTTTTTGAAAAAAAAAATTATTCATTTATTTGAGAGAGAAAGAGGTACAGAGAGAGAGAGAGAGAATGGGCGTGCCAGGGCCTTCTGCCACTACAAATGAACTCCAGATGCATGTGCCACCTTGTGCATATCTGGCTTGTGTGGGTTCTGGGGAATCGAACCTGGGTCCTTTGCAGGCATGTGCCTTAACCACTAAGCCATCTCTCCACCCAAGGACCTGTTTCTGTCTCTGGGTTCACTGTACTGAATACTTCGCATTAGTGACTATATGCTATGTGGCCTTTGTATCAGCTCTCCAACCCTTTTTATGGCCAAATAACATTCCACTATACAGATAAACCACACTTTAAAAAAATTTTTTCAGTTGATGGACATTTGGGTATTTTCCCCTTTTGTAAACGAAAGCATTTTACAAAGTTTTCTCTTCTCTGCTCTTCTCTTTTCTTTTGAAGGGATGCTGACCTCAAACTCACTGTATAGCCAAGAACGACCTTGAATTTATGATCTGTTGCCTTCACGTCCAAGTGCTGAGATTACAGGGATGAGCCACAATACCCGGCTTCCTTTTCTTCTTAGCAACAAACCCTTGAAAATAATTAGAAGCTCAGTCTATACATGAAATCACTTGAAGAGGCACTGTGCTGTGATGGAAGGAGGGGTGAGGGTCCAAGCCTGACTCCTCAGTGACCCCAGCTCCTTTGACAAGTCACATCACAGAATGTAGTGCTGCAAAGCCTCTCCAAGGGGGATTAATTTGCTCCCTTGCTCCAGAACTTTCCAGGGTTCCATGGTCAGCAGCAGCAAAGCTCCAAACTTCTATGGGAGAAGAATTCCAAATGAAGGAGTGAGGGAATCAGAATGGGTTTAAGAAGGATGAAGGACAGAATGGGAGAGGTTAGAAGGTAGACCACTGAGCCACAGCGGTGCCCTGTGCTGCCTTCCACAGGCAGCCTGGCTTCCCAGCCAAGCTGTCTCCCAGCCTGGAGTAGGGTGAGTGAGGCACAGGGCAAAGTAGGCCCAGGCCCTGGGCATTCTTGGACCCTCATGTCACGTTAATGTGTGAACCAGCTATGTTTGGTGCCCTGGGATGTTTCCCAGCCTCAGTGACAATGTTATCCCTCGCCCAGCTCACCTCACCATGAGAAATCAACCCTTGCTCATTGCTGGAGGAATGTTAAAATGGCTCAGCCTCTGTAGCAAAGTCTGACAGGTCCTCAAAGTTACCGTAAGATTCAGAGCTGCCACTCTTAGTATACACCGAACAAAAATGAAAGCATTCTGTGTAGAAGATGTGCTTACACAAAGGTAGGAGCGTAAGCCCAGCATTGTGGCGCACGTCTGTAATCCCAGCACTCGGGAGGCAGAGGTGGGAGGATCACGGTGAGTTGGAGGCCACTCTGAGACTCCATAGTGAATTCCAGGTTAGCCTGGGCTAGAGTGAGACCCTACCTTGAAAAACAAACAAACAAAAGATGGGAGCATAGATGTTCATAGGATCACTAGTCACATCAGCCAAAAAGTAGAAACAACCCAAATGTTTGCCAGATAGTGAATAGATGAGCACAAAGGTAGTCCAGCCGCATACAGGGATATTATTAGGCCATAAAAGAGATGAAACACTGATGCTTGCTGTGACATGGATGAACTTAAAAATGATGCTAAGGGCTGAGATATAGCTCAATTTGTAGAGTGCTTTCTCAATATTCATGAAGCCCTGTGTTCAATTCCCCAGCACCACATAAACCACACATGGTGGCAAGAGGTTCAGAAGTTCAAGGGTATTCTTGACTACATAGGAAGTTCAAGGCCAGCCTGGGCTACATGAGCTCCTGTCTCAAAAAAAAAAAAAAAAAAAAAAAAAAACACCTATCTATCTGTCTGTCTATCTATCTCTGGAGAGAGACAGCTAAGCAGTTAAGGTGCTTGCTTGCAAAGCCCAAGGTTCAATTCCCCAGAACTCACATAAGCTACATGCACGTGGTGGCACATACGTCTGGTGTTTGTTTGCAGTGGCTAGAGGCTTTGGCAATACATTCTCTCTTTCTCATAAATAAATAAAATAAATAGGGCTGGAGAGATGGCTTAGCAGTTAAGGCACTTGCCTGCAAAGCCCGAGAATCCAGGTTCCATTCCCCAGAACCCATGTAAGTCAGATGCACAAGGTGGAATATGCATCTAGAGTTTGTTTGCAGTGGCTAGAGACCCTGGCATACCCATTGTCTTTGTCTCTCATAAATAAAAATAAAATATTTTTAAAAATCAATAAAATTTTGCTAAGCGAGAGAGGTAAGACATAAAAGGTCATGGACAGTATGATTCTATTTGTAGGAAATAACCAGAATTGGTAAATGTGCAGACAGAAGGAGCAGTAGTTACCAAAAGCTGTGGGGGAGAGATGGGAAGTTTCTTTGTCAGGTCACATAAATCTGAACTTGAATCATGGTGAAGTAAATATGCCAAAATCTACTGAACTGTATTCAGTTATTCTCCATATCTGTGACTTCCGTATCTGTGAACTAAGCCAACCTCAAGGTCAGGAATACAGGGACAAAAGAAAATTGCATCTGCATTGAGTATGAAGACTCCTTTCTCTGGTTCTCATTCCCTAAACAATGCCATGGAATGACCACATAGCACTTAGATTGTGTTAGTGATTATACATCATCTAGAGAGGGTTTCAGGTATTCAAGAGAATGTGCACAGGTTATATGCAAATACTGAACCATTCCACAGATTTTAGCAGGCTCATGGGGTTCTGGATACCCCCTGAATACCAAGGGGCAACTGTACTTTAGAGTGGTCAATCTTATCATTTTTAAATGTTATCTTAGTTTTGTTAAAGCAACCTCACCCCCAGAATTAAACCACATGTGTAAAAGTTTATTTCTCATTGGGGTGGAATGGGGTCACCTTCAAGATGAGAAAGATGAATGGGCCAGGAAGGCCCACCTAGTAATGGCCCAGGGGACACAGGTGAACCAGGTATGCCCAAAGGCTATGCAGCCAGATTTCCTGGAACCTAGGGCTATGGGGCTTGGTAGGCTGGGACAGAATTATGACCAGCCCCACATCCTGGAACTTAACTTGGTGGCTGGGGAACGGATGGCACTGGCTAGGTCTCCTGGGTAGGAAGGCTGCTGCCCTTTGTGAGCTGTGAGCCCTGGAACCTGGAAGGGACAGGAAGCAGGAAGGAGAGGGTGTTACCTGGAACTTCCATTGTGGCAGAGCCATCACTGGGTGCTCTCCCTCCTCAGATCCTGGTGAAGACCATGATTCGGAAGCGCTCCTTTGGGAACCCCTTTGAGTGCAGCCGGCGGGAGGAGCGCTCCTTGTCAGCACCTGGAAATCTGCTCATGTGAGTGTCTCCCACCTTTCTCTCAGATTGGGGGATAGACTTGGAGACCTTTCCAGCATACTGGGGACCTCAGCAGGCATTGGCTTTGCTCTCACTGGGCTCTGCCAGCATCCATGAGCTGGCAGTTGTCTTCACTGAAGTGTCACCTTCCTTAGGGAACTCATGCTTTCATTGGGGGTGTCTGGGCCATAGCACTCTGTAGCCCCACAAGCATTGGTGTTTTAGGGGGGTTGTTAGGCCCTGTGATGGGTGAGTCACGAGATCTTGCTTGGGGATTTTCCGTGTTAACACAGAGACAGGTCCACCCACTTGCTGACAAAGATGGCCCTGGTACTGGCTCTGTGCAGCCAGTGCTGGGGTCTGCTGCTCTGGGTGGGTGGTGGGCATCCCAAGGGTCCCTTCTTACTTCCCTTTTCCCTCCTCTGGCAATTCCAGCAAAAAAACAACCAGAGAGTGGGAGCCCCTGTCTGAGCCCAAGGTAACGCCTGCCTGCCTGCCTGTGCCTTCGCCTCCCCTCTGCAGGGGCCTGGGGGCGGGGCAGCTGCAGAGCACGTGGGTGTCTCCACCAGGCAGTTACGCCTTCTAGCTCAGGCTGCTGTGCCTCCTTCACTGCGGGCCTCCAGGGTTCAACTGAGGGGCTTGGGCCCGATGGCGGGTGTGCATGTGGGCTATCCTGCAGTGCATGGCGCTCCACTGGGAATGCCTGTGAACTCACCGAGGCCTTCAGGCCCAGCTGAGCACCCGCGTACCTCGTGCACGTAAATGGCATTGAAACTGTGTTGCAGCACCGGGATGCTCACTGATGTGTGCATGGTCAGAGTGTAGAGCAGGCCTGCTATGCTCCGTGGCTCTACAGTAGGGCTCCCCAGCACCTACTCCTCTCTGCTGGGTTAAGATCTAGAAAATAAGTCTTCTGCTGGTTAACCCATGAAGGATCTGAACTTTTCCCTTCCTGCTCAGCCGTCCTTCCATACATGCAGGCCAGTGTTACCTTCCAGGACAGATGAGCACTTCTGTCTTTGCAAAACTGGATGGACCTGGTTGGCAACTCTGCTGCCATTCTTGCCCCTTCTACCTCCAACAGGGTTGAGATGCCAGTGTCCTCACTGTCACTGAACCTGGGCACTCCCAAAGCAGCCATTTTCCAGCACTTGGGAGGTCAGGGTAGGAGACTGCTGCGAGTTTGAGGCCATCCTGAGACTACATAGTGAATTCCAGGTCAGCCTGAGCTAGAGTGAGACCCTACCTCAAAATACCCTCCCCCACAAAAAAATAGCAGCTTTATTAAGGGCTGAGGCTGTAGCTTCTTGGTAAGAGAGCTGGTCTACCATGCGCAAGGCCCTAGGTTTCATTCCCAGCAGTGCAAAACAAAAGCATCAACTTTATTGTATTGATAATTTATGTACCATAGCCCACCCATTTGAGGTGTATGGTATAGTCACAGTTGGCAGTTACCACAATGGAAGCCCAAAAACAGACCTTGCCCTTCTGAGGTATTCCCGCCCAAATTTCCTATTTCCCACCATCATCTAACCTTCCATACTTCCATATCTTCTATTTATTTATTTATTTTTAATTTTCTTTTGGTTACTTTATTTATTTATTTGAGAGTGACAGACAGAGAGAGAAAGAGGCAGAGAAAGAGAGAGAGAGAATGGGCGCACCAGGGCCACCAGCCACTGCAAATGAACTCCAGACGCATGCACCCCCTTGTGCATCTGCCTAACGTAGGTCCTGGGGAATCGAGCCTCAAACTGGGGTTCTTAGGTCTCACAGGCAAGGGCTTAACCGCTAAGCCATCTCTCCAGCCCCATATCTTCTATTTAAATTTTTTTTTTTTTTTACCTATTTTGGACATTTCCTTTTTTTTTTAGACAAGTCCAACAAACTGACCTTTTTTTTTTTAATGTGTGAGAGAGAATTGGTGCACCAGGGTCTCCATCCACTGCAGTCAAACTCTAGGCACATGCACCCCTTGTGTGGCCTTTTGCACTGCGTCACTTTGTGTGTCTGGCTTACATGGGACCTGGAGAGTTGAACATGAATCCTTAGGCTTTGCAGGCAAATGCCTTAACTGCTATGCCATCTCTCCAGCCTGACATTTGCGTGCGCTCTCCCTCTCTCTTTCTCTCTCTCTCTCTCTCCATATATATATATATATATATATATATATATATATATATATATATATGATATTTTTATTTACTTATTTAAGAGGAGGGGAGAATATGGGCATGCCAGGGCCTCTTGCCATGCTTAATGAACTCCAGACGCTACTTTGTGCATCTGCCTTTACATGGGTACTGGGTAATTGAACTCAGACCATCAGGCTTTACAAACAAGCACTTTTAACCACTGAGCAATCTTTCTAGTCTGACATTTCCTTTAAATAGAGTCATACAGTATGTGGCTTTTGTGTCTGGTTTCTTTCCCTCAATGTCACTTGAAGCTCACTCATGGTGCAGCATGTCAGCATTTCATTCCTTTTTGTGAGTGAATAATATTCGGATGGGCCACACTTTGTCTGTCCACGCATCCATCAGTGGACGTTGTCTTTGTGTTGTGGCTGTCACAAAGGAATGGTGCTGCATGAACATGAGTGTACAAGTGGAAACTGTGCCTCTTTGTTAGCAGTTGGCTTAAGAGCAAACCTATTGGCTGCCTGTACCTTGGGAGCCAGGGCTTATGTAGTGATCTAGGAGAATACTTGTTTGTTTGGGAATTGTTTGTGCTTTTGAGAGAAGCCAGCTGTCCAGAGTAGAGCCAGGGAGTTGCATGAGCATTTACAATAACATGTGCTTTTAAGCAGCGCAGAGGCTGCCCTGGTCTTCACCTTGCTCCCAGATGATCCCATGGCTCTGCTCTAGGCTTGAGTGGAAGCCTTTCCTGAGCTCTTTTGTTCTACCCTCCATAATAAGGTCAGCCGTTATGTCTCCTGTCTGTGAACAAGGCTGCCCTCCCTCCTCCCCTCCCCCTCCCCTTTCAGTGCTGAGGACCGAACCCAGAGTCTTAACACTTACAAGGCAAGTGCTCTTCCACTGAGCTAAATCCCCAACCCTCTTTGTTTCTTTTTTATTTTCAATGTAATCAAAATTGCAAGATACCAACAGAATGAGCTTGGCTCACAGGGTGTCACTGTCCCTTTAGCCCCTTGTCGGTGGTCCCAGCAACATCTGGGGCTCCCTGCCTGCAGCCCATGCGAGCGCCTAAAATTTATCGCGTCCTGAGAGACCCTGGACTGAAGCCTGCCTGCTCTTTGCAGCCAGACTCAGCCTGGATCAGCTGGCGGCTTTGAGGGTAGGATCTGAGGGCCTGATTTCATATCTAGGAACAGCTTTTACCTGCCC
This sequence comes from Dipus sagitta, assembly GCA_036346955.1. NCBI lineage: Eukaryota > Metazoa > Chordata > Mammalia > Rodentia > Dipodidae > Dipus > Dipus sagitta. The sequence continues at coordinate 25,383,919 of CM070782.1, forward strand.
AGGAGCTTTCACCTCCTCTTCTGTGTCAGGAACATTAAAAGCCAGATAATGTGATTTTCACTTGATCTTAGCCACAAGGCTGAGAAGCCAATAGATAATGTGATTTTCAAAGAGGCATTTCTTCCTAGAGATGTGCACACATCATGATATCCCTTGTTTGGAGACAGAGGATCCTGTGCAGACAGGGCTTACAGATCATTGTTGGGAATGATGGACAGTAGCCCTGAGTGGTGAATCTGGTAGCTTTCCTTATAAGCTTGAGAGGCCAGGGGCTGGACCCCCTCCTTAGAGATTGACCCTCCTGTCTACTGAAACTTCACTTATTGCTGTCACAGAAGGCAGCTTTAGTGTGTATGGTGAGCTCTTCAGTGACACAAGGACTTTTCTGAGAAGGGAGGGCCGTGCCTTCTTTTCAAGGTCTGCCCTTGAGCTGGGGTGATTTCTGGTAACCTTGCCTGAAGGCCTGCATGTTCCAGCCCAGCACCGCAGGCCCTGCCACTGCCCTAGGAGTGTACAGCTTCTGTTCTGTAGGAATTTCTAGCTCAGAGGAGAGGGAGAGTCCAGGGCCCTCAGACTCTCAGAAAACATGCCCCACTGTGGGACCTGCCTTCTACAACTGTGACCCATGCAATGATTTGGGGTGTTACATAGTTTAGCATCTGTTCTGTAGCTCCTTGCTATTTTTGGCATATCTTGCTCCCGGTTTCCATAGGGGAGGCAAAAGAATTTAAGGGAACAAGAGTAAAAGGGAGAGCAGGTAACAGTTATCACATCCCAGGTGGTGAGAGATGACACACTTGGGCAGATGGTGTGCAAAGGTGGGGGACAGGTCAGGGCTCTGCCATCATTTTCTGAACCTTAATGCTGGTTTTCTGTTCGGTGATCAGGAAACAAGGCAGCGAAGACAGCCTCCGAGGCCCCGAGCCAGCCCCCGTGGGGGAGGAGGAAGTACTCTTGTGAAAGGTGGTCCCCATGTGGAAAGTTGGGGAGCTCCAGCCCCCAGCTGCCCTGCACCCATGCCTCCACTGCAGCCCGAGGAGGCAATGGAGCCGGAGTAGCTGCCTGGACCACTGGACCTCACATGCCTGGCTGTGTGGCACCACACAGGGCTGCTGCACCCTGCGTTTCCATAGTAGCATGTCCTACGGAAAATGAGCACATGTGTAGAGCCTTGACTATCATCTCTGGTTATTTGTTTTTTTTTTCTTTGTTGTTTTAAGGGGACACAAAAAAATGACTCCATGACGTCCACTTTGGCCGCTGGCTGGCCAGACCAGCGGGTGTTAAGGAGTTGCAGACCTGAACCCTTGTGCATTTTGGGACAATTGCTTTGTAAAATGTTTTTATGCCAAAAATCCTTCATTGTGAATTCAGAACCATGTCAGATGTACCAAGTGAATGTGTGTGTGGTTTGAACTGCATGGAGAAGTGAGCGGGGAAACTCCCATGGACTGGGGCCACAGAGTACGTGGCTATATTTGAGAGGGAGTGAAAGGTTGGGTGTGACCTGTGTAAACTCCAGGCCGTGGCACCTTCCAAGCTGCGGAAGAACAGGGCTAGCCCTCAGTAGCTGCAGGGAGCTTTGATGCAACTTATTTGTAAGAAGGACTTTTTACTTTTTTATGGGTAAAATTATAGTCAGGAAATTGAAAGGGCTTGAAGTTTAAGTGCTCTCAAAGGGGATTTCACAACCCTAGAAAGGCACTCGGCAGCTCTGGTGGGAAAAGGTTTGTCTAGAGGGCTCAATGCATTTCTTTATGTCAGCTGCTCAAAGTGGGTTTCTGAGACCAGCTGAGCTCCAGTAAATCTCTTTGTAAAATGATAAAAACTTCAGGGTGAAATCCTACACTTCCATGTATATTACATGGGTTAAGACTCAAGTCTCTAACTAGACTGAACTCTAAAGAAGTTCAAAAATTACATATTCGAGCTTCCAGGTTGTGTTATGGCTTCCGGAGTGCCATCAGAGTGAGAACGGATGAAACCCATGCTTGTCCATCAGCAGCTTTGCATGTTTGTTGCGTGTGTGCTCTAGGGACTGCTAAGGTTTTGTTTTCGTCCTCAATATTAACCAATTTCCTGTGGGACACTTGGGACATACTATCACTTGGCTGAGGCACAAACGGCCATCCTTAGGGTCAGAGCTTTAGTAGGCTTCTTGTAGCGGCATTGGGGCACCCCTGTAGAGAAGCTTGTTGAAACCTGAAGCATTTCTCAGGGCACAAGGGAGTCAGGCTTGGCAAGGGACATTCCCCTTTCATAGCCCCATAAGCCTAGAGGGCACAAGTTAATCTTGTTGACTTGTAAACAATGTTGGAAGCTTGGCAGAGGTTTGGGGGTGACTGCGCAGAGCCTCACAGGATGACTATGAAGTTGAAGGAGGAATGCAGGCTCTGCTGCCCAGTGCTTTGAGGGGATCTGGTTAAAATATGGTGTCATGTCAGGAACATGGCTCAGAAGACTGCTGTCCTGTAGTTTTCATCTCACGAGCCTAGGTGAGGCACTTCCTGAGAGACAGAACAAGACCCGTGTGTCCAGCCACTTGCAGAGCCCAAGCGTTCTTGGCTTCCGTAGAGTTTCTTAAGCTCTTGACCATAGTTTAACCAGACTTTTTGCTATCGCATAAGCAGTTAGAATTAGGGCATGCTGGTTCTGAAGGGCAAAGACTCCAGTCTCAGGAGGCCCCCTTACTTGCTTGCATTGTCTTTGTGATCTAGTTTTCCTCTTGCCCTTCTGCTTTAAATTTATGGAGAAACAACCCAATAGTTCCACCCCTCTGGCAACAGATGGGGTTTGACTAGTTTGCAATAAAGCACCTTGTGGTGGTTAAAGCCAACAGGTCCTTAGGCTCAGTCCCAGCATGGACTTTGGCCTGGCCGGGTGGCCTACCTGCCCGAGGAGAGCAGGCAGCATGCAGAAACTTGCAGAACTTTCTTCCTATGTTTACACAGTCACATTGGGTGATACCATTTCTCCCCTCCATGGAACTTCAGGAAGCACCTGACTGTTCAGGCAGGTGGTTTTGGGAAGTCCACATTGATTAACTTTTTTCTTTTTCACCAAAGAAAGCTGTGGAAAGGAACTGCCCCTCCCTCCATGTAAAGTACAAGCAGACCTGGCTGTAACTATGTCATTAGAGCACAAATACGGAGTTTTCTGCGGCTGGCTGTGCCAGGAAAGGGCAGAAGCTGGCTTCTCAATTGGACAGATTGGATGCCACCCACAGTTCCTTTCCACTGCTGGCTCGTGTGTGGACCAATGTGGTGTAAGCAACTGCAGCCTGCACCTGTCACCTTGAAGGAAGCACAAGACTCACCTCCTTTCTCTTCTCATCTTTCCCACTCCCCTGTACAATCCTACAGGCTGCCAGTGACCCTGACACCTTATGGAGCCCCTTGTCAGCTGGCACCTGTGGCCACAGAGGCCATTTACTATATCTGGTCTGGCCTTTCCATGGGGCAGAGCTCCTGTCCCCAAACCTTTCTGGAACTCCTGTATAGGAGAACTCCTGCACAGGTTGGCACTAGGCAAGCCTGTGGCTCTCACCACCTTCCAGAGGGGAGCTTCACTCTGCCGACGGCAGAAACAGAACCTCCACTTGCTTCCAAGGTGCTAGGGAAGGTCTCAAGCTTGTTGGTTTTCATCTTTCTCCGGCTTAATGGGTCCAGTTTCTTGGGACTTTGAACTTTTCTATCTGTGATTTATTCAATGCCCGATGCTTCTGTTTGATTCCTGATCCTTTCTACTATGCATTTTCCTTTTATCAGGTGTATAAAGTTAAATACTGTGTATTTATCACTTACAAGTACATGAACTTAAAAGAAAGATAAGCCTTCAATGTTTTTCCACAGATGATTAAGCTCTGTAAACTTGAAATAAACAGACAGCAAAATGGTGCAAAGCCTGGGCCTCTGGGGTTTTTGCTTGCTTGGTCTCATTCCTTCAGGCCATCTGTCCTTACATAGGGTTTCCTTCCTTAGGCTGGCAACAGGTCATATGCCCAAGTCAACAGACGTAGGGCATGTCCTGGGACGTTACTGCTCAGTGTGGTCTGAGACCTGTGTCTGGGTATATCTAGAAGCAGGGCAGAATGCATGTGCTGTAGCCCCATGCAAACTGCTCCCAAGTGACCCAGCCACAAGATGAAGTGTGAAGGTAAGGGCAGGATCCTGGGAGGCTGAACAGCCAGCAGTATTTTTCATCAGATGAGAAATGTCCTGTGGGTTGGGTCCATTGTGTGACACTCTATCCCCATCACCTGTGAGCTGAAGTCAGCTGTCAGAGGCCTTGACTTTGTTAGCAAAGCACCTGAGCCCCAGCATCCTGAGGGGTCTCATGCCTGTTCTCATGGTGTTGGGATGCTTCCAGGCTGGAGCCTGGGGGCTCCTTGCATTTCAAAGGTGACTCTAGGATGTGAGGGTGATCTGGCTGCGACATCTGTCACCCCACTGATCTGGCTGGCCAGGTCCCTTCCTCCCTCACCGCTCCATGTGCGTCCCTCCCGAAGCTGCGTGCTTGGTCGCAGAGGACAACCTTCCCCAAACAGAGGAGGACCAGTCTGCGGTCAGGGGTACAGGAGCAGCTGCGCTCCCCTGCTAGAACCTCCAAACAAGCTCTCAAATGTGACTCTACTCCATGGCATTGTTCTCCTGGCTTTGAATTTAACTTTCCCGCTGTCAGCGATCAGCAGGTGAAGTCTGAAAGAGTCCTGTTCCATGCTGCATAAAAACAGTGATGAACTTTGGCCTGTTGCCTGGGTGATGGCACAAGCGTGTAATCTCAGCACTTAGAAAACTGAGGCAAGAGGATGGCAAGTTCAAGACCAGTTTGGGCTACATAATAGGACTCTTATCTAGGGAAAGGAAGGAAGAAAAGAGAGATTGGTAGGAGTCATGACAAGGAGATTTCTGTTCAGAATGTCCACTGAGGATCTGAGAACAGAGAACAAATGCACATAGATAGACTTAGGGGTCTCAGAGAAGTCCAGCAACCTGGTGATGGACATGATTTTGAGAGTCTTACTTAAGTTGCATCAGGGTGTGCCAGCAAGTGGGGATATAGCCCAACACGAGGTGACTTAGGAGAGCGAAGTAAGCAATGCCTTCCAACGTCCCCCTCAACTGGTATTTGCATTCTGTTTTAGAAAAGAGGAAGTCAAAGCTAGGTGTGGTGGCACTCACCTTTAATCCCAGCAGAGGTAGGAGGATCTCCGTGAGTTTGAGGCCAGCCTGAGACTACATAGTGAATTCCATGTAAGCCTGGGCTAGAGTGAGATGCTACCTCAAAAAATCATCCCCTACTCCAAAGCGCACCACCATCTCTCCTTAGCCTGCAAGATAGTGAACACACTGGGATCTTAGCTTGTGTGTTCTACAGTAATAAAGTGCCCAAGTCTAGCTAGTTAGTAAAGAACAGAAGTTTATTTCACACAGTCCTGCAGGCTAGGAAGTCCAAGATCATGATGCCAACAAGGTCAGGATCTAGCGAGGGCTGCTGTCTGCTTCCAAGATGGTAATTAGGAGCTGGAAGGGCCACAAAGGGGAGAATTTCCTGTTCAACCCTTTTTAAAAATATTTATTTGAGCCGGGCGTGGTGGTGCACGCCTTTAATCCCAGTACTTGGGAGGCAGAGGTAGGAGGATTGCCGTGAGTTAGAGGCCAGCTTGAGAAGACAGTGAATTCCAGGTCAGCCTGGGCTAGAGTGAGATCCTACCTCCAAAAACCAAAAAAAAAAAAAAAAAAAAAAAGGAATTCATGATGATTCACTCCCCTCCCAGAATCCCTATTTCATACTTTGTACTGGGAATTCACTGAGTTTCCTACACATGTTTTGTTTTTCGAGGTAGGGTTTCACTGCAGCTCAAGCTGACCTGGAATTCACTCTGTAGTTTAGGGAGGTCTTGAACTCACAGCGATCCTCCTACCTCTGCCTCCCGAGTGCTGGGATTAAAGGCAGTGCGCCACCATGCCTGGCCTACACACGATTTATTTGGGAGACATTTCAGCCATATCACCATTCCTAAAACTTCTAGTTCTTTTTAGCTCTATTTGTGCTCAAGTAAGGTTGTTTTGTTTTGTTTTTAAAAGACTACACAAACTGCGGCTGGATAAATGGCTCAGCAATTAAAAGCGCTTGCTCGCAAAGTCTGACAGCCTGGGTTCGATTCCCTAATACCCATGTAAAGCCAGATACTCACAATGGCATATGTGCCTAGAGTTCGTTTGCGGCACACCAGTTCCTCCCATCTCCGCTTGCAAATAAAAAATAAAACAACAAAAGATTACCCAAGCCAAAGCTCCTTGGTACTTATGAACTGATCCACAGTAGGGATGGGGGTAGGGGTGAGGGGGATGGTGGAGGAGCAGGCTGCTTTCCTTGGAGGGATCCTGAACACTTGATACAGAAGTCAGTGTGAAATTGTGAGGTTACAGCTGGAAATAGCTCCATTCACACTTTGGGCACGACAGGTGCAGGTGGAACCATTTGGAGTTGGAAGTCTGTGACTCCCAATAGGGAGGGGAGGGGAGGGGAGAGGACGAGCCACTTCCCTGAAATTGTGTCACCTATAGAATAATAGTCTTTACATAAAAAGATCAGTACAGGTGAGAAGCCAGTTTAGAAAAACAAGCATGTATACACCGCAGGAGTGCCACCTAATGAGGATCAGAATTCTCAGGCTTGAAGGAAGTTAAAGTAGGAAAAAATGGCCAGAATTCCTGAAGCAAGGACTGGGGGTGTAGCTCAGTGGTAGAGACTTACCTAGCATTCACAAGACCCTGAGTTTGGTCCCTACAACACAGAGCAACAAAACCTTGTCATAAGCAGACTGCAAAGCAGGAAGTGTGTACACCATGACACAGGGCAGCCGTGGTGTACGCGGGTCCAGCCAAAGGAGGCTGAGGCTAGAGAAAGTTTGAGAGGCAAAAAGGGGAAGTGTATTCTGGTGGTTTTGAAACACAGGTTCCTTGGTTGCAGGGACTTACTGCGGGCAGCCCTGTGTACAGGCTGTCTCCAGGAGGACAGTGCCACTTAGAATTGCTGACTGAGGCTGCAGTTAGGGCTTGGCTGTTCCTGGGTGCAGCCTTCACTGCAAGGTTTCTCCCCGCACACTCTCCTGGCTTTGGTTTAGGACTCCATGTGTATAATGACAATCTTCACACCAGGAAGGAAAGTTGTAGCACATACTATGAGACGACACAGGCAAGGGTTTTAAAAAAGTCATTTGTTTTAATGTTTGGTCCCCAATCATCTCGCCATAGCTGTTCTCAAAGGGAAAACGCCTAGTGACTGTAAGACAGGACCCGATGAAGCCTAGACCTGATAGTGGCCTAGTGACAACACAGGGAAGGACTTCCTTTGTAAAGTGCTTGAACAGTTTGCCGTGCCTCAGACCTGTCCAGGAAGACTTGAAGATGAGCTTCTAAGAAACGCCATTTCTGGAAGTTTTGGGAGAAAATGCCAATCCCGTAGGCCAGAGCAGCACCGCTGACCTTCGGCTGGCTGCTCGCCCCAACACCCCTGTGTTGTGGTGACAACAGAGGGACCTAGCCAACAGTAGAGCAGAGATCCATGAGGAGTGGGTGAATGAACTGTACACAAAAATAGGATTAGAAAATGGGCACGGAGGCTGAGGCAGGCGGAATGCCTTGAGTTTAATGCCGGTCTGGATATAGACTGAAACTCTGTCTCAAAAGGCAAAAACAAACAAACCCCACAGGAGACAGGTGTCGTAGTGAACATCTGGAATCCCAGAAGTCAGGGGGAAGATCTGAAGTTGGAGGCCAGCCTGGCCTACGTGGTCTCAAAATAAAAAAATAAAATAAAATAAAAAGAAAGACCAAGACAGCACAAGAATTGCTGGGCAACCCTGAGTACTTGTGGAGTGGAGACTGAATTAGAATCTGGAACTTTCTCTGGGGTGACATAGCAGCCATTTCTCTCTTCTCACTATGCTTGGGCCATGGAGAGTCCCGGTGTAGAGTAAGCATCACTGGCCCATCTCCCCAGCAAGACCCTGCAAAGAAGGATGAGCAGGTTACTTACACCCAGCATGTACTGCCCTGAGAGCTCACTCCCACCACCAGGGCCAGGCCAGTCCTTCACAATGGAGAGGCCTCCGCTCATTCTGGAGCAGGAGTCTCACAGTGTGGTACAAAACCCTTCTTGCTATACAAGACGAATTTAAGTGTTGTGTGAAGATAGGTGGTGGTGTACTATCCACCAACTCAAGATGTCACTAATTAAAACAAAGAGACCGGGCTGGTGAGATGGCTTAGCGGTTAAGCACTTGCCTGTGAAGCCTAAGGACCCCTGTTCGAGGCTCGATTCCCCAGGACCCACGTTAGCCCAGATGCACAAGGGGACACACGCGTCTGGAATTTGTTTGCAGTGGCTGGACCCTGGTGCGCCCATTCTCTTCCTCTCTCTATCTGCCTCTTTCTCTGTCGCTCTCAAATAAATAACCCCCCAAAAAATCTTAAAAAGAGACCATCTGAAGAGAAGTCAGAAGCAAATTGTAGAACAGGAGGTCTAGAGGTGAAGCAGGTGCTGAGCGTGGTGTGTTACTGTGTGGGTGATGAGTTAATGGACAGCTAAATGACACCAGCCTTTGTAGGAGGGCCTCACCAGACAAGCCCGGGGTTCTCAGGTGCCCAGACTTATTGCCTACTACTGGGAGATCCCTACCTGCTCATAGTCTTCAACGTATTTATATTTCTTCTCCCGATAGTAGTATCTTTTCTTCATGCAGTAGAGGACTATGACATCACAAAGCACCGTCGCCTGAATTTAGCACAAGGAGAGAATGAGCCAGGATGCTGTTCGGTTTTGCTGCCTTGTGTGTCCTCTTCCCTTGAAAGCTAGGATCTTCTACTGGAAAGGAAGGGTCCCCCATCTCTCTGGAGAAGACTGGGCCCCAAGGGGCTTGGTCTTGGAGATGGGATGGTAGAGGAGGGGAAGGAAGCCTGGGGGAGGGAGGGGTCCAAGGTCGAGCGGAAGGATATCAACTAAGCCACTGACTACTGAGAGAGGCCAGAAGAGACAACCACTCACCACCCCCAGCAGTGCCAAGCCAGAGCCAATGTTGATCATGGTAGGGATGATGTCAAATTTCCCAGCCTGTGTTAAGATGGGAGTAGAAGAGAGAGTTCTGACAGGGCTAAGTAAGACCAAAACAATAGCCCCTGTCCCAGTGGGGTAAAACGAGGGCCAACCTTTCCAAATACGATGATGTCAAAGCGGATGCCATACGCCTTGATGAGTGTGCGCTGCTCATTGCCAGTGTGGTCCCTGAAGTACTTGGCAAACCTGGGAGAAAGAGGTGTTGGCTGGGGGAAAGGGCATAGACCAGACCTGTTTCTGGGTCCTGGGAGGGGTGTCAGAGGAGGACCCGAGTCCCTCACACAGATGGCCCTGGCTGATGAGTTGCTACGCCTGCTTAGCAGACACCAAGCACCTCAAGACAGTCTCCCAGCTATCATGGTGGTGTGGGGGGACAGACCCAGCTGGAGACCACTCCTGTCATCCCTGTCCTCCTCAAGATGGTGTAAGCCCCAGCCTTTTTTTTTGTTTGTTTGTTTTTGAGGTAGGGTCTCACTCTAGCCCAGGATGACCTGGAATTCACTATGGAGTCTCAGGGTAGCTTCGAACTCACGGCGATCCTCCTACCTCTGCCTCCCAAGTGCTGGGATTAAAGGCGTGCACCACCACGCCCAGCAAGCCCCAGCCTTTTGTTGTGAATGTCCGTTCTGATAGTCAAGCAGTTATTTCCAGGACTTCATTGCAGGTTGGGGTTGGAGCCAGCCACAAAATTTGCAGCATTAGTCCAGGACCTTGGCTCCTGATGGGACGTGCAATGTCTCAATAGTTCTCCTCATCTACCATTGGCCATATATATATATAATCCAGATTGAGATTGCACAGTGCTATACAATTCACCCACTAAAGCACAGTATTGAAGCTGGCTATGTTGGCACATGCCTGTAGTCATAGTACTCCAGAAGCTGAGGCAGAGGGATTGCCCTGAGTTTGAGGACAGCCAGGGCTACATCAGCCCTGTTTCAAAAAAGAAGTATAGAACGCAGTGGTTATTAATGTGTTCACAGATTAAATGCTACCAGTCAACTTTGGAACCTCTTTGTCACCTCCAAAAGCAGCCTTGTTCCCTTTAGCTCTACCATGCCCCAGCCTCACCACTCAACCAGGACCCCACACCTAAGCCCCCTGGTCTGCAGCTTTTCATATTCAGGTGAGGCTGGTGCGAGCGAGGCCAGGGGCTGGGGGCTTGGGGGCTTCACCAGCTTTGCTCTAGGTTTCCACCCCAAGTGTGAGGTCTCCAGAGAAGTTTCTATTAGACTCCTGAGATGGAGCCGCCACAGATGTAACTCCCAGGAAAAAGTTCACCCTACTTACCATCCCTAACTGGGATGGTTGCCCAGGTATCATTCTCATGGGACATGTATGTGATACCACATGCTACCACAAGAGGGAGCCCCGGGCAACACAAGAGCCTGTTGACACACTCAGGAGTCCCTGGCAGAGAAAAGATGTACATAGCTACAAATTTAGGGGCTTCAAGGAAATGGAGAAGATGTTCCTGGGTCTCTCATTGGATGTCCTGGGCTTAATAGTATCTTGCCCCAGAATTTCATGTACACACAGGACCTGCAAATATGACCTCATTTGGAAATAAGGTCTTTGCAGATGGAATTAGTTAAGATCAGTCAGGTCATACTAGATTAAGGTGGGTCCTAAATCCAACATGACTAGTGTCTTTTTAAGAAGAAGCCGGGCCAGGTGTGGTGGTGGGGAAGAGAGGTAGGCGGAGTGCCTGGAGGTACAGGCAGGAAGCAGCTCCAGGTCGTCCTCGGCTATGAGGCCAGCGGGGGGCTACGTGAGACCCTGTCTGGAAACAGCAAAAACGAAGAGAAGGACAGGACATGCAGAAGGAAGACCATAAGAGCACAAGACACATATATGAGCCAAGGGTTACTTGTAGCCACCAAAAGCTTGAAGAGGCAAGGAAGGACCTAGCCCGAGCAGCAGCATGACTGTGCAGGCGCCTGGCTTTCACAACCGTGAAACAAAAAAGGTCTTGTTTTAAGCCATTTGGTTTTGCTACCAGAGCCCAGGGAAGCTGACAGGCCAGCATTTTCTTTTTTCTTTTCTTCTTTTAACTACTCCCCCGCCCCCACCGAGGTAGGGTCTCACTTTAGCACAGCCTGGCCTTGAACTCAGTGATCCTCCTGTTTCTGCCTTTCCAGTGCTGGGATTAAAAAACAGAAGTGTGCCACCTCACCTGTAAGGCTAACATTTTCTTTTCTTACTTTAATTTTTTAAAATTTATTTTCAGGGGGAGAGAAAGAGAGAATGGGTGCACCTGGACCTCTAGCCACTGCAGATGAACTTCAGATGCATGTGCCACTTTGTGCATCTGGCTTTATGTGGGTACTGGGGAATTGAACTCAGGTCTTCAGGCTTTGCCGGCAAGTTCCCTAACTGCTAATCTAGCTCTCTAGCCCAAGGCTAGCATTTTCTTTTCTTTCTTTCTTCATTTTTTTTTTTTTTTTTTTTTTGAGGTAGGGTCTCACTCTAGCTCAGGCTGACCTGGAATTCACTATGGAGTCTCAGGTTGGCCTCGAACTCACGGCAATCCTCCTACCTCTGCCTCCCGAGTGCTGGAATTAAAGGCGTGCGCTACCACGCCCGGCTTCTTTCTTTCTTCTTCTTCTTATTACTATTTTTGGTTTTGTGAGGTACAGTTTCACTCTAGCCCATACTGACCTGGAATTCACTATGTAGTCTCAGGGTGGCCTCAAACTCACAGCAATCCTTTTTTTTTTTTTTTTTTTTTTTTTGGTTTTTCAAGGTACAGTTTCACTCTAGCCCACGCTGACTTCTTCTTCTTCTTCTTTTTTTTTTTTTTTCCTTTAATTTTTGAGAGAGAATGGCATGCCAGGGCCTCAGCCACTGCAACCAAACTCCAGACGCTTGCACCACCTGGTGGGCATGTGCGACCTTGCACTTGCCTCATCTTCATGCCTCTGGGTAACATGGGATCTGGAGAGTTGAACATGGGTCCTTAGGCCTTGCAGGCAAGTGCCTTATCTGCTAAACCATCTCTCCAGCCCAAGGCTAGCATTTTCAATAGGAAAATATAAGCATATGTTTAGGCTTTTTTTTTTTTTTTTTAAGACAGGGTCTTGCTAGGGAGCCCAGGCTGGCTTTGAACTTGTGTTCTTCCTGTCTTAGCTTCTCAAGTGCTGAGATTATACATATTTACCATTGTTCCTAGCTTGAGCACAGGCCTCTCTTGAGCTTAAAACCTGCATCCTCCACATGCTGGAGACTCTAGGGCAAGTTCAACCATTGAGAGGCAGGCCTTTGGATGGAGTGTCACAAGCACCCCACTCCACACAACAGTGAGAAGGGTTATGGCCAAGGCTGGCTGGTCCAGGGAAGCCTAAGTTGCCAGCTTCTCCCAGCTGCCCTGAAAATCTCAATACATTTCTGGCAGCATGAGGAGTAATGAGCAGTAAGGAGCTCTCATGGGCCAGGACACCACAAAACAAAGCCTGCTTGGAGCTCTCTGCCTGGCACCTGGCCTCCCTATCTCGGACCAATGATACACACCTTGTCCTGAAGGGTACCAGTCATTCTCCCAACCTGTGAGTGACAGGGCCCAAGCTCACACCTACCTGAAATTGTAGCCAGGAGACACATTGTGGTCGAGGTCCCGGGTGTCGAGGCGCCGGAAGGAATACCTGGGCAGGCAGAGGGAGGCAGCTCTGTCTAGGTTGCAGTCCCAGTTGACCTGGATACCCATGATGCCTCCCTGTGGAGGGAGCAGCAGACAGAGCGAGCTGAAGTCAGAGGTTGCCCAGGTCCAAGCCATGGCCTGGATGGTGTGAGAAAAGCCAGGCTGGCACCTACCTCGATGGCCATGTCCTGGAAGCTGTGTCCTGCATTCTCCACGATTTTGCCAAGACGGAATATGGGACAGAAGGGATCTGTTCGAGCGTCATAAATGCACGACTTGAGGTAGGAGGTGGTGATGTTAGGAAGGATATTTCTCCTTAAGTTGGGGAGGAAACAGAAAATCGGAGCAAGGGAAATCTCATGGAAGAGCCAGAAGTTTCTCTAGAGTGTTTAAGAACTCATACGCCTGGCCACCCACCACTTACTTGCTGAAATTAAATTTGGGGTACCAGATGTTGTTTTTCACCAATAGAGTGAAGTTTTCCGCAGCCTTTAAAAAAGCAGGTCTGAAAAAAAAATGTAACTTTGTTATTAAAATTACAAATGTGAAGCTGGGCGTGGTGACGCACACTTTTAATCTCAGCACTCGGGAGGCAGAGGTAGGAGGATCACCATAAGTTCAAGGCCACCCTGAGACTACATAGTCAATTCCTGGTCAGCCTGGGCTAGAGTGAGACCCTACCTCGAAAAAACAAAAACAACAACAACAACAAAAAAAATGTGCCTACTCACGTAGGAGTGTTACTATCTCTAAAACATGATTTACAATGTCTCTTTGTCAAGAAGAAAGTGAAACATGACTGGCAAATTGACTCTTCTATAGAATCATTCTGGAAGGACAGGGCTTCTGGCCCAAGGCAGCAGGCAGTGAGCCGTTGCTAAGGAGGGCCCTGGCTAATGGCCTCAGGGAAATCATTCCACAGCAGGTGCTGGTCTCCAGGTTGCTTCCTCAGGTGTTCTTGGGGAACAAATGCTCCACAGATCTGGTTCTACAAGGTGAGGTCACCTGCAGGCTGAAAAGGACACCACAGTTGCCTGCCAGCTGGCTTACAGCCTCCTCAGAGGTGCCACGTCAGCTCTGGACTGACAATACAAGTTGAATCTGTCCCCAAGGTGACTATTTCTTTTCTTTTTTCTTTTTTTATTTTTTTGGGTTTTCGGGGTAGGATCTCACTCTAGCCCAGGCTGACCTGTAATTCACTATGTAGTCTCAGGGTGGCCTTGAACTGCACTTGGGAGGCAGAGGTAGGAGGATCGCTGTGAGTTCAAGGCCACCCTAAGTCTACATAGTGAGACCCTACCTCAAAAAATAAAAAAGGCATCTTGCCAACTCCGCAACAGGGCTGAGGCCACTGAGGGCCACGTGCTGACGAAAGCTGAGCGATCACCCCTGTATCCAACTAAAGCCTGAAGCATCTCTTTGGCTCAAGGTCCCCATTAAGTGTGAGGGATTGTAACAGGTTTTCAAACTTCTGTCATTCTGTCATTTCCTATACCATCCATACACACTTCCTATGCAGCATCTCAGCACTCTGTAGATCCTTCACGATTAGCGCATTCTTTTCTTTCTTTTTTTTGGTTTTTCGAAGTAGGATCTCACTCTAGCTCAGGCTGACCTGGAATTCACTATGTCGTCTCAGGGTGGCCTCGAACTCACGGCGATCCTCCTACCTCTGCCTCCCGAGTGCTGGGATTAAAGGCGTGCACTACCACGCCCGGTTTAGCACATTATTTTCAATTCATACCACCTAAGTGGAATTCATAAGATTAACCATTTTAAAATATTTGTTTATTTGAGAGAGAAAGGATGGATGTGCCAGGGCCTCCAAACCACTATAAATGAACTCCAGACACCTGCACCACCTTGTGCATCTAAGATTAGCCATTTTAAAATAAATCAACTGGGCTGGAGAGGTGGCTTAGCAGTTAAGTGCTCACCTGTGAAGCCTAAGGACCCCAGTTCGAGGCTCAATTCCCCAGGACCCACGTTAGCCATATGCACAAGGGGGCGCACACGTCTGGAGTTCGTTTGCAGTGGTTGGAGGCCCTAACGCGCCCATTCTCTTTCTCTCTCTCTCTCTCTCTCTCTCTCTCGGCCTCATTCTCTCTCTGCCTGTCACTCTCAAATAAATAAAAATGAACAAAAAAAGTAAAAAATACGGGGCTGGAGAGATGGCTTAGCAGTTAAGCACTTGCCTGTGAAGCCTAAGGACCCCGGTTCGAGGCTCAACTCCCCAGGACCCACGTTAGCCAGATGCACAAGGGGGCGCATGTGTCTGGAGTTCGTTTGCAGTGGCTAGAGGCCCTGGCGCGCCCATTCTCTCTCTGTGTGCTTATTTCTCTCTCTGTCTGTCACTCTCAAATAAATAAAAATAAACAACAAAAAAAATTTAAATAAATAAATAAAATCAATCAATTCAGCAAGGTATGGTGGCTCACACTAATAATTCCATCGTTGGGGAGGCTGAGGGAGGAGAATCACTGAGTTCAAAAGCCAGCCTGGCACATGCCTTTAATCCCAGAGCTCGAGAGGCAGAGATAGGAGGATCACTGAGTTCAAGGCCACCCTGAGACTACATAGTGAATTCCAGATCAGCCTGGGCTAGAGTAAGATTTGACCTCGGGGGGGGGGGGGAGAGAGCTAGCTTGGGCTACAGCATAAGATCCTGTTTCAAAAAAAACAAATGTAAAATAAAATGCAATGAATCATTTAGTCCATTTACACTGTTGAACAACTATTACTTCTATTTAGTTCCAGAACAATCTCCTTACTCCCAGAGGAAATTGAAATTGCATATCCACTAAGCAATTACTGCCTGTCCCCCATCTCTAACCCTTGGGAACAAGCAGTCTACTTACTCCCTATGGGTTTTCCTGTTCTGGGTCTTTCATATGAATAGAATCAGGTAACTCATGGCTTTGGTGTCTGATTTCTTTCACTTAGTCATGCTTTGTTCCTCTCATTAAGGCTGAACAATATTCCACTGCACCACACACTGCACTTTGCTTATGCATCCCCTTGCTGGTGGACACTTGAGTTGCTCTAAATTTACTTTTTAAAATAATGAAAATGTCTATTATGATCAACAAATACATCACCTGCCACAAATCAGAGGTCATTAATGAAATCAAAACAAAACTAGGGCTGGAGAGATGATTCAGTGGTTAAAGCCCTGCCTGCAAAGTCTAAGGACCCTGAGTTTGATTCCCCAGTGCCTGTGTAAGGCCAGATGTACAAGGTGACGCATGCATGCTTTGGAGTTCGTTTGCAGTGGCTAGAGGCCCTGGTGTGGTTGTTCCCCTCGCTCTCTCAAATAAATAAAATAACAACTTGTAGTGAATATCATTGTCTGGCTGAGGTGTGTATTCTGGGGCTTGTTCTTTGTGAGAAATGGAAATCAGCAAGTGGTTATCAAGGCATCCCAACTCCAGAATTCTTCCTGATTGGGAGGGAAAGGGGGGGGGTGCTGGAGAGATGGCTCAGTGGTTGAAGGTGCTTGCTTCTAAGGCCTGACAGCCTGGGTCCAATTCCCTAGTGCCCATGTAAAGCCAGATGCACAAAGCGGTACATGTGTCTGGAATCCGTTTGCAGTGGCAGGAGGAACTGGTGTACCCATTCTCTCTCTGCTTGCAAATTAATAATAAAATATTTTTTAGAAAGAATGGAAATAGGTATATATTTTAACATTTTTATTTTATTTATTTGAAAGAGAAAGAGGCAGAAAGAAAGGTGCTGTTATATACTGTAAGACACAACTACAAGCCACATTGCTTTTTCCTCTTGAATTCGTTTCTGTACTTGCATACATGTGTGTATGGGTGCACTGGGCCTCTTTTCACTGTCAGCCAACACTAGCTTGTGCCTCATTTTCCGTCCATCTTACGTGGTTGGCTTGGGAACCGAACCAAGACCAGCAGGCTTGCAAGCAAGTGCCTTTAACCACTGAGCCATCTTCCCAGCCTCTTTTTTCTTTCTTCAAATAGGGTTTTGTGATATAACCCAGGCTGGCCTCAAACTTGACATCCTCCTGCCTCTGTCTCCTAAGTGCTGGGATGGTAGGCACATGCCACCACAGCTGGCTCCATATACCTGAAAATTTCCTAGCAGCCACATTTAGAAGTAAAAAGGGAGGCTGGGGAGACAGCACTGTGGCTAAGGGCGCTTGCTCACAAAGCCTGTTGGCTAGGGTTCGGTTCCTCAGTACTCACAGAGTCAGATGCACAAAGCGGCCTGTGTGTCTGGAGTTCATTTGCAATTGCAAGAGGCCCTGGCATGCCCCCATACTGTCTCTCAAGTAAAAAATAAATAAAAATATGAAAAAAAATTTAAGCGGGGCGTGGTGGCACACACCTTCAATCCCAGTACTTAGGAGGCAGAGGTAGGAGGATCACCATGAGTTTGAGGCCACCCTGAGACTCCATAGTGAATTCCAGGACAGCCTGGGCTAGAGCGAGATCCTACATTGAAGAAACAAAATTAAAAAAAAAAAAATTTTTTTTTAAGTGAAAAGCAGCAATAATACAACCAAGAGAAATTACTAATTGTTGCTGTCAGGTTTGCATTGCTGGCAGAAATCACTCGACCAAGAGCAGCTTTTGGGGGAAAGGGGTTTATTTTGGCTTACAGACTCGAGAAGAAACTATGATGGCAGGAGCAGAGGGTGGACATCACCCCTGGCCAACATAAGGTGGACAATAGGAACAGGAGAGTGTGCCAAACACTGGCATGGGGAAACTGGCTATAAAACCCATAAGCCCGCCCCCAACAATACATTGCCTCCGGGAGGCTTTAATTTCCAATTTCCATTAGCTGCCAAGTCCTCAGGAATAACCCCGGCTGGGCTGAACGCCACAGAGAAACCAGGTAACGTGCACTTCTCCGTGTGGCCTCCATCTCCACCCATTCCAAAACACAGCAAGTTGTGAGGAAGGCCACTCTAGGGCAACCTTGAGCCTGTTCCAGTTTGTAGAAACCATGCTTTAACAGACATTTGTGATTTTCCCGCTCCTTTTTTTCTGGTAAGGGAATGCCAGATTTCCTTTGGAAGTCACATCTCCCTGACTCATCCTGTGACATCTGGATGGGACTGACTAGCCCTGGCTCTAAGGTAGACCCAGGCTCAAGCTGCGAAGGCCATCCCCGAGCCATGGCAATGGGGTAGCGGATGTCACTCACGATGTGATGATGACAGGTCCGATGCACAATCAGGAAGGGAGATGTTAGCTCAGGCTTGCTCTCTCTCTCTTCCAGGGATCCTGAGACTGAAGGTGACATGAGGAAGCAGAGCAAGGGGGAGACTGCTGTCCTTTGAGCCTCTTACCTAGTGATGCTGGGTCTTTTTCGCTAGCTGAATCATAAAGTGCCTGGCTCTCTCTCTGTGTGTGTGTGTGTGTTGCTTAGGAAACCAAGAGCCAGATGTGGTAGCATATGCCTGTAATCCCAACACTTGGTAGACTGAGGCAAGAGAAGCATCAAGTATGCCGGGCCTGACCGGGTTGGTGGCATACTCCTTTAATGGAGTGGCTGTGAGGTAGACACCAGCCTGAGACTACATAGTGAATTCCACGTCAACCTGGCTACAGTGAGACCCTACCTCAAAGAAAAAAAAAAGAGGCTGGGTGTGGTGGCACACACTTTTAATCTCAGCACTGTGGAGGCAGAAGTAGGAGGATCACCATGAGTTCCAGACCATCCTGAGACTACATAGTGGATTCCAGGTCAGCCTGGGCTACAGTGAGACCTTACCTCGGGCGGAAGGAGTGGTGGTGAGAGAGCCGGTGTGGTGGCGCACACCTTTAATCCCAGCACTCGGGAGGCAGAGGTAGGAGGATCTCTGTGAGTGTGAGGCTGCTCTGAGACTACATAGTGAATTCCAGGTCAGCCTGGGCTAGAGCGAAACCCTACCTCAAAAATACCCTCCTCCCCCCGCAAAAGAAAGAGCCGGGCATGGTGGTGCATGCCTTTAGTGCCAGCACTCAGGAGGCAGAGGTAGGAGGGTCACCGAGAGTTCAAAGCCATCCTGAGATTAATTCCAGGTCAGCCTGAGCTACAGTAAGACCCTACCTCAAAAAAAAAAAAAAAAAAAAAAAAGAATGCCAGGCCATCCTGAACTAAACAGATAACAGACTCTAACACACACACACACACACACACACACACACACACAGCTGGAGAGATAGCTCAGTGGTTAAAGGCACTTGCTTATAAAATCTGACAGCTCAGGTTCACTTCTCTAGTAGCCATGTGAAGCCAGATGCATAAAGTGGCATGTGCATCTGGAATTCATTTGCTGTGGCAAGAGTTCCTGGCATGCCCATTCATCCCCCCACTTGCAAATAAAATAAAGTAAAACACAAGAACAACAGCAACACACTGACGGTCTGGAGATGGCTCAGAGGAGAAAGCACTTGCTGCACAAGGGTGAGGAACAGAGTTCGGATCCCCAGCACACACGTAAATGCTCGGTGGCCCATGTTGGCCTGCCTGTAATCACACTGCTCAGGAGGCAGAGACAGGATCCCCAGAGCACAGTGGCTAACCAAATGCTAGCAGACTCTGGTTAGGAGACCCTTAGCCAGGCGTGGTACTGCATGCCTTTAATCACAGCACTTGGGAGGCAGAGGTAGAAGGATTGCTGTGAGTTTAAGGCCAGCCTGAGACTGAATTCCAGGTCAGCCTGGGCTAGAGTAAGACCCTACCTAAAAAAAAAAAAAAAAAAAAGGGCTGGGGAGATGATGACTTAGCAGTTAAGCCCTTGCCTGTGAAGCCTAAGGACCCTGGTTCAAGGCTTAATTCCCCAGGACCCACGTAAGCCAGATGCACCTGGTTTGTTTGCAGTGGCTGGAAGCCCTGGCACCCATTCTCTCTCTCTATCTGCCTCTTTGTCTGTCTGTTGCTCTCAAATAAATAAATAAAAATAAATTTATAAAATTAAAAAGAAAGAAACAAAAGACCGTGCCTCAGTAAAATGAAGAGTAACTAAGGAAGAAACTGCCATCAACCTCCAGCCTCCACATGCACGCCCACACGTGGCACGTGCACACAGGGGCACACACACGATACATGAGACACACGGAAGACAAGAGCAAGAACCCCACTCAGAATCGCTTCCTGTCCATTATTTGCAACCGACAGCGTTCTGACACACGAGAGTCACCTGCATCCTCACCACAAGGTACAAACCCCTGCGGCCCCTCTGCCACCGACAGCCATTGCTGTGCTGGCAACTGATGTTCTAGAGTAGCGGGACCCCTCAGACACGAGAGTGGGCACAACGCCCCAGCACGTCGAGTCCCATTTGTCGCATCTCCCCTTCCCCACACAGGGTTGAGAACCAGGGTCAGGGGACCTTGGGTAGGACTCACTTGGGCACAGCAGCGTCATTCTCCACTGGGCACCATGCTGCCACCTCACAGGTCTTCACAGTCTCGTTGAATGGCACACATTTTCCAGTTTTGACTCCTGTGAGGGAAGGATGGGCCCAGGTCTATAAGGCTCCCCAGTTTTCTCCCTTTGTGGGGTGCAGTGGGAGCCCCCACAGTATGCTGGGCAGCTGATTCTGAGTGTGTCCACTTCTGGACTTTAGATGTCCAGAAAATGGAACTGGGGCAAGATGACTACCTAAGGCCTGGTCACATCTTGGCACAAAGTGATAGCAGGTAATGACAGGTAGATCTGGGTCATCTGGGGCTCCCACAACACAAATGAACGCTGAGAGTGTCCCTGGGTCTTCCTCTGTTTTGTTTTTCCCTTTGAGGTAGGGTCTCACTGTAGTCCAGGCTGACCTGGAACTCACTATGTAGTGTCAGGGTGGCCTTGAATTCATGGCAATCCTCCTACCTCTGCCTCCTGAGTGCTGGGATTAAAAGCATGCACCACCACGCCCGGCCCCTACTCTTTTTAAAAAAAATTTTTTTTAAATGTATTTTATTTACTTGAGCGCGAGAGAGAAACAGAAGGAGAGAATGGGTGTGCCAGGGCTTTCAGCCACTGCAAATGAACTCCAGATGCATGCACCACCTTGTGCATCTGGCCTACATGGGTCCTAGGGAATTGAACCTGGGTCTTTTGGCTTTGCAGGCAAGCACCTTAACCACTAAGCCATCTCTCCAGCCCCCCTGGAGATAGATGGCTTAGTGGTTAAGTGCTTGCCTGCGAAGCCTAAGGACCCCCGTTCAAGGCTGCATTCCCCAGGACCCATGTTAGCCAGGTGCACAAGGTGGCACATGCATCTGGAGTTCATTTGCAGTGGCTGGAGGCCATGGCGTGCCCATTCTCTCTATATCTGCCTCTTTCTCTCTCTGTCTGTCACTCTCAAATAAATAAATAAAAATTTTAAAAAATACTTAAAAATAAATAAATAAAATGTATTTATTTATTTGAGAGACAAAGAGGGAGGGAGAGAGAGAATGGGTGTGTGAGGGCCTCTAGCCACTGTAAACGAACACCAGATGCATGCACTTGTGCATCTAGCTTTATGTGGGTAATAGGGAATCGAACCTGGGTCCTTAGGCTTTGCATGCAAGCACCTTAACGGCTGAGCCCTCTCTCTAGCCCTGTGGGTCCTATGCTTACATCAGGCTCCCCTAGGGGACATGGGGCACTGGGGGATTGGGAGGTTTTTCTTCTCTGGTGCTGGGAATGAATCCAGCTACGCCCATACACAGCACTGAACTGCACCCCAGGCTGGGGGATGTCTTTGTCCCTGTGTTGTCCTCTATCGGAGATGCTGCACAGGGGATGTGGTCTCACAGGGAGCCGACCTCCTCAGGTCCAGCATCTGCTGAGGGTCCTGGGTGCTGACTCATACCATTGCTGTGGGTGTCTGCAGAGTGGTCACTGCAGTTGGAGTCTGAATGACATATGGTGGTCTTATCAGGAATCTGGAAAAAGAAGAATACGAAAACAAGTCGCACGTGGTCCGGCTCCACACAAGGTTTGCCAAGGGTGCAGAGGTGAGTGTGAGGCCTGAGGCGCTTTCCTACCTCTGGACAGGTGCTCTGTGTCTGGTTGAGGGTGATGATCAGGTTGGTCATGATGAAGATGGAGTTCTCTTCCTGCAGAGAAGAGTCCTGTCAAGTCACCTTCTGGAGGGGAGCAGAGGCTGGGGAAATGGCTCAGTGGTCACAGATACTTGCTTGAAAAGTCTGACGGCCTGGGTTCAATTCCCCAGTACCCACGTAAAGCAGGATGTACAAAGTGGCACATGAGTCTGGACTTTGCAGTGGCAGGAGGCCCTAGCATGCCCACTTGCTCTCTTTCTCTCACAAATAAATCAAAATTGGGGAAAAAAAAGAGGTGGACAGAAATATAAAGCTTTTCTTCTTTGAGGTGGTTGGGGAAGGGGGAATGAGACAGAATCTCATGTAGTCCAGGTTTGCTTTGAACTGGCTAGGTACCCAAGGCTGGCCTTGAACTCCTGATCGTCAGGTCTCAGCTGCCTGAATGCTGGGATTGTAAGTGTTCATTACTATGCCTGAACCAAAGTTTCCTTAATAGAATGATAAAAATACTGACCTATGATCTCCTGGTCTCTCTCATGAGGGTTTATAACCCCTTATAAAACAGGAAGTTAAAATAGCAACTCAAACAAATACCTGTGCACACGTGTTCATATGTGTGTGTGTGTGTGTGTGTGTGTGTATGGGCATGTGCAGAGGCCACCCTAAGACTACATAGTAAATTCTAGGTCAGCCTGTGCTACAGTGAAACCCTACCTCGAAAAAACCAAAACAAAACAAAAAAGTAAATAAATAAATAAAATGTTTAATTTTCAGGGCTGGAGAATGTTAGCTCAGTTGAGGAGTGCGTGTCTAGCATGCAAGAGGACCTGGGCTCAATCCCCGGCACTGTGTAACATGGGTTGTGTGTACCTGTAATCCCAACACTTGGGGAGGTGGAAGCAGGAAGACCAAGTTATCCTCAGCTATATAGCTCAATCTGGGCTACATGAGAGACACCCTGTCTCAAAAACAAACAAAAAAGGGGCTGGAGAGATGGCTTAGCGTTTATGGCGTTTGCCTGCAAAGCCAAAGGATCCCAGTTCAATTCTCCAGGACCCATGTAAGCCAGATGCACAAGGGGGCACACATGTCTGGAGTTCATCTGCAGTGGCTGGAGGCCCTGGCATGCCCATTCTCTCCCTCTCCTCCTCCCTTTTTCTCTCTCTCAAATAAATAAATAAAATATGTTTTTAAAAAATTGAAAAGAAAAAGTTTAGTATTCTGAAAGTTCAGATTTTTTTGTTTGTTTTTTGAGGCAGAGTCTCATTCTCCTCACTCTGTAGCCACAGGCTAGCCTCAAATTCAAACTCCTATCTCATCCTCCCAAGTGCTGGGACTAAAGGCGTGAGCCACCATGCCGGGCTAAACAGTCTACATCTGACTGCTTCCCCAACTATTGCTTGCAACATCCTATGTTGATTACCTCTGAAACACAAAACCATGATGCGTCCAAAGTCCCAAACTGACTGGTTTTTCTTTTCTAACTATAAAATAAATAAAAAATAAAACATTCCAGAGAACACTTGACTGGGGTTAGCAACTGACACGTGTCTTTAAAGTAAGTTCTGTTTTCTCCTTTCAGCTGTGATGATGCCAAGTCAGACTGGGAGTTTCTATGAAGCAATTCTGTACAGACCATAGAGAGGAAGTACTGACTTTGACCTGTGAGGAATCACAGACAACGGCCCCAGAAAATCCTCTTCCAGGGGGTGCTGGCATTCTAAAGAGCTTCAGGAAGCTTCCAGCACTCTCTGGGAAGAGATTCAGCTCTGGGAGCCATTTCAGGGATCAGATCACTGCAGACATGTCCGCCCCTAGGTCACACAGGGCAGGGAAAGCTCTGGCAATGGCTGGAACTCAAGGAAACGGACACAGAGGGGTGAGGCTAGAGTACTCTCCTGACACCCTGTCAGTCACCCTCCTTGTTGTTTAACAGGTAAATACACTTCTTATCTGGTATCATTAAAGTCTGTTTTGGAACCTCCCCGGGTTAGACTTAAAGGATTCAGTGTGGCCTACTTTTTGTTTCCCAGCTTTTTTTTTCTTCTTTGAGGTAGGCTAGCCCAGGCTGACCTGGAATTCACTATGTAGTCTCAGGGTGGCCTCGAATTCATGGCGATCCTGCTACCTCTGCCTCCCGAGTGGTGGGGTTAAAGGCGTGCGCCACCACCCCTGGCTCTCTATTTAAATTTGGGGAGGTTCAGTGAGGAGATGAGCCACATGGAGGTGGTGATTACTGTTGCGTCCATAGACAGGCAGAGACCATGCTGGCAGCTTGACCCTGGGAACTCACCCGCCCCCATGCTGTGCCACACCAGTTCTTCCCACTCAGGTCCAGAAGCAGGGTGGTACACATCCTCGATGTGACAGTCCCAGAGCTAGGAAAAGGCTATGGCTTTGCAGGAAGCTGCCTTCACTGTGCTCAGACAGGTTCACACCAAATTTGACTTCTTTTTGTTGTTGATGTTGTTTTTTTATTTTTCATTTTTATTTATTTGAGAGAGAGAGAGAGAGAAGCAGAGATGGAGAGAGACAATGGGCACGCCAGGGCCTCCAGCCGCTGCAAACGAACTCCAGATGCATGTGCCTCCTTGTGCATCTGGCTTACGTGAGTCCTGGGGAATTGAACCTAGGTCCTTTGCTTTACAGGCAAGTGCCTTAACCGCTAAGCCACCCCCCCCCTTTTTTTTTTTTTGCTTGCTTGTTCTATAGGGTTTGGTAAATGGTCCAGACAAACCTAGAACTCGTAATTCTGCCTCAGCCTCCTGAGTAGCTGGGATTAAAAGGCATGGGTAACCACACATCTGCTGATTATCCCCTCCCCCACTTGTTTTGAAACTAAAAAGCAGGTGTCCCATGTAGCCCATGCAGACCTCAAGCTTACGAAGTAGTTTGACCTTGAACTTCTGATCCCTCTGTCTTCACCTCCCGAGTGCTGGGATTACAGGCGTGCCACCTTGCCAGGTTGATGCAGTGCTCAGGGATTGAACCCAGGGCTTCAAGTGTGCTAGGCAGGCACTCTACCATCCTCGGTCCCTCCACTTGACTTTTTTGGCTCGTTAGCTCTGGGTTCTCTTTGCCCCCGTCCCCCATCAGACCTTTCTCCCAGGAAGGCAAGGAAACTGAATACATTCAAAGAGTTTAAAGTTCCAGCTTTCCTTCTCACAACACCAAGAGCTCACAACTTCTCTGCATTTGGCTACCACACACACTGGCAAGCATACCAGCCATCTAGAGGAGCATGCCAAGGCCAGGGTTTAGCCAAGTGGGACAGTTACAGGCAATATTTAACTGCAGCTTTGGGCTAGGGACGTGGCTCCGTGATAGGATACTTGCTTCACAAGTATGAGGCTCTGGTTTCACCCTCAGCACTAGAAGAAGAGACCAAAATGTTAGGCGGCAACTTTGTGGATTAACAAACTAGAGACTAAGTTGCCTATTCCGCAATTTCTTCCTTGTCCTTTTTCCTTATGGAATTTGATGCTGGATCCTTCTGGTTTGGATTTTGGTCTCTGATTGCTGTTCAAGCTTTTTAATTTTAAAATTATTTATTTATTTTATTTTATTTTGAGAGAGAAAAAGAGGCAGATGGGGAGGGGGAAATGGAGGGACAGAATGGGCACACCAGGGTCTCTAGCCACTGCAAACAAACTCCAGATGCATGCGCCACCTTATGCATCTCGCTTACGTGGGGTAAACCTGGGTCCTTAGGCTTAGCAGGCAAGTGCCTTAACCACTAAGCCATCTTTCCAGCCCCTTAATTTTTATTTTATATAGTTTTATTTATTTGAAAGAGATACAGAAAGGCAGACAGAGTGAATATGGACTTCCTGTCACTGCAAATGAACTCCAGGCGCATGCAACACTAAGTGGGTCTGGTTTTACATGGGTACTGGGACGTCAGGCTTTGCAATCAAGTACCTTTAACCACACAGCCATCCCTCCAGGCCCCTGCTCAAGTTTTTAACACTGTCTGATGGGCTTTACCTTGTGGTGTAAGCCAAGAAAACAAACACAAAATATAGGAAAGTCCTATTTCCAGCTGAACTTTTCCCAGGATTTCAGGCATTTGCTTTCTTACTTTTCATGGCTCGAGACAGACTGAGATGTGCATTTGGGCAGGACAAAGTCCTGGGTTGAGGCCAATCACACTTCACAGCTGCAGAGCCAGAGCTGCCGACAGTTACCTGTTAGACCTGACATCCCAGAGAGACATCACTGCATTGCTTTCTCTGGCTAAAACCACTTGGACCTTGCAGATGGCAGAACTCTGGCCCCCGAATTGTTAATCACGTGTACAAAGCTGATAAAGAATGAGTGTGAAGCTGGGCGTGGTGGCGCACGCCTTTAATCCTAGCACTCAGGAGGCAGAGGTAGGAGGATTGCCCTGAGTTCGAGGCCACCCTGAGACTACAGAGTGAATTCCAGGTCAGCCTGGGCTAGAGCAAGACCCTATCTCAAAACACCACACACCCCCTCCCAAAAAGGATGAGTGTGAACTATTCAGTGTCACACAAAGGAGACATACCTGAGCTGGAATCACATAGTCGGCCACATCCCAGATTCGGTATCCAAGTTCGGAAGTGTTGGTCACAGCCACACCTTTGGCCTTGGTTGTAACTGAGCTCACCACAGAGTCCGTCTCCTGGTACCCCTTTTCCCACACAAACACCCACCTATAAAATAAAGCAGGCGTCTTAAAGTACGATAGGATTCAGTGGATTCCGAACACATACTGGGGTGCGGTTGGTATCGGTGGCATTTACTAGTAACGGGACTTCACAAAAACTGCTTCACTTCTGGAGGCTCCAGTTTGCTTTTGTAATCCCCTTTCATTCTTTGTGGGACATTAATGAGACAAAGCGCTCAGTGGCGATCAGCAGGGAGGAAAGGCTCCAGGAATGCCAGCTTCATTACTGGTGACTCAGTATACCATGGCCTTACGAGAATAACCAAGGGACAAGAAGAGTTATTATTATTATTGTTTTGCTTTGTTTTGTTTTTCGAGGTAGGGTCTCACTCTAGTTCAGGCTGACCTGGAAGTCACTATGTAGTCTCAGGGTGGCCTCGAACTCACGGTGATCCTCCTACCTCTGCTTCCCGAGTGCTGGGATTAAAGGCGAGTGACAACATGCCCGGTTCTTTGTTCACTTTTTGTTTACTGTTTTATTTATTTATTTATTAAAGAGAGAGAGAGAAAGTGAAAGAGACAGAGTGAGAGAATGGGCACAGCAGGGCCTCCAGACACTGCAAACGAACTCCAGACACATGCGCCACCATGTGCATCTGGCTTACATGGGACCTGGAGAATCAAACCTGGGTCCTTAGGCTTTGCAGGCAAGTGCTTTAACCTCTAAGCCATCTCTCCAGCCCTCTTTGTTCACTTTTTTGAAAAATGTATCACTTATTTATTTATCTAGAGAGGGAGAAACAGAAAGGCAGATAGAACAGGCACAACAGGTCTTCCAGCCAGTGTAAATGAACTCCAGATGCATTGTGCCCCCTTGTGCATCTGACTTATGCAAGTCCTGGGGAATCAAACCTGGGTCCTTAGGATTCTCAGGCAAGTGCCTTGACTGTTAAGCCATCTCTCCAGCCCAACTTTTTGTTGTTTTTTGTGGCAGGGTTTCACTGTGGTCCAAGCTATTCTCAAACTCATGGTGATCCTCCCAACTCAGTCTCCCAAGTGCTGGGATCAAGGTGTCTGTCATCACATCCAGTTGATTTGAGCTTTTTTGTTTTGTTTTGTTTTGTTTTTGAGGTAGGGTTTTACTTGGGTCCAGGCTGACCTGGAATTCACCCTACAGTCCTAGACTGGTGGTAAACTCATGGCAATCTTCCTACCTCTGCCTCCCAAGAGCTGGGATTAATAATTGAAACGTTTTTCAAGGCAGGGTCTCTTTCTAGCCCAGGCTGACCTGGAATTCACTACGTAGTCTCAGGCCTCAAACTCACAGCAATCCTCCTACCTCTGCCCCCAGAGTGCTCAGACTAAAACCATGTGCCATCATGTCCATCTTAAAGATTTAAACTTTTTTGGGAAAAAAAAACAAACTATTTGCATACGTGTGTCCATACAAAGACCTTTGGAAATCAGTAATCTAGCTCACTGCATGCTCTCCTTACCACACTAAGCCTTTTTACCAACTACACCAAGTATATGTTCCATCCCACTATGGTGCACAATTAAAGTTTGGGTGAATATAACAGAAATTCAGAATAGGAGTCAGAGTTAGAACACACCAGAAGCAGGAGATACCAAAAAGTTGCAATCAAAGATCTCATCTGATGTAACCATTAATTAGCCAAATTATCTGTCATTATCAACTGCAACATGACAGCCCAGTTCCGTCCTTACAAGACATCTCATCTGCTTGCCAAGGTTGAGGGCAAAGTAATGGAATCAAGCAGTTACGTTCAGTATGATTGACATTACAGCGGTGCATAATTGGTCAGGATGGGTTCCCAAGATGGAGTCACCAGGGACAGCAGACCGGTGACAGAGGCATAAGGAAGTGGATTATCCAAATTCCTCAAGAAGCTGCCCAGCTATTATCCCTTCCTTATCTAACAATGGCCCCAGGTCATGGTTCCCTGCCCTCTTATCTCCTAAGTCACCTGGTCACTGTTCTGGTCTAACACCCTAGCTATTCTACATGGCTAATGAACTACCCCTAAAGGAACTTTTTCTAAAATTTTTATTCATTTTTATTTATTTATTTGAGAGTGACAGAGAGAGAAAGAGGCAGATAGAGAGAGAGAGAGAGAGAAAGAGAATGGGCGCACCAGGGCTTCCAGCCACTGCAAACGAACTCCAGATATGTGCGCCCCCTTGTGCATCTGGCTAACGTGGGTCCTGGGGAATCCAGCCTCGAACCGGGGTCCTTAGGCTTCACAGGCAAGTGCTTAACCACTAAGTCATCTCTCCATCCCAGAACTTTTTGTTAAGGGCATTTCTTTTTTTTTTTTTTTTAATATTATTTATTTATTCGAGAGAAAGAGGCAGAGAGAAAGAGAGAGAGAAAATGGGCATACCAGAGCTTCCAGCCACTGCAAATGAACTCTAGACACATGTGACACCTTGTGCATCTGGCTTATGTGGGTCCTGGGGAATCAAACCAAAGTCCTTTGGCTTTGCAGGCAAATGCCTTAACTGCTAAGCCATCCCTCCAGCCCAAATAAACTTTTTTATTCAATTTAACAAATGAGTTCTTTTCCCTTCCTCACCTTCCCCCAATTGAAAAAGCCCTATAAAGCCCATTACCTGAAAACTCAGGTTGGATGTGCTCCTCTCCTTTAGTCAGCCATGGCAGCTCATGCTTTTCCTGAATAAAAGCTTTTCTCTTTGCCTCAGAGTGGTTTGTGTGGTCTTGGTCACTCCCAAGCCCTACAGTCCCCAGAGTAGCTCAACCAGTTTTTGGTTGTGAGCTGGAGACACAGACAAAATAATAAATAAATAAATAAGAGAGAAAGAAGCCAGTTGTAGTGGCACACACCTTTAATCCCAGCACTTGGGAGGCAGAGGTACGACAACAGTCCATGAGTTCAAGGCCACACTGAGACTACATACTGAATTCCAGGTGAGCCTGGGCTAGACAAAACTTAACCTGGATGGAAGGAAGGAATGAAGGAAGGAAGGAAGGGAGGGGGTTTGGTGGCACATACCTTTAATCCTAGCATTTGGGAGGCACAGGTAGGAGGATCTCCGAGAGTTCGAGGCCACCCTGAGACTACACAGTAAATTCCAGGTCAGCCTGGGCTAGAATGAGACCCTACCTCAAAAAAAAAAAAAGAAAAGAAAGAAAGAAAGAAAGAAAGAAAGAAAGAAAAGAAAGAAAGAAAAGAAAAGAAAAGAAAAGAAAGAAAGAAAGAAAGCAAGCAAGCAAGAAAGAAAGAAAAGAGGTAGAGGCAGTTATGACTAGAGTCCGGAGCATAACTTGCAGTCAGTGAGTCTCAGTTCACAATCAAGTTGCTAATTTGTTTTGTGTCTCAGCTTTTCTGATCTATTTCACGGGCGTGATAACAGAGCTTCACAGGACTGTGGTGAGCTTACAGAGTTCAGATATGTCAGATACTCAGAACCGGGTTTGTTTGGGCCTACCATTACAGCAATCAGAATCCCTCCCCATTAGAGATGTTGTTAGATTTCTATAGGACACAACTGTTGCTATTTTCTAGAATCGAGACACACTAGATCCATCTCCTGCCTTTAAAGCTCTAGATACTGAGTTTGCATTACTTATTAATGGGTCTGACTGACCTGAGCCATCCCACAGCCACTGCCCCTCCTACAGGTGGGCTTCTCTCCTGCCAGGACCCCTTCTGCAGGGTTTCTAAGAATCCAGCTGCACCACGGGTTCCATGTACTTCCACCCTGACAGAGCTTAGGGAAGGAAAGCCACAGTGATTTTCAGAGACAGATGGTGTAACCATGTGGTTATTTCCTCATCACATGAGAAGCAGAACTAGAATTTTGATATCAGTGTCTTCTTGAGGACGGGTTGCTTTATTCAGGAAGAGACCACACCTTCACCAAGATTAGTTAGATCATGAGGCTAAAAAGTAAATTAAAACCCTAGCCAGCCGGGCGTGGTGGTGCATGCCTTTAATCCCAGCACTCCGGAGGCAGAGGTAGGAAGATCCTCATAAGACTACATAGTGAATTCCAGGTCAGCATGGACTATAGTGAGACCCAACCTCGGGAAAAAAAAAAAAAAAGACTGAGGCAGGAAGGTACTGAAAATTCCAGGCCAGCTTGGACTACATAGTGAGTTCAAGGACAGTCTGAGCTACGTAGTAAGACCCTGCTCAAAAAAGAAAGGTGGAGGGCCTGGGGAGATGGCTTAGTGGTTAAGGCACTTGCCTACAAGGCCAAAGGTCCCAAGTTCGATACCCAATACACACATAAGCCAGAAGCACAAAGTGGCACATGCGTCTGGAGTTCATTTGCAGTGGCTACAGGTCCTAATGCACCCATTCTCTCTCTTTTTCTCTCTCAAATAAATAAATAAAAAACAAATTAATTGCCGGGCATGGTGGCACATGATTTCAATCCCAGCACTTGGGAGGCAGAGGTAGGAGGATCACTGTTGAGTTTGAGGCCACCCTGAGACTACATAGTAAATTCCAGGTCAGCCTGGACTAGAGTGAAACCAAAGGAAGGCTGGAGAGATGGCTTAGTGCTTATAAGGTGTTTGCCCCCAAAGCCAAAGGACCCAGGTTTGATTCCCCAGTATCCACATAAAGCCAGATGTTCAGGGAGGCACCTGTGTCTAGAGTTGGTTTGCACTGGTTGGAGGTTCTGGTACACCCATTCTCCCTCTCTCTCAAATAAATAACCCAAAATATTTAAGGGCTGGAGAGATTGCTCAGTGGTTAAGGCTGCTGCCTGTAAAGCCTAATAACCCAGGTTCAATTTCCCAGTACCCATGTAAAGCCAGATGCATAAAGTGGTGCATGCCTCTAGAGTTCGTTTACAGCAACATGAGACCCTGGTGCCCCCATACTCTCTGTCTGTTTCTTTTTTTCTCTCTCTCTGCTTGAAAATAAATAAATTATTTTTAAAGCCACTGTGGTGTCAAATGCCTTTAAATTTATTTATTACAGAGAGACAGGGAGGGAGAGATAGAGAGAAAGAGAGACAGAATGGGTACATCAGGGCCTCCAGCCACTGCAAATGAACTCTAGATGCATGTACCATGTACCACCATGTGCATCTGGCTTATGTGGGTTCTGGGGAGTTGAACTTAGGTCCTTAGGCTTTGCAGGCAAGTGCCTTAACCACTAAGCCATCTCTCCAACCCAAATTAAAAAATACTTAAGGGCCGGGTGTGGTGGCTCACATCTTTAACCCCAGCACTCAGGAGGCACAAGTAGGAGAATTGCTATGAGTTTGAGGCACCCTGAGACTACATAGTGAATTCCAGGTCAGCCTGGACTACAGTGAGATTCTATTTTGAAAGAAAGAAGAAAAAAAAAAGATCCAGGCAGAGAATATTTCACAAGGAACCCTATGGAACTATGCTGCCCAAGTAGGTGGACCTGAGGGTTCAGTTCAGTGGTATGATTAGAAATATAATGTGGGAGCCAGGTGTAATGGTGCTTGCCTTTAATCCAGCACTTGGGAGGCAGAGGTAGGAGGATCGCCATGAGTTCAAGGCCACACTGAGACTACATAGTGAGTTTCAGGTCAGCCTGGACTAGAGTGAGACCCTATCTCGAAAAACCAAAAAGAAAAAAAGAAAGAAAGAGAGAGAGAGAAATATCATGTGGACCACATATACATTCTAAAATATTCTAGTGGCCATGTTAAAAAGAAACAGGTAAGCCGGGCGTGGTGGCGCACGCCTTTAATCCCAGCACTTGGGAGGCAGAGGTAGGAGGATCACCGTGAGTTCGAGGCCACCCTCAGACTCCATAGTGAATTCCAGGTCAGCTAGAGTGAGACCCTACCTCAAAAAACCAAAGGAAAAAAAAAAAAAAAAAAGAAACAGGAAAAAGCTGGAGAGATGGGTTAGCGGTTAAGGCATTTGCCTGCAAAGCCAAAGGATCCCGGTTTGATTCCCCAGGACCCACGTAAGCCAGATGCACAAGGGGGAGCATGCATCTGGAGTTCGTTTGTAGTGGCTGGAGGCCCTGGAACACCCATTCTCTCTCTGTGTCTCTCTCTCTTTTCCTCTCTCAAATAAATAAATATATATATATTTTAATGCTGGGCTGGGAGCTAAGCACAGCTGTAATCCTAGTACTTGGAAGGTAAGAGGATCAGGAGTTCAAGGTAATCCTTGTGTTATACACCAAGTTTGAGGCCAGCCTGGGTGACAAGGGACTCTTTAACAAAACCCAAAAAGTATTAGGATAGGGCTGGAGTGTAGCTCAGTGGCAGAATGACAGCCTACTGCATACAGCCCTGGGTTCAAAATGCAATACTGCCAAAAGAAAAAAAGTGTTGGTGTGGTATTTTACTCCTTTTGGTACTATAGCTTCACAATCCAATGTATATTTGTTAATATTTGTTTGTTTTGGTTTTTCTGGGTAGTATCTCAGTGTAGCCCAGGCTGACCTGGAATTCACTGTGTAGTCAGGATGGCTTCAAACTCACAGCGATCCTCCTGGCTATTTATTTATTTAAGAGATAGAGAAAGGGGGTGGGGAGATTGCGTGCACCAGGGCCTCTAGCCACTGCAAAGGAACTCCAGACACATGTGCCACCTTGTGCATCTGGTTTATGTGGGTCCTGGGTCCCTTAGGCTTCTCAGGCAAGAACTTTAATGACAAGACATCTCTCTAGCCCGTATTTTTTGCTTTATTGCACCTCGATTTGGAAGAAAAACTGCTCAAGTGTTTAATGTGCCTAATGGCCACCCTAAAGAGTGACAAGCAGAGATACTTTCTTCAACCCAGGATTTTAGTTTCCTAAGGCAGGTGACTCAGCCTCCCAGGAGAACAAAGGCCAAGGGCTCAAAGCTACCGGAGAGCTCTCGACTCCAGATGCTTCCTGTCTAAGCAGGCATGCGTGAGTTACTTGAGCAGCAGTGGTGGGTCTCATGGCTCGTGGTGGGACAAGCTGGTCGTGCTGGAACTTATACTGAGACTTTGTAAGTCTAAACCTGGACCATGTTGAGTTTTCTGCTTGTTTTTTTAACTGTTGGTAATTGAACCTAGGACCTCATGTATAATAAATACACTTTACCTATATCCCCAGCAAGACTTTTTTTTTTTTTTTTTTTTTTTTTTTCTGGCTGGCTTTGAACCCAAAATCTGGCTTCAGCCTCCTGAGTGCTGGAATTGCAGGCATATTCATTACCACCACACCCATTCTAGAGTAATAAGCACCTGCTGCTGCTGCTGCTGCTGGGCTGATATATGTTAGAAAGTGAACCTGCCAGCTTGTGAATTCCCTTAGTGTAACAGTGTAAACAGATTCCAAACCCCAACCCAAGGTGGAAGAGATCTGTTATTTTATTTAGTTCCACCGCCCAACAAAGTAGGGTCTTGCTATAGCTCAGGATGACCTGGAATTCACTATGCAGTCTCAGGGTGGCCTCGAACTCACAGCGATCCTCCTACCTCTGCCTCCCATGTGCTGGGATTAAAGATGGGCGCCACCATGCCCAGTGCTAAATATTTTATTTTTATTAATTTATTTGAGAGAGAGAATGGGCATACCTGTAGCCACTGTAAACAAACTCCAGGTGCATATGCCACCTTGTGCATTTGGCTTTATGTGGGTCCTGGGGAATCAAACCTGCGTCCTTTGGCTTTGCAGGCAAATGCCTTAACCACTAAGCCATCTCTCTAGTCCCCTCAAATTAGTATTTCTTTTGACTATATTGCACTAGAATGTTTAGTTTTAAAAGTTGCTGTTTGAGGGCTGGAGAGATGGCTTAGCGGTTAAGTGCTTGCCTGTGAAGTTTAAGGACCCCGGCTCGAGGCTCAATTTCCCAGGACCCACGTAAACCAGATGCATAAGGTGGCGCATGCATCTGGAGTTTGTTTGCAGTGGCTAGAGGCCCTGGCGCACCCATTCTCTCTCTACCTATCTGCCTCTTTCTCTCTCTAACGCTCTCAAAAAAAAAAAAAAAAAAAAAAAAAAAAAAAAAAAAAAAGCTGTTTGAGCAGGGCATGGTGGTGCACACCTTTAATCCCAGCACTTGGGAGGCAGAGGTAGGAAGATCACTGTGAGTTTGAGGCCAGCCTGAGACATAGGTCAGTCTGGGCCAGAGTAAGACCCAACCAGGAAAAAAAAAAAAAAAAAGAAGTAAAGTTAGTTGGGCATGGTGGCGCACACCTTTAATCCCAGCACTCAGGAGGCAGAGGTAAGAGGATCACCATGAGTTCGAGGCCACCCTGAGACTACATAGTAAATTCCAGGTCAGCCTGGACTAGAGTGAGACTCTACCTCGAAAACCAAAAACAAACAAAAATGTAAAGTTACATGTATCCAAAAGAACTGTTTTAAGCTAAATTTCCGGCATTATCAATCAATGTTTGATTTATATATCTGCTTTATATACTTGGGGTTGCATAAAGATCTCTTGGGGGGGGGTCATGTGTTTGAAGCTCTGCTCTAAAGCAACTGAATCATAAAGTCGAGATGAAACCCCGCCTCACAAAAACAAAGTCGGGCGTGGTGGCACATGCCTTTAATCCCAGCCCTCTTGGGAGGCAGAGGTAGGAGCAGCAGCATGAGCTCCAGGCCACCATAAGACAGTGAATTCTAGGTCAGCCTGGGGTAGATTGAGACCTTACCTAGGAAAAATAAATAAATATATATATATATATATCACCAAGCAAACACACACAGTATGAGGCCCAGGAGTAGCAAGGCACAAGAAGGGAGCGGGGGAAGTGGTCAGGGTCATGTGCAGAACACCCATACCCCCAAACAACCCCACAAAACGTCGTGACCTTTAGGCATGTGGGAAGTGGGACCTCTGCGTGTACTGAGTTACCATATGGCGCTCAGACCAAAGGACTGGAAGCCACAGACCCAGAAACAACTGAATGGAAGTGAAGAGCCAAGACTGGCTCCCGTAGGTTAAGGCCGTTCACAGCCAAGGGACATCATGGAACAAGGCGGGAGGTGACGGATGAAGAAGGCTGAGGGAACAGGCTCCCTAGGCTTTGCCCTCACAACATCGGACCCCGGAGTCCCAGCACAAAGTCCGTTCCCCGCGAGGGGGTGTCAACCGCCGGGGGTCGCCAGCCCCCGGGGTGCGGGTGGACGGCGGGCGCGCAGGCGCGGGGACGCGACCCCGGCCGTCGCGGTACCCTCAGCCGCGGCCCTTCCCCGGACCCCCGCGCCGGCCGTCTCGCGCCCCCTCACCCGATGACGTAGGCCAGGATGAGCAGCTGCACGACGCGGTTCATGAGCCCCACTTTACGGCTGCGGATGAGCACGATGCGCGGCGTGTCGTACTCGAACAGGAAGGCCCGCAGCACGGCGCAGCAGCCCGCCATGGCCCGCGTCCGCCGCCCGCTCCGCGCTCTGCGCCCCGCCGCCCCGAGCTCGCCCGGGGCCGGCCCGCCGGAGCTCCGCCCCGCAGGCCCGCGGCGACGCGGTGGGCGGTAGAGAAGGGCCCGGAAGGAGGCGCTGCGGGGCCCGAGGAGCGCATCCCCACCCTCCCCGCCAGTGGAGACCTCTCCCGGAGAGCGAGCGAACTCGAGGTTCGCCTTCGAGGGGGTCGAGTTTGCGGAGAGGGTGACGGCCTCCCCCGAGACTCCCTAGAAGGGTCCGGTGTCGGGTGAGGAGTGACATTCAGAGCAGACCTGACCCCTCAGGGCCAACTTGGGCACTCATGCAGATATCTGCACCTGTGCCCTGGGTGGGAGCCACTTGTCCCATCAAATGCCCTCCTCTGAAATTTAATAAATAAGCCAGGCCATATCTCGGCCCCAAAGTCAGTTGCTTTTTATTTACTTATTGATTTTTACTGCTGACCTGGAATTTACTATGTAGCCTCGAACTCACAGTGATCCTCCTACCTCTGCCTCCCCAATGCTGGGAGAGAATGTCTTAATAACAATTTTAGGGTGAGTTGAAAAATAGGAAGGAAATGGGATGATGCCATTGTGCCTCTTCTTGGACACAATTTCCTCTTGTATTTTCATTTCCTTTAGCTTGTTTTGTTTTGTTTTTCGAGGTAGGGTCTCACTCTGGCCCAGGCTGACCTGGAATTCACTATGTAGTCTCAGGCTGGCCTCAATCTCATGGTGATTCTCCTACTTCTGCCTCCCGAGTGCTGGGATTAAAGGCGTGCACCACCATGCCCGGCCAGCTGTGTTTGTTTGTTTTTATGAAAGTATTTTTAAATAAATCGATGTATTTCAATGTTGTAACATGATAGCCGAATGCTATATCAAGATAGCTAATGTGGAGATTCCTGGTATTTTTAAAAAATATTTTATCTTTGGTTATTTATTTGAGAGAGAGACAGAGGGAGGAGGGGAAAGAGAGAGAGAGAGAGAGAATGTGCCATCTTGTGCATCTGGCTTACATGGGTCCTGGGGAATCGAACCTAGGTCCTTTGGCTTTGCAGGTAAGTGCCTTAACTGCTAAGCTATCTCTCCAGCCCTGATTCCTGGTATTTTTATATAAACACTATGAATGACAGTACACTTGGATTCATCTTCACAAGAAATTATCTGCAGGTCCATGAAGATTCGTTGACATCTGTACCACCTGTCGACAGTGGAGAGGTATGTGTATGGACTGAACGGACAGCAAAAAGTGGAGCAATCGAGCTGTACTCTTAAACCACACTGATGAAGGACGACAAGATGGTCAACTGCTGAAAACAACTCAAATGCTTTAAACTTAGTCATTTAAAGAAAACAGCATGTATCGAAACTACAGGGAATCTTACAGAATGGAGCCATAAGATGTACATTACAGCCCTGAAGCAGTAACATGTTTCTACCGTTATGTGATAGAAGAAGCCATGGAAATGAGTCCTGCAGCTGTCTGTGGTGTGAATCCCTTCCTACACACGGTGCTGTCAATTGGACTAAAACGGAATTCCCTGCTCTGTGCAAATGCTGATGATGGGTAACATATGCTATTGCTGTGGGCCAGAGCAATAGTTGGCTGGCATTCAGGCATCAAGTGGAGGCGCTCTAAGACCACTGCCTCTACAAGGCCACAAGACACTTTCCAAAGCAGATGGCCCCTGCTGAGGATTAACCCCCCCCCCCAGGATATCTAAAGAAACAGTGGAAACCAGACATTTCTTACTGTATAACTCTGCCAACCCACTAGGAAGAATGTGGTCCATTTGGGTTACTAAAATAAATATATGTGTGTGTATGTATATATGTATGTATGTGTATATATATATATGATCTGATTGCATTAATCACAGAGTTTTGAGCTGGAATTTTCTTAAGAGTACAAGTTGAGAACAAGATTTTTCCCCCCAAGGGCAAGAAAAGCTGGTAGTTAGTTACAGCCATTCTTAATCTGAACTGTAGAAAAGGACCTCACTTGAATGAGACTTTCGAAACTCTTTTCCTCAGCCTCAAGTACGATTAGATTACAAGGAATCTCATGTCCAGAATCTGACACTGAGATGAACTTCCAGACCAGGCACTGTTAAGGAGGAAGAGATATTTATTGAAGGTTACAGATCCAGGGGAAGTTCCATAATGTCAGGAGAAGCTGGCCTGCCTTCACAGGTCCAAGCACAGAGAGAGAAGCACAAACTTAAAATCCAAAAAGTACACAGCATACTTCAGGAACTCCTGCTAGGCACACTTTGCATATCTTTAGACTGAAATCTGAAACCCACCAGCACACCTTAAGATCCACCCAGTGACACCACCTCCAGCCAGGTGGCTGCAGATGCAAACTACAAGCTAATAAAACAGTGAATATATTGGGGGCCACCTATTCAAATTGCCACAATCAGTTAATACATAAATGAATGAAAGAAAACAAAAAGAAGCCCAGTTTCTAAATCATCATTGGAAGAGTAACTAAAATGCATTTCTGGTGGGGCATGGTGGCACACGCTGGAGGCAGAAGTAGGAGGTTCTCTTGTCAGTTTGAGACCAGCCTGAGACTACATAGTGAATTCCTGGGCTAGAGCTAGACCCTACCTAGAAAAACAAAAACAAACAAACAAAGGCATGTGTCTTTTCTCGAGGTAGGATCTCACTGTAGCTCAGGCTTACCTGGAATTCACTCTGTAGTATCAGGGTGGCCTTGAACTCATAGCAATCCTCCTACCTCTGCCTCCTGAGTGCTGGGATTAAAGACATGTGCCACCACACCCAGTTTTTTAAAAGCTTTTATTATTATTTTTTAAATTAATTTATTTTTATTGACAACTTCATGATTGTAAACAATATCCCATGGTAATTCCCTCCCTCCAACCCCACTTTCCCCTTTGAAACTCCACTCTCCATCATATCCCCTTCCCATCTCAATCAGTCTCTCTTTTATTTTGGTTTCATCATCTTTTCCTCCTATTATGATGGTCTTATGTAGGTAGTGTCAGGCACTGTGAGGTCATGGATATCCAGGCCATTTTGTGTCTGGAGGAGCACATTGTAAGGAGTCCTACCCTTCCTTTGGCTCTTACATTCTTTCTGCCACCTCTTCCACAATGTTTGTTTGTTTAATTAAGCATACTTTTATTGAAGTTTACATTATGGTTCAGAAATACATTTCAACTGATTAAATTTCAGCACCAATTAAGAGAGAAATCATGGCATCAAAATTTTCCCGTGTATCACATTTAGATTACTATTTGATATACAGTTCTCATATTTTTAGGCTTTGTTCTACATATATTTGTGCATTTTCAACATCAAAATTCTTTTTAAAATATTTTTAACTTTATTTTTATTTATTTGAGAGAGAAAGAGAATGGGCGGGCCAGGGACTCTAGCTGCTGCAAATGAACTCCAGATGCATGTGCCACCTTGTGCATCTGGCTTACGTGGGTCCTGGGGAATCGAACCTAGGTCCTTTGGCTTGGTAGGCAAGTACCTTAACCACTAAGCCATCTCCCCAGCCCCAGAATTCTACATTCTATTAAGGGGGAGAAAAAAATCAAACCTCAAGCCAACAAATGTCATCAAATCTACTAGGGCACTGTTCAAGAACAAAATCCATCTTAAGCATTGTTCCTTGCCACAGAGCAAGTCAAAAGGTTAAGCGCTGGGTTCACCACAGAGGCAAACTGATACATTAAAGTCAGAACTCTTCCAACCACTGGATTTCAAACCAAGTAGATTCTATGTGTAGAAATACTTAAAAAAAAAAAAAAAAGGTTTTTCATATATA
Organism: Dipus sagitta; assembly: GCA_036346955.1. Taxonomy (NCBI): domain Eukaryota; kingdom Metazoa; phylum Chordata; class Mammalia; order Rodentia; family Dipodidae; genus Dipus; species Dipus sagitta. The sequence continues at coordinate 25,423,469 of CM070782.1, forward strand.
AATATGGAAGGAACAAAATATCACTGCATCAATCCAGAAGTTGCCAGGGAAAAATTGTGAGGACAATAGATATAAAATGTAGTCAACTTTGCTCTTATCTCAATTGCATAAATCCCACAGTATTTGCAAATTAGCTAAAAGATGGCAACTCTAGAGAGCTGGCATTTCTAGTCTGCTCCCATTGAGTGTTTTCAGAAGACTCTTATTCATGCACTCTGCAGTATGGCTCTCAGAGCAACCGTTCTCATTCTGGGCAGTCATACATTTGATCGTGTGAACGAAGACCAAAAGGAACAGGTAAAGCCAGACAGTCCACATGCATCACAAATCACACAACTTGAAGTCATGATGGAAAAGCCACAGATTCAGCTTTAAACCCAAGTTTATAGGACACGGTTAGTGGAAACTGGTGACAACGGCTGCTGGCAGTAAGCGAAGGTGAGTGATCTAAGTCCAGGACACCGCTTCGCTAAATCTCCCCGCTTAAATGTCTTGGTAAAAATCCCCTCAGATCACTTCTTTCTATTTATTTATTTATTTTACATTATTTTTATTTATTTGAGAGAGGGAGAGAGAGAGAGAATGGGCAGGCCAGGGCTTCTAGCCACTGCAAACGAACTCTCCTTGTGCATGTGGCTTACATGGGTCCTGGGGAATCCAACCGAGGTCCATCGGCTTTGCAGGCAAACGCCTTAACCACTAAGCCATCTCTCCAGCCCTTATTTTATTTTTTTAAACAGTTTATCTATTTTATTTATTTGAGACAGAGAGAGGGAGAGAGAGAGAGAGATGAGAATGGGCGTGCCAGGGCCTCTAGCCACTGCAAACGAACTCCAGACGCATGCACCACCATGCGCATCTGGCTTACGTGGGACCTGGAGAATCAAACCTGTGTCCTTAGGCTTCGCAGGCATATGCCTTAACCGCTAAGCCATCTATCCAGCCTCAGATCACTTCTTAACAAGTTAGTAAAGGCAGCACACTACTGCATTAGAAGCTAACTACTAAAGAGCATCATCCCATAGCAGATGGTTTCCGCAGGGCTCGACTACATCTTGATCTACCAGTTGTCTATGTGTCCTCCCACTAATCAGCCAGGAGACCTTTGATTTCTTTCATTTTGAGACATTATTGTCATTATCTTCCAGAAGAGTTCAAAAGGCCACATTCCCGTGGCCTTAAAGGAAAATTAAGCCCAGGGACATTTGCCCCACTCCCCCATTGGGCGTGTAAGATTAGTATACAAACCCACTGTGGAACAGTGTATTGCTTTAATTGGGGGGGGCGGGGGAGGCACAACACCATGGTGAGGGGACTTCAAATGTAGGAACAATCATTCAAATAGTTATACCCAAATGAACTGGAATCATTTTCTTAAAGACTCATCTTGTGGAAGAAAAACTTTAATTGCCATTGCAAAAAACACCTGTATGAAGTAGAAACTGGTTTTTAACACTTTGTAGAGAATATGTTCTAGAAAGTGGAAGTAATGGGATTTAAAATTCTGGCAGGAATTTAATAGAACAGTCCCAGATGGTCAGCTGAGGCCAATATCTAATGAGGATGAAAGCCTTGTCTGTGGGAAGTTTTAGACGATACTTACAGAAATATACTGTGCGAAAACCAAACTGAATTGTCTCTACATGAGTTGTAAAGATTCATATAGTGAAAGTGTTTTTTTTGGTTTTTTTTTGTTTGTTTGTTTGTTTGAGGTAGGGTCTCGCTCTAGCTCAGGCTGACCTGGAACTCACTATGTAGTCTCAGGGTGGGCCATGAACTCACGATGATCCTCCAATCTCTGCCTCCCAAATGCTGGGACTAAAGGCGTGCGCCACCATGCCCAGCAGCTTTGTTTTTTTTTTTTTCTACATGCACTTCACAGCAAGAGTGGCATAGAATACCTAAACACAGAAGACAGCACTCATGCAAGATATCTAACTCCCTGATACAATAATGCATACACTTCAGACTGATTACACTATCAACACACCTAGGGCTTTCTGCAACTACGAGGTGGTGGTGGTCATGGACAGCATGGCCCCCAGTACCAACATCTAGGAAGCAGCCACCACCTTCTATGTGTCTTCTGTTTTTGCACTTTTTCTTCATTTTTCGTAATCAACTCTGCTGTTGCTGCTGCTTAGAAAAACTGGTAAAAACAAAATTGTAATCACTGGAACATGGCGCTCTGGCAATCAAGACGTTTAAAACCTTCAAGCTTTTGTGGAAAAAAGCTCAGTGCAACATTTAGAACTCTGATTAACGAACAAGGTGGTCACAAACTTTCCTGGCTTGAAGACGTCCACAACTTTCCTGATCGGGTCATCATAGGAGGTCTGACTTCAGTTTGTTTCAAAGCTGACATATGAAAATTCTGGTTCTGCGGTGATGTGATTGTCCAATAAGTTCCATTCGATTTCATTTCATCCACTGAATACCCACATGGATTGAGCAGTGTGGCATCAATGACAGAACCTGGTTTCAGGTCACGATTTCCACTCTCACAAGTGACATCCTTTGCAGTAACACCGTCTTTCATGTAGAACTGGCCCATAACTGCTGGGTCAAGCTCACTCAGAGGCTAAGATTTCTGGTCTGTTGAGGGTTCCAAGTCAGCTTGTGACCAAGTGAGACTCTCCCTAGAGAATGACAGAAGAGGAAACAAAGGCACTATAAATTAGGAAGCAACAAATGACAAGCCCAAAATATATTTTATTTAAGAATGTTATGTCTGACCACCGATCAGATTTACCATATAATTTATCCTGACATGGAAGGTGCAATTAGCACTTCCAATTCAAGCCTATAGACTAGGCTTATTTGGTGGGTACTGACCTAGTGTAATCCCAGTTACCTTTTGGGATGGTTTTGGTCCCAATTATGCTGCGCTCCTGTCTAGGTCCCTCTTTGTTGTGCTGTGGGCTCAGGTAGGCTGGCTGGCTCCTGGATCGCTGCTCTGATCACTTGTGCCAGATGCTGTGTAGGTGAGCTCCCTTCCCCAGGTCTCTGATGCTTGCTGGCACTTGCACTGGTGGTGGGAGAAGGGAGGCTGTAGATCATGGCTGAAGTTCTCCTGCTGGTCCTCACGATCCTCATCCTCATGAGCTGCCCCTCCGTTGGTCCCTGCCATCCTTCTTCATGTTTCTTGAGCTTGCAAGGAGCTCCAGTGTGAGTGGAGAATCCCTCACCTGGCTTTTCCTGCAGCTCAGGCCGAGCCTTAATGGCTGTGGCCACATGGACCTTGGTTCTGCTGCTGCTGGAGCCACTTCTGCCTACTTCTGTGGGCTCTAGATGCTCTGACTCTCTCCTACTTCTCTGCTGCAGTTGGTAATTTTTTATACACCTCACTTTTTTTTTTTTTTTTTTTTTGAGGTAGGGTGTCACTCTAGCCCAGGCTGACCTGGAACTCACTCTGTAGTCGCAGGGTGGCCTCGAACTTACGGTGATTCTCCTACCTCTGCCTCCCGAGTGCTGGGATTAAAGGTGTGCACCACCACGCCCGGCTCTACACCTTACTTTTTAGTAGAATAGTGTATTTTGCTGTTTGTTTGTTTGTTTGTTTCCTTTTTCTCCCCTAGGCTGCTTTGGCATGTTTCCTACACTGCCATCTTAACCGGAAGTCCAGAGATGTTTCTTTTTTTGTTTGTTTTTTGAGGTAGGGTCTTACTCTAGCCCAGGCTGACCTGTAATTCACTATGGAGTCTCAGGGTGGCCTCAAACTCACAGTGATCCTCCTACCTCTGCCTCCCAAGTGCTGGGCCCGACTCCCAGAGATGTTTCTTTTTGAGACAGGGTTACCTCAAATTTGCAGCAGTACTCCTGCCTGAACCCCTTGAGTGTTGGGATTGAAGGCATGTGCCACAATGCCTGTCACGTTAGAGTTGTGAATAGATTCGTTGATACACAAACTTGGATGGTCACAGCAGCATTTTTAATAGCCAAGTAGGGGAGGTAACCTAAATGCCTGTATCAAGATTAAACAGATAAATTGTAGTATATCTGTTTACTAGCATATTACTCAACTACAAAAAGGAATGAAGTACAGATACACCATCGATAGACCCTGAAAAGTCAAGGCCAAAATAAGGCAGACACAAAAGACCACAAATGGTAAGCTTTGTTTATAGGAAATCCCAGGATACAGGAATCTCTAGAAACTGAAAGTAGATGATTAGTTTCCAGAAGCCAGGAGAAAGGAAGGGTGGGAAGTAGCTGCTGATGAGTAGAAAGTTTCCATTTGGGGTGAGGAAGTGAGGGTGACATGGCAGAACTTGTGTTTATAGAAGATATAGAAGCTCCTGGGTTGTATATTTGCTGGGCTTGGTGGTGCAGGCCTGTAATTCCAGCACTCAGGAGACTAAGGTGAAAAAATTTGAGTTTGATTCCATCCTGGTGAGAACTTGTCTCAACTTTTTGACTTCTGGGTAAGATGGCAGCATAGGAGCCACACCAAAGCAGCATAGTGAGGAAATGAGCAGAAAAACAACAGAATATACTCTTCTATCAAAAAGTGAATGTGTATAAGAAATTACCAACCACAGCAGAAAAGTAGGAGAGATCCGGAGCTTCTAGAGACCACACGAGCAGGCAGAAGTGGTTCCAGCAGCTGTGTGGGTCTGCGCAGCCACCAGGCTTTGCCTGAGCTGCAAGAGAGACCAGGTGAAGGGATTTTCCACTCACACCGCCCTCCTCACAAACTCAAGAAACCTGAAGGAGGAGACAGCAGGGACCAGCTGAGCAGCTCATGAGAAAGAGGATCTCTGGGACCAGCCCTGCAGCTCTGATAGAATTTCAGGCACCCTCCAAAACCTTCCCTCCCCCAACCACCAGTGCAAGCAACCACCAGAGACCTGGGGAAAGGAACTCAGATACATAGCACACAACACAGATGATCAGAGCAGCCACCAGCCCAGCTAGCATACCTGAGCCCACAACGCAGTAAAGAGCGACCCAAGCAGACATGCCACATAGCTGAGACCAAAGCCATCCCAAAATGTAGCAGGACCTACTTACACCAGGTTAGGACCCACCAAAAAAGCCTGGTACATAGGACTGCATTGGAAGTGCTCATTGCACCTTCCATGGCAGAGCAAATTATGTTAAATCTGATGGATGGTTGGATGTTCCATTTTATTTATTTATTTATTTGAGAGAGAAACGTGCAAATAGAGAGTATGAGTGTGCAAGAGCCTCTAGCTACTGCAAACTCCAGATGCATGCAATAAACCTTGGAACAAACAAAACCAAGGAAGTAAAGGATCTCTACACTGAAAACGTTAAAACACTCAAGACAGAAATTGCAGAAGACAAAAAGCTGGACGTAGTGGCACACACCTTTAATCCCAGAACTTGGGAGGCAGAGGTAGGAGGATCATCATGAGTTCGAGGCCACCCTGAGACTACACAGTGAATTCCACGTCAGCATGAGCTAGAGTGAGACCCTAACTTGAAAGACAAAAAAAAAAAAAAAAAAAAAAAAAATGCCGAAGACAGTAGGAAATGAAAAAATGAAAAGACATCTTGAATTGGAAGAACCAATATTGTGAACATGTCAATCTTACCAAAAACAGTCTACACATTTAGTGCAAACCCCATTAAAATTCCAATGGCATTCTCTATAGAAATAGAAAAAAGAACAAACCTAAAATTCATTTGGAACCACAAAAAACCTTGAATAGCCAAAACAATTTTAAGCAACAAAAATAAGGCTGGCAGTATCACCATACCTGATTTTAAGCTATGTTACAAAGCCATAGTAACAAAAACAGCATGGTACTGGCACAAAAACAGACATGTAAATCAATGGAACAAAATAGAGGACCCAGATGTAAGTCTGGGTACCTACTGCCACCTGATCTTCAACAAAAATGCAAAAATATTCATTGGAGAAAAGGCAGCCTCTTTACCAAATAGTGCTGGAAAAACTGGATATCTACATATAGAAGGATCCTTATCTCTCCCCATGCACAAGAATCAAGTCCAAATGGATCAGAGACCTCAATATCAGACCTGAAACTCTGAAACTGCTACAGGAAAAAGTAGGGGAAACCCTTCAACATATTGGCATATGTAATGACTTTCTGAATATAAGCCCAGTGGCTCAGGAAATAAAACCACTAATCAACCACTGGGATCTCATGAAATTACAAAGCTTTTGTATAGCAAAGGACACCATGAATACAGCAAAGAGGGAACCTACAGAATGGGAGAAAATCTGCAGCTATACATCTGACAGAGAATTAATATCTAGGATATACAAAGAACTCAGAACTCTAAAGAATAAGAAATCACAGCACTTAGGAGACAGAAGTGGGTGGGTTGCCATGAGTTCAAGGCCACCCTGATACTACATAGTGAATTCCAGGTCAGCCTGGGCTAGACTGAGACCCTACCTTGAAAAAAAAAACAAGAAATCAGGCAACCCAATTAAAAATGGGCTATGGGGACTTCTGGGTAAGATGGTGACATACTAGCTACACCAAAGCAGCCTAGGGAGGGAAATAAACAGAAACAGAGCAAAATACACTCTTCTACTGAAAAGTGAAGGTGTATAAGTTATTATGAACCACATCAGGAGAGACCAAGATCTCCAGAAAGGAGGAAACCAGCCAGAATCCTGCCGAGGCACCAGCATCCCTCATCCATGAGCCTGCCTGGCTGGTGGTGCAGAGTGACAGGAGCAGAAACAAGGCGAGGGGATTTTCCACTCATATCAGCCTCCTTGCAAAGGCAAGAAACCTGGAAGAGAAGACAGCAGCTATTCAGCTGCTGAAGGAGAATACAAACAGGACCAGCTGAGCAGCTCTGGTATGACTCCCGGCACCCTGAAAAGTCTCCCACCCTCCAACAGTCAGGGCTGTGAATGTCTGGAGAACTCATTCACCCCATGATGCCCAGCACCAGCACCTAGAGAGATCAAGGTGAGTACTCAGCATTCGTGAGATTATAAGCCATCCAAAAAGGTAACAAGGCCTACATATACAAAGCCAGATACATAAGCCTGCACTGAAAGTGATAATCTCTCTTTCCATGTCAGGAAAGGTTATGTATTACATTTGAATCATATTCTTGGTTGGCTTTACCCTTCTCAAATAAGCTGTATTTTGGTGTTGACTATTTGCATATTGTTTCCTGATTTTTAGAGCCTTTGTCTTTTTCTTCTGTCATTATTGGGGAAAGGGACTAAATGGCCCAAGGCTGATTTGGAACCCATTTCAGACTAGAAATCTCAACCTCCTAGTTTACAGGATTAAGGATGTGGAGCAACACACACCCTTTGGGACTTTGGCTTTACTAGACTGTCTATTTAGTTTAATCCCCATACTTGTACAAATACCCTGTGCTGGTTTTGATCAAGTGTCTATACTACTCAGTTGAACTTTAGAATTTCCCAGTAATTTGCTTCACACAGTTTACTACAATACTTGAATAGCAGGCAAACTTATCACCTAGGGTCACTTCTGCTGTTTCTCTTGGAGTATAAGAGCTACATCCTAGCACCTTAAGCACTTACATTGAAGATATATAAAGTCAGATTTACATGGCTAAGAACACTGCAGATAATTATAAAACCCAAGCATCAAATTAACTCAAGATGTGAAAATCTCTACATTATAATACAAGAAACAAAAAAGAATCAATACAATACAATCCCACCCAAAATTATAAATCCATCAGAAGTGACTTTCAATATGACTGCTTTAGATGAAATGCCTGACCAAAATTTCAAAAAGATATTATATCTATGTTCAAAGAAATCAAAGAAGAAATTATAGGAGTCAAAGAAGGAAACTAACTCCTGAAGGAATCCCAAGAAAATACAGGAAACTAACTCAATGAAATAAGTAGGTCAATACAAAACATTAGTAAAAAAAAAAAAAAATAGAAAGAATGAAGAAAAACCAATCAGAAATACTAGATATAGCCGGGCGTGGTGGGGCACGCCTTTAATCCCAGCACTCGGGAGGCAGAGGTAGGAGGATCACCGTGAGTTCGAGGCTACCCTGAGACTACATAGTGAATTCCAGGTCAGCCTGAACTAAAGTGAGACCCTACCTTGTAAAACCAAAAAAAAAAAAAAAAAAAAAAGAAATACAAGATATAAAAAACAGAGTAAGTCAAATAGAAAACTGTAGAAAGTCTCACCAGTAGAATGAATCAAGGAGAGGAAAAAATATCTAAACTAGAAGACCAGGTGGCAGATCCAATACAGGCCAACAAAGAGAAAGGCAAACTAATAGGAAGGCATGAATGGGAATTTCAAGACATTTGGGACACTATGAAGAGATCAAACATAAGAATTCAGGGCATAGTAAAAGGAGAAGAATTTCACTCCAAAGGCATAACAGGCATTTTCAACAATCTTATAGAAGAAAACTTCCCCCAAGTAGGGAAAGTGATGCCAATACAGATACAGGAAGCCTATAAAATGCCAAACAGATAAAATCAGGAAAGACAAAAACTGGACATGATGGTGCATGCCTTTAATCCCAGCACTCAAGAGACAGAGGTAGGAGGATAGCTGTGAGTTCGAGGCCACCTTGAACTCCAGGTCAGCCTGAGTTACAGTGAAACCCTACCTTGAAAAACTCAAAAAACAAAACAAAAAGTCATGAAAGACCCTCTCACCATCATATTATAATTAAACTACAAAACACAAAAACCAAAGAAAATATATTAAAAGCAGTTAGAGAGAAAAATCAGGTCACATACAAAGGCAAGCCCATCAGGATCACAGCAGATTATACAACACAAATTTGAAAAGCCAGAAGGGCCTGGAATGATGTATTCCAAGTTCTGAAAGATAACTACTGTCAACCAAGGTTACTTTATCCTGCAAAGCTATCCATCCAAATAGACAGAGAAACAAGGACATTCCACAAGAAAAGCAGGCTAAAGGAATATTTGAAGACTAAACCAGCTCTACAGAAAATACCTGAAAGTATCCTCCATGCTGAAAACAAAGAAAAGCACACAGATAAGGAACCCGGAAAAGACAATCCATGCTCAAATACTACCTAATACAAGACAGCAAAGGTAACACCAGAAGAACTGCAAAACAAGAAAATGGCAAAAATACACACCTTTCAATAATAATTCTTAATAACAATGGCCTCAATGCCCCAACCAAAAGGCACAGGGATTGAAGACTGGATTAAAATGCAGGATCCTTCAATTTGTTGCCTCCAAGAAACTCACCTTTCTACAAAGGTTGGGCACTATTTTAGGGTGAAATGTTGGAAAAGGTGTTTCAAGCAAATGGGTCTAGAAAACAAACAGTGTTCACTATCCTAATATCTGACAGGATAGACTTCAGACCAACATTAGTTAGGAAAGATAAGGAAGATCAATTTATATTGATTAAAGGAACACTCCAACAGGAGGACATTATAATCATAAACATATATGCACTTAACATGGGGCTCCCAATCTCATCAAACAAATGCTATTAGAACTAAGGTCACAGATAACACCAAACACAGTTGTAGTGGGTGACTTCAACACTTCACTCTCATCAATTGACAGGTCATTTCACCAAAAAATACAGAGATGCATCTGGATTAAATGAGGTCATAGAACAAATGGACTTAACAGATATCTACAGGACATTTCATCCAAAAGCTGCAGAATACACGTTCTTTTCAGCAGGACATGGAACATTCTCTAAAATAGACCATATATCAGGACACAAAGCAAATCTTAACAAATACAGGAAAATTGAAATAATTCCTTGCACTCTATCTGATCAAAATGGGATCAAACTACATATCAATAGCAGGAAAAGCATACACAAAATCATGGAAACTAGCCAGGCATGGTGGCACACACCTTTAATCCCAGCACTCAGGAGGTAGGAGGATCGCTGTAGGTGTAAGGCCACCCTGAGAATACAGAGTGAATTCCAGGTCAGCCTGGGCTAAAGTGAGACCCTACCTTGAAAAACAAAACAAAACAAAAAAAATCATGGAAACTAAACAATACACTACTAAATATTTGGGTCAATGAAAAAATCAAGAAAATAATCAAAAAATTCATAGAATCAAACGATAATGAGAACACAACATACCAAAACTTTAGGGACACAAGGCAGTCCTAAGAGGGAAAATTATAGCTTTAAGTGCCTATATGAAGAACTTAGAAAGGTCGCAAGTAAACAACGTAATGCTTCATCTTAAGGCCTTGGAAAAAGAAGAACAAGGCAAATGGAAAATCAGTAGATGGGAAGAAATAATAAAGATTAGGACATAAATTAATGAAATACAAACCAAAAAAAAATCCAAAGAATGAATGAAATGAAGAGATTGATAAATCCTTAGCAAAACTGACCAAAAGAAAGAGAGAAGAGCTGGGCATAGTGGTGCACACCTTTAATCACAGCATTTGGGAGGCAAAGGTAGGAGGATCACCATGAATTCGAGAACACCCGGAGACTACATAGTGAATTCCAGGTCAGACTGGGCTAGAGTGAGTCCCTACCTTGAAAAACAAAAACAAAAGATGGCGAGAGAAGAGATACAAATCAATAAATTTAGAGATGAAAAAGGCACCATCACAACAGATACCAGAGAAATTCAAAAAATCATAGGGACATGCTAATACTATAAGAACATATACTCCATTAAGTTTGAAAATCTGAAAGAAATGGATGATTTTCTTGATTTATATGATCTACCAAAATTAAATCAAGATGAGATTAACCATGTAAATAGATCTGTAACAATTATGGAGATCCAAGCAGTTATAAAAAATCTCCCAACTAGGCCGAGCGAGCGAGCGGCGAGCGGAGAGACAGCGAGAGAGGGGGTTCACCGGGCGGCTGTCGGGGTGCCATGGCCGGGGCCACCACCATCGAGGCGGTGAAGCGTAAGATCCAGGTCCTGCAGCAGCAGGAGAGGGCCGAGAGCCTGCAGCGGGAGGTGGGGGGGGGGGGGAAGGCAAGCTCGCGAGCAGGCTGAGGCTGAGGTGGCCTCCTTGAACCTGGACCGCAGGACCCAGCTGGTTGAGGAGGAGCTGGACCGTGCTCAGGAGTGCCTGGCTACTGCCCTGCAGAAACTGGAGGAAGCAGAAGAGGCTGCAGAGGAGAGTGAGAGAGGAATGAAAGGTCATTGAAAACCGGGCCCTGAAAGATGAAGAAAAGATGGAGCTCCAGGAGATCCAGCTGAAAGAAGCCAAGCACATTGCAGAAGAGGCAGATAGGAAGTACGAAGAAGTTGGTGATCATTGAAGGAGACTTGGAACACGCGGAGGAACTAGCTGAGCTAGCAGAGTCCCGTTGAGAGATGGATGAGCAGATCAGACTGATGGGCCAGAACCTGAAATGTCTGAGTGCTGCTGAAGAAAAATACTCTCAAAAAGAAGACAAATATGAAGAAGAGATCAAGATTCTTACTGACAAGCTCAAGGAGGCAGAGACCCGTGCTGAGTTTGCTGAGAGATCAGTAGCCAAACTGCAAAAGACAATTGATGACTTGGAAGATAAGCTGAAATGCACCAAAGAGGGGCACCTCTGTACACAAAGGATTCTGGACCAGACTCTGCTCGTCCTGAATGAGATGTAGAGCTCCCCAGCCCTGCCCTGCCCTGCCCTGCCGCCGCTCCTCCCCGACCCGACTGCACCAGAGGCCAGCCTGCTTGAAGCTGACCTTGGAATGGAGGGCTGATCTTTAACTGGAAGGCTGCTTTCTTCTTTTGCCACCCCCCTCTACCCTCATGTCTTTTTGTTTTAACCAAACTGTCTCTGCCTCTTCCCTGAGAGTCCCGCTGGGTGGAGGCTGAGCACCTTGGGGAACATGTAAGGGAACGGGCACAGTGCGCTGTCTGCTAAAGCATGCTGGGATGTACACATCTAGTCATGTCCTGTTGTAGCAGCTGTTTGTAAAACATTCCAAGAAATTCCACGTCTCGGGAGCAGCAATCTAATGATTCCTTTCTCACTTTTAGAAGGTAACTTTTCAGCCTTATGCATCCTGCCCTCTCCGTGGAGGAGGAGGGCAGGCTGTGGGCCTGCCTCACCGAGAGCCACAGAGCTCAGGACAGACTGCTCTGGAAGCTCATTGCTCTGTACAAAGGACCAGCCAAACACAGGTGATCTTAGGACATTTGCCAAAAACAAAAGGCCAATACCGTGCTGTGATAGCACTCAGCTTTAGGTGTCTTTGAACAACTTACTCTTGTTTTTTACTATTTTCATTATACATTACCAAATTAAACTCCTCCTTCCTAAGCGCTGGGGATCCAGGTCTGGGCCTTATGCATGTTAGGCAAGTGCTCAGCTCTACCCTTTTCATGGTTCACAGAATGGATCTCGTGCTCTCTGAGGCTGAGGTGGACACTTAGTGCTGTCCTGCCTCCTTCAAGAATAAAAATCATGTTTGTGCCACCGGCTTACCCATAGGAAACTCACCCCCCTTGTCTGAGCCCGAGCCTCTGTCTCGAAGGTGCCATCTCATGACCTCATTTCTGCTTTGCATCAGTCAGTGCTGAGAGATCTTGAATACCTTATGTACAAAACTTTGAGAATTTTGTAGTATTTTGGAACTTTCCTTTTGGGCGGTTGGGGTGCCTCGACCACTCCATCTGACTGTGAGAACTGTACTTTGTGGGCAGGCAGTATGCTGTCAAAGTTTCTTTCCCCACCCAGTTGCAACTTATAGGTGAGGTTTCTGTGAGGCCTGTTAGGTGCACATCCCGCAGCTGAATGGCTTAAAATGTACTCTCCTTTGTTGTGATCTCTTTGGGGCCAGTTGGAAAAGAGAATACCATAGTGCAACTGTTTTGATACAAATGTCTTTTTGAAATAAAGAACCAGTCACCTCAAAAAAAAAAAAAAAAAAATCTCCCAACTGGGCTAGAGGGATGGCTTAGCAGTTAAGGCATTTGCCTGCAAAGCCAAAGAACCCAGGTTTGATTCCCCATGACCCATGTTAGACAGGTGCACAAGGGGGTGCACACATCTGGAGTTCATTTGCAGTGGCTGGAGGCCCTGACGCACCCATTCTCTCTCTGTCTCCTTCCTTCTCTGTCAAATAAATAAATAAATACATAAATAAAATCTCCCAACTAAAAATCCAGACCCACATGGAGTCACTGGTGAATTTTATCAGGCCTTCATGGAAGAACTAACACCAATGTTTCTCAAACTTTTCCATAAAATAGAAAATAAAAGAATCCTACCAAACTCCTTCTACGAAGCCAGCATCACCCTGATACCAAAAGCAGACAAAGGTAGAACAAAAAAAGAAATTTACAGACCAATCTCCCTCATGAACATAGATGCAAAAATTCTCAACAAAATATTGGCAAACAGAATACAAGAATATATCAGAGGGATATGATGGAGAATGGAATTTCAAAGGGGAAAGTGGGGGGAGGGAGGGTATTACCATGGGATATTTTTTATAATCATGGAAAATGTTAATAAAAATTGAGAAAAAAAAGAATATATCAGAAAGATCATTCACCATGACCAAATAGGCTTTATCCCAGAGATGCAGGAATGATTCAACATATGCAAATCGATAAATGTAATACATTATATAAATGGACTGAAGGACAAAAATCACATGATCATATCATTAGACAGCAGAAAAAGTTCTTGACAAAATCCAACATCCCTTCGTGATAAAAGTCCTACAGAGCAGGGCGTGGCGCACGCCTTTAATCCTAGCACTCAGGAGGCAGAGGTAGGAGGATTGCCATTAGTTCGAGGCCACCCTGAGACTCCATAGTGAATTCCAGGTCAGCCTGGGCTAGAATGAGATCCTACCTCGAAAACAAAACAAAACAAAACAAAAGTCCTACAGAGACTGGGAATAGAAGGAACATATCTCAACATAAAAAGGCTATTTATGACAAACCTACAGCCAACACAATACTAAGTGAGAAAAACTTGAAGCTTTTCCACTAAAATCAGGAACAAGACAAGGATGTCCACTGTCCCTACTTTTATTTAATATAATACAGGAAGCCTTAGCCATAGCAATAAGGCAAGAGACACACATAAGAGGGATATAAATTGGAAAGGAAGAGATCAAGTTATCATTATTTGCAGATGATATGATTCTATACATAAAGGACCCTAAAGACTCTACCAGCAAACTGTTAGAGCTGATAAGCACTTATAGCAATGTAGCAGGATACAAAATAAATACACAGAAATCAGTAGACTTCCTATAGGCTAACAACAAACACACAGAGGATGAAATCAGAGAATCACTCCCATTCACAATTGCATCAAAAATAAATAAATAAAGTACCTTGGAATAAAGCTAGCCAAGGAAGTGAAGGATCTTTACAATGAAAACTTTAAAACACTCAAGACAAGTTTCAGAAGACACTAGGAAATGGAAAGACATCCCTTGTTCTTGGATTGGAAGAATCAATATTGTGAAAATGTCAATATTACCAAAAGCAATCTACACATTTAATGGCATCCCTATCAAAATTCCAATGGCATTCTTCACAGAAATAGAAAAAAAAAAATCCAAAAGTTTATTTGGAAGCACAAAAAACCTCAAATATCTAAAACAATTTGAGCAACAAAAATAAGGCTGGTGGTGTCACCATACCTGATTTTAACCTATATTACAGAGCCATAATAACAAAAACAGCATGGTACTGGCACAAAAGCAGACATGTAGATCAATGGAACAGAACAGAGGACCCAGATGTAAGTCTGGGTAGCTAGAGCCATCTGATATTTGACAAAAATGCCAAAAATACTCATTGGAGAAAAGACAGCCTCTTCAGCAAATGGTGCTGGGAAAACTGGATATGTATCTGTAGAAGGATGAAAATAGATCCTTATCTCTCTCTATGCACAAGAATTAAGTCCAAATGGATCAAAGACCTTTATATCAGACCCAAAACTCTGAAACTGCTAGAGGAAAAAGTAGGGAAACTCTTCAACATATTGGTCTTGACAAAGACTTTCTGAGTATAACTCCAATTGCTCAATAAATAAAACCACGGATCAACTGCTGGGACCTCATGAAATTACAAAGCTTTTATACAGCAAAGGACACTGTGAATAGAGCAAAGAAGCAACCTACAGAATGGGAGAAAATCTTTGCTAGCAATACATCTGGCAGAGGATTAATATCCAAAATATATAAAGAATTCAAACAACTAAATAGTAAGAAATCAAACAAACCAATTAAAAAATAGGTTATAGCTGGGCATGGTGGCACACTCCTTTAATCCCAGCACTTGGGAGGATTACCGTGAGTTTGAGGCCACCCTGAGACTACATAGTGAATTTCAGGCCAACCTGGACCAGAGTGAGACCCCACCTTGAAAAAAAAAAAAAAAAAAGGCTATGGAACTAAATAGAGTTCTTTAAAGAAGAAATACAGATGGCATGTAAACATCTAAAAAGTGTTCTATATCCCTAGCCATCAGGGAAATGCAGATTAAAACTATGTTGAGATTCCATCTCACTGATGTCAGAATGGCTACCATCGTGAAAACAAATGACCATAAATTCTGGCCAAGAAGCAGAAAAAGGGGAACCCTTTCACACTGTTAGTGGAAATGCAGTCTGGCCTAGCCATTGTGGAAATCAGTGTGGAGGTTCCTGAGACAACTAAAAATAGATTTACCGTATGACCTAGCTATACCATTTCTAGGCATATATCCTAAGGACTCGTCTCACAACCTTAGAGATACTTGCTAAAACCATGTTTATTGCCACTCTAGTCACAATAGCTAGGAAATGGAACCAGCCTAGATGTCCCTCAACTGATGAGTGGATAATAAGGCATGGCACATTTATACAACGGAGTTCTACTCAGCGGTAAAGAAAATGAAATTATGAAATTTGCAAGAAAATGGATAGATCTCAAAAGGATTATACTTAGTGAAGTAATCCAGGCCCAGAAACCCAAACATCACATGTTCTCTCTCATATGTGCATCCTAGCTACAAATGATTGGACTTATATGTGGCAGGAATAAAAGTAGTAGAGGCCACTAGGCTAGAAAGGGGATATAAAAGGACAAAAAAAGGGAGGGGGGGACTTAATAAGATAGTATTGTATATATGTAAGTAGAAGAACAGATTAATGGGGGTGAAAAGGCTCAAAATGAGGTCTGGGGAGGAGATTGAGTAAAGGAAAGGTGGAGGGAGAGCTAATCAAAATCTAAGAGGGTATAAATAAATCATATGGAAACCTACTTTTGTTTTGTTTTGTTTTGTTTGTTGAGGTAGAGTTTCACTGTAGTCCAAGCTGACCTGAAATTTACTATGTAGTCTCAGGGTGGCCTTAAACTCATGGCAATCCTCCTGCCTTTGCCTCCTGAGTGCTGGATTAAAGGCATGTGCCACCACGCCTGGCAGAAACCTACTTTTTTGGACAATGGAACACCAAGAAGCCATAGATTGTTACTAGAAAATTTTTAGTGCCAGGGATAGGATACCTTCCAGTGAGTTGTTGGCCATGGATGTCACTGATGCCCCAAAACATTACAGACCATTGCCAAGGCTCTTGGTTTCCCACCAGGAATAGATGGTAAGACCCTATTGCTGAAAACTCCACATACTTGGGCTGCAAGGTCACTGAGAAATCCTGCTGGAGCTGAGCTGAAAACTATTCTATGTTGACCAGCTGACAGAAAGCTGGAAAAAGCTACACTGCATGAAGTTCAATGGGAGAGAGAGAAATCACCAGTGGAGACACTCAACAATGGACACTGCAAGCTTTAAATTTGGCCAACCAGGGCAATGAGCCAACAGGTGCAATAGTCTGTTATGGGGGAAACCAACTGCTCTCTAATTGAACTGGAGGCCCACTCCACAGGGAGGGAATACATCCCTGATACTGAAAACCTACAACAGGGGTAGTCATGAGCTCTAGGGGTGTAACACCTGCTGGTGTCTGGCTAAATGTATATACTATGCTCACCAACTGCCTGGTAAGCACTTCTCTTAATGTTCATACCCATATATTAACGCTACTCTCATTTTTGGTTAGAGAAGCTTCTCTTTTCAGATGGCAGTGATCTTGGGATGACTCAGAAGGCACCATAGTGCTGAGAAGTGACAGAGGAGTGCTCAGCACTGCAATATCTCTAGCACACCTTCCAAGGCTCAGTGTCCATTGCAGAAGAGGTGGAAGAAAGAATGTAAGAGCTAAAGGAAGGGTAGGACTCCTTACAATGTGCTCCTCCAGAAACAAAATGGCCTGGATATCCATGACCTCGCAGTGCCTGACACTACCTACACAAGACCATCATAATAGGAGGAAAAGATGATGCCATCAAAATAAAAGAGAGACTGATAGAGAGGGGGAAGAGGTATGATGGAGAGTGGAGTTTCAAAGGGGAAAGTGGTGGTGGAGGGAGGGAATTACCTTGGGTTATTGTCTACAATTATGGAAATTGTCATTGTAAAAATAAAGTTAAAAATTGCACTATGGAACTAAATAGTTCTCAAAAGAAATACAGATGGTATATAAATATCTAAAAAAAAATGTTCTACATCCTTCACCATCAGGGAAATGCAAATTAAAACTACTTTGAGATTCCATCTCACTCCTGTCAGAATGGCTATCCTCAAGAAAACAAATGACAATTAATGTTGGTGAGGATGTGGAAAAAGAGGAACCCTTCTGCACTGTTGGTGGAAATATAATCTGGTACATCCATTGTGGAAATCAGTGTGGATGTTCCTGAAACAGCTAAAAATAGATTTAGCATGTGACCCAGCTATACCACTTCTAGGCATATATATCAACGACTCTTCTCACTACCTTAGAGATACTTGCTCAACCATATTTATTGCTGCTTTATTTACAGCAGCTAGGAAATGGAACCAGCCTCCTAGATGTCCCTCAACTGATGAATGGGTAATGAAGATATGGTACATTTATACAATGGAGTTCTATTCACAATGGTAAAGAAAAATGAAATTTGCAGGGAAATGGTTGGATCAGGAAATGATTATACTAAGGGAGGTAACCCAGGCCCAGAAAGCCAAATATCACATGTTCTCTCTCATATGTGGATACTAGCTACAAGTGTTTAGACTTGTGTGTGAGTTGGAGTAAAAAATCGGTAGCAGATGCCAGTCAGCTAGAAAAGTGGGATAAGGAAGGGAGAAGAGAGGGGTGTGGTCCGGGGAAGAGATGGAATAAAAGAAAGATGGGGGGAAGGTTAAGCAAAATTCAAGATATTGTGGTCAGCTGGTCATAGTGGTACACGCCTTTAGTCCCAGCACTTGGGAGGCAGAGGTAGGAGAATCATCATGATGAGACTACATAGTGAATTCCAGGTCAGACTGGGCTAGAGTGAGACCTTCCTCTAAAAACAAAAACAAAACAAATCAAGATATTGTGAATAAGCCATATGAAAACCTACTTTTTTGGATAATGACACACCCAAAGTCAGTGAATATTACTAGAAAAATTTCAGTGCCAGGTATGGAATACCTTCCAGTGAGTTGTTAGCCAGGGAGGTCCTGATGCCCCCAAAACATTACAGGCTATTGCCAAGGCTCTTGTTTTCCCCCAGAAATAGATGGTAAGACCCAATTGCCAAAGACTCCACATGCCTGGGCTATAAGGTCACTGAGAAATCAAGACTGGGCTGAGCTGAAATCCTCCTCCCTGTAAACCAGCTTATGGAAAGCTGGAAAAAGCTGCACTGCATGCAGCCCTATGGGAGACAGACATCATCAGTGATGAAAACCATGGGCATTGCAAGCCTCAAGTTTGGCCAGCCAGGTTAATGACCAAATGGGTGCAATAGTGGCATGTCTGTTATGGGGAAAACCAACTGCTCTCTAAAAGACCTGGGGACCCACTCTATGGGAGAGAATACATGTCTGGTACTAAAAACCTAATCAAAAGCCTACTGTGAGGGAGGTCATGAGCCTTAGGAGTGTAACACCTGCTCTTGTCTGGCTAAATGCATATATTATGCTCACCAAACTGCCTATAAGCACTTTACTTAACATTCATACCCATATATTAATGTACTCTAACTTTTGGTTAGAGAAGCTTCTCTTTTCAGATGGCAGGTGACCACTGGGATGATCCAAAAGGCACCATAGTGCTGAGAAGAAGGGACGGAGGAGTATCCACCACTGAAACATCTCACACCCTCCAAGGCTCAGGGTATATTGCGTAAGAAGAGGTGGAAAGAACGTAAGAGCCAAAGGAAGGATAGGACTGCTTACAATGCAACTGTCCAGACAGAAATTGACCTCAATATCCATGACCTTGCAGAGCCTAGAACTACTTTCATAAGACCCTCATAACAGGAGGAAAAGATGATGACATCAAAATAAAAGAGAGACTAATGGAGAGAGGGAGGGCATATGATGGAGTGTGGATTTGTGAAGGGGAAAGTGTGTGTGTGTGGGGGAGACCATTATCAAGGTTTATTGTCTGTAAGTATGGAAGCTGTCAAAAAAAAAAAAAAAAAGTTAAGCCAGGCATGGTGGCGCACACCTTTAATCCCAGCACTCAGGAGGCAGCAGTAGGAGGATTGTCATGAGTTCAAGGCCACCCTGAGAATACAGAGTGAATTCCAAGTCAGCCTGGCCCAGAGTGAGACCCTACCTTGAAAACCGAAAAAAAAAAAAAAAAAAAAAGAGCTGGTAATGGTGGCGCACGCCTTTAATCCCAGCACTCAGGAGGCAGAGGTAGGAGGATCACCATGAGCTCGAGGCGACCCTGAGACTACAGTGTGAATTCCAGGCCAGCCTGGGCTAGTGTGAGACCATACCTCAAAAAACAAACAAAAACACCTAAAGTCTTTGAGCACTTGGAATGGAAAAGACCGTGGAAGGACTGAGGAGATGGTTTAGCAGGTAAGAGCTCTTGCCATGCAATCATGAAAACCTGAGCTTCATCCCTGACATCCATGTAACAATCCTGATGTGTCTGTCCTTACATGCCTAAGGGAGTCAGAGATGGGGGTCCTGGGGCTTGCTGGTCAGCCAGTCTGCTCCAAGCAGTGACATTCTTTGTCTCAAAGAAAGACAGCAGAAGCGTGCTAGAGGATGCCTGGCATTCTACTCTGGCTTCTGCATGTGCAGGCATGGGCATGTGCATCTGTGCACACATGTACTTACATTACATGCACACAAAACCATGGCATTGGGCATGGTGGCGCTGTCCCATAACCATAGCACTTGAAAGGTAAAGACAGCGGGCGCAGGACTTTGAGGCCATCCTCAGCTACCTATGGGGTTTGAGGTCAGCCTGTGCTATGAGACTGTCTACAAAAACAAACAAACAAAAATGGCTGGAGAAGCTGGGCATGGCATCACATGCCTTTAATCCCAGCACCTGGAGGCAGAGGTAGGAGGATCATCATGAGTTTGAGGCCACCCTGAGACTACATAGTGAATTTCAGGTCAGGCTAGGCTAGAGTGAGACTGTATCTCAACAAACAAACAAACAAACAAAAAGTGGCTGGAGAGATGGCTCAGCAGTTAAAGGTGCTTGCTTGCAAGGCCTGCTGTCCTGGGTTCAATTTCCCAGTACCCATGTAAAGCTAGATGCACAAAGTGACATATGTCTGAGTTGGTTTGCAGAGGCAAGAGGCCCTGGCATGTCCATACTATCTTTTGTAAATAAATAAATATATTTTAAAAATTAAAAAAAAAAATTAGACCATGAAGCCAGGCATCATGGTGCATGACTTTAATCCCAGCACTCGGGAAGCAGAGGTAGGAGGATCACCATGAGTTCGCAAGCACCCTGATACTACATAGTGAATTCCAGGTCAGCCTGAGCTACAGTGAAACCCTACCTCAAAAAACAAAACAAAAAAAAATTAGATCATGACTGTGGTGCTAGGACCATGGTGCTAGTTTACAGCAGATGGAAAATATCACCAGCCGGCCGTGGTGGCACACGCCTTTAATCCCAGCACTCTGGAGGCAGAGGTAGGAGGATCGCCATGAGTTCGAGGCCACCCTGAGACTACAGAGTGAATTCCAGGTCAACCCGGGCTAGAGTGAGACCCTACCTCGAGGGTGCAGGGGAAGCACCAGTAAAGTAGGTGTTTAAACCAGTGTTTGTATGAATGCAGAAAAGTAGAATGAAGTGGGAGGTGCTTCCTACAGCAACTAATACTAAGACCAGCACTAAATAAGTTAGTAGTTCATAAAAAGGAATGAGTCCCCATACAAAGCACAGCCAAGCCAGGAGCGGTAGCGCACGCCTTTATTCCCAGCACTCAGGAGGCAGAGGTAGGAGGATCACTGTGAATTCAAGGCCAGCTTGAGTTTACATAGTGAATTCCAGGTCAGTCTGGGCTAGAGTGAGACCCTACCTCGAAAAACAAACAATAAAAGCACAGCCAAAAACTCCAATGAGCTCATCAGTCTGGGACTATGTGGTGGAGAGGCCCGCAGTGACAGACTTAGGTGTGCCTTAAGGTGTCATTTGGTTATAGAGCATAATATTGACTTGTCACAGTGGTTTTCAGCCAAAGAGACAGAGGCTACAGACCTCATGGGTTCAACCTAACAAGCTTATTTTAAATTTTTTAAAAATATATTATTATTTATTTGAGAGAAAGAAAGAGAGAGGGAGAATGGGTCCCAGCCACTGCAAATGAACTCCAGATGCATGTGCCACCTTATGCATCTGGCTTACATGGGTACTGGGGAATTCAACCTAGGTCCTTAGGCTTCTCAGGCAAGCGACTTAACCACTAAGCTATCTCTCCAGCCCTGACAAGCTTATTTTACATAATAGATCATTTCAGATGAAATGTTCTGGAATTAGAGATCCAAGAACCGCCATAGAACAAAGGAAGTTCCTTACATATTTTTTAAAAATTAATTATTTGAGATAGAGAGAGAATGGGCACATCAGGGCCTCCGGCCACTGCAGTGTGCCACCTTGTGCATCTGGCTTTATGTGGGTACTGGGGAATACTTGGAGAGATGGCTTTGCTGGCAAGCACCTTAATGGCTAAGTTATCTGTCCAGCCCAGAAATTCCTTACTTTTTTGTAAGGCCTTACTACATGTAGGTGAACTTGCCTTAGGCCTGCTAGGAGTTTGGAGTTAGTGAAGGTACTAGATATGATACAAGACCATAAATAAATCAGGTTTCCTTGGGCATGTGTCCCATCCCACCTGCAGATATCTGTGTTGTCACTGTTACAGCAGGGAGCCAGTCTGCTGTGCCTGGGATGGAAGAGAAGCTTCAGAAGGCCTAGGAGATCCCCTCCCTAAGCTGATCTAGAATTCACAGTGTAGTCTCAGGGTGGCCTTGAACTCATAGCGATCCTCCTACCTCTGCCTCCCAAGTGCTGGGATTAAAGGTGTGTGCCACCACACCCAGCCTTGATACACACACACACACACACACACACACACACATATATATATATATATATATTTTTTTTTTTTTTCAGAGAAGGGGAGGGGAGAAGGGGCACATCAAGACCTTCAGCTGCTGCAAACAAACTCCAGATCCATGCATCACATCTGGCTTATGTGGACACTGGGGAATCAAACCTAGGTCCTTTGGCTTTGCAGGCAAGCACCTTAACCACTAAGCAATTTCTCCAGCCCTTTGTTTTGTTTTGTTTTAATTTTTTAAAATATTTTTTATTTTTATTTATTTATTTCAGAGTGACAGAGAGAGAAAGACGGGGAGAGAGAGAGAGAGAGAGAGAGAGAGAGAATGGGCATGCCAGGGCCTCCAGCCACTGCAAACAAACTCCAGACGCGTGCGCCCCCTTGTGCATCTGGCTAACGTGGGTCCTGAGGAATCGAGCCTCGAACTGGGGTCCTCAGGCTTCACAGGCAAGCGCTTAACCGCTAAGCCATCTCTCCAGCCCTTGTTTTGTTTTTTGAAGCAAACTTTCACTATAGTCCAATCTGACCTGGAATTCACTCTGTAGGCCATGCTGGCCTCAAACTCATGGCAGTCCTCCTACCTCAGCCTCCCCAGTGCTATGATTGTAAGCATGTACTACCATGCCTATGTTTTTTTTTTTTTTCAAATTTTTATTTAATTTTTAAAATTTATTTATTATTTGCTTGTTTGTTTTTTTTCAAAGCAGAGTCTCACTCTAGCCCAGGCTGACCTGGAACTCATTCTATAGTCTCAGGCTGGCCTTGGTCTCACAGTGATCTTCCTACCTCTACCTCCCAAGTGCTAGGATTATAGGCATGTGCCACCATGCCTGGCTAGTTTTTTATTATTTATTTATTTATTTATTTATTTATTTATTTATTTATTTGCAAGCAGAAAGATACAGAGAGAGAGAATATGGGCACACCAGGGCCTTTAACTACTGCAAATGAACTCCAGATGTGTGCACCACTTTGTGCATCTGGCTTTATGTAGTTACTGGGGAATTGAACCAGGTTGTTAGGCTTTGCAGGCAAGTGTCTTAAAGGCTGAGCCATCTCTCCAGGCCTATTTTGTGTGTGTGTGTGTGTGTGTGTGTGTGTGTGTATGGCAGTGTTGCTAGCAAGGGAGGTAAATTCTCAGATTAACTCTCCAGTTTGCCTGGGACTTAGGTTTCACTGGGATAACGAGCTTCCAGTGGGAATGCTGGAAAAGTTGAGAGTAAGGCCAGGCATGGTGGCTCACACCTGTCTCAGCAACTTGAGGGCTGAGGTATGAGGATCGCTAGTTCCAAGCCAGCTTGGTCTACATAGACACACTGCACCCCCACACCCCAGAAAAAGAAAGAAAGAGAAAGAAGATCGATGAATGGGACCGACTGCTCACACTTGGAAGGAATATGTCTACCAACTTCAAAGGAGGCTCACGAAGGTGTGCATTCTGAGTCAGAACCCTATAGGCCATGGACACCCACCCCACCTCCTCTTGTGTGTCCCAAGCACCTATGTTTCAAAGCTTCACACTGGGGGTGGTAACTAAACTTAAACTAGATCTTCTAGAAAAGAAGGGGCTGTTGCAAGAAGTCCAGCGATTTTCCAAGGAATACAGACTCTAGTACCAAACTTCTTAACTTCTTGTCAGAAGAACTTAATGTGAAATTTGAATCAAAACAACTGAAGTGTCAGAGGTGTGCCTTTGATGTGACTTATCTCATTATAAAACTCATCTGGGGCTGGAGAGATTATTAACCCAAAATTTGCAAGAATAAAGACCACCAACCACATATTATGGCCAAGTTGAAGCAAGCTTTTTAAAAAATTTTTTTAAATTATTTATTTATTTATAAGAGTCAGAGAGAGAGGGAGAGAGTGCACGACAGTGAGAATGAGTGCCCCAGGGCTTCCAGCCACTGCTAATGAACTCCAGACACGTGCGCCCCCTTGTGCCTTTGACTAAAGAGGGTCCTGGGTCCTCTGGCTTTGCAGGCAAGTGCCTTAACCACCATCCCTCCAGCCCTGAAGCAAGATTTTAATTGTGCACAAGAGAGCCCATCTGACGGCTGCCTCCCTGAGGCAAGGTGTAGAGAATAGCCCGGAGCTAGCTTTTTAGGCTCTTTTTACAGGGAGAAACCATAGAAATCACAGGGCAGGGGGTTTTCAGAGGCAAACAAGCGTGGTGGCAGAAGCCGACCAGCCATTACAGTTAAGCTACTTCCCAGAATGTTATGAATACTGGCAACAGTAACCAGGGAACAGCTGGTGGCCCCAGCTCAGACACAGAAACAGAGAAACAGAAACTTAACTTAGTCATTATATCAAAATGGCTCTTGCTGTTAAAATGGAGTCAGGTTGGCTCTTCATTTCCTCCTTTTCTTATGTATCCCTGTCAACTCTTTGATGGTGGTGGTGGTGGTGGTGGTGGTATTCCATTGGCTGTATTGGTTGATAATGTTTACAAAGAGCAAGTATTTTAGTAGTTTTTATCTGTCTGGATACAAAATTAGTAATGTCCCGGAGAACACGTGAGCCAATTGTTGGGGAAGTAAGACAAGTAATGAAGGGCCCACTGCAGCTGGAATAAGAGTAGTTAACCAAGGGGAACAATTAAACAAAGATTGATACCAGTTACTTTTTTGGGATTCCTTCAGCTTCTTAGCAGTTAACTCTTATAGTAACTTTCCATTTTTCTTATCTTCTCAGTCAAATCTTTTATATTTTCTTTTTTTTTTTTTTTTTGGTTTTTTTTGTTTGTTTGTTTTGTTTTGTTTGTTTTTTTGAGGTAGGGTCTCACTGTAGTCCAGGCTGACCTGGAATTCACTATGGAGTCTCAGGGTGGCCTCAAACTCATGGCGATCCTCCTACCTCTGCCTCCTGAGTGCTGGGATTAAAGGCATGCGCCACCACGCCCGGCTAAATCTTTTATATTTTCACATGTAACTTTTTAAACCAGGTACAGAGTACATTATGTCTATATATTTTTTAAATCTCATGTTGAATTCCTCAGACTTCTGTCGTGTGTAGACTAGTCAGCTTCTGGAGTGACTAGAGTAGGCCTGTAGTCTCCTTGTCAAGGGCAGGTGTCCTCTGGATCTTGACTTGAAGGGGACCCTCTGGGCTCCTGGTAATCTGTTAGCTGTGACACTCAGCTGAGGACACTGAAATCTTGACCCCGGGGTGATGAATTTATATCCCTTGGTTAATGGGTACGGGCCCAATTTCCTGACGGAATGTGGGTCCCCTTGTGTTACAAATTTTATAGGAGTACCATCGATGGCAAGCAAATCTGGTTTACCTCTATAAATCTGAGCAAAGAGACATCTTTGAACAACCAGCACCACCCATGCCAGCAAGTACAAGTAGCTAGAATTCTAAATTGTTTTTACATGTTAGGACGGTAGTCTGAGATCTGTCCTTAGCGATATACCTCCTTTAATTAAGATACATAAAGGATAGATTGGACTAATATAAATCAATAACTATCAGGTGAACATAACCAGCGAGGACAATTTTTGGAATTTTTATTTAAAGGCAACAGTGGCTGACTAATCAGGGACAGGCAGAGGCAGAAGGCATGAGTTAATGTTAGAGTTTAGTATTGTAAGCCAGCATCAGACAGGGGAGCCTATTAGTCAGAATCTTTGTTTATATTGTAATGTTTTGTGGTTATATTTTTATTGGTTTTATTAAGACCATACACACTGCAGAATTCACTATATATTTTGGAGGTCAATAACGGCACTGTAGGAGAGACTTTTAGGGACCTGTGAGGAGTTCTAGGACTCTCAGCATTGTCATCTGCTAGGATAAGTCAAGGCCGTGCTGACCAAGTGGCCCTCCCTCTTTTGGGAAGCCTGGAGGACTGGTTTTCCTCTGATGTGACTCTCCTGTTGCAGATACACTGGCTTGGAATTCATCTCTGGGTCTCCATATCCTCTCTGATCAAGAAGACAGGTGACTTAACAGAGGCCACAGGTTAGCAAGTGTCCCATAATCTCCTGAGGCCTTCTGACCTGGGAGCAGGAACCAAAATACTGGTTATCCTTTTAACTCTGATGTTTTCAATTGCCTTTGGCTTTTATATATGGTTATTAATCATGCAGAGAGACTGTCCGTATCTGATTAACAAAACAGGTTTAGTTAAAAAGGTGTAGAACATATCTGGAATGACACAATAGTTTAAAATCATTTTGATTAGTATTTAAGATTAGTTGTCAGGTGACAGTGTAAGCTATGTCTGGAACATAGAAAACATACACATTTTATTTTTTTAGTATCTGTCAATGATAAGTACAGGCAGAACATTTTAGTAGCTCTGAAAGTAATATTTTATCCATTATGTTTTATCAATAGCTTTAAGCCAATTGATTTAATCTAGATATTGTATGTCAGGAAAAGATAAGACAGTATAAAAATTTGGCACCAGTGTTTGAAAACAACTTTGGCTAGTCTGTGTACCTATGCAGGTACCAATTACTCTTCATACTGAAGCAGAACAGCAGTTTAAGGTTATTTTTCTAGGGCAGGAAACATGTTTAAGTATCAATACATGTATAAGCAATGAACTTATTTAAATAAAACCTTAGCCACGTGTGGTGGCGCACGCCTTTAGTCCCAGCACTCGGGAGGCAGAGGTAGGAGGATTGCCATGAGTTAGTGGCCACCCTGAGACCTACATAGTGAATTCCAGGTCAGCCTGGGCTAGAGCAGAGACCCTACCTCGAAAAACCAAAACACAAAAAATAATAATAATTTAAAAAAAACCCACCTTGACTGAGAGTGATTGTACATAGTTTAAGAATAAAGTCAAACCTGGTCATTGTTGAATTAAGCTAGCCTAATTTTAACATACATTAGAGACATTATGACAGACACAAAGTAATTTTTTAAGTATCTTTAACCATTGAGCCATTTTACAGCTTAACATAAAGCAATATTTATGACTTAGAATATATGAAGCTTAGACAAACCATATTAAGATTGCTTGAAAAAAAAAAAAAAGCAGGGCGTGGTGGCGCACGCCTTTAATCCCAGCACTCGGGAGGCAGAGGTAGGAGGATCGCTGTGAGTTCAAGGCCACCCTGAGACTACAGAGTGAATTCCAGGTCAGCCTGGGCTAGAGTGAGACCCTACCTCAAAAACACAGACACACACAAAAAAAGATTGTTTGCATAGAGCAGTTTTTTCTAGGATATGGGGAGCTGTCTCAGTTTCCTTAGAACATAGTCACAATGTCTAAATTACCTTTTGTAAGATTTAGATTATAACCTCAGTGATAATTTAACTAAATTTAAATAACTTAAATAACTAAACTCATTAGTCAAGAGGTGGATTATGTTAAATCAGTTTACACACTTTATTCACTCTTCACACATGTTAATTAAGCCAGTTCCCTTTTTCCTTATCCTCTCAACTACCTAGCCTCCAGGCCCTAACCCCCCCCGGGGCACTTGCATGGGACTTTACTTGTCTGTCCCCCGCGCCCCCAGGCAGCTTCTGGGTTGTGTCTTGCTCCTCAAAGACGTGAGATTGTGGTACTGTGATTGTGGAGATGTGAGTCATGGACTTGGCTGAGAAATTGGTGGTCACTTTATACGTGTTAGAAGCCAAATGGCATCCTTCTGGTAAGCTGCCGTAAGGGCGATGAGCATCCCAAGATGTAACATTGAAGAAACAAGCGGTGAGTGAAATGGTGTAGTTCCACAAATGGAGAACACAAAGTTACCTAACTCGTTCACAATATCGGGGCTGGAGAGATGGCTTAGCAGTTAAGTCGTTTGCCTGCAAAGCCAAAGGACCTCAATTCAATTCAATTCCTTACCCACGTAAGCCAGATGCACAAGGGGGGGCACATGCGTCTGAAGCTCATTTGCAGTGGCTGGCAGCCCTGGTGTGCCCATTCTCTCTCTGCCACTTTCTCTCTTTCTCAAATAAATAAATAAAACTTTTTAAAGAATAATTTACAATATCATAAAAAGTAGTTAAAGAGACTCCTGAGTTCTGCAAATCAGTAAGCAAAGGTTTGGTGGTATTACTACATCGGTATTAGCTCCAAGATGCAAGGTCTCATCTAAAGGACAATACTGGGGTTTGTTAGAAATGCTCGCCCAGATGTATGACGGTACAGGTTGGACAAATGTGTTGCCCAGCTTTCGTGGTAATGGCACAGTCAGGTGTGCAGGTACTGCTCTGTCCGGAAAAACCTGTAGGTAATTGATTACACATATACTGTTTTCACAATATGAGGTTTTGCGACCATCCAAAATAGATTTAAATGTTGGGGCTTCGGTACCCATGCCAGTAGCAAACAAAGTGTTCGATTCCGTCAGCCAGGCGTGGTGGCGCACACCTTTAGTCCCAGCACTCGGGAGGCAGAGGTAGGAGGATAGCCATGAGTTCGAGGCCACCCTGAGACTACATAGTGAATTCCAGGTCAGCCTGGGCTAGAGCGAGACCCTACCTCAGAAAAACCAAAACAAACAAAGTGTTCAATTCCATTTCTAGCTTATTCATAAGTAATTGAAATTGCATGCATCGTTGGGTGGGTCTAGTGTCCTTAACAAGCGTCAACAAATCGTCCAGGGGATCAAGAGTAGACTTTCCATATGACTTCATAGATTCCTACAATAGTTGTCCTTCATTCTGCATTGGAGCAACTAAAGCATGAGTCGTCTGCAGAGCATCTGACAACGCTGCAATTGCTTGTGGCTGCTCCTGTGTCAGCTGTTTAATATCTTTGGTATCTGCTTGTACGGGTGCCAATATAGCTGATGCCATGCTAGCACCTAAAGCTGCACCTGCTAAGAATGCACCAACCGCTAAGAACTGAAGAGGTTTCCTTGCTGACCATTTATTAGTAGAATAGGAAAAAACTGGGAGAGGCTGTTCTGGACACAATCCCTTGGGTGGCACCCAATCCTTCAAATTAAAAGTCACCATAATGGGCTGTATTCGAGGTTGAACTACAAGTCTCACTGGGATTGACAGGTCAGGAACTATCATTGGTGCCTCTGTGACCTTAGGTGGATCTAACAAGTCCATTGCCTGCAAAACTGCTGGCTTGTAATGGGCTGTAAAGAATTTATGTGACTGGTTCAGTCCACCTCTATCTAAAATGCAAGGCACATCACTATCATCTTTAATATCACAAGTCTTAAATGATGTTGGGAAAGTCCATATTGAATCAAACTCATACCTGGTGTCTCTCATCACTAACGGGAAGGAACTATGGACAAACTGCGAATGAGTCATCAAGTCCATGACTGCCCATTTACATGCCCTGGGTAGAGGCAAAATCACCTAGAAATAGTACGGGAGGTCATGGTGATGTTTAAAAGAGACGAGTTAGGGTCCGAGTCGTATTCCAGCCAAGTTCCACCAGCACAAACTCCTCTTGTTTAACAGAATATCTCATTTGTAACCTGCCCAACAGGTCAAATCCTTGAAAGGGCCATTGGGGTGACACCCAGTCTGGGAAAGTTGTATTCAATTGCAGACATGCTGTAATTCGTGCTACTGCAACTCCTGCATCATCCGATTGTCCATATGCACATCCAAAGGCACAGGGTAAGGTGCAGACGGATTTTCTGCTGTAACGTGAGCCGTATCACATAAATTTTAACCGTCTGCTGGAAGAAACCTGCATCCATGACGCCACCTGTTGGTCGTGCTTGGGCCGGATCAAAGAAGAACATGGAGCGCTCATCAAGGGAGGGAGCAGGGTTTGCGACCTTGTACAGCATCGCAGGCTTCCTTGATTCTGTTGCAAAAACTACTGGCACCGTCAGATTGGCAAAGTATAACCGCTTCTGTTAGTTGCCATCATGTACAAATATGCAGGTGGCATTATATGTCATATTGACATAACGTCGTAGGCGTAGTTGGGTCGCTGTGAACATCCAATCGGCTGCTGTCCCATTCAAATGAAACCGATTGGGGCTGATAAAAGTAGCTGTCACGTTATTTGGAAATAAAGAACAATAATTGCCTTTGGACATAATCTTCACATTATGTGCGATCCACAAATATTTCATAGTAAAAGGGAAAGTCTCTGGATGCTGCACACACAGGGCTGCAGGGTACACCTGGGTTTGGTAGATTTCTATAACCCAGGTGCTGCCAGAGCCACAATACGTAAGGTACCATATTCAAGGCACTTATAATTTATCTGAGGATCAACATCATAAGTGGCATGAGGTTGTGGTATTGGGTCAGTAAGGATAATTGGGAATGCATAATGTTGGATACCCAAGGTCAGTATCTTATGCCAATCTGGCACTGGCAGGAAACTGTCATTTGTGACATTCATATCTATTTCCTGCAAATTCCATCGCTCTAATTTGCCATAATATGGCAAATTACGGAAGCCAGCCACACATAAAATAGTATAGTTAGTCAAGTTTAACCTTGGGTATAATCCAAACAATTCCTTGGGGCAGGGAGCCCCATATGGTGACCGGATTGGTGCCCACTGAAAGCTGTCAATCGCTTATTTAGCCTCCCACTGGGAAGGCCAGGGATAAGCAGTGGGGGTGGCCGGTGGGTCGTGAGCCAGCATCTCCTTTGTGCTGTCGTCATCACCATAAAAATCCTCAGCAGGATCCAGCATCTGTCTAGCCCATGGCACAAAGAAAGCTGGCAAAAATTTTGTCTCTGCCCCATACTTGCATGTGAAGGTTTGATCCATATCTCTTCGTGGTTTTTTTGTTTGTTTGTTTGTTTTTATTGTTTGGTTTTTCGAGGTAGGGTCTCATTCTGGTCCAGGCTGACCTGGAATTAACTCTGTAGTCTCAGGGTAGCCTTGAACTCATGGCGATCCTCCTACCTCTGCCTCCCGAGTGCTGGGATTAAAGGCGTGCGCCACCACGCCCAGCATTAATCCATATCTTCATTGTCCCCTTCAAAAGTATATCTGGAGGCTCCCCCGTTGTGGTGAACTTCCGTGATGCTTCTGGTGTGAACATCAATCTTGCACAAGTGCATAAGGTAAATTTCGGAGGCTGTTGTGACCTGGCGCCAGAGCTCAGTGCCATGGCAACATAACGGGTTTTCATCATGAATATTCATTGGATCTGTATCTTTTAGAGAAGCTCTGACTATTGTGCTGTGCTGGGCAGTTGCCTTTCTGTACTGTTCACCAAAGAAGAGTACACGTGGTGGCCCACATGCTGGCACCAGGCATATTCAGCCCAAAAGGAGAGCAATGGTTCCAATATTGTGGAACCAAACCCTCACGATCCCTGTAACTACAATGGGTTTTAGTTGGTATTACTGGGGGTGCAGGTGTGGTGGTAATTACGTTGGCTATGGTGTTACTGCCAACAGCCCACTTGTCATTAATAATAGCAATATATAAAAAATTACCACACCCATCCTCCTGGGGCATGGTATTCTACATGCTCCTTATATGATTTTGTAAAGGTCTCTATAATACAGAGGGTGTAATTGGCTAGCCATGTATGGGTCCATTGAGTGGTCTCGTTATTCTATTACCTGCTGCCACAAAAGGAATAATGCCCCAGTAGTGGCACCAATACTCTCAGGGTACACACTAGCTTCATGACCCAGCTGATTAGTCCCACTACTTTCATGTTGAATGTTGTCCGTTGATATCTTTTAATTTCATCACACATAGGTCTCCCCTTCCCCTAGTCATCCAGATCATATTTAGACCTCTGGGGACCACAATTTCCTGTGGGGAAAAGGACTTGTCAGCTTCATGCTGCGTGATTTTGTGTGGTAATAACATCATAACTTTATCATTAATTTTGGGTACGTCCATAACTCCATGCCCATATACTTCCTCCAAGGGGCTGACTCTATGCTGTCTGTATCTGGAATTTAACTCAAAACAGGCTATTTCCAATGCCTTCTTCAAAGGGGTTTTGGCTAGTATTTGAAGTTTATGTTTTCCTGGCTTATATATTTTTAAATTTTACTTTATTTTTATTCATTTATTAGAAACAGAGAGAGAGAGGCAGAGAGAGACAGACAGACAGGCAGACAGAGAGAATGGGTGTGCCAGGGCTTCTAGCCACTGCAAACAAACTCCAGATGTATATGTCATCTTGTGCATCTGGCTTATGTGGGTCCTGGGGAACTGAACCTGGATCCTTTGGCTTTGCAGGATAATGCCTTAACCGCTGAGCCATCCCTTCAGCCCTGAAGTTTATGTTTTAAAAGGCCATTAAAACGTCCTATATTCCCTGCTGCTGTGGGGTTATATGGCAAATGAAAGCCCAAAGTTATCTATTTCATGTGCCCATATTTTGTACTACACTTCCTGTAAAGTGGGATCCCTGATCTGAAATAATTAGCATGGGGCACCATGTTGTGCAACCCAAGTCCACAGTGTATAAATAGTTGTGATCTGATTTGGCTTGTCACAAGCTTTGGCACTTCCCAAGCCTGTGCATAGATCTACGATAGTACATACATATTGATTATGGAAAGAAGATAAAGGTCAATAAAATCAATCTGAATAACATAGTTAAATTTTTCAGTCTTGGAGATGTCACTAGGCGGGTTATGCCTAACCTTCAACTCAGTTGCACCAGGCAATTATTCTTTTTGTTTTTGTTTTTGTTTTTTTGAGGTATGGTCTCACTCTAGCCCAGGCTGACCTGGAATTCACTATGGAGTCTCAGGGTGGCCTTGAAGTCACAGTGATCCTCCTACCTCTGCCTCCCGAGTGCTGGGATTAAAGGCATGCGCCACCATGCCCAGCCAATTATTCTTTTCATTCCTACCAAGTTACCAGTAGATTTCTGCATTGCATCCGCGTAAACATGGCGTGTCCTAAAGTCTTATGCAGCTTTGTTAATTCCTCTCTATTAATTGGCGCCTCATTCTCAGGTACTAGTTGCCATTGCCTAGGGCATTTAAGCATCATGCGCAAATCTCTGTTATCTACAATCTTCCATGGGGCTTTATTTGTAATTCTTAGGTCATAATTTAAGCTAACTGGTCTGCTTTACTGTTATGAATACTAGTGGCATCTTGCCTACCCATGTGTGCGTGCGTCCACGTGTGTTATAAGGACTTTTGTACCTTCTGCTAATTTACTAATCTCTATCCAATCTTCCTTAGACCAAATATCCCTGCCATTGATCTTCCAATTAGTTTGTTTCCATTTAGCTGACCAGAGAGCTATTCCATTGACCAGGCACCATGAGTCAGAGTAAATGTGGATTAACTGCTTCCCTTCTTTTGCTGGCTGCAGTAATGCCAGCAGGCCTGCGTGCACTTCTGCATGCTGCGTGGCCTTTGCCAGCCCCTCACCCATCAGATGGTCTCCAGGCTGCCAGAGTCCATCGCAGCTTGCCCCCAGTGTTCATGGATGCTCCGTCCGTGAACCATGCATTCACTTGTGTGGGGGTCCCATGCGGTCATCCCCCATGTTCCAATACATGTCTCGTTTAGGGGAGGGGGGCGTTAGCAGCGAATGACGGTGTGGGCACAAGCGGCAGTTGTGCCACCTCTTCTACCCAGCCAGGCATTTCCCCTTTTGCAGATACCACATGGTCCCTCATAAATGCCTGAAGGTACCATTTCCACTGTAATGCCTTCAGCTCTGTTTTCATTCCAACCAAGGCTTTCGCCTGGCATGTGCACCCATTCCAGCAGGGGCACTGGGGTTCTGACTATTAGGCATTGATCCTGGATATTGGGGCTAAACGTCCTTAAGACCTCATACAGAGTCCACACCAATTTTTCAAAGAAAGAATACTTATTCTCTGAAAATGAGAACCTTTTGCAATAGACTACTACTGGTCATTTAACTCCCTGTGGTTTTTTTTTTTTTGTAAAAATGCTCCAGTTACCATAAGTGTTAAGAAACAGTATATCCATATATATAACATCCTCAGGTTGTATAGTATATAGTTGAAAAATTCAGATATATATGCTTGCTGTTGCTGCTATCCCCATTGGAAGTCAGGAGACTTTCTAGTGACATCATATAGTGGTTTCAATATTAATTGCAAGTATGGTATATGGAGGCACCAATATCCAAATAATCCAATCAAATGCTGCATTTGTGTTTTGTTTTCAGGTAGTTTTAAATTGGCAATTTTATTGATAACACCAGAGGGAATCATGGGGCCCTCACTGGTCTAAATTATTCCCAAGAATTTGACGCTAGTGTCTGGGAGGTGGACTTTTTCATTATTAATTGTCCACCCATCCTCTTTCAAAGTGTTTACAAATGCATCTAACACTTCCTGCACTTTCTCCTTGGCATACCCACAAACAATCATATCATCCACATAAAGACAATATCAGTCCAGGCTCCACTGCAGGCTGACGTGTGCAATGACTGGGCTGTTGTGATATCCCTGCGGGACTCTAGTAAACTCATACTGTTTACTTTGCCATGTGAATGCAGTATATTCTCTACTATTAGGATGCGCAGGAATGCAGAAGAACATATGTGACAAATCCACTGTTGTGAAATAACAAGCATTAAAATTTCTGATTTTGTTAAAAATTTCCTCCACCTCAGGGAAATTCCCAGGCATGGCTGGAGTCTTGCCATTTAAGTTTCTATAGTCCACTGTGAACCTGTATTGCACATTAGGTTTCCTCACTGGCCATACTGGACTATTATATGAAAAGGATTGGGTACGTTCAACAATGCCCTCCTCTAAAAGTTTCTAACACTTGTGTGGCCAGTCTTTTTCCTTTCATTCTGTCTTCTTCAATATCATTTATAATTTTACACAAGACGGCGGGCATTTCCTTTTTCTCAGCTGGAGCCATGATTGGTTCTACAGCTTCTGGCTTTGTGGAGTGGAATTTCTATCTTAGTCCCTTTCTCGTACCTAGGTAATTTTTCTTGAACTATTTTCCCCCGTCTTTTTTCCATTCTGACTGTGGCTTAAGCTCCTTTCTTTCTGCACACCTTCGTCTCCGCTATTCCTCAAGGTGGTACATTTTGTGGCAAGGCTAAATAAGAATTTCATGTACTTCTTCCTGAAATACCAGCGACAGGAATTTGTACTATATATTTCTGAGGTTAGAGTTTCCAATTTTCTTTCAGCCAGTCTGAATATTCGTTTTGCAAACCAATTTCCCATATGGCAGTTGCTGGTGCCTGAGCGCCGCGGGCCTGCTCCAGCCACCAGGTCTTAGAACCTTTTTACAATCACGGGAGCATCCAGGGCGGGCCCCCTGCGTCCACGTAATCGTGGCGTCTGTGCACTTCCCTGGGTGGCACTCATGCACTTTGTTTCCTTCAAGGGGACTCGAACCCTTCTCCGTACAAATTCCAGCGCCTGATAGTTGGACGACAGCGCCACTCAGTGGCTAACGCCCGTGTCATTGCAGGACCGTAACGGAGGGGCAGCAAGAAACCTCTTCAGGACACTGCCTGGCAGGGCAGTGGTTCGCCCTGTGCCAATTACACTGCGAGAAGCATGTAATGCAGTTCCACCTTAACTCATCCTGCCTACTATGCCACCAGTCACAGGCGCTAAACTCCTTAGTCGAGAAGTGAATTATGTTAATTATGTGAATTATGTTAATTCAGTTTACACACTTTATTCACTCTTCACACATGTTAATTAAGCCAGTTCCCTTTTTTCTTATCCTCTCATCTACCCTAGCTTCCTGGCCCTGACCCTGGGGCACTGGGTCTGCAGCGGCAACTTCGGGTCCGGGCCCTGCTCCTCCCGGAGCAGGACTGCCCAGGGCTCCCAGGGCTGCTGCTTCTCATCGCGGCAGGTATCAGCCCAGAGAGAGACGCGGACTCGG
Source organism: Dipus sagitta (assembly GCA_036346955.1). NCBI lineage: Eukaryota > Metazoa > Chordata > Mammalia > Rodentia > Dipodidae > Dipus > Dipus sagitta. The sequence goes on from CM070782.1 coordinate 25,459,537, forward strand.
CCTCTCTGAGTTGAGTGACAATTTCCTGAGCTCCTGCTGGGGTTCTTATAGGCACTTTTTTCTTCAGTCATCCTGACTGCTGATAAGGGTTTGCTCATTGGCATATCAGCTAGCAGAGGGTCTCTGGTCTTGGCCCCTGGTTGCCATGGCGACCTTGTCACTGCTGAGTGAATGCTGCTTATCAGAGTAGCCAGTCTCTGGTCAGTCTCTGGTCTTGGTCCCTGGTTGCCATGGTGATCTTGTCACTGCTGAGAGAATTCCCCTTTTCTACTTCTAATTATTGCTTCTAACAGTTCCCATTTTTACTTCTGACTATTGCTCCTAACAGTAACCATCCAGCAAAATCAGCAAGAACAAGACAGGAACCATCTTAAAATTGCAGGGTGTTAGCTAGGCATGGTGGTGTATGTCTTTAATCCCAGCACTTGGGAGGCAGAGGCAGGATCACTCTGAGCTTGAGGCCAGCCTGGGACTACAGAGTGAGTTCCAGGTCAGTCTGAGCTATGGTGAGACCCCCTACATCGAAAAAGTAAATAAATAAAAAATACCCTAACCTTTAAATTTTTTTTCAAATTTTTATTAACAACTTCCATGATTATAAAAAATATCCCATGGTAATACCCTCCCTCCCTCCCTCCACTTTCCCTTTTGAAACTCCATTCTCCATCATATCCCCTCCCCCTCTCAATCAGTCTGTCTCTCTCTCTCTCTCTCTTTTTGGTTTTTCGAGGTAGGGTCTCACTCTGGCCTAGGCTGACCTGGAATTAACTATGTAGTCTCAGGGTGCTCTTGAACTCATGGCAATCCTCCTATCTGTGCCTCCCAAGTGCTGGGATTAAAGGCGTGTGCCCACCACGCCAGGCTCAATCAGTCTCTCTTTTATTTTGATGTCATGGTCTTTTCCTCCTCTTTTAATGGTCTTGTGTAGGTAGTGTCAGGCACTGTGATGTCATGGATATCCAGGCCGTTTTGTGTCTGGGGGGAGCACGTTGTAAGGAGTCCTATCCTTCCTTTGGCTCTTACATTCTTTCTGCCACCTCTTCCGCAATAGACCCTGAGCCTTGGAAGGTGTGATAGAGATATTACAGTACTGAGCACTCCGGTCACTTCTTTCCAGCACCATGATACCTTCTGAGTCGTTCCAAGGTCACTGCCGTCTGAAAAGAGAAGATTCTCTACCAAAAGTGAGAGTAGCATTAATATAAGGGTATGAATATTAAGAGAAGTGCTTACTGGGCAGTTTGATAAGCATAATATATACATTTAGCCAGACAGTACCACATGTTACACACCTAGGGCTCATGGCTACCCCTGTTTTAAGTTTTCAGTATCAGGGATGTATTCCCTCCCATGGAGCAGGCCTCCAGTCCAATTAGAGGGCAGTTGGTTTCCACCATGACAGATGTGCCACTATTGTACCTGTTGGCTCATTTGGCCTGGCTGGCCAAATACAAGGCTTGCAGTGTCCACTGTTGAGTATCTTCACTGGTGATTTCTCTTTCTCCCATTGAACTGCATTCAGAATGGCTTCTTCCAGCTTTCTGTCAGCTAGCCTTTAATTTTTTTAAAGAGAAAAAACAAGAAAAACTTCAGATAATTTTTAAGGTTTTTTTTTTTCAATGATCTGACTGGCCAAAAATAACATTAAGCAAATGAAGCATAAGATCTAAAAGGTTTTTTAAAATATTTTACTTTTATTTATTTATTTATTAAGAATGGGCACATCAGGGCCTCCAGCCACTGCAAACAAGCTCCAGATGCATGTGCCACCTTGTGCATCTGGCTAACTTGGGTCCTGGGGAATCGAACCTAGGTCATTTGGCTTTCAGGCAAATGCCCTAATGGCTAAGCCATCCCTCCAGTCCTAAAAGGTTTTTTTTTGTTTTTTTTTAAATATTTTATTATTATTCATTGGTTTAGCTGAATGATTTTAATGATTTTGTTTATTGATAGCCAAACATCATGGATTTTGTATAAACCAGATTACAATATTCTGATATCAGGAAAAATCTAATATCGGCAAAAAGTAGAGTTTACATATTTATGGCACATGAGGCTACAGAGAGTAAACTATGAACAAAAGATTTGCTAACAGGGGCTGGAGAGATGGCTTAGTGGTTAAGGTGCTTGCCTGCAAAGCCAAAGGACCTTGGTTTAATTCCCCAGGACCCACATAAGCCAGATGCACAAGGTGGCACATGCATCTGGAGTTCATTTGCAGTGGCTAGAGGCCCTGGCGCATGCAATCTCTCTCTCTCACTCTCTCTCTCTCTTCCTCTTTCTCTCTCAAATAAATAAAGAAAATTTAAAAAAGAGACTTGCTAACAGAATTTAAAATAAACAAGAAATCTATATTAGCCGGGCGTGGTGGCACATGCCTTTAATCCCAGCATTCCAGAGGCAGAGGTAGGAGGATCGCCATGAATTCAAGGTCACCCTGAGACTACATAGTGAATTCCAGGTCATCCTGGGCTAGAGTCAGACACTACCTTGAAGAAACAACAACAACAAAAGACAATTCTTTGACCTAGATAGCAGAAGTATACCTGCAGTGTCCAGTTTGATCCATTTTTCCCTGAAGAAGGTAAATAAGAAGGCCTGGGTGTCAGGGGTAGCTTGTGCCAGGGGTCTGGGCTAGGAGAAAGGGTCAGGTGTCAGGATCACGGACTGAGTTGTTCTCACAGGGCCAATCTGAGGGGGGACATGGTAGGGATGTGCTGGAGTGCTTGAGGACTCTGGTGTAGCCTGTGGAGTATGGAAGGGGGTGAGAATATCCTGATCTCCTAGTGTTACTGATTCGTTGCAGCTCTATCACTTTAAAATATATATATTTGAGAGAGAGAGAGAGAATGGGCACGCCAGGGTCTCCAGCCACTGTAAACGAACTCCGGATGCATGTACCCCCTTGTGCATCTGGCTTATGTGGGTCCTGGAGAGTCAGACCAGGATCCTTTGGCTTTGCAGGCAAAAGGCTTAACTGCTAAGCCATCTCTCCAGCCCTCTATCACTTTTTTCTTGCCCTCTTCATTGCATCTTAAGTGGGTTTGGCTTCTGGGGAATCCAGTATGTGCCTGTGAGAAGAAAGTGAGGAGCCAGGTTCTGTTCACCCCTCTAGACATGGGAGTTCTTTAGAACCTGACCTTCCAGGCCTCAAGTGAAACGGACAACTTCACAAATGTCACCAGATTGCATACAATAGAAATGCTCATAGGCAAGACCTTACTCTAATGGGGCTGACTGGCCAAACCATGAAAAAAGGAATAGGAGGGGAGAAAAGTAATAAGGTGACCAAAGGGCAATTTGAGCTCTTTGTCAAGTTCTCTTCTAAAAGGTGCTATTTGTCTAGAGATCCAAATGAAAATCAGTTGTAGAACTAGGACACACATATTCCAGTCTCAGACACTCACAGAATAAATGCCTTCAAGAGCCAGGCATAGTGGCACACACCTTTAATCTCAGTACTTGGGAGGCAGATGTAAGAGGATTGCTATTACTTTGAAGCCATCCTGAGACTACATAGTGAATTCCAGGTTAGCCTAAGTTAGAGTAAGACCTTACCTCAAAAAAACAAAAGCAAAAGAGAGAAAGAGAGAGAGAGAGAGAGAGAGAGAGAAATGGCTTCAAGATATCAATGGCCCACCAGGAATAGATGGTAAGACCCTATTGCTGAAGACTCCATATACTTGGGCTGCAAGGCCACTGAGAAATCTTGCTGGAACTGAGCTGATAACCTCCTTCATGCAGACCAGCTGACAGAAAGCTGGAAGAAGCCATTCTGCATGCAGTTCAATGGGAGAAAGAGAAATCACCTGTGAAGATACTTATCACTGGACACTGTAAGCCTTACAATTGGCCAGCCAGGCCAAATGAGCCAACGGGTGCAATAGTGGCATGTCTGTTATTGGGGAAACCAACTACCCTCTAATTGGACTGGAGGCCCGCTCCATGAGAGGAAATACATCCCCGATACTGAAAACTTAAAACAGGGGTAGTCATAAGCCCTAGGGGTGTAAAGTCTGCTGTTGTCTGGCCAAAGGTATATACTATGCTTATCAAACTGCCCAGTAAGCACTTCTCTTAATGTTCACACCCTTATATTAATGCTACTCTCACTTTTGGTAGAGAATCTTCTCTTTTCAGATGGCAGTGACCTTGGGATGACTCAGAAGGTATCACGGTGATGGAAAGAAATGACCACAGTGCTCAGTACTGCAATATCTGTATCACACCTTCCAAGACTCAGGGTCTAATGCGGAAGAGGTGGCGGAAAGAATGTAAGAGCCAAAGGAAGGGTAGGACTCCATACAACATGCTCCCTCCAGGCACAAAATGGCCTGGATATCCATGGCCTCACAGTGCCTGACACTACTGACATAAGACCATCATAAGAGGAGGAAAAGATCAAGACATCAAAAGTAAAAGAGAGACTGATTGAGATGGGGAGGGGGTATGATGAAGAGTGGAGTTTCAAAGGGGTAAGTGGGGGGAGGGAGGGTGTCAATATGGGGTATTTTTTTATAATCATGGAAGTTGTTAATAAAAAAATTTGAAAAAAAAAGATATCAATGGAGGGGCCTGGAGAGATGGCTTAGCAGTTAAGACGCTTGCCAACAAAGCCAAAGGACCCCGGTTCGACTCTCCAGGACCCACGTAAAGCAGATGCAGAAGGTGGCGCATGCGTCTGGAGTTCATTTGCAGTTGCAGTGGCTGGAGGCCCAGGTGTGCCCATTCTTTCTCTCTCTCTCTCTCTCTCTCTCTCTCCCTCCCTCCCTCCCTCTCTGCCTCTTTCTCTCTTTCAAATAAATAAATAAAATATGTATTTTTAAAAAAAGATATCAATGGACTTAGCTCTTCACATGAGGTGCTTTTAGAGACTACAAACAAATATACTTCAACATACTTTTCCCTTTTTCTTTCTTTAAAAAATTATGTATATATGAAGCTGGGCATGGTGGCACATGCCTTTAATCCCAGCACTCTGGAGGCAGAGGTAGGAGGATCACCATGAGTTTGAGGCCACCCTGAGACTACATAGTGAATTTCTGGTCAGCCTGGATTAGAGTGAAACCCTACCTCAAAACAAAACAAAACAAAACAAAACAAAACAAAAAACACGAATAGGCTTCTTCAGCCAGGAATGTCTAAGGGAGGATACTTAGATGGTCTCTGGTCCCTTAAGGCCATCTAGGCTAAGTGGAGTACATCAATCAGGGAAGATTACTAAACTTAATGAGGCCTCTTTGCCTTATTTATTGCCTGCAAGCTTTAGGGATATTTATTAACTCTTTAGTTCCCTTTAGTTTTCAGGGAAGGCTATTAACCCTTCAGTCCAGACTCTGGAAGGATTAAAGAAATTGGGGAGAACTGAGGGTGAGTTGGACATTTTGGGGAAGACTGCATGAGCCAGACCAGGGATGGTGAACTCTTATACTGCTTCCTGCTGGGGTGGGGGGGGGAGACAGTAGATCTCTCGGGGTGTCCCACACAGTCCTGTGGAAGTTGGATGTTTGGGCACTGATATGTTTGGGGCCAAGAAGAATTCAGTGACTTGCTGTGATGTGAAGGCATGTATTCTGTCCAGGAGGAATTCAGTGAGGCACCTGAATATACAAGGTCCAAAAAGAAGAATTAGCAGAATCATAACAATGGGGCCCAGTAAAATACTTAACAATGGAAACCATTGCCCTAAATCTGACCAAAAATATTCTCATAGATTTTGTTAATTTCTTGTTTGATTTTATCTATCTGTTGTTGAATTATATTAGAATTATCTTTAATGTTGAAACAGCACATTCCAGAAAATTGTTGACATCCAATATGATATTTTAATAGTAGGAAATCAAAGTAGCTCTATTTTATAATATTGAGATCCAGAGTTCTTTCATTTCTTGGTTAATTTCTGCCAGAACTCCTGCAGTGAGATTAGCAGTCTTACTGAGAACACAGGCCAATTTTGAGACTTCCTTCTGTATTCCCATCACAAGGCCTAGAACAGGCAGGATAAAGGCTGATGTGATGGTCACCTGTCTTGGATCTAATATTAAATCATCATCACAATTTGAGGGAAAGTTCCTGATAATTCATTGGGAGGGGGCTAGGGAAGGTAGTATGGGAAGGATCCATTCAATGGAACAAATTCCACAGAATTTGGCAGGAAAGGCTTGGTAGGTTGTTTGGTTGCAGAGGAAGACCCATCTCCTAGGTAAACGTTTGCTGGAAGGCAGAGAAATATTTCTTTCAATAGCACAATTAGGAGGTGAGGGATCTATGAGAGGTTAGGAGGAGGGACAGTTGATGCATAAGCAGTGTTGTTGGATAGTTAGAGAGATTAGGAGCGCTGGCTCAGAATGGAGCACAGGATAGTTTTGTGTTGTAATTTTGTCCCCAGTGACATTAATATATTCACTATATCTGATGGACAGGCCCGTGAGATTATTAGTGAACAGTTGATGGACTGAGTTTCCCTCCTGTAGGCAAAAAGAATGTTTGTTCATTGTGTTAACAGCCAATTGTACCCAAAAGTTTGGAGTATTCTGGGACTCTAGAGGGCTCATGGGGATACTTACGTTCAAGGTAGCCTTTGAATACACTGTATCTGTGTATCTGTGGGCAATCCTTTCTTAAGTTTGATACAAAAATATAGTCCTGCTGACTGTTAGACCTGAGTTGCCTAACTGATATGACATGACCTGTTTTTCCTTTTTCCTTTCCTTGTTTTTTTTTTTTTTGGGGGGGGGTCCATGCCTTTTTATGCTGTTTCATATTGAATGTTGGAATATGTAAGAATTTTTTCAGAGATGTACTTTTTTGTAGTGCTTTGTGAAGTACCTGTAACAGATTACTTATTTATACTTACTATCATTGCAAGCTCCTTGTGAAAGCTTTTAGGAGTAAACATAAAGTATAAATCCATGTTAAGATGTTAAAGGAGGGTTTGCTGCATGCTAAGATATAGGTACAATTATTTTGTTTTTTTGAAAAAGAAGGAAACTTTATATTTATTTATTTATTTATTTATTTAGCTTTGTTTTGTTTTTCGAGGTAGGGTCTCACTCTAGCCCAGGCTGACCTGGAATTCACTCTGTAGTCTCAGGGTGGCCTCGAACTCATGGCGATCCTCCTACCTCTGCCTCCCCAGTGCTGGGATTAAAGGCGTGCGCCACCACGCCCGGCGGAAACTTTGAAAATACAAAAAAAAAAAAAAAAAAAAGGACTGGGTGGAGGGCAGTTAAAAAAAAAAAAAAAAGGCTGGGTGTGGTGGTGCACACCTTTAATCCCAGCACTCTGGAGGCAGGGGTAGGAGGATCGCCATGAGTTTGAGGCCACCCTGAGACTACAGAGTGAATCAGGTCAGCCTGGGCTAGAGTGAGACCCTACCTCGAAAACAAACAAAAAAAGAATATAGCCCTGAGTCTTGAGGGTTAGCAGGAATTTTATAGATAGCATAGTTTATGTTATCTCTTTTAGATTGATCTGTGAGATATCTTTTCCAGGGTTCCTGTGTGACACCTTGGTGAAATATTTCTTTTTTCTTTTCCTTTCTTTTCTTTTCTTTTCTTTCCTTTCCTTTCCTTTCTTTCTTTTTTTTAAATTATTTATTTATTTATTTATTTATTTATTTTGGTTTTTCGAAGTAGGGTCTCACTCTAGCTCAGGCTGACCTGGAATTCACTATGGAGTCTCAGGGTGACCTCGAACTCATAGTGATCCTCCTACCTCTGCCTCCCAAGTGTGGGATTAAAGGCGTGTGCCACATGCCCGGCTGGTGAAATATTTCTTGATCATCCTTATACCATCTAATATGGCCAATTACGATGTCAGGACATGAAAAGGTACAGTCTATCATTAAGGGAAATCCTGCAGAGGCAGGTCCTATTAGGGATACAGAAGGGACACATGTGTCAGGTTAGGTGTAAACAGAAGTTATCTTTGGGAGGAGTTGGACATGGGTAGAGTATGGTAGAGAGAGTAAGGCAAAAAGAAGTTTGGGGGACATTTTATGATTAGAATGATAATGAAATATGACCATACTAGGAGGGTGAGAGTTGCTTTTTCAAGAGTGGGACCAGCCAGAGGGTATGGCTGTGATTAGTACAACGGTAAGAATTGCTGCTGTGGTGACAGCAATGACAAGGGGAAGGATGGGGCAGAGCATGAGCAAGCCTTCTGAAGGGCAAAATGAAGGGAGAGAGTGAAGAATTCAACCTGCTGGGGCTGAAATGACATAAAAGTGCCCTGTAACCAAAGGATTTCAGTAGTCTTGAGTAGCTGATCAACGGTGTGGATGGGCCGTGGCATTAACCATACATCCTCTAACAGGTGAGTCAGGAAAAGGTGAAACTGATGAAGGCTCAGGGTCATTTGGTGGATCTGGAAAAGGAAGCATAAGAATCCTAGTGGTCTCAGTTGTCGCTTCAGGAATTGATGGGAGATGAGAAATTTTGAGTCTGGTGGGATTTAGGAGGGTGGAGGAGTAGGAGGGAGGTGCTTTCTTGAGACATGAAAGATGAAACCAAGGAACAAGATTTTGGAGTTTGGCGGCTGTGGGGGTAAGGAGTATGACCTTATAAGGTCCTTGCCATTTAGGTTGTAAGGAGGAGTGGGTGTTGGAAATTTAAACCTGGTCCTCAACTTGAAGAGAAGGAAGAGGAGCATTAGGGACAGGCTTGGGGAGGTTTGAATCAGCAGTCGTCCACAGCTCTGCTCTGAGGAAAGAAAGAAAATCTTGGTCAAGAGTAGGGGGCAGAGCTGGGCGTGGTGGTGCACGCCTTTAATCCCAGCACTCGGGAGGCAGAGGTAGGAGGATTGCTGTGAGTTCGAGGCCACCCTGAGACTTCATAATGAATTCCAGGTCAGCCTGGGCTAGAGTGAGACCCTTCCTCAAAAAACCAATAAATAAATAAATAAATAAATAAAATAAAAATAAAAAAGAGTATGGGGCAGGTTAGAATTTGTGGGGTGAAGTCCAGGGGGGATGATGGGTCTGCCATACATTAATTCAAAAGGGCTGATGTTAGTTGGTTTATGAGAGAGGACATGGAGATGAAGGAGAGCTAAGGGTAGGAGTTTGATCCAGTCTAATTTTAGTTCCAGAGTTAGTTTAGTTAAGATTCCTTTAAGAGAGCGATTGGTCCTTTTGACTTTCCAGGAAGACTGGGGGTGGTAGGGAATATGAAACTTCCAGGGTATGTGAAGGACTGTGGCTACATGTTGGGTGACAGTAGAAATAAATTCTGACCCACTATCAGATTGCAGGGAGGAAGGTAAACCAAATCGGGAATCAGTTCAGTAAGGAGGAGTCTAGCGACTGTTGAGGCCCCCGTGTTCATTGTGGGGAAAGCTTCTATCACCATGAAAAGGTACCAATAAAAACCAAAAGGTATCGGTAGTGTTGGACAGAGGGCATGTGAGCAAAGTCTGCCTGCCAGTCCATGGAAGGAGAGGTTCCCCTCATTTGATGGGTTGGAAATTGAGGGGGACGTATAATAGAGTTAGGATTAGTCTTCTGACAGATAGAACAAGAAGCTGTTAAGTTTTAGAGGAACTGTTCATCTTCAGGAGTGAGGTTGTATGATCCCTGAAGAAAGGAAAGCAGAGTGTTGTCAGCTGGATGGAACAGGGAGTGTAGGTATGAAAGCATCTCCTTAGCGGGTGGGCTAGGAGAGCTGTGAGGGGTATTATGGGCTAGGAATAAAGGTGTAGGTCTGGGAGATAGGAGAAAAACATTAGCGTGTTTTAAAGAGTGCTGTGGGTAAGTGAAAGGCATTTGGCGGGCAAGAGTGTCTGCCTGGTTATTGAGAATAGGAACATACTGTTTGTCTTGTTGGTGGCCACTGCAGTGAACAATAGCAGCTTGGGTGGGTAATAGAGCTGAGTCTAAGAGTGCTTGGATAAGAGATGAGTTGATGATGGGGGGACCCTTTCTGTGTAAGAAAGCCTCTCTCTCTCCAGATTAGAATATTTGAATGTATGATGTACATGTTATGCATATTTGGAATCTGTATAGATGTTCACATTGAGAGTGGTTGCCGTGGTGAGAGCTCTGGTTAAAGCAATAAGTTCAGCCTGTTGTGAGGTGGTATGTGGAGGCAGAGACATTGCTTCTATGATTTGTTGTGGGATCCTGGGTCCTCCGGGGCCAGCCATGGTACCCCCCAAAAGGCGCCCAGGCAACCATGGTGAGCATGCGAAAGATTTACTCTTGGAAGACAGTCTCTGTGAACAGCTCTCTTTAGTCAACAGGGAAATGGGTTTATAAGCATTTGAGGGTCCTAATGGGATTGGATGAACAAGGTTGCTTGCTGATGCCTAATTAGCATATGGGGACATACATTCCAGCACATAGGCAATGGTACAGGGCTGTGCAAAGGTGCTGGCTGATACCATATAAGGAGTTTCCTAGGCAACTGGCCAAAGGCCACAGGGTTATGGGCAAAGCCTCAGTCTTATCTGAATGTCCAGGTATCCCGTGCTTGGAGAGGGAGTGGCCTTACTTCCTGCCGATCTCAGGGTCCAAGATTTTGTCCAGGGGTCCAGGCTCACTGCAATCACCAAGAATGGGGAGAGGATCCTGGCTCACTGCAACCCCCAAGAATGGGGGGAGGAGCTCCCCTGCTGTTCTGGTCCCCAAGATTTGACCAGTGGTTCAGGCTGCTGCGACCTCTCCATAGCCTGGGGCCTTTGTGTCAGACAGCTTAGATTTGCTTTAACCCAGGGCCTTGCCTATGTCTGACAATTTGTGGGTGTTGGGGATGTTGAGGATCACCCTGGAGGATGGCATAGCCTCCTGTAAAGGGTTCCAATTTAAGGGCGCTGCCATCAACAAAGCAGTCAGGGGCATCAGGTAAGGGGGAGTCGTGAATGTGCATGAATGGGTTGAGAGAGAAATCTAGAATATCTGTGCAGACATGAATGGGGCTATCGGATGGTGTAGAGGAATGTGTGGCAGGTAAGAGAGCAGCAGGATTCAGAGGGGGTGATTTTTCAAAAAGGAGATTGGGATCAAGAAGGCAAGCATGGAGAATCTGGACATGGGAAGGCGGAAGACAGAGAAAGGCTTGGTGACTCAGGAGTCCTTTAGAGAGTGAGAGGAGAATATGGAGAGGACTATGGAGGGATATCTTATTAGCCTCAGGGACAGGGAGGGCAACTGCTGCAAGCGTTTGGAGGCAGGGGGGTCATCCCCGGGTTACCATATCTAATTGTTTGGAAAGGTAGGCTAAGGGGTGAAAAGTATCACCTCTCTTTTGGCAGAGAATAGCTAAGGCATGTCTTGGGTTGACATGTAAGAAAAGATAAAAAGACGCCGGGCGTGGTGGTACATGCCTTTAATCCCAGCACTCAGGAGGCAGAGGTAGGAGGATCACCGTGAGTTTGAGGCCACCCTGAGACTACCTAGTTAATTCCAGGTCAGCCTGGGCCAGAGTGAAACCCTACCTCGACCCCCCCCCCCAGAAAAAGGCTTGTGGACTGGAGGGATGGATTAGCTGCAAAGCCAAAGGACCCAGGTTCGATTCCCCAGGACTCACCTTAGCCAGATGCACAAGAGGGCACACACATTTGGAGTTCATTTGCAGTGGCTGGCCACCCTGGCACACCCATTCTCACACTTTCTCTCCCTCTTTATGTGTCAAATAAATAGATAAAAATAAAATATTAAAAAAAAGAAAAGAAAAGGCTTGTTAGTGTCAGGTGACTGTGGATAAAGATTGTTTGGGAAAGTCTATGGGAGTCTGAAGGGACAGGGGGGATAGTAGTGGCTCATCTAGGAACCGTTTGGTGGCCTCATAAAGAGGATGAGTTATGAGAGAGAAATTTGGAATCCAAATATGGAAAAATATAAACAAAGCAATGCAAGAAGTTCATGTTTAGTATGGGGTAAGTGATAATTATGAGGTCCTTATTACCGGAGGCAGGAATGGTTTTTCCTTTCTGTGAAAGTGAAAGGTCAAGATAGAGAACAGAGGTTTTAAAAATTTGAGCCTTATCTTTTTTTTCAAATTTTTATTAACAAGTTCCATGATTATAAAAAATATCCTATGGTAATACCCTCCCTACCTCCACTTTCCCCTTTGAAACTCCATTCTCCATCATATCCCCTCCCCATGTCAATCAGTCTCTCTTTTATTTTGATGTCATGATCTTTTCCTCCTCTTATGATGGTCTTGTGTAGTTAGTGTCGGGCACTGTGAGGTCATGGATATCCAGGCCATTTTGTGTCTGGAGGGAGGACGTTGTAAGGAGTCCTACCCTTCCTTTGGTTCTTACATTCTTTCTGCCACCTCTTCCACATTAGACCCTGAGCCTTGGAAGGTGTGATAGAGATATTATAGTACTGATAACTCTGGTCACTTCTTTCCAGCACCATGATGCCTTCTGAATCATCCCAAGGACAGTACCATCTGAAAAGAGAAGCTTCTCTACCAAAAGTGAGAGTAGCATTATATAAGGGTATGAACATTGAGAGAAGTGCTTACTGGGCAGTTTGATAAGCATAGTATATACATTCAGCTAGACAACAGCAGACATTATACCTCTAGGGCTCATGATTACCCCTGTTTTAAGTGCTCAGTATCAGGGATATATTCCCTCCCATGGAATGGGCCTCCAGTCCAATTAGAGGGCAGTTGGTTTCCACCATGACAGATGTGCCACTATTGCACCCGTTGGCTCAATTGGCCTGGCTGGCCAAATATAAGGCTTGCAGTGTCCACTGTTGAGTATCTTCACTGGTGATTTCTCTTTTTCCCATTGAACTGCATTCAGAATGGCTTCTTCCAGCTTTCTGTCAGCTGGTCTACAAGGAGGAGGTTATCAGCTCAGTTCCAGCAGGATTTCTCAGTGGCCTTGCAGCCCAACTATGTGGAGTCTTCAGCAATAGGGTCTTACCATCTATTCCTGGTGGGAAACCAAGGGCCTCGACAATGGCTTGTAATGTTTTGGGGGCATCAGGACCTCCCTGGCCAACAACTCACTGGAAGGTATGTTAGGGCACTCTTTTGCCCAGTGGCCAGGCTGGCCAAGCAGAAACAGGGACCAGGGGGCTGACCCCATTTCCCAGAGATAGAGGATGAAGGCTGTGGCTGGGCATGGTGTAAGGTGGCAGCCAGGAATTGAAAGTCTGCCTTACACTCTTTCTTAATCCATTTCCTATCTCTTTCTCTCTCTTTTCTGGCCTCCTCTCTACCGTTAAAGACTTTGAAACCCAGGTCAAGTAATTCATTGGGGTGGAGCTCATAGGTCCCTTTTCAAGTCTTTGGAATTTGCGTCTGATGTCAGGGGCACTGTCCTAGAAAGCAAACGTGAAGAAGCAAAGTGCCTTCATGGGAGTTTACATCTACACTAGTAAATATAGTTATAGGCTCAGATAGATGGTTGAGGAAAAGGGCTGGGTTTCCAGTGGTGCCCTGAGTAATTTTTTTCAGTTTGTCACAATTAATTCTGCCATGGGCATTCTGGTGCATCCCTTTAGCTAGACAGGTTACCATATGCTGGAGATGCTTTGAGCTTGTGTCTGTTGCCTGGTAGTACCAATTTGGCTCTTGTAAGGGGACAGCCTCAGCTCCAAGGGTGATTGAGGATCCTGTTGACTCTTGCCTTCCAAATGCATTCCCTTTCATCAGGAGTAAGGGTTGAGTTTAAAATGTGAAAAACATCTCTCCAAGCAAGAGAGTAGATTTGGGTGAGTCTGGTGAAGTGTTCTATAATGGAGCAGATTTTCTGAGAAAGATCCTAATTTTTTTTCAGTGGAGTTCATTTCATTGAGAGTGAAAGGGATATGGACACGAGTGGGTCCATCTGTCCCCGTTACCTCACATAAAGGACACATCCTAAACACCCCTGTTGGTTCCTTCCATGACCTAGTGTAGGGTGGAGAGGAGAGAGGGAAGGAGGAGGTGAGTGCATGGTATTAACAGAATCATCCTTTTCGGGAGCTTCAGGGGGCTGAAGTGAGAGGACAGTAGGAGCAGAGGGGGATTGGGGAGAAGCAGGTACAGAATGGGAGTTGAGGGGGTGAAGGGGGTTTCAGGAGGTTGATGTAGAAGAGCAGGAGGAGCAGCAGGGGGGTTGGAGGAATGGTATAGAAGTGATTCATCTGCTGGGTCAAAAGAAGATGAGTCTTGTGAGGACTTTTGTTTGGGGAGGTTTTTAGAGATTTTTGGTGACAGAGGAGAATTTGGTACGTAGAACAAGAAGTAAAAAGGGAAGGACGGGAACAAAGAGCAAAGAATCCCTGAAGGTAGGGGACCTCAGACCACTTGCTGTGTCTTCTGAGGAAGTTACCAAGATCAATAAGAATATTAAAAATCAGCCGGGCATGGTGGCACACACCTTTAATCCTAGCACTCAGGAGCCAGAGGTAGGAGGATTGCCGTGAGTTCAAGCCCACCTTGAGACTACAGAGTGAATTTCAGGTCAGCTGGGATAGAGTGAGACCCTACCTCAAAGAAACAGAAAAAAAAAAAAAAGAAAAGAAAAAAGAAAGAAGATTAAATCAAGCGCACCAATTTCAGGCCAGCGGTGGCCATTATCTAAGGAATATTGTGGCCAGATTTTAATAGAGTCGGAGAAATTTGGCAGGCAGGAGCTCAGGAAGTTTGAGTTCCTTTAAATTAGCCTTGATACATGTCAATGGAGTGTCTTTTGGAACAGATAATTTAGAGTCCATTTTGGAGGATAAGGACTAGAGTGGCCAATCCCTCCACCAGTGACATCTCCCAGGCTTAGAGAGGGCAAACAAAACCCGAGAATTAGGAGGGGGCATCCCCACACTCAGAATGCTTGGGGTATCCGGTGGAAAGACATGTGGGAAGCTCCCAGAGTCTCCGGTCATCCACAGACTGAAAAGTGAGAAACTCCTGGAGTTTCTGAGGTCTAGGGTGGGGTGCCTCCAACACAGACCCAGAGCAAATACCTTATCTCAAAGTAATTTGATGAGGGTGTGGATGTAGTGGATCACATGGCAAGAGGCCTCTAGTCTGGAGTTCAAAAATCCAGGGAAAGAAGACAGGGCAAGAGAAATATGACCTGGTGGATTACCCAAAGGGCTGTTGGAGACTTGGCTGAGCTCAGAGAGGGATTTTGGACATTCACCAAGGAGTAGCCCTGGCCAGAATTCCTCAGTCTCCACAAACTAGCCGCTACGCTCACACAATCCGAGGTTCAGAGTGAGAGGGAGAAGAGAAGGAGAAAGCTGCCAGGTGTCAAGCTGGGTTTACACAGAACACCAATAAAGCTCCCTGAGCCACAAGGCCGAACAGAACCTGCATCGCTCATGTAGATAAAAGCCACAAAAGACCAGAGGTCTCCGGTCAGACTGGTGATCATTTAGTCCAAATAGTGAGCTCAGCAAGTGCCTGTACTCTGGAGGGAATGATATGGCAGGGAAGTGGGGAGAAGGAAAGAGGAAGGGAGGGGCCAGGCATCCTGAAAGCCCCGGAGGGGTATCCGAGTCATGGCACCAGAAAGGTAAGTGAAAAAGTAAAAGAAAACACTGGACTCTACAGACAGACTGTTTATTTAGAGAAAACAGGGAAGTGCAGCAGCTTTCCCACAGGATAGAGGCTGAAGCACTGGGCCAGGCTGGGGTGCAAGTTTATGAGGAGGATCCTAAGAAAAACAGACTGTACCAGGTGTAGTTGATAAGAAAATTGTAGCTGTTTGTGTCCTTGTTCAGAATAGGCTTCTTCAGCCAGGAATGTCTAAGGGAGGATACTCAGATGGTCTCTGGTCCTTCAAGGCCATCTAGGCTCAGGGGAGTGCATCAATCAGGGAAGGATGCCAAACTTAATGAGGTCTCTTTGCCTTCTTTATTGCCTGCAAGCTTTAGGGATAGTTATGAACTCTTTAGTTCCCTGTAGTTTTAAGGAAAGGCTATTAACCCTTCAGAGGCCAGCCTGGGACTACACAGTGAGATCCAGGTTAACCTGAGCTAGAGTGAGACCCTACCTTGAAAAAACAAAAATAAAGTATGTTCATGCAGTTCACTTCAGCCTGACTCAACAATGAGGTAAATACTGTGGTCTCCATTTTTAGATGAGGAACATAGGCACAGAGAGGTGAATTAACTTGTCCAGAATTACACCGCTAACACGTGTTGAAACGAGGATTCAAACTCATGGTCCGCTTCCTCAACTGTCACACAAAGAACGGCAGTACATCCAGGCATGGTGGCCCATGCTTGTAACACCAGCACCAAAGAGGATGAGACCAAGACCAGAAGAAATGAGGCCAGCCTGGGTATGTGAGACCTTGTCTCATTAAAAAAAAAAAAAAAAAAAAAAAAAAAAAGAGGCAGGGGATGGGGAAGCCTGGACTACATATTGAGGCTCTGCCTCAAGAAACAAAGCTGGGTGTGGTGGTGCAGGCCTTTAGTCCCAGCACTTGGGAGGCAGAGGTATGAGGATTGCCATCAGTTCAAGGCCACCCTGGGACTACAGTGAATTCCAGGTTAGCCTGGACTAGAGCAAGACCTTACCTCAAACCCCCCCACCCAAAAAAATAAGTGGGCAGCTGGAGAGATGGCTTACTGGTTAAGGCACATGCCTGTGAAGCCTAAGGACCCAGATTCAATTTCCTAGGTCCCACATAAGCCAGATGCACAAGGTGACTCATGAGTCTATAGGTCCTTTGCAGTGGCTAAAGGCCCTGGCATGCCCATTCTCTCTTTCTCTCTCTCTCCCTCTCTCTCTCACACACACATATTTCCCTCCTTATAAATAAAGAAATAAAAATGTTTTTACAAAGGCTGGACAAATGGTTCAACTGTTAAGGTGACTGACTGCAAAACCTAATGACCTGAGTTCAATTCCCCAGTTCCCACATAAAGCAAGATGCACAAAGTGGCACATGCATCTGGAATTTGTATGCAGCGGCTGGAGGCCCTGGTGCACCCATTATCTGTCTGTCTCTGTTCTATCTCTCTCTGCTTGCAAATAGATAAATAAATTATTTTAAAACATATATATATATATATATATATATATTTTTTTTTTTTTTTACAAAACAGTGTGTCCAGTCAACTCGTTATTAAAATGTGGCCTTGGGCTGGAGAGATGGCTTAGCGGCTAAGGTATTTGCCTGTGAAGCCTAAGGACCCAGGTTCGATTCTCCAGGTCCTACATAAGCCAGATGCACAATCGTGACACATGCATCTGGAGTTCGTTTGCAGTTCCAAGAGGCCCTGGCGTGCCCATTCTCTCTCTCCGTGTCTCTGTCTCTAATAAATACATTAAAATAAAAACAAAATCTTTTTAAAAACATTTTTTTAAATATGGCCTTTACGGAAAAACCGAGTTAGTGATTAAGCACCGCCACTGGCTGTCCGTAATTTCCAAACCTATCCCCTTTTCGCGCTTTTTACGCGGGGCACTCAGGGCCCATTTCTAATCCGTGCGCGCCCCCTGGCGCCCCGCCGGATCCGCGCAGCCTCAGCAACCTGCCCGGGGCCTCCGAGGCCGGAAGTACGGGTCCTCGCCTCGCCTCCCGCCCGCATCACTTCCGCCCGCTCCACCCGGTCCCCGCAGGCCGGAAACGCCGCGCTCCGGCCACATCCTCCTCCACTGGGTTGCCGCCCGGGCGCCGCCAGGATGCCGGTAAGAGCGGGATCCCGGCTCGCGGGGAGGCGGAGAGGACGCGGGGGTCCGCGAGGGGCCCGGCGAGGAGAGAGGGCGGCGGGGGAAGGCGGCTTCGGCGCGGGCGGTGGCGGCGGCCTGGAGGAGGGGGAGGCCGCCGCCCCTCCAGCCCCGGCGCGTCCTCCTCCCGTGCCGCTGCTTCCCCCGCGGCCAGCTTCCCCGAGCCCCGGCCCCGCCATGCCTGGTCCTTCTTGTTCAGTGTCAGAGCCCGGCTTCTCTTTTCCCTACACCCCCCATCCCCCGTCATCTACTTCCTCCTCCACCCAGGGCCGTTTGTCACCTGTCAGGCTCACTTCCTGGATTCCTCCCGCGTCCTCCTCCAGCCCGCCGCGCGCGCTCGGCTGGGCTCTGGTGTCCAGGAGTTCACTCTTCCGAGCATCGGAGCATTGGAGGGGGGGAGTGACAATTGATGACAGCCAGTCTGGGATGTACTGCCGTCATGGTCCCGGTTTTGCAGCTACAGTAACACATTGCACGCCACCGACATTACTGAGCACGTACTGCGTGCGAGCCGAGCGCAGTTACAGCAGCAGCTAAGACACTCTTCAGGAGAGAACCTACATTCTACTAAGGCAAGACAGAGGAGGAAGGGGGATAGATTCAGATTGTGACACGAAGAGCAACGCAGTTACTGGTAACCACGGTTGGTGGCTGTAGTCTCAGCACTTGGGAGGCAGAGGCAGGAGGATTTCAGGTCTGAGGCCAGCCTGGACTACATGGCAAGTTCTAAGACAACCTGGACTATATAGGGAGATTCTGTCTCCAAAAAAAAATTTCTTTAAATATTTAATTAATTTATTTATTTGAAAGAGAGAGAGGCAGATAGAATGTGTGCGCCAGGGCCTTTAGCCACTACAAACGAACTCCAGATCCATGCGCCCCCATGTGCAGCTGGCTTACGTGGGTCCTGGGGAATCGAACCGGAGTCCTTAGTCTTTACAGGCAAACGCCTTAACTGCTAAGCCATTTCACCAGCCCACCCCCTCCCGTTTTTTTTTTTTTTTGTTGTTGTTGTTTGTTTGTTTGTTTTCGAGGTAGGGTCTCACTGTAGCTCAGGCTGACCTGGAATTCACTATGTAGTCCCAGGCTGGTCACTTCACAGGAATCCTACCTCTGCCTCCCCAGTGATGGAATTAAAGGTGTGTGCCACCATGCCCGGGTTAAAAATATATATGTATTATTGGGGAAGGGGAAGGAAGGAGGCTGGTGTGGATAACACATACTTGTAATAAAAAGGAACAAGCTTATAGTTCCAGTTTTATATGGGGGGTGTGTGTTTACACTACTGCGAATTGAACTCAGGACCTCACACATTTGCTTCACACATGTTTAGTTAGATGCTGTACCACTGAGCTATAGCCGCACCTCCCCTTCCCCACAGGTAGGGTTTCGCTCTAGCTCAGGTTGACCTGGATTTTACTATGTAGTCTCAGAGAGGCCTTGAACTCATGGCGATCCTCCTACCTGTGCCTCCCGAGTGCTGGGATTAAAGGAGTGCGCCACCACGCTTGCCCCCCCCCCTTTTTAACTTTATTTTGAGAAAAGGTGTCACAAAAGTTGACTAGGCTAGCATTAAACTTGTGATTCTCTCATTTCCCCAGTACCTGGGATTGTAGACCTGCATCACCATGCTCAGTTAATATATTTTGTGAATCTCATAGTTAATGACTTCTGAGCAGCACCAGGCAGGCCCAG
This sequence comes from Dipus sagitta, assembly GCA_036346955.1. Lineage (NCBI taxonomy): Eukaryota > Metazoa > Chordata > Mammalia > Rodentia > Dipodidae > Dipus > Dipus sagitta. The sequence continues at coordinate 25,478,865 of CM070782.1, forward strand.
AGCCTTTCTAAAGTAATTCTCACAATGATCCTATGAAGTAGATACCCTATTGTTCCTATTTCACAAAAGAAAAAAACCAAGGCCCATGGAGTTTAAATAACATCACACACTAATGGTAAAACCAGATGTTAGGGGTAGAGAGATTGTTTACTGGTTAGGGCACTTGCCTTCAAAGCCTAAGGACCCAGGTTCAATTCCCCAGTGCCCACATAAACCAGATGCACAGAATGGCGCATGCATCTGGACTTTGGTTGCAGTGGCTGGATGCCTTGATGCACCCATTTTCTCTCTCTATCTGCCCTCCCGTTCTCTCTCTCAAATAAATAAAAATAAAATATCTTAAAAATCCAAATGTTATAACTCAAAAGCTCAAAGTTCCTTCAAGTTCCAAACAAGTACCTTGTACTTAATCTGTGATTTCTTATTTTATGTCTGCTTTCTCTGTTAGCCTGAAAGCTCTTATGCAGTGGTTTTATAAATTACTATATCAAGCTGGGAGTGGTGGTGCTCACCTTTAACCCCAGCACTCAGGAGGCTGAGGTAGAAGGATTGTTGTGAGTTTGGGGCCAGCCTGAGATTTTATAGTGAATTCCAGGTCATTCTGGGCTAGAATAAAAACCTGCCTCAAAAAACAAACAAACAAAATTATATCAGTATACCTTGCACATTAAAAAGTGTGTAACAGTTGTTTAATGAATATATGAATAGTCATTTTTTTTTAAAGGGAGACATCTTGGGCTGGAGAGATGGCTCAGCGGTTAAAAGTGCTTGCTGGAGAGCCGGGTGTGGTGGCGCACTCCTTTAATCCCAGCACTCGGGAGGCAGAGGTAGGAGGATCGCCTTGAGTTCGAGGCTACCCTGAGACTCCATAGTGGATTCCAGGTCAGCCTGGGCTAGAGTGAGATCCTACCTCGAAAACCCCCCCCAAAAAAAAAAAAGTGCTTGATGGAGCTGAGGAGGTAGCTCAGTGATGAGAGTACTTGCCTGACATATATAAGATACTGGGTTTGAGCCCCACCACCAAAAAAAATTCAAAAGTACTTGCTATGAAAGCCTGCCCACCTGAGTAAGGATCTCCTACACCCGTGTAAAGCCAAAGTGGCATACACATCTGTAATCCCAGAGTGCCTATGGTGGTGAGAGGCAGGAGAATCTGGAAGCTCATGAGCCAGCTGGTCTGGCCTTCACAGCAGCAAAAGTGAGAGAGCCTGTCTCAAGCAGGGTAGAAGACTAACCCCGCAAGTTGTGTTTTGATATCTACACACACGCCGTGACCTGCATGCTGCCCATACTCATACACACACAGATAAATATAAATAAATGCTGGGTGTGGGCCACCACGCCTTTAATCTTAGCACTTAGGAGGCTGAGATAGGATCGCTGTGAGTTTGAGGCCAGCCTGGGCTAGAGCAAGACCCTACCTCAACCCCCCCCGCCAAAAAAAAAAGTTTAAAAGGGCAAAACTAGGAATCAATATATGTAATTGCTCTTATAAATATGATTTCCCCGTCCTTTAGCTTATGCCTACCCACTACTGGCAATATATACTGCCTGCTTGATAAGTTTAGAAACAGGCTAGTGAGGGTTAAAGATGTAGCTTACTTGGTATTTTCCTACTATGCATGAAGCTGTGGGTTTCATCCTGGCACTGCGTAAAAACTGGGGGTGGGGGCACATACTGGTAATCCCAGCACTCAGGAGGGGGAGGCAGGAGAATCATAACTTTAATGTTGGACTAGGGAGATGGGTCAGTCAGTAAAGCTTGATGGGCAAGTGTGAGGAGCTGAGTTCAGATCCCTAGCACCCATGTAAATTCTGGACAGAAGGGTTGGCAGGCTGTAATAGCAGCTCTGGAAGGCAAAGACAGGCAGATCCCAGGGCAATCTGGCTAGCAAGGCCAGCCAATACCATAAGCTCTCTCTCAATAAATAAATAATAAGCTCAAGTCATCCCTGGATACATAGCAAGTTCCAGGCTATCCTGAGGTAAATGTGACCTTATCTCAAAATTAAATTAACTAAAGAGAGGGGGACAGGAAGGAAAGGAGTTGTCTTAGTTAAAGACAAAGCCAGGAAGTAGCAGAACTGAAAAGCTAGTGCTTGGGTGCTGTTTAGCTGCAGGGTGGGCACCCTGGTCTACATGGCCTTTGCCTGCATCTGTAGTGGGGAAACGCCTGCTAGCCACAGAGTGATGTCACTGAGGAGAGAACTAGAAGTGCACAGTCGTATCCGGTCACACAGTATCTCCACCCTAAGGATACAAGAATGGCCTTAAAAGTAGCCAGACACACGCCTTTAATCCCAGTTTAGGCAGGAGGATCATGAGTAAAGTCTAGGCAATAATAAAATATAGGTTGTTATTTTTGTTTGGTATTTCAAGGCAAGGTTTCACTGTAGCGTAGGCTAACCTGGAACTCACTCTATAGCTCAAAGCTGGCCTTGAATCCATGGTCACCCTCAGCCCTTCCAAGTTCTGAAACTAAAGGCTTGAGTCACCTCGCTTGTCCTGTAAAAAGCATTTTTAAAAAGAAGTGGGGGGTTGGAGAGATGTCTTGGTGGTTAAAGGCAATTCCCCAGCTACCCACATAAAGCTGGATGGGCATTCATTTGCAGCAACAAGAGACCCTGGCATGTACACACATAAGTGCAAATAAATCAGTGAAATTTTACCAGGGAGGGATAAAATGGTAATTATTACCCTTTGTCTTTAGTCTATAATTTTTTTTGTTTGTTTTTTGTTTTTTTGAGGTAGAGTTTCACTCTAGTCCAGGCTGACCTGGAATTCACTATGTAGTCTCAGGGCGGCCTCGAACTCACGGTGATCCTCCTACCTCTGCCTCCCGAGTGCTGGGATTAAAGGCGTGCGCCACCACGCCCGGCTAGTCTATAATTTAACTGTAAGTTTATATCATTTAATTTTAAGGGCTGACTATGTTTAATAACTAGCATGCAAAATGTCTCAAAATTCAGCAGTTGGATTGTTCAGGTTTTTATCAACAACCTCTATAAATATGCCTAATGTACTATGATCATAATCCTCCCTCACCATCCTTTTTTGTTCCCCCTCACTGAAGCCCTTATTCTTTCAAACTAGTTCCTCAGTGTCTTTCAGCCCAAGCACGTGGGGTCTTCAGCAGTAGTTCTGGCGGGCAACCAAGAGCCCTGGCCATAATCTGTAATGTTTTGGGGGGCACCGGGGGTTGGTTTTCTTGAGACTGTACGAGTCACCTGTGCCATGTTGCTGTCACCGTCCCTTCTCCCTCTCTTCCCCAGGCTAATTTTAGAAGGGTTACTGCTCTTTTCCTTTGGAGGAGTGTGCTTGTCTGCCTGGTGACACTTGCCCTCTTTCTGCTTCTGTGTTCTTTCCTGGCCACTACAGGCTTACCACTCTTCTCTTATGGACCCAGACACCAAACTCATTGGAAACATGGCGCTGTTGCCCATCAGAAGTCAGTTCAAAGGACCCGCCCCTAGAGAAAGTAAGTCTCAACCATTTCTTTCAAAATTGGGTATGAGATGGGCTAGCAAACACCCTGACATTGTCAAGTCAAGGAGATTCTTAGCTGGTCCTTTGTCTCTTTAATTCTCACCTTCTGTTGGCTCCATGCTGTATTTTAGATTTTCCAATAGCGTGGTTTTGTGTTGCATTTTGCAGGAAACTGCTTTACCACTTCTAATTTCTCCAGGATGTGTTGGTAAGCAGAAAAGGGGACATGTGGGCCAAGGAGATGACTCAGTGGGTAAGAGCACTTGCTGTGCAAGCATGAGGACCTGCTCCAGGTATAGGGAGAGATTCTGTCTCAAGGCAGAATGAAAGAGGAGTACACTGGAGATCCTCTATCCTCTCAGTGTGTCCACGTCTGTGCACGTGCATTTGCACACAGATGCATGCTCTACACACAAAGAAAAATAAATTTTAAAAATGAGGAAGTCTGGGCTGGAGACATGGCTTAGTGGCTAAGGCACTTGCCTGTGAAGCCTAAGGAACCAGGTTCCTCTTTCTCCAGATCCCATCAGCCAGATGCACAAAGGTGAGGCAAGCGCAAGGTTGCACATGCCCACAAGGTGGTGCAGCCATCTGAAGTTCAATTGCAATGGCTAAAGCCCTGGCATACCAATTCTCTCTCTCTCTCTCTCTGAAAAATATAAATAAATAAAATGAGGAAGCCAGGTGTGGTGGCACATACGTTTAATCCCAGCATTCAGGAGACTGAGGTAGGATGGTTGCTGTGAACTCAAGGCCAGCCTGAAGCTACAGAGTGAGTTCCAGAGTGCTAGAGTGAGGCCTTAGGGAAAAAAGGAGGAAATGCTTTAATTCTGGCCCATAGTCATTTTCTTTGTCATCCTGCTGGGAAAAACAAGCAACAGAAAGTATTAAGCCAGTGTGATGGTGCACACTTGTAGTATTGGCTACTCAGGAGGCTTTGATGCAGGTGGATGGCTTGAGTCTAATAGTTCCAGGCCAGCCTGAACAACATAGCAAGGCCACATCTCAAATAAAATAAAATAAAATAAAATAGGGCCAAGGAGATGGCTTTGCAGTTAAAGGCACTTGTTTGCAAAGCCTGAGGGCCTTGGTTCAATTCCCCAGTACCCACATGAAGCCAGATGCACAAATGGCACATGCATCTGAAGCTCATTTACCGAGGTAGGAGGCCCTGTTATGCCCATTCTCTCATTTCCACTCACCCTTTCCTTCTGTCTCAAATAAATACTTAAAATAATTTGGCTACTTCCTTTGGCAATACCTCAATCTTAGATTTATTTTTCTTGTTTTTTTTTGAGACAGGATCTCACTGTGTAGCTCTAGTGTTAGGAACTCTTTGTGTAGACCAGGCTAGCCTAACTTTGTGGCAGTATTCCTGCCTTTGCCTCCTGGCTGCTGGGGCTTACAGATGTGTGCTTTCCCACCCAGCTTCAGTCTTAAATCTTCCATGTGCTTTGTAACATTGCTTACTTCTACTTTTGCTTTTTAGAATTTTTTATCCTTTATTTTTTAATATTTACTTATTTATTGAGACAGAGAATGGACACACCAGGGCCTCTTGCCACTGCAAATGAACTCCAAACACATGTGCCATTTTGTGCATCTGGCCTTATGTGGGTACTGGGGAATCAAACCTGTATCATCAGGCTTTGCAAGCAAATGCCTTTAACCATTGAGCCATCCATCCAACCCCTGCTTTTTTTTTTTTTTTTTTTTTTAGTTTTTTGAGGTAGGATCTCACTCTAGCCCAGTCTGACCTGGAATTCACTCTTGAACTCAAGGCAGCCCTCCTACCTCTGCCTCCCAAGTGCTGGGATTAAAGGTGTGAGCCACCACACCCGGCTTTTTTAAAATACTTATTTGAGGGAGAGAAGACTTCCTCCTTTTCAGATGCTTTGAAACTCCTCTGACACATTCTGAGATGTTCTGCCAACAGCGTAATCTATATTCTGTTAGGCACGGCTTCCCTGCACCCAGCAAGGGTCTTCCAGACTGTAGCCATAATTACCAATTTAGTACTGACTGTATCCCCATATCTTTGCCAAACTGTGTGGCGTGACCTCTTCATTTAATTTTGTTCACAACACTAGTTGAAATAAGAATAAACTTAATAAATTCAGTGAATCACCACAGCTTTTACTTCATTCTGAGAAAAAGAAACAGATGGAAAAAGACCCAAAAGGAAGAATTACAGTGCAAGGAAAAGGAATGTTGGCCCAATTTTCTTGGGAAGAACCCTTCTCACTGTTTATAGATAACAAGCATTCTATCAAAAGATGGAGTCCAACCCCCCCCCAAAAAAAAAATTAAAAGCTGGGCATAGTGGCACACTCTAATCCTAGCACTTAGGAGGCAGAGGTAGGAGGATTGCCGTAAATTCAAGGTCACCCTGAGACTGTGTAGTGAATTTCAGGTTAGCCTGGGTTAGAGTGAGACCCTACCTTGAGAAACAAAGACAAAAGATGGAGTCCATCATGTATGGAAAAATCCCTAACCACTTATGCAACTCTTGGGTCCTCAAGGGAAAATGGACCCAGAGAAACCAAACTGATGAAGAGTGTCCTTGTTCCTCTTCCCCAAGGAACTAGAACAATGGAGTGGAAGTCTCTGTTGTGATCTGAATAACTCAGCATTGATCAGATTAATTTCGGGGCCAGAGGTGTGGCACGGCAGCAGTGCACGTGCCTGGCATGTGTGAGGTCCTGGGTCAGAGCCTCAGCCACACGCATACTTTTGAAAGTTCATTTCTATTCAGCAAACATCTTGTCTAGGTTCTGCATCCTCTTGCCTCCACTGTTTCCTGTCATTGTATTTAGAAGGATGAGCTGCATTTTGTAAACACTGTTATATGGTCTAAGGAAGTTTTCCTTGTCCTAGGAAACTGGGTTACAGGGAACACAGGTCTGGGTTTAGACTGAGATTGGGATTGCTCGCAGAGTCGGTCTAGAGCTGTAGGGCTGGAGCAGTGGGCAGTGCTGCTGCTGTGTGAGAGGGCAGCAGCCATGGCAAGAAGTAGAAGCAGCCGTCTCAGTAGGACTGGAACCAGCTGCTGGACATCAAACCCTGAGATTTTGAGCTTTCCAAGATGAAAAAAGGAGAGCAAAAAATTGCCCAAGAAATTGTGTAATGAGATCTGTCTCTGTCACAGTGGTATTTCTGGCTTTTCTCAGTCCATAACCACTTAGAACAGCTTGTACAAGTTTATTTAAGCCAAAAGTTTTCATAAAAATAAAGATATATGTATGAACCCCAAATATTCCAAAATGAGTTTTTTTTCCTGAAAGTACAGTATGTAAATTCAAGTAGTTATAATGAATACTTTAAGTGCCTTGTTAAAGTGAGCCTGTGTCTCAGTCTATTTCTGTAAATGCATTGAGACCTTAAGTGACATTCTCTGAATACTAATAGTAGTTCTTTTCTGGGTAGTGGGATAGTAGGATTAAGAATAACACTTCTTTATTGATTGAATTTATTTTTGTAATGAGCATGTATAGTTGTTTTGGTTTTTCGAGGTAGGATCTCACTCTAGCCCAGGCTGACCTGGAATTCACTATGTAGTCTCAGGGTGGCCTTGAACTCATGGCGATCCTCCTACCTCTGCCTCCCGAGTGCTGGGATTAAAGGAGTGGGCCACCATGCGCGGCTAGCATGTATAGTTTTTGTAAAACAGTAAAACTAGCTGAGTGGTGGTGCACACCTTTAATCCCAGAACTCAGGAGGCAGAGGTAGTGAATTCCAGGTTAGCCTGGGCTAGAACGAGACCCTACTTCAAAAAAAAAATTATAGAATAGTAAAACTACAACTAAAAATAGATCACATATTTTTCTAGAATTGCCTTTGAAGACTATTTCAGGAGTCTTGTTTTATTTTATCCAATTCCAAATCTCTTGTTAATTAAGCTTGGGATTGTTTTCCTTTCTAGCTTTTGTAGGGATTGTGGTTTGTATTTGGCTAATGTTCTCTGCCCTCCTTTCCTTTGTTTCCTACTTATTTTAGCAAAAGATACAGATATTGTGGATGAAGCCATATATTACTTCAAGGCCAATGTCTTCTTCAAAAACTATGAAATTAAGGTAAATCACAGAGCTTATAATACTTAGTTTTCTTTAATTTTTTGTTTTTATTTGCACATGTGTGTCAGTAAGGGTCTCTTGATACTACAAATAAATGTCAGGTCCTGGGGATTGAACCCAGGTTAGCAGACCTTGCAAGCAAGTGCCTTTAACTGCTGAGTTGTTTCCCAAGCACAAATACTTAGTTTTCTGATGGCAGGGGAGTCTACCTTTTGGGCCAGTGTCATGGACACACCTTTAATCCCAGCACTTGGGAGGCAGAGGTAAGAGGATCACCATGAGTTCAAGGCCACCCTGAGGCTACATACTGAATTCCAGGTCAGCTGGGATAGAATGAGACCCTGCCTTGGAAACCTCCCAAAAATAGTTTTTATTTTTATTTTATTTATTTATTTGAGAGAGAGATTGGGCATGCCAGGACCTCTAGCCACTGCAAATGAACTCCAGGTGCATGTCACCTTGTGCATCTGGCTTACATGGGTACTGGGGAATCAAACCTGGGTCCTCAGACTTCACAGGCAAGCACCTTAAGCACTAAGCCATCTCTCCAGCCCTGTTTTTTTTTAATATATATATTTTTGCTTATTTATTTATTTGAGAAAGAGAAAGAAGCAAAGACAGAGAGAAAGAATGGGTTCTTCAGAGCCTCCAGCCCCTGCAAATGAACTCCAGATGCATGCACCACCTTGTGCATCTGGCTTGCGTGGGTACTGGGGAGTTGAACCTGGGTCCTTAGGCCTTGTAGGCTAGTGCCTTAACCACTAAGCCATCTCTCCAGCCCTGTTTTTCTTTATGTGTGTGTACATGTACCAGGGTCTCTTGCCACTACAAAGTAGTACTAGATGCTCTAACCACATATTTTTGCATCTGACTTAATGGGAGTGTCAGGAATTGAACCTGGGTCAGCAGGCTTTGTAAGCAAGTGCCTGTAACCATTGAGCCATCTGCCCAGGCCCAGGAACTCCTGATGATATTTTAAAATACAATACTTCACTCTTTGCTTGCTCAAGTTTTGAATTTTAGGTGCCATACAGGATATGGAATCATTATTTGTAATCTTGATCTATGAATTGTGGTGAGAATATCCTGTGGTATTACAGTGTTTCTTATAGTGTGATAATTTATATTGTCAACTTGAAAGGACCTAGACTCACCTGTGTTATGTAGATTAAGTTAGCCTCTGTGCATGTCCATGAGAGATTATCTTGATGAGGTTAATTCAGGTGGGAACACTCATTGTAACTGTGGGCTGCACCATTCCATAGCCGGGGTCCTGAACTGTGTATGCAGGAGAGAGCTGTCTGAATGCCAGCACTCAGCCCTCTGCTTCCTCACTGTGGGCTGAGTGTGGCCAGCCCAGCCCACAGGATAGTCTTCATGCCCCTGCACTGTGCCTTCCCCGCCGTGACTGGCTCACTAGAACTGTAAGCTGCAATAAACACTTCCTCCCTTAAACTGGTTTTTGTCAGATCTCTTGTCCAGCAACAAGAAGTTAACTAAGACATACAGCCAATGTCTAATCTTAAGTGCAGTGTTTGTAATAGGTATAAATAAACATAATTCCTCCCATTTCATTCTCAAGTATCATATTATTTTAAAAAGAGGGAATTGTGTAGCTATTTATTTATTTATTTGAGAGTGAGAAAGACACTGGGAGAAAGAGAAAGAATGGGCGCCTCAGGGCCTCCAGCCACTGCAAACGAACTCCAGACACATGTGCCACTTTGTGCATTTGGCTTACATGGGTAACCACTAAGCCATCTCTCCAGCCCTTGTATAACTCTTTTTTCCCTAATGATAAAATCTGCCTAAAATTAGCCTGTCGTCCAGGCCACATTGCATCAATATCCATGCCTTCAAATGTTCCCCTGAGTTGGGTCAAGATGTTGGGCTTAGGAAGTTCTTACAGAACGTGTCACATGTGAAGTCACTGCTTCCTCCTGAGTAAGTAATGAGCTGCTTTGTTCTCAGCAGAGATTCTTGAGTGAAGGGTCTGTAAAGGTTAGCCCGCCATATGGTCTGCCTCCGCCTTCCAGGCTGCTATGGTAATTCTTACCTCCTACACAGAGCATAGCTCTGCTGGAGCTCAGGTGCCAGGGGTGCCGAGAACACAGGCAGCCCTGCAGCTCAGGGAAGAAAGCCACCAGCTCCTGCCCCGTGGCACTTGCTTTCTGTGTGCCTTGCTTGCTCTCCCCTCCCTTTTCCTTCCTGTGGCTACCCACATCACAGGAACTGAGAACACTGGACCTTTGGAACTTTTTTTTTTTTGTTTTTTTGTTTTTTGAGGTAGGGTCTCACTGTAGTCCAGGCTGACCTAGAATTCACACTATGTAGTCTCAGGGTGGCCTCAAACTCACAGTAATCCTCCTACCTCTGCCTCCCAAGTGCTGGGATTAAAGGCGTGCGTCCCCACGCACGGTTGGACTTTTTATTTGCAAGCAGAGCGATACAGACACACAGAACAGAGTATCCACCCTGTGCATCTGGCTTTACATGGGTCCTGGGGAATCAAACATGAGTTGTCAGGCTTTGCAGGCAAGTGTCTTGACTTTTTGATGCTAGAACTGCTACCCTGTGAGGGGTCAGTAGATAGTCCAAAGACAAAGATATTCTGAATTCATGCATTGTAAATGACTGTTACGTTGTTTTTTTATTAACAAATTCCATGACTGTAAACAATATCCCATGGTAATGCCCTCCCTTCCCCCACTTTCTCCTTTGAAACTTCATTCTCCATCATATCCCCTCCCCCTCTCAATCAGTCTCTTTTATTTTGATGTCATCTTTTCCTCCTATTATAATGGTCTTGTGTAGGTAGTGTGACTGTTATGTTTGATGAGGACTGTTTTTAATTTTTCTTTTCCTTCATGTAGAATGAAGCGGATAGGACCTTGATATATATCACTCTATACATTTCCGAGTGTCTTAAAAAACTCCAAAAGGTAATGAAACTAAAATATATATATTGATAGATTTTCCTCTCCCAGCCACCTGGATGTGTTGATACCGTAGGACGAGTACAAACTATTTCCTGTGACTTAGAGCATGGAGTAAGAAAGAATATTGAATATGGTTCTCTGGTCTCAGTGTAACTGAATGAAGACAGACGTCATGAAGACTTAAGGTTCTGCATGTGTTGTTTAACAGAAATCTTCCATCAGCCTCCAACTCAGATTTAGCATTTATTGCAGTCATGAATTTAGGCAACAGTCCACAGTAGTATCACTATTAAAGAATTCATGAAGCCGGGTGTGGTGGTGCACGCCTTTAATCCCAGCACTCAGGAGGCAGAGGTAGGAGGCCACTCAGAATACAGAGTGAATTCCAGGTCAGCTTAGACTAGGGTGAAACCCTACCTCGAAAACCAAACAAAAAAAGAGTTCATGATATTTCTGCATTGTATTAGAGCTGAAGATATTTTGAAGTTATATTTATACTCATCACTACTTCAAAATTTAGTAACATCTTGTTCTTTTGTGCATTTTTACAATGAAATTTATTTATTTATTTGAGAGAGAGAAACAGAGAATGGGCATGTCAGGATCTCTAGCCACTGCAGACGAACCCGACACTTCTTGTGCATTTGGCTTACGTGGGTCCTGGACAATTGAACTTGGGTCCTTAGGCTTTGCAGGCAAGCTCCTTCACTGCTAAGCCATCCCTCCAGCACCATAAAATGTGGTTTTAAGGCTTGGATTTCATAGTTCTGTTTTGATATATTCTTTTGAAGCAGGATTTACCAAATTTGCAAAAGGCACAAAATAAATAAACCAAACATTATTGCCAGGTGTGGTGGCGCACCTTTAATCCCAGCACTCAGAGGCTGAAGTAGAAAGAGCTCTATGATTTTGAGGTCAGCCTGGACTAAAGTGAGACCCTGCCTCAAAAAGAAAACAGCCTAGCTGGGTGTGGTGGTGCACGCCTTTAATCCCAGTACTCAGGAAGGCAGAGATAGGAGGATCACCATGAGTTCGAGGCCAGCCTGAGATTACATAGTGAATTCCAGGTCAGCCTGAATAGAGTGAGACCCTACCTCGAAAAACCAAAAAAAGAAAGAAAGAAAAGAAAACAGCCTAAGACACACAGCCAAAGGATATCTAAAAACCATCATGAGCCAGGCGTGGTGGCAGACACCTTAATCCCAGCACTTGGGTGGCAGAGGTCGGAGGATTGCTCTGAGTTTGAGGCCAGCCTGGGACTACAGAGTGAGTTCCAGATTGGCCTGGGCTATAGTGAGACCTACCTCAAAAAAAAAAAAAAAAAAAAGAAAGAAAGAAAAAAAAGAAAGAGAAAGGAAAGGAAAAAAAAATGATGTCCCAATCTTAAACTAAAAAATTGCAATTTGGGTATTGTTATCTTTTCTTTGTGAGCTGTGAATTTTTTTTTTTTTGTTTCATTTTTAGTGCAATTCCAAAAGCCAAGGTGAGAAAGAAATGTATACGCTGGGAATCACAAATTTTCCTATTCCTGGAGAGCCTGGGTTTCCACTCAATGCAATTTATGCCAAACCTGCGAACAAACAAGAAGATGGTAAGAACAGGGCCTCTGTTCTCGTTCTCATTTTCTCTCTCTCTCCCCTGGTTTTATCCATCTCATGTTTGTGGTTGCTTTGAGGTTTGGTTGGTTGTTTTTGAACCGGGCTGGTCTTAAATTTAGGGTCCTCCTGCCTCAGCTTCTCTGCTGCTGGAATTATAAGGATACACCACCACACCCTGCTGCTTCATCTCACATTCTAGCCTCTTTTTCTTTCCTTGATCAATATCAAGATGATGATGGAGTATTTGGGACCTATGTTACTATATTATGCACTTTCACAAAAGATTTTTGCTAGGAAGCTGAGGTAGGGTTCACTGAGCTCCAGGTCAGCTTGGACTAAATAGAGACCCTGCTTCAACAAAACAGAAATGAACAAAAGATTCCTGCTAGCAAGGAGAACCTGCAGAGAATGTCCTTTCATTTTCTTACTCTGAATGCATAAAATATACTGTTGGGCCTGGGGAGATGATTTAGTAGTTATATATGCTTGCTTACAAAGCCTTCTAGCCTGGGATCAATACCCTAGCCACCTACTCAAAGATGGACAGTCATTTGTTTGCAGTGGCAAAAGACCCTGGCATGTACACATGTGCAAATGAATAAAAATTTTTAAAAAAATTTAAATGTATTTTTTTTATATAGTCCAGGCTGACCTGGAATTCACTATGTAGTCTCAGGGTGGCCTTGAACTCATTGCGATCCTCCTACCTCTGCCTCCTGAGTGCTGGGATTAAAGGCATGTGCCACCACGCCCTGGCAAAAATGTAAAATTAAAAAAAAATGTATTATCAAAGTTGGTGTCTAGACCAATAGCCAGCACATTTTCATATAGTGTCATGGACACTGTTTTGTTCTGTTTCAGAAGTGATGCGTGCATATCTACAGCAGCTGAGGCAAGAGACTGGACTGAGACTTTGTGAGAAGGTTTTTGACCCTCAGAATGATAAACCCAGCAAGGTAAGACCTTCTTCTTTGCCTGTTTAGTTGGTAAGTTGCCTTTGATCCTGTTATACCATTAAGTACATAAATTCTCCCACTACAAGAGTACTTTTAATTTCTGCATCTCAGTGTTGCCTAGCTTTGAGGGTGTGCCTAGTGCATAAGAGTTTAGTGGTCACACAGAATAATGAACTGTATCCAGTGAGGAGAGTTTAGTTATGTGCTCTCTTGTTAGGTGTTATAGCCCAGAGAGCAGGTTTTGTGTGATGGTCTTGCTATATAGTCATCCATTGGTGGTGGGGGCAAAAGCTGTGGCCATTCAAGTCTCCTATGTAGGATGGCATGGTGTTTGTATATACCTGCTGTGTATCCTTCCCTGTGCTTTAATCACCTCCTGATCACTTAGAGTACCTGATACAGTGTCAAAGCTGTGCAAATAGTTATTACACCATATATTGCTTAGAAAACAATGGTAAGGAAAAAAGTTGATGCCTATTGAGTATACCATTTTATCTTATTTTATTTGAGAGAGAGAAGCAGAGAGGGAGGCCTGGGCCCCTACCCACTGTTAACAAAGTCCAGATGCATGCACCACCTTGTTCATTTGGCTTTATATGGGTACTAGGGAATCAAACCCAGGTCCTTGGGCTTTTTTTGCAGGCAAGTGCCTTAACCACTGAGCCACCTCTGTAGTCCAAGTACAGTTCTGTTTTGTGTATGTTTGTGTGTGGGGGATAGAGAGAGTCTCATGTAGCCCAGGCTCACCTTGAACTTGATTTATAGCTAAGGATGGTTTTGACCTCACAGTAATCCTCTGCCTCTGCTTCCTTAGTGCTAGGATTACAGGCATATGCCACCATGCCTGGCTTGGATATTTTTCCCCCAACTGTTTTCTATTCGTGGTAGGTTTAATCCATGGATGTAAAGGCCACACACATGCAGGGCCGGCTATATGCATTTAATACTTTGCTGGGGACCACCTTTAAAATGTAAGATGCCCAACTCATATTTAGCTGTAGTAAATAGATCAGAACTCTGACCTTACTTTGATGTTGCACTGGACCTGATCTAACTGTCCCTCTGTCCTGTGTTGTCTGCAGTGGTGGACTTGCTTTGTGAAGAGACAGTTCATGAACAAGAGCCTGTCAGGCCCCGGGCAATGAAGGCAGCCTGGGCAGCTGCCATCTGCAGAGCTGCGGGCGGCCTTTCACAGCAAGATGTTTGTGGTCTTTGCCTTTATTCCACAGGGTTTTATACAGAAGAGAGAAGACAGCGTGTCTTTATTTGAAAAGTGCTTGATAAGAATTGGGGTGGGGTGGGGAGGGAAGTGTGGGTCTTCAGGGTGAGTTCTGCAATTTTAAGCTGGTACTTAATAAGTAATAATAAATTTCTAATATTTCATGACAGAGAAACTTTATTGCTTATCTTTCACATTGAATTAAAACATTTTTGAGATAAAATTCATATGGCATAGTACCCTTATTAGAGGACAGTATGAGTGAGGGCTGTGTTTTACTTTGTTTTAGGTTTTTTGATTTGGTTTGAGGTTGGTTTGGTTGGTTTGGGTGGGCTTTTTTTTTTTTTTTTTTTTTTCTTTTTTAATAGGTAGGGCCTAGGCTGACATAAAAATTCACTATGTAGCCTTATAGCAATCCTCCTACCTCCCAAGTGCTGGGATTAAAGGTGTACACCTCCACACCCAGCTTTGTTTCTTGAGGTAAAGCCTCACTATATAGTCCAGGCTAGATTGGACTATAATTTATTTTGTATCCCAAAATGGCTTTGAACTCCTATTCTTTCTCTGCCTCTTGAATTCTGGGGTTACAGATATGCACCAGCACAAGAGGCTCCTTAGTACCCTTTTAAATAAATAAACAATTCAGTGGTTTTCAGTGTATGCACAGTTTTACAACCATTATCTAATTCCAGAACATTTTCATCAACCCAAAAAGATATGCCTGTATTCTAGCAGTAGCTCTCTTTCCCTCCTGAGGCTCTTCCTACCCCACCCGTGGAGCCGTCAGATCTGCTTTCTGTCTTTGCAGATGTGCTTGTTCTGGGTGTTTCACATAAATGGAGTGGGAATGTGGGGGCGCACGCCTTTAATCCCAGCACTCAGGAGGCAGAGGTAGGATGATCACCGTTAGTTTGAGGCCTCCCTGAAACTACATAGTTAATTCCAGGTCAGCCTGAGCCAGAGTAAGACCCTACCTCAAAAAACCACAAAAAAAAAAGTGTGGCCTAGCTCATTGCGCTTTGCATGTTTTCAAAGTTCACTCTTGTAAGTAGCATGTGCTGCATTTTTCTCATATGTGACAAAATATCCACAATTGGCCCAGTATTCAGGAGGCAGAGGTAGGAGGATCACCGTGAGTTCAAGGCCACCTGAGGCTACATAGTGAATTCCAGGTCAGCCTGGACTAGAGTGAAACCCTACCTCGAAAAAAAAAAAACAACAACAACAACAAAAAAAATCCACAGTTGATCTGTCCAGTTCTCAGGCAGGC
The DNA here is from genome assembly GCA_036346955.1 of Dipus sagitta. Classification (NCBI taxonomy): domain Eukaryota; kingdom Metazoa; phylum Chordata; class Mammalia; order Rodentia; family Dipodidae; genus Dipus; species Dipus sagitta. Next base: position 25,494,406 of record CM070782.1, read on the forward strand.
ATGTATAGATGTGTTTGTATGTAAGTGCAGGTACATGCATACCATGATGCACATGTGGAGGTCCGAGGACAATATTCATGTCTGAGACAGAGTTTCTCTTGATCTTACTGCGAGAAATTCCTCTCCTCTCCCCATCACTGTGTTGTGATTACAGAAACCCGCCATGGCTGCTTCTGTGGGGTCTGAGCACCAAACTCAAAATACTCAGTCTTGAGAGGCCCGTGCTTTACCCACTGAGCCCTCTCCCCAGTAACAGTATGAAAACTTAACCATTAAACCTTGTAATTTATGTTTCTCTGAATTTGCCTATTCTGGGTAATACAAAGTGGAAGCAAACAGTAGTTATCCTGTCATGGCTGGCTTCTTTCACTTAGCAGAATGTGTTCACGGCTCACCCATGCTGCAGTATTTACCACCTGTAGTTCATCACTTACCACAGTTTATCCATTCATCAGCGGGTGGACATTTGTGGTGTTTCCATTCTGTTGCCAAGAACATTCATGTGCAAATTTTTAATATGGACTTGAGTTTTCATTTTTCATTATCTCCCTAGGAATGGAGCGGCTGAGTCACATGGTAACTGTGTCTAGCATTCTCAAGAACTGCCAAACTGTTTTTTTCCACGGTGGCTGTACCGTTTTACTTTCCCACCAGCCACATATATGACAGTCCTATTTTCCCCCTACTCTCACCAACACTCTTTTTTTTGTTGTTGTTGTTTTGTTTTGTTTTTGTTGTTTTTTTGGTTTTTCGAGGTAGGGTCTCACTCTAGCCCAGGCTGACCTGGAATTCGCTATGTAGTCTCAGGTGGCCAAGAACTCATGGTGATCCTCCTACCTCTGCCTCCCGAGTGCTGGGATTAAAGGCGTGCGCTACCACGCCCGGCTCCACGTAATTAGTTTTTGCCATCCCAGTGGATGTGATGTAGAATGGCACTGTGGTTTTGCTTTATATTTCTCTAGTGACGTAACGTCTTTGCATGTGGGTATTAACACTAACACATCTTCTCTGGAGACGTTTGTTCACACCACAGTCCATTTTTCACTTGCCTCATTTTTCTCTTTTGTTTTTTGATTTTTCAGTGTAGGAGTGCATTCTGTAGTCCCAAGCTGGCCTTGAACTCACAGAGATCCTCCTACCTCTGCCTCCTGAGTGCTGAGATTAAAGGCTTTGGTTGAATTATAAGGGCTCTTTATATGGATACTAGATACTTATACCATATCCTTATCAGACATGTAATTTGCCAAAACACTCACATTCTATGGACTTTTACTGTACAGTCCTCTTAAGTACTTAACATGGTGTCTTCAGAATCCATCCATTGGTGGAGCATATAGCAGTGTATACATATTTCGGAGTGTATGGAAGTCAGAGGACAAGCTCAGCGTGGGTGCCCTCCCTCCTCGTTTGAGAAGGGCCTCTCTAGTTTGCCACCAGGAAGCTGATTACCTCACCAACTTTGGCTTTCTCCTGATCCCATGTCCATTGCCACAGGCATGGCAGGGTTACAGGTGTGTGCTCCACTTTGTCCAGCTCTACATGCTTGCTAATGGAGGTCCAAACTCCAGTTAGCAGGGTTTTTATTTATTTATTTATTTATTTATTTGGTTTTTCAAGGTAGGGTTTCACTCTAGTCTAAGCTGACCTGGAATTCACTCTGTTTCTCAGGGTGGCCTTGAACTTACGGCGATCCTCCTACCTCTGCCTCCCGAGTGCTGGGATTAAAGGTGTGCGCTACCGTGGCCAGCAGGGTTTTTTTTTTTTTTTTTAATTTTTATTTATTTATTTGAGAGCAACCGACAGAGAAAGAGGCAGAGAGAGAATGGGCGTGCCAGGGCCTGTAGCCACTGCAAACAGACTCCAGATGCATGTGCCACCTTGTTCATCTGGCTTACATGGGTCCTGGGAAATTGAGCCTTAAACTGGGGTCCTTAGGCTTCACAGACAAGCGCTTAACCATTATGCCATCTCTCCAGCCAGTTCTGCAGGGTTTTTTTTTAGCAAGTTCCTCTAACCACTGAGCCACCTTCCTAGACTTCAAAGTTTATAACTTTAGTTTTTTCTCTAATTAATTAATTTGTATTTATTTATTTATTTGAAAGGAGAGAAAGAATGGGTGTGCCAGGGCCTCAAGCCACTGCAAACAAACTCCAGGCCCATGTGTTCCTTTGCACATCTGGCTTTATGTCGGTACTGGGCAACAGAATCAAGATCCTTAGGCTTTGCAGGCAAGTGCCTTAACCACTGAGCCATCCAACTCTCCAGCCCATGTTAACTTTGGAGGAGTTTCATATGTTGTTTTGTTGTTGTTGCTTGTGTTGATTTATACCTGAACAGTTTATACTCTGGGCTCTTCCATGTAGAGCTTGGATCTATTTTGAGTTAGTTTTTGTCTGTGAAGTAAAATAAGCTACTAACTCTCACATCTGCATCTATCTAATTGTCCCAGTAATTGTCAAAAAGATTGTCCCCATTAAATTGTCTGGGCTTCCTGTCAAGACAGTTGACCATAAATATGACCATAGAATGGACCCATTGACATTCACTGTTATATTTACTTAAATTGCTGTGATATATATATCTACTTAAATTGCTGTGTTGGTGTACATATATATATACTATAATCCTAGCACCCAGTGGGCTAGGGCAGGGAGATTACAAGGTTGAAGGTAGTGTAGGCCAGTCTGGGATACATTGTAAGTTCTAGGCTATATAGCAAGACTGTCTCAAGAAGAACAAGCAGGGCGTGATGACACACGCCTTTAATCCCAGCAATCAGGAGGCAGAGGTAGAAGGATCACTATGCGTTCAAGGCCAGCCTGTGACTATATACCTTATCTCAAAAAACCAAAAGAAAAACACCTGGGCATGGTGGCACACACCTCTAAACCTAGCACTCAGGAGGCGAAAGTAGGGGGATTGCTGTGAATTCAAGGCCAGCCTAAGACTACATAGTGAACTCCATAGTGAATTCTGGGCTACAGTGAGACTCTCCCTCAAAAAGCCAAAAGAAGAAAAACAAAATAACAAAAATGACTAGGTTTGTTGTTTAAAACGATTTCTTCCTTTTGTCCATCCTTTAAAGAAAATTGTTATTTTGGGCTGGAGAAATGGCTTAGCAGTTAAGGCATTTCCCTGCGAAGCCAAAGGACCCAGGTTCGATTCCCCAAGACCCATGTAAGCCAGATGCACAAGGGGCACATGCATCTGGAGTTTGTTTGCAGTGGCTAGCAGCCCTGGTATGCCCATTCTTTCTGTCTGTCTCCTACATCTCTGTCTGCTTGCAAATAAATAAATAAAATTTTAAAAAATTTGTTATGTTATTTTTATTTATTTGAGAAAGCGAGACAGAATGGGTATACCATGGCCTCTAGCCACTGCAAACGAACTCCAGGTGCATGCACCACATTGTGGATCTGGCTTTATGTGGGGACTGGGGAGTCAAACCCCGGTCCTTAGGTTTTATAGGTAAGTGCCTTAACTGCTGAGCCATCTCTGCAGCCCCTTGTCCTTCCTTTCTGTTCCTTCTCTCTTTTCCTTTCTCATTTCATTCATGTATGTATGTGTGTGTGTCATATTTGAGAGAGAGAGAGAGAGTATGGGCACACCAGGACCTCCTGCCATTGCAAATGAACTCCAAATGCATGTGCCACCTTGTGTATCTGCCTTTACATGGGGACTGGAGGAGCAAACCTGGGCTGCAAGCGAACGCCTTTAATGACTAAATCATTTCTCTTTTCTTTTTTCTTTCTTTCTTTCTTTTTCTTTTTTTTTTTTTTTTTTTGATTTTTCAAGGTAGGGTCTCACTCTAGCTCAGGCTGATCTGCAGTTCACTATGTAGTCTCAGGGTGGCCTTGAAATCTCGGCAATCCTCCGGCCTCTGCCTCCTAACTGCTGGGATTAAAGGCATGCGCCACCACGCCCAGCTCATACTTCTGTTTCTTAAGATAGGATCTCCCTATATAGTCCCAGCTGGCCTGGAATTTGTGGCAATCACACTTCAGCAAGTGCTGAGGTTACAGGTGTGAGCTACCATACCTGGCTCCCAGCTTTAAAAAAAAAAAAGCACATGCAGGCTAGAGAGAAGGCTTAGCAGTTAAAGTGCTTGCCTGCAAAACCTAAGGACCCATGTTCAACACCCCAGATCCCACGTAAGCCAGATGCACAAAGGTGAGGCAAGCACAAGGTCACACATGCCCACTAGGTGGCACAAGTGTCTGGAGTTCGATTGTAGTGGCTGAGGCCCTGGCATGCCAATTCTCTCTCCTCTAAAAAATAAAAATAAATAAAGTGCACACCAGTTGTGGTGGCACACACCTTTAATCCCAGAACTCACACTCAGGAGGCAGAGGTAGGAGGATTGCTGTGAGTTCAAGGCCAGCCTAAAATTATACAGTGAATTCCAGGTCAGCCTGAGCTTGAGGGAGACCCTATCTCAAGGGAAAAAAATAAAAAGTTCATTATCTGGCTGTCGGAAGTATCTATTATCTGAGTTCTTCCAGAGCTGACTGAGTGTGACTGTATCTCTGGAACACTTCAGATTGATTTTCAGGCATTTCACAAAGTGCTCTTGGACAGACGTCATCCTGCCATCTATCACCTTTGCATGCTTTGCTTTTATTTAAGAGGCAGTTGTCAGGGCTGGAAAGATTGCCCAGTGGTTAAAGACCCTTGCTTGCAAAGCATGATGGTCTGGGTTTGATTCCGCAGTAACCATGTAAAGCCAGATGCACAAAGGGGCGCATGTGTCTGGAGTTTGTTTGCAGTGGCAGGAGGCCCTGGCACTCCATACTCTCTGTCTGCCTCTTTCTGTCTCTCCTTCAAATTTAAATAAAAAAAAAAAAATTAAGGCCGAGCATAGTGACGCACGCCTTTAATCCCAGCACCTGGGAGGCAGAGGTAGGTGGATCCCAGTGAGTTCAAGGCCACCCTGAGACTACATAGTGAATTCCAGGTCAACCTGGGCTAGAGTGAGAACCCCTACCTCGAAAAACCAAAAAGAAGAAAAAAAGGAAAAGGAAAGAAAGAAAAAAGAAAGGTAGTTGTTGAGTATCTGTGTTGAAATTATATTTGGACCACAAGTACAGAAGCCCTAATCTCCTGTGCTTTGGGGTTTTGTCTTCCTTTTGAATCTGGAAGGAGTCCCAGAATGGGGCTATTTGAGGCTGTCCTGGGACCTGCACGGCTTTCCTGATCCACGTTACCGTGCATGTGCTGTGTCCAGGTGGCATCTGTATGCGTTCTGACAAGGAAGCGGGAGCTGAGCAAGAGGACTGCAGCAAAGCAGCCCAGACCTTTTGCCCTCCTGGAAGGTCTGCCCAGAGGCCACATGCTCTTGGGTTGAGCCACAAGGCAGTCTGGAAAGGGGAGAACTGACTGGCCACATTACTTGTATCCTGTTAAGTACAAAAGACAAAAAGCAGAACTGAATTTAAATTGTATTTAAAGTTTAAAATGGTTTACAGGGCTGGAGAGATGGCTTAGTGGTTAAGGTGCTTGCCTAAAATGGTGTACACTGTGACTTGAGGAACTAGACTATTTCCATGTTAGTTTTTTTCTTAAGGCTTGCACCACCATGCCCTGCTGCCCTAGATCTTTTTTTTTTTTTTTTTTCAATTTATTTATTTACTTGACAGAGAAAGAGGGGGAGAGAGAGAGAGAATGAGAATGGGTGCACCAGGGCCTCCAGCCACTGCAAACAAACTCCAGATGTGTGCGCCCCTTGTGCATCTGGCTAACGTGGGTCCTGGGGAATCAAACCAGGATTCTTTGGCTTTGCAGGCAAACACCTTAACCGTTATGCCATCCCTTCAGCCCTCCATGTTAGTTTTATGTGTGCATATGTCATTAACTTTTTGTTGTTGTTTTGAGGTAGGGTCTCACTGTAGGCCAGGCTGACCTGGAATTTACTATGTAGTCTCAGGGTGGCCTTGAACTCACGGCAGTCCTCAGACCTCTGCCTTCCAAGTGCTGAGATTAAAGGCATGCAACAAAAAAATTATTTATTTGAGAGAGAGCAAGAGGCAGAGAGAGAGAAAGAATAGGTACATCAGGGCCTCTAGCAACTGTAGACAAACTCCAGGTGCATGTACCACTACATGCATCTGGCTTATGTGGGACCTGGAGAATCAAACCTGGGTCCTTAGGCTTCGCAGGCATGTGCCTTAACCGCTAATCTATCTCTCCAGCCCCATAATTGACTTTTTTTGAGACAGGGCTCTGCTTGTAGTTCAAGCAGGCCTGGAACTCACTATGTAGTGAGTGCAGGCTCGCCTTGAACTTGAGACAGTCCTGTCTCAGTCTCCTGAGTGCTGGGATTACAGGCATGAGTCACCACACATGGCTTGAACATGTAATTTTACTTTAAGCAGGGTCTTAGCTCAGGCTGGCCTCAAATGTCATGTAGCTGAAGATAATGACTTTGAACTCTTTGATCCTCCTGTCTACACCTCCCAAATGCTGGGATCCGGCTAACTACAATTTTAATGTGTGAGTTCAGCAGTCCTGAGCATCTATTCACAGGATGCTTGAATCAGACAGGATGAGCGCTATATTCCACCCAAGATACACATATGTACAAACCAATTCCAGATGCCAGAGGTTTGGCTTAGGCTCTGCTCAGCATGAGTGAGGGTTAAACCCCACCAAAGGAGGTATAAAGAAAAAGAAAACTCCTTAAGTTCATGGATCATTTGTGGGTGTTTTGTTTTGTTTTTTGAGGTAGTGTCTCACTCTACCCAGGCTGTCCTGGAACTCTCTGTAGTTCCAGGCTGGCCTCGAACTCACAGCAGTCCTACTACTTCTGCCTGGCAAGTGCTGGGATCAAAGGTGTGTGCCACCATGCCTGGCTTGGTGTTTTGTTTTCTTTCTTTTATTTTCTTTTTTTATATTTTATTTATTTGACAGAGAAAGGGAGAGAGAGAAAGAGGCAGATAGATAACTCCAGACACGTGTGACCCCTTGTGCATCTGGTTAACATGGGTCCTGGGGACTCAAGCCTGGGTCCTTTGGCTTTGCGGGCAAATGCCTTAACCATTCAGTCATCCCTCCAGCCCCCCCCCCTTTTTTGAGGTAGAGTCATATGCTAGCCCAGGCTGACCTGGAATTCACTATGTAGTCTCAGGGTGACCTAAAACTCGTGCATGGTGGTCTTCCTACCTCTGGCTCCCGAGTGCTGGGATTAAAGGCATGTGCCACCACGCCTGGCTAGATAAACACTTTGTTAAAATTCTTAAAAGCAGCTGGGTGTGGTGGTGCGTCCTTTAATCCCAGCACTGGAGGGGCAGAGGTAGGAAGATCTCCGAGTTCGAGGCCACCTTGAGACTACATAGTGAATTCCAGGTCAGCCTCAGCTACAGTGAGAGCCTGTCTCAAAAAAACAAAAACAAAATCAAAAACAAAAAACAAAAAAATCAGACTCTTGGGGTTTGGGAGGCAACTTTTGGAGGCAAGAAAAACATGTCAGAAAAGATATAGGAGACTTGTGATAAAGATGGCAGTGTAGGAACCATGCCAACGTAGCCTAGAGGAGAAAAAGACAAAAATAAACCCAGCAAAATATACTCTTCTACTAAAAAGTGAGGTGTATAGCAGAGAAGTAGGAGAGATCCAGAGTGTCTAGAGCCCACAGAAGCAGGCAGAAGTGGCTCCAGCAGCGGTGGCACCAGGTCTGCGTGGCCACAGCCGCCAGGCTCAACCTGAGCCATAGGAAAAGCCAGGTGAGGGGATTGTCCACTCACACTGGCCTGCTCACAAACTCATGAAACTTGAAGGGAGGACGACAGGGAAGAACAGAGGAGTGGCTCCTGAGGAAGAGGATCAGCAGGAGAACTTCAGCCACCATCCACAGCCTCCCCTCTCCCACCGCCAGCCCAAGCACCAGCAAGCACCAGAGACCTGGGGAAAGGAGCTCACCTACACAACAGAGCAGTGATCCAGCGACCCAGGCAGCCTACCTGAGCCCACAGCATAAAAAGAGGGACCCAAGCAGGGGCGCAGCATAATTGAGATCAAAACCTGCCAAATTAGCCTGGTATGTGGGCTTGAATCAGAAGTGCTAATTGCACCTTCCATGTCAAGATAAACCATATATTAAATCTGATGGATGGTCGGATTTGCCATTCTTAAATAAGCTGTATTCTGGGCTTGTCATTTGTTGCTTCCTGATTTATAGTGCCTTTGTTTCCTCTTCTGTCATTTGATAGGAAAGGATCTCACTTGGTCACAAGTTGACTGGAACCCTCAACAGGCCAGAAATCTTAGCCTCCTAGACAGGATTAAGGATGTGGGGCAACACACATCCTAAGAGATTGTGACTTTGTTAGAGGGTCTGGTTGTCATAATACCTACTCTTGCATAAATACTCTGCTATTTTTCATTGAATGTATACATTGTTTAGTTAAATTTTAGAATCTGTCTGTATTTTGTTCCACTCAGTCTACTTGACTAATCTCAAAGCAGGCAAACCCAACATTTACGTTCACTTTTATAGTTACACAGAGTCTTCAGAACCACATCTAGCACCTTAAGCTCCTCCCCTGAAGATATATAACATGAGATTGATTGATACCACTAATAATACTGCAGATAATTAGAAAATCCAAGCATTAAATTAATCCAAGATACAAAAATATATACATTATAACACAAGAAACAAAAAAATCAAGACAATATAAATCCACCAAAAAGTATGAATGCATCAGAAATGACCTCCAGTGAGACTGATTTAGAAGAAATGCCTGAGAAAGATTTCACAAGAATGACTAAATATGTTCGAGGAAATCAAAGAAATGAAAGAAGACACAGGAAACCAATTTAACAAAATGAGGCAATACAAGACATAAATAGGGATATAGAAATAATAAAGAAAACCCAGTCAGAAATACTAGCAATGAAGAACACAGTCAGTGAAATTAAAAAAAAAAAAAAAAAAAACCTCCGTAGAAAATCTCACCAGTAGAATGGATGAAGGAGAGGACAGAATATCTAAACTACAAGACCAGGTGGCACATCTAATACAGTCCAACAAAGAGAAAGACAAGCTAGTAGGAAGGCATGAGTGGGAATTTCATGTTATTCAGGACACTGAAAAGATCAAACATAAGAATTCAGGGTATAGTAGAAGAGAAGAATTTCACTCCAAAGCCATAGGAGGCATTTTCAACAAAATCACAGAAGAAAACTTAACCCAAATTGGTAAAGAGGTGCCAGTGCAGATACAGGAATCCTTTAGAACACCAACCAGACAAAACCTGGAAAAAAACCTCTCCTGGCCATATTATAATTAAACTACCAAACATACAAACCAAAGAAAAAAATACTGAAAGCAGTTAGAGAGAAAATTAAGTTACCTACAAAGGCAAGACCATCAGGATCACAGCAGATTACTCAACACAAACTTTAAAAGCCAGAAGGGCTTGGAGTGATGTATTCCAAGTTCTGAAAAATAACTGTCAACCAAAGTTACTTTATCCTGCAAAGTTGTCCATTCAAATAGATGGAGAAATAAGGACATTCCACAACAAAAGCAAGCTAAAGGAATATTTGAAGACAAAACCAGCTCTACAGAAAATACTTGAAAGAATCCTCCATGCTGAAGAGAAAGAAAAGCACACATATAAGGAACTGGGAAAAAACAAACAATACTCAAATACTAGTTAACACAAGAGAGCAAAGGTAAAATCAGAAGAACTACAAAAAAAATGGCAAAAATAAATACACAACTTTCAGTAATATCTTTAATATCAATGGCCTCAATGCCCCAACCAAAAGACATAGGTTTGCAGACTGGGTTAAAAAACAGGATCCTTCAATTTGTTGCCTCCAAGAAACTCACCTTTCTACAAAGGATGGACACTATCTTAGGGTGAAAGGTTGGAAAACAGTGTTTTAAGCAAATGGGCCTAGAAAACAAGCAGGGGTTGCTATCCTAATATCTGACAAGGTAGACTTCAGTCCAACATTAGTTAGGAAAGATAAGGAAGGTCATTTTATATTGATTAAAGGCACGCTCCAACAGGAGGACATTACAATCCTAAACATATATGCACCTAACACGGGGGCTCCCAACTTCATCAAACAAATGCTATTAGAACTAAGGTCACAGATAACACCAAACACAGTGGTAGTGGGTGACTTCAACACCCCACTCTCACCAATTGACAGGTCATCCTGGCAAAAAAATAAACAGGCATCTGGATTAAATGAGGTCATAGAACAAATGGACCTAACAGATATATACAGGACATTGCATCCAAATGCTACAGAATACACATTCCTTTCAGCAGCACATGGAACATTCTCTAAAATAGACCATATATTAGGACACAAAGCAAATCTTAACAAATACAAGAAAACTGAAATAATTCCATGTATTCTATCTGACCACAATGGAATCAAACTACAAATCAATAGCAAGAAAAGCTATAGAGCATACACTAAATCATGGAAACTAGACAATACACTATTAAATGGTGAATGGGTCAATGAAGAAATCAAGAAAGAAATCAAAAAATTCATAGAGTCAAATGATAATGAGAACACAACATACCAAAACCTTTGGGACACAATGAAGGCAGTCCTAAGAGGGAAATTTATAGCTTTAAGTGCCTATACTAAGAAATTAGAAAGGTCTCAAGTAAATGACCTAATGCTTCACATTAAACCCTTGGAAAAGGAAGAACAATGCAAACCGAAAATCAGTAGATGGGAAGAAATAATAAAGATTAGGGCAGAAATTAATGAAATGGAAACCGAAAAAAAAAAAAAACAAAACAAAACAAAAAAACACAAAGAATCAATGAACGAAGAGTTGGTTCTTTGAAAGGATAAACAAGATTGATAAACCCTTAGCAAATCTGAGCAAAAGAAAGAGAGAAGATATACAAAGTAATAAAATTAGAGATGAAAAAGGCACCATTACAACAGATACCAGAGAAATTCAAAAAATCATTGGGACATGCTATAAAAACATATACTCCACTAAGTATGAAAATCTGAAAGAAATGAATGATTTCCTTGATTTATATGACCTACCTAAAGTAAATCAAGATGAGATTAATCACTTATAGACCTATGACAAGTATGGAGATCCAAGTAGTTATCAAAAACTCCCAACTGAAAAAAGTCCAGGCCCAGATGGAATCACTGGTGAATTTTACCAGACCTTCAGGGAAGAACCACCACCATTGCTTCTTAAGCTATTCCATAAAATAGAAAAACAGGGAATCCTACCAAACTCCTTCTACGAAGCCAGCATCACCCTGATACAAAAACCAAGCAAAGGCCGGGCATGGTGGTGCATGGCTTTATTCCCAGCACTTGGGAGGCAGAAGTAGGAGGATCACTGTGAGTTTGAGGCCACCCTGAGATTACATAGTGAATTCCAGGTCAGCCTGAGCTAGAGTGAAACCCTACCTCAAAAAAAAAAAAAAAACAAAAAAAAAAAAAACACCAGGCAAAGATAGAACGAAAAAAGAAAATTATAAGCAAGGGCATGGTGGCACACACCTTTAATCCCAGCACTCAGGAGGCAGAGGTAGGAGGATCACTGTGAGTTCAACGTCACCCTGAGTCTACAGAGTGAATTCCAGTTCAGCCAGGACTAGAGTGAAACCCTAACTCAAAAAATAAATAAATAAATAAAATTACAGACCAATCTACCTCATGAACATAGATGCAAAAATTCTCAACAAAATATTGGCAAACAATACAAGAATATATCAGAAAGATCATTCATCCAACCAAGTAGGCTTTATCCCGGAGATGCAAGGAAGGTTCAACATACACAAATTGATAAATGTAATACATTATATAAATGGACTGAAAGACAAAAATCACATGATCATTTCATTAGCTGCAGAGAAAGCATTTGACAAAACCCAACATCCCTTCATGATAAAAGTCCTACAGAGACTGGGAATAGAAGGAGCATATCTAGCCGGGCATGGTGGCGCACACCGTTAATCCCAGCACTCGGGGGGCAGAGGTAGGAGGATTGCTGTGAGTTCAAGGCCACCCTGAGACTTCATAGTGAATTCCAGGTCAGCCTGGGTTAGAGTGAGACCCTACCTCGAAAAAACCAAAAAAAAAAAAAAAAAAATTCACTATAATAAAGGCTATTTATGACAAGTTTACAGCCAACATATTACCAAATGGGGAAAAACTGGAAGCTTTTCCACTAAAATCAGGTACAAGACAAGGGTGTCTACTGTACCCACTTTTATTTAATATAGTACTGGAAGTCTTAGCCATAGCAATAATGCAAGAGACACGCATAAAAGGGATACAAATTGGAAAGGAAGAGATCAAGTTATTATTTGCAGATGACATGATTCTATACATAAAGGACATTAAAGACTCTATCAGCAAACTGTTAGAGCTGATAAACACCTATAGCCATGAGCAGGATACAAAATAAATACACAGAAATCAGTAGCCTTCCTATATGCTAACAACAAACACACAGAGGATGAAATCGGAGAGTCACTCCCATTCACAATTGCATCAAAGAAAATAAAGTACCTTGGAATAAAGCTAACCAAGGAAGTAAAGGATCTCTACAATGAAAACTTTAAAACACTGAAGTGAGAAATTGCAGAAGCTACTAGGAAGTGGAAAAACATCCCTTGTTCTTGGATCAGAAGAATCAATATTGTGAAAATGGCAATCTTACCAAAAGCAATCTACACATTTAATGCAATCCCCATCAAAATTCCAATGGCATTCTTCGCGGAAATAGAAAAACAATCCAAAAATTCATTTGGAATCTTTAATCCCAGCACTCGGGAGGCAGAGGTAGGAGGATGGCCGTGAGTTCGAGGCCACCCTGGGACTGCATAGTGAATTCCAGGTCAGCCTGAGCTAGAGTGAGACCCTACCTCGAAAAACCAAAATAAATAAATAAATAAATAAAATAAAATAAAATAAAACAATACTGAGCAACAAAAATAAGGCAGGTGGTATCACCATACCTGATTTTAACCCATATTATAGAGGCATAGTAACAAAAACAGCATGATACTGGCACAAAAGCAGACATGAAGACCAATGGAACAGAATAGAATACCCAGATGTAAGTCCGGATAGCTATAGCCACCTGGTATTCAATAAAAGTGCCAAAAATACTCATTGGAGAAAAGACAGCCTCTTCAGCAAATGGTGCTGGGAAAACTGGATATGTATCTGTAGGAGGATGAAAATAGATTCTTCTCTCTCTCCATGCACAAGAATTAAGTCCAGATTCGCGTTACCCAGCAGCCCCCGCGGCCTCACTCAGGCTTCTCCACGCTGTGGTCGTTGCGGCCGCCATGGGGGCCGCCATTCGGATATAGATAGCGGTTGTGTGCACTGTGAATGGAGTCAGGTACTATCCCCCATGTTTGGGGACTGCAGCATTGGAGAGGTGATCCGCTCCCAGAACGTTGTGGCTGCAGCCAACATTGTAAAAAGTTCTCTTGGACCAGTTGGCTTGGGTAAAATGCTGGCAGAGACTGGTGATGTAATGATCACTAGTGATGGTGAAGTTACTGGAGGTTGAACGTCCTGCAGCTAAAGTTGTTTGTGAGCTGGCTGACCTTCAAGACAAAGAAGCTGGAGATGGAACTACCTCAGTGCTTATTATTGCAGCAGAACTTCTAAAAAATGCAGATGAATTAGTCAAACAGAAAATTCATCCTACATCAGGTATTAGTGGCTATCGACTTGCTTGCAAGGAAGCCAGTGTGCTATATCAGTGAAAACCTAATTACTAACACAGATGAACTTGGGAGAGATTGCCTGATTGATGTTGCTAAGACATCCATGTTTTCCAAGATTATTGGAGTAAATGGTGATTTCTTCTCTAACATGGTAGTGGGTGTTGTGACTTGCTGTGAAATACACAGACACAAGAGGCCAGCCTCGATATCCAGTCAATTGTGTTAATGTTCTGAAAGTCCATAGGAGAAGTCAGATGGAAAGCATGCTGATCATTGGCTGTGCACTCAACTGTGTGGTGGGATCTCGGGGTATGCCCAAGACAATAGCTAATGCAAAAATTGTTTGTCTTGACTTCAGCCTGCAAAAAACAAAGATGAAACTTGGTGTGCAGGTTATTATTACAGATCCTGAGAAACTGTACCAAATTAGAGAGAGAGAATCAGCACCAAGGAGAGAATTCAGAAGATCTGGCAACTGATGCTAAACGTAATTCTCACCATTGGTGGGATTGACGATATGTGTCTGAAGTATTTTGTGGAGGCTGGCGCTATGGCAGTTAGAAGAGTCTTGAAGAAGGACCTTAAGCGCATTGCTAAGGCTTCTGGAGAAGTGTACTGTCAACCCTGGCCAATTTTTTTTAAATTTATTTTTATTTATTTGACAGAGAAAGAGGGAGAGAGAGAGAGGGGAGAGAATGGCCACGCCAGCCACTGCAAATGAACTCCAGACGCGTGCGCACCCTTGTGCATCTGGCTAACGTGGGTCCTGGGGAATAGAACCTGGGTCCTTTGGTTTTGCAGGCAAATGCCTTAACCGCTAAGCCATCCCTCCAGCCCGTACCCTGGCCAATTTGGAAGGTGAAGAAACTTTTGAAGTTACAGTGTTGGGACAAGCAGAAGAGGTGGTACAGGAGAGAATCTGTGATGACGAACTGATCTTAATCAAAAATACAAAGGCCTGTACATCTGCATCAGTTGTCTTACGTGGGGCAAATGACTTCGTGTGTGATGACATGGTGAGCTCTTTACATGACGCTCTTTGTGTGGTGAAGAGAGTTTTGGATTAAAAAGGTCTGTGGTCCCAGGTGGGGGTGCTGTAGAAGCAGCCCTTTCCATATTCCTTGAAAACTATGCAACGCATATGGGGTCTCGAGAGCAGCTTGCTATTGCAGAGTTTGCAAGGTCTCTTCTTGTTATTCCTAACACACTGGCAGTGAATGCTGCCCAAGATGTCACGGATCTTGTTGCTAAATTAACAGCTTTTTCATAATGAGGCTCAAGTTAACCCAGAACGTAAAAATCTGAAATGGATTGGTCTTGATTTGGTCAACAGGAAACCACGGGCCAACAAACAAGCTGGGGTGTTTGAACCCACCATGGTTAAAGTAAGTGAAGAGTTTGAAATTTGCAATAGAAGCTGCCATTACCATTCTTTGGATTGATGATCTTATAAAGTTACACCCACAGCCGGGCGTGGTGGCGCACGCCTTTAATCCCAGCACTCGGGAGGCGGAGGTAGGAGGATTGCCGTGAGTTCGAGGCCACCCTGAGACTCCATAGTGAATTCCAGATCAGCCTGGGCTAGAGTGAGACCCTACCTCAAAAAAAAACCAAAAAAAAAAAAAAAAAAAAGTTACACCCAGAAAGTGAAGACGACAAACATGGAAGTTATGAAAATATTCACTCTGGAACCCTTGATGACTGATTTCCCTTTTTATTTATGACAGTATTAGGTTCAGTGTCTTATGCCTTGAAGGTAACACATTAAAGTACGGCAAGTTCTCAACCTAGGAAAAAAAAGAGAAGGATGTGAGAATGGAAAGAGAGGGAAGAAGGAAGGAAGGCAGGTGGGCAGGGAAGCCATATATATATATATATATATATATATATATATATATATATGTATATATATATATATATATATATGTAGTTACACAGAGAGGGTAAGTGAATACCATCAAAGCCAAGTGCAGACAAGTGCTGATATGCATTTAAACAATGTCCCCTCTTGATACCTCTCTTGCCAATAGGATTTGGAAAACATTAATTTCAGGAAAGTATATATGTAAATGTACTACTAAATCAAACCTGGGACTGGAAGAATAAAAGAAGTAAAAAAAAAAAAAAAAAAAGAATTTAGTCCAAATGGATTAAGGACCTTAATATCAGACCTGAAACTCTGAAACCGCTAGAGGAAAAAGTAGGGGAAACCCTTCAACATATTGGTCTTGGCAAAGACTTCCTGAATATAACCCAATTGCTCAGGCAATAAAACTACAGATTAGCTGCTGGGACCTCATGAAATTACAAAGATCTTATACAGCAAAGGACACTGTGAATAAAGCAAAGAGGCAACCTACAGAATGGGAAAAAAATCTTTGCCGGCTATACATCTGATAGAGGATTAATGTCTAGGATATATAAAGAACTCAAAAAATTATAAGAAATCAAACAAGCCAATTAAAAAATGGGCTATGGAACTAAATAGAGAATTCTCAAAATGAAGAAAAATGGATGGCATATAAGCATCTGAAAATGTTCTACATCCCTAGTCATCAGGGAAATGCAGATTAAAACTATGTTGTGATTCCATCTCACTCCTGTCCAACTGCCTACCATCATGAAAACAAATGACCATAAACGCTGGCAAGGATGTGGAAAAAGAGGAACCCTTCTACATTGTTGGTGGGAATGCAATCTGGTCCAGCCATTATGGAAATCAGTGTGGAGGTTCCTAAGACAGCTAAAAATAGATCTACCATATGACCCAGCTATAGCACTCCTAGGCATATATCCTAAGGACTCATCTCATTACCTTAGAGATACTTCTCAACCATGTTTATTGCTGCTCAATTCATAATAGCTGGGAAATGGAACCAGCCTAGATGTCCCTCAACTGATGAATGGAGAATGAGGATATAGCACATTTACACAATGGAGTTCTACTCAGCAGCAAAGAAAAATAAAGGTGCAAAATTTGCAGGAAAATGGATGGATCTGGAAAGGATTATACTAAGTGAGGTAACCCAGGCCCAGAAAGCCAAACATCACATATTCTCTCTCATATGTGGATCCTAGCTACAGATGACTGGACTTCTGTGTGAGTAGAAAGGAAACTCAGTAGCAAAGGCCAGTAAGCTAGAAAAGAGATATAAAGGGAAGAGGAAGGAAGGGAGGGGGACTTAATAGGATGGTATTGTATATATGTAAGTAGAAAAATAGATTAATGGGGGTTAAAAGGCCTAAGTGAGGTCGGGGAAGAAACTCAGTAAAGGAAAGGTGGAGGGAGGGCTAATCAAAATCTAAGAGGATATAAATAAATCATATGGAAACCTACTTTTTTGAACAATGGAACACTCAGGAGCCATAGATTGTGGATAGAAAATTTTCAGTGCCAGGGATGGGATAACTTCCAGTGAGTTGTTGGCCAGGGAGGTCCCTGATGCCCCCAAAACGTTATAGGCCATGGCCAAGGCCCTTGGTTTGCCACCAGGAATAGATGGTACGACCCTATTGCTGAAGACTCCACATACTTGGGCTGCAAGGCCACTGAGAAATCTTGCTGGAACTGAGCTGATAACCTCCTCCATGTAGACCAGCTGACAGAAAGCTGGAAGAAGCCATTCTGCATGCAGTTCAGTGGGAGAGAGAGAAATCACCAGTGAAGATACCCAACAGCGGACACTGCAAGCCTTATATTTGGTCAGCCAGGCCAAATGAGCCAATGGGTGCAAGAGTGGTATGTCTGTTATGGTGAAAACCAACCACCCTCTAATTGGACTGGAGGCCCACTCCATGGGAGGGAATACATCCCTGATACTGAAAACTTAAAACAGGGGTAGTCATGAGCCCTAGGGGTGTAACATCTGCTGCTGTCTGGCTAAATGTAT
This sequence comes from Dipus sagitta, assembly GCA_036346955.1. Taxonomy (NCBI): domain Eukaryota; kingdom Metazoa; phylum Chordata; class Mammalia; order Rodentia; family Dipodidae; genus Dipus; species Dipus sagitta. The sequence goes on from CM070782.1 coordinate 25,511,993, forward strand.
ATACTATGCTTATCAAACTGCCCAGTAAGCACTTCTCTTAATGTTCATACCCTTATATTAATGCTACTCTCACTTTTGGTAGAGAATCTTTTCACATGGCAGTGACCTTGGGATGACTCAAAAGGCATCATAGTGCTGGAAAGAAGTGACCAGAGTGTTCAGCACTGCAATATCTCTATCACACCTTCCAAGGCTCAGGGTCTATTGCGGAAGAGGTGGCGGAAAGAATGTAAGAGCCAAAGGAAGGGTAGGACTCCTTACAATGTGCTCCCCCAGACACAAAATGACCTGGATATGCGTGACCTCATAGTGCGTGAAACTACCTACACAAGACCATCATAAGAGGAGGAAAAGATCATGACATCAAAATAAAAGAGACTGATTGAGATGGGGAGGGGATATGATGGAGAATGGAGCTTCAAAGGGGAAGGTGGGCGGAGGGAGGGCATTACCTAGGGATATTGTTTGTAATCATGGAAGTTGTTAATAATTTTTTTTTTAATGTGGGCCTTTGAAAAAAAAGAAAGAAAAAGAAAAAAGATTTAAAAGAAAAAAATAACAGTTTTATTCTAAACATAATAATGCTGACATTAACTATTTTTAGATGATGCAATTCATTTTACTTTATTTTGTTTATTTATTTATTTATTTTGGTTTATTCGAGGTAGGGTCTCACTCTAGCCCAGGCTAACCTGGAACTCACTATCTAGTCACACAGGCTGGCTTCACTCACAGCAATCCTCCATTATTTTTATTTTTAAAAATTTTTAGTGCACGCCTTTAATCCCAGCACTCGGGAGGCAAAGGTAGGAGGATCGCCGAGAGTTCGAGGCCACCCTGAGACTACAGAGTGAATTCCAGGTCAGCCTGAGCTAGAGTGAGACCCTACCTCAAAATACCAAAAAAAAAAAAAATTTTTTTTTAATTTTTATTCATTTATTTGAGAGAGAGAGAGAGAGAGAGAATGGGCATGTCAGAACCTCCAGCCACTGCAAACAAACTCCTGACACATGTGCCACCTTGTGCACTTGGCTTATGTAGGTCCTGGGGAATCGGACCTGTGTCCTTTGGCTTTGCAGGCAAGTGCCTTAACTGCTAAGCTGTCCCTTCAGCCCCTTTATTTTTATTTTGTTTGTTTTCTTGGGTTTTATTTTTCCTCTTTTTTCTTTTTTTCTTCACTGTGTGGTCTTGCTCTAGCCCAGACTGACCTGGAATTCGTATGTAGTCACAGTGTATCCTCGAACTCATGGCAGTCCTCCTACCTTTGCCTCCCAAGTGCTGGGATTAAAGGCGTGCTCCACCACATCTGGCCTTTTTCTTGAATTTTTGAAGCAGTGTCTCATTATGGCTGCCTTGAAACTCACTATGTAACCTGGGCTGCCCTCAAACTGGTGGGTGATCCTCCTGCCTCTCCCTCTGCTTCCTGAGTGCTGGCATTGCAGGTGTACACTACCAAGTCTGACTAGAAGGTGCAGTTTTGCAGGCAAGTGCTTTAACCACTGAGCCATCTCTTGGCCTCTGAATTATTTTCAGGTATATGTTTCCTCAGCATTGCAATGATTTAAGTGGACTGTCTGGGTCATAAAGAATATTTTTATTTTTTTATTTTTTTTATTTTTTTCTCATTAACCTTTTATTTTTACCTTGGTTTTACAATAAACAGAAAAGTTGATCATTAAAAAAATACCATAGCTGTCAACTTAAAATGAGATTCTTGTTTTAAAGCATTACCATTATACCCTATAATTGCAATCTTTTATATAGAAGAACTGTGTGCAAAGTGCTTTGCATACTATAAAAGACGACTTTGGGATAAGATATAAATAAATGATTATCCTTAGGAATCAGTTATCTTTGACTACTTGTAATGAGTCACAATTGTTAACATTCTTAATTTTCACTTCATTTCTATAAAGAGAAAAGCCATCATTTTCTGATACCAAGCTTACATCTTGATATTTAAAAACAACTATGATCCACAGATCTAAACTTTATTTCTACATATACTTCAGCTTGTTTTTCTTCTAAATAAATGAAGAATATTTTTAAATCTGATAAGTCTGGGAGTAGTTCTGTGGTAGATTTGGGTTAAATTCTCAGAATATTAGTAGTCTCCCCATGACCCATGTAAAGCCAGATGCAATAGTGGTACATGCATAGAGTTCATTTGCAGCAGCTAAAAGCCATGGCATGCTCATTCTGTTTCTCTCTGCTTGCAAATAAATAAAAATATTTTAAAAATAAGGCTGGGCTTGGGGGCTCATGCCTTTAATACCAGCACTTGGCAGCAGAGGTAGGAGGATCACTGAATTTGAGGCCAGTATATATATATATATATTCTTAGGTAGGGTCTTGCTCTAGCTCAGGGTGGCTTGGAATTTGCTATGTAGTCTCAGGGTGGCCTTGAACTCACAGTGATCCTCCTACCTCTGCCTCTGGAGTGCTGCGATTGAAGACATGCGCCACCACCCCCAGCTCAGACATCATATTTTATATATATATATTCAAAAATAAAAATAGTTCACTCATCTCTAAGAAAATTGGATAAAAAGTGAATATGAATTGTCCATAAAGCTGATATGATGAGTGCCTGCAAAGGTGGCTCAGTGGGTAAAGAGCTTGCCGCAAGTATGAGGACCTGAGTGTGGACCCACAAGCACCATATAAAAGCAGATGTCTCGGGCTGGAGAGGTGGCTTTGCGGTGAAGCACTTGCCTGTGAAGCCTAAGGACCCCAATTCCAGGCTCGATTCCCCAGGACCCATGTTAGCCAGATGCACAAGGGGGCGCACGTGTCTGGAGTTTGTTTGCAGTGGCTGGAGGCCCTGGCGCGCCCATTCTCTCTATCTGTCTCTTTCTCTCTGTGTGTCTGTTGCTCTCAAATAAATAAATAAACAAAAAATTTTAAAAATTGTTTAAAAAAAAAAGCAGATGTTCAAAAAAAAAAAAAGAATAAAAAAAATATGCCGGGCGTGGTGGCGCACGCCTTTAATCCCAGCACTCGGGAGGCAGAGGTAGGAGGATCACCGTGAGTTCGAGGCTACTCTGAGACTCCATAGTGAATTCCAGGTCAGCCTGGGCTAGAGTGAGACCTCGAAAAACCAAAAAAAAAAAAAAAAAAAAAGCAGATGTCTCATGCCTGTAATCCTGAGTGTGGGCCCCAGCAACATGTAAAAGCTGCTGTCCTGGGCTGGAGAGAAGACTTAGCAGTTAAGTCATTTGCCTGTGAGGACAAAGGACCCAGGTTCGATTCCCCAGGACCCACGTAAACCAGATGCACAAGGTAGTGCACACATCTGGAGTTCATTTGCAGTGGCTGAAGGCCCTGGCATGCCCATTCTCTCTCTATCTGCCTCTCTCTCTTAAACAAACAAAATGAAAAGTAAAAAAAATATATATATATCATCTCATTCTTATTTGGTTGTATCTACTAGAGGAAAGCCTAAGAGCACACACCATACAACAATGCTAATCTTGGGCTAATCTGGGCAAGGAAAGTAGCTCAGGGGCTGAGCACTTGTCTACTATGGACAAGGACCTGGGTTCAATCCCCAGCATTGTAAGGAAAAAAAGATTTGTACATTCGGAGTCATACCTATAATTTGGTATTTCTTTGGTAACGGGTAGGGAGCACTCCTACTAGAGAGAGCACATACTTTGGATAATGAGGACCTGACCTGGGTTCAATAGATAGCCACCACCACAAAAACATAAAAATTCTTTTTAAAAAGAGTGAGAAAATGGGGGTGAAAAAGCCTAAGTGAGGTCAGGGGAAGAGATTGAGTAAAGGAAAGGTGGAGGGAGGGCTAATTAAAATCTAAGAGGAGAGCCAGTTAATCCCAGTACTTGGGAGGCAGAGGTAGGAGGATCACCATTAATTCAAGGCCACACTGAGACTGCATGGTGAATTCCAGGTCAGCCTGGACTAGAGTGAGACCTTACCTCAACCCCCCCCCCCCGCGCCAAAAAAAGTCAAGGTTCTATAGCTATAGCTCAGTGGTAGAGCACTCGCCTAGCCATGCGCAAAGAAAGGTTCTATGTTCAATCCCCAGCTCTGCTTAAAAGAAAAAAAAAAAAAAAAAGCCAGGCATGGTGGCACATGTCTTTAATCCCAGCACTTGGGAGGCAGAGGTAGGAGGATTGCCATGAGTTCGAGGACACACTGAGACTAAATAGTGAATTCCTGGTCAGCCTGTGCTACAGCAAGACACTACCTAAAAAAAAAAAAAAAAAAAAAAAAATCAGCCCAAACCAGCGTGAGGGTAGGCACCTTGTTCTTTTTTCTTAAGCATCCTATTTACTTGTTTTGCTCTGAACTTTCCTTGTTTCTAAGATTATTCATACTGAAGATCTTAATTTTTAAAAGTTGGAACTATGGAAAGAAAGGAATAGAACACACTGAAAGCCATTTGGTTTGCTTTCTCATTCATTTCTGTTTACAGCTGTTAAGAAAGCCATTCCACTGGGAAGTTGTCATTTTAGGGTCACATCTGCTGTGTGTTAACCCTGAGACAAATTTATCCATCGTGATTTTCCATTTTGCTTTAACCCTGCAGTTCTCAGTCTGTGTGTAAACACTTTCCTTCCCCCACCCTCCAGTTTTTTGAGGTAGGGTCTCACTCTAGCCTGAGCTAACCTGGAACTTACTCTGTAGTTCCAGGTTGGTCTCAAACTCATAGCGATCCTCCTACCACTGCCTCCCAAGTGCACACTTTACATTTTTAAATCCAATTTAACCATTTCAAGAACCTCATGGGGCAAGCGCAAACTTACTCCCTTTTCCCAGGTAAATATGACTCCTATAAAAATTAAATGATTTAGGTGGGCGTGGTGGCTTAGTGGTTAAGGTGTTTGTCTACAAAGCCTAAGGACCCTAGTTCAATTCCCCAGCACCCACGTAAGTCAGATGCACTAGGGGATGTGTCTGGAGTTTGCAGTGGCTGGAGGCCCTGGCACATCCATTCTCTCTCTCTTTCTCTCCCCCCACCACACACATATAATCTGGGTTGGGGCTAGAGAGATGGCTTTGCGGTTAAGGTGATTGCCTGCAAAGCCAAAGGACCCAGGTTTGATTCCCCAGGACCCACATGAGTCAGATGCAGAAGGTGGTGCATGCATCTGGAGTTCGTTTGCAATAGCTGGAGGCCCTGGAGTGCCCGTTCTCTTTCTCATTCTATCTGCCGCTTTCTCTCTCTCTCCCTCTCTCAAATAAATAAATTAATTAAAAAAATTCATGGGCTGAAGAGACGGTTCAATGGTTAAAGGCACTCAACTCTCTAGGACCCACATAAAGCCAGATGCGCAAAGGGGCGCATGCATCTGGAGTTCGTTTGCAATGGCAGGAGGCCCTGATGCGTCACTTCTCTCCCTCCCTCTGTCTCTCTGTCTTTCTCTCTCTCTCTGTCGCACTGTCAAATAAATAAAGAAAATATTTACAAAGATTTAAAGAAAAGTAAAAATAAAATAAAATAAAATAAAATTTGGAGTAGGACATGGTGGTTCATGCCTATAATCCCAGCACTTGGGAGCTGAAGCACGAGGATTGCCACAAGCCAACCGAGCTTACCTAGCGAATTCCAACCCAGCCTGGGCTAAAAAATGAGACTTTCTCAAAAACAAACAAACAAAAATGAAAATAAAAAGCATCTAATGAGAGGAGGAGCAGGAATTCAAGGTCAGCTTGGCTATATAAGACATTGTTTCAACAACAAAAAGTCCAGTAGGGCTAGGGAGATGGCTTAGCAGTTAAGGCACTTGCCAGCAAAGCCAAAGGACCCAGGTTTGATTCCCCAGGACCCATGTAAGCCAGATGCACAAGGGGGAGCATGCATCTGGAGTTCATTTGCAGTGGCTGGAGGCCCTGGCGTGCCCATTCTCTCTCTCATTCTCTCTCTGCCTCTTTTTCTCTCAAATAAATAAATAAATAAATTTTAAAATTTCAATAGTTTTTAGCATATTATATTATTAATTTTCATTTACAACAATATTTTTCACTTAAGTATACAATTTTGGTGGCAACCATCCTATCTACAAAATTTTGTTATTACAAAAACTGTACCCAGTTAATAATGACTCCCTATTCCTACTCACTCCATCCAGCCCCTGTAATTTTTTTTTTTTTTTTTTGAGTGTAGGGTCTTGCTCTAGCCCATGCTGACCTGGAATTCACTATGTAGTCTCAGGGTGGTCTTGAACTCACAGCAATCCTCTTACCTCTGCCTCCCGAATGCTGGGACTAAAGGCATGTGCCACCATGCCCGGCTTGTAAAAATTTTTTAATTTATTTTTATTTTTAGTTTTTTTGAGGTAGGGTTTAATTCTAGTCCAGGCTGACCTGGAATTCACTATGTTGTCTCAGGGTGTCCTCGAACTCATGGTGATCCTCCTACCTTTTCCTTCCAAGTGCTGGGATTAAAGGTGTGTGCCTCCATGCCCAGCTTGTATTTTTTTTAATTTATTTATTAGAGAGAGAGAGAGTGTGTGTGTGAATGGGCATGCCAGGGCTTCCAGCCACTGCAAACGAACTCCAGACTCAGGCGCCACCATGTGCATCTGGCTTACGTGGGACCTGGAGAATCAAATCTGGATCCTTAGGCTTCATAGGCATACGCCTTAACTGCTAAGCCATCTCCAGCCCACAATAATTTTAAAATATTTTATGTTTCTTTATTTATTTGAGAGAGAGAGAAAATGGGCATGCCAGGGCTTCTAGCCACTTCAAAGGAACTCCAGACACATGCACCACCTTATGTGTCTGGCCTCCTTAGGCCCTGGGGAATTGAACCTGGGTCCTTGGGTTTTGCAGGTAAGCACCTTAACAGGAAAGCCATCTCTCCAGCCCAGCCCCTGTAAATTTGAATCTTTCTTTCTTTCTTTCTTTCTTTCTTTCTTCTTTCTTTCTTTCTTTCTTTCTTTCTTCCTTTTGTGGGAGAGGGAGGTGGTTTCAAGGTAGGCTCTCACTCTTGCCTAGGATGACTTAGAACTCACTTTGTAGTCCCAGGCTGACCTCAAACTCACAGTGATCTCCCACCCCTTCTGCCTCCTGAGTGCTGGGACTAAAGGCACAGGCCACCACACCTGGCTTTCTGTCTCCATAAATTGACCTCCTCTAGAATGTTTATAGAAGTGAAAGCATATACCAGCCATGATGGCGCACGCCTTTAATCCCAACACTCGGGAGGCAGAGGTAGGAGGATTGCCATGCGTTTGAGGTATCCCTGAGATTACATAGTGAGTTCCAGGTTAGCCTGGGCTAGAGCAAAAAACCAAAACAAAATAATAATAATAATAAAAAGAAGTGAAATTATACAATATTTGTCTTTTGTGGTCTGGCTTCTTTGACGTAATGTGTTTTTGAGGTCCACTCATATTAAAACACATTAGAATGTCTTTTTTTTTGTTGTTGGTTTTTCGAGGTAAGGGTCTCACTCTAGTCCAGGCCTGACCTGGATCTCACTCTGTAGTCCCAGAGTGGCCTCAAACTTCACAGTGATCCTCCTACCTCTGCCTCCCAAGTGCTGGGATTAAAGGCATGTGCCACCCAGTGGAGCATTTGGTTTTATTGCTAAATAGCACTCTATTGTGTGGAGAGACACATTTTGCTTATGCACTCTGTTGATGAGTTCTCGGGTTGTTTATGCCTTTTGGCCATTGTGAACAGTGCTGCAAAGAGCATCAGCAGGGCTGGGGAGATGGCTCAGCAGGTAAGAGCACTTGCCACACAAGCACAAGGTTTGCTCCCCAGAGCCTACATAAAAAGCTGGACATGGTCATCCACGCCTGTGACCCCATTTCTAAGTAGGGAGGAGATGAGGACAGCCGGGGCTCACTGGTCAGCCAGTCTAGCAGCTCCAGGCTCAGTGAGAGATTTCCTCTGGAGGAAGCAGCAGAAGAGTACCACAGGACACCCACGGCTCTCCTTTGTCTCCACTCGCACACTGGTGTGTGCCACACGTGCATTAACTGTATACACACACTTGCGCGCGTGCGCGCGCGCGCACACACACACACACACACACACACACACACATCCTCACTTGCCATTTCATCACAGTTCCCTTGAAACTTGCTCCAGAATCTGCATGTTTTATATTACTATTTAAATGTTTTAACATTAAGTCATGGGCTATGCCTATTAAAACCATAACCATTCCAATGCCTGGACGGTGGGATGTATACAGTAGGCACTCATATATTAAATGGATGAAGTTTGTTGAAGGCCATGGGCGAGTACAATATTCTAGAGTAAATGTAGTACCAAGTAAATGCTTCTTGATTTATCACTTTCAAATTTCCAGCAGAAAGACATTAGGAGAAGTTCTAATCTTTCATCAGATCGAGCATCCAGTACACTGATGGCCTGGAGGGTCGTGAGATGGGAGGCAGAAATAGCAAGGATCTAAAAGCTTTAGTAGTAATGTAGGTATACAGGCTTGGTGGATGTTAATAATGTAAAAATAAAGAGAGATTTGAGAGTGATGAGGTTCTGGGGTTGGGGAGATGACCAGTGGGTAAGAATACCTGGTATGCACACATGAGGGCTGAGTTTGATCCCCAGCACTCATGTAAAGCACTAAGCATGGCCACACAGAGCTTGCCAGTCTGTCTGAAAATGGAAGCTCCAGGTTCAGTGAGAGACTGGGTCTAAAGGAAGCAAAGCAAGAGAAGGAGGAAACTGAGCTCCTCCTATGATCCTGCGTGTACACATTCACACATTACAAGCACGTGCAACACGTATGTTATCACCTCATAGTCTACACACATACAGGGGGGAAATGGTTCTAATGTAGTGGACTTAATAGCTGAAGGCTAGAGTGAGGATTTTGTTTTGGGTTGTTCTGTTTTGAGAAGGTCTCACTATATTATATAGCCAAGTCTGGTCTTGAACTCACTATGTAGCTCATGCTGGCCTCAACTTATGATCCTCCTGTTTCAGCTTCTGAGCCATGAGATTCCAGATTTGTGTGACCAGACCTAGGTAGGTTGAGACTTTTGGGGATGGGGGTTCCAAGGTATGGTTTTGCTCTAGCCCAGGCTGACCTGGAATTCACTATGTAATCTCAGGGTGGCCTCAAACTCACAGCAATTCTCCTACCTCTGCCTCATGAATGCTGGGATTAAAGGTGTGTGCCACCATGCTCAGATAAGGTTGAGATTTTAAGTCTAGTTAATTTGGAAAACAGCAGCACCTTTATGGAAATGGGTTGGCTGACCATATAGTTTGTCATGCAAACATTTTTCTTAAAGATCAAACCCAGAACGTCACACAATCACTCCAACTCTTGAGCCTAAAATCATGTGCTATGATTAATTCTGCTGGAGTGGCAGGCATAAGCTGGGGTTATCCTAGAGAAACTTCTAGATATAAATAGTTGGAGTCCTTTGGGATGAGAAGGGAGATGAGTTTCGTGCTGAGCACAGTGAGTCTAAGAGACAGCTAATGGCCTACATGATATCCAAACATACGTGAAAGCTGGGCATGGTGATGCCCACCTATATCCGACTTTGGAGGCTGCAGCAGGAGGGTCTCAAGTTCAAGGTTCACCTGGGCTACATAATGAGATCCTGCTTCAAAAAAGAAAAAAGAAAAGAAAAGAAAAAAGAAAGAAAGAAACAAACAAACAAAAAAAAAAAAAAAGAAGTTGGGTGTGGTGGCACACTCCTTTAATACCAGCCCTTGGGAGGCAGAGGTAGGAGGATCTCTGTGAGTTTGAGGCCACCTAGGTCAGCCTTAGCTAGAGTGAGACCCTACCTTGAAACCTCCCCCCAAAAAAGGAGGGGTTAGGAATGTAGCCCAGTGGTAGAGCCTTCCCTAATATACATGAGAACCTGGGCTCTATCCCTAGCATCACACAAAAAGGGGAGGGGGCAACATACATGAAAGATTAAGAATAGGCTTGAAAAGGCCAGGTGTGGTGGCACATGCCTTTAATCATCCCAGCACTTGGGAGGCAGAGGTAGGAGGATCATCATGAGTTCAAGGCCACCCTGAGACTACATAGTGAATTCCATGTCATCCTGGGCTAGAGCGATACCCTACCTCGAAAAAACAAAAACAAAAAAAAAGAATAGGCTTGAGATATCACCAGCTAATAATTTATATGTTAAAAAAGAGAGACTTACCGGGCGTGGTGGCTTATGCCTTTAACCCCGGCACTCGGAAGGCAGAGGTAGGAGGATTGCTGAGAGTTCGAGGCCACCCTGAGACTACATAGTTAATTCCAGGTCAGCCTGGACCAGCGTGAGACCCTACCTTGAAAAACCAAAAAAAAAAAAGAGAGAGAGAGAGAGACTTAGGGTAGGAGTGTCCTGTGATGGTGTATAATGCTATACCTAGAAGCCATAAGTTATTAGAAAATTTTCAGTGCTAGACAGGTGGTATATGCTCCAAGAAGTTGTTGGCCTGCCCCTGGTGCCCCCAAAACATTACAGGTTATTGCCAAGGCTCTTGGTTGCCCACCAGAACCAGATGGTAAGACCCTATTGCTGAAGACATAGAACCAGATTTTATTCCCAGTTGCTCAGGAAGATTCTTTGTCCTGAAGTTACTTTTCCACTGATGGGAAGCCTCCCTCCCATTGCCAGGAGACACTTTCAGGATGTTAAATAATGTTTCCCTTAGAACAATTTACAAGTGTTTTGTTTTCCCATGTACAAAGACAGATTTAAGAAAAATAGCTAATGCTTCTGCAAAAGGTTTTCATTCTTAGGCAGCTGCTGGATATTTGGTATGAGCTGAAGCAGAGCAGATCATCTCCATGTGCTACACTCCCCCAGGACCATGTAATTTTGCATCTGTGACATGTCTTATCCAAAGCTCATGGCCAGTTACCACCCCAGAATCTTTTCCTTACAAAAAAAAAAAAAAAAAAAGAATTAGCCGGGTGTAGTGGTGCACGCCTTTAATCCCAGCACTCGGGAGACAGAGGTAGGAGGATCGTCGTGAGTTTGAGGCCATCCTGAGAATACAGAGTGAATTCCAGGTCAGCCTGGGCCAGAGTGAGACCCTACCTCAAAATAATAATAATAATAATGATAATTAAGGCTAGGAAGTAAACTCAGTGGGTAAGAGTGCTTCCTGCACAAGCATGAGGACCAGAGTTCTACCCCCAGAATCCATGAAATAAATAAGCATTGCTGCACATACCTGTAACCCCAACAGTAAATGGGGCAGAAACAGGATCACTGGTCAGCCAGTCTAACCAGACATCAGGGAGCCCCAGGTTCAGTGAGAGGCCTGGTCTCAGGATATAAGATAGAAGAAGGGGCCAGGCATAGTGGTGGCACTCAGGAGGCAGAGGTAAGAGGATTGCCTTGAGTTCAAGGCTAGCCTGAGACTACATAGTGAATTCCACGTCAGCCGGGGCTAGGGAAAGACCCTACCTAGAAAAATCACAAAAGAAAGCTAGAAAAAAGATAAAAGGGAACCTTGACATTCTCCTCTAGTCTCTGAACACTAGTACATAGGGCATGCACATCTGCACACACATGAATAAAACACACACACACCAAAAAAGTTTTTTTTTTTTTTTTTTAAGTGAAATGTCAGGTGTGGAGGTGGCAGCACTTTTGGGAAGCAGAGGTAGAAGTTCCCCACTCTGGGAGAGACTCTGTAACTGCCATATTTCTACACCCCCATTCAGCCAGAAGTAGTTCCAGATCTGACATCATCACCCTCTGTCCTTTAACAGAAGTTAGAGTGTCTTCTCATGAGAGGGGGGAATGACAGGAGGGTACAATGTGGGTGGCTGGAAGTAAGAAAAAGGCAGGGAAGTCTGTGCTTGATAATCTTTTTTTTTTTTTTTTTTTTTTTTTTGAGAGACAGAGAGAGAGAGAGAGAAAGACGCAGAGAGAAAAAGAGAGAGAGAGAATGGGCATGCTAGGACCTTTCAGCTGCTGTGAATGAACTCCAGATGTGTGCGCCCTCTTGTGTGCATGTGCAACATTGCGTGTTTGCATCACTGTGTCTAGCTACATGGGACCTGGAGATTCGAACATGTGTCCTTAGGCTTCAAGGCAACTGCCTTAACCCCTAAACCATCTCTCTAGCCCTGATCTGACTTCTTATCTCTTGTCTGGTTCCCTCAACCTGTTTTTCCACAAATAACCAGGACCCCTCCTGGGAGGAAGGTCTTTCATAGGATTTAAACATTGTGATTGATCAAGTTCAGCCCCCAGAACTTGGTGTCAGGGCTAGCCTCTTTCTGAGACAGCCCCTAACCCTAACCAACCAGCTGTCCCTCTGGTTCACCTGAGCCAGAAGTCAACCCACCACTATAAGGTCATAAGGGCAGGCTCTCTGACCACTTAGGAACTTTCAGCTGTGGGTGAGTTTTCCCTTAGCTGGCTTGGGCTGGCTTGGCCCAGGCCCAGCTGGGAGGGGCCCCTAGCCCTTACTCTCCACATGGGTTCTTTATCCCCTCCAGCTCCCCACATAGCAGGAGCTCCTTGAACTTTCTTTTCTCTGTTTTCTTTCCATGGATTTTCCAGGCCCACTACATGGGATCAGTAGCCACATGGGTGCCTTTCCTTGGTTTTGTACTTCCCTCAATAAATATAATAAGTTATTAATAAAAAGTGGGGTTGGGAGAGATGGCTTAGAAGTTAAGGTGCTTGACTATAAAGCCAGAGGACCCAGATTTGATTCCCCAGGACCCACATAAGCCAGATGCACAAGTTGGTGCACGTGTCTGGAGATCATTTTCAGTGGCTAGGGGCCCTGGAGTGTCCATTCTCTCTCTTTCACTTTCTCTCTCAAATAAAAAAAAACTTTTTTAGAGAGCTGAGCATGGTGGTGCACGCCTTTAATCCCAGCACTCAGGATGCAGAGGTAGGTGGATCACTGTGAGTTCGAGGTCACCCTGAGACTACATAGTGAATTCCAGGTCAGCCTGGGCTAGAGTGAAGCCCTACCACAATAATAATAATAATAATAATAATAATAATAATAATAATTTTATTTATTTACTTCCAAGCACAGCAAGACAGAGCCATAGAAAGTGAATGGGCATGCCAGGGCCTCTAGTCACTGCAAATGAACTCCACATGCATGCACCACTTTGTGGCTTTACATGGGTACTGGGGAATGGAAGCCAGGTCATTAGGCTTTGCAAATAAGCACATTGATTTCTGAACCATCTCTCCAGACCCTCTAATGGGGTTTTTAGCTTGGTTGGTTGGTTTTCTGAAGCAGGGTTTCACTCAAGCCCAGACTGACTTGGAACCCACTCTGTACCTTCAGATTGGCCTTGAACTCATGATGATCCTCCTACCTCTGCCTCCTGAGTGCTGGGACTAAAAGTGTGTGTCACTAGTCCTGGATGAAGTGGGGTTTTTTTTGTTGTTGTTGTTGTTGTTTAGTTTTTTTCAAGATAGGGTCTCACTCTAGCCCTCACTCTGACCTGGAGTTCACTATGTAGTCTCAGGGTGGCCTTGAACTCATAGTGATCCTCCTACCTCTACCTCCCGAGGGCTGGAATTAAAGATGTGCGTCACCTTGCCCAGGTTGAAAGTAATGTTTTTTTGACAGTGATTCCATGCAAGAGTGGCCTTGGACTGGAAAGATAGCTTAGCGGTTAAACACTTGCCTGTGAAGCCTAAGGACCCCTGTTCAAGGCTCGGTTCCCCAGGACCCAGGTTAGCTAGATGCACAAGGGGCACACGCGTCTGGAGTTCGTTTGCAGTGGCTGGAGGCCCTGGCACGCCCATTCTCTCTCTCTCTCTCTCTCTCTCTCTCTCTCTGCCTCTTTCTCTCTGTGTCTGTTGCTCTCAAATAATAATAATAATAAAACGAGTGGCCTTGTCTTGCCCTGTTGAATATAAGTTCAGTTTCTGTGTTTTGTTTTTTAAAATATTATTTATTTATTTGAGAAAGAGAAAGGAGTCAGAGATTGAGAGAAAGAGAGAGAGCGAAAGAACCAGGGCCTCCTGCCACTGCAAATGAACTCCAGCTGCACGTGCCATTTTGTGCATCTGGCATTACATGGGTACTGAGGAAAGAACCCAGCTGGCAGGGTTTGCAAGCAAATTCCTCTAACACTGAGCCATCTCTCCAGCCCATAAATGGTCTTTTGTTTGTTTGTTTCCTTTTTTTATTTATTTTTATTTATTTGAGAGTGACAGAGAGAGAAAGAGGCAGTTAGAGAGAGACAGAGAGAGAGAGAGAGAGAGAATGGGCACGCCAGGGCCTCCAGCCACTGCAAATAACTCCAGACGCGTGCGCCCCCTTGTGCATCTGGCTAAAATGGGTCCTGGGGAATCGAGCCTCGAACTGGGGTGCTTAGGCTTCACAGGCAAGTGCTTAACCGCTAAGTCATCTCTCCAGCCCCCCCTTTTTTTTTTGGTTTTTTATATTATTATTTTTTTGAGAGAGGGAAAGAGGCAGAAGAAAAGAGAGAGAGAGAGAGAGAAAGAGCGAGAGAGCGCACCAGGGCTTCCAGCCACTGCAAATGAACTCCGGATGCATGCGCCCTCTTGTGCATGTGGCTTATGTGGGTCCTGAGGAATTGAACAGAGGTCCATTGACTTGGCGAGCAAGCGCCTTAACCGTTAAGCCATTTCTCCAGCTCTTTTTGTCTGTCTGTCTGTCTGTCTTTCTTTCTTTCTTTCTTTTTTTGAATTAAGGTCTTATGTAACCCATACTAGCCTCATATTGCTGCATAACTGAAGGTGACCTTGAACTTCTGATCCTCCTTCTTCCACCTCTGGAGCGTCAGGTTTACAAGCATGCACCACCCCATCTGGTTTATGTGATGCTAGGAATCAAACCCAGGGCCTTGTACATGCAAGCACTCTACCAACTAAGTTACATTCCCAGCCAATACATGGCTGTTATGAAGAATAAAGGAGCTGGGCATGGTAGCGCAGCCTTTAATCCCAGCAGTCAGGATGCAGAGGTAGGAGGGGTCATTTTGAGACTACATAGTGAATTCCAGGTCAACCTGGGTTACAGCAACACCCTACCTTGAAAACAAAAATTTTTTAAAGTGATAAAAATATAGATTAAAAGGTAGTCATCTTGTTACTGTCCAGCCCTCTGCCCCTTACAGCGCACTCAATGAGCTTGTTTTCAAAGGGGAGGGTTGGGGAGGGGAGGGAGAAGGCAGGCAGGTAGGCAAGCAAACTGTGCGTGGTGGCACACGCCTTTAATCCCAGCCTTGGGGGGCACAGGTAGGAGGAGCACCATGAGTTTGAGGCCACCCTGAGACTACATAGTGAATTCCAGGTCAGCCTGGGCCAGAGTGAGACTCGACCTGGGGGGGGGGGGGGGCAGGGGAAGGCTAGTATGAGCTGAAGTTCTCAGGGGAAAAAAAGCCACACCTGTGTTAGAGTCTAAAACGAGACTGAACTCTGATTGTGGAAAGTTAGAATGTTGCAGAGCCAGAGACAAAATGTCTTGGGCTGTCTTTCTTCTCCTTTTCTTTCTCCTTCCTCCTCTTTTTCTTCCTCATCTTCCTACTCCTTTCCTTTTTCCTCTTCCTCTCTTCTTCCTCCTCCTCTTCCTCCTCTTCTACCTCTCTTCCTCCTCCTCCTCCTCTTCTTCCTCCTTCTGTTCTTCTTCCTCCTCCTCTTCCTCCTCCTTTTCTTCCTCCTCTTCTACCTCTCTTCCTCCACCTCCTCTTCCTCTCCTTCCTCCTACTCTTGTTCTTCCTTCTCTTCCTCCTCTTCCTCTTCCTCCTCCTCCTCTTCTTCCCACTTTCACAGGAACTGCTTTTTTCCCCTCAGGCACTGCAGTAGTCACCTACGTCCTTGGGGGCGGTGCCACGTGTGGACCCGAAGGACCCCGGCGCCGCCGCCATCTTGGAATCTCCCCGCGGATCTTCCCCGGGCTTTCGGTGCCGCCTGGGCCTGGCGCTCGTCCGCGGGCTTGCGGGGCAGGATGAATGTGATCGACCACGTGCGGGACATGGCGGCCGCGGGGCTGCACTCCAACGTGCGGCTTCTCAGCAGCCTCTTGCTGACAATGAGTAATAACAACCCGTGAGTTGCGCGGGGAGGGGGGGGCCGGTGCGGGAGCCGAGGCCCAGGTGCATGTAGGGACCGGCTCGGCCTCCCGGGGCGTCTCCGGGCGGAGCGAGCCGGTGCCGCTGACCCCTGCCCGCCGCGGGGACGTGGCGTGCAGAGGTGGGTGCAGCGGCCCTGCAACACGTCCACTTGCCGCTCACACACTGAGTTTCCTGCCTGCCTTCACTTCGCATTTGAGGCTGACGGCTTCCCGCTCCCAAGTAGGGGGCGGCCCCCCTCACCTTGGCCGACCCTTCATTAGGCGGACCCTCTTGCTGGGTGGAGTGGCATGAGGGGTCGGGGCTAATTCCCTCTCTCCTCAAAGTCCCCCATTGCGTTCCTGCGGCTCCGCGGCCTGTCTCCGATTTCATGTCGTGTGCTCCTGCCCCTCTGGCTGTGGTTTCTCTTATTTGGGGGAACAAGCCAGTTCTTTTTTTCTTAAAATACGTATTAGAGAAAGAAAGGTATGGGTGCACCAGACCCTCATGCCACTGCAAAAGAACTCCTGATGCATGCACCCATTTATGCATCAGGCTTTATGTGGGTTCTAGGGTAACAAACCAAGGCTGTCAGGCTTTGCAAGCAGCCGTCTCTAATCTCTGAGCCATCTCCCCAGCTAGAGGCTCGTTTTATTTTTATTTTATTGACAACTTCCATAATTGTAAACAATATCATATGGTAATACCCCCCCCCCACTTTCCCCTGTGAAACTCTATTCTCCATCATATCCCCTCTCCTTCTCAGTCTCTCTTATTTTGATGTCATGATCTTTTCCTCCTATTATGATGGTCTTGTGCAGGTAGTGTCAGGCACTGTGAGGTCATGGATATCCAGGCCATTTTGTGTCTGGAGGAGCACGTTTTGGCTCTTACATTCTTTCTGCCCACTCTTCCGCAATGGACCCTGAGCCTTGGAAGGTGTGATAGATATTTCAGTGCTGAGCACTCCTCTGTCACTTCTTCTCAGCACCATGGCACCTTATGAGTCATCCCAAGGGCACTGCCATCTGAAAAGAGAAGGCTGTCCAACTAAAAGTGAGAGTAGCATTAAGATATGGGTAGTACCATTAAGAGAAGTGCTTACTGGGCAGTTTGGTGAACATAATATATACATTTAGCCAGACACCAGCAGGTATTACACCCCTAGGGCTCATGACTACCCCTTTGTAGGTTTACAGTGCCAGGGATGTATTCCCTATCATGGAGCAGGCCTCCAGTCTAATTAGAGAATGGTTGGTTTCCCCCATAACAGGCATGCCACTATTGCACCCGTTGGCTCATTTGGCCTGGCTGGCCAAATTTAAGGCTTGCAGTGTCCACTGTTGACAATCTTCACTGGTGATTTCTCTCTCTCCCATTGAACTGTATGCAGCATGGCTTTATGTCAGCTCGTCTACATAGAGGAGGTTTTTAGCTCAGCTTCAGCAGGATTTTTTTCTTTCAGTTTTTCGAGGTAAGTTCTCACTCTAGTCCAGGCTGACCTGGAATTCACTATGTAGTCTCAGGGTGGCTTTGAACTCATGGGATCCTCTTACCTCTGCCTCCCAAGTGCTGGGATTAAAAGCGTGCACCACCATGCCCGGCTTCAGCAGGATTTTTTTTTTGGGGGGGGTGTTTTTTCGAGATAGTGTCTCACTCTAGCTCAGGCTGACCTGGAATTCACAATGTAGTCTCAGGGTGGCCTCAAACAAACAGCAATCCTCCTACTTCTGCCTCCCAAGTGCTGGGATTAAAGGCATGTACCACCATGCCTGGCTCCAGCAGGATTTCTCAGTGACCTTGTAGCCCAAATATTTGGAGTCTTCAGCAATAGTCTTACCATGTATTCCTGGTGGGAAACCAAGGGGGTAGGCCTGTTTGTAACACTAGGTCTTTGTATCTGCTTCTACTACTTGCTCTGCCCTGTCTGCTGGTTGAGGTTTCACCTCATATATCTCTTAGACCCTCTCTGATCTCCAAAATTGTCCCATACTCCCATTTTGATTTTTTGTATTTATTTTTAAATTTTTATTTATTTGAGAGTGACAGAGAGAAGGAGGCAGAGAGAGAGAGAGAGAATATGGGTGCGCCAGGGCTTCCAGCCACTGCAGACGAACTCCAGACACGTGCGCCCCCTTGTGCATTTGGCTAATCGAGCCTCGAACCGGGTCCTTAGGCTTCACAGGCAAGCACTTAACCGCTAAGCCATCTCTGCAGCCCTCCCACTTTGATTTATTTTTCCAAATTTTTATTAACAACTTCCATGATTATAAAAAATATCCCATGGTAATACCCTCCCTCCCCCCACTTTCCCCTTTGAAACTCCATTCTCCATCATATCCCCTCCCCTTCTCAATCAGTCTCTCTTTTATTTTGATGTCATGATCTTTTCCTCCTCTTATGGTGGTCTTGTGTAGGTTGTGTCAGGCACTGTGAGGTCATGGATATCCAGGCCATTTTATATATGGAAGGAGCACGTTGTAAGGAGTCCTACCCTTCCTTTGGCTCTTACATTCTTTCCTCCACCTCTCCCGCATTAGACCCTGAGCCTTGGAAGGTGTGATAGAAATATTGCAGTACTGAGCACTCTGGTCACTTCTTTCCAGCACCATGATGCCTTTTGAGTCATTCCAAGGTCACTGCCATCTGAAAAGAGAAGATTCTCTACCAAAAGTGAGAGTAGCATTAATATAAGGGTATGAACATTAAGAGAAGTGCTTACTGGGCAGTTTGATAAGCATAGTATATACATTTAGCCAGACAGTAGCAGACATTACACCCCTAGGGCTCATGACTACCTCTGTTTTAAGTTTTCAGTATCAGGGATGTATTCCCTCCCATGGAGCCGGTCCTCCAGTCCAATTAGAGGGCAGTTGGTTTCCACCATGATAGACGTGCCACTATTGCATCGGTTGGCTCATTTGGCCTGGCTGGCCAAATATGAGGATTGCAGTGTCCACTGTTGAGTATCTTCATTGGTGATTTCTCTTTCTCCCATTGAACTGCATGCAGAATGGCTTCTTCCAGCTTTCTGTCAGCTGGTCTACATGGAGGAGGTTATCAGCTCAGATCCAGCAGGATTTCTTTTTTTTTTTTTTTTTTTCGAGGTAGGGTTTCACTCTAGCCCAGGCTGACCTGGAATTCACTATGGAGTCTCAGGGTGGCCTCGAACTCATGGCGATCCTCCTACCTCTGCCTCCCGAGTGCTGGGATTAAAGGCGTGCACCACCACGCCCGGCTCTCCAGCAGGATTTCTCAGTGGCCTTGCAGCCCAAGTATGTGGAGTCTTCAGCAATAGGGTCTTACCATCTATTCCTGGTGGGAAACCAAGGGCCTCAGCAATAGCCTATAATGTTTTGGGGGCATCAGGGCCCTCCCTGGCTAACAACTCACTGGAAGGTCTCCCACTCCTGGCACTGAAAATTTTCTAGCAACAATCTATGGCTCCTGAGTGTTCCATTGTTCAAAAAAGTAGGATTCCATATGATTTATTTTTATTCTCTTAGATTTTGATTAGCCCTCCCTCCACCTTTCCTTTACTTGATCTCTTCCCCTGACCTCACTTTGGGCCTTTTCTCCCCCATTAATCTATTCTTCTACTTACATATATACAATTAAGTACCTCCCTCCCTTCCTTTCTCTTCCCTTTATATCTCTTTTCTAGTTTTACTGGCCTCTGCTATTGAGTTTTTTCCTTCTCACACAGAAGCCCAATCATCTGTAGTTAGGATCCACATATGAGAGAGAACATGTGACGCTTGGCTTTCTGGGCCTGGGTTACCTCACTTAGTATAATCCTTTCCAGATCCATTTTCCTGCAAATTTCATCACTTCATTTTTCTTTACTGCTGAGTAGAACTCCATTGTGTAAATGTGTCATATCTTCATTATCCACTCATCAGTTGAGAGACATCTAGGCTGGTTCCATTTCCCAGCTATTGTGAATTGAGCGACAATAAACATGGTTGAGCAAGTATTTCTAAGGTAATGAGATGAGTCCTTAGGATATATGCCTAGGAGTGCTATAGCTGGGTCATATGGTAGATCTATTTTTAGTGGTCTTAGGACCTCCACACTGATTTCCACAATGGCTGGACCAGATTGCATTCCCACCAACAGTGTAGAAGGGTTCCTCTTTTTCCACATCCTCGCCAGCGTTTATGGTCATTTGTTTTCATGATGGTAGCCAGTTGGATAGGAGTGAGATGGAATCACAACATAGTTTTAATCTGCATTTCCCTGATGACTAGGGATGTAGAACATTTTTTCAGATGCTGATATGGACTATGGCATTTTTTAGTTACCCTAGTGGTCACCGCCCTCTGCAAAGAGAATTCTGCTTCTCTAACCAAAAGTGAGAGTAGCATTAAACATATGGGTGTGAAAATAAATATTTTGAGGGCTTTTTGGTTTGGGGACAATTTTATTAATTTTGCCCAAAAAACGTGGCATCTTTTTCCTTCTAGGGCTTATGGACTCCCTAATTTTTAGACCCGATTGGGTTTTCAGTATAAAGGGCTCAAATACAAATTAGGAGAGCTGTTGTTTTTCTACTTAATTAGCATGCCACGTTACAACTGTTGGCACCTTTTTTTTTTTTTTTTTTTTTTTTTTGTTTTTTTTTTTTTTTAGTAGGGTCTCACTCTAGCTTCCCGGCTTTAAACCCGGAAATTACTATGTGTTTAAAGGGTGGCCTTTTTAAAATTCAGGGATCCTCCTTTCCTCTGCCTCCAAGGGGCTGGGATTAAAGGCGTGCACCACCACGCCCGGCTCTCCAGCAGGATTTCTCAGTGGCCTTGCAGCCCAAGTATGTGGAGTCTTCAGCAATAGGGTCTTACCATCTATTCCTGGTGGGAAACCAAGGGCCTCAGCAATAGCCTATAATGTTTTGGGGGCATCAGGGCCCTCCCTGGCTAACAACTCACTGGAAGGTCTCCCACTCCTGGCACTGAAAATTTTCTAGCAACAATCTATGGCTCCTGAGTGTTCCATTGTTCAAAAAAGTAGGATTCCATATGATTTATTTTTATTCTCTTAGATTTTGATTAGCCCTCCCTCCACCTTTCCTTTACTTGATCTCTTCCCCTGACCTCACTTTGGGCCTTTTCTCCCCCATTAATCTATTCTTCTACTTACATATATACAATTAAGTACCTCCCTCCCTTCCTTTCTCTTCCCTTTATATCTCTTTTCTAGTTTACTGGCCTCTGCTATTGAGTTTTTT
Source organism: Dipus sagitta (assembly GCA_036346955.1). Classification (NCBI taxonomy): domain Eukaryota; kingdom Metazoa; phylum Chordata; class Mammalia; order Rodentia; family Dipodidae; genus Dipus; species Dipus sagitta. The sequence goes on from CM070782.1 coordinate 25,533,196, forward strand.
CCTTCTCACACAGAAGCCCAATCATCTGTAGTTAGGATCCACATATGAGAGAGAACATGTGACGCTTGGCTTTCTGGGCCTGGGTTACCTCACTTAGTATAATCCTTTCCAGATCCATTTTCCTGCAAATTTCATCACTTCATTTTTCTTTACTGCTGAGTAGAACTCCATTGTGTAAATGTGTCATATCTTCATTATCCACTCATCAGTTGAGAGACATCTAGGCTGGTTCCATTTCCCAGCTATTGTGAATTGAGCGACAATAAACATGGTTGAGCAAGTATTTCTAAGGTAATGAGATGAGTCCTTAGGATATATGCCTAGGAGTGCTATAGCTGGGTCATATGGTAGATCTATTTTTAGTGGTCTTAGGACCTCCACACTGATTTCCACAATGGCTGGACCAGATTGCATTCCCACCAACAGTGTAGAAGGGTTCCTCTTTTTCCACATCCTCGCCAGCGTTTATGGTCATTTGTTTTCATGATGGTAGCCAGTTGGATAGGAGTGAGATGGAATCACAACATAGTTTTAATCTGCATTTCCCTGATGACTAGGGATGTAGAACATTTTTTCAGATGCTGATATGGACTATGGCATTTTTTAGTTACCCTAGTGGTCACCGCCCTCTGCAAAGAGAATTCTGCTTCTCTAACCAAAAGTGAGAGTAGCATTAACATATGGGTGTGAACATAAATATTTAGAGGGCAGTTTGGTGGGCACAATATATCTATTTAGCCAAACAACAGTGGCATCTTATCCTTCTAGGGCTTATGGACTCCCTAGTGATAGACTGATTGGGTTTTCAGTATCAGGTCTCAAATACAATTAGAGAGCAGTTGGTTTTCTCCATAATAAGCATGCCACCGTTACACCAGTTGGCACCTTTTTTTTTTTTTTTTTTTTTTTTTTGAGGTAGGGTCTCACTCTAGCTCAGGCTGACCTGGAATTCACTATGTAGTTTCAGGATGGCCTTGAACTTACAGTGATCCTCCTACCTCTGCCTCCTGAGTGCTGGGATTAGAGGGAGGCATGCACTACCACGCCTGGCCTTTTTTTTTTTTTTGAGGCGGGGTTTCATCTTTGTCCAGGCAGATCTGGAACTCGTTCTGTAGCTGAGACTGGCTTTGAATTCATACTAATCCTCCTCTCAGCCATATATATGTCACCCACAGTAAGGTTCTGTGCTAGGCTTAGATGAGTGCCAGGGTCCTCTTTCTAACCTTCTCAAATAACTCATGTAGGGTCTATGCTGTTTGTGTTCTAGGGAGCTATTCTCCCCATCTCAGAAGTACCAGCTTTTGGTGTATCATGCAGATTCTCTCTTTCATGATAAGGAGTACCGTAATGCTGTGAGTAAGTACACCATGGCTTTACAGCAGAAAAAAGCCCTCAGTAAAACTTCCAAAGTGAGACCTTCAACAGGAAATTCTGCATCTACTCCGCAGAGTCAGGTAAGAGCGTTGTGTGTGTGTTAAAATAATGTATTCAGGGCTAGTTGCTCTGTTATAGCATGAATGAGTTCTTCATTTCTTGTTACTGCCAAATTATAGTCCTTTGTGTGAACATGCTACATTTTGTTTATTGTTTCATAGGTTCATGGGCATTTGATTTTCCTGACTATTCTGCATGAAAAATGCTACTATAAATATTTGTGGATAGATTTTTTTTTTAAGTTTGTTTGCTTATTTATTTATTTATTTGAGAGACAGAGAAAGGGACAGAGAGAGAGAATGGGCATACCAGGGCCTCTAGCCACTGCAAACAAACTCTAGCCACATACACCACCATGTGCATCTGTCTTACATAGGTGCTGGAGAATCAAACCTGGTTTCTTAGGCGTCTCAGGCAAATACCTTAACCGCTAAATCATCTCTCTAGCACCCCCCCTTTTTTGGGGGGGTTCGAGTTTTTCGAGGTAGGGTCTTAACTCTGGTCAGGGCTGACCTGGAATTCACTATGTAGTCTCAGGGTAGCCTTGAACTCATGGCAGTCCTCCTACCTCTGCCTCCCGAGTGCTGGGATTAAAGGTGTGTGCCACCATACCCAGCTCTCTAGCCCCTTTAAAAAAATAATTTTATTTATTGGAGAATGAGAGAAAAGGAAAGAGAATAGGTATGCCAGGGCCTTTAGCTACTGGAAATGATCTCCAGAAGCATGTGGTACTATGTGCATCTGGTTTATGTGTTTTCTGGGGAATTGAACCTGCGTCCTTAGGCTTCACAGGCAAGTGCTTTAACTGCTAAACCATCTCTCTAGCCCTACCCCCACCCCCCCTTTTTTTTGAGGTAGGGTCTTACTCTAGCTCAGGCTGACTTAGAATTCACTCTGTATTTGCACGCTGGCCTTGAACTCATAGTGACCCTCTTACCTTTGCCTACTGAGTGCTGGGATTAAAGGCATATGCCACCACACCAGGCTGAGTATAGATTTTATTTTCTTTAAGATTTGTTGTATTTATTCACTTTTTTTTTTTTTTTTTTTTTTTTTTGAGGTAGGGTCTCACTCTAGCCCAGGCTGACCTGGAATTCACTCTGTAGTCTTAGGGTAGCCTTGAACTCACAGTGATCCTCTTACTTCTGCCTCCAGAGTGCTGGGATTAAAGGTGTGTGTTACCATTCCTGGTTTACTTATTTTTTTAAATTTGTATTTATTTGCTAATTGGTGTTTTGAAGCAGATTGCTGACTTGGAACTCACTCTGTAACCCTGGCTGGCCTTAAACTCATGAAGATTCTCCTATCTCAGCCTCTGCCTTTAATCCCTGAGTACTGGGATTAAAGGTGTGTGCCACTATGCCTGGCAAAGACCATATTTTGAAGGGATATTTTCATTGTCTCCCAGTGTCTTCCATCTGAAATTGAAGTGAAATACAAAATGGCAGAGTGCTATACAATGCTGAAACAAGATAAAGATGCCATTGCTACACTTGATGGGATCCCTTCAAGACAAAGAACTCCCAAAGTAAGTTGGATTCATAGTTGGTGATGTATTCTTCTCCTCTTCAGCCCTCCCAACCCTGCTTTCTTCCATGTTTTTTCTGTGACTGTTTTCCTCATGACTGATCCTCACTCTCTTCCCCTGCTAGTGGACTACAGGTCCCAAGAGATTGATGAGTGGCTTTGTTTAGAACCTGAGAATTCAGTTGGACATGATGGTGCACATAGGTAACCCAGTGCTTGGGAAGTAGAGGCAGGGAGATGATATGTTTAAGGTCATCCTTGGCTACTGGCTACATGGTAAGTTCGAGGCCAGTCTGTCTCTAACAAAAGAAAAAAGTTTTTTGTTTTGTTTTGTGGGCCTGGGGGGATCCAACCCACGGTTTCAGAAATGCTAGGCCACTGTACCACTGAGCTACATACAGCCCCAGCCCTTTCTTCTTATCTTTTTAATTTGGACACAGGATCTCACTAAGTTACTCAGGCTAGCCTTAAACTGTAGGCCATGCAAATGTTGGACTTTTAAAAAATATTTTATTTATTTTTATTTATTTATTTATTTATTTGACAGAGAAAGGGGGAGAGAGAGAGAATGGGCATGCCAGTGTCTTCAGCCACTATAAAGGAACTCTAAATGCATGCGCCCCCTTGTGCATCTGGCTAATGTGGGTCCTGGGGAATTGAACCTGGGTCCTTTGGCTTTGCAGGCAAATGTCTTAACCGCTAAGCCATCCCTCCAGCCCCAAGTGTTAGACTTTTGATACTCCTGCTTCAGCCTCTTGAATAGCTGGAATTACAGATTTGTGCTATCAGACCTGGTTATTCTTTGGTATTTCCCCCCTCCTCTTCAAATTTTTAATATTTATGTATGTGTCTGTGTGTGTTTTTGTTTGTATGAGCATGCCAGGGCCTCTTGCCAATGCAAACAAATGCTTGATGCTTGTGCCACTTTTCTGATTTATCTGGGCAGCCTGGGAGTTGAACCAAGGCTGGCAGGCTTTGCATGTAAGCACCTTTAATTGCTGAACCATCTCCTCAGCCCCTCTTTGGTATTTCTTTTTTTTCTTTTGGTTTTTCGAGGTAGGGTTTTACTCTAGCCCAGGTTGACCTGAAATTTAATCTCAGGGTTGCCTCTAACTCACAGTGATCCTCCTACCTCTGCCTTTTATAAATATAGACAATATATCATGATCCTAACAGTACTAACAGTACTCCCCTTTTCTGCCTTCCAAATCCCCCCTCCACTGAATCCCTTCTTTCCGAGTAGTCTCTCATCTATTTTGATGCCATTGTTTTCCCCCTCCTATTATGCAGGTCTTATGTAGGTAGTGTCAGCCACTGTGAGGTCATGAATATCAAGGCCACTTGGTGTCTGGATGCCAGCATTGTAAGCAGTCCTACCCTTCCTTTGGCTTTTATATTCTTTCTGCCACCTTTTCCAAAATGGACTGTGAGCCTTGGAGGAGTGCTTCTCAGCACATCTTCCCAGTGGTTAGTGCCATCTGAAGAGAAGCTTTTCTAATAAAAATGAGAGGTAAGAGTAGGGCTGGAGAGATGGCTTAGTGGTTAAGGTGCTTGCCTGTGAAGCCTAAGAATGCATGTTTGAATCTCCAGGTCCCATGGAGCCAGACAGTGATGCAAGCATGCAATGTCTCACATGCACACAAGGGGCGCATGCACCTGCCGTTTGTTCACAGCAGCTGAAAGGCCCTGGCGTGCCCATGCTAGCGCTCTCTCTCTCTCTCTCTCTCTCTCTGCCTCTTTCTCTGTCTCTCAAAAGAATAAAGTGAGAATAGCACTATTAAATGGGCATAAATATAAATGTTTAGAGGGCAGTTTGGTGGTCATAATATATCCATTTAGCCAGACAACAGTAGTAGGAGACCTTCCTCAACCACAGGATTTTAACGTTTTCAGTACTAGTCATGAATTCCCTCCCATGGAGCAGGCCTCAAATCTAATCAGAGATAGTTGGTTTCCCTCAAGATAGACGTCACCATTGCTTCAGTGGTACATTTAGCCTGGCTGGCCAGCCCTAAAGCTTGCAGAATCCACTGCTGGCTAAGACCATTAATGACTCTTTTCCTCTCAGAAGCTATGTTGCATAGCTCTTTTCAGGCAATAGGTTTCCAGCTCAGCTGCAGCTTGATTTTCAAGCTGTAGGAATCTTCAGCAATAGGGTCTTACCTTCTAGTTCTGGTGGGCAGCCAAGAGCCTTGGCAATAACCTGTAATGTTTTGGGGGCATTGGAACAATCTGTGCTTACCTACCCTCACACTCTTTTTATTTATTTACTTATTTATTTATTTGACAGAGAAAGAGGGAGAGAATGGGTGCGCCAGGGCCTCCAGCCACTGCAAACGAATTCCAGACATGTGCACCCCTTTGTGCATCTGTCTAACATGGGTCTTGGGGAATTAAACCTGGGTCCTTTGTCTTTGCAGGCAAACGCCTTAACCACTAAGCCATCCCCCCATGGTGCCCCCCCCCACTCTTTTTTAGCATATATATTAACTAGTGAAGAAATAGGTTTCTATGTGACTTATTCACAACAACTGTATTTTTTTAATTTTTTTGTTCATTTTTATTTATTTATTTAAGAGTGACAGAGAGAGAAAGAGGCAGAGAGAGAGAGAGAATAGGCGCACCAGGGCTTCCAGCCACTGCAAACAAACTCCAGATGCGTGCGCCCCCTTGTGCATCTGGCTAACGTGGGTCTTGGGGAATCGAGCCTCGAACTGGGGTCCTTAGGCTTCACAGGCAAACGCTTAACTGCTAAGCCATCTCTCCAGCCCTGTTTTTTTTTTTTTTTTAAGTAGGGTTTCACTCTGGCCCAGGCTGACCTGGAATTAACTATGTAGTCTCAGGGTGGCCTTGAACTCACGGCGATCCTCCTACCTCTGCCTCCCGAGTGCTGGGATTAAAGGCGTGCACCACCACGCCCGGCCTTCAACAACTGTATTTTTTTTTTTTTTTTTTTTGGTTTTTCGGATAGGGTCTCACTCTAGCCCAGGCTGACCTGGAATTCACTATGGAGTCTCAGGGTGGCCTCAAACTCACGGCGATCCTCCTACCTCTGCCTCCCAAGTGCTGGGATTAAAGGCGTGCACCACCACGCCCGGCTCAACAACTGTATTTTGAGTAACCCTTCTCCTACCCCCTCTCCTGGCCCTACTTAGATCATCTCACCTAGTATTCTGCTCCTCATTTTACATATCTTTGCTCCTCCCTACCTTATAGCCCCCTTCTAGCTTCTTGGCCTCTACTACAGACTTGTACTCCAACTCACGTAGAAATATAAACATTTGAAGCTATGTTCCATGTATGAGAGAGAACATGCCACATTTAACTTTCTGAGACTTGGATACCTCACTTAGTATCTTTTCCAGACCATCCCTGCAAAATTCGTTTTTATTTACTGCTGATTAAAACTCCATTGTGTAAATGTGCCACATCTTCACTGTCCATCAGTTGATGAGCACCTGTGCTGTTTCCATATCCTAGCTACTGTGAATGGAGCAGCAGTCAACATAGATGAGGAAGTGTCTCCGTAACAGGTGTACTAATTTACATTCTCACCCCACATCCTTCCCAGCATTTATTGTCATTTGTTTTCTTGATAATAGCCATTCTGACAGAGTACACTGGAATCTCAAAGTAGTTTTAATTTGCATTTCCCTGATGGCTAAGAATGTACAACATGTTTTTACATATTTATTGGCCATTTGTATTTGTTCCTTTGAGAACTCTATTCAGTTTTGTAGCCCATTTTTAAATTGAGTTGCATGATTTCTTCTTTCTTTCTTTTTTTTTTTTTTTTCCAGGTAGGGTCTTGCTCTATCCCAGGCTGACCTGGAATTCACTATGGAGTCCTAGGGTGGCCTTGGACTCATTCATGGCAGTCCTACTTTTGCCTCCTGAGTGCTGGGATTAAAGGCATGCTCCACCATGTCCGGCTGATTTCGTATTGTTTAGTTTTTTTGAGTTCTTTGTATACCTCCTGGATATTAATCCTCGGTCAGATGTATAGCTGGCAAATATTTTCTGTCATTCTGTAGGTTGCCTGTTTGCTGAATTCACAGTGTCCTTTGCTGTACAAAAGATTTGTAATTTCATGAGATCCCAGTGGTTGATCTGTGGCTTTATTTCCTGAGCAATTGGGGTTATATTCAGAAAGTCTTTGCCAAGACCAATATGTTGAAGGGTTTCCCCCACTTTTTCCTCTAGCAGTATCACAATTTCAGGTCTGATATTAAGGTTCATTTGGACTTGATTCTTGTGAATGGAAAGAGATAAGGATCCGGCTTCATCCTTCTACATATAGATAACCAGTTTTCCCAGTATTATTTGTTAAAGAGGCTGTCTTGTCACCAGTGAATAATTTTAGCCTTTGTGTCAAAAATCATGTGGCTGTAGCTGTGTGGGTACATCTGGGTCTTCTAATCTGTTTCATTGATCTATGTGCCTTTTTTTTTTTGGTGCCAGTACCACTCTATTTTTACTATGACTCTGTAATATTTCTTTAAATTAGGTATGGTGATACCTCCAGCCTTACTTTTGTTGTTCAGAATTGCTTTGGCTATTTAAGGGTTTTTTTTGTGCTTCAAAAAGAATTTTAGACTTGTTTTTTTTTTTTCTATTTCAGTGAAGAACGTCATTGGAATTTTGGTGGGGATTGCATTAAGTCTGTAGATTGCTTTTGGTAAGTTAGACATTTTTGTGTGTGTGGTTTTTCAAGGTAGGGTCAGTCTAGCCCAGGCTGACCTGGAATTCACTATGTAGTCTACGAGCCTTGAACTCCCATTGATCCTCTTACCTGTGCCTCCTGAGTTCTAGGATTAAAGGCATGCACCACCACGCCCAACTAAGGTAGACATTTGTACAATATTGATTCTTCCAATCTATGAACCTGGGATGTCTTTCCATTTCCTGGTGTCTTCAGTTTTCTCTTAGGTGTTTTGAATTTTTCATTGTAGAGATCTTCATTTCCTTGGTTAGGCTTATTCTAAGATACCTCATTTTTTTGACATACTTGTGAATGGGAGTGCTTCTCTGATGTTATGCTCAGCATGTTTGTTATTGGTATTTGGAAGGCTACTGATTTCTGTGTATTAATTTTGTATCCTGCTACTTTGCTGGAAGTGTTTATCAGCTCTAACAGCTTGCTGGTAAAGTCTGTTACGTGTAAACTCATATCATCTGTAACTAATGTTAACTTCATTTCTTCCTTTCCTATTTGTATCACTTGTGTTTGTGTGTCTTGTCTTATTGCTGTAGCTAAGACTTCCATTAGAGTCTTTGTTTTTCTTTTTCTTTTTTTGAAATTTTCACTTATTTATTTGAGAAAGTGCGAAAAAGACAGATATATAGTTGAATGGATAGAGGGAGAGAGAATATGGGTGTGCCAGGGCTTCCTGCCACTGCAAATGAACTCCAGACATTTGTGCCACCTTGTGAATCCTTGTTTCTTTTGAGTGAGACAGAAAGACAGACACTAACTTTGTAGCTCACACTGGCCTGGAACTCATGGGGATTATAGGCATGAATCACCATGCTTGGCAAGAATCCTTATGCTTAGAATTGAAGTCATATCTTTTTGTTGTTGTTGTTTTTAGATGTAGGGTCTCACTCTAGCTCAGGTTGACCTGGGATTCACTATGTAGTCTCAGGGTGGCCTAGTACTCTCAGCGATCCTCCTACCTCTGCCTCCTGAGTTCTGGGATTAAAGGCTTACGCCACCATGCTCGACTCATACCAGTATTTAAAAAAAAAAATTTTTTTTTTTTTAATAATTTATTTGAGGGAGAGAGAGAATGGGCATGCCAAGGCCTCTAGCTGCTACAAATGAACTCCAGATGCATGTGCCACCTTGTGCATCTGGCTTACATGGGTCATGTGGAATTGAACCTGGGTCCTTCAGCTTTGCAGGTAAGCACCTTAACCAGCAAGCCATCTCTGCAGCCCAATATTAATACTTAATATTCTTTTCAAAAAATATTTTAGGGCTGGAGAGATGGCTTCACGATTAAGCGCTTGCTTGTGAAGCCTAAGGACCCTGGTTTGAGGCTCGATTCCCCAGTACCCACGTTAGCCAGATGCACAAGGGAGCGCACACATCTGGAGTTCATTTGCAGTGGCTGGAGGCCCTGGTGCACCCATTCTCCCCTCTCTCCCCCCCTCCTCTCTCTCTCTCTCTGCCTCTTTCTGTTGCTCTCAAATAAATAAATAAATAAATAAATAAGTAAACAAAAAAAAATATTTTAAAGCCAGGCATGGTGGCACACACCTTTAATCCCAGCACTTGGGAGGCAGAGGTAGGAAGGTTGCTGTTAGAGGATAGCCTGGAACTACAGAGTGAGATCCATGTCAGCCTGGGCTAGAGTGAGACAGTACCTGGAAAAGCCAAATAAAAAAAATAAAAACCACTTGCTGCTGGGCATGGTGGCGTATGCCTTTGGTGCCCGCACTTGGGAGGCAGAGGTAGGAGTATCACTGTGGGTTCCAGGCCAGCCTAGATCTACAGAGTTCCAGGCCAGCCTGGGCTACAGTGAGACTCTGTCTCAAAAAATCAAAATATATAAAAAAGTAAAAAGCACTTGCTTACATAGTAAATTCCAGGTCAGCCTGGGCTAGAGTGAGACCCTACCTCAAAAAAAAATTTAAGGCTGGAGAGATAGCTTAGTGGTTAGGCGCTTGCCTGTGAAGCCTAAGGACCCCGGTTCAAGGCTCAATTCCCCAGGACCCACGTAAGCCAGATGCACAAGGTGGCACATGCATCTGGAGTTCGTTTGCAGTGGCTGGAGGCCCTGTCATGCCCATTCTCTCTCTCTCTCTCTCTCTCTCTCTCTTCCTCTTTCTCTGTCACTCTCAAATAAATAAATAAAAATAAACAAACATATATATGAATTTAAAAAATAGAAAAAATAAATATTAAAAAATTTAAGCCGGGCGTGGTGGCGCACGCCTTTAATCCCAGCACATGGGAGGCAGAGGTAGGAGGATCGCCGTGAGTTCAAGGCCACCCTGAGACTCCATAGTGAATTACAGGTCAGCCTGAGCTAGAATGAGACCCTACCTCGGGAAAAAAAAAAATAAAAAAATAAAAAAAAAATAATGAAACACTTATGGTGATGCATACCTTTAATCCCAACACTTGGAAACCAGAGGTAAAATGACCATATGTTCAAGGCCAGCCTGGGACTACAGAGTGAGGGCCAGGTAAGCCTGGGCTAGATGAGACCCTACTTCAAAACAAAAGAAAAAAAGCAGCACTTGGGGGCTGGAAAGAGAGCTCAGCAGTTAAAGGCACTTGCTTGTAAGGTCTGCAGGCCCAGGGTTCCGATCCCCATCACCCATATAAAGCCAGATGAGCCTTCCTTTTAGTGGCAGGAGACCTTTGAATACCCATACACACACGTACATGTGCACATAAACTTTTGTTGTTGTTTTTGTTTTATTTACTTATTTAAGAGCCACAGAGAGAAAGAGAGGGGCAGAAAGAGAGAGAATGGGTGCGCCAGGGCCTCCAGCCACTGCAAACGAACTCCAGACATGTGCGCCCCCTTGTGCATCCGGCTAATGTGGGTCCTAGGGAATCGAGCCTTGAACTGGGGTCCTTAGGCTTCATAAGCAAGTGCTTAGCGGTTAAGGCACTTGCCTGCCAAGCCAAAGGACCTTGGTTCGCTTCCCCAGCACCCACATAAGCCAGATGCATGCACAAGGTGGTGCATGCATCTGGAGTTTGTTTGCAGCGGCTGGAAGCCCTGGAACACCCATTCTTTCCCTCTCTCTCTCTCTCTCTCTGTGTGTGTGTGCCTCTTTCCCTCTCTCAAATAAATAAAAATAAAATATTGAAAAAAAACACCACTTGCTGGGCATGGTGGCGCATGCCTTTAATCCCAGCACTCGGGAGGCAGAGGTAGGATCACTGAGTTCGAGGCCACCCTGAGAGTACATAGTGAATTCCAGGTCAGCCTGGACCACCAGAGTGAGACCCTACCTTGAAAAACAAAAAACAAACAAACAAAAAAAAAAAATTAGGGGGCTGGAGAAATGGTTCAGTGGTTAAGGTACTTGTCTGCACAACCTAATGACCTTGGTTCAATTCCCCAGTATCCACATATGCCAGATATACAAAATGATGCATGCATCTGGAGTTTGTTTGCAGTGGCTGGAGGCCCTGGTGCACCTATTCTCTCTTTCTCTCTCTCTCTGTATCTCTTTATTCACAGATTAAAAAAAACAACTAACATTTGGGGGCTGGAGAGATGGCTTAGTGGTTGAGATGCTTGCCTGTGAAGCCTTAAGGAACCATGTTCAACTCTCCTGGTCCCACATAAGCCAGATGCACAGGTGATGCATGCACATAAGGTGGCATATGTGTCTGGAGTTTGATTGCAGTGGTTGGAGGCCCTGGCATGCCAATTCTCTCTTTCACTTTCTCTCAAAAAAAAAAAAAAAAAAGAAAAAGAAAAAAAAGCACTTGGAAGTGTATCATAGACTAACTTGCCTTGAAGTAAAGCTTGGATGCCGTCATCTGTATATTAAGTTGTGTTAAAGTATTCTGAGTCTTCTGTTACTATGAAAATTTCATTTATTTATATATTCATTTATTTTGGTTTTTCAAGGTAGGGTCTCACTCTAGCCCAGGCTGACCTGGGATTCACTCTGTAGTCTCAGGGTGGCCTCAAACTCATGGCAATCCTCCTACCTCTGCCTCCCAAATGCTGGGATTAAAGGTGTGCATCACCACGTCCGGCTGTAAAAAAAAATTTTTTTGTTTTATGAGTGCCTAATGCTGTACTCAGACCTGGAATGGTGGTATCCCATATGTTACTATAAATGCACCATAGAACTTCCTTAAATTTGGTATTTGTGGAGCATTTCTGGTACTAAATGTATAATGATAAATTCAGGATTTAAAAATATATTCATTAAGCCGGCCGTGGTGGCGCACTTCTTTAATCCCAGCACTCGGGAGGCAGAGGTAGGAGGATCACCGTGAGTTTGAGGCCATCCTGAGAATACAGAGTGAATTCCAGGTCACCTGGGCTAGAGTGAGATCCTATCTCGAAAAACCAAAAAAAAAAAAAAAAAAAAAAAAGATATTCATTGAGGCCTGGAGAGATGGCTTAATGGTTAAGGCACTTACCTGAGAAGCCTAAGCATACATGTTCGAGTCTCCAGGTCCCATGTAGCCAGATGCACAGTGATGCAAGTGTGCAGTGTCACACATGCACACAAGGGGGCGCACGTGTCTGGAGTTATTTCACAGCAGCTGAAAGGCCCTAGCATGTCCATTCTCTCTCCCTGTCTCTGCCTCTTTTTCTCTCTCTCTCAAAAAAAAATTTTTTAACTTATTATTTGCATTTATATGTATGTGCGCACACACACATGCTCGTGCAGGGCCTGTTTCTGCTGGATACGAATGTCTGTCTGTCTTGGATGGCCAGGGGAATTGAACTTGGGCCATTAGGCTCTGCAAGGTGCTGAGCCCTCTCTCAGCCCTGTTAATCCAGCTTTTTAAATTTATTATTATTCATTTATTTGAGAGCTAGAGAGAAAGAGGCACAGAGAGACAGAATGGGTGCACCAGGGCCACAAACCACTGCAAATAAACTTAAGACGCATGTGCCACCTTGTGCATCTGGTTTATGTACTATCTAGGGAATCAGTTGTGGGTCCTTTGGCTTTGCTGGCAAGTACCTTAACTGCTAAACCATCTCTTCTGCCTATCAGTTTTCTTTGTTTTTGTTTTTCAAGGTAGGGTCTCGCTCTAGCCCAGGCTGACCTGGAATTCACTGTGCAGTCTTAGGGTAGCCTCAAACTCATGGTGATCCTCCTGCCTCAGCCTCCCAAGTGCTAGGATTAAAGGTGTGCACCACCACATTTGGCTCGGGTCTCTCACATTTTAAAGGAAAATTCCAGAAGTAGATTATGTAATTATCTTGGTTAAGCTCCAACTTGTAAGAGTAAATAAGGAGACAATTTTTTTAGATTTTAGGAACTGAACACCAGAACACTGCTTGTGTTTATAAATGTTGGAATATGGCTCTACAATTTTTCCAAGTAAGGTTCTTTCTTTAAAAAAAAAAAACAAAAAAAACTAGATGGTACTTAAAACTCATTCGTTCAAAACGACAATCAAATGACTTAAAGGAAATTTTGGTATTTGTCGAGAAAAGTGGCCCATCAGTTTTTTGATAACAAGCAGTCAAGTCAGGAACTTAAATTTAACCTTTGCTTTTTTTGTTTTTTGTTTTTGTTTTTCAAGGTAGGGTCTCACTTTAGCTCAGGCTGACCTGGAATTCAATGTGGAGTCTCAGGGTGGCCTCTGCTGGGATTAAAGGTGTGCGCCACCACGCCCGGCCTAACCTTTGCTTTTTTAAAAAAAACATTTTTTTATTAACAACTTTCATGATTGTAAACAATATCCCATGGTAATGCCCTCCCTCCCCCCACTTTCCCCTTTGAAACTCCATTCTCCATCATATGCCCTCCCCCTCTCAATCAGTCTCTCTTTTATCTTGATGTTATGATCTTTTCCTCCTATTATGATGGTCTTGTGTAGGTAGTGTCAGGCACTGTGAGGTCATGGATATCCAGGCTTAACCTTTGCTTTTTTTTGTTGTTGTTTTTATTTATTTATTTATTTATTTGAGAGTGACAGACAGAGAGAGGAAGAGGCAGATAGAGACAGAGAGAGAATGAGCACGCCAGGGCCTCCAGCCACTGCAAAGGAACTCCAGACGCATACGCCCCCTTGTGCATCTGGCTAACGTGGGTCCTGGGGAATTGAGCCTCGAACCGGGGTCCTTAGGCTTCACAGGCAAGCGCTTAACCTCTTAAGCCATCTCTCCAACCCACTAACCTTTGCTTTTTAAAAATATATATATTTTGTTTATTTATTTACTTAAGAGGGGGGGGACCAGATAGAGTGAATGGGCCATCTTTCCAGACCAGGAAGAAGTATTTTAAGATAGCTTTTCTAAAGCTGGGCATGATGACACACCCCTTTAATCCCAGTATTGGGGAGGCAGATGTAGGAGGATGGCCTTGAGTTGGAGGCCATCCTGAGACTACAGAGCGAATTCCAGGTCAGTCTGGACTAGAGTGAGATCCCATCTCAAAAAGCCACTAAAAAAAAAAAGGTAGCTTTACTAAATTCATATTTAAATTATGTTTCACTCACTGGACTCAAGTGGTGTGGTTACTCTGAATAACATCTGAAAATCAGTTTGAGTTTGATTTTTCTCGAATTGCTTTGGCAAATCAGACAGGTCCCGTGGGTCAAAGTATAAGTGTTAGATAAGCCAAAGTCCAGCCATTGTTCAAGTTGTTAGGAGCCAAGTATTTTCTCTGTGTCTCTTGTTTCCTTTTGTGGGAAATTCATCTAATCCAAGTGCTCCAAGGCAGGATGGTGGTTTACATCTGTAATCTCAGCAATGGGAGGCTGAGTCAGGTGTATTTCCATGATCTTTGTAGTTCCAGGCCAGCCTAACGGGCTGAGGTGAGACCCCATCCCAAAAACCAAACAAATGACTGGATGTGTTGTGAACACCTTTAATTCTGGCACGTGGGGGTGGGGAGTGGAGGCAGAATGATCAGGAGGAAGCCAGGCGTGGTGGCGCATGCCTTTAATCCCAGCACTCAGGAGGCGGAGGTAGGAGGATTGCTCTAAATTCGAGGCCGCCCTGAGACTACATAGTGAATTCCAAGTCAGTCTGGGCTAGAGTGAGACTCTACATCAAGGAAGGGGGAAAAAAAAGGCTGGAGAGATGGTGCAGTGTTTAAGGTGTGTGCCTTCAAAGCCTAATGACCCAGGTATGATTCCCCAGTACCCATGTAAAGCCAGATGCACAAAGTGGTGCAAATGTCTGGTGTCTGTCACGACAGGAGGCCCTGGCATCCCCCAGTACGTGTACATAGACACACATGCACACATGCATGCACACGCACTCAAATAAAAATTTTTAAAAATGAGGTGGAAAGTGATTGAGGAGAGCACCCAGAGTTGATCTCTGGCCTCCACATGCTCGCATCTGCCCACACACAAATGAACATACATTCACACACACACACACACACACACACACACACTGCCCACATACACATGCAAGAGAAAAATAAGCTAAAAATAAAAAGAAAGAATGGAGGAGGGTTTCCTGTCAGCCCAGCTGCCTGTAAGCCATGCGGTGAGCTTCAGAAGCTCAGCACCCTTGAGTTGTCTTCAAGCTGCCTGTGGGCTGCCTTTGACTCACTCATGCTCCTGTAAGTGACCTCTCACCCATGTTTCTATAAGTAACTCTAGTAAACTCATGGTTTACCAAAAAATAAAGAAAAAATTGAGGTAGCTAGATTTCTAGAACATTTTTCAAATGAACGTTACTCCATTTGCAGAGGCAGAATCTTTGATCCAGATAATACTGGATGGGTTGGTTAGGGCAGAAGGTATCATGTCTCCTTTTAGGAATAGGACCTCCTAGAAAAGCAAAGATAGTAGTAATCTTGCTTGTTTTGAGGAATGAAGTTTTTGTTGTTGGTTGCTTGTTATTGTTGTTCATAAAGGACCTGGTAGGCTTTTCCGAAAGAAAGTAGAATAGTACTAGGTAATAAAATGAGAACTACTTTATGGTGAGTACCCTTCTGCTCTACCCTGTGTTTTCATTTATGCAGATAAACATGATGTTGGCAAACCTGTACAAGAAGGCTGGTCAAGAGCGCCCTTCCGTCACCAGCTATAAGGAAGTCCTGCGGCAGTGCCCCTTAGCCCTGGACGCTATTCTAGGTATAGAACTGTTCTGCATGTTTTCCTATGGTGTCTGCTGTCAAAGATAGTGGTACTTGATCGTGGGTATGCATTAGAGTAGGTTTTTATTATTTATTTGTTTTGGTTTTTCAAGGTAGGGTCTCACTCTAGCCCAGGCTGACCTAGAATTCACTATGTAATCTCAGGGTGGCCTCGAA
This sequence comes from Dipus sagitta, assembly GCA_036346955.1. Lineage (NCBI taxonomy): Eukaryota > Metazoa > Chordata > Mammalia > Rodentia > Dipodidae > Dipus > Dipus sagitta. Next base: position 25,549,099 of record CM070782.1, read on the forward strand.
CTCACAGCAGTCCTTCTACCTATGCCTCCCAAGTGCTGGGATTAAAGACATGTGCCACCACACCCAGATAGAGAAGGTTTTTAAAAACATTTCCTGCATTGGCACATACTCAGTCAAGAAGGCTGAGGAGAGAGCTCAGTGGTAGAGCCCATGCTTAGCATGCTTGGGCCTCTGGTTTCACGGTCCTGGCACTGATAGTTTTAGTCGCTGTCAGAAGCATCTTATAAGGAGATGTTGCTTTGTTGCTTTGTAGCCTGTTGTTTCTCATGTTGGGGAGAAGGATGCTGTTCCTCACCTTCTCTCTCTTGCTTTCTGGTGGGGTAGGTTTGTTATCCCTTTCTGTAAAAGGGGCAGAGGTGGCATCAATGACGATGAATGTGATCCAGACTGTGCCTAACCTGGACTGGCTCTCTGTGTGGATCAAAGCATATGCCTTTGTGCACACTGGTGACAACTCGAGAGCAATCAATACCATCTGGTGAGAGCCACAATATTAATTCATTGATTTTTAAAAGATACATTTATCTTTTATGTATTTTTTATTTTTGAGACAAGATCTCCTGTGTAGCTCAGTCTGGTCTTGAACTTACCATGCAGCCCAGGCTGGTCTTCAATTTGTGGCAATCATCCTGCCTCAGCCCGCCCCCCCCTTTCCCCCAGTGCTGGGATAACAGGTGTGAGCCACCAGGCCTGGCCTAACTCATTGATCTTAGACCCTTTCCTTGTCTGGAGATCTGGTGTATTTCAGATAAGTCAGGTGCTTATTCTTGATCTTTCAGTCATTACCTAGGCTGTGTGTGTTTCTGCACTGAATGGTTACACATGTAAAAATTTAGAACCTGCCAAAATTTGAAGCTTAGCTGAGTTTGGCTTTCAGCTTTCCGTGCAACAATGAGTCCCCTTAAATAAGCACTGCAATAGTGTGTCATGTTCACACTGAAAAAACCTTTTTGGCTTCTCTGGAAGTGTTGTTTATTGCAGTGCCTGACCTAGGGTATCTCCTCTTTCTGGTCAAATAAAGATCAATAACTAAAGGATGTGTTTTTATTTTGTGTTTTACAAAGTCATCCAGATGAATAATAAGTAGCTGTTACTTTTCAATGACATTATATTCAAAACTGTATGTGTATATTGTCCTCTGAAAAACTGCAGCTAGGAACTTCTATGCTATATGACTTTTTAAGACCATAAGCTCAGAATCTAAAAACCTAGTATACACTTTAATTATAGCTAGACGTGATGATACCTATCTGTAAATTCCAGCACTTGGAAGGCTAAAACAGGAGGGTCATGAATTCAAGGCCAGCCAAGATAATCTAACAAGACTGTGTCTCAAAAAAAAGTTATAATGAAAAGTATCACAATACAGAACAGCATATCTTTTTTATGTTCATTTCCCAGATGCAAGGATTTAGAACAGATTTATAATACATTTTAAGGTTCACTATTTAATGTCTTTAAGTTCACTAGAGAAAAAGTCCTTATTACGAGATAATGTCGACCTGCTGGGAAGCTTAGCAGACTTGTACTTCAGAGCTGGAGATAATAAAAACTCTGTCCTCAAGTTTGAGCAGGCACAGATGTTGGACCCCTATCTGATAAAGGGTGAGTGATCCTTGGGGCACGGGGTGAGTATGGTTGTACAGGGGCAGATCAGAGAAGACAGGTAGAAATGTAGCATTGATTCCTGATACTGTTTTGTGGTTTTGTTTGTTTTTTTGAGACAGTGTCTCATCCAGGCTGGCCGCAGACTCACTACACATCAACACTGGCTTGGAACTCCTGATCCCTCTGCTTCTACTTTTCTTTTCTTCTTTTTTTATTTATGTCTTTTATTATTATTTTTATTTATTTTTGAGGCAGGGTCTCACTGTAGCCTGGGCTGACCTGGAACTTATCCTGTAGCCCTCTGCTTCTACTTTCTAAGTACTGGAATACAGGCATGTGTTAACATGTCCAACCTTTTCTTTTGCTCCTTCCCTGCCTCCTCCCCACCCCCAGTTGTTTTTTTTTTTTTTTTTTTTTTCCAATACTAGAGATTGAATCCAGCCTTAGCGTGGTAGGTACTTTACCACTGAGCTGCATCCCTAGCCCTTGATAGTGCTTTTCTTTTCTTAGGATGGGGGATTTGAGTCAGGGTCTCCCTGTAGCCCAAGCAGGCATTCAGTTCACAGCGGTTGTACTTAAGCCTCCTGAATGTTGGGATTAAGGGCATGAGCCACCATACCCAGCTTGATACTGTCTTGCTTTTGTTTATAAAAGAAAGAAAAAGGCATGCACCACCAGCAGCAGCAATATATATATAAATGTGTATGTATGTTTTTAAACAGTATTGTTATTTGCATGTGTGTGTTATGGGCATAGTAGGGTCTCTTGCCACTGCAAACAAATGCCAGACACATGTGCCACCTTTTGCACCTGGTTTTACATGAGTGCTAGGGAATTTAACTCTGACCAGCAGGCTTTAAAAGCAAGTGCCTTTAACCAATAAGCCACCTCCCCAGCAACATTTTGAAAGATTTACTGTAGTCATTTACTACAGCCATCCCCTCGCCATACCTGTCCCCACCCGCCCATCCTTGCTGCTGCCACTGTCACCACCCACAGCTGCCGCGATCGGTGGCACCTGAGGACCATCTTACACTCTTTTTTCTTTTTTTCTTAACACATATCTAACACTTTGGTAACTCCATTTTGAGTGGTTGTTTTTGCTTGAATTCAAGTGTTACCTTCTAGCACACCATTACATGGCTTTTCTTTCATGGGACATCATACAGGTCCTCCTCATGAGTTAATTTATGATGTGTCTGACTTGTGAAATTCTTCAGAACCATGACTTTCTTTTAAGGACTTTAGTTTTACTGTGTTCTTAGTATAATTAAGAAGGAGTAAGGGGGCTGGAGAGATGGCTTAGCTGTTAAGCGCTTGCCTATAAAACCTAAGGGCCCCGGTTCGAGGCGCGATTCTCCAGGACCCCACCTTAGCCAGATGCACAAGGGGGCGCACGTGTCTGGAGTTCGTTTGCGGTGGCTAGAGGCCCTGGCGTGCCCATTCTCTCTCTTTCTCTATCTGCCTCTTTCTCTCTGTCACTCTCAAATAGATAAATAAATAAATAAATAAAAGGAGTAAGGGAACAGATATTAAGGAAGGGATAACGTAACTGAAGGGAAAAGCAGTAATTGGGAACAAACAACAGAATAGCCAGTGATCTGAAGGCAGATGGCAACAGAAGGAAGGGGTCACAGGCCAATTGTTCTGAGGCCAGTTGGGTGACTGCTGTCACGAGTGAAGAGCAAGTGATCAGGAATAGTGGGAAACGGGAGCAGGCGCATGGCCTGATGCTGTTTGTAAAGACCCATAAAAGGCCACCAGAAAAATAAGTCTTTGGATCATAACCAGTCTTGTAGACTCCTAAGAGGAAGCTCTTGAAGACTGGAGCAGGAGGATCAAAGCTTGCCAGCCCAGGTTCATTCAGTTCCCTAGCATGCATGTAAAGCCAGACGCACAAAGTGGTACATGCATCTGGAGTTTGTCTGCAGTGGCAAGAGACCCTGTTGCGCCCATACACTCACATTCTCTCTATTTTTTTATTTTTAAGAAAAGGAAGAGGGAGCTGGTGGGATGGCTCAACAATTAAAGGGACTTGCTTGCAAAACTTGATGGTTTGGATTCAGTTCCCCAGTACTCATGTAAAGCCAGATGCACAAAGTGGTGTGTGATGTGGAGTTTATTAGTAGTAGCAAGAGGCCCTGGCATGCCCATATCACTTACTCACTCTCTCCCTCTCTCAAGTAAATAATGAAAAAAGCATTTAAAAAAATAAAAAAGGGCCGGGCGTGGTGGCGCACGCCTTTAATCCCAGCACTTGGGAGGCAGAGGTAGGAGGATCGCCATGAGTTCGAGGCCACCCTGAGACTCCATAGTGAATCCCAGGTCAGCTTGGGCTAGAGTGAAACCCTACCTTAAAAAATCAAAAATAAATAAATAAATAAATAAATAAAATAAAAAAGGAAAAAAGAAGGTGGAAGTTTCAGGCAGTGGTCGCTTGGTGTCAGAAGCTTACATCTGAATCCAGGGACCTGCAGGAGTGTAGGCTGTAATTTCCTTGAGAGGAATGGGAATCTGAAGAGATGGTAAGAAATAGGGGAGAATGGGAGCAAGAGGTAGGTGATAGCCAGTATGAAGCACTTTTTATAGACTGTGAGTGAGGAATGAAAGGAGGTTGGGAGGCCTTGGCAATGAGAAAGGTTGATCCCTGATGAATTACATTCCAGAATGGACTACAAGCTTTTTTTGGAATAGGCCAACTTTTTCTGAGTCTAGATTTTTCAGTATAGTTAAGAGTGTACTTACTGCTGAAAGCTCTTGGTAGACAGAACTTATTTGATGCCTTGTTGGGCCTTTTCTGTTAGGATAGCTGTTCACCATACTACAGACTTAGGGACAAACTTCCTGAAAATACAGGTTTTCAAATTGTGAGGCAGGTCTTGCCCCCCCCCCCCCCAGGTAGGGTCTCCCCTCTAGCCCAGGCTGACCTAGAATTTCAAGGGTGGCCTTAAACTCAGTCTTTTTTTCTTTTTTGTGGATGGGTTTGCTTTTTGTTTATTCAGACAGGGTCTCACTATGTCTCACAGCCTGGCCACAAACTCACAATTCTTGTGCATCTGTCTCCTAAGGGCTGAGATTACAGGTGTGAGGCACCATATCTGTCTGCTTCTGTTTTTTCAGTACTCATTTTTGCAGGAAATGGGGAAATACTAGAAAGGAAGTGCTCTTGGTATAGGATCTGTGGTGGTTTTACCTTATTTTTATTTATTTGAGAGCTAGAGAATGAGTGCACCAGGGCTTCCAGCTACTGCAAGTGAACTCCAGATGTGTGCGCCGTCTTGTGCATCTGGCTTATGTGGGTCCTATTGAGTTTTTTTTTTTTTTGAGGTAAGGTCTCTAGCCTAGGCTGACCTGGAACTCACTCTGTATACAACTCCAGGCTGCCCTTGAACTCACAGTGACCCTCCTGCCTCTGCTTCCCGAGTGCTGAGATTAAAATTCCGTGCCACTGCACCCTTTTTGGGGGACCACTGCTGTTCTGGTGAAAGCCTTTTTTTTTTTTCCCAAGGTAAGGTCTCACGCTAGCCCAGGCTGAACTGGAATTCACTGTGTACTTGTAGTCTCAGGGTGGCCTTGTATTCATGGTGATCCTCCTACCTCTACCTCCTGAGTGCTGGGATTAAAGGCTGCGCCACCACACCCTGCTCAGAGTCATCTTAACCTTTTCCTTCCTTTTAGGAATGGATGTATATGGTTATCTTCTGGCACGAGAAGGGCGTCTAGAAGATGTGGAGAACCTCGGCTGCCGCCTTTTTAATATTTCTGACCAGCATGCAGAGCCCTGGGTGGTCTCTGGGTAAGTTTGCGCATTCCCTTTTCTCCTCAGTGGTCAGTAGATGCTTTAAGACATTGTAAGCTGAGAATGGTGGCTCACACCTACAATTCCAGCACTGCAGAGGCTGAAGTAGGCAAATCTCCATGAGTTAAGGCCACCCTAATCTATATAATAAATTCAAGGCCAGCTTGACCTATACAGTGAGTTCAGGACAGCCTAGGCTACAGAATGAGATCCTATCTCAAGAATAAAAACAGGGCCAGGCATGGTGTGGCACACCTTTAATCACAGCACTTGGGAGTCAGAGGTAGGAGGATTGTGGTGAATTCAAGGCCAGCCTGAGACTACATAGTAAATTCCAGGGCAGCCTGGGCTAGAGTGAAACCTTACCTCCGAAATCCAATAAATAAATAAAAACAGGGCTGGAGTGATGGCTTAGTGGCTAAGGCACTTGCCTGCAAAGCCTAAGGACTCACGTTTGATTCCCTAGTACCCACGTAAGCCAGATGCACAAGGTGGAGCATGTGTCTAGATTTCATTTGCAGTGGCTAGAGGCCCTGATGCACCTTCTCTATATGCCTCTGTCTCTTAAATTAATTAATTAATTAATTTGGGAAAAAAAATTTAGCCTGGCAAGGTAGTGCACACCTTTAATCCTAGCACTTGCGAGGCAGAGGTAGGAGGATCACTGAGTTCAAGGCTAGTCTGAGACTACATAGTGAAATCCAGATCAGTCTGGGCTAGAGTAAGGCTCTGCCTTAAAAAAAAAAAAAAAACCAGAAAAATGGGCTGAAGAGATGGCTTAGTTGTTAAGGCACTTGCCTGCAAAGCCAAAGGACCCAGGTTCAATTCCCCAGTACACACATAAGCCATATACATATGGCACATGCGTCTGGGGTTCGTTTGCAGTGGCTAGATGCCCTGGCGTGTCCATTCTCTGTCTCACCCCTCTCTCTCTGTCTCAAATAAATAAATAAATGTTTATATATATATATACATATATATATATGTATGTGTATATATTTATATCTATATATCTCCTAGGTTAGAAGAGCTGTAAGTATGGTTTGTAACAAGGGTCCTGTTTGGGCCTTCTCTGATTTGTGGATGAAGCTGTTTTGGGGTGGGGGGGAGAGTCTTATTGTGTAGCCTAGGCTGCCCTTGAACTTTTCATCCTCCTTCCTGTGTCTCCCATGTGCTGGGATGACAGGAATTCACCTCTCCATCAGCATTTTATATAGTTCTCTCTCAGATAACTTCTGTTGTTTTTTCCCCCTAGGTGCCATAGTTTCTATAGCAAACGCTACTCCCGGGCCCTCTACTTAGGAGCCAAGGCCATTCAGCTGAACAGTAATAGCGTTCAGGCTTTACTGCTTAAAGGAGCAGCCCTCAGGAACATGGGCAGAGTCCAAGAAGCAATAATCCATTTTCGGGAGGCCATAAGGCTGTCCCCTTGTCGCTTAGACTGTTATGAAGGTAAGTTGGCAAATACCCATGGCCAGTGTAAGTCCAGTGGGAGGTGTCAGTAAGCTAGCGCTTCCAGACTCTGTTGTATGTTAGAATCACCTAGGGGGAGCTTTGAAAGTCATAGTGCTGGGTCACTCCAATGATAATTGATTTGATTGGTTGATGTTGATTGATTGTTGATTTGATATTTTGTGTGCTTATGTGTTTGTTTTGAGGTAGAGTCTCTAGCCAGGCTGAGGTGTAAGTCATTCTATAGCCCAGGGTGGCCTTGAACTTAGGGCAGTCCTCCTACCTCAGCCTCCTTAGTGCTGAGATTAAAGGTATGTGCTACCACTCAGCTTCCCCCCCCCCCAAGGTAGGGTCTCTATCCCAGGCTGACCCGGAATTCACTATTGTAGTCTCAGGGTGGCCTCAAACTCAACAGCTATCGTCCTGTCTTTGCCCTCTGCCTCCCAAGTACTGGGATTAAAGGCATGTGCCACTACACCCAACTTTATTTTTTTACCTATGAGATATTGTCACTCTAGCCCAGTTGAGCTATGCCAGGTTCAGCAACATGTGGGGACTCAGAGACAGACACAGAAATAGCTCTTACAAAGTGATGTTCCTCAAACATTAGTGGTTAAGGCACTTGCCTGTGAAGCCTAAGGACCCGGATTTGATTCCCAGGACCCATGTAAGCCAGATGTACAAGGTGGTGCATGTGGCTGGAGTTTGTTTGCAGCAGCCGAAGGTCCTACTTGCCCATTCTCTTTCTCTTTCTCTCTCTCAAAAAAAAAAAAAGAATTTAAAAATAAAACAGTATATGGTGGCTCACACCTTTAATCCCAGCACTTTGAAAGCTGAAGTAGGACGATCACTGTGAGTGTGAAAGAGGTCAGCCTGGGCTGGAGTGAGACCCCTGCCTCAAAAACCATAATAAAAGGCTGGAGAGATGGCTTAGCTGTTAAGCCGCTTGCCTGCAAAGCCTGAGGACCCAAGTTTGATTATCCAGGACCCACATAAGCCAGATGCACAGGTGGCACATGCATCTAGACTTCAGTTTGTTTGTAGTGGCTGGAGGGCCTACTGCACCCATTCTCTCTCTCTGTCTGTCTGTCTCTCTCTCCCTCTCTCTCATCACATGCGCACATAAATAAAATTTTAAAAATAATAAAAGTATAAAATACCCAGAAGTCTAGGAGTTAGCTTCTCTTAATGGGAGATGAGTTCAAATTTGAGGAGCAAAATTTGGAGGTTGGGGGAAAGCAAAAGCACTTATATAGTCAGAGAGCTGTGCCTTCTGTGCATTTGTAGGAAAAGGAGGCAGTCTTTGTTCTTAACTCCAAGCTGGGAATGGGGACACACACCTGGAATCTCAGCACTCGAGAGGCTGAGACAGCAAGTGTGTGCTACATAGCAAGAAAGGGGAAAAGAAAGCCGGGCGTGGTGGCGCACGCCTTTAATACTAGCACTCGGAAGGCAAAGGTAGGAGGATCACTGTGAGTTTGAGGCCACCCTGAGACTACATAGTGAATTCCAGGTCAGCCTGGGCTGGAGTGAGACCCTACCTCGAAAAACCAAAACAAACATATATATATGAAGAATAATTTATAATTTAATCTAAAATGAGAGTCTGGGGCTGGGCTTCCAGAGTTTATCTTTTTCCTTTTTGGTTTTTCAAGGTAGGGTCTCGCTGTAGCCCAGGCTGACCTGGAATTCACTGTGGAGTCTCAGGGTGGCCTCGAACTCATGGCAATCCTCCTGCCTCTGCCTCCCAAGTGCTGGGATTAAAGGCATATGCCACCACGCCCGGCTTGTTTGTTTGTTTTTTAAAGTAGGGATTCACTCTAGCCCAGGCTGACCTGTAGTCTCAGGATGGCCTCGAACTCACAGCGATTCTTCTACTTCTGCCGCCCAAGTGCTAGGATTAAAGGCGTGCGCCACCACAGCCAGATCTTTTTAATATTTTGATTTGAGAGAGACAGAGAGTCAGAGAAAGGGAACCCCAGGGCCTTCAGCCACTGCAAATGAATTCTAGACACATGTGCTACTTTATTCATCTGGTTTTATGTGGCTATTTCTAAACAAGCACCTTGACTACTGGGCCATCTCTCCAGCCCTCAGTATAAATTCTTGATCTGACTAGCTGAGTGGGCCATGCAGACTCCACGTGCCGCACAGCTGTTTGGGAATTCAGTTGGTAGGGATGACAGTGAGGGTAAGAATGGCTAGAGCAGTGTGACCCGAGCTGCAGCCCAGCTGGCCGGGGCTGCTTTCTCTCAGGCTGCCTCTTGGAGACGTGGCTCAGGGTGGCTGTGCTCATGCCACCTGTGGCACTTCTTCCTGTCATTAAAGTGCACATTTGGCTTGGTTTGGTTTGTGGTGCTGGGGATTGAACCCAGGGCCTCCCTGTTGTTAGATAAGTGCTCTACCCCCTGAGCTACACCTCCAGTCCATGTCTTCTTGCCACTTCCTTCTAAAGTTTCAGTGGGGAAAACTGGTCAGTAAGTAATTGTAGTGCTACATGCCTGTGATCCTAGTACTTGGGAGGCAGAGGCAGGATGATTGCTCAAAAGTTTGGACTGTAGGGCTGGAGAGATGACTTAGCGGTTAAGACGCTTGCCTGCAAAGCCAGGACCCACATAAGGCAGATGCATAAGGTAGTACATGCGTCTGGAGTTTATTTGCCGTGGCTGGAGGCCCTGGTGTGCCCATTGTTTCTATCTGCCTCTCTCTTTCCCTCTCTTTGTCAAATAAATAAATATATATATTTTTTAAAGGTTTTGACTAGAGAGATGGCTTAGAGATTAAGGTGCTTGCCCGCAAAGCCTAAGGACCCAGGTTCAATTCCCCAGTACTCACATAAGACAGATGCACAAGCTGGTACATGCATCTGGAGTTCATGTGCAGTGGCTAGAAGCCCTGGCATGTCCATTCTCTCTCTCTCCCCCCTCCCCCTCTCAAATAAATTTTTTTTTTTTAAGTTCAAGGGCTAGAAAAATGGCTTAGTGGTTAAGGCCCTTTCCTGCAAAGCCAAAGGACCACAGTTCAATTCCCCAGGATCCACATAAGCCAGATGTACAAGGTGGCATATACATCTGGAGTTCGTTTGCAGTGACTGGAGGCCCTTGTGTGACCATTCTCTCTCTCTCTCTCCAATTAAATACATAAAATATTTTTTTAAAAAAAGTTCAAGTCCAGGGCTGGAGAGATAGCTTAGCAGTTAAGGTGCTTAGCTACAAAGCCTAGGTTCGATTCCCCTGTACCCACAAAAGCCAGATGCACAAGGTGGTAAATGTATCTGGAGTTCATTTGCAGTGGCCACAGGCCCTGGTGTGCTCATTCTCTACCTGTCTCTCTCTCTCTCTCTCTCTCTCTCTCTCTCTCAAATAAATAAATAATATTAAAAAGAAATGTTGAGAGCTGGGGAGATGGCTTAGCGGTTAAGCACTTGCCTGTGAAGCCTAAGGACCCCAGTTCGAGGCTGGATTTCCCTAGGACCCACGTTAGCCAGATGCACAAGGGGGCACATGCGTCTGGAGTTCATTTGCAGTGGCTGGAGGCCCTGTTGCGCCCATTCTCCCCTCTCTCTGTCTACCTTTCTCTCTCTCTCTTTCGCTCTCAAATAAATAAATAATTTCGAAAGAAAGAAAGAAAGAAATGTTCAAGGTCAGTGTGGTCTACATTAGGACTACATAGCAAGACAATGTCTCAAAAAGAAATTTTTTTTAACCTGGGTATGGTAGCTCATAACTATAATCCTAGTATATGAGAAGTAGATTAGTTCAAGGCCAGATTGAGCTACACGAGACCCTGTCTCACATACACACACCACACTCATACACATGCGAAACTGGGTGAGTGAATGAGGGACTGGAGAGATGGCTTAGCAGTTAAGGCATTTGTCTGCAAAGCCAAAGGATCCCAGTTCAATTCTCCAGGACCCACGTAAGCCAGATGCACAAGGGGGTGCACGCATCTGGAATTCATTTGCAGTGGCTGAAGGCCCATGTACACCCATTCTCTCCCTCTCTGCCTCTTTCTCTGTATCAAATAAATAAATAAAATATATTTAAATAAATAAATAAATTGGTGAAGATAGGTTGTGGGCTGGAGAGATGGCTTAGTGGTTAAGGTCCTTGCCTGCAAAGCGTAAGGACCCAGGTTTGATTGCCTAGTAACCACATAAGTCAGATGCACAAGGTGGTGCATGTATCTGGAGTTCCTTTGCAGTGGCATTCCCCCCTACACACAGACACACACACACACACACACACACACACCACTCTGTCTCTCTCTCTGTCTCTCTTTCTCTCAAATATATAAATAAAAGAAAAAAACGTTTTTAAAAAAACTTTAAAGAGATACAGGTTGTTAACAACTGTGTTTGTATGTGGAATCGAACGTATTTCCCTAAAAGTTAGGTGCTTTTTAGTTGAGTAGCCATAGTGTGTAGAAGAGTGCACGGATGTTATAGATGCCTCTGGGCTGGAGGAGGAGTGCACAGAGAAAATCATCCAGGGATGTGTGGTTTGAAACTGGTGCTTATGCTGTTTTTCTGTTTTGAGGAGTGCTTTGTGTCAAAAACTATTTCTTCTACTTGTGAGCGTGAAGAGTTGCCTCTTGCTGGGCGTGGTGGCGTCGCCTTTAATCCCAGCACTCAGGAGGCAAAAAACCAAAAAACCAAAAAAAAAAAAAAAAAAGAGTTGACTCTTGGTTTTTCGAGGTAGGGTCTCACTCTAGCCCAGGCTGACCTGGAAGTCACTATGTAGTCTCAGGGTGGCCTTCAATTCATGGTGATCCTCTACCTCTGCCTCACGAGTGCTGGGATTAAAGGCCTGTGCCACCATACCTGGCTGAGTTGACCTTTTTTTGACAGGGTCTCTTATAACCCAGGTTGGCATTGAACTTGCTTTGTAATCAAAGAATGACCTTGAACTCCTGATCCAAGTGCTGGGGTGTCAGTTGACCTTCCTTGAAGTGGGTGCAAGGAGTCAGCAGCTGCCAGTGTTGCTGTGTTGGGTCCATCCGATGAAGTGCTTTCCTTCAGTGTAGGAGAGCTGTAGCAAGCATCTTTTGAGACAAGTTTTAAATAAATTATCATCATTTTATTTATTTATTTATTTAGGTTTTTTGAGGTGTAGGGCCTCACTATATCCGAGGCTGACCTGGAATTCACTATGTAGTCTCAGGGTGACCTTGAACTCACAGCGATCCTCCTACCTCTGCTCCCAAAGTGCTGGGATTAAAGGCATGCACTACCACACCTAGCTAAAGAAATTATTTATTTATTTGAGAGGAATAGACAGAGAGAGAAAGAGGCAGACAGAGAGAGAGAGAGAGAATGGGCGCGCCAGGGCCTCCAGTCACTGCAAATATACTCCAGACGCGTGCGCCTCCTTGTGAATCTGGCTAATGTGGGTCCTGGGGAATCGAGCCTTGAACTGGGGTCCTCAGGCTTCACAGGCAAGCGCTTAACCGCTAAGCCATCTCTCCAGCCCAAGAAATTATTTTTTATTGCATTGTATCTAAGAGTGTATTATGTCTGTGGGGTGTTCATGTGCCATGGCTTACATGAGGTGTGAGGACAGGCTTGGGTGTTCGTCTTTTCCCTCCTGGCTCTGCCACCATTGCCTTAAGTACATGCACCAGTTGCATCGGGCTTTCCACGTGGGTGCTGGGGAGTAGAACTGGCTGGCAGTCTCAAGCAAGTGCCCATAACTGCTAACCCATTCCTCTAGCCCCTATTACTAGTCTTTTAATTTAGCATGCAAAGTAATGGGCTTTATGACAGCATTTTCATATATGTGTCATAGTAGACTTTGTCCTCATTCATCCCCTTTACTCCTTAGTCCTCTTGTCCCCCCTCTACCTCCCATCCTCCTGTCTCTGCCTCCCACGTGCTAGGGTTGTAGGCACACACCACTGTAGGCATACACTGGCTTTTAGACATTCATCTTTGGCCCTCCTCCTAAACTTAAGCCTACACTAGTTGACAGGACCCAGTGGGAGATTGATGGTTGAAGAGGCAGTGAACCCCTGGATTTCGTTGGAAACATCCACTTGCACTACTTCAGTGACAGTGAACTGTTGGCGTCACCATTCCAACTTTCACACGGCCTGCTGCTTCTGCAGGTGTGTTACAGGGCAGACTTGCTCCACTCACATCCATCACACACTCTGGGAAAAAGACTTCCTGGCTTTTCTACCCACGTATCCTTCAAGCAGTGTCACCACAGGGCTCTCCTTGGCCTACCCTTTGCCTGAAACTTATGTGTTGCGTTTGGGTGTGCAGTCAGAGGGAGGCATGACTGGGAATATGACTGAGTTTCTTTATATGGTTTTAATTTCAGGTCTCATTGAATGTTACTTAGCCTCTAACAGTATTCGAGAAGCAATGGTAATGGCCAACAATGTTTACAAAACTCTAGGTGCAAATGCACAGACTCTTACCCTGCTAGCCACTGTTTGTCTGGAAGATCCAGTGACACAGGAGAAAGCCAAAACTCTGTTAGATAAAGCCCTGACCCAAAGGCCAGATTACATCAAGGCTGTGGTGAAGAAAGCAGAACTACTTAGTAAGTGTCTTATTTTCTGCCCAGTTCATTGTCATTGTTCATGAAATCTCCTCTCCAGGGGGCTTCCCGTACCCGCTACTCACAGATGACATGTGCCTTAGCATCAGGTTTGAGACTACTTGAACTCTTGAACTAGTTTTTATATAGCCAAATGAGGCTGGCTTAGACCTGTTTGGTTTAACTCAACCTGGCAAAATTGATTGTTAAGATGTTTAACTTGGTTTTATCTAGATTTAGTTGTTCTGAACTTGTTTGGACTAAATAGAACTGATTTTACTGAGTTTGAGCCACTAGGTCTTTTTTTGACTTTTAGCCTTGGGGCTCCCCCCTTTCATTCTTTCTCTGTTCTGATTTATTTATATGTTTATACTTAAGTAAATACACATGTCTAGGGCCCCAGTCTGGTGATGGGCGATGTCCATCTTGGTGGCAGAGTCCTAAGTCCATGCAGGATAATTGCATGTTGGAGGGTGATGGCATGTTTGGTTCTGATTTTTATTTACTTATTATTATTATTTTTTCTTTTGGTCGGGGGGGGGGGTGAGGTAGGTTCTTGCTCTAGCTCAGGCTGACCTGAAATTGACCTGTGTAGTCTCAGGGTGGCCTCGAACTCACAGGCGATCCTTCTACCTCTGCCTCCCAAGTGCTGGGATTAAAGGCGTGTGTCATTACACCCGCCTTTGTTCTTTTTTTTTTTTTTTTGGTTTTTCGAGGCAGGGTCTCACTCTAGCCCAGGCTGACCTGGAATTCACTATGGAGTCTCAGGGTGGCCTCAAACTCACGGCAATCCTCCTACCTCTGCCTCCCAAATGCTGGGATTAAAGGCGTGCACAACCACGCCCGGCTGTTTGTTCTGATTTTTAATGAACTCTTTGGACTAGTTGGTCAAATAACATGCAATCTGGCTTTTTATTTGGTTAAGGTTGAGTATATTTAACAAATCAGAACTCAGACTTCAGAATTCCTAATGAAAGAAGAATTCAGATGTACTTATTCTCACTTTTATTCCCTTGATGTCTACCAAGAAGTCAGAGATGTTAGCTGTTACTTTGTGAGCTGGGTATGTTTTCAGAATGTTGAAGTAGAAAACTGAGGATTGTCTTTCTCTTCAGGCAGAGAACAGAAATACGAAGACGGAATTGCTTTACTGAGGAACGCGCTGGCTAATCAGAGTGACTGTGTCCTGCATCGGATCCTAGGAGATTTCCTGGTTGCTGTCAATGAGTATCAGGAAGCAATGGACCAGTATAGTATAGCACTAAGGTAGGCACTCAGCCTCCCATGGGAAGGTCATGAGGGTAGAGGAGGCAGGTACCTTTGTAACAAAAGTTTTAGAAACATATATTAAAATAACAATAATAATACTATAATGGCAGGTTTAGTTGTGCATTGAATTGATGACTTCTAAGATTTTCCCTTAAATTTCTAAATTAAATATCAGGAACATTTTAGAACTGTCACTTATAAAATAGTCCACATTAGTGTAACATCCAAGTTCATTCATACAGATTTTCTGTCCTTGTCTACACGCACACATTTTTATAGGGTTTACCTTGTATATATTTTATATTCTGCTTTTTCAAATTAAAGATTGTGAATGCTTTCCTGTGCTGCTATCTGCTGTAATTAAGAGTTTGGGTTCTCAAGTTTGAATGTTACGTTCACCTCTGTCATCTTGGTTCACGGTTACTAACTGTTCCTTCTGTATCTACCTTATAGGTGTTAAAGAACTGAATGAGGATTTAAGGGGATTTGATGTGAAGGCCTTAGCACTATATATACTGATACATAGTAAATACTAAATAAACAGTGGTATTTGTACCACTTAATACGGAAGGGACTTTTTTTGAGGGTTGTCAGTGTCTGTAAGGTTATGATGAAGGTCTCATAGCCGTTCACTTGTCCAGGTAGTTGAATTGAGCAGCATCTCCGTGACCACTGTGGAGGTCACTGGATAGCACTTCTCTTAATGTGAGCCTGTGCTCAGTGCATTCATAACCTGTGTTAGAGGCTGAGTGGGGCCCTAGTAGGTGGGAACCCCAGGTGCAGGTATGAGCTGCATGGAAGGTTTTGGGGAAGAGATGGTACAAAACAACCATGTTTTTTGTTGTTCTTGTTTATTTTTGAGGTAGGCTCTCACTCTAGCCCAGGAACTCACTTAGAACTCACTCTGTGGTCCTAGGCTGGCCTCAAATTCACGGTGATCCTTCTACCTCTGCCTTCTGAGTGCTGCGGATGAGCATCACTGCCCCCAGAAAATAACCTTGTGTGTTTGTCTGTAGGTGCAGGATTCCAGAATAGGTCTTAGCTGCTTTTTGGAAGCACAGAAACAAGTGAGAAAGTAAAATACCAGACTTGGATTAGAGATAGGATGCCTGCTGCCTTGGCTGGTGGTCACAAAGACGATAGAAAAGATTGCTAAGGGCTGGAGTGTAGCTTACCTAGTGTGCTCAAAGCCTTAGATATTCTGTCTTCACTACTGCTTAAAAAAATGTCTATTAGGAGTCAAGTAACTGTTCTAGAGGCTCTGGACTGGACTTTCAGGATTTGGCACATGTAGTGACATTGCTGCTGAATGCAAAAGCCTCAGGCTGTGGCTCTAATGTGTGGGAGCTTACCAGTCTGTTCACAGTGGAGCAGGATGCCTTCGGTTAACAGCCCGTGTGCTGGCAGTTGTGTCATTAGAATAGGTAACAATTTTACCCACTGCACAGCACCTCTTCCTGTTGTTGTTGTTCTGTTTTTGTAGCTCCTAACTCCCCTCCTCTGTCTTTTTCTTCCTTTCTTCTTTCTTTTCCCCTCTCCCTTCTTTCCTTCCTTCCATGCATCCATGTTTTTGAGACAGGGTCTCACGTAACCTAGGCTTGCCTGGTACTCCTCCTCCCCTGCTTCCATTTGCTGCGATGTCTGATTACAGACTCCATACTTGCAAGAAATTGCAGTTGAATCTCTCTGTTGATGTTTGTTTGCCACATTTTCATTTGTGTTATCTGATAGCCAGCCTCCTCTAGCAGAGTGCTAGAGGAATAATAGGCATGGATTTATGGAGAAAAAACTCAAATTGAGAATTCTAAAAATTAGGAAGACGCCTTTTTTTTTCTTTTTGGTCTCTGATGGCAGTCTCCCTTGATCCAGCCTTGGAAGCCGAGTTCAGAAAGGCCAGGTTCTAGGTCTAGTGGTTGCTGTGAGTCTACATTTCACTGCCGGGCCAGCAGGGTATGAACCAGTCGGCAAGAAGGAAGGCAGATTCAGGCCTCTCCTTTCTTTTGTTGTCCCTTAGTTTGGACCCCAATGACCAGAAGTCTCTAGAAGGGATGCAGAAGATGGAAAAGGAAGAGAGTCCCACGGATGCCACTCAGGAGGAGGATGTGGACGACATGGAAGGGAGTGGGGAAGAAGGGGACCTGGAGGGCAGCGACAGTGAGGCAGCCCAGTGGGCTGACCAAGAGCAGTGGTTTGGCATGCAGTGAGGGGCACTGCCTGTTCCTCGCCCTTCCTCGACTGAAAGCTGCTCTCAGGACTTCTGTGCTCACAACAGGGCTCCCTGCATCTTGCCTTCCCTCGAGCTCCAGTTGGACTTCACTTGAGCTCGAGCCTGGCCAGCCTCCTGTGTCTGTCGTCCCCTGCTCCATCAGGGAGGACCAGGGCTCACTCGGAGCTTGCAGACTGACCGGCTCTCATGCAGCTTGTTTCAGATGTACCTGATTGCTAAATCCAAAGTATGGAGGAGTTTCTTCCCCACGTGTGTGGGTCTGAAGGAGTGACCTGCCCTCCCAGAGCAAGGATGCAGCACAGTGACTGGCCCCATGAAGAGCTTTCAAGTTCCTGGAAGTCGTCACCCTGGACCCTCACAGTCCCCAGTAACGTGCCTCTGCAGTGCAGTACCACTTCGTGCCTGCCATGCTACTGGTTTGCTGCACTGTTTTCGAGTTTCCTGAGCTGTCCCTGGGGTCAGCCGGAGACAATCTGAGGTGCGAGTGTGGTGCAGACATAACTGAGGAGCACCAGGACATTCGCTAATAAAACTTTGTACAGCATGGTATTGGGGTGGTCAGTATGGAAGCCTCTTCATAGACTTATTTGGGTCTCTTAATCAGAACACATTAATGAAGGCCAAGAGTGATTCACCCTAAACAGACTCCTTACCTCCCCAATCTCGGGCCAGGAGGTTAGACACCCTTGGGACCCTGGGCTGCTGCATCATTTCAGTATCAGTTAATAGCTTGCTGGATTCCATGTGGATCCTCTAGGCTCTTCACTGAGGCCCAGAGGTCAGGGTCTGCTTTCAGCATCGGCCCTGGGGACAACCTGGGTGAGTGCCACCCTGCGCTCAGGAACTGCACACCAGCCACCCACCCTCTCATCTGGGTTTCTGCAGCTGGAATGCCTTTCAGGATACAATCAAAGGTGCTATAAAATGTGAGCTTAAGCCTGATGTGATGTGCACTCCTTTAATCCCAGCACTCAGGAGGCAGAGGTAGGAGGATCATCATGAGTTCAAGGCCACCCTGAGACTACATAGTGAATTTCAGTTTTGCCTGGGCGTGAGTGAGAGTCTATCTCAAAAAGACAACAAAAAAATATAAAAAGCAATATGAGTTTAGGGGCTAGGGTGATGGTTCAGTTCTGGCTGCATAATCATGAGGGCTATGACGATGACTTCCCTTTATAAAAGCCAGGGGAGGGCTGGAGGGATGGCTTAGCAGTTAAAGCACTTGCCTGCAAAGCTAAAGGACCCAGGTTTGATTTCCCAGAACCCATGTAAGCCAGATGCACAAAGTGGCGCGTGCATCTGGAGTGAGTTTGCAGCGGCTGAAGGCCATGGCACGCCCAATATCTTTTTCCCTCTCTGCCTCTTTCTCTCTCAAAAATCAACTAAACTAAAATAATAATAATAATAATAATAATAATAAAAAGCCAGGAGCCAGGCATGGTGGCGCACGCCTTTAATCCCAGCTCTCGGGAGGCAGAGGTAGGAGGATCACCGTGAGTTTGAGGCCACCCTGAGACTCCATAGTGAATTCCAAGTCAGCCTGGGCTAGAGTGAGACCCTACCTCAAAAAAACAACAAAAAACTGGGGCGGTGGTGCATGGCATGGCTGTAACCTTAGCACTGAGCAAGTGGAGACAGAGGACCCTAAAACTTCCTGTCTAGTTTATCTGCACAAATCAGTGAGCTCCAGATTGAGGAAGGGACCCTGCCTTGGATAAGGTGCAGAGTGATGGAGGACACCTGACATCGACTTCTGGCTTCCACATGCACACACACAAGTGTGGTCACACAACTATGCCCCCCCAAAAAAATAAATTTTATATAGAAGGAAATGTTTATCTGAGTGTGCACAACAGTTTAGGAGCCCAGAACATGTGATCAGTGCAATTGCAGATGGCCAGGTATAAAAAACACCTGGAATCCCAGTTCTTGGGAGGCGCACGTAGGAGGATTGTAACATTCCAGGCCTCCAGGGCTGCATAATAAGGTCCTTTCTCAAAAAATAATAAAATGGTCCAATGATTGTGAAGGTGCCTCTCAGTGTACGTGGTTCGGAGCCCATGCTGCATCACTTTCCCTGAGCCACTTGGGGCTTGGGGCCACGTAGAGAGTGAGCACGCAGCTGGAGGAGACCTGCCCTGGCGGCCTTGGTGCTGTCCTGGCTCTGCTTGAAGTGGAGGAGAGACCCCTGTGCACCCACCCCATCCTCCTCGCCTGCTGCTTCATGTCAGGCTGGTTCCCACCAGATCTAAGTGGATCTGGACCACTGCTTTCCACTCCCGCCTTGTCATTCGAGGCTGTTGGGCCCCTCCATCCCAGCGTGTCCATCTGGGTCCCTCAAGGCCCTTTTCCAGCCTGTGGCTAAGGAAGGAAGGGACACAACAGCCATGTTAGAGAGGAGGGCTCGCTTGCTGGGAGACCAGGCTACATGGGGGTTGGGGGACTAGTCACCAGGGACCTAGTGGCATCTGGATCTCACATCCGTGGGGATGACTGAGGTGAGACCTGTCAGCCCCACTTTTCAGGGTTCCACATGGGTCTGTGAGTCTTGCTCCCACCTAGAGCTCCAGTGCCGGTGCAGCCTCAGTTTCCCCAGCTATCACTTGGACTGAGGATGGAGTGAGCTTTGAGGCTTTTTGCAGTGCTCTGAGTTTTGGGGAGATGGCAGCTGGTAGGTTGCTGGGGTCTGCAGCCCTGCCTCTCTCCACTTCTGAGCCCTTGCAGGTTCCAGGGGCCTGTCATGTGTGACCTACTCACAGGACAATGCCCCTACTATGATCCTTTGCTCAAGATGAGGCAGACTTCTGTCTACACAGCTTCCCTTTGAACATGGTTCTCCATGCTGCAGACGGCCCCTGGGGCATCTTCACTCACTTTGCCCCCTGACTTTCTATTCTTGGCAAGCTTTCCTGGACGAGGGAGGACTTGGGATCCCAGAAGCGGGAGGCCAGACCTCAGAAGGGCCCCAGGCTCCACTCCATAGCCACTTGGGGGTGGGAGGAACTGGCCTACACAGGGCTCACCTGGGCAGGCTGGGCAAGGCATGGAATCACTTCTGTCTGAAGAGCCTCACCTGCTGCTGACGATAAGTCAGCGAGTCCGTGGGGCCAGACTGGACCTGCACCTCGCTGCTCTCATCGCCACCAGTCCCTGGCACCAGGAAGCAGCCGTGGTAAGCGCCTTACTCCGATTTTCCACTTGCTGTAGGAGCCTCCCGCCCCCGGGGGTGCAGGTGGGGTCTCAGCCACCACCTCCCCTCTTGGCACAAAGGGCTACCTTCTGTCATTAAGCAGCCTCCAGGCCTAGGTCAGCAACCTGCCCTGGCCTCACCCGGACCCTCCAGGGCCTGAGTGTGAAACATGCCTGGACTGTTCCGGGAGGTGGCAGCACTGGCAGAGCAAAGCGTGAACTTTACAAACAGCATCCAGGATACAAACCCTACACACCAGCTTCCTTAGCAGCTATTAAAAGAAAAGGCTGGGCTGGAGAGATGGCTTGGCAGTTAAGGCACTTGCCTGCAAAGCCATAGGACCCAGGTTCCATTCCCCAGGACCCATGTAAGCCAGATGCACATGGGCGCATTCATCTGGAGTTCATTTGCAATGGCTGGAGGCCCTGGCATGCCCACTCTCTCTCTCTCTCTCCCCCTCCCCACCTATTTCTCTCTCAAATAAAGGGAAAAAAATTAAAAAAAAAAAAAAAAGGCCAGGCATGGTGGTGCACTTGAGAGACTGTAGTAGGAGGATCACTGAGTTGGAGGCTGCCCTGAGACTACATGGTGAATTCCAGGTCAGCCTGGGCTAGAGCGAGACCCTCCCTTGGGGGGAAAAAAAAGTTTCAACACTTTCCATCTCATCCATTCACTCATTCATCCATTCATCTCATCCATTCTCTCACTCCGGCTCATGGGTTGATGCCCTGAGAAGGAAAGCCGAGGCTCAGGCAGCTATACCTGCGTTCATACCCGCCAAAAGGTGGCCACACCCACGCGGTCCAGCCACACGGTGGAGGAGCATGCAGCCATAAAAGGGAAGTTGACAATAGTGAGTGAGTGCATCTAGAGAGTGCTATGCTACCAGGGTGTTTGCCTGCAGGGCCTGGCTGATTCCTCACATAAGGAAGGCCCATACACAATGGGGCATGTGTGTCGAGTTCACTTGCAGATGCAGAAGGCTATATACTGTTTCTTTTTGCCTCCCTTTCTCAAATACTTTTTTTTTTTTTTTTGGCCAGAGGTTGTGGCACACACTTTTAATCCCAGCATTTAGGAGACAGAGGTAGGAGGATTGTCATGCAAAGCCAGCCTGGGACTACAGAGTGAGATCCATGTCAGCTAGGGCTAAAGTGAGACCCTAACTTGAAAAAAACTAAAAAATATTTTCTTTTTTGTTTGTTTGAGGTGTAGGGTCTTGCCCAGGCCTAGAATTGACCTGGAATTAATCTTGGGCTGACCTCAAATTCAGTGATCCTCCTACCCACAGCCTCTCAAGTGCCGGTACCACCATGCATGGCAAAAAAAAAAAGCAGGTATGGTGGTACTCAAGGCCACCCTGAGACTACGTAGTGAATTCTGGGTCAGCCAGGCTAGAATGAGACCCTACCTCAATAAAAAACAAAACAAAGTAAAAAGACAAATTGTTAATGGTTCTGCTTATCTAAGGCACCTGGAGTAGTCAGACTTCTCAAGGTAGGATGGCTAGGGGTTGGAGAAATGGTTCTACCGTTAAAGAAAGGCACTTCTTACAAAGCCTACTGTCCTGGGTTTGATTCCACAGTATCCACATAAGCCAGATGCACATGCATCTGGAGTTTATTTGCAGTGGCTAGAGGCCCTGACATGCCCATTCTCTCAAATAATATATATATATATATATAAAGATGGAATGAAAACCAGGCGTGGTGGCGCACGCCTTTAATCCTAGCACTTGGGAGCCAGAGGTAGGAGAATTGCCATGAGTTCAAGGCCACCCTGAGACTACATAGTGAATTCCAGGTCAACCTGGACTAGAGCAAGACCCTACCTCAAAAAAAAAAAAAAAAAGAAGAAGAAAAAAGAAAAGAAAAGAAAAAGAAAAAAGATGGAATGACTAGAGGCTGGACAGGAGCCAGTGCCAGTGTATAAGTGGTGTGGAGTTTTAGCTGGCAATGTTTTAACAAGTTCTATTGCTGGCTGGTAATGGACATAGATAATGGAAATTCGTTTAATACTATTAAGTTGTACTTGGAAAAAATGCTTAAAGAAGTAAATTAGGGGCTGGAGAGATGGCTTAGCGGTTAAGCGCTTGCCTGTGAAGCCTAAGGACCCCTGGTTCGAGGCTCGATTCCCCAGGACCCACGTTAGCCAGATGCACAAGGGGGCGCACGCATCTGGAGTTCCGTTTGCAGTGGCTGGAAGCCCTGGCGCGCCCATTCTCTCTCTTGCTCTCTATCTGCCCCTTTCTCTCTGTCTGTCGCTCTCAAATAAATAAATAAAAATGAGCAAAAAAAAACTAAAAAAAAAAAAGAAGTAAATTAGAGCCGGGCGTGGTGGCTCACTCCTTTAATCCCAATGCTCAGGAGGCAGAGGTAGGAGGACTGACATGAGTTCAAGGCCACCCTGAAACTACAGAGTGAATTCCAGGTCAGCTCTGAGCTAGGGTGAGACACTACCTCAAAAAACAAAAAACCAAAAACAAAACAAAAAAAAAAGTGAATGGAATAAAATGAACTTGCCAGCTTCCCAGGGCCCTCCCAGAAAGAGCTGAGCTCGTGTGCATGTCACTCAGGCCTGCTGTCCTCTCCCTCAGACGTGTGGGCCCTCTGCCCTTCTCTCTTCCTTGTGCTTTGTTGTGACAAAAACCCATTCTACAGAAGGAGCGCTTTCTGTGGCCTTTCTGCTATTGCTGAGTTCTGCTTCCAGTCTGCTCTGTGTCACTGCTGTGACGAGTGTGCTTTCACCTATCTGTTCCCAGAACACACAAAGACCATGTTCTTTATTTATTTTAGTTTTTCTAGGTAGGGTCTCACTCTAGCCCAAACTGATCTGAATTCACTAGGTACCCTCAGGCTGGCCTCGGACTCACAGCGATCCTCCTTCCTCTGCCTCCCGAGTGTTGGGATTAAAACTGTGCACCACGACGCCCTTTGAAGATCCCATTCTCTGTGCCCGGTGTGTGCCAGGAGAGCTTCATGAATGCTGAGTTTCAGGTGACAGGCCAGAGGGCTGCCCACCTGCACCTTTGCTGACACAACCAATTTCACCTGCGAATTGACAGAAGTTGGTGCCATGGTTTTTTTTTTTGTTGTTTTTTTTGGGTGCTCTGGGCCTGGCGACCAGCCAGCCCTCTATGAAGTATCTCAGCCCCTGAGGTGGCACAGGATCGGCGGCACACAGCTCTACTGATGTGGCACAGCTCCATAGACCCTGTGCACAAGGAAATGTCACCTGGGTACCCTTGCTTTGTCACTGTGACCCTTGATCCTCGAGCTACACAATGCTTGCAGGCTGCCAGACAGCCTGGCCAGGGCAGTATTAACTGGATGCTGATTCCACTGGCCACTTACATCTTCGGGTGCCTGTCAGTAAACAGCCCTCTGGCGACCTTCTCTCCTTACAACATTTCCTTTTTTGGGCAAATTCCCAGCAGGAGATTGCAGAGGAAGAGCAGGATAATCTTGGGTAGAATCCTGGGCCAGCCCTGTTCTGTCATGGCCTATGCTAGCTGCCCCATATCCCCCAAGAGCGGTGGGGACACTGGGTAGGTTAAAGGTTTCATTCTTATAACTTTCTTAGTTTTAGGATTGGTGGAACCTAATGGTCAGCTAAGTGTGACAATATATTTCAAGAGCTTTACCTAAAAGCCAAGAGCCCATCTGTGGGCTTGAGGTTGCTCCCAGTCTTTGAAATGCCCACCACTCCTCACTGGAATTGGTTCCTGGCAGTGGCTCTGCCGAAGCCCTGAAGGCCTCCACTTCTGCTTTCTCATGTTTTGAGGGAGGGTCAAGGCGCTTCTTGCTTGGCTCTGGTTTGGGGACTTGTTCCCTGGGCTGAAGGCAGACCGACCTGCCTGAAGGCTGAGTGACTGCTTGATGTGTATGTGTGTGTATGGGGGGGAGGTGCTGACTACTGTGGGTCCTTCAGCGTCCCTCATCCCACTGAAAAAACTTCTTCCTACCACAAGGTCACAGACTCACAGCCTGGTACAGCCTCCCTGTGCCTTTGGACCCTTGCCTTGGGATGTAGATTGCTGCGCTAGTGCATGTATGTGCCTGGGTCCTTTTTGGTCTCAGTGTTCCTGTGGGGAGGATAACCCTCTTGCTACTGGTTTGGCAGATCAGGCCACAGACAGCAGGGATTTGGCCCAGGAATTGTGTGGGAGTCAAGGTGAGCAGAGGTCTGTCCTGAGAGACCCCTGCTGTGCAGACTGGGTGGTGTTGGGTGGTATTTGGACAAGCCCTTCCTCTTTTAGTTTTGTTTCCCCAAAGTGGGGTCTCCCTTTAGCCCAGGCTGACCTGGAATTCACTATGTAGTCTCTGGTTGGTCTCGAACTTACAATGATCTTCCTACCTTTGCTTCCTGAGTGCTGGTACTAAAGGCATGCGCCACCACGCCTAGCTCAGAATTCAAGGTCTGAGAGGCTAGTTGGCTTTTGTTTTGTTTTTCAAGGTAGGGTCTTGCTGTAGCCCAGGCTGACCTGGAATATACTATGTAGTTTCAGGCTGGCCTTGAACTCATAGTGACACTCTTACCCTCTGCCTCTTAAGTGCTGGGATTAAAGGCATGCGCCACCATGCCTGGCCCTCCATCTTGTCTGAATGAGCAAAATGCCTGCTTTCTCCAATATGGAGGGAGGCTGAGTAGGCTACTCCTGAGCTCAAGGCCATGGAGACCTCTGTAGACCCAGGAGAGCCCTGTCTGTGGGTCCAGATTAAGAGCTAGACAGGAGCTGGGCGTGGTGGCGCACACTTTTAATCCCAACACTCGAGAGGCAGACATAGGAGGATCACCATAAATTCAAGGCCACCCTGAGACTACATGCTGAATTCCAGGTCAGCCTGGGCTAGAGCGAGACCCTACCTCGAAACACCCCCCCACAAAAAAAGCTAGACAGGGCTGGAAAGATGGCTTAGTTTAAGGTGCTTACCTGCAAAGCCTAAGGACCAGGTCCCACATAAACCAGATACACAAGGTGGCACATGTGTTTGGAGTTCATTTGCAGTGGCTGAATGCTTTGGTGTGCCCATTCCCTCTCTCTTACTCTCTCTATGCCTCTTTCTCTCACCCTTTCAAATAAATAAAATGAATTAAAAAAAAAAAAAAAAAAAAGCTAGCCAGGCATGGTGGCGCACACCTTTAATCCCTGCACTGAGGAGGCAGAGGTAGGAGGATCACCATGAGTGCAAGGCCATCCTGAGACTACAGAGTGAATTCCAGGTCAGCCCGGCTAGTGAGAAACCCTACCTTGAAAAACCAAAAAAGAAAAAAAAAAAAAAAAAAAAAGCTAGACAAGTGTTTATTCTTTATGTGAAAAATAAAGCCAGATGACATGGCTGTAATCAATCCCAGCACTTGGGAGGATCAGGAGTTCAAGTTCATCCTTGGCTATTTACCAATTCAAGGCCATTTGGGGCTACAAGGAGTGTCTGGATTTTTTTGTTTGTTTGTTTGTTTTGATTTTTGGTTTTTCGAGGGAGGGTCTTGCTATACCCCAGGCTGACCTGCAATTCACTATGTAGTTTCAGTGTGGCCTTGAACTCACAGCGATCCTCCTACTTCTGCCTCCCAAATGCTGGGATTGCAAGCATGAGCCACTGTGTCCAGCTAAGCAGTGTCTTTTAAATAAAGTAGTAAGGGCTAAGGGATGGGATACCTTCCAGTGAGGTTTTGGCCAGGGAGGTCCCAGATGCCCCCAAAACATTGCCGAGACCCTTGGTTTCCCACCAGGAATAGATGGTAAGACCCTATTGTTGAAGACTCCACATACTTGGGCTGCAAGACCACTGAAAAATCCTGCTGGAACTGAGCTGATAACCTCTTCCATGTAGACCAGCTGACAGAAAGCCAGACAAAGCCATGCTGCACACAGTTCAATGGGAGAGAGAGAAATCACTAGTGAAGATACTCAACAGTGGACACTGCAAGCCTTATATTTGGCCAGCCAGACCAAATGAGCAATAGTGGCATGTCTATCATAGTGTAAACCAACTGCCCTCTAATTGGACTGGAGGGTGTGCCAGGGCTTCCAGCCACTGCAAACAAACTCTAGATGCATGCACAAGGTGCAGTGTCCACTGTTGAGTTTCTTCACTGGTGATATCTCTTTCTCCCATTGAACTGCATGTAGAATGGCTTCTTCCAGCTTTCTGTCAGCTGGTCTACATGGAGGAGGTTATCAGCTCAGTTCCAGCAGGACCATGGGATATTTTTTATAATCGTGGAAGATGTTAATAAAAATTTGAAGAAAGCCAGGCGTGGTGGTGCATAGTGAATTTCAGGTCAGCCTGGGCTAGAGTGAGACCCTACCTGGAAAAAAAGAAAAAGAAAAACAAAAATTTGAAGAAAAAAATGTTTTAATTAATAAATTAACAAGTAAAGCTTAGGGCTGGAGTGTAGTGGTGGTAGAGTTCATACTTAGCATGCATGAGTCCCTGGGTTTCATCTCTAGCATGCAAACACAACAAACTACACTATGGCCCAAGTGTGGAAAGAAACCCTGACTCCGTGTATGTGCCCCACATGCTCAGCCCAGGCCCTGCTCTGTCCCTGAAATAGGTAGACGCTATTCTGAATTTTTGTTTGTTTTTGAGGTAGGGTTACACTGTAGCCAGGCTTGACCTGGAATTAGTCTCAGGGTGGCCTCAAACTCACGGCAATCCTCCTACCTCTGCCTCCCAAGTGCTGGGATTAAAGGCATGTGCCACCATGTCTGGCTCTGAATCTGAATTTTTGTTTGGTTTGGTTTTCGAGGTAGGGTCTTGCTCTAGCCTAGGCTGACCTGAAATTCACTATGTAGTCTCAGGGTGGCCTCAAACTCACAGTGATCCTCCTACTTCTGCCTCCTGATTGCTGGGATTAAAAGTGTGCACCACCACACCAGGCTCTGACTTTCATTTTCTTCTTCTTCTTCTTTTTTTTTTTTTTTTTTTTTTTTTGGTTTTTCAAGATAGAGTTTTGCTCTAGCCCAGGCTAACCTGGAATTCACTATGTAGTCTCAAGGTGGCCTCAAACTCATGGCAATTCTACCTCTGCCTCCTGAGTGCTGGGATTAAAGGCATGTGCCACCATGCCTGGCTAAATTTCATTTTTTAAATACTTATCAATTAACGAGAGGGAGGGAGAGGATGGGCATGCCAGTGTTTCTAGCCGCTGCAAACAAACTCCAGACACATGAGCCACCTTGTACATCTGGCTTAAGTGGGTTCTGGGGAACCAATCTCCCATTGAACTGGGTCCTTAGGCTTTTGTACTTACTGTATTTTCTTACCCTGGAAGTTCTGTGAACTTTGCATAAATAATGGCCTCATTTTCCTCACTTGTGAGATATTGTCATCATTTCTTTGTTTTACCTTGTTCTCATCCTAGACATTTACTTTATTTATTTATTTTTGCTTTCATGTAATGTAATGTGGTGTGTGTGTGTGGTGCATGCACACTTATGCCCATGCAGTGCTCCATGCACTTGCCTGCAGTGGCTGATCTGGAATTCACTATGTAGTCTCAGGGTGGCTTCAAGCTCATGGTGGGCAGTCCTCCTACCTCTGCCTCCCAAATGCTGGGATTAAAGGTGTGTGCCACCAAGCCCAGTTGGTATTAATTTTGATGGAGAAGCAACCAATTTGTACTCAGCCAGCAGCAGTATGAGTCTCCTCTCCTTCCTGCCTCACTATGTAGTCATGTAGTCTCAGGGTGGCGATCCTCCTCCCTCTGCCTCCTGAGTGCTGGGACTAAAGGTGTGCGCCACCACACCTGGCTATTGGTCCTGTTAGGAGTGTGTTGATTCTTGCACTTATGGTATTCTATTTTATAAATTCTAGAATATTCTTAGCCGTTATCTCTTCAAATAAGTCTCAGAAGCCAGGTATGGTGGTGCACACTTTAATCCCAGCACTCAGGAGGCAGAGGGAGGAGGATCATTGTGAGTTTCGAGGCTACCCTGAGAATAGTGGATTTTCAGGTCAGGTCAGCCAGAGCTAGAGCAAGACCCTGCCTCAAAAAAAAAAAAAAAAAAAAAAAAAAAGTCTCAGACTCTATTATGAAGTGACAAGGCAATATTTGATGTCACCTCTCACAGTTAGCCTCCAGGTATCAGAACCTGTCTCCTGTATTTTCCAGAGTTCTGCCCCCGCCTCCCCCCACCCTGCTGTGTCCTGGTTGATTTCTCACTTTCACTTACTGGTGTTGTCATGTGTGATGCCACTTCTGCCCATCAAGTGTGTGGTTTTGGTGACCTTTTCTCACACACTCCTTGTTTTTGATGATGTTGAGGTTTAAGGAACACTGGCCAGGGGTTTTTCTTCTAGACCTTGTCAGATGTTTTTCCTGATAATAGTCCAAGGTGAAGTGCTCTGAGAGGACCAGAGGGGGAATGCCTGCCTCAGGATGACGCACCCTGGCCCAGGCAGTGTTTAACCTGGGTGGCCTGGCTGAGGTAGTGTCTGTCTGTCCTTTGTGAAGCTGTCTTCCCCATCCACCACGGGGCTTTCTCTGGGAGAAGCTCAGCCCATAGGGCCGAAGTGGGGCATACCTCCCCTCCCTGGGGAATTCTGCAGGGAGAATTGCTGCTACTGTTCCTAGTGCTACAACGTCAGTCCCAGCTGTGGATGTCGATTCCATACTTAGAGCTGTACGCCAGTCCCACCGGCTTTTGTTGCTCAGTTGTCTCAGCTTTTTGCTGGCCTTCTCCCTGCTGCTTCTGGAACTTGGCTCCTGCCACCTCTATCCCAGTCTTGTTATTCCCCACAACCATCACTATGAGAAGTGGTATATTAGTTTTTATTTTCCTTTCTAGTTTGGCTTTTTATTTATTTATTTTGGTTTTTCAAGGTAGGATCTTCCTCTGTGTGGGATGAAGGATGTGTGCCACCACACTCAACTCTAGTATAGGCTTTAAAAAAAAATTTTTTTTTTTTTTTTTTTTTTTTTTTGAGCCGGGCATGGTGGCACATACCTTTAATCCCAGCACTTGGAGGCAGAGGTAGGAAGATTGCCATGTGTTTGAGGACACCCTGAGACTACATAGTGAATTCCAGGTCAGCCTGAGCTATAGTGAACCCTTACCTTGAAAAACAAAGTTTTTTTTTTTTTTTTTAATATTAGAAGAGAGAAAGAGGCAGCTAGAGACAGAATGGGCACACCAGGGCCTTCAGCCACTGCAAATGAACTCCAGGCTCATGTGCCACCTTGTGTATCTGGCTTATGTGGGTCCTGGGGAATCAAACCTGGGTTCTTTGGCTTTGCAGGCAAGCGCCTTAATGGCTAACCCTTCCCTCCAGCCCTCTAGTTTGGCTTTTTGATGCAGGGTCTCATTCTATAACCAAAGATGGCCTGAAATTTGTGATCCTACTGCCTTTTCTGTGTGAGTGCTAGGATTACAGATGTGGGCCACCAAATTGGGCTCCCTCTGAGTGGTGGGCTAATATGTGTACTTGGCTGATCTGCATGGGATTAGTTCCTAGGCAGTATGTCTTAGCTGTACCACTCACCATTCATTTTGAACATGCGGGTCTGCCTTGTCTTTCAAGGACTGTATGATACTGTTCACTGCTCTAGACATTGCCTATTAATGGCAGCCAGATTATTTTCAATCTTTTTGTTTTTGATTTTTCTTTTCTTTTTTCCCCGATGTACGGTCTCTCTCAGGTCCTGGCTGACCTGGAATTAACTATGTAGTCTCTCATGGTGGCCTCAAACTCACTGGCGATCCTACCTCTACCTCCCAAGTGCTGAGATTAAAGACAATTAAATTTAACTAAAGACAGTTTTCCAATTTTTTGCAAGCAGCCATGTGTAGAGATTACATGAACACATGGGGGAACTTAATAATATGGTATGGATGTTTAAAAAATAGAAGACTGGGGCTGGAGGGGTGTCTTAGTGGTTAAGGTGTATGCCTGCAAAGCCAAAGGACCCTGGTTCGATTCCCCAGGACCCACGTTAGCCAGATACACAAGGGGGCACATGTGTTGGCTTGTTTGCAGTGGCTGGAGGACCTGGCGTGCCCATTATCTCTCTCTCCCTCCCACTCTTTCTCTGTCAAATAAATAAAAACATTTTTAAAAAAATATTTCGCCGGGCGTGGTGGCGCACGCCTTTAATCCCAGCACGCGGGAGGCAGAGGTAGGAGGATCGCCATGAGTTCGAGGCCACCCTGAGACTCCATAGTGAATTCCAGGTCAGCCTGGGCTAGAGTGAAACCCTATCTCAAAAAGTAAAAAAAAAAAAAAAAAAAAAAAAAAAAAAAAAAAAAAATTAAAAAAAATAGAAGACTGCTGGGCATGGTAGCTGATGCCTTTTATCCCAGCACTCGGGAAGCGGAGGTAGGAGGATTGCTGTGAGTTTGAGGACACCCTGAGAGTACATAGTAAATTCCAGGTCAGCCTGAGCTTAGCAGTTAAGGCACTTGCCTGCAAAACCTAAGGACTCATGTTTGACTCTCCAGGTCCCACATAAGCCAGATGCACAAGGTGACGCAAGTGCGCAAGGTCACACATGTGCACAATGTAGCACTAGGAATTGGATTACAGTGGCTGGAGGCTCTGATGTGTCAATTTTCTCTCTTGCATTAAAAAAAAAAAAGCCAGCTGGGCGTGGTGGTGCATGCCTTTAATCCCAGCACTTGGGAGGCAGAGGTAGGAGGAACTCCGTGAGTTCGTGGCCACCCTGAGACTACATAGTGAATTCCAGGTCAGCCTGGACTAGAGTGAGACCCTACCTCAACAAACAAACAAACAAACAAATTTAAAAAAAGTATGAGATAGAGGCTGAAAAAGGTCGAGTATGGGCCCACTTGCTACTGCAAATAAACTCCAGACACGATACACTTTGTGCATCTGGCTTTATGTGGGTACTGGGAAATTAAATCCAGGCCAGTAGGTTTTACAAGCGAACACCTTTAACGGTTGAGCCATCTCCCGAGGCAAGTGTAGAAGTTTTTTAAAAAATTTATTTATTGATTTGAGAGAGAGAAATAGGCAGGTAGAGAGAGAATGGGCGGGCCAGGGCCTCCAGACACATGCGTTCCCTTGCGCATCTGGTTTATGTGGGTCCTGGGGAATCGAACCTGGGCCCTTTGGCTTTGCAGGCAAACACCTTAACCATTAAGCATCTCTCCAGCCGAATTTTGTATTTTTATTTGGATAATTTTTCATCTTCATGACAAAGCTTCATGACATGTTTAGAGACTTTCCATCTGTTTTCTCCTAGCTCTGAAATCAACCATGACAAAAAATAGCCTTAAGGGGCTGGGGATTGTGACTAAGTGGTAGAACACTGACTTAGCTCTTGTGGGTTCCATCTCCAGCACTGCAAAACAGACGTAAACCTCAGACAGAACACCTGTGTGCCACCACCACCACCACCACCACATTATGGATATAGCTGGGGCCACTGTGTTTTTCTGGAGTTGCTCATCCCTGTCTGCTGTCCACAAACCCATTGCTGATGTTTGCTACTAGTTCAGATTTACCTCCTGGCATAGGTATGTTATCTGGGCAGCCAGGCGTGGGCTTGTGGACTGAGACTATTGTGTGGTGCTGTGAGAACGTCACACGTAAGCCGGGCGTGGTGGTGCACGCCTTTAGTCCTAGCACTTGGGAGGCAGACATAGAAGATTGCCATGAGTCTGAGGCCAGCCTGGGACTACATAGTGAATTCCAGGTCAGCCTGGGCTTGAGCGAGAGCAAAAATGAAGGAAAAGGTGGAAGGCAGCTGGGCATGGTGGTGCACGCCAGTTAATCCCAGCTCTTGGAAGCAGAGTGAGACCCTACCTCGAAAAACAAACAAAAACTGCTACTTGTAAACATTACATCCTGCTGCGTGATGGGCCCACTGCATCTGCCAGCTGTCTCATTCTGACTTGAATGTTCAAATATTTAAGTGTTGTGTGAGTGGCCCCCCCCCCCCCCCCCCCGCCACCATGTGAGCCTGGAGTAGACCCGCTGGGTCACATGGTCAGCATGTGTTTGTTTCCAAGGTGGTAATAACCCAGTTACTTTCCTGAGAGTCTGTCACTGAATACAACCCCCTCCCCATCATGCGTATTACAAAACCTAACTGTAGTTAACTGATGGACACAAAATGCTATTTTGAATTTGTGTGAGTGCAGACACACATGGAGGTCAGAGGGGAGCATGTTCGAGTCTCCAGCTCAGGCTGACCTGGAATCCACTATGTAGTCTCAGGGTGGCCTTGAACTCACAGGTGTTCCTCCTGCCCACCACGCCCAGCTAAGTTTTTTTTTTTTTGGGGGGGGGAGGGGTTGTATTCACATTTTTATTGGGGACACAGGGTGGAGGGCCTCCTCCATCAGAATAAGTGTCCACAGATTCTTCATCCAGTCCAGGCTGGGGGCCCAGGGGTGACTGGGCATGTCGGGCATATTCCCATTATCTTGGAGGGGCACTGAGTAGTTGTAGGGTGTGGCCTCATTGATCATGATGGCATACTTGGTATAAGGGCTGAATATGGGCAGGAGCATGGAAATATCTCTGGGCATGTCTTCAAGGAATTCTTGATACTATGTTGAAGCAAGAAGACCCACTCTTAAGTGGGCCATGCCAGTCCATGAGCAGGCATCCTGGACCACATAAACAGGAGACAGCTTGCGGGTACAGTGGCTCACACCCGGCACCGCAATCGAGGTGGCCCTGAGACGAGACCTGCGATGGTGAAGGACACCACCAGTGTGGGCTCCTTGCCCCACATATTCTTGAAGGTGGAAAGACCACCTTCTTCAACAGTGTGGTTTCATTGGCACTCATGGTTACATTAAGTGCTCCATAAGCCACTGAACCCATTTTTCTTTTGGGGCATCTAGTTTGTTTCTATAAGGTCATGTAGGCACGTGCCTTAACTATGAGCCATCTCTCCAGTCCTGAAGTGTGAATCTTAAATGCTTCCAAGCTGTTTGCTCTCATTACTGAAGCTACTATGGATTCAGCTTATCATCTGGCTTACAGAATCCCCGTTGTCCTTGCATGCTAGTACTTAAGTGGTAAAAGAACTAGAAAGCAGAGCAAAGCCCCATCCCAGGCAAACAAGCATCAGGTAGATAACCATTATGTTTGAATTCCAGGATCGGCTCTTAAACCCTGTCAATAAGCAAGCAGCAGCATTTCCCCCTCTGCATCTCGTCAGCCATCTCAGTTACTGGTTGTCAGGTCTTCCCAGGCTGCCGTGTGTGCAGCATTAGCATTCTTGGAGTTAGACGTGCTACTGTTGCATCACGAGGTCCTAGTGTTAGTTTGCTTAGTGCTCAGGGAGGCTTGTTTTCTGAAGACCTACTGGTGTGATGTGTCTCACAGGAGTGAGCTCTGCTCTGCTCTCCCACAGCCAGTGCTCATCAGCCCTCACCCCCACCTTCCTTTGATCCAGCCAACACCACACTGACAATTTACTGTAGAATAGATTTATTTACCTGAAACCATGTCTGTGCAATGCTTGTTATCAGCACAGAAAGGAACAAACTGATCTCTATTTACAGTCTACAGCCAACATGCGCTGTGATAAATTGACGCTGAGCATTTTATTAAGGTAAATGCATCACAATGTTTGTATTGCACCAACATCTGTCTACTACTTCTGATTTCATTAAATAAGTTACATTTAACAAAGTGTGAAATAGCTGTCTGCACACTCAAGAAAACAATTGAAGTTACGAACTTGAGGCCTACATTTTAACTGTTCAACACTTGTAGTGTTTTTAATGATTTATAAATAAGCAAACTGTACAGGGCCAATTAAAAAGTAGCATGTTTCAATGTCACTGTAGAGCAATCTGGCTTCGTACAACTGAAGGCATGCATTACAATCATACATTCACAGAGGCTATGACAATTTCACCACAGAGAAATGTGGACACTTGGCTGATGGCTTCTAGATTCTCGGATAAGGTTTCGGAACCTCACTATTGCAGCAAGGAAACCAAACTTCTCTGGGGAGGCTTTGTGATTCATTAAGGTAACTTGTACATTTAATTATTACTTTGATTTAAAAACTTAAAAAAAAACCCCATTGGTAGTACACATTTCCTCCACATTACACACAATGAGTTGGGAACTTTTCCTATTTTTCTTTTTCCCAAACACCAGTCATGCAGAGGGTTGGTAGATGTGTTGCTAAGAACGCACATGCACGCAACCGAACACCCTTACATTTCTGCAAAATGGTTTAGGAAGCGGTTACTCCAGTATTGCTGAAAAGGAAAGAGAGAGGAAGTCAGGTTCATAAACTCAGGGAGGAAATGTTAGAAGAACTTTCTACAACCCAGACCAACAGTGACAGGTGGAAAGGAATCACGAGCTTGCTCAAGACTGTTCCTAAGGCTTGGTAACTGCCTTTGTGCCAACTGCCTGGCTCACAAGAAAGTTCTCTAAGGCAGAATCGTAAATGTTTCAGGTGTGAGGGCAGTGACAGCAATCAGGGAAGGGAAGGTCTTGGTGAGCCATGCAGAGGTGAGGCAGGTGTTGCAGGAGTGAGCAGTATGGCACTGGCGCAAGGCCTTCCTGCTCCCTCCCCATCCTTCATGGTGGCCAGTCCTGGACTATAGAGGCCCAGCTCTGACCACAAGGCAGACTGCACTTAAAGGCCAAGGACAACTGTGCCTCTTGGCATGCTGCTGCTCAGCACTGAGCCAATGCTGTGATCCTGGACTTTCCTGAGGTTTGCCCATAACTAGTGGGCTGAGGTCTAGTTTGGCGGCATGGTAGCAGCTGCTAGGAGGGGGTGGTCAGTTGCCTCGGCCTTGGTAGCTCACTTAGTAGGATGTCAGGTTGGACCCAGGGCAGGTTTTCCATTCAAGAAAAACTCAAGGCTGAGTTTCAGATTAGGTTGCCTTCATGGCACCGCCTCTCTCCACTTACTGCTGTCTCTACAAGGGTGCTGGGTAAGCGTTACAGAGGCCTGTGGCTGGGATGTGCTTGAGGCCATGCTGCTGGTCATTGTGGGCTGACTCAACTGAAGGGGAAAAGGGGCTGACATGTTTTCAGCTGGCCTACCTGGCCCACTCTAGCTGTTGGGGCTGACAAAACTGGAGGCCCAAAATAAGCCTCTATGGCCTGAAAGGCCATGAGGTTGACAATCTGTAAGGCTGCAGCTGGCCCAGGACCACCCCTTTATCTCAAATGACCATTAGTCAGTAAAGGCTAATTGGTCAGTTCCTTTTACTCTACTCTATGGCATCATCTAGCACTCTGATCCTTATTCTGGTCTGTTGACATGCACCTTTGAGCTTAACTCACTCAAATATTTAGTTTCACGCCTTATGACATCCTAAAATGGCAAAGCCCACCCCACTCTGACCAGCAAGCCCAACCAGACTGTTGTCTGTTAGCTGCTGTCTTCCACTTCCAGTCCCTTGCAGTTTCAGTCTCTAAATCTGGCGCCTTCTCCTACCTGATACTTGCAACCACAGGAGGGCAAGCCTCATACTAGCTGATGGTTAGGCTTGGGGACCAAGCAGAGCCATGCCCTAGAAACTGCTTTAACACATCCTGAGATGGAGTTCCAGCCACAAAAGACATGACCCAGAAAACAGAAAAAAGTGGCCTACTTAGGGCAAATCTTTGGATGCCTGAGCTTTCCAGCTTTCCTGGGGTGAGATGACTTCCTGCAGCTGGTAAAGATCCCAAGCCTGTGACATGTTTTTGGGAGGTCTCAGTTTGGTACCAGAGGTGGCAAAGCTCCCTTAGCCCGTGGGTCAAGCAAACCCCAAGTCTTCCCCCTCACCACCCTGTCTGGCATTGGTCCTTCCCACAACTCCAGTGTGGAGTCTACAGGTGTTTCCACCTGGCACCTGACACTCCCTGTTTCCTAGGGGGGTAGGTGGCCTGATGGGCACAGCCACCCCTTCAGTGTGCAAAGGAGCCAGGCAGCACATTAGCCGCAGAGGCCATCTCATCCAGTGGCATTATCTTTACAAAGGCTAAACCATCCCAACTCTAGGGAGAAAGATACTCACATTAGTTGATGGATGTTGGAAGGCATTGGAGGAAAACACCACAGTTAGGACTGTTAATGACTCACACTGCCGTTAAGACTGATCTTGAACATGCGCAAACGTTCATGAGTCATGATGGTGGTGGTTAGTGCCACATTCAAATAAAAATATTTCTATACAATATGTTCATTTGGTAATGTGCTATTTACAGATTTTACAAAACACACGCACGCACACACACACGCGCGCACACACACACACTCGCTTGCCCTTACATTCCTTACATGAGGCTACAAACATCAGGCCAGCAGAAACTTGCATAAATGTATATCACAGATGACAATTCGGGCCTACATATTAAAAACAAAGTCTCCATGACTACTACCTATGCAGCAGAACAGGACCCCTTCTCCCCTCAGGAACAGGAAACTAAGGTTCTAGCTAAGAACTTTAAGAGAAAGTTGGACTGATTATTGAATAGTTCAGGGTAAGCCACTTAAGAACAAGACAGTTATTATTTTTCTCTGTCCATTTAAAATGTTTTATTTTTCTTTTTGAACTCTAGAGTGTGAAGTGCCACTGAAAATAGGCAATGTTGGCAAAACAATGTCTGTTACAATAAAATACATTAGACATTTAAATAAATAACTTTAAAAACTAAGTGAAGGGACAGAAACCCAGTCGTTTGAATCTGGAACAATGTTTTCTGCACAAGCGAGAACAGGC
This sequence comes from Dipus sagitta, assembly GCA_036346955.1. Taxonomy (NCBI): domain Eukaryota; kingdom Metazoa; phylum Chordata; class Mammalia; order Rodentia; family Dipodidae; genus Dipus; species Dipus sagitta. Next base: position 25,585,861 of record CM070782.1, read on the forward strand.
ATACCTCTTGTGAAGGCGGATGTAAACAGAACCATCAAACCTACAGAAGCAGCCGAGCGGGCCAGGGTGGGCTGGGGGTGAAGAAAGGCTGAGGGTGCAGGAAGTGGCAAACCAAAAAATACTGACTGAGGTAGCAGGACTCTGCTCAGTGCAGAAAAATTGGCTTATGAATAAAAATTAGACGGTGATATCAAATTAAATCCAGATAATCATGCAAAAGACACAATACATGCTACTTAGTTTTTTTCTTTTTAAAACCACACACATTCATTTCCTAAAGTCTGCTGCCAATTAATTTGCTGACAATGTCTGCTGGCTCAACTATTTTGTACAAGGATGAGTATTAAACAGAACACTGTACATGCTTTTTCATCTACAAAAAAATATCTGCATAAAATAGTGTTAGTTCTCTGTACATGTCATGGACACTTTAATTATGTGTATAAAAAAGGAAAATCTTGTCCCACTGGAGTCAGAAAAAGCAAAACAAAATCTAGAGTATGAAACCTCCTTCACCAGCCAGTATGTTCATGTGAAAATTCAGCAGAAATAGACAGTTGCTTTAAACAATAAAAAGTTAATTGATTAAGTTAACCATCTTCTGTATGTAGCGCTGTCAGTCAAGACCAGAACATATCACTAAAGTTAGTGTCTGTGCTGTAGACCCAGACCACCAGGGGCATTATGAGTAGCACAAACGGCCAGGAAATGCCATCGGTGCATGCCGACAACGAGCAGGATTTGGTGGCAGGCTGCACACACTCTTTACCAGGTTCCAGATAGTTGCGGGCCACAAATTTGAGTGTCTCATCCATGAGAATCACAGGCAAAGACATTTTCAGCACCATCAGCCACTGGGTAAGATTCAGCGGTGTGATCTGGAAGATAAGCTGAGACAAACAAGACCCCCATCAAGTTTTTACACCTGCCACAGGGGAGGGCACCAGCCCCCACCCCAGGCCCCTCGATGACTCACTGGCAAGGGTTCCACGTAAAGGATCAGGAAATGGAGAGACATGGACAGGCAGATGGAGCCCACGAGCCAGATATTCTCCCATGGGGGCATCCTCATCAAGGACTGGTTTTCAGACAGGCTGCAGGCAAAGGGAAGGGAGGTGAACCACTAGAGGCAAAGACAGACAGGCTAGACTATCTTCAGTAGGGCACCATCCACTGACCTAATTTTAGGGACTAGCCAAGTTAAGGAAGAAAGAATGGTCAGATGTAGGGCAAACTGTTTTCTATCTAGGCTTCAGCACAGCAGATCCCATTTTGGCAGGCTCAACGCTGCTCTCAATTGCCATGGACATTCAGGCTACTTAGAAATTTCCATTTTTGTCAGTGGCTTAATTGGATGATAACACTTGTCTCAAAGCTAATGAGCAAGAGCTCCATCCCTGTGGGTATTGGGACACATGGGTACTGATGGTCCTATTTTTGCCTACCATTGTTTCTGTTCAAGGAACTCGTGGCTAAGGACTCCCACTGCTTCCGGGGGTGGGGGTAGGGGTGGGGTTGACAACAGTTCTCAAAACTGGTGCTGCTTGTTCTTTTTTTCTGTGGGAAGGAAAAGCTTTCCTGTGACCCTCCATCAACCATGGCCCTCTTGATCCGAGGCCCTGGTGTCCAAGCCTCAGGCCTGCTGTAAGACTCACTAACCTGTTGAGGGCGTTACACATCTCTATGGTTACTAGAACAGAAAGCGCCATTGTCATGGGGTACGGGGACTCAAAAATTGCACAATCCACTCCTTCAAAGTCCGGGTTGTCATCTTTACACTGAAGGAAATGACTCTGCAACACAAGTCCAATCACATTCCTCATCAGCCAAGTAAATCCAGGCACCAGCTCCACCCCTAGGCCAGCCCCCAGGATGCAGCTAACCCAGGCCTTAAGGATCATCTCACATGCAGCCGCTTGATTATTTGAACCTTAAGATGATCCAAACCCTACAGGTTCACACATTTTGTGTCTACTGCAGAGAAAGTCAGGTAGACAAATACCAATTGGTAGAAGGACACTCTTGGACCTCCATCGGCAGCGATGAACCACCAAGCAGCAGCACCCACGGTAGCAGCGCCAACATAACCTGGGAACAAACACGATACTGCTGATATACAAGGGGCCCTGGTCAGCAATGCTGATGGTAGGTGGTCCCCCCACAGACAATCCCACAAGGACAAATACAAAGGACATGGGATATGGGGGACAACACACTTCAAGCTTCTGCTGTTCCTAGCATAACTGCTTGAGCCTAACAGCCAGAGCAGCAGACCACAGGGCTCTAGGACAGGGTGCTTCTGTTATAAAAAAGAACTAGGGAGAAAGGCTCACACACATAATACTAGATGTCCCTGCCAACCCTGTCTCTTAGCTAAATAGCAGGTGCAAATTTCAAGGCTGCAGGCATACACACTCCATGAGAAAGGCACAGTTTTGGGGACTAGGCCACAGCATGAGTTTTAGATAAATTGATGTGATCTGGTTGGATACTACCTTCTTTCTTCCATTAAATGGAAAGAAAAAAAAGCAATTAAGAGATGGCAGAGGAAAGAGTTCAGATTGAGAGACTACTCCAACTCCAGCCATGTGGCAATGATCCACTCCAGACTCCAATGCACTTTCTCAGAAGAAATAAGGACAAATATAATCAGTTTTGTAAAAGCCAAGCAGACTCTGTCCATCTGCTGAAATCTTTGAAGGGCACTTGTCCATAAGAAACTGTCATCCTTGGAGGAACTGGCTGGGCACTTCAAATCACTGTGTGCCTTTTCAATTTAGAGTAGCATGTGTGCATTTCTGAAACAAGACACCTTTCTACAGCTGCCCACAGCAGTGATTTTAATCTCTCTGGGACTCACTTCCCTACCCTATGGGACAGGGAAGAGAACTAGACCTAGCTCGGACAATAGCAGCCATTGCTGATGAGTATAATACTCTCTTCTTTCTAGTGGAAATGTGATTACCTATTCAAATCTCACCTAGAAGGGAGGACCCCAGCCTGTCATCATCCTTTTATCTCTGTGCAGAAACTAACATGAGAAAGTTTAAGTCAAATTGCTCAAGGACCAAGGAAGGGTAGGATGTTAAACAGAGACTGTGAAGAGACTAAACAACCACAACTCACAGCCAATAGCCAGGTAACGGAAAAAGAGCCATCCACTAATGAGTGGTTCCTTCGGGTTCCGGGGTGGCTTGTTCATGATGTCCAGGTCAGGAGGGTTGAACCCCAGTGCAGTGGCAGGCAGACCATCAGTCACCAGATTGACCCACAGTAGCTGGACAGGAATTAAAGCCTCAGGAAACCCAAGGGCTGCTGTCAGGAAAATACTGTTTTCCCCCAAGAAAGAAGAGAAAGACCCTAGTGATTTTAGAGAATTATTTAAATACCATCATCGCCCTACCCCTCTCCTCCATCCAATCCACAGATAGCAGTAAGGATTACTTGGTATATCTATAGGTAATCCAAAAATAGGTTCTACCATTTCTTCTTCCTTTTTTCTTTTTACTGTTAAAAGTCTCGCTTTAGGGCTGGTGAGATGGCTTAGCGGTTAAGCGCTTGCCTATGAAGCCTAAGGATCCCATGGTTCAAGGCTCTTGTTCCCCAGGACCCCCGTTAGCCAGATGCACAAGGGGGCGCATGCATCTGGAGTTCGGCTGCAGTGGCTGGAGGCCCTGGCGCACCTATTCTCTCTCTCTTTCTCTGTCTGTCGCTCTCAAATAAGTAAATAAATAAATAAACAAATAGTCTTGCTTTAGCTCAGGCTGACCTTGAACTCACTGTCATCCTCCTACTTCAGTCTCCTAAATGCTGGGATTAAAGGTGTGTGCCACCAGGCTTGGCTGTATCACATGTCTAACTGAAAACTTTCAGAGGGCCAAAATTTTTGTGACTTTATCTGGTCAAACACACATTCTGCACACTGGAGCAGAGAATCCCAGTGTTTCCCGTGGCCCACGTAAGCAGAGTAAGAACAGCAAGCTGGGAGAGTCTTCCCACAGGCATGGATAAAGGAACCCAGGCAGAAACCCACCAGACAACCTCTCCCACATTGGATGAGATGAGGTAGCGGATGAACTGCTTCATGTTATTGTAGATAGCTCGCCCCTCCTCAACAGCAGCCACAATAGTGGAGAAGTTGTCATCGGCTAGGACCATCTCAGAAGCGGTTTTAGCCACTGCAGTGCCAGAACCCATGGCAATGCCAATTTCTGCTTTCTTCAAAGCTGGAGCATCATTCACACCATCACCAGTCTGAAAGAGAAAGCCACAACTAGTTCCGACATCTGCAATGTGGTACAGCTCTGGACAGAGGCACACCAACTAGGTACAGAAGGAAACTGGGCAGAGTGGTAGGTCTCTGGGTTAAGGGTGACAGAATTTCTGTTTTATAAGTTGGTACCAAATATTTTGCAGGGAAATGTAAATTGCCAACAGTTACCATAGAGACTTCAATCCTATGATCTCAACCTGGAAGAGGCGGTCTCCTGGGACAGACGTGTGCCACCATGCCTGACTTTTTGTTTGTATTTTACACCAACACCCCAAACAAAGCCTATGTGCCCCTGAATATGTAGCAACAAAGAATATAAGTAGAAAAAGCAAAGACTGCAAAAATGCTTAAGTCATTATCACTTACATATTAAAAAGTACTAGCTGGGCATGGTGGGGCATGCCTTTAATCCCAGCACTCTGGAGGAAGAGGTAGGAGGATCGCTGAGAGTTTGAGGCCACCCTGAGACTACAGAGCGAATTCCAGGTCAGTCTGGGCTACAGTGAGAACCTACCTCCAAAAACAAAAACAAAATACATCATACCTGGCTACTTATTAATTTATTTTTATTTTATGTTTTTGGTTTTTCGAGGTAGGGTCTCGCTCTAGCCTAGGCTGACCTGGAATTCGAGTCCCAGGGTGGCCTTGAACTCACAGGAACCCTACCTCTGCCTCCCGAGTGCTGGGATTAAAGGCGTGTGCCACTATGCCTGGCTAATTTACTTTTTGCAGGTGTATGTTGGTGTGTGTGTGTATGCATGTGTGTGCTCATGCTTGAGGTCGATGTCCAGTGTCTTCTTTGATTACTTTCTACCTTATTTACTGAGGCAGGGTCTCTCACTCCAGAGTTCACCAATTCAGCTAGCCTAGCTAGCCAGCTTTCCCCAGAAATGCCGTCTGCACCAACTAAGAACTGAGATTGCAGGTGGGAATAATTACTATGTGGGTGCAAGCGATCTGAACTCAGGTCTTACCACTGAGACATTTCCCCAGGCCCAAATCATTTTCTTTTTGGTTTCTCAAGGTAGTGTTTCACTCCAGCCCAGGCTGACCTGGAATTCACTATGTAGTCTCAGGGTAGCCTCAAGGCTCAGTGATCTTCCTCTTGCCTCCCAAGTGCTGGGATTAAAGACATTGCCACCATACCCAGCCTTAAAATGTCATTTATTTATTTGCTAGGGGAGAGAGAATGACTATGGACACTACTTTGTGCATTTGACTTTGCATGTGTACTGGGGAATCGAATCTAGGCTATCAGGCTTTGCAAGCAAACACCTTCAACCACTGAGCCATTTCCCCTACCTCAAAAGTCATTAATTTTAAACAAGTTTCATACAGATATGGGAGAATAATATTGGGAACATAAATGGGCAGAGGATGTCCCTTAGTAGTATATGGTATTCACACAGCTCTGCCAAAAGTGTGAAGCCATGGGTCCCATCTCCAGCACCAAACAATAAAAAGAGAGATGGTTTCTAAATAGCCCTTAGTATAGCAACTTTACTTGGATTGTGCTGGAGAGATGGCTTATCAGTTAAGGCACTTGCCTGCTAAGCCAAAGGACCCTGGTTTGATTACCCAGAACCCACATAAACCAAATGCACAAGGCAGTGCATCTGGAGTTTGTTTGCAGTGCCTAGAGGCCCTGGCACACCCATTCTGTCTTTCAAACAAATAAAATATTAAACAACAACAACAATAAAATTATAGTGGCGTTGTCCAACATAGATGGAATGCATCTTGATGCAAGCTTGCTTACATACATGCCTACCAAAACAAATATGACCTAAGACAGCTCCTCTGTGACTGGCTTCAAAGTCCCCTCTGTTCTGAAACAATTCTTGAATTTTATAGTATGCCAATTATTGATTACAAGAATTCTAGATAAATAGCCCAGAAATCATGACAAAATAAATTCTAAAGTATGATCCTTCCATGTCCCCCCCCTTTTTAGGGGGGCTGCTTTTTGAAATAGGGTCTGGTTACATAGTTTAGAACCTGTGGTGATCTTCTTGCTTCAACCACCCAAGTGCTGGGATCACAGGTCTGAACTACCACACTTGTTTGGATCTGCTGTGTTAGCCATCATGTGAAACCTATAAAGCCACTTACCATAGCTGTGATCTCATCAAAGGACTGAAGAAACTCAACAATCTTAGACTTGTGAGAAGGTTCAACTCGAGCAAAACAGCGGGCGTTCAAGCAGGCATCTCTTTGGGCTGAGGGCTGAGCTCATCAAACTCCCGACCTGTAAAAGCCTTTGATGTCACATCCTCATCCGGTGCAAAAATGCCAATGCGACGACAGATGGCCACAGCAGTGCCCTTGTTGTCCCCTGTGATCATGATGACACGGATGCCTGCTTGTCGACATAGCTTCACAGAGGAGGCCACCTCAATCCTGGGAGGATCCAGCATGCCCACACAGCCAACGAAAGTCAGATTGGTCTAAAGGAAGAGAGTCATTTTGAGGTTAAAAAGAACTTCAACCACCTCCTACCACCAGATTAATTGCCACTTTAACAGTAGTAGCAAAACTTTGTCACTTTTTCTACCTGCCCTGATTTCAGACAGGTTATCTATGACTATGTAGCCCAGGCTGACCTCAAAATCTGCAGCAATCTTCCTGCCCCAGCTGCCCAAGTGCTAGGATTACAGACACATGCCATCGATCCTGGCTTTTTCCTTCCTTTAAAGTATAGCTAAGGAGCCAGGCGTGGTGGCACATGCCTTTAATCCCAGCACTCGGGAGGCAGAGGTAAGAGGGCTGCCGTGAGTTCGAGGCCACCCTGAGACTACATAGTTAATTCCAGGTTAGCCCGGACTAGAGTGAGACCCTACCTTGAAAAACCAGAAAGTATAGCTAAGGATTGAACCTAGGGCTTTGTGTTAAGCACCTATCCTTACCTGCTGAACCATATCACCAGCCCATTAATATCTTAAGGACAAAAAACAAACAAACAAAATATCAGTACACCTTGCTACCATTTTTTTTTTTCTTTTTCTTTTTTTCTTCCCCAAGGCAGGGTCTGACTCAAACACAGGCTGACCTGGAACTCACTCTGTAGTCCCAGGCTGGCCTCAAACTCATGGAGATCCTCCTATCTCTGCCTCCTGAATGAGTGCTAGGATTCACTCCAAATTATTATTTTTTAATTTTAAATATTTCTTTAGAATGGGCACACCAAGGCCTCCTAGCCACTGCAAACAAACTCCAGATACATGCACCACCTTGTGCATCTGGCTTATAGGGGTACTGGGGATTCGAAGTTGGGTCCTTTTGGCTTTGCCAGCAAGTGCCTTAACCACTAAGTCATTTCTCCATGCCATTATTTTATTTCTTTATCTATTAGAGAGAGACAAAGGAAGAGGCAGAGAAAGAGAATGGGCACACCAGGGCCTCTAGCCACTGCAAACGAACTCCAGACACATGAGACCCCTGTGCATCTGACTTATGTGGAGCCTGGGGAATTGAACGGGGGTCCTTAGGCTTCGCAGGAAAACACCTTAACTGCTAAGCCATTTCCCAAGCAGCCCCCATTTTCTTTTTATGTCTTGTAATAATATTCTGAAAGCACAACCTCCAATGGGAAAAGAAGCACACTGAGAATGGCAACATCAGTGGCTCACAGCTCCAAAGCTATTCTTACTGTCCAAAGCTTTAGGTTACAACCTTGACAGAAAAGAATTACAGCATAGGGGAGAAGTGGAAACAAATCCTTAACTTGTGTAATCTCACCCTCCACATTTAGTGAACATTTAAAAAATATGTATTCAAAAAATTTCATTTACAATGTTTGTCACAAGCTTACTCTGAAAGCAACACACTAAATTATCAGGATGATATGTGTGGCAATGGACGACTAACTATCCAACTAATCCTGTCCCAGGCAAGGATCGCCTGCCTTCTGGAAGCAGCACTATCAGGACACAGGGTGTGGGTGGGGAGACTCTCCAGCTACCTCGTATTTGATAAAGTTTGCAGAGTCCTCCAGTTGCATCTCTTCTCTCCTTAGCGGGTTGTCGTGAGTAGCCAGAGCCAGGCACCGCAGCGTGTCATTGCCACTGCCCCATTCCCTGATAACAGACATGATCTTCTGTTTGACACCAGGGGTCATGGGAACCTTTGTACTCCCAACGCGAACATGGGTACATCTGTCAATGACACCTTCTGGAGCACCCTAGGAACATTAGATTTGGATCAGTAAATGTGTCAGCTGCCTTACTCAGCAATAACATCTTTCCTTAAAAGTATTTTATTTGCAAGCAGAAAGACACACAGAGAAAGAAGGGTCGTGCCAGGGCCTCCAGCCACTGCAAATAAACTCCAGACACATGCAGCACTTTGTGCATTTGGCTTTACAGGGTACTGGGCAATTAAACCCAGGTCGTTAGGCTCTACAGGCAAGCACCTTAACTGCTAAGCCATCTCTCCAGGCCTAGTAATACCATCTTAATTACAACCTGCTGTACTTGCCTTCACAAACATCTTGCTCATGGATGTCCGGCTTGGTTTGTTTGGTGTGCAATAGACTGACATTGATTTTCTATCACGTGAAAACTCCAGAGTAAATTCCTTTTTCATCAGTTGTTTGATAACCTGTAAGATGATCAAAGATGGAATATTGCTAGATTACCATTTCTGAATCTTTTCTTCTTTGTTCAATGATACTAAATATGCATTTTATGACAGATGTTAGGGATACAGCAATAATCAAAATAACAAGTTTTAGCTGGGAGTGGTGACGCACACCTTTAATCCCAGCACTCAGGAGGCAAGAGTCCGCAGGAGGATGGCTTGTGAGTTCGAGGCCACCCTGAGACTACATAGTGAATTCTAGGTCAGCCTGATATAGAGCGAGACCCTACCTCAAAAACAAACCAAGTTTTACCATCATGAAACCTGTCCTATAGCTTGAGAAATAGATTCGAATATAAAAGTGAATTCTACTAAGTGCTATAAAAGAAAAGAACTGGGTAGGGAAGGTTACAACTCATGGTCAGGAGAGTATGTGAAAGCCAAGTGGATGGGGGAAAAGCTCTAGCTCTATGCAATCTGGCATTCTTGATGTTCCCCTTCCAAGAGCCAGGTCAGAGGGTCTCAAAGATCACTGCAGGGCACATAGTGCACTAGGAAGACATGGAGATATTAAGAAGCTAGGTGTGGTGCTACATGACTGTAATTCCAGCACCAGTGAAGCTGAGACAGGATTTTGACTTCATGGCCTTCCTGCCAACTATATATTGAGACCCTGTTCTCAAAACAAAGAATGCTCTAAAGGGAGGAGACAAGGAATACCATTTAGTATAAGGAAGGCAACCTGAACAGGCCAGTGGCACTAGATGTAGAGGTGGATGCAGAGAAGGCTGTCCATGTGAATGCCATAGTGATGGTGTGCACCTTGCTAGCAAAGTTTGTGCAACTTACATGGCTGCGAGGTATGTGACGTGTGGCTAAGGCACCTACTCTAACTCCAGAACTGACAATTTGACCAGTGTGTGCTGAAGTAACTGTAGAAAAAAATGGCCCTGGAATGAGGTGTATCCACTTCCTGGTAGGCCATGGAAAGATCAAAGACCACAGAACAGGTCAAGGAGGGTGAATAAGCCTGGGACAGCAAGAGAAGCAAATGACATGCTAAGATGAAAACAGACTTGCCTTAACATACAAGTTAGAATTCTTCTTCCAGTTTTGATGTTTTATGCCTCACTGAACAAACTAATACGATACTAACATAAGCTTTGGGGTAAATACCCTGTTGACTTTCATACATGTCCTTCTATTAGTTTGGAATGAGATAAAATTTTGCTACATGCCTTTCTTCATCTTAAGGTTTTCCACTGCTAGTCTTGTTAGTGTGATGAACTACATGGACTCTCCCTTCCTGTACCCAGGCACATTTAATTGTATAAACCTCAACAGTCTATCTAGGAGAGTGTGCTGAGTGGGTTAGACTGAGCTGTGTGTTCTGTACTCATCTTCCCAGCCACCCAGATGCCTCAGGTGGCAAAAGGAGAAGAATGAACTGTGTATTTGAATCCCATGTATGTGAGTAGTTTCAGCTATGCACTTTTATTAACAAAGACTCTAAATTGGAACATGTAGTGACTCAACAAGGAATGGATTTAAGGAGGGAAAAGGTTCTGGTGTGGAGGGAAAAACAGGCATTTCTTCTAGTTCTCAGGATGGCCGAGAGTGGTAGCCTACTGGGTATGATGATACACACCTGTAATACCAACTGGGAGGATGAGATCAGAGGATCACGAATTCAAAGCTATAGGTTCCACATAGTAAAATCTTATTTCCAAAAAAAAAAAAGTGGCAGTCACAGCCACATGGACAAAACAGTTGATTCTTACCCCATTCCAAGTTTTTACTCCCCCAGGGATGTCAGCCAGGCAAGGAATTTGCCTTTGGGATTTTTCAGAGAAAAATGAAACAGATCCTTTAGCCAAAATAACACATCTGGTGGACATGCAAGGTCAGATCTGCCTGTGTTGTGTTGGCCACTAGTTAAGGCAGCATTTCTAAGTTTCATGTCTAGAATCAAGTAATTATAAACCTGCCATGTTGCCTCTGAGAGCCTAAGCACACCAGCTAGCACAGTGGTCAGTGTGCATACTGGCTATGAGAGAATAGGTATGGAACTATTCATTTCATAGAAGCCACATAGAACAGATGTTCAGAGCTTCTCTAGGCACTGCTAGGAGACTGCTGGCAAGTTAAAAAAACAACAACTTGCAAAACAACTTGCAAGCAGAGAGAGGGGAGGGATGATGAGGGAGAGAGGAGAGAGAGAGAGAGAGACACAGACAGACAAGAGAATGTGCATGCCAGGGCCTCCAGCTGCTGCAAACAAACTCCAGATGCATGGTGCCACTTTGTGCATCTAGCTTTACATGGGTACTGGGGAAATCAAACCTAGGTCTTTAGGCTTCGCAGGCAAGTGTCTTAACTGCTAAGCCACCTCTCCAGCCTCATTACTGGCTATTTTTAAGAAGTAAAACCCTTAAAAACAAAAAAAGAAGTTAAGATCCTGACTGACATGGTGGTGCACGCCTTTGATCCTAACACTTGTGAGGCAGAGGTAGAAGGATCACCATGAGTTTGAGGCCACTCTGAGACTACATAGTGATTTCCAGGTCAAGCTGGGCTACAGTGAAACCCTACCTCAAAAAAAAAATAAAAAATAGATATAATAAAAGAGTGAGAGTAAAAGACAGGGAGGGAAGAGACAGACACATGTGCTACTTTGTGCATCTGGCTTTAGGGTATTGAGGAATCAAACTATGGCTGGCAGGCTTTGTAAGCAAATGCCTTTAAACACTGAGCATCTCCCCAGTTTGAATTTATTTATTTTTCTTTCCAGGTAGAGTTTTACTCTAGCTCAGGCTGACCTAGAATTCAATGTAGTCTCAGAGTGGCCTTGAACTCATGGCTTCCCAAGTGCTGGGATTAAAGGCATGTGCCACCCTGCCTGGAGAATTATTTTAGTTTTAAACGTTTTATTTGGGGGGGGGGGTGAAGAAATGGCTAAATGGTTAAGGGATTTGTCTACAAAGCCTAATGACCCAGGTTCGAGTTCCCAATGCCCACTTAAAGCCAGATGCACAAAAGGGTACACCTGGAGTTCGTTTGCAGCATCTGGAGGCCCTGACACAACACTCTCTGCCGCTCCTATCTCTTATCTCTTTGCTTGGAATTAAATTTAAACAGCAGCCTGGGTTTGGTTCTTCAGTACTAGAGGACTGCTGTGAGTCTGAGGCCAGCCTGAGACGACATAGTGAATTCTAGGTCAGCCTTGACTAAAGCAAGACCCTAACTCAAAAGACAGAGAGATATTGATTGAGATTGGCGCTCCGGGGCCCCCAGCTACTGCAATCAACCTCTAGATGCAGGCACTATCTATTTTTTTTTTTTTTTTTGAGGTAGGGACTCACTCTAACCCAGGCTGACCTGGAATTCACTATAATAGTCTCAAGGTGGCCTTGAACTCCTACCTCTGCCTCCCAAGTGCTGGGATTAAAGGCGTGCACCACTGTGTGTGTGCTATCATGTCAACTTGTGTGTCTGGCTTATGTGGGATGGAGAGTTGAACATGAGTCCTTAGGCTTCACAAGCAAGCAGTTTAACTTCTAAGGCATCTCTCCACACCAAGTATTTGTATTTATTTGCATGTGAGCTTGTATATGGGCATTCCATGGCCTCTAGCTGTTACAAACACTTCTGATACATGTATCACTTTTGGGTCTGGCTTTACATGAATACTGGGGAGTCGAACCCAGGCTGGCCAGCTTTGCAAGCACCATTAAAGGCTGAGCAATCTCTCCAGGCCAGCCATGAATTATTTTAAACACTAACTTCCAACTATGTCAAAGACTTACTACCCAGTTTTACTGTGGTCAGCAATATAGACTAAGATTTCACTTCATTTATGGAGTCCAGTTTTGTGGACCAACAGTACCACCTATTCTAGTGAATGATCTGTATTAGTGTGTGCTTGAAAATGTGAGAAGCAGCATAACAAATACAGATTTGGTGGTAGATATTTACTGCTAGAATTATTTTGGTTTTTCTTTTTCTTTCTTTCTTTTTTTTTAAAAAATATTTTGCAAGTTTAAAAAGGTAGGATTTAGGGCTGGAGAGATGGCTTAGCGGTTCAGCGCTTGCCTGTGAAGCCAAAGGACCCTGGTTCGAGGCTCGATTCCCCAAGTCCCACGTAAGCCAGATGCACAAGGGGGTGCATGTATCTGGAGTTCGTTTGCAGTGGCTGGAGGCCCTGGTGCTCCCATTCTCTATCTATCTGCCGCTTTCTCTGTCTGTCTGTCTGTCACTCTCAAATAAATAAATAAAAAATAAAAAAAAAAGGTAGGATTTAATTTGTTGTCCAAGAGGCCAGAAGTATATATAGTATAGCTGACAGAATGGAACACATGAACAATACAACAAGCTCAAAAACTGACCGAGTTGCAGGCATTAGCACGTTCTATTTTTGAAAGTCCTTTCAATTCAGTATCAAATACATTCATCTTCTCCACTAGGCAAGTGAGAGCAGTCTCTGTCGCTTCTCCAACTTTTTCATACACACCCTTTGCCTGTAGATAAATAAAGTAGGAAGGGGCAAAGAAGTAATCTTTAATATTTCTTCCACAAAAGAACAACACACCCTCTTTGGAATCGTTTTATAGGCCACTGATATTTTCCTCTACAACAGATGAACCATATAATTAAAAATATACTTGAGGTACAACTATAAATCATTACCTTAAATCTAGAAATTAGCTTCTTCATTTTCCTTCAGCCACTTAACCACAGTATTTATTATTTCACCCAAATATGTTATTCCAGGTTATTATTCTCACAGGGACAGCTTTGCCTTACAGAGATAATAAGCAAAGGAATTTTTTTTTTTTGAGTTAGGGTCTCACTCTAGCCCAGGCTGACCTGGAATTCACTCTGTATTCTCAGGTTGGCCTCGAACTCAGGGTGATCCTCTTGCCCGACTTTTTTTTAAGCACAGGATTTTACCAATTATATTTATCATTTAAACAATCCTTTAGGCTGCCTTCAAGGATATGTGACAATATCTTAAAAAGCTAAATCAATACCCTACATTCTCAGGAGACATTTTCTAACTTCAGCTTTGTAGTGTTGCTATGAGCAGTAAGAACACACATACATGATAACTTCAGTCAAGAAACTACAGTCTTGGGATGTACAATAGACAATAGGCTTTCTTTGGCCAGGTCATAGTGGCCCAGAAGACAGGTTCCTGAATGAAAAGGGTTAAAATCAAGAATCCTGCTCCCATTCAAAGGATAAAGACAATTGCATTCCATCTACCCCAGCACTGACACAGGAATGCTAGGCTTATTTCTAGTCTTACCTCATTGTAATCCAAAGCAGAATCATTACAAAGGGCACAGATTGTTGCTAATTCTACAAGACCATCATACTGATGACATTTCACCGGCTTATCATCTTTATGCCTATCAAAACACAGAACAATTTTGGAACAGTGCATTTGTCTCAATTTTTTCTTTGTTTATTCCTTCCTTCCTTCTTTCTTTAGACAGGTTCTTGCTATGTAGTTCTACCTGGCCTGGAACCCATTATGTAGAACATGCTGTCATTTAACTCATGGGAGATTCTCCTATCTCTGCCTTCTGAGTGCTGGGATTACAGGCATAAACCCCTATGCCCTATTTTTTTTTGGAGGAAGGGGGGAACCTTGAACATGCTATGCAGCAATTCTTCTGCCCCCACTTCCCAAGTGTTGGGGCAATAGGCAGGCTTGGCTTTGATTTTTATTTCCCCTATCCTAATAATGCATGCAGTTTTTTTTTTCTTCCAAGGTACGGTCTTACTCTAGCTCAGGCTGACCTGGAATTCACTATGTAGTCTCAGGGTGGGGTGATCCTACCTCTGCCTCCCAAGTACTAGGAGTAAAGGCGTGCACCACCACACCCATCTCAATATTTTAATTTATTAATTTACCAGGGGTGGGGGTTGGTTGAGAGCACCAACTCCAGATTCATGTGTCACTTTGTTCATGTACCTTTACATGGGGTAAGGAGGAATTGTACCCAGGCCATCAGGCTTTCTAAGAAAGTGCCTTAAATGGGCTGGAGAGATGGTTTGGTGGTTAAGGTGCTTCCCTACAAAGCCTAAGGATTCACGTTTGATTTTCCAGGTCCCACGTAAGCCAGATGCACAAGTGACGCAAGCATGCAAGGTCGCACATGTGCACAGGGGGCCTGAACGCAACTGAAGTTCAAATGCAGAGCCGTCTCCCCAGCCTGCAAAAAGATTTTTGAATGCAAACTTAGCATGGTAGTGCATGCTTGTAATCCCAGCACTTGGGAGACAGAGGTAGGAGGATTGCCATTTCTAGGTCCGTCTGAGCTAGAGTGAGACCCCTACCTGGAAAAACCAAAAAACAACAATGGGGGTGGGGGTTGCAAAATGGAAGAAGTGTTTTGAGATCATTACTTTCATTTTTTAGAGACAGAGAAAGACCCAGCACACTAGGGTCTGAGCCACTGCAATTGTACTCCAGACACATGTACCACCCAGTGGGCACGTGCCACCTTGCGCTGGCCTCACCTTTGTGTGTCTGACTTCCAGCTCAGCTTGGGCTAGAGTGATACTCTACCTCAAAGTATTTCTCAAATAAAAAGCAAAGCATGGCGGCACACATCTTTAACCCCAGCACTCAGGAGGCAGAGGTTGGACTATTTCCCTGACTTGAGGCCAGCCTGGGACTACAGAGTGAGTTCAAGTCACACTGGGCTACAGGTGAGATGCTACCTTGAAAAAATCCAAACAAGAAAAAGCACTTCCTGAGTGCTGGGATTAAAGGTGTGTGCTACCACACCCAACTTATTGTTATTATTTTATTTATTCAGTTTTGGAGAGCGTATTTTAGAAAGGTTCTCACCTAAGGCTGAACATGCTATGTAGGTGAGGATGGTTTTGAACACCCGAATCCCTGGTCATGTGTCAGTACATCCCATAATATATTTATTCAGTAGTACTAGGGATTTTTCCCAAGGCTTCAAGCACCCTAGGCAAGCACTCTATCACAGCACACAATCCCAACTCCATCTTAGCTTTCTAATTCTACCCTCTGCAAATCTATATAAATAGCACAATGCCACAACAGGCCCTGTACGTGATGGAAGGTTACTCACACTTCTCCAGCAGGTGCATATGTTGACCCTGATATGGTAAACTCATTAAGGGAACAAGTATCACCTTCAACTTTGTCCAGAATGAACATCTGTAAATGGGAGAACAAAACAGTATTTAAAAGGCACTAAAATGCTGCTACAAAAATCCATGATCCCTGCCAGCATAAGATGAGAACCCATCTCATTTAAGAGAACAACTTAAATAAAACTCATTGAGAAGCCAGGGCATGGTGCCGCATGCCTTTAATCCCAGCACTCGGGAAGCAGAGGTAGGAGGATTACTGTGAGTTCGAGGTCACATAGTGAATTCCAGGTCAGCCGCTCTCAGAGTGAGAAGACCCTACCTCAAAAAACAAATCCTGGCTGGAGAGATGGCTTAGTGGTTAAGCGCTTGCCTGTGAAGCCTAAGGACCCTGGTTCGAGGCTCGACTCCCCAGGACCCACGTTGGCCAGATGTACAAGGGGGAGCACGCGCCTGGAATTCATCTGCAGTGGCTGGAGGCCCTGGCGCACCCATTCTCTCTATCTGCCTCTTTCTCTGTCGCTCTCAAATAAATAAAAATAACAAAAAAAAAATCCTCATTGAGGCTCAATATCACAAGTATTGTTCCTTATTGACTGCTTTTATATTAGATTGTCAGACAAAGCTTTCAAAAAACAAGCAGAAGACCTCATGTCAACTACATTTTAAAAATATTTTATTTTTTATTTATTTGACAGAGAAAGAGGGGGGAGAGAGAGAGTGGGGAAGCCAGGACTTCCAGCCACTGCAAATGAACTCCAGACACGTGTACCCCCTTTTGCATCTGGCTAACGTGGGTCCTGGGGAACCAGGGTCCTTTGGCTTTGCAAGCAAATGCCTTAACAGCTAAGCCATCCCTCCAGCACAACTACATTTTTTCATGGGAAAAATCTCCATGAAATATGAGTTAATTGGGGCTGGAGATGGCCAAGCAGTTAAAGGCGCTTGCTTGAGATGATCAATTAAAAGCTATATTGGGGCTGGAGAGATGAAATACTGGCTAATGCCCTTGCCTGCACAGCGTGAAGACACAGGTTCGAACCCAGATGTACAAGGTGGTACATGTGTCTGGAATTCATTTGCTGTGGCTGGAGGCTCAAGCATGGCCATTCTCTCTATCTGCCTCTTTCTCTCTCTACAATAAATAAAATGTAAGGGGGCTGGAGAGATGGCTTGGCAGTTAAGGCACTTGCCTGCGAAGCCTAAGGACCCAGGTTTGTGCACCAGAACCCATGTAAGCCAGATGCACAAGGTGATGCATGTGCACAAGGTCGTACATGCCCCCACAAGATGGCACACATGTCTGGAGTTTGACTGCAGTGGCTAGAGGTCGGGGGGGGGGGGATTAAAAAAGCTGTACTGTGCTTTACAAACACATCTTCCAGAGCACTAAGAGTTGCTTGAAATATAGCAGATACTTTTTCACTCTGTAGTCTCAGGGTGGCCTTGAACTCATGGCAATCCTCCCAATTCTACCTACCCAGTGCTGTGTTAAAGGTGTGTGCCACCATGCCTGGCTGCAGATACTTTAAAGTTTCATTTGAACTCAGAATTAAATCAACATTGACACAGAATACAAAGTTACAAGATTCTAGTTCACACGGTCTGTCAGATGAGAAAGATTCATGACCAAGATCATACATGGCAGGAACCTATTCTTCTCAGACAACAGTGGTGGCTCACATCTATAATTCAAGCATTCAAGGCCGATGCAGAGGGATTGCCACGAGTCTGAAGGCCAGTGAGAAACTGTCTCAAAAGCAATAAAAATGGGACGGGGGTGCTGAAGTTTATCAAAAATGCTCTTTCCAAAGTTGTCTGAAATTTTATAGAAAAACAGAAAAAAATTAAATCATGTTCAAGGCCTCACAATTACTACATGAAAGAGGGAAGCCAGTGTTGAATTTCATTACCAATTTTCTCTATAAAAATATACAGCTGGGCATGGCAGTCCATGTCTATATGCCACAGCACTTACTTGGGAAGCGGAGGTAGGAGGATCACTAAAGGCCAGATTGGGCTAGAGACCCTGTCTTGAATTAAAAAAGAGCAGGGCATGGTGGCACACACTTTTAATTCTAGCACTTGGGAGGCAGAGGCAGGAGGATCGCCACGAATTTGAGGTTACCCTGAGACTACAGAGTGAATTCCAGGTCAGCCTGAGCTACAGTGAGACCTTACCTCAAAAAACAAAACAAAACAAAAAGGGTGGGTGGGTGAGCCTTGGAGGGATGGCACAGTGGTTAAGGTGTTTGCCTTCAAAGCCAAAGAACCCAGGTTCAATTCCCAGGACCCATGTTAGCCAGCTGCACAAGGGGGCACACGTGAATGGAGTTTGTCTGCAGTGGCTAGAAGCCCTGGCAGGCCCATTCATTCTCTCTCCATCTCTCTCTCTCCGTCAAATAAGTAAATAAATAAAAATAAAATATTTGCCGGGCGTGGTAGTGCACGCCTTTAATCCCAGCACTCGGGAGGCAAAGGGAGGAGGATCAACATGGGTTCGAGGCCACCCTGAGACTTCACGGTGAATTCCAGGTCAGCCTGAGCTAGAACGAGACCCTACCTTGAAAAAAACAAAACACAAACAAAAATTAAATATTTAAAAAGGGCGGGGGGGGGGGGGAAGTGCTGGAGAGATGACTTAGAAGTTAAGGTGCTTGCCTATGGAGCCTAAGGACACATGTTCCACTCTAAAGATCCCATGTAAACAAGACGCAAAGGTGAGGCAAGCACATGGTCACACAGGCCCACTAGGAGGTGAAAGCGCCTGGAGCTCAACTGAAGTGGCCAAGGCCATGGCATGCCAATTCTCTCTCTTGCTTGCGCACGTGCTCTCTCTCTCTCAAATAAAGATTAAAGAAAGAATATACAGGGGCACCTGCCTGGAAAGCTTAATGACCTGGGTTCAATTTATTTCCCAGTACCCATGTTAAGCCACATGCATAAAGTAACACATACATCTGGAGTTCACTTGCAGTGGTGGGAGGTCTTGATGAGCCCATTTTCTCCCTTTCTCTGATTACAAACAAATAAAAAAGGGCTGGAGAGATGGCTTAGCAATTAAGGTGCTTGCCTGTGAAGCCTAAGGACCCACGTTCTACTCTGCAGATCCCACGTAAGCCAGGCGCACAAAGGTGAGGCAAGTGCAAGGTTGCACATGCCCACCAGGTGGCGCAAGCATCTGAAGTTTGACTGCAATGGCTCAGGCCCTGGAGCACCAATTCTGTATCTCTTCTTTCTCTCTAAAATAAAATAAAAACAAAAATTAAAAATTTTAAAAATGGGCTGGGCATAAGCCAGATGCACAAAATGACACAAGGTCCACCTGGAGTTTGACTGCAGCAGCTGGAGGCCCTAGTGCACCAATTCACTCCCTTCCCTTGCACTTGGAAAGAAAAAAGGCCAGTCTGACTTGCCTTTTTTTAAAAAAAAGTTAAAAACCAAAATATACAGCTTTTGCTTCTTTCTTTTTCTGATTTGTTTTTATTTATATTTATTCATATGAGAGAGAATGGGTATGCCAGGGCCTCTTGCCACTGCAAACAAACTTCAGATGCATGTGCCACCATGTACATCTGGCTTACTTGGGGCCTGGAGAATCAAACCTGGGTCCTTGGGGTTCACAGGCACGTGCCTTAACTGTTAAGCCATCTCTACAGCCCAGCTTTTTGCTTCTTATTGAAAGTATTTCCCCAGCACTCGGGAGGCAGAGGTAGGAGGATCGCCGTGAGTTCGAGGCCACCCTGAGACTCCATAGTGAATTCCAGGTCAGCCTGGGCTAGAGTGAAACCCTACCTCGAAAAACAAAAAAAAACAAAAAAAAAAAAAAAAAAAAAAAAAAAAAAGAAAGTATTTCCTTTACATCATTACTTAATTGCTCAGCCTTAGTTTGCTAACCTCTTGAGCAGCAGTGCTGTAAGATTCAAAGTCACACATGAAAACTCACTACAGTAAACAGTATTAAGAAAGCAGGTAATCCTTCTGCCTCAGCCTCTCAAGTGCTGGGATCACAGCTTGCAATGTTACACATGGCAATCATATTATTTCCTTTAATGATACTATAATATGTAAAATTCCTTATCTCAGCAACAGAATACAAAATATTCTAGAAGATACTGAGAACTCATATTCACATTATCTAACTGTAAAACATGTCTGGGCTGTTTTAGACCATAAGTGAAGAATAATTTAGGATCTGCAGGATGGAAATGTTCCTGTCAAGGGTAGCTATGCGATTTCCTACCAGATCTACCTGGGGAATTCTGATGGGCACCAATTAGCTTTCTGTGGCGAGACAGATCATTTAACTCAAGAGTAGCCTTTTTCTATTGAAGATCAACACACGTAAAGAGAATACAAGACTCAAGAATAAACACACACACATATATGGTGGGGGAAGGGTGGCAGCAGCGGGGGGGGGGGGATTCGTTTAGCACTGAAGGCACTTGCCTGCAATGCCTAATGATCTAAGTTCTACTCTTTTGCAGTGGCTAGAGGCCCTGGTGTGCCCATTCTCTCCATTCTGTCTACAAATAAATACATATTATAAAATGAAACTGACTTTTTTTTTTTTTTGCTTGGTTTCTTGAGGTAGGGTTTCACTCTAGTCCAGGCTGACTGCAGTGCTGGGATTAAAGGCCTGCGCCACCACGTCCGGCTCTTTTTTTTGTTTGTTTGTTTGGTTTTTGAGGTCAGGTACTCACTCTAGCTCTGGCCGACTTGGATTTCACTATGTAGTCTCAGGGTGGCCTCGAACTCATGGTGATCCTCCTAACTCTGCCTCCCGAGTGCTGGGATTAAAGGTATGTGCCACCACGGCCAGCTCCGAAACTAAAAATTTTAAGAATATCATTTCATACACTGCTTACTTTCATGGAAATAACTACTGGGAGGAATTAAAGCTTCCATGTTAAGTTTAATCCTGGGTGAAAACTAAACAGTAAATTCCTTTAGTCTTTCCCAGACAACTATAACATAAGCAACCTCACTAAACCCTTCTCTCTCCTGGAGAAACCCAAGGCAAAGCTATGAGCTTTCCACTTGAGCTGCCAATTCTCAACCTACTAAATCTGGGAATGAAAACGCATGTGCTTATATCAACATCATGGAATTTAAAATACATACATATATATTTTAAATTTTATTTATTTGATAGAAAGAGACAAAGAGGGCGTGTCAGGGCCTCCAGCCACTGCAAATGAACTTCATATATATGTGCTACCTTCTGCATCTGGCTTATGTGGGTACTGGGAAATCAAACCTGGGTCCTTTGGCTTTGCAGGCAAGTACTTTAACCATTAAGCAATCTCTCCAGCTGCGTTGTGTGTGTGTGTGTGTGTGTGTGCACACACATGCCCATCTAAGAAAGATGGAGTGGAACTTCAGGTGAGCTACACCATCAGCCTTCCATATGGTCTTGTTTTGAACTGGAGCCTCCTTTTACTAATTCCAACCTCAAAAGAACTGGTTACAGGGGGATGTGACCACCCCCAGCTATTTTATATGGGTTCTTGGTGCCCCTGAGACACTTATGAAGGGTGTTAACTGCTGAGGTGGGTCTGTTTATTGCCTCATTATGAATTTTAAATCAACAAGATAAACATTCAAAGGGTGACCTGAGTAGCATAGCATACATGAAGCCCTGGGATTTTTTTTTTTTTGGGGGGGGGGGGACAACATTTATTTGCAAGCAGAGAGAAGGTGGAAAAAAGATAAATCAGAGTACAAGAACTCCAGGGCCAGGCGTGGTGGCACACACGTTTAATTCCAGCATTCAGGAGGCAGAGGCAGGAGGATTGCCTTGAGTTTGAGGCCATCCTGAGACTATATAGTGAATTCCAGGTCAGCCTGGGCTAGAGTAAGACTCTACCTTGAAAAATCAAAAAAACCAAAAACTGCATGCATGAGCCACTTGGTGTATCTGGCTTACTGTGGGTACTAATCAAATCCAGGTCACCAGGCTTTGCAAGCTCAAGGCCCCGGTTTTGATCTAAGCTGGGCATGGTGGCGCACACCTTTAATCCCAACACTCTGAAGGCAGAGGTAGGATCACCATGTTCGAGGCCACCCTGAGACTACATAGTGAAGAGGGTGGTCTTGAACTCACAGCAATCCTACCTACCTACCTCTGACTCCCAAGTAAGGGATTAAAGGCATGTGCCACCATGTTTGGATTAAAATAATCTTTTAATATTTTATTTATTTGTTTGAGAGAGGGAGGGAGGGAGAATGGCACACCAGGGCCTCTAGCCACTACAAATGAACTCCAAACACATGCACCACCTTGCACACCTTGCTTATGTGAGTTCTAGGGAAATCAAACCTGGGTCCTTAAGCTTCATAGGCAAACACCTTAATGGCTAAGCCATCTTTTCAGGCCCCTTGATTTTTTTTTTTTTTTTTTTCTTGAGACAGAATCTCATGACGTAGCCCTAACTGGCCTACAACTCACTATGTAGAACAGTTAGCCTTGAACTTGCAGCAATCCTGAGTTTTGGGATTACAGGCATGTGCTACCATACCTGTTCCTCCTCCTACTTAAAGTTCTATTCCAATATATGTGAGGGAGGTGGATTGCTGTTGAGTTGGGAGGCTACCCTGAGACTACATAGTGAATTTCAGGTCAGCCTGGGCTAGGGCAAGACACTATCTTGAAATAAACAAAACAAGAAGAATAAAGAAGCAGGAATGCTAATTAAGATTTCACATGGGAGGTTAACTGGCTGCTTCCTCTGTTACCATCTAGGGACAGAGGATCAAGGAAATACTAAAGTCCTATTTATTTTCATGATATTAGAGGTTGGGCTTAGGTCTCACCTAACTCTCAGAACAATAGCAAATTATAAATCAAAAGTTTTTTTTTTTTTTTGGTTTTTCGAGGTAGGGTCTCACTCTAGCCCAGGTTGACCTGGAATTCACTATGGAGTTTCAGGGTGGCCTTGAACTCATGGGGATCCTCCTACCTCTGCCTCCCGAGTGCTGGGATTAAAGGAGTGCGCCACCACACCTGGATAATCAAAAGTTTTGAGAGCATGGAGACAAAATATTAGGATGAAGAGAGAATCACAAAGGAAAGAAATCACTTATTTACCCTGCAGACTGACATCTGGTTTGTTGTAAGTGTGCCTGTCTTGTCTGAGCAGATAACAGAAGTGCAACCAAGGGTTTCTACAGAAGGGAGGCTTCGAACAATGGCATTTTTCTTTGCCATTCTGCGAGTTCCAAGAGCCAGGCAGGTGGTGATCACAGCAGGGAGACCCTCAGGGATGGCAGCAACAGCCAG
This sequence comes from Dipus sagitta, assembly GCA_036346955.1. NCBI lineage: Eukaryota > Metazoa > Chordata > Mammalia > Rodentia > Dipodidae > Dipus > Dipus sagitta. Next base: position 25,609,131 of record CM070782.1, read on the forward strand.
GGCCACTGCAATCTTAAAGTAGTAGATAGCACCTCTGATCCAGGAGCCCCCGTGAACTGGGTCATTGAAGTGACCAATGTTTATGATCCAGACTGCAATGCAAATGAGGGAGATGACTTTGGACAGCTGCTCCCCAAACTCATCTAGTTTCTGCTGTAGGGGTGTTCTCTCCTGTTCTGTTGCAACCATTTCGTCCCGGATCTTGCCAATTTCAGTGTTAACTCCAGTTGCTACCACCACTCCCATAGCCTTTCCAGCAGCAATGTTTGTACCCTACGGAGAGGCAGAAAACAAGATCAACACCACAACCCAATTTAATTAAGACAAGTATACTCAGACACTGAATTTTGACCTGGGCACTCAAATTCTAACCATATTCTCCAGGGCTTTTTAAGGCTATTGTTCAGGTGAAAGCTATTTAACTATGACAGTAACAAGACCCTCATGCAGGCAGCATACACTACCCCCAACCCTCTACTGTGGATCCCCAAAACACCTACTGGTCAAGAGCAGTTTTACGTAGACCTACCAAGATCTCTATCCACAAGGTGGAGTCTGGTTTACAGACTAGCTTTGGGCTTAGCACCACTCTACCCTCTCTGTTTCAATTTTGTAAACTCTATTACAGCTCTCAACCCAATACATTTCATCTTTACTTGCTCTGGCTCCAATGGGTTAACCTCCCCTACTTTTGTTGCCTACAATAAAATTGATAATCAGCCCCAGTGGGCTATCACCAGCATTTTTACTACAGTTCTAGCATTTCAACTAATGAAATCACTCCACTTTAAAATTCCTAGTGCTGGACTGATATGGCTTCATTAAACAGATTACCAGGTATAAGACCCTGGATCACTCCCCAGAAGCCCTCCCATGTGATAGAAGTACGTACAGAAAAGAGCATGTTCTTTTTATCTTGATTGACAGCCCGTGGGTCAGGGACAGGGTCAGTGTGCTTGATAACTGAAACCGATTCACCTAAGATGTGAGACAGACCAAATAGGACGGTTAATTCTTTTTTACATAAATATTTTATTTATTTATTTTCAAACAAGAGAAACAAGATATTGGTCGAGAAAAGAGAGAAAATGGGCATGCCAGGACCTCCAGCCACTGCAAACAAACTCCAGATGCATGCACCACCTTGGGCATTTGGCTTTATATGGGTACTGGGGAAAAGAACCTAGGTCATTTGGCTTTGCAGATAAGCACCTTAACCACTGAACCATCTCTCCAGCCTCAGGGTAGTTAATTCTGTGTGAAATATACTCAGAAACTTCACCCACAACAACCTCCCTATCCCAAGGATAATATGGGCTAAATGTAGTGGTGCACACCTGTCCCCCCCCCCTTCTTCAAGGTAGGGTTCACCCTAGCCCCAGCTGACCTGGAAATCACTCTATAGTCTCAAGATGGCTTCAAGCTCCCAAAAATACTTCCACCTCTGCCTCCCCATAGTGGGATTAAAGGTGTGCACCACCATGTCCAGCTTCACTCCAAGTTCCAAGCCAACTTAAAGATTACATAGTGAGCACTGCCTCAAAACAAAATAGCACATAGGCACTGCCAATGGGAAAAGGAACAAAGAACTCAATTTATTCAAAATAGGCAAACTTAGGATATCTAATAATGGAAACTAATTCTAGAGCTGGAGAGATGGCTCAGCAGTTAAAGGCACTTGCTTGCATACCTTGCTGGCCTGGGTTTAATTTCCTAGCACGCACCTAAAGCCAGGTTCAAAAAGTATTGCAGGCACCTAATATTTCTTTCAGTAGCGATAAGAAAGCCTGGCACATATGCATATACATACAAAAATCAGGTGTGGTGGTGCATGCCTGGAAATGAGACAAGATCAGTAGTTCAAATTCAACTACATGAGACTATTTTAAAAAGTGGCCATGCCAGGCAGTGCATGTCTTTAATCCCAGCACTCAAGAGGCAGAGGTAGGAGGATCGCTGTGAGTTGAAGACCAACCTGAGACTACATAGTGAATTCCAGGTCAGCCTCGGTTAGAGCAAGTCCTTACCTTCAAAAACCAAATATATAAACAAACAAAAAGCCCATCCCCTTTTCCCCAAAGAGGACATTCAGCACCCTTGGGAGATTTTTTTAATTCTCAGGGTACGTTTCTATAGATACACTGAGAACTTCATGAATATATAATTCATTCATTCATTCATTCATTTTCCATTCTCAATATTTTGTGACTTAACTACTTGATGCTGTTCTTTCATATTCGATAAACTATTCATACTAAAGCAACGTGAAGCACAGCTTACTCATTAGTTGCGTTTAAAACAGACCAATGAATAAATCTTGATAGCCTTTAGATTTTACTTGCTCATTAATTAATTAATTCAGGTTGACATTTAAAAGTTAATCTTCTGACAACCTCACTTCTAATCCTAACCCTTCATGTAGGATTGTGCTTTTATCACATAAACATGGGGAAATGTTTCAAGCAATATTGATTCAAGAGTGCATGTCAGAGTAGAACAGTCTCCCTTTCAAGCCAACTTTTGTTTTAACTATTCAATTACTTATTATATAATATGTTTGATGTGAGGCTTAGTGGTTAAGGCGTTTGCCTGCGAAGTCTAAGGATCCCAGTTTGATTCCCCAGGACCCATGTAAGCCAGATGCACAAGGGGGTGCATGCATCTGGAGTTTGTTTGCAGTAGCTGGAGGCCCTGGTGTGCCCATTCTCTCTTTCTGCCTCTTCCTCTCTCTCTCAAATAAGTAAATAAATACATATATATTTTTAAAAGTCTGACTCAAGATTAGCATTCCTCTGAACAAATTACAAAAAATGTTTCTGCCTGGAGAAAGGACAATGAATAATTTACTTTCCACAAAATAAGGAGATGATGTGCGCTCTCTCTGAAACAAAGTCTCATGTATCTCAGACTGGCCTGGAACTCTGAGTGTGATCTTGAACTTGGATTCTGTTGGGATGTGCCACCACACCTGATTTTTATTTAATGCTGGGGGTCAAACTCAGGACTTTATGGCAGTTGGTAAGTACTTTTACCAAGTGAATTACATATCTAGCTCAAATTTGTCTTAGAAAGAAGTGATTTTTTTTTGTTGTTTTTTTTTTGGTTTTCCGAGGTAGGGTCTCACTCTAGTTCAGGCTGACCTGGAATTCACTACATCGTCTCAGGGTGGCGTCAAACTTATGGCAATCCTCCTACCTCTGCCTCCCAAGTGCTGGGATTAAAGGTGTGCACCACCATGCCTGGCGAAAGAAGTGATTTTTAAAATCAAAATTAATTTAATTAGAGACAAGACGAATATGAACACTGTGAGATGAAAGCCAAGTCTGAGCTGGGCGTGGTGGTGCACACATTTAATCCCAGCACTTGGGAGGCAGAGGTAGGTGGATCACCATGGGTTCGAGGCCACCCTAAGACTAGATAGAGAATTTCAGGTCAGGCTGGACTAGAGTGAAACTCTACCTCAAAAAAAAAAAGAGGGCTGGAGAGATGGCTTAGTGGTTGAGGTGTTTGCCTGCAAAGCCAAAGGATCTCGGTTTGATTCCTCAGGACCCATGTAAGCAAGCTGCACAAGGGGCACATGCTTCTGAAGTTTGTAGTGGCTGGAGGCTCTGGGGCGCACATTCCCCGCAACCCCCCTCAAATAAATAAATATAGTTTTTTTTTAAAAAGCCAAGTCTGTATTATTTTCACATAATGCTTTCAAGCCCATCTTGACAAAGTGTACTGATAAAACTCTGTATCTTAGAGAAGATTAAGGTGGGTGCCATAAAGGGACAGGGGAGCAAGGGTCGACGATACAGTACAGGACTTGAGAGATGCTTCAGAAATTTCAGTGACTTTGCAATATGCAATACTTACCTGTGAGAATTGACTGGTCAACTCTTAGAGTTGTAGATTTGATGGAAGTTAATCTTATATCAGCAGGAACTTTGTCACCAACTAATTAGGAGTTAAAAAAAAAAAAAAGCAACTAAAGTGAGCAACCTTTGCAAATGCATTACCTGAAGATTACTTTGCCTCAAAAACAAAAATTTTAAAGAAAACACCTGACATACATTACTACACACATACACATTGTTTATTTTTACTTATTTATTTTAGAGGGACAGAGAGAGTAAGAGGCAGATAGAGAAGGACAGAGAATGGGCATGCCAGGATCTCCAGACTCTGCAAACAAACTCCAGACGTATGCGCCCCTTGTGCATCTGGCTAAGGTGGGTCCTGGGGAATCAAGCCTCGTACTGGGGTCCTTAGGCTCCACAGGCAAATGCTTAACTGCTAAGCCATCTCTCCAGCCCACAGTACAATATATAAAACAAGCAAAGCAAAATGGCCCACACCTTTAATCACAGCACTTGGAAAGATGAGAGGTAGGAGGATACCTGTGAGCCAGAGATCACCCTGAGACTACATAGTGTATTCCAGGTCATCTTAGGCTACAGCGAATCCCCACCTCAGTGAACAAAAACAAACCAAAACAAACAAACAAAAACCAAAAAACAAACAAAACAAACAAAACAAAAAAAGAAATACAGGAAGGAAGACAACGATGTTTTGGGAAATCTCTAAAAGCACATTCTAAAAAGCACTGGGTTATGTATGTTCCAATAGGCCTCCAAGCTTTTACTCTGAATACTTAGCAATACTAATAACATAGCCAAAGGGTCCATGGGTCATTCTATCAGAAAAACATTAGATTTTTTTCTTTTGGTGGTGGTGGTGGTGGGTTGGAGGGTGTCAAATCCCAGGGTCTTGTATATGATAGCCACACCTTGGCCCTCCTGAAAAAGCATTATCACGGGCTGGAGGGATGGCTTAGCAGTTAAAGCACTTGCCTGCAAAGCCAAAGGACCCTGGGTAGATTCCCCAGGACTCACATAAGCCAGATGCACAAGGTGGAGCATGCTTCTGGAGTTTAGTTTACAGTGGTTGGGGGCCCTGGCATGTCCATTCTCTATCTGCCTCTTTCTAATAAATAAAATAAATTTAAAAAACAGTATCACTATGAACAGGGGGGAAAATAGCTGCTTTAAAAAATACTCCATTACATCCTCATACAAATAAAAAAAAATGGAAATGTTACTTTAACTTGAAACTGATAAACATGATTGAGGCAACCCTGAGACTACATAGTGAATTCCAGGCCAGCTTGAGCTACAGTGAGGCCCTACCTCGGGGGGTGGGGGGGAGCATGATCACAAAGTCTGAAAAATTGCCAGTATTAATTAAAGTCAGAGACCTATATGATCAGACACCTATCAGGTACAGAGGCTAATGAAAATCTTATCAGTGCTAAAAAGAGAAATGCCAGATGCAATGTCACTGTGTCTACAGTTAATATCCCAGTTAGCATATCATAGCTCATTAATGCTTCCAGTTGTTGTGGCCATACTTGGAGACAGTCAGCCCTTTTCTTTCTCTGCAAACAACCTCTTTTTTCTCTCTCTCTCTCTCTCACACACATACACAGATACATATATGCACACACAATATTCTTATCCCACAGACTCTTCGAGCTTATTTTATAGACATTGTTTATACTATATGTAGTTAATTCATAGCACCATTCTGTTGTTTTCATGATAGGGTCTCACTATAGCCCAGGCTGAACTCTCAGCAATCTCTGCCTCAGAGTGTAACACCTGGCAATTTTTTTGTTAGTAGCAAAAAGAGATGAGACTCTACTCACACCAAAGTAAACATTATTCCCCCCCCCCCCCCCGAGGTAGGGGCTCACTCTAGCCCAGGCTGACCAGGAATTCGCTATGTAGTCTCAGGGTGGCCTCGAACTCATGGTGATTCCTCCTACCTCTGCCTCCAGAGTGCTGGGATTAAAGGCATGCGCCACCACACCCAGCTTCAAAGTGAACATTTTTAAAGACATACTCATGAAGACATGAGTAGGAAAGGTGCAACAAACTGCTAACACTGGTTGCTAGGGCACAGGTGCAGGGAACCTTCTCACTTTAGTAACTTTTGAATGTTCTGAAAGGCAGCCAAAGTGACTTTTTAAGAAATAATGCAATGACAGCTAAAAACTAGAAAAAAATTCTCCCGGGGATTACAAATAGTATTAATCAAATCTTCAATTTCCAGATTTACTCAGTAAGACACAGTTATAGCTCTGTCACTAGTTATATATATAAAACGGTCAAACGTGGCTGGAGAGATGGTTTAGTGGTTAAGGCACTTGCCTACAAAACCTAAGGACCCAGATTTGTTTCCCCAGTACCCACGTAAACCAGATGCACAGGTGATGCATGCTTCTGGAACTAATTTGCTGTGGCTAGACGCCCTGACATACCCATTCTCTCTCTAAGACCCCTCAAATAAATAAATAGCCAAGTAGGCATCCTGTTCAAGAAGTAACAACTGCATTTTTTTTTTTTTTTTTTTTTTTGGTTTTGTTTTCTGAGGCAGGGTCTCACTCTAGTCCAGACTGACCTGGAATTCACTATGTAGTCTCAGGGTGGCCTCAAACTCATGGTGATCCTCCTATTTCTGCCTCCCAAGTGCTATAAAGGCGTGTGGCACCATGCCCAGCTCAACAACTGCACTTTTTACTTTAAAAAATGTTTTTAAGGGGCTGCAGAGATGGCTTAGCGGTTAAGCGCTTGCCTGTGTAGCCTAAGGACCTCGGCCTCGGTTCGAGGCTCGATTCCCCAGGACCCACATTAGCCAGATGCACAAGGGGGCGCACGCGTCTGGAGTTTGCTTGCAGTGGCTGGAGGCCCTGGCGCGCCCATTCTCTCTCAATCTCTCTCTCTGTCTCTTTCTCTCTCTGTCTGTTGCTCTCAAATAAATAAAAATAAATGAAAAAAATGGAAAAAAATGTTTTTTAGAACTGGAGAGGTGGCTTAGCAGTTAAGGCGCTTGCCTGCAAAGCCAAAGGACCTTGGTTTGATTCCTCAGTACCCATGTAAGCCAGATGCACAAGGTGGCGCATGAATCTGGAGTTCATTTGCAATGGCTGGAAGCTCCGGCACACCCATTCTCTCTCTTGCTCAGTCTCTTTCCCTCTCTCAAACAAATAAAAACAAAATCAACATTTATTTACGTGTGTGCCAGAGCCTCTTGCCAATGAGCTCCAGATGCACCACTTTATCCATCTGGCTTTGCAAGCAAGAACCTTTAACCACAAAGTTATCTTTCCAGCCCTAGAAATATATATTTATCAGAGACAGACACACACAAGAATGAACGTCTTGCCACTGCATACAAAAATCCAGACACGAGTCTGGCTTGATGTGGGTACTAGCGAGACTGAACCTGGGATAAGCAGGCTTTGCAAAAAAGAGTTTTAGGGCTGGAGAGATGGCTCAGCAGTTAAGTCGCTTACCTGTAAAGGCTAACAACCCGAGATCAATTCCCTAGTACCCACATAAAGCCAGATGCACAAAGTGGCACATGCATCTGGAGTTTGCTTGCAGCAGCTGGAGGCCTTGGCATGCCTGTTCTCATTATTATCTGCTTGGAAATAAAAAATACATTTTTTTTTCTTCAAGGTAGGGTCTCACTCTAGCCCAGGCTGACCTGGAATTCACTATGGAGTCTCACGGTGGCCTCGAACTCACAGCAATCCTCCTACCTCTGCCTCCTGAATGCTGGGATTAAAGGAATGTGCCACTTGCTAGTGTAAGTGAACTAACTCCAGATTCATGTGCTACTTTTGGGTCTAGCTTTATGTGGGTACTGGGGCATTGAGCCCAGGCTAACAGGCTTTAAATTTTTTAATGTTTATTTACAAACAGAGAAAGAAAAGAGAGACAGACTGAGAGAATGGGCATGTACCAGGGCCTCTAGCCACTGCAAATGAACTCTAGACATATGTGACACTTTGTGCATTTGGCCTTACGTGCTAGGGAATTGAACCTGCGTCATTAGGCTTTGCAGGCAAGCACTTTACTTGATAAGCCATCTCTCCAGCTCCTAATAAGAGCCTACTACTACCAAGGCACCATCTCCTAACACAACACTGGACTTCTTGACCTTTCAACTTAGTTCCAATTTTCTGTTCTTCAGAGCTTTTAAATTTAAGGCTTGCTTTTTAAAACTTCAGTAAATGAAACAATTCCTACAGCCCAAAAAGGTAATGTAGTCACAAGGTGGCACAGAAAGAAAGATCTTGTCAATTTGTAATCCCCAGAGGCAACAATTATCCTTGCATGTGACTGCAGAGACACTGAAGTTAAGAGAAATTCCTGCTGGAAATGCTTATGCAATGAACAGTAATATGCCTACTGAAAAAACTAGAAGCTTTCTTTCCTAAGGCTGACCAAGAACTCACTCTGTAGCCTAGCATGGTCGTGAACTAAAGGCAATTCTACTTTACCATCCTGAGGCTGGGGATTACAGGAGCTACCACACCTAGTTTTAGGGTTTTTAAATGACTTAATGATTCTGTTTGTGCTACACAGAAGGTACTACTACCAAAAAAAGATGAATGGTTAAGACATGCTCACTACAGTCTATTCTTTAGTGACCTTCAATACCTAAAATGCCCTATGAAGGCAAATTAAAACTAAATTTTAGGGCTGGAGAGATGGCTTAGTGGTTAAGGCAATTGCCTGCAAAGCCAAAGGCCCAAAGTAAGCCAGATGCACAAGGTGGTGTATGTGTGTCTGGAGTTCATTTGTGGCAGATGGAGACCTTGGTGCTCCTATTCTCTTTCAAAACAAAACAAAACAAAACAAAAACAAAAAAAAAATAAAAACAAACAAACAAACAAACAAACAAACAAAAAAACCAACAACCCTAAAGCCAGGAGTGGTGTCGCATACCTTTAATTCCAGCATTTGGGAGGCAGAGGTAGCTACCCTGGGCTAGAGTAAGATCCTACCTTGAAACAACACCACCACCACCCAAAAATCTAAATTTTAAGCCAGGCGTGGTGGCACACACCTTTAATCCCAGCACTGGGGAGGCAAAGGTAGGAGGATCGCCATGTGTTCGAGGCCAGACTACATTGTAAATTCCAGGTCAGCCAGGGCTAAGGTGAGCCCCTACCTCAAAAAACCAAAAAACAAACAACAACAACAAAAATCTAAAATTTAAAAACTTGTATTTTGGTTTCTGAAGCAGAGCTTCACTCTAGCCCAGGCTGACCTGGAACTCACATGATCTTCCTACCTCTACCTCCTGGATTAGGCCTGTGCCATTATGACGAGCCAACCCCCCCCCCAAATATGAATTGTATTATTTGACAGTCTTGCTATGTAGCCTTGCTTGACCTAAAACTTGTAGAAATTCTTCTGCCTTGGGTTCTCAAGTGCTGGAATTACAGGTATATGCCACTATACCAAGCTTAACTACTTGCCATAAATTAACCTGAACCCCCACCCCCTTCATGTCCTAGAACACATTGAAAGGAGTACAGAGTATAAGATCAACAAAATTATCTTCCCCTTCCCTTCATTTCACAGCTGCCATTCTAGTTGTAACTTGTAGGCAGCTTAGTATTTAGGAACACAAAACTAGGTAGCTGTTATGATAACCTTTAAGTCTCATGATCTCCTTTGCAAGAGTACAGTTCAGGGACTGGGAAGGTTGCTCAGTGGTTAAAAGCACTTACCTGCAAAGTCTGGCAGTGGGATTCAATTTCCTAGTACTGACAAAAAGTTAGACACAAAAAGTGGCACATGCATCTGGGCATTGGTTTGCAGCAGCAAAAGGCCCTGGTACATACATACGCACAAGTTAAAAAAAAAAAAAAAAAGACTAGCATTTGGGCTGGGGAGATGGCTTAGCTGTTAAGGCACTTGCCTGCAATGCATAAGGACCTAGGTTCGATTCCCCAGGACCCACCTAAGCCAGATACACAAGGTGGTGCGCGCGCATGCATCTGGAGTTCATGTGCAGTGGCTGGAGGTCCCGGCATGCCCATCCTCTCTGTCTCTCTCTACCTCTCAAATAAATAAAAAAGTTAGCTTGGGGGGGGGGGCGCGGAGAGATGGCTTAGAGGTTAAGGTAGTTGTCTGCAAAGCCTAAGGACCCAGGTTTGATTCCTCAGTACCCACGTAAAACCAAATGCACAAGGTGGCACATGTGTCTGGAGTTGGTTTGCAGTGGCTGAAGGCCCTGGGTGTGTCCATTCTCTCCCCCTCTCACTCTCATATAAATTAATAAAAGATCAGCATTAAAATACATTTGGGGTTGAGCTAAGAATTCATATTATGCCTTTAACCCCAGCACCCAGGAAGCAGAGGTAGGAGGATCACTGAGTTTGAGGCTATCCTGAGACTACATACTGAATTCCAGGTCAGACTGGACTACAGTGAAACCCTACATCGAAAAACCAAAAACCAAACAAGCCCAAAAAGAAAATCACCTTTTGTGGAAAGATGAAAGAAATATAAATCCAAACAAGTTTTTAAAATGACATATTCTAGGACTGGAGAGATGGCTCAGTGTTAAAGGCACTTGCTTGCTATACTTAAGCACCTTCACATCATCTTGACCATCCCATGTTCTTATTTTTTATTTTTTTACGAGTTAGTAGCTGAGCAATCTCTCCAGCCCCATGTCTTTATTTTATAAGCAGGAAATAGAAGCAGAAAAAAAGCTTAAGGAAGCTCAAATAGAAAAGATTTCCTTTAAACTTGCTGTGTGATGGACTACCTTTGCCTACAGGCTTCTGTAAATTTCAGACAGGGCTGTACCTGAGAATCAGGCAATGTATGCTGTTCAGATCACATCCAGTAGTATTTCCCTGATGGGGCTGGTCAATGCCCTCAGGGCAAATGATAGTGGAAAATTCTTATTCTGGCCAAGGAAATGCTCTGTAATTTTTTTCCTCCAAAAATTTTTTTCTGTGTCTTTGGGCTGAAGTAGGTGTAATAGCAAGAATAATCTCTGTTATAAATAAACTACTTTCTATTTGTTTAGTATCTGCCTCTTCAAATGCAGCTTTTGGCAGAGGTAGGGAGATCACCATACAGTGAGTTGGAGGCCACCCTGATACTACATAGTGAATTCCAGGTCAGCCTGGGCTAGAATGACACCCTACCTCAAAACAACAAGATCTAGTCTCAGCGGTTAAAGATGCTTGCTTGCATAATGCCTGTTGCTCTGGGGTTTGAGTTTCTAAGGTACTCACTTGCAATGCATGCAGGCCTGGGTTCAATCCCACAGCACCCACATAAAAAGCCAGACACAAAAACTGGTATAAGCATCTGAAATTCACTATGCAGTGTTATGGTGGCCTTGAACTCATGACGGTCCTTCTATGTCTGCCTTCTGAGTGCTGGGATAAAAAGGGTGCATCACCATGCTTATTTATTTTTTAATATTTTCATTTATTTATTTTGAAAGCAGAGAGATACAGAAAAGAGAGACAGACAGAGAGAATGGGCCACTACAAACTCCAGATGGATAAACCACTTTGTGCATCTGACTTTATGTGGGTACTGAGGAATTGAGCCTGGATTGTTAGAAGAACCCAAAGATTGTTAGGCTCAGCCCATTATTTTTACGTGAGTCTGGGATCTGAACTCAGGTACAAACCCTTACATGGCAAAGGCTTTATCCACTGAACCATCTCCACAGCTTATGTATTTAAAATTTTTTTAATATCAAAAATTCAACCAACGTGCATGCATTTAATCCCAGCACTCAGGAGGACCGCCTACCTCTGAGTTAAAGGCTACCCTAAGAGCCTACATAGTAAATTCCAGATTAGCTTGGTCTAGAGTGAGACACCCTACCTTGAAAAACCAAAAAACAACCAAATCTGCCCTAGGAGAAAACTATAAAACTTCAGAAATCATCTTCTAAATGCCACTATTGTTTTTGAGTTTGAATGGCTCCTAGGAAAAGCAAGTTATAATCTAATAAAGTATTTTAAATTGCTAACATTTAACTATGACTCAAACATTTTCACTGTTTCCAACTTAGGTTATAAATTTTGTACTCAAGCACAATGAATGAAATTCCTTCACCTGAAAAGTCTTGCTTGCTTGTCTGAACATATTTCCAGACCTGGGGGGAAGAGCATATTCTCTTACACACACGTAAAACCAGCTGTCTTTATAAAAATCTTTCATGACTGGAGAGATAGCTTAGTGGTTAAGATGTTTGCCTGTGAGGCCTAAGGACCCATGTTAAGACTCCCAGATCCCACTTATCCCGCTTATATCAGACACACAAAGTGATGCACATGCCTGGAGTTTAATTACAGTGATTGTAGGCCCTGGGGTGCCAATTCTCTTGCCTCTCCCCAATTAAAAAAAAAAAAAAAAAAAAAAAAGGCCTGTCTGTTGGACTTGCCTCGAAAAAAAAAAATCCTTCAATGGGTTATTAAATTTGAGATGAAGTTTAGTGTTCCAACCAGTGTATAAGGTGGCCAACTGCTGTTTACCTCAACCCTCTTTTCCAACTTGATCTTCAAAGAACTTGAGATCCCCTAGTGCTTTGAGTCTTCATTCAATACATCATTCCTCTCCCTCTACAAATTACCTTGAACTCCTAGATTAAGCTAGCATCCCTTTCAATGGGCCAGAGAGCATCCTTTCTTACCTAAACCAACACCCATACTATATTTTGGATGTATCACCTCCAGCAGACCAAGGGCTCCAGAAGGCAGACTGTTAACCAGGACTCTGATTTTAATCCCTTTTTTTTTTTTTGGTTTTGGTTTTTTGCGGTTGGGTCTCACTCTAGCCCAGGCTGACCTGGAATTCACTATGGAGTCTCAGGGTGGCCTCGAACTCAAGGCGATCCTCCTACCTCTGCCTCCCGAGTGCTGGGATTAAAGGTGTGCACCACCACGCCTGGCTTTAATCCCTAGTAATATACTGAGCACATAGTAGATGCCAAACAAATTACTTGTCAGTGAATGAAATACTTGCATATACTTAAAAAAATATTTTTTTAAAAATATATTTTATATATTTGAGAAAGAGAAAGAATGGGCACACCAGGGCCTCCAGCCACTGCAAACGAACTCCAGAGGCATATACCACCATGTCATCTAGCTTACGGGGGTCCTGAGGAATTGAACCAGGATCCTTTGGCTTTGCAGGCAAACACCTTAACCACTAAGCCATCCCTCCAGCCCCTTGCATACAATTTAACATGTAAGTATTATGAGACTTCCAGAACCCAGGCCTGGTGATGACAACTGGTAATCACACCTGAGGAGATTCTAAGTTCAAGGTAAGCCTGGGCAATTTAGTAAGACCTCGTCTCAAAATAAGTGAAGACAGCCGGGCGTGGTGGCTCACGCCTTTAATCCCAGCCCTCGGGAGGCAGAGGCAGAGGATTGCCGAGAGTTCAAGGCCACCCTGAGACTACATAGTTAATTCCAGGTCAGCCTGGACCAGAGTGAGACCCTACCTAAAAAAGCCACAAAGTGAAAAGAGGGCTGTGGGTATACTTTAGCATTCTAAGGCCCTATGTTTAACCTCTAGTACCACAAGGAGAAAGAGAACTAAGAACTGTATAGATGATCCTATCCAGGCAGGTTTTCAATTAGAGGCAGCCACACACCGTGTTTAGAGGGCACAGTATGTGGCCTATCATCAAGACCTTTTTTAATGTTTTGTTAAATTGTAAAAGTAAAACATGCTTCTAAAAGATGAAACCCTATTCCTCTCTGCTCATTCAGTATACACATCAAAATGTTAACAGTATTTGCCTTCTAGATCTTTATGCACAACACATTAAAGCTTCACACAGCGACAACCATCTGTAATGCCAATCTTGTAGGGAAGCAGAGGCCTGTGAATGAACAGAACTTGAGGAGTGGGGGACAATAAACACTAAGATCTGAGAGATTCAGCTAAAATAGTAGCAGGCTGAAGAGCAACAGAGGAATGGCTGGCTGTTGCAGGCAAGCACATGGGGTACTACTGCATGGGCACATACATGTGGCATATACCACACACACACATCAAAACAAAATCTGACCTTTTACATTAGAATTTACAGATCAGACCCAGCGTCGTGGCGCGCACCTTTAATCCCAGCACTCAGGAGGCAGAGATAGGAGGATCGCCATGAGTTCAAGGCTACCCTGAGAATACAGAGTGAATTCTAGGTCAGCCTGGGCTAGAGTAAGATCCTACCTGGGAAACAAACAAAAAAGCCAGGTGTACATGGTGGCACATGCATCTGGAGTTTGTTTGCAGTGGCTAGAGGTCCTGATGTACCCATTCTTTTTCTTTCTCTCTGTCTGTCTCAAATAAATAAATAAAAATATAATCTTGCAGGGCATGGTGGCGCACACCTGTAATCCCAGCACTCGGGAGGCAGAGGTAGGAGGATCGCCGAGAGTTCAAGGCCACCCTGAGACTACATAGTGAATTTCAGGTCAGCCTGAGCTAGAGTGAGACCCTACTTTGAAAAACAAAACCAAACCAAACAAAAACAAAAAGAATCTTTAAAAAAAACAAACAGATCAACCTCAATATTTTTCTTACTGGCTGCATAGTAGTAGCCACCAACACTTGGAGAATGCCGTTTTTATACCAGGGGCTGCTGTAATTGCTAAAAGGTTTTAAAGGTCATTAATACAACCTCCACAGCTTGTCACAAGGAACACGCTATTATTTTCATTCCCAGTTTATAAATGAGGTGCTTTTCAAGGTTAATGTATTTCACACACCAGGGACTAACTCAATATCCATTTTCATGGCCATCTATGTGCCTTCAATTTTTCCCATTACAGTGCTATAGAGGGAATGAATATCTTTTACTTCCTGAAAACAATGAAGCAGAAATGACTAAAAACGTATTCTAGGGGCTGGAGAGATGGCTCAGTGGTTAAAGCACTAGCCCAGTCTAATGATCTGAGCTTGATTCCTCAGTACCCACATAAAGCCAGATGCAGTTCTGCATGCATCTGGAGTTTGTTTGTAGTGGCTGAAGGTCCTGGTGTGCCCATTCTCTCTCTGCTTGCAAATAAATAAAAATACTGAAAAAAAAATAAACATTGTACTCCCAATCTCTCTGCCATTTCTCCATAACTGCCATCTTTTTAAATTTTTATTTATTTGAGAGCGACAGACAGAGAGAGAAAGAGGCAAAGAGAGAGAGAATGGGCACACCATGGCCTCCAGCCACTGCAAACAAACTCCAGATGCATGCGCCCCCTTGTGTATCTGGCTAATGTGGGTCTTAGGGTATCGAGCCTTGAACCAGGGTCCTTAGGCTTCACAGGCAAGCGCTTAACCACTAAGCCATCTCTCCAGCCCCGTAACTACCATCTTATAAGCATCCTGGCATAGGCAATACTGAACACTTTTTCAAAAATCTTAGTATATAGTATCTTCAACATTAACTATTTTGACAGCACTCAAGAGCCTCCAACTCAAAACTGCTTCTTTCTCCGGCCTCCCTCCCACCCCCACTAGGGCTAACGCAGGGTTCTCACTCTAGCCAAGACTGACCTAGAACTCACTGTGATCCTCCACCTGAATGCTAGGATTAAAGGCATAGAACATCATGCCCAGCTTCAAAATTGTTTGTTCTAGCCGGGCGTGGTATCCTTTAATCCCAGCACTCTGAGTTCAAGGCCACCCTAAGGCCACATAGTGAATTCCAAGTCAGCCTGGGCTCCAGTGAAACCCTATCTTGGGGGGAAAAAATCTATTTATTCATTTATCGGAGAGAGGTGCAGAGAGAATGGGTATGCCAGAGCATCCATGCAATGCAAACTAATTCTAGACACAAGCACCATCTTGTGCATCTGGCTTATGTGGGTACAGGGGAAATGAACCTGGGTCTTAAGCTTCACAGGCAAGCACCTTAACCTCTAAGCTATTCCTCGAGGCCAGACAATTTTGTTCTTTACATACAAGTTACCACGAAGAATTTGTCTCTAGATTTACAACTGGTAAAATGATTTGTTTCTAGTGTTACCTGGACCTGCACCTCTGATTACCCACATCCTTCTCACTGTGAAGCAAATTTACAGAAGGAAGAAACCCAAGAACATGATCAACACCTTGGCCACTCTTTTTGCTTCTAGGTTTGACATTTTTTGGACAGGTAAAATTGGTCTGTTTTTACAATGTCTCATCAACACCATGTAAACTGCTTTAATCAGATATTAGTTACACTGTTTTTAGAACTAAATAGGTAGCATTGTAGGGCAGACTTGCAGGAGGGGGGCGGTGGCAAATAAACCTCTGAAATTACATCCTTCAAATATGTTGTCTTTGGAGCCCATAGGTTTGTTTAATCTTCAAAAGGATTGTGATTTAGAAATGAGTAAAAGTTGTTCTAGAGCCTTTTTCATACTTCCAAACTTGTTAGAAATATTATCAAAATGTGCAACTAGGGTTGGAGAGATGGCTTAGCGGTTAAGTGCTTGCCTGTGAAGCCTAAGGACCCCAGTTTGAGGCTCGATTCCCCAGTACTCATGCACAGGTGGCGCATGCATCTGGCATTTGTTTGCAGTGGCTGGAGGCCCTGGTGTGCTCATTCATATTCTCTCTCTCTCTCTCCCTCTCCTCTCTCTCTCTCTCTCTCCGCCTCTTTCTGTCTGCCTCCCTCAAATAATGAAAAATAAACAAAAAAATTTTTAAAAAGTGCAATTAAGGTCCCAGGGTTGGAGAGACTGCTCAGCAGTTAAGGCACTTTGCCTGCAAAGTCTAAGGACCTGGGTTTGATTCCCCAGTACCCACATAAAGCCAGATGCACTAAAGACACTAGTTTGCAGTGGTTGAAGGCCCTGGCATGCCCATTCTCTCAAACAAAATTAAGTCCGAGCAATAGCTATGCACATGAAATCTGAGAGTATTGCTATTAAAACAAACAAACCACACCAATGGGGCATGGTGGTGCATTAACGAATCCTAGCACTCAGGAGGCAGAGGAAAGGACAATCACTGTGAGTGCGGGTCCAGACTGGGACTACAGAATGTGTTCCAGGTCAGCCTGGGGCATTATAGCAAGACTCTACCTGTTGGGGGTGGGGGAGGGGGGAAGAAACCAAAACCAAAAAGCAACCAGCCTTCACTTTGCACTTTAGTTCTTATTTGTCAGCAAAGAGAGGGAATTAAAATTAGATGGGCATGCACCACTTTGAGTACCTGGCTTTATGTGAATACTTGGAAACTGAACCCCAGTCACCAGGCTTTGCAAGTAAGTGCCTTTAACCTCTGAGCCATCTAACTGGCACCAAAGTTTATTGTATGCATTTTATATTATTTTTATTTATTTGAAAGAGGGGCAGATAGAGAATGGGTGCACCAGGGCCTCTAGCCACTGAAAATTAACTCCAGATACATGTGTCAATTTATGACTGCTAGGATTAAAGCTATGCACCACCATACCCCGTTGGCTCTTTTTTTTTGTTGTTGTTTTTTGAGGTAGGGTCTCACTCTAGCTCAGGCTGACCTGGAAATCACTATGTAGTCTCAGGGTGGCTTCAAACTCATGGCGATCCTCCTACCTCTGCCTCTTGAATGCTGGGATTAAAGGCATGCACCACTATGCCCGGCTCTGGCCACCCTGAGACTACATAGTGAATTCCAGCTAAGACTGAGGTAGAGACTCTACCTCGAAAAACCAGAAAGAACGTAAAAGCCAAGAGACAAAGGGTAGGACTGCTCACAATGCAATCTTCCAGACACAAAATGGCCTTAAAATTCATGACCTAGCAGTGCCTAGCACTACCTACACAAGACCCTCAAAATAGGAAGAAAAGATGATGACATCAAAATAAAAGATGGGGGAAGGGATTCAATGGATGGTAGATTGGGGGAGGAATGGGAGTGGAGGGAGGGTATTATTATTGTCTATATTTATGGAAGCTGTCAAGAAATTTTGTTTTGCATTTTTTGTGGTAGGGCCTCACGTAGCACTTGTCTTTACATGGGTACTAGGGAATCAAACCCAGATTAGGCTTGGCAGCTAAGTGTTTTAACTGCTGAGCCTTCTCTCCAGACCCACCTTTCACCTTTTTTTGAGGTAGGGTCTCTTGTCATTCTAACCTCCATTTGCAAGTTTTAGGGGCTCGAAAGATAGCTCAGTGGTGAAAGGCTTGCAATAAACATGTCAGACAGGGTTCAATTCCTCAACCATCCATGTAAAATTGGGAGTGGAAAAAGCGTCTGGTGTTCTGTTTGAAGTGGCAAGAGGCCCTGGTACACACACACATGCATGCCCACACACACTGCACAGGAGAGATGGCTCAGTGGTTAAGGTGCTTGCCCAGAGCCTAAAAACCTGGGTTTGAGTTCCCAGTACCCACATAAAAGCCAGATTCAAAAGTGGTGTGTGCATCTGGATGTCATGTGCAGCAACTACAGGCCCTGATGCGCCCCTTCTCTCTGTCTTTATCTTTCGCTGTGTGCAAACAAAAATATTTTTAAAAGAGTCCATTATGAAAGATCCCTGGTTAACACCTTTTTATGGGCATTCATCACTAGCCTTAAAGACTATTCTTCTGCTTGTCTTTGAATTTTAGAAGTCTCAATATTCCACAAGCTGGGCATTGTGGACCAGGCCTTTAATTCCAACACTCAGGAGGCACAGGTAGGCGAATTGCTGTGAGGTTTAGGCCAGCCTGAGACAACACAGTGAATTCCAGGTCAGCTTGGGCTACAGTGAGACCCTACCTCAAAAAATAAAACAAAATTAAACTGCTGACCCATCTCTCCTGCCACTGCCTTACTTTGACTTTTTTTGTTTAATTTTTATTTGAGAGAGCGAGAGGGAAAGAGGAGAGAGAGAGAGAACAGGTGGTGCTAGGGCCTCCAGCCACTACAAACTCCAAACACACGTGCCACCTTGTGCATCTGGCTTACATAGGTCCTGGGGAATTGAACTGAGGTCCTTTGGCTTTGCAGGCAAATGCCTTAACCACTAAGCCATCTCTCTAGCCCTGCCTTACTTTATTTGACACAGGTTTCACAGTGTAGTACAGGCTGGCCTCAAACTTATAACAATCCTCCCTTCTATCTCAGCCTTCCATGTACTGGGATTACAAGCATGAGCTTTAAGAAAAAAGTTATTTTTATATGAAGCTCATGTCTAGAATAGTAAATAAGGAAAACATCAAGTAAACTTTGTCAGGAACTACTGAGAAAGACAGAGGGAAAAATTTGTTTTTAAAAAAACTTATTTGAGAGAGAGAAAAGGCACACCAGGATCTTTAGCTACAGCAAATGAATTCCACGCATGCAGCACCTTGTGCATCTGGCTTATATGTGTACTGGGGAATCAATACTGGGTCCTTAGGCTTCACAGGCAAGCACCTTAACTGCTTATGACATCTCTTCAGCCCAGAGGGAGCAATTTCTAAAAGGGATAGGACTTCTTTACAGGAAAATAAAGCTGTTAAAAATGGTGACCTGAGTGGTGGTGCACACCTTTAATCCCAGCACTTGGGAGGCAGAGATAGGAGGAGTGCCATGAGTTTGAGGCCACTCTGAGACTACACAGTGAATTCCAGGTCAGCAGCCTTAACTGGACAGAGTGAGACCCTACCTGGAAAAACAAAAAACAAAAAACAAACAAAAAAAGGGAAGGTGACCTGAGAGCCAGGCATGGTGGTGCATACCTTTACAGCACTAGGGAAGCTGAGGTAGGAGGATTTTTGTGAATCTGAAGACACCTTGGGCTAGGGCGAGACCCTACCTTGAGAAATCAAAAGATGACCTGGGCTTTCAACAAACTAAAATGCAAGCTTACATATGCCAAATACATTACATATTGTCTGACAAGCTAATCATAGTTAAAGCCAGAGGCAATAAACTACAATGCCTCATTTTCCTCAACCGTACAAGGTGAATATTATATATCTACAGTAAATGATGGCTAAAACACAAACTTATAGGGTTGTCACTGTATTAATATGCCTTTAAGTTTATCCATTATTCAATAAGACATACAGACTTCCATGACCTATTCTATATAGCAAGCTTACATTAGCTGCACCTAATTTCATGTTTCAGTCACTATTACAGAGAACTTAAGACATACCCAACAAGTCAGTAAAGTGTTCAGTGTCCTGCAGTACAAGAGCATTTAATAATGTCTGTATCACCTCTGTCCTGCACTCCTGAGACTGGTCAAAACTGAAAGCATAGCATACATAAGCCCAAGGTCAAAGTACTGCTTAAGCTTTCAGCAGTGCATGTGTAGAAGACTTGAAGAAAGTGGTTGACTGGGATGAGAGATGGCTTAGTGGTTATGGCACTTGCCTGCAAAGCCTAAGGACCTAAGTTTCATTCCCTAGTACCAAATATGCCAGATGCACAAGGTGGCGCGCCCTGGCGTTACCATTCTATCTGCCCTACCGCCCCTCTCAAAATGAAATAATTTTTTTTTTCAAGGTAAGGTCTCACTCAAGCCCAGGCTGACCTGGAATTCACTATGTAGTCTCAGGGTGGCCTCGAACTCACAGTAATCCTACCTCTGCCTCCAGAGTGCTGGGATTAAAGGTGTGCTTGCAACCAACCCTTGGCTCATAAATAAAATTTTGAATGTGGTTGATTATCAGAATGCAAGCATTCCCCTGAAAAATTCAGCAACAAGTAGTAAGAAAATAGATTTAAATGTAATCCCAGCACTGGGGAGGCAGAGATAGGAGGATCACTGTGAGTTTGGAACCACCCTGAGCCTACTCTGAGACAAAAAGGTAAGGAAAGGAAGAATCAAGAAGATTAACGGGTTGAGGATATACCTCAATCTCCAGCAGCAGCACTTAAAATCTTAGAATCAAAACAAGAGCTCAAAGCGAGGGGCTGGAGAGATGGCTTAGCAGTTAATGCGAATGCCTGCTTTGCCTAAGGACCCAGGCAATTCTCCAGATCCCACATAAGCCAGATGCCCATGGTGTTAGTTCGTTTGCAGTGGCTATAGGCCCTGGAGTGCCCATTCTCTCTCTCGGTCTCTAATAAATAAATAAAAATAAATCTTAAAAAGAAAATACAAAAAGAGTTCAAAGCAAGCCTGGACTACATGAGATCCTATTGACCCCATCCCATCTCTGGAAGAAAAAGAAGACCCCTTGAGTTTCTGTCAAAGCGGTTAGAATGCCTTACCAAGATGAGAACAATTGGCAAGAACCAAGAAGAGAAACTAAATGCACCACTACTGAAAAGCTGGCCTTGATTTATTTACTTTTATGGGTGTACATGTAGCCAAGGTACATATGTGGAGTTCAGAGGACAACTTCCACCTTACTTGAGGCAGTGTTTCTTATTTGCTGCTATGTACGTTTCTGAGATTCTCTGGTCTCTGCCTTTGTCTCACCGCAGGCATACTGTAAATATAGGTATGTGCTATTATGTCTGGCTGTGTGTGGTTTCTGGGCATCCCAACTCAGGTCCTCATGCTTCATCCAGCCATTCCCCCAGCCCTTGTTTATTTGCTTCAAAAGCCTTGTAGTAAGGAGTAGAGCTTCTGAATTGTTTGCTATTGACCTCTACTAACATAAACCAATGACACACACTGTGCACCCAATACAACGTAGTACAACTTAAGTAACTCAAATAGCACAACAAGCTGAAGAGATGCTTAGTGGCTAAGGCCATTTGCCTGCAAAGCCAAAGGATCTCAGTTCAATTCCCCAAGACCCACATAAGCCAGATGCACAAGACGGCACATGCGTCTGGAGTTCATTTACAGTGGCTAGAGGCCCTGGCACGCTCTTGCTCACGTTCTCTCTCTCAAATAAATAAAAATTTTAAAAAATGCTTAAAATGTCAGGCATGGTGGCATACACCTTTAATCCCAGCACTCCAGAGGCAGAGGTAGGAAGATCGCTGTGAGTTCGAGGCCACCCTGAGACTACGTAGCGAATTCCAGGTCAGCCTAGGTTAGAGTGAGACCCTACCATGAAAAACCCAAACAAACAAAAATGCTTAAAATATTTTTATTTATTTTTACATGTGTATGTATAGGAGTTATTATGAGTATACTGAGGCCTCTTGCTGCAGCTTGAAATAGTCTTAATCTGAGAGGTTAACAGTATATCCCAGATGCTAAGCTTAAAGGTCAAACAGAATCTCATATATACATACTTATGGAAAGAAACTATTTTCCTCTGATATTTTCTTCCTCAGTTATTAAGTAGTACAGTCAGACCAGTCACTTAAGCCAGAAATTCTTCTGTTACCTTTGATTCTCCATACCTTAGCCATCCCCACTGCAACACCACTATCAAAACCCACTCGTTGGCTGGTATAGCTGCCTAGTGTAAGAAACACTCAGCACTGAGGGCAACAAGCAAAATCCCAAACAATTCTGCATGTAAGCCATGGGTTTATTTTTCCAGCTATACATGACCAGAATCACACACCACAGGGTTAGTATTTTGAACTGAGAGTTAAAAACTTCAAAGGACTGACTTCAGAGGATTCTGATTTGCACTTAGAAACTACTCTTTATAAACTCTTTTATTCCCTTCATTTTTTTTTCCCCCTGAGGTAGGGTCTCACGCTAGCCCAGACTGACCTGGAATTCACTATGGAGTCTCAGGGTGGCCTCGAACTCAAGGCAATCCTACCTCTGCCTCCCAAGTGCTGGGATTAAAGGCATGCGCCACCACGCCTGGCTTATTCCCTTCATTTTTATTAATTCATTATTCTTACTGCCTCTTGCCCTCATGTTTGTTTGTTTGTTTTGTTTTTAGGTAGGGTCTCACTCTAGCCCAGGCTCACCTGGAATTCACTAAGTAGTCTCAGGGTGGTCTCAAACTCCTGTCCATCCTCCTACCTCTGCTGGGATTAAAGGCGTGTGCCACCACACCCGGCTACATTTCTATTTTAGACTATTAAAATTGCCTCTCTCATATTAACCTTCCACCATTCTGACCTATTTCCTGCATGACCACCAGAATTCTCTCCTAACTCACTCCTTTTTTTTTTTTTTTTTGGCTACTTAAAAAGCCTAAGCATTCAATTCTCCAGGTCCCACGTAAGCCTGATGCACAAGGTGGCTAGATGCACTGGCACGCCCATTCAGGCCATCCTGGACTGAGGCCCTGCCTTAAAATAAAAACATAATAATGACACATAGATATGAAAATGTCATAATGAAAGCTACTACTTTGTAATGCTAGCTTAAGCAAAAAGCAACACGAGGCATCACATTTGCAGTGCACTCCCAAGCAGTCCAGAAACAGATTTATATACAGACTGAAAATGCATATGCAATGAAAGATTACCATTTGGAAAGTTTGGTTAAGGCTATATGGAATAATTTTTATTTTCTTTAAACTTTGAAATGATATCAAAATAAGTTATGTTGATGTTAAATAGCCAAAACACTGAGCTGTGCTTTTGCTAACAGTGTCATTAACTCATTCATTTACAGTTTCTAGTCCTAAGTAATCAACTTATTAATATATATGCAACATTATCCCTTTTTCTGGAAAGAACAAAACTTATTAATTTATTTCCAGGCAAATTGCTTTCAAACACAAAAGCAGTACAGCACAGGGTACACTTCTTTGAAAGCTTTTCATTAAAAGGACAATAAAGGTAATAGGTGTCTTTCCTAAGTCAATATAAAAGGATTAGATTTAAGACACTTTGGGGCTGGAGAGATGGCTTAGCGGTTCACCACTTGCCTGTGAAACCTAAGGACCCTGGTTCGAGGCTCGATTCCCCAGGACCCACATTAACCACATGCACAATGGGGCGCATGCATCTGGAGTTCGTTTGCAGTGGCTGGAAGCCCTGGCGCGCCCATTCTCTCTCTCTCTGTCACTTTCAAAAAAACATTAAAAAAATACTTCTAAAAAAAAGACACTTTGAATAATCCTATGCAATACCTCTCCATAAATTAAATTACTGAAAATAAAATTAATATTTTAAAACTAGGGGCTAGGGAGAGATGGCTCACAGAATGAAGGCCTTGATAGGCAAGCATAAGGACTCATGGTCAGCTTCCCTATAGCACATATGAAAATGTCAGGTACGGAAGTGCATACCCAGAACTGGGAGACAGACAGGAGAATTTCTGAAGCTTGCTGGCTAGCTAGTCTAGCTAAATCTATTAACTCCAGATTTAGTGAGACTTGTCACCAAAACCAAACCAAGCCAAAACAAAACAAAAATAAAAACCCACCAAGGTAGAGAGCTAGTAAGAAAGACACCAACATAAATCTTTGGCTTCTACACACATTTACACACACCCCTCAGTCAATGTGGGATAGAAGTATTTTTAAGTATAGCTTATAAAGTTATAAATTACTGAGCTGGGCATAGTAGTGCACGCCTTTAATTCCAGCACTCTGGAGGCAAAGGTAGGAAGATTGCAGTGAGTTTGAGGCCACCCTGAGATTACAGAGTGAATTTCAGGTCAGCCTGATCTAGACTGAGACCCTACCTTGAAAAACTAAATCAAACAAAAACCTGCCATTAGGCTGGAGAGATGGCTTAGCATTTAAGGCATTTGCCTGAGAAGTCTAAGGACCCATGTTCAACTCCCAGATCCCAAGGTGATGCATGTGCAAGGTGGACACATGTGTCTGAAGTTCTATTATGGTGGCTGGAGGCCAGTATTTACCCACCCCATTAAAAAAAAAAAAAAAAAGGCCATGAACCCAAAATGCAGGATTCTGTGTTTCAATTTGCACATGTTCATGCAAATGGACACACCAAGGCTCCTCAGTGCTGCAACCAAACACTTGCACCACTTTTTTATGTTGGTGGCTTGGGAACTAACCCTGAGCCAACAGACTTAGCAAGCATGTGTCCTTAACTAATGAACCAACTTCACAGTCCTTTACGCAGCATTCTAACTGCTCACCTCACGACAACATTAAGCTGCAACTCTCCACCAATTGTGCTCTACAATTTATTTAAACTAGTATTACAAAAACTCAAACTTCCCCCGCCCCCAAGATAGGGTCCAGGCTGACCTAGAATTAAGTCTCAGGCTGGCCACAAACTCACAGTGATCCTCCTACCTCAGCCTCCCCAAGTGGTGGGATTAAAGGCATATACCACCATGCCAAGCATCAAAAGACCCCTTTGAAAACACACACGCATGCACACACACGCACAAAAAAAAACCTCATCGGAAGATAGTGACATTCACCTAACAATAACTCCTTAGGAGCCCGAGGCAGTAGGATCACTTCACTGCATGAGTTTGAGACCAGACTGGGCAACACAAGGAGACCCTGTCTGAAACAAGCACATAACCCACAAACAAAACACTTCAAGAACATGAAGGGAAGGAACCACTAGGGAGATGACTCAGTAGATAAAATTTTTGGAGTTAACATATCCCCAGCACCCACGTAAATGTAGGGTGGGCATAACAGCCACCTGTAATCACAGTTCTAGGTAGGTGGAGGCAGGGAACCCTGGAGTTAGCTGGATAGCTAGAATACCAAAATCAGCGAATGTGAAAGTGGATAGGGGAAGATACTCAACATCAACTTCTGGCCTACACACACGCACACACAACTGCACATACATTTGCCAAAAAACAAAAAGGGAGCCAAGCATGGTAATGCATGCCTTTAATCCCAGCATTCAGAAGGCAGAGGTAGGAAGATCGTCATGAGTTTGAGGTCACCCTGAGACTACATAGTGAATTCCAGGTCAGGCTATGCTAAAGAAAGACCCTACCTTGAAAGAAAAAGAAGAAAAAAAAAAGTGAAGGTTCTGAAATATTTCTAAATAATCTTATAGAAAACAAGCACTAAATGTTATAACTGACATATGAAAACAATTGTTTTAACTATAACTATGAAAACACACACAAGCTAAACATAATTATGAACACTGAGAAAAGGACTACATTTAGAAATAATTTGGAAAACAAAAATAAAACTTACCAGCAATTTCTACAATATCGCCAGGAACTATGTCTTTAGCTTTAATCCGTTGTACACTCTTTCTGTCCTGTCGATACACTTTGCCCATTTCCGGCTCATACTCCTTAAGGGCTTCTATTGCATTTTCAGCATTTCTTTCCTATTAATAGAAAACAGAAGGAGAATAAGCCTGCCTGCCACTTTAAGAATTTCTAGATTAGGAATTAAAACTGGCTTTTTTTTTTTTTTTTTTTTTTTTTGAGAAAGAATCAACACACCAGGGCCTGTGGCCACTGCAATCAAACACCAGAAATGTGCAACCCCTGTGCACATGTGCAACCTTGTACTTGCATCACTGTGAGTCTGGATTATATGGCACCTGGAGAGTTGAAAATGGGTCCTTAGGCTTCACAGGCAAGCACCTTAGCTGCTAAGTCATCTCTCCAGCCCAAAACTTTAGTTTTAAAACCAAAAGGGAAAAGACAACAAATGCATGCTAATGACATCTGCATTAAACAATTCTCATCTTAAGGCACCAAACACTTTACAAAGGTTATTATTCATCCTATTTCACATGAAAGGAAATAATTTGGCTCTACCTTATGGGGCTAGGCTGTTCAGGTTCCATCCAAGCTTTACTACTAAATAGGTATTATGAATAAGTTATATAACCCTGAGACTACATAGTAAATTCCAGGTCAGCTTGGACTACAGTGGGACCCTAATTTGCAGGAAAAAAAAAAAAAATTCTAGTGGTAAAGTCAAAGGTGAAAACAAGGCTGGAGAGATGGCTCAGCTGTTATAAAAGTGTTTGCTTACAAAGCCTGACAGCTCATGCTTGAATCCCCAGTACCCACATAAAGCCAGATGCATAGAGTAGCACATGCATCTGGAGTTCATCTGCAGTGGCTTAAGGCCCTGATGCACCCATTCTCTCTCTCAAATAAAAGCCTTCCTGGCATTGGGATTTAAGCATGAGCCACACTATTTCTGGCTTCAATAAATATTTTAAGAACTGGGATGTCAGTAACAGAACACTTGAACAGAATGAACAATGGGTCCATTCCCCATCATCACAAAAGAAAAAGAAGTTTTAAAAAAATGTCCTTGTTGTTTTATTTAATTATTTTTATTATTTATTTGAGAGTGACAGAGAGACTAGAGACAGATAAAATAGATAGATAGATAGACAGAGGGAGAGAATGGGCATGCCAGGGCCTCCAGCCACTGCAAACAAACTCCAGATGCATGCACCACCTTGTACATCTGGCTTATGTGGGTCCTGGGGAATTGAGCCTCAAAACGGGGTTTTAACTGCTAAGCCATTTCTCCAGCAACAGAATGGGCATGCCAGGGCCTCCAGTCACTACAAAGGAACTCCAGATGCATGTGCCACCTTGTGCATCTGGCTTATGTGGCTCCTGATGAATTGAACCTGGATCCTTTGGCTTTGCAAGCAAATGCCTTAACCACTAAGCCATCTCTCCAGCCCAAGTTGACCTGGAATTCATTATGTAGACTCAGGGTAGCCTTGAGCTCATACTGATCCTCCTACCTCTGCCTCCAGAGTGCTGGGATCAAAGGCATGTGCCACCATGCCTGGCTACATGGGAAGTTTTAACAGAGGCATTTTTACCTAGCATATTAGGAAAAAGAGATTAACATAGGTTAATGAACATTAAGAAACTCTTGCCAAAAGCCGGGCGTGGTGGCGCACACCTTTAATCCCAGCACTTGGGAGGCAGAGGTAGGAGGATCGCCGTGAGTTCGAGGACACCCTGAGAATGCAGAGTGAATTCCAGGTCAGCCTGAGCTATAGTGAGACCCTACCTCGAAAAACCAAAAAACAAAAAAAAAAAAAAAAAAACAACCACCACCACCAACAACAAAAAAAACCCTCTTGACAGGCATGATAGTGCACCTTTAATCCCAGCACTTGGGAGGCAAAGGTAGGAGGACTGCCTTAAATCCAAGGCCACCCTGAGACTACATAGTGAATCCAGGTCAGCCTGGGCTAGAGTGAGACCCTATCTCAAAAAAAAGTACCAACTGGTGCAATAGTGGCATGTCTGTTATGGGTGAAACCAACTGGTCTCTAATTGGACTGGAAGCCCCCTCTATGGGAAGGAATACATGCTTGGTACTGAAAACCTAATCAAAAGCCTATGGTGGGGAAGGTCAAGCCTTAGGAGTGTAATGCCTTCTCGTGTCTAGCCAAATGCATATATTATGTGCCCCAAACTGCCTGGTAAGCACTTTACTTAACATTCATATCCATATATTAACACTACTCTCACTTTTGGTTAGAGAAGCTTCTCTTTTCAGATGGCAAGAGACCACTGGGATGACCCAAAAGGCCCCACAGTGCTGAGCAATGTTCAGCACTGAAACAGTTCTATCACACCTTCCAAGGCTCAGAGTCCATTAAATAAGAGGTGGCAGGAAGAATGTAAGAGCCAAAGGAAGGGTAGGATTGCTTACAATGTAATCGTACAGACAGAAACTTCACCGTGCAGTGCCTAGAACTACCCTCACAAGACTCTCGTGACAAGAGGAAATGATAAAATAAAAAGAGACTGATGGAGAGGGAGGGAATATGATGGAGTGTGAATTTGTAAAGGGGAAAGTGAGGGAATGGGAGAAAATTATGGTTTATTATAAGTAAACTGTTAATAAAAAAAAAGTTTAAAAGAACTTACAAAGGGGTTCAGATGGAGGGGGAGTGTGATCAAAATACATTACATAAGGGGCTGGAGAGATGGCTTAGCAATGAAGACGTTTGCCTGCAAAGCCAAAAGACCTTGGATCGATTCCCCAGGACCCACATAAGCCAGATGCACACAGTAATGGATGCATCCGGAGTTCGCTTGCAATGGCAGGAGGCCCTGGCACACCCTTTCTCTCTCTATCTCCCTCTTTCAAATAAAAAAATTTAAATTACAAAAAAATACATTACATGAATATATAAAATAATTAAAATAATTTTAAAGTTATTTAAATTACCAAAGCTTAGCACTGTAGAAATAAATTTTGCTCACCTGCCACACACCCACAATTGCATTGGCTACTAATATAAGTAGAATTACAAAAGGTTCTACAAAGGCCTGTAATAGTTTCTTCTCCTTCTTCAAACCAAGCCAAAACCTAAAAGAAAAAAGGCATATGTAAGACTTACTACTGTATTTTTAGACCACTTTTATAATAAATGTTAGCATGAAAAAAATTATGGCAAAAATCTCCTTTATTACATGTCTAGAAACAAATGTAGAGATAATTGTAATGAAATAGTCAGTTCTCTGTCCTGTTCATAATAAGTACTTTCAGGAGTCAAACTATTTAACTTCTTGGGCTGGAGAGATGGCTTAGCGGCTAAGCACTTGCCTGTGAAGCCTAAGGACCCTGGTTCGAGGCTTGATTTCCCCAGGACCCACGTTAGTCAGATGCACAAGGGGGTGGACGTGTCTGGAGTTCATTTGCAGTGACTGGATGCCCTGGCGTGCCCATTCTCTCTCTCTCTAAATGCCTCTTTCTCTGTAACTCTCAAATAAATAAAAATAAAAACAAAAAAAAACTAACTTCTTAATGACAGTAAAAGCCTTTACAGTTAATTTTTAAATTTATTTTTTATTTTATGTATTTATTTATTTTAGAGCGACAAACAGAGAGAAAGAGGCAGATAGACAGAATGGGTGCACCAGGGCCTCCAGCCACTGCAAACGAACCGGGGTC
Organism: Dipus sagitta; assembly: GCA_036346955.1. Taxonomy (NCBI): domain Eukaryota; kingdom Metazoa; phylum Chordata; class Mammalia; order Rodentia; family Dipodidae; genus Dipus; species Dipus sagitta. Next base: position 25,638,586 of record CM070782.1, read on the forward strand.
CTTAGGCTTCACAGGCAAGCGCTTAACCGCTAAGCCATCTCTCCAGCCCTATAGCTGATTTTTTAAATTTTTATTTGAGAGAAAGAGGCATAATGCGAGAATGGGTGTGCTAGGGCCTCTAGCCACTGCACATAAACTCCAGATGCATGCACCACCTTGTGCATCTGGCTTATGTAGGTACTGGGGAATCAAATCTAGGTCCTTAGGCTTTTCAGGCAAGCACCTTAACTGCTAACCCATTTCCCCAGCCCCTTATTTTTTTTTCAAATTTTTATTAACAACTTCTATGATTATAAAAAAATACCCAGCCCCTTATTTTTTTAATACTCTATTATCTGTTTTGATTTTTCACAGTAGGGTCTCAGTCTAGCCCAGGCTGACCTAGAATTCACTATGTAGTTTCAGGGTGGCTTGAACTCAAGAGCTCCTCCTACAGCAGGTTCCTTGGATTAAAAGTGTACGCCACCATGCTGGGCTAATACTTTATTTCTACTTACTTATTTGAGAGAGATAAAGAAATAGGCAGGCAGAGAAGACAGGATGGGTACTCCAAGGCCTCCAGCCACTCTAAAACTCCAAACACATGCACCTCCTTGTGCTTACATGGGTCATGGGGAATTGAACCTGAGTCCTTTGGCTTTGTAGGCAAACACCTTAACTGCTAAGTCACCTTTCTAGTCCCCTAACTAATTTTTTGATGTAATACTATTTTAGAATTCAAATGTTCTTGGTTACCAAGAAGGATAAGCAAGCTGGGTGTGGTGGCACACGCCTTTAATCCCAGCACTTGGGAGGCAGAGGCAGGAGGATCACCAACAGTTTGAGGCCACCCTGAGACTACATATTGAATTTCAGGTCAGCCTGGGCCAGAGCAAGATCCCTACCTCAGAAAAATGAATTAATTAATTAAATTAAATTAAAAAAATTTTAAAGAAAGTATATTTTGATGTGATTTATGGCCATAGTGAAACCATGACACCAGGACACTACATAAAGTACACTTCTACAAAATAGCAAATGACCAAAAACATAATTAAGGCAAGGCCCAATATGTAAGTAGAGTGTAAGAAATCAATTAGAGAAGGGAAAACAAAACAGGGAGCACACAGGTCTTGACATGCTACTGGCAAATAGAGCAGGCAGAAAACCAGAATGAATATGATAAATGCAACAGCAAGCTTTCAACAGGGCATTTCAAGTATTAAGGCCAGGCTTTATGCCAGAATGAAGTTATAAATTTTGATAGATGCAGGATCACTGCTGCTGATCTTAGCCTTTCAAACATTTGCCAAGGAGAACATATCACAAATAAGAAATTTAATTAACTTTTAGAGAAGAAAAAAAAAAATCGCTCAACTTCATGAGTGACTAAGGCCCTTTCCAAAAGGTCAGCAAGGCATTAGCAACTCCAAGATAAGCTTCACACCTTGTTAAAGTGGGTATGAATTTCCTTCTTGGCAGCCAAGCCTGAAGACAAACTTAGAGCAACATCTCTTAACAGCTACAGTGACTATGGCAAGCAGCCTCAAAACCTGAGTTTAACCTACACTTTTCAAGAAATACATGTTCTTCTTTATGACTGGTAATTTATCAGTCATATTTCTAATTTGTACAATGTAGTAAACTTTGCTAAGCAACCTTAAGTCTATGTGTAGGAAACAGGCATTCATGCATATGAAGGTTCTGTATAGAAACTAATTACTGCTTGATGAGATACTAGTGAGCAGGGCTGGGGAGATGGCTTGGCAGTTAAGGCGTTGGCCTGCAAAGCCTGATGTCCTGGGTTCGATTCCCCAACGCTCACATAAAGCCAGATGCACAAGGTGGTGAATGCATCTATGTCTGGAGTACGTTTGCAGTGGCTGGAGGCCCTGGCATGCCCATTCTCTATCTGCCTCAAATAAATATTTAGAATAAATACTTGGGGAGCTAGAGAGCTTAGCTGTTAAGGCACTTGCCTGCAAAGCCAAAGGACCCAGATTCAATTCCCCAGCACCCATATAAGACAAATGCACAAGGTGATGCATGCATCTGGAGCAAGTTTGCAGCAGCTGAAGGCCCTAGCACACCCATTCTCTCTGCCTCTCTCTAATAAAATAAAAACAAAAAATATTTAAAAAAAATAGGCTGCGAGTGGTGGCGCACGCCTTTAATCAATCCTGAGCACTCGGGAGACAGAGGTAGGAGGACTGCCTGTGAGTTCAAGGGTGCCCTGAGACTGGGATAGTAGAGTGGAACCCTACTTCAAAAAACCAAATAAATAAATAAATAATAATAAATACCTGGGCTGGAGAGAAGGCTTAGCGGCTAAGGTGCTTGCCTGCAAAGCTAAAGGACCCAGGTTTGATCCCCCAATAACCACATAATCAAGATGCACAAGGTGGCACATGCGTCTGGAGTTTGTTTTCAGTGGCATGGCATGTCCATTCTCGCCACCTCCCCCCCCATCTGTTTTTTTTTGAGGCAGGGTCTCACTCTAGCTCAGGCTGACCTGGAATTAAGTCTCATCATGGCCTTGAATTCCCAGCAATCCTCCTACCTCTGCCTCCTGGGGGCTGGGATTAAAGGTGTGCACTAACACGCCCAGCTCTTCTAATAAATATGAAAAATAAAATACTCTATCTAAAAAGGTGCCTATCTCTAAACTATAACCCAGAAATTAAAACCTATAGCTTAACATGAAGACCAACCATATTTAAGAACCAATCCATGAGCTGGGTATGGTGGTGCACGCCTTTAATCCCAGCACTTGGGAGGCTGAGGTAGGATTGCTATGAGTTCAAGGCCATTCTGAGAACACAGGGTGAATTCCAGGTCAACCTGAGCTACAGCAAGACCCTACCCTGAAAAACAAACAAAAACAAAACAAAACAAAACAAAAAGAATAAAGCCATGTTGGGTATGTTTTTAGTCCTTCATGGCTGATGAGAAAGCCTGTTATTCAGGTGGGAGAATGATGTTGACAAAAGCTCTATGGAACAGGCAAGTAAAGAAGAAAGGACAACTGACATCATCACTAAAACTGCATGTCTGGCTGGACTGTGGTAAGCAGCTTAAGTTCATGATCTTAGTTTAAAAGTTATACAAGTATTCATATAGAAAGGAGAAATGTGTCTAAAAGTCTTGAGAACATATTGAATATACATGATTATCTGTTCATTCAGCTGTATCCCTAGGGGCCTAGAAGAGTCTCTGGTACATAGTTGATGCTCAGTATGCATTACCTGTTTAAATGCATGAACTAATAAATGAAGTAAAATTTCCCAGGACATCTAAGGCACAAAGCCCTAAATGGAATTTATGACCTTCAACATGAGAAGTACAAAAGGTACAACTTTTTAAACAGTGTTTCTTCTTTTCTCCAACTTTGTTCTATTACACTCTCCGCATTCAAGCAAGTTCAATGTTTCAAATTTGTCAACCCTATTCAAGGTATTCACTTGCAGGCTGGAGGCACTTGTGTGCAAAGCCTGAAGGCCCAGGGTTTGTAAAGCCAGATGCACAAAGTGGCACATGCATTTACAGTTCCTTTACAGTGGCAGGAGGCCCTGGGACACCCAGACACTCTTGTCTTCTTTCTGCCTCAAATAAATATAAAATATAAAATAAAAATAAATAAAAGAAACACCTGCTAACAAATTAGATTTAAAAAATTTAAATACTGCAGGATGGGGGATCTTCCTATTATTGTTTATACTATTAATCTGTGGGACTGGGTTGTGGCTTAGTGGTACAACATTTACCTAGGAGCTTGATTCCAATGTGAGGAAAAGGCAATATGGCATTGCTGTATTTCCTTTTTAAAGTTTAAAAAAAAAAAAACAATAGCCAAAGCTGGGCGTGGTGGTACACGCCTTTAATCATAGCACCAGAGGGGCAGAGGTAGGAGGATTGCTGAGTCGAGGCCACCCTGAGAATAGAGTGAATACCAGGTCAGCCTGGGCTAGAGTGAAACCCTACCTCGAAAAACCAAAATCGCATATAGCCTGTTGTGGTGGCATATGTCTTTAATGTCAGGAGGCTGAGGTAGGATTGCTGAGTCTGAGGACAGCCTGGAGCTACAGAATAAGACCCTACCTCAGGGGGAAAAAAAAACCAAAGCAAACATACATGTTTTAGAACTACTACAATTCAAAGTCCTCAGGATTAATAAAGATAATACCAGAGCCAGGCATGGCAGTGCACACCTATAACCCCAGCACTCAATAGGCTCAAGGACAAACAAAAAGTGACCATATGGCTGGAGATACAGAACAGTGGCAGGTGCTTGCCTAGAGCACACAGGACTCTAGATTTCATCTCTATCACAGGGAAAGGGAGAAAAAAAAATACCATAAATGTCTCTTCTCCAAACCTTCCTTCAAACCATAAGGCTTTAAATTAAAATCAGTAAACTGCCTGTTATTTCATTAAAAACATTTTTTTTTTGTTTATTTTTATTTGAGAGGGACAGACAGCGAGAGAAAGAGGCAGAGAGAGAATGGGTGTGCCAGGGCCTCCAGACACTGCAAAGGAACTCCAGATGCATACAGCAACCTTGTGCCTCTGGCTTTCGTGGGTCCTGGGGAATCGAGCCTCGAACTGAACGAAGTCTTTGGCTTCACAGAGAAGCGCTTAACCGCTAAGCCATCTCTCCAGCCCCTTGTTATTTCATGTTTAAGATAATTGCAACAAAAAGAAATTTCTTGGCTGGGCATGGTGGTGCACACCTTTAATCCCAGCAATCAGGAGGCATAGGTAGGAGGATCACCATGGGTTTGAGGACACCCTGAGACTACATAGTGAATTCCAGGTCAGCCTGGGCTGGAGTGAGACTCTACCTCAAAAAAAAAAAAACAAAAAAAACAAAAAAAAAAACCCGTATCACCAAACAGTACAGTATCAAACACTTGAAATTATCATTTTGAAACAAAGTAAACAGATTTCATATAATGTGAAAATGCTATGGCAACAAACTAATGTGATCATTTGAGACATTGAATCACACATACATATTAAAGTAGAACTGAAAAGTTGAGGTTCCACAGTTTAGAAAGTCTTCTAAGCATTTCTGAGAAATCTGTGCTAATTTGCTAATTTTCATCACCTGGAACAGTTTATAATCTAGACCAGGCATGTCCAAACTGTGACCCACTGGCCACATGCATCCCATGATAGCTATGAATGGGGTTCAAGACATTTGTAGATGATACGTTTCAATGTATACGTCTCAACAGACAGATGGACATGAGCATAAAACCAATATGGCACAAATACTACTCACCTTCTTCAGATCTTTAATCAAATGTCACCATCTTAGAGAAATTATGTGACCACCTATTTAACTGTTCTCTTCCCACCGATACTCCCTTTTCCAGAAACCCCTTGCTTTACTTTTCTCTACAGCACCAAGGCAATGGACTTAATCCATCTTGTTCACTATTATGTTTGTGGGCGAGGTGGGCATGGTGGCACATGCTTTTAACCCCATCACTCAGGAGACAGAGGTAGGAGGATTGCTGTGAGTTCAAGGCCACCCTGAGACTACGTAGTTAATTCCAGGTCAGCCTGGACCAGAGTGAGACCCTACCTCAAAAAACAAAACAAGGGCTGGAGAAACGGTTTAGCAGTTAAGCACTTGCCTGTGAAGCCTAAGGACCCCAGTTCGAGGCTCGATTTCCCAGGACCCACGTAAGCCAGATGCACAAGGGGGTGCATGCTTCTGGAATTTGTTTGCAGGGGCTAGAGGCCCTGGTGTGCCCATTCTCTCTCTCTGCCACTTCTCAAGTAAATAAAAATAAACAAAGAAAATAAAAAACAAAAGTGGGCAAGGCATTCCAGTTAGGCAACCAATTATGCGGTGTATTTAGGGCAAAGTTAGTAACCTAATAACATGCAAGAACAAAATGAAATGATAATCTTGAATGTAAATTAAGGAATTTCTAATGTCCATATGCAAAGGGAGCGTTTTGTTTGTTTTGAGAAAGAGTCTCATGCAGTATAAATACTTTAGACTAGCCTTGAACTTCTAAACCTCCTGCCACCTTCCAAATACGGGGATCACAGGACTCTGTCACCACTGGGCTTCAAATGTCCTTTTATAAAGAAACAATTTGATGAATATTACAAATTGATTAAACTATACCCAGGGAACTTAAGTGTAAAACATTAATTCAGTTTCTTATTTTTCACTGCAGCAAAATATTAACTATAGTTAACAGTTTACTACTGAGTTTGGTATTTGAAATAAATCACTAGTATTTTCTCTCTCTCTCTCTCTCTTCTTTTTGAGGTAGGGTTTTGCTCTAGGCCAAGCTGACCTGAATTCTCTATGTAGTCTCAGGCTGGCCCCGTACTCGCAGCAATCCTCCTACCTCTGCCTCCCAAGTCCTGGGATTAAAGGCGTGTACCACCATGCCGGGCTCATTACTTTTTAACCTGAGCAGGATCTGATTGATTTTTAAGAACCGCCTATTCATTTCTGCAGCAAAATATGAACATTCTACCATGTTTTGCCTGTTAAGCAAATGGGAATATACTGACTACCATAAATGACTCAGTGCTTTTTTTTTTTTTTCAAAGACAGAAATAAGGAATGAGCTGTGTATAGTGACATAAACTTTCAATCCTGACACTCAGGAGTCTGAGGTAGGAGGAACTCAAGTTCAGGGTCAGCCTAGACTACATAGTGAGTCCAAGGAAAACCTAAAATACATCGTGTGACCTCAAAAAACAACAAAATAGGGCTGTAGAGATGACTTAAGCACTTGCCTGTGAAGTCTAAGGACCCCTGTTTTGAGGCTTGATTCCCCAGCACCCACGTAAGCCAGATGCACAAGGTGGCACATGCATCTGGAGTTCATTTGCAGTGGCTGGAGGCCCCGGCACGCCCATTCTCAGTCTCTCTCTCTGTCACTCTCAAATAAACAAATAAAAACAAAAACAAAAAAAAATTCTTAAAAAAATAGCCTGGTGTGGTGGCACATGCCTTTTATCCCAGCACTTGGGAAGTAGAGGTAGAAGGATTACCATGAGTTTGAGGTCAGCCTAGGCTAGTTCAAGACCCTACCTAGAAAAAAAATAAATAAAAAAGAACTAAAAAGTCAAGTATAATGAAGTAACAGTATCAACCTCCAATGAAGAACATCAACCAAACTTTTATCTTCCTATTTAAAATTTCTTTCTACCTACCTCCTCCCTAATTTAAAAAAAAAAAAAAGTATTTTTATTTATTTATTTGAGAGAGAGAAATAGGCAGGTAAAGAGAGAATGAGCATGCCAGGGCCTCCAGATTCATGCATTCCCTTATGCGTCCCGGGGAATAGAAACTGGGTCCTTTGGCATTGCAGGCAAGCACCTTAAACTGCTAAGCCATCTCTCCAGCCCCATTTTTTTTTTCCTCCAATTTTGAGGTAGGGTCTTACTCTGTAGCCCAAGCTGTCCTGGAACCTGTGGTCAGCCTCTTGCTTCAGCACTCTTCAATCTCCACTACCCCCTTGCTTATAAAGCAATGTTAAAGTTTATTTTAAAAGGCTTTAGTACAGATTTAAGCATGGGCATCAGAGATTTCCCTGTAATATATAGAGAAATGTAAGAGAATAGCAGCATATATCCTAGAGCAGGTACCAGTTTCTCAAGGGTGGCCTCTATGGTATCTTAATCCAGCCACAGTTTCTTGACCAAATAAACCAGCAAAATAAGGGACTATCAAAAAAGTATTTACAGTGAGGCGTGGTGGTGCACTCCTTTAATCCCAGCATTCAGGAGGCAGAGGTAGGAGGATCACCATGAGTTCAAGGCCACCCTGAGACTACATAGTGAATTCCTGGTTAGCCTGGGCTTGAGTGAGACCCTACCTCGGAAAACAAAAAACAACAACAAAAAAAAGTACTTACTCTTCAGATGTTTAGCAACCCATAAAATAAAAAGTAACAGTTAAGCCGGGCGTGGTGGCACATGCCTTTAATCCCAGCACTTGGGAGGCAGAGGTAGGAGGATCGCTGTGAGTTCAAGGCCACCCTGAGACTCCATAGTTAATTCCAGGTCAGCCTGAGTCAGAGTGAGACCCTACCTCAAAAAACCAACCCCCCCCCCCCAAAAAAAAGGTAACAGCTCATTTCCTGAACGATAATTCCAAGTAAATAGCTACAGGAAAGGGAACTCAAACTTCAACCTCAACATATAGTGCTCAAAAGCAATGTCCTATATTTCAAAAACATTTAGAACCTATTTAAAATTTAAAGTGATTATTATGACCTTAGTGCATGCTAGAATTTAACTGCCAAAGCTGAGACTATCACCAGCATAAATACAAACCTTAAACTACCCCCAAATATATCATGTATTTTACCTCATGACAACATATTCAAACTGCAGTTAATCAAACAGCTCTAACCATTTATCTTGTTTGCAATTAAGCAGCCATTTATTAGGGGAAATTTTTGAAAATTCATGAAAATGACAGATTTAAAAAATTATTTATTAGAGACAGAGAGGGAGAGAAAGAGTGAGTGAGAACAGGCACACCAGGACATCTAGGCACTGAAGACGAAATCCAGACGCAAGGGCCACCATATGCATCTGGCTTATGTGGGACTGAGATTTGAACCTGGGTCCTTAACTGGCAAGCACCTTAACCACTAAGCCATCTCTCCAGCCCGAGTCTCAATTTTATTCAATGAAAACCATAGGAAAGATTCTTGAAACTGAACGGCAATAAGACATTTGGCCTATGTGACACTTTAAAAAGTCTCATGGCAGAATTCATGCAGTTACAAAAGGTCACCTTTTGCTACCACTACTTTTAAAATGGCTATAAAAATTAATCTCCTACTTGTACTAAATAAATGACCATGGCTTTATTTAGTTCTCAAAATGTGACTTCATGCAATGTTTTTCAAAATGATGGCGATCATAGGTCTTTGGACTTATGTACATATGAATGTACCTAATTGGAAACTTCGAAACTGTAAATTTTGTGAAACCTGAAAGAAGTAGTGTACTGTATGATTTTCACTTTCTATCAGCTTAAGAATTCTCTTGTGGGGCACACCTTTAATCCCAGCACTCAGGAGGCAGAGGTAGGAAAATTAGAGGCCACTCTGAGATTACATAGTGAATTCCAGGTTAGCCTGGGCTAGAGGGAAGCCCTAGCTGGAGAAACAAAAGCTGAATTGAGAACCTACCTCAAAAAACCAAGACAAACAAACAAACAAACAAATAAATAAATAAATAAAAGACCATGCTAAGATCCTTGAAATTATCCTTGCAACCTCTGTCACTATTTCTCTTCTGTAGTTCTTTGTATTTTACCAGTTTCTTAGCAACCATAGGGGACCTTAAGCAAACCACATACTCAACAAGAAAGAATACCGCGAACTTTTGTTTTTCTTTTAAGATTTAGAATTAACTGTACTTAACTTCGTTCTCTCAATCTAGGATTTACTCAAGACAGGGGTCTATCTTAAATACATACACCACCCGAAAGGTCAGTGACCAAATTTGGTCAACAGTAGTGCCATCACTGCCATCATACTTGTCACTGTCAGGAACAACTGTCACCTTGCCACTACCAGGAAGGGAAAGCAACTGGAATATTCCTTTGTAAGATCTATTTACAGACTACAAAGAGCTCAACATCATTTTAGGATGATCTTACAACATGATAACAAATGGAAGAACCCCAAGCAGAAAAGGCCTGCCAATGAAACTTTTTTATACTAAAAATTGATAAGCCACAAGAATTTGTAAAACCCAGTACATTCTGGAACAATTTCTCACTGCATTGTAAATGGCAAGCAGCTAATTTTTGAAAATATCTTCAAGTGTTTACCTTATTAATGTCAAGAATACCTAAGTTATTTGATTTGTTTTAAACAAAAACAGTTGCGATCTCCAACTGTTTTCATCCAATTATCACTGCTTACTGTGGAATACTTTTTGCTTTCAGGGACAGAGAAGATAAAAAAAATTTTCATACTTACAAAAGATATGCATGCTGCCAACAATAAAATTCTAACTAGTAAGTCTTCGAACTGCTCAATCACAAGCTCCAGCAAGGTTTTTCCTGTTAGAAACAAACATATCTGTCAGAATTGTCAGTATCTGCCTGTATCCGCACTCTGTAAAATTACATGTTAAGATTACTTACCTTCTTCAGCCGGTAACTCTGAAGAATGTAGAAATTCGCCAAGCAACGTGTCGAGCGGGGAAGAGGGTTGCAAGAACAAACAAAAAAAAATTAGCACGGTTTTTTAACTGCCAAAATCATAGTCATGAGTGCTTCTGGAAGGCAGATTCAGCTGTATAAGCGTTCAAGCACCCCCGATAATGATACCCTAAGAAAAAGATGATATGCAGCCCTTGTCATCAATGGCCTTGGGTCCTGCCCATGAAATCACCCAGGGCTCCTGAAGCAAGTCGTTTCAGCTAGATCCTGCCAGATGTGTTAACACTGAGTAGTAGGAAAACGGTCGCGGGGTTGCTCAATCACATCGACGCCTCAATAAATGGGCTGGGGACGCGAAAAAACGTCTCGCAGGACTCAACTCCGCTGCAGCCGACCCTGTCCATTCCTCCCTCCCTCCCCTCCACTCCGGGGTCGGCCGACGAGCTCGCTGCGCGCCGCCCAAGGCTCAGGGGCACGAGGAAGCCACCCCGGGGGGGATGGAGGGAGGAAGGGAGGGAGGCCCGAGCCCCGCGCCCCCGCCCGCAGCCCCTCTCCCGTGGGGCCCGGCGCGCGCGGGCTCACTGGCTCGGTAAGCCGCGGCCGTCGGCGGGCGCCGAGCCGAGACCCACGAGGTGGAGCCCGGTCAGCCATCTTCCCTGACTGTCGGGCCCGCGCCGCGCCGCGCCGTCCCGGGTACCTACCGTTGGAACCCCATCTCTCCTTGAGCTTCTTGACCTGCTCCAGGCTCAGCCCCGTGCTCTCGTTGACGCCGAAGTGGCCCAGCACCTCCTCCACCGTCTTTGTGTGAGCGTTCTCCATGGCTGCGGGGGGCCCGGCCGGCTTCCCTCCCTTACGGGCCCGTGGCCTCCTCGCCTCCGCCTCGCACTCGGGCTCGTGCTACCTCGGGCGCCCAGGCGCGGAGAGCGCTCCCCTCCTCCTCCGCCGCCTCCTCGGCCGCTTCCGCCTGGCCCGGCGCTGAATCACTCGCGCCCCCTCCCCCAGACCACTGCCCCTGGCCGGCGCCCGCCCGGGCTCCGATGGGCGAGCGGGGCTGGCGAGCCTCGGGGTCCTCGTCCCCAGAGGGGCGCCTTCGCCAAGCAGCCGCCGAGAGCCGACAGCGCAGGACGCGGCCCCCGAGCCCCCTCCCCGCTCCGCTGAGGTGATCCGCGGCCCCGCCCGGGCCGGAGGAGGGGGCGCCCGGCCAAACCCCTCGGGGCGGAACCGAGCTACGGAGGCGAACCGACGGGGAGCTCGCCCGGGTCCCTCAGCTTCGCACGCGCCCCGACAGCAGCGGAGGAAACTGCGGCGGAGGAGGAGAAAAAAGGAGGTGGCGTCGGGGACGGCTCCGTGGCGGCTGCTCTAATAGCATTTATCGGCCGCTGCCTCCCCTTTCGCCGCCGCCGCGGCATGTGGACGCCGCTCATTGGCCGAGAGCGCCCAGCGCGGTGCGGGCGGCGCGGCCCCGCCTCCTCTCTCCCCCTCACCCCCACCCCGGCGTCCCACCTCACGCGCACGCGCGCGTGCGCGCACACACACGCACACAGCGCGCGCCCACGCCGCCAGCAGGCCCCGCCCCCAGGAGCCCGGATCGAGGTCGCGCGCACCGCGTCGCGCCCGCGCAGTTCGTGCTGTGCTCCGGGTTTGGAGGATGGGAGTTCGGCCCTGCTCTATTTCTGGTTCTCGGGGCTCGTCCACACGCCGGCGTCGGGGCACAGCTCACGGTGGGCGCCCTGCGCTCGCTATCCTTTGAGGACCGTGTGGGCCGCGCGGCGGCCGGGAGGCCGAGGAATCGCAGATCACGCCCGGCGTCCCCGAGGCGCGCTCGGGCGGGTGTCCTTGGCTCGCCTCCTCGCCCTCGGCAGCCCGGGCTGCGCTCTGCATCCTAATCTGTCTCCTTCAGAGGCCCCCCCTCAGGATCTAAGGGGAGGAATTCCGCAGTTCCCTGCCCACACAGACAAAATCCCTCATCTGTCGCCTCAGGAACACCGCATCCCACACCCCCAGCCCAGAGCCCCATCTCCACCGCACGCCAACACCAGCCCTTCCTTCCCCTGCGGGCTCTGCACCCTGGCTGAGGGAATCCCACTCTGGAAGGAGGAAGTTTCATTTTTATAACCCACACAGCCTTTGATACATGTCTGCATAGGAGTCGCAGATTGTGCCTTTGCTGCTGTTAAACAGCAGCTCTAGGCTTGTGCTAGAAGGTGCTTGGCTCTGGCTTTAAGATGAAAGCTGTTCTATAGATATCTGCTCCCTCCCCCCCTCCTCCCCGGAGAAAAAGAGCCTTTAATCCAAAACCTATTTCTTAAACCACAGATAATTTGCTCTGTTGGCGAAGTCTGTACAAACCTGGGGCATAGCAAGATAAAGATTATTTTGCCAATGTAAAGCCATACTGAGCAGGGTGTGGTGGGGAATGTTTTGTGACCCCCAGCATTTAAAAGGTGGAGGCAGAAGGACCAGGAGTTCAAGGTCATCCTCTAGTTTGAAGGCCAGCTTGGGCTGCACGAGATTGTCTCACGAACTAAAAAAGAAAGTAATTCTAAGCAGGGGAAAGGACCTTTATATTCAATTTATGAACGGTTTCACTTCACAAAGCTTTCTGAAGGAAACAGGCTACAGAAATGAAGCAGTTAGTGCACTTATGTGTTTAGCAACGAGGCACTATCAAACAACATGAGCAACAGAGCAAAAACTCACTTCAGTTGTCCACGTAGCTTTGCCTCACGACTTAATACACATCTCTTCAACACATGCAAATCACCGTGCATCAACCGGTTGAAAAAATCAAGTACGTCACTTCATTTAGTTATTTCCAAGGAGTGGAGGCTGGCATGCAGTTCTGATTGATACTTGGAAGTGGACCAACAAAACCCTACACAAAACAAACAAAAATTCTAGTGTATGGCACTGCACTCCCCAGAAGCAGCAAGGCAGAAACTTAAGTCAACTTAAGTCACAACCTTTTCAGGAGAGTCAGGTGACTACGTGGTTGGGGATGCGGTTAACTGAGGGCTTGATGGGTCTTTGCCTTCTGAGAGGAGCTGTGCACCTTACCAGTTCTGACTCAACTCATGTTTTTACCACCAATAGAGGCAGACAGGAGGATTAGGACATCTCCCAGCCTGGAAATTGCCTTGGACAGTTGACCAGGTCTCTCTACATCGCGGTACCGCCATCTCTTCTTAGGGTTGTAAGTGCCTCTTATAACCTCCAGCTTCTTCTAGAGGGGTTTTAGACCTTCCCTTGGGTACTCCCTCAGGTCTTTCCGGGCTTCTTCTGTCTATCTTTCAGATCTGCATTTACACGTCCCCTCCTCAGAGATGCCTTTGCTATCTAAAGTGGATCCCCTCTGGAGTTCACTCTCTATCACATTATTCAAGTCCCCACCCCCAACACACAGCACTTATCTTTAATGTGGCATTTTTGTTTAGCGGCTTACTGCTCGCCTCCTAGTGTATCCCTGGGCACTCGGATACAAGCTGCATGACGTTTTGTCCACCCTGGATACCCATCAGTCCCTGGTACGCACTCATCATTTATTGAACTCCTGCTGTTTGAATGAGCGATGAGCTGTGTGTGCAAAGGTCTTCACTAGTAGGAGGGGCCTCAGCAAATTTTTGTTCAACTCAAGTTCATTCATTTCCACTTATGCAATAAATGGCAGGGCCTCTGAGTTACTTGGCTCTTGAGAAGGGCTGTAAAGTTAAGTCAGGTTTAAAACAAATGCAAGACTATGACAGAAATGAGAGTGGTACACATTCACATAGGTACTATTACCACATTCCATTGCTGTCCTAAAATGTTCTTTTAAGATTTTGGTTTAAAACAAAACTGGGGGCTGGAATGTTCCCTTAGGCTGAAAATGTGATTTTTAGCTCAGATTTGGCCCCATGTACATTCATACCAAATATGCTCTTGTTTCCTCAGCCTCTTGGCACCTCTGAAAGCACTTGTTCATAGGTTGGCAGAACTGACCATGAACCCAACCTTGCAAGGGCATAACTATCTAGCTATTTTTATATAGAAATAAGCCTATACTCAATTTATTTTATTCACAGTATTATACTTGCTTCTTGTTAGTAAGACTTTGAAGAATAAGAATGGGTTATTCTGTAGCCAAGCATGGTGGCTGAGGTAGGAGGATCACTTTGAGTTCAAGGTCAGCCTGGGCTACAGTGAGATCTTGCCTCAAAACAAAGCAAAAAAGGAACAGGTTACTTTGTTTTACAGAAGGAATTTTAGCCATATATCCAATTAAGGACATTGAGATGGGGGGAAAAAAAACCCACGAAGAAAAACTCTAGTTCTGAAAGATGGATGGGGTGATCAGAGAACTTCAAAGGCATTCATAAAGGAGGGTATTAGCCAGCAAAATGTAGGCTGGTTTAAAAAGCTAGTCACATAGAAAAGTCAGTAGAAAATGACTTGCAAAAGAGGCCCCAGCCAGCTTTGCAGCCCTCCACAGGCCTCCTGGAAGGTGACTGAGATGGCAAGAGGCAGTCTGCTCCCTATTTGGACAGCTCTAATCATCAAAGCAATCCCACTTGGGGCTGAATCCACCCTCCCTTAGCTAACTTCAGTACAATGATTCTGGTTTAGTCCTCTAAAACTTCTTTGAGCAAGTTTTTTTTTTTTTTAAGATTTTAAAAAAAATTATTTATTAGAAGCCGGGTGTAGAGGTGCATACCTTTAATCTCAGCACTAGGGAGGCAGAGGTAGGAGGATTGTCATGAGTTCAAGGCCACCCTGAGAATACAGAATGAATTCCAGGTCGGCCTGGGCTAGAATGAGACCCTACCTCGAAAACAACAACAAAAAATTATTTATTAGAGACAGAGAGAGAGGGGGACAGAGAAAGAGAGAAAGAGAAAAAAAAAAAAATCAGTGTGTGCCAGGGCCTCCAGCCACTGCAAATGAACTCCATCTGGATGCATGTGCCACCATGTGCATCTGGCTTACATGGGACCTGGAGAATCAAACCTGGGCCCTTAGGATTCGCAGGCATGCGCCTTAACCACTAAGCCATCTCTCCAGCCACTCTGAGTAAGTTTAATGTCTCTTCTGTGTGAGATCCCTTTGAGTATTTCAAGATCTTTATTTCATTAAAATCTCTTTCCTTAATTAAAAAGAACAGCTCGAGCCGGGCATGGTGGCGCACACCTTTAATCTCAGCACTTGGGAGGCAGAGGTAGGAGGATCACTGTGAGTTTGAGGCCACCCTCATTCTACTGTGAATTTCAGGTTAGCCTGGGCTAGAGTGAGACCCTACCTCGAAATACAAAAAAAAAAAAAAAAAAAAAAGCTGAGTGTGGTGGCGCATGCCTTTAATCCCAGCACTTGGGAGGCAGAAGTAGGAGGATTGCTGTATGTTTGAGGCCACCCTGAGACTACATAATTAATTCCAGGTCAGCCTGGACCAGAAAAAAAAAAAAAAAGAACAGCAACAGCTATAGTGTGGGTCTTTGTTCCTCAAAATCATCAGGGCTGGAGAGATGGCTTAGTGGTTAAGAGCTTGCCTATGAAGCCTAAGGACCCTGGTTCGAGGCTCAATTCCCCAGGTCCCACGTTAGCCAGATGCACAAGGGGGCGCACACATCTGGAGTTCGTCTGCAGTGGCTGGAAGCTCTGGCGTGCCCATTCTTTGTCTCTATTTGCCTCTTTCTCTCTCTCTCTGTGTCACTCTCAAATAAATAAATAAAAATGAACAAAAAATATTTAAAAAAAATCATCTGGAGATGCCCACAGAAGTCTAGACATAATCTGGCAATCTGGCAGTTTTTACTGCTCACCTAATCCCAGAGTTCTTTCCTAACATATTGTGGATTTTGTGTCCTTTACAAACTAGAGTCACTTTAAATCTGCTTATTGTGTACTGGGCCTGTTTCTACTCTTTTTGTATTCCAGGCAGCGAACTCTTCCTGTAATTGAATATTTTTGCACTCATTTATCTATAGACTCTGCTATGATCTTTTTATTTATTTATTTATTTAATTTGATAGTGAGAGAGAGAGAGAGAGAGAGAGAGAGAAAGAGGCAGGTAGGGAAAATGGGCATGCCAAGGCCTTCAGCCACTGCAAATGAACTCCAGGTGCATGTGCAACCTTTTGCATTTGGCCTATGTAGGTCCTGGGGAATCAAACCTTGGTCCTTTGACTTTGCAGGCAAATGCCTTAACTGCTAAGCCATCCCTCCAGCCCTCTACTATGGTCTTTTGGAGTCTTTATCTTCAAGTAATCTTTTTTAAAAGTTTTATTTATTTATTTATTTACTCATTTGCAAGCAGAAACAGAGAGAAGAGAAACAGAGAAAATGGTTGCACCAGGACCCCTAGCCACCACAAACGTACTCCAGATGCATTTGGCACTTTGTGCATCTGGCTTTACGTGGGTACTGGGGAATGGAACCCAGGTCTCTAGGCTTTGCAGGCAAGTGCTTTAATGGCTGAGCCATCTCTCCAGCCCTTCAAGTAATCTTTTAGCTACACATCCAGATTTGGTTACACACAATATACTAATGACTTCTCTATCTAACAGAACTAGAGACTTTTCCTAGATTGAAGATAACCAGTCAACTGGACTTAATTCTTCAACTGTTATAAACCATTTTAATTCCAGGTTCAAAAGTCCAGAAGGGCCGGGCATGGTGGCGCACGCCTTTAATCCCGGCACTTGGGAGGCAGAGGTAGGAGGATTGCCTTGAGTTCAAGGACACCCTGAGACTACTTAGTGAATTCCAGTCAGCCTGGGCTAGAGCAAAACCCTACCTTGAAAAAAAAAAAAAAAGTCCAGAAGGTAAAGACCTTCCTTAAAGGGCATCTCAGTTACTTACCTCTGTGATATTCTGTCAGTGTGAACACAACACTCTTCAGTTGGTTGAACACTTGAGCTGGTCAGGCTGACTTGATGGTCATGTTCTATGAAAAATACCCATTTGTGCACTAAAACTAGAATTGGCACAATGAGCTGCTTATACTGAGAAGCCAGAGGGAACCAGGGCCTCTGACAGAGTGCCATCTGCCATCTCTTGTTTGCTCTGGATGTGTGCTTGTGGAGTGGAATAATGAATAGCTCATGATACTCAAATGCTTATTAAAAAAAAAAGATAGGGGCTGGAGAGATGCCTTAGCGGTTAAGTGCTTGCCTGTGAAGCCTAAGGACCCCGGTTCGAGGCTTGATTCCCCAGGACCCACGTTAGCCAGATGCACAAGGGGGACGCATGCATCTGGAATTCGTTTACAGTGGCTGGAGGCCCTGGTGCACCCATTCTCTCTCTCTCTCTCTCTCTGCCTCTTTCTCTCTCGGTTTGTTGCTCTGAAATAAATAAATAAAAATAAACAACAAAAAAATTTTTAAAAAAGATAGGATCTCAGTATGTATTATGTATTCCAGGCTGACAACAAGCTCAAGATCTTCCTGCCTCAGCATCCCAAATTCCAGGATGAATGACACATACCACCATTCCCAACTGTCCATAGAACTTAGTGGGAGGACTTTGCTCCTGAGTCCTTGTCCACAAGAGAGTTCCACTCCCTATCTGGATCCCTTCATGGAAAGGTAGCCACCTTAGCATGACGTGTTGCACTGCACACATTTCATTGCCACTACTGTTTCTACATGCTCACAAACTTATCTCAACATCTGAGAAATTGTCCCAACTTAACAGAACATCTTTTCCAGAATCTTACTCATTCCCCTGACTCTCACAATTAATAAGTGTTTTTTTTTTCTCATGGCTGAGTGTTCAAAACTCCCATAGTTGATGCCGATAAAAGAAGGACTTGCTGTGAGCATAGCCAGGCATTGTGGCGCACGCCTTTAATCCCAGCACTCGGGAGGCAGAGGTAGGGGGATCTCCATGAGTTTGAGGCCACCCTGAGACTACAGAGTGAATTTCAGGTCAGCCTGGGCTAGAGTGAGACCTTACCTTGGAAAGACAAAAAAAAAAAAAAAAAAAAAAAGAAGAAGAAGAAGAAGGACTCTCTCCATTACTTGACTCTGCTGCTCTAGGTACTGGCAGATGGGGCTCCTAGCATTTTAGTACAACTCAACAGTTTAGTGAGTTCAGTGGGGACCTAAGACTTCCTCTGGGTCCTATGCTCACCTCTAGAAGCAAAAGCTGTGGCTATACCCATCAGACTTGCATCACCCAGAGTTGCATGATGCATGTCTCAGTATTCCCTGGAGGGCTTGTGAAAACATACAACTGGGTCCTGATCTGGTTCTCATTCAATAGGTCTTGGGGTGAGGGGCCAAGATCTGTATTTCTAACAGGTGCCCAGGTGATGTATAACTACTGTTCATTCAGGCCCCAAACGAAAACCCTGGAGCTATTCTCAGAAGGGCTTATACATGTTGGGTCTGCCAGGCAAAAAATATTCACTTCACGGGCTGGAGAGATGCCTTAGATGTTAAGGCGCTTGTCTGCAAAGGCAAAGGACCCAGGTTCGATTTCCCAGCACCCACATAAGCCAGGTGCACAAGATGGCGCATGTGTCTGAAGTTTGTTTACAGTGGCTGGATGCCCTGGCACACCCATTCTCTCTCTCTCTCCCTGTCTTTCCTTATCTCTGCCCCCTCTCTCGAATAGATAAAAATAAAATAAAAATAAATTCACTTCACTGGAAAAGTCAAAGGTCTAGAGATGGCAGAACACTGAAAGCCTGGTTTAGAGATGCCCTAGAATCTTCTTCCCCTGCATTTTGCAGCTGCTGCAGGTCACCATAGCCTCCCCTCCATGCTGACGCTCCTCCTACAGTGGACCTGTCTACCCAGTCTTCTGAACCTCTGCTCAGGCTGTTCCTTCAACTGGGATGCCTGGTGAACAGCCTATAGCCCCGAGAGGTGAAGGGCTCAACTCCACCTCACCCTGGATATCTTCCCAGGCTGTAGCTTTTCTCATCCACCATTTTTACTCCCCAAAATTAGGGGCTGCAGCTTCTGTGCCCCACACAACCTTTGCACACTGTTCCATGCCAGCCAGTAATTCCGCGCTTCCTTCTGGTCCTCCGGCTGCTCAGACATTCTCGTGTGCCTCTCTCTCTACTTGACTCTGTATGTGTGGTGTCCTAAGGCTTAGGACCTGGCATTCTTCCCTATCTTCAATCTTTCCTTACACCTATTGCTTCAACTCCACCTACATATTGATGACATACACATTTCCACAGCCAGACTGACCTGCATCTCTACCCACTCCGGCTATGGACTCCCATTTGAGAATGACAAGTAGGGGTAAGTCGGTGGTCATCGCCCTCTGAGAGGGAGCCACAAATATTACAGGGCCAGTTGAATATCCAGAGCAGTATTTGTGGCAGAAGGAATAGCAAATGGACAAACTCAAATATGAATAATACATTTTTTTTTTCATAGCGCTTATCACTTTCAGTCACCTGGCTTCTTGCACCTGATTATAAAACCCAGGGACGCAGGAGTCTATGTGCAATGAAAAGTTACTGAGTGAATGCATGATAATTATTTGCTCTTAGACCTTTGAGCCCCCAAGCCCTTTATTTGTGTCCTCAGTGCTTAGCACAGTGGTGAGTATGCAGTAAGTACCCAGAAAATATCAGCCACATTAATGACACCCTTTACCTCCTAGTCAGTTACTGCTATGGCAAAAAAAAAAAAAAAAAAAAAAAAAAAAAAAAAAACCATCTTAAAGAAAAAAGAGAAGAAGAAGAAAAGAAACCCATACAGCAGTGCCAAACAAAGCGCTGTGGAATGGTTTTCAAAACCATAGCTCCCTGATGGGATAATGTAGTTTAAATATAGCAGCTATTTTCCCCTCCAGCCAGTCTGTTCTTTGATTTTTGTGGAAACATTTCAAAAGTTCTTCTCTACTGCTCTCCTTCCTCACCAGCTCCCCAAGGTGCTTAGGCTTTAAACAGTGAAATGCTTAAAATGCAGAGGCGGCATGGCCCCTGAGCTCAGAAGAAAGGGAGGAGTGATTGAACGTGGTTTGAGGCATGAGTGAGGAGACTCGGAAGGAGGCCAAGGTGGAGGCTGAGGGCCGGCCAGGGCCAGAGCCTCGCTCCGCAGTAGTGGCAGCAGCAATGAGCAGGTAGAATTTCAGGCTGGCAGGAATCCAAGGATGGACAGAGCAGGCATCAGATAGGGTTGCCGTGGACAGATTCCTAGAACAGGATCTTTGTTTCCAGGGCTGACCTGCCTGCTCCCTTGACATCCCACAATAGATGAAAGGGGGTGGCAGGCTCACTGGCATGTTTAGATGTCCACTGTGATCCTGCTTTAGCCACCATCCCAGGGGGGCTGGCTGTCCGCCTGAGTCACCTTGTGATTCTCCCCTCATTCACAGAGGGGGAAGGAGGAGAACACTGTGTATCCTGAGAGAAGTGTGTCTGACACGCCTGATCCGTTCCATCTGGGAGCATGCATCATGAGCCCCATCTGGTTCCAGCAGTCTGTGTAGCTGAGAGGTGGCTGCTCCCTACATGCTGCCAGCTCCATCCTGCTTGTCCTTCCTTCATCTTCCCAAGGGAAGAAGATCCCAGCAGACTCCCACCCCTCCCGGTCTCGCCTCCTTTTCTGCACTAACCTTCACCCATCAGTGGATTCCTTTGATGTAGGGGTTAACTGGAGACTCTCTGCAGAGGGAAGCCCCTTGGGAAAGTCCAGGGTTTCTGTTGTTATGTGGTGCTGGGGATCCAACAGTGGGCCTTGCACATTAGGCAAGGGCTTTCCCAACTGATCTCCCTCCCTAACTTCAGGAGCCCAGTTTTCGGGATGGAGAAATGGCTCAGCAGTTAAAGGTGCTTGCTCGCAAAGCCTGATGGCTTGGGTTTGATTCCCCAGTACTCAGGTAAAGCCAGATACACAAAGTGTTGCATGCGTTTGGAGTTCATTTGCAGTGGCAGGAGGCCTTGGCACGGCCATACTCTCTCTCTCTCTCTCTGCCTCTCACTCAAATAAATAAACCATATATATTTTTTCCTTCCTCCCCCCCCCACCCACCCACCTGTAAGGTCCTATCCTGGGTCTGGAGTCCTGAGATACACCTGTCCCCATTTCTTAGCTGCTTTCTGTCTCAAATGGCGACAGAACCAACCGTGGCTTCCTCACTGGCTTCCCAGCTCAACATTGATGTCTTCCCAGGTGGGTTCAGTCTGCCACGTGGGGGCTGGGCAGAGCACCCGAGAGCAGAGGCTGCCTGCCGCTTTTCCCTCCAGTGACTCATCAGAGAAGAGCAGTCCTCTTTCTTCCTGGAAGGCAGCAAACCCATGGCCAACTCCTAGCCCTCCCCCTCCCGCCCCCACTAATTAAACAACCCACATATATAGAACACTGGCTTCCAAACTCAGATTTTCCCTAAAGATCTGACATGGAAACGAGGAGGGGGCGCTTTGAGGTCACAGAACAACCTGGAAGAGGAGTCTCTGACCGGAGGAGAGACAAGAGGGAGTGTACACAGTCTTTAAAAGCAAGTATTTGGAACAGGGTGTTTTTTTTTTTTTTTCTTCAGAAAAATGCCTGCTTCTCCTTCTTCTTCTCCTACCCTTTTTATTTAATAGCTTCCTAATAGAAAACCTGAGACAGACAGCCTTTGGAACTTCCTAGCAAGGCGTGACTTACATGGTACAAAAACATTCTCAGAAAACAAAAAAACAGGCTAATTCAGATAAAAAGGGAGATTAAGATTTTTAGGCACATACCTGTCATATGTGCAGAGTGCTCAGGGATCACGTGATGCCAGTTCTGTTCTCAATGTAAGCCTGTTGGCAGATAACACTGTCATTCCTATGTTTTTCTCTAGACATTGAAAACTGGTTCTCAGAGAGGCTGTCATTTGCTGAAATCACATACTTAGAAATCACTATTAAGAGCCAAGTGTGGTGGTACGCACATGTAAGCCCAGAACTCTGGAGACAAGGCAGGAGGACTACATGTAGCAAGTTCAAGACCACCTTGGGTTACATAGTGAGGTTTCAGGCCAGCTTGGGCTAGAGTAAGACCATGTGTCCAAAAATAAATAAATAAATAAATAAAAATGGGGATGGAGAGATGGCTTAGTGGCTAAAGCATTTACCTACAAAGCCAAAGGACCTTGGTTCGATTTCCTAGGACCCACATAAACCAGATGCATAAGGGGGCACATGCTTCTGGAGTTCGTTTACAGTGGCTGGAGGCTCTGGCACACCCATTCTCCCCAACCCCCACTGCCTCTTTCTCTCAAATAAATAAATTAAATATATTTTTAAAATAAAAGAAAATAATAAGAATGAAAGAAAAAGAGATAGAGAAAGGAAGGAAGGCAGGCAGGCAGGCCAACCATTGCTGGGAAGAGATTATTTGTATCAAGAATTAGCCAGTTAGCCAGGCGTGGTGGCGCACGCCTTTAATCCCAGCACTCAGGAGACAGAGGTAGGACGATTGCGGTGAATTCAAGGCCACCTGAGACTCCATAGTGAATTCCAGGTCAGCCTGGGCTAGAGTGAGACCCTACCTCGGAAAACCAAAAAAAAAAAAGAATTAGCCATTGAGTTCAAGGCCACCCTGAGACTACATAGTGAATTCCAGGTCAGCCTGGGCTAGAGAGAGACCCTACCTTGAAAAAAGCAAAGCAAAACAACAATAATAACAATAAAAGAACTAGCTGGAAGCCAGGCGGGGTGGCACACTCCTTTAGTCCCAGCACCCAGGAGGCAGAGGTAGGAGGATCATCATGAGTTCAAGGCCACCCTGAGACTACATAGTGAGTTCCAGGTTAGCCTGGGCTAGAGTGAAACTCTACCTCGGAAAACAAAACAAAACAAACAAAAAAATTAGTAAAGGAGCCAGGCGTGGTGGCACATGCCTTTAATCCCAGCATTTGGGAGGCAGAGGTAGGAGGATCACCATGAGTTCGAGGCCACCCTGAGACTACATAGTGAATTCCAGGTCAGCCTGAGCTAGAGTGAGACCCTACCTCGAAAAAATAAAAACAAACAAACAAACAACAACAACAAAATAGTAAAAGGCTGGAGAGATGACTTAGCAGTTAAGGCAATTGCCTGTAAAGCCAAAGGACCCAGGTTTGATTCCCTAGGATGCATGTAAACTAAGCCAGATGCATAGTGGCTGGAGGCTCTGGCATGCCCATTCTTCCTCTATCATCTACCTATCTATCTATTTATCTATCTATCTGCTTCTTTCTCTCTCTCTTAAATAAAAAATAACAACAAACAGGGCTGGAGAGATGGCTTAGCAGTTCAGGCGCTTGCCTGCAAAGCCAAAGGATCAAAGTTCAACTCCCTAGGACCCATATTTTCAGTGAGGTGGCACATGCATCTGGAGTTTGTATCCAGTGGCAGAGGCCCTGGCACACCCATTCTTTCTCTCTCTCTTTCTCTCTCTCTCTGTCTCGTGAGACCCTACGGGGGGGGGGGAGAATTAGTGTAGATCTATTTTTTTAATTTTTATTTATTTATTTATTTATTTATTTATTTATTTGGCTTTTCAAGGTAGGTTCTTGCTCTAGCCCAGACTGACCTGGAATTCACCATGCAGTGTCAGGCTGGCCTCGAACTCATGGCGATCTGAGTTCGAGGCCAGCCTGACACTACATAGTGAATTCTAGGTCAGCCTGGGCTAAAAGCAAGACTCTACCTGAAAACAAAATTCTTTGAGGTGCTTTAGACACAAAAACATTTTAAATTTGCCTATTCAAATATTACAAAACAAATGGAGGGAATATATACATAGAGTTTGTGGAAGACGTTCATGATTGCTGAAACCCTTTTCATGATAAGGCTATGACTCTGTGATCTGTGAAAGCACTCAGACAGCTACACACAGAGACCTCAGTTGTAGCAAATAGTTTGATTTCCTGATCCCAGATCTGTCCCCACACCCAGAGAGGACTCTTCTGCATCCAGCTCCCTCCAGGGTGGGGCAGGGACAGCTGCTTCAGTCAGAGCTGGAGGCGAGAGAGAGGCTAGGCACAGTGAGTGACATCCCTTGCAGACTGCACGAGAAGGCTTCCACCAGCAGAATGCCGGGACCTGAGCTGGAATTCTGCCAGGACCATGGGATTAACTTCCCAAGCGCTGGCCAAAAAGGGCCCTGGGATTTTTATTTTTATTCGTTTTCCATTACGACTGCACAGCAACGCAAACAAGGCCCCAAACAAGGTGAGCCACCATGGAGTCATTTTCCTTCATGGGGTGGCATCTCAAAGCCACACATCTTGCTGACCTTGGCTCACCCAGGGTTTAAAGTGGCAGGTTTGATTACTTACCTCCCCAGGCACAATGGGAGAGTCGCTATGAATGCCCAGCTAAGGCAGTGTGCACACGAAAGGGGAAATAGAGCAAGGTGTGAACATGGAGCCCATTGTACCCAGGAACAATACGGTAATGAGAAGTTGGTGGAAATCCAAGAAAGGATCAGGCCTTGCTCCCTCAGCTCCCTACAACCAGGGGCCCAAAGGCACAGGGATTGGAAAAAGTCTAGAATGGAAGAGAGTGGGGTGGGAATGAGGGAAAGGACTTGTCCATTAGCACAAGGCTTCAGGCTAATGAGAGGCTCCTCAGAGATGACTTCGTTTACTTGTGATTTGTCCTCTTTTTCCAGTTGTGTGTTAGCACAACCCTTCAAACCACCACCTTCTGGACATTGTGGAGAAGCAAATTCAGAGAATTTCAGCTGCTAGGTACTGACTGTATGATATTTGGCCAAGCTACTTAACCCGTGTTCGCGTTTCTTCATTCATCAAAAGTGGAAAATGGGATGAGGCGAGCGCTCAGGGGGTAGAGTGCTTGCCTAGCATGCACAGGTCTGGGTTTGGTCAGTACTGTATGAGCTGAGCATGGTGGCGCATGCCTGTAATCCCAGCACTCAGGAGATGGAGGCAGGAGGATCAGGAGTTCAGTGACTATATGAAACCCTGATTCAACAACCTTCCAAGCCCTACCCCGGCTTAAAAAAAAAAAAAAGGATTACAGTCTGGGGTGTGGCTCAGTGGTAAAGTTCTTGACTAGTATATGCAAGGTCCTGGGTTCCATCTGCAGTAACCCCCTCCACACCCACACCTGATTAAAAAAAAAAAAAAGTGGATAACACAATCTAGTTCATGTGTTTTCCCAAGAGTGAATGAGAGAATCTCTACTCAAAGTGTCCCAGATCATGACTGGAACAGGAGCAGGGAGACAGTCATCACACAGTCACCCATTATCCTGTATCTTGCCACACACACACACACACACACACACACACACACACACACACAGCCTAGGGCCCCAGCCTTCCAAATGCTGGGATTATAGGTCTGTGTTATCACAATGAACCTTTTTTTTTTTTTTGTTTTTTTTTGAGGTGGGGTCTCACTCTAGCCCAGGCTGACCTGGAATTCACTATGTAGTCTCAGGGTGGCCTTGATCTCACAGTGATCCTCCTACCTCTGCCTCCCAAGTGCTGGGATTAAAGGAGTGTGCCACCACACCTGGCTCATCTTTAAAAAAAAAATTTTTTTTTAAGTCCCGGCAAGCCTTGAAATCTTGATCTTCCTGCTTCAGCCTCCTGGAATTACAAGCAAGAAGGACTATTCCAGGATTATTATTATTATTAACTATTTTTTTTTTTGAGGCAAGTCCAACAGACTGGCCTGTTCTTTCTTTTCTTTCTCTCTCTCATTTTCTTTCTTCCTATCTGGTTTTTTTGAGGTAAGGATCTTGCTCTAGCCCAGGCTGACCTAGAATTCATTATGTAGTCTCAGGTGAACTCAGGGTGATCCTCTTACCTCTGCCTCCCAAGTGCTGGGATTAAAAGCATGTGCCACCACACCCAGCTCCTTTTATTTTATGAGAGAGAGAGAGAGAGAATTGGTGCGCCAGGGCATCCAGCCACTGCAATCAAACTCTGGGCATGTGCACTCCCTTGTGTGCATGTGAGACCTTGTGTGCTTGGTCACTGTGTGTCCGGCTTATATGGGACATGGAGAGTTGAACATGAGTCCTTAGGCTTCACAGGCAAGCGCCTTAACCGCTAAGTCATCTCTCCATCTCTCTTATTATTTTTGAGGTAGAGTCTCACTTTAGCCGAGGCTGACCTGGAATTCACTGTAGTCTCAGGGTGGCCTTGAACTCACAGCAATCCTTCTACCTCTGCCTCCAAAGTGCTGGGATTAAAGACATGAGCCACCACACTAGGCTCTTCTTCTTCTTCTTCCTTCTTCTTCCTTTCTTTCTTTCTTTCTTTCTCCTCTCTCTCTCTTTTCTTTCTTTTATTGGCCACTCAGACTGCATCCTCTCCCTCCAGCCTTCCAGAAGGAGAGCAGGAGGAATGATCATCAATGGCTGGTGGCAGTTGCCAGCAAAGCAACACCAGGAGCCAGCTTTACACTCAAGGAGAGAATGCCAACCTCCTCTCATGGTTTCCGGTACTCTACACAGTCAGAGAAACTTCTCTAGTAACGAACTATAGAAATGATCCCTGAGGGCTGGAGAGATGGCTTAGAGGTTAAGGCGCTTGTCTACAAAGCCAAAGGACCTCAACTGTATTCCCCAGTACCCACATAAACCAGGTGGCACATGTGCCTGGAGTTTGTTTGCAGGGGCTAGAGGTCCTGGTGCACCCATACTCTCTTCTCTCTCTCTCTCACTTTCTATCTCTCAAATAAATAAATTAAAAAAACTTTTTTTTTTTTAAAGAAATGATCCCTGAAAGTATAGTCTTCACCTTTTTTGTTTTGTTTTTCGAGGTAGGGTCTCACTCTAGCTCAGGCTGACCTGGAATTCACTATGTAGTCTCAAGGTGGCCTTGAACTCATGGTGATCCTCCTACCTCTGCCTCCTGAGTGCTGGGATTAAAGGTGTGTGCCACCACGTCCGGCTACCTTTTTTTTTTTTTTTTTTAAATTGTGGTCAAAGGCCAAACAGAGGCAGGAGGAATGGCATGAGTTCAAGGCCAGCCTGGAGCTACAGAAAGTTTCAGGTCAGCCAGGGCTGGAGTGAGACCATACCTCAACGTCCCCCCCCCCCCAAAAAAAAATAGTGGTCAAGGGGCTAAGGGGTTAAGTGTGCTTCAGTGCAAGCACATGGACTTAAGGGGGCCTGATTCTGCCAGGGTTGGAATCTCTAGATCCCATTTAAACAGCTGGGTGTGGTCACATACACCTGCAACCCCAGTCCCACAGGGGAACACGGACCCCTGTAGGACTGTGGATCATTGGAGTCCCACAAGCTCCAGATCAGTGACTAGCCTGGCGTGGTGGTGCACTTTAATACAAGCACTTGGGAAGCAGAGGTAGGATAATCTCTGTGAGTTCAAGGCCAGCCTTAGACTATATAGTGAATTCTAGGTCAGCCTAGGCTAGAGGGAACACAGGGAGACCCTATCTTGAAAAATAAGAACAAAAACAAACAAACAAAAGAGAATAGGGTGGAGGAGGAATAGAACAGGACACCTGAAGTTCTGTTCCAACCTCTGTAGGGGAGTGCTCCTACACACACACACACACACACACAGAGAGAGAGAGAGAGAGAGAGAAAAGAGAGAATGTGGTCAAAATACATAAAATTTAGAATTTTTACCACTTTCAGTGTCCAGTACAGTCATTCTGAACAATATTGTGTACAATTATTTCTAGAACTTCATGCTGCAAAAGTGAAATTCTATACCCATTAAACAACCCTCTTTCTTCCCCTACCTCCAGACGGCTGGAAACAAACCATTTTCTCTGATTCTACAAATTTGACTACTTTAGATATCTCATAAGTGGAATGGTGCAGTATTTATCTTTTTGTGACTGACATATTTCATTTAGCAAAAGGTACTAAAGTTTCATCCATGTTGTAGCATGTGACATGATTTCCTTTCTTAAATACTTTATTTAATTATTTGAGAGAGAGAGAGAGAGAGAGAGAGAGAGAGGGAATAAATGTGCCAGGGCCTCTGGCCACTGCAAAGGAACTCCAGACACATGCACTACCTTGTGCATCTGGCTTTACGTGGGTACTGGGGAATGGAACCTGGGTCCTTTGGCTTTGCTGGCAAGTGTCTTAACCACTAAGCCATCTCTCCAGCCCCATGATTTCCTCTTTAAGGCTATGTATTATTCCATTCTGCATATATGCTACATTTTCTTTATCCATTCATCTGTTGATGGGCATTTCAGTTGCCTGTACCTCTTAGCTACTGTGAATAATGCCGCAACGTCCATGGGTGTGCAGTTTCCTCTCTGAGATCCTGTTTACAATTCTTTTCTTTTTGTTTGTTTTTTGAGGTAGGGTCTCACTCTAGCTCAGGCTGACCTGGAATTTACTATGTCATCTCAGGGTGGCCTTGAACTCAAAGCCATCCTCCTACCTCTGCCTCCCGAGTGCTGGGATTAAAGGTGTGTGCCACCACACCCAGCCCTGTTTACAATTCTTTTGAGTTAGATACCCAGTAGTGCAATAGTGGGACTATTGGACCAGATGACGTATACACATACACACATGTGTGTGTATTAGTATATTACATAGATACTTTTATTCCCCAGTATTGAACCTAGAGTCTTACCACTGAGCATAGCTCTAGCTCTTTTTTGTTTGGTTGTTTGTTTTTTTGTTTTTCGAGGTAGGGTCTGGCTCTGGCCCAGGCTGACCTGGAATTCACTATGTAGTCTCAGGCTGGCTTTGAACTCACATCTCTGCCTCATGAGTGCTGATATTAAAGGCATGTGCCACCACACTAGGCCAGGCAGATAGTTCTGTTTTGACGTTTTTTTTTTTTTTTTTTTTGTTGTTGTTTGTTTTTATTTTTTCCAGGTAGGGTCTTGCTCTAGCCCAGGCTGACCTGGAATTCACTATGTAGTCTCAGGGTGGCCTCAGACTCATGGCAATTCTCCTACCTCTGCCTCCCAAGTGCTGGAATTAAAGGCGTGTGCCACCACGGCCAGCTCGTTTTAACTTTTTGAAGTGCCTCCGCACTGTGCAGAACCTCAGGAGTCCACAGAAGCAATTGACCGCTTATGCTCTGTGCCCTGCCTTGGCCCTAACCTTTACCCCCACCACTTGGGCAAGCCCATCTTTCCTAATTCAACTCTGACTCCACCAGGTGCTCTGGGCCTGGCAGTTCCACCCTGTTCAGCCCCTTTGTTAGACCTCCCAGGGTGTTTTCAGAGTGTTGGGCACAGTGCAGGACGGGGTGCCAGTGACTAAACCATCTCCAGTCCTAAGCTGGTTATTTTTCACTCTAAAACATTCATTTGGTTCTTCTTTAGCTCCTCGTTGTTCTCAGGAGGGAGATTAACTGTCAGAAGTAGTGTGTTGACCTCATTCTGTCATTCTGCTTTTGGGACCACGGAAGGGATGAAATTGTCTCTACCAGGAGCAAGTGCTCAGACTGAATCTTTTGTGGGAACTTCTTGTTCTGTCAAATCTCAGGGTCACCATTGGCTTCTAAGGGTTGGTCAGCACCACATTCTTCAAGGGAAAGGCCTAACCAATACCAGTGTCACTCCAAGCCACAGGAGCACATGCTCTGATCTTCTCCTGACCGGTCCTTTGGGGTCAGAGAGTTGGAGATCCTTCCAGTCTTCCCCACCAGCAGGCTAGCTGGTTTTCTTCCAGTCCTGAGCCGGTGCTCCTGAATCTGCTTCCTGACAGCGGCAGCCCAGCCATGTAGCTTCCCCATCCCCTGCCTGACTCATCCCCTTCAACGACTGAACGTGTGGGTGTTCAAGGGTCCACTGGGGTTGTGGGGAAGGAGGCAGGCATGGAAGGACACAGAAGGATTTTCACGCATGACTCTTACCCTTCTCGGAACTTTATCTTCCATTTTCAGTAGTGGAGCAAGTTGAAGGGGAAGAAGAGAAAGGGTCCCCAAATCCTGGTCTTCCTCCAGCCCCAGAGTCCTCAGACTTTAGTGCTGTGTCAGTTGGAAACATGGGCAGGTTGGGACTCCTTTCAACAAACTGACCTTCCTGAACTGGCCTGGGGAAAAATGAGGTGTCATCCCAAAGCAGGCTCGTGATGAACCCGTTTCCTTTCCTGGACCCCAAGGTTAAACCAAAGAGACACCCAGTGGGAGAGTGTGGGAATATGGAAAAGTAATAGGATGCCTCCACAGTACAGTATTAACACACTGATTCAGTTTCCTCCTCTGTAATCTTTCCCTATCTTGGCTTATCCCATACACACCTACCAGCTTCATATGATTAAACAAATTATCTTGGGTTGAAGAGATGGCTCAGTGATTAACATTGCTTGCTTGCAAAGCCTGATGGCCTAGGCTCAATTCTCCAGTACTTACTTTAAGCCAGATGCACAAAGTGGCATATGCATCTGGAGTTGCATGCAGTGGTAAGAGGCCCCCTGGTGTGCCCATTCTTTCTTTCTCTCTCTCTCTTTACAAATAAATAAATAAAAATATATTTTATGGGCTGGAGAGGTAGCTTAGCAGTTAAGGAACTTGCCTGTGAAGCACAAGGACTCAGCTTCAATTCCCGAGTACTCATGTAAGCCAGCTGCATATGGTGGTGCATGCATCTGAAGTTTGTTTGTAGTGGCTGGAGGCCCTGGAATGCCCATTCCTCTCTCTCAAATAAATAAAAATAAAACATTAAAAATACATTTTATTATAGAAATCCACAACTATAGCAAAAGTGGAGAAAAATACTAGACTTACTCTTCATTTCCTATCACCTCATTGTAACAATCCTGAACATGTCCTTGCTCAGACTCCGTCCCTTCTGCACTTGCTTCATTACTTTCCCTTGTCCAGTCCTACCTTTCTGTTATTTATGGAAGATTTTCCTTTCCACCAGTACATATTTAAAACTTGAATATCATATGTTATTATTTTATTTTTGTTTTTATATTTTTGTGTGAGAGACAGGCAGAAAGAGAGAGAGAGAGAGCAACAGGGCCTCTTGCCTCTGCAAACAAATTCCAGATGCATGCACCATTTTGTGCATCTGGCTGTATGTAAGTACTGGGACTTGAACCTAGGCTATCAGGCTTTGCAAGCAAGCACCTTTAACTGCTTAACCAGCCCTTAAAGCTTGGATTTTTTTTTTTTTTCGAGTTAGGGTCTTGTTCTAGCCCAGGCTGACCTGGAATTTATT
Organism: Dipus sagitta; assembly: GCA_036346955.1. Taxonomy (NCBI): domain Eukaryota; kingdom Metazoa; phylum Chordata; class Mammalia; order Rodentia; family Dipodidae; genus Dipus; species Dipus sagitta. The sequence goes on from CM070782.1 coordinate 25,669,775, forward strand.
ATGTAGTCTCGGTGTGGCCTTGAATATTTTTTAAAAACCAATATTTAACCATGATATAAAAAATCAGAGCTGGAGAAATGGTTCAGTGGTTAAGGCACTTGCCTGCAAAGCCTAATGACCTAGGTTTGACTCCCCAGTACCCACATAAAGCCAGATGCACAAAGTAGACCATACATCTGGGATTTATTTGCAGTGGCTGGAGGCCCTGGCACACCCTTCTGTCTGTCAGTTTCTCTTTTGTCTATTGCTCTCTGCTTGCAAATAAATTAAAAAATTATTTGAAAACTCCAGAGCCAGATGTGGAAGGTGAGCGAAACCACACCCGCGTCATGGAGTCCCTTTTGATGCCTTGGTGGTGCCTTACTGTGACTTGAGCAGGAAAAAAGACTGCAGCATGTCTCTTTCTCAATAGTGGCATGAGTGTAGTTTCAGTGACCTGGTACAGCTATGTTCTGGGCCTCCTCCTTCTTCTGGAAGGCAGCCAGACTTAGTGAGGAGCAAGTTCCTAAGTGCCACTAGTTCTGCTAGCTGAGCACCAGTACCTGGAGGGAGGGGTACACTATCTGAAGAACAGGTCCCTCCAGAGGGAACTTGGATATTTTTGGATCAATATCAGTTAACTGAATTTTAACCTTGCTATCATGAGACACAGTAATATAAACAAATTTACCAACTTATTTAAGACAGTTGAATCTAAATTACATTCATGACATTATGTCATTTGGATTTCATTTATTTATTTGCATTTATTTATTTATTTATTGGTTTTTCGAGGTAGGGTCTCACTCTAGCTCAGGCTGACCTGTGGAATTCACTACGTAGTCTCAGGGTGGTCTCGAACTCATGGTGATCTACCTTCTTCTGCCTTCCAAGTGCTGGAATTAAAGGCGTGCGCCACCACGCCCGGCTTGTCATTTGGATTTAAAAAAGGCTCTTCTGCACATTTTTTCCCTGCCTCACAAAAGTCTCAAAATTACATCCTAGCTTTAATGACCTTGGAAAGTAAACTGTCTTGTAAGCCATTAAGGCAAGAGAGAAAATGCAGAGAACCAAATTATATATCAGCCCTTTTCTAAAACACAGAAATCATACACATTATAACTTAAACATCTAATAGTTATAACTATAGGTAAAACATTTTGACCAGTCCCATGTTTTATCCACAGATCCAAATCAATCAAATTGTCAGAGACTTAAATCATTATAAGAAGCAATCAAAAGCCATCTAAAAATTTGACCACTTAATTAAGTCTGCAAGGCAATTTAAAAAGGTAGGATTGAAGTTTGGCATTTTTATTCACTCTTAAGAACATCTGTCTACCATTGCAGTAAGCATGAAGTAGCATTTTCCTTTTAAAGCTACAAGCACAGAGATGAACTATTTAAAATATACTGTAAACCTGTTCCTGGTAATTTAGCATCACCTTAAAATGCACTGATGTGCGTGGCATGGTGGTGCACACCTTTAATAGCAGCACTTGGGAGGCAGAGGTAGGAGGATCTCAGTGAGTTCCAGCCAGCCTGAGACTACATAGTGAATTCCAGATCAGCCTGGGCTACAGTGAGACCCTACCTCATAAAACAAAAACACAAAACAAAACAACAACAAAACATTGATCTACCTGTCACATTTCTAATGTTTTTAACCCTTGAACTGTTGTCTTCCTTTCCCTTGTCACAGAGCCAGGGGGCTGTCCTGTCCTAGAATAAGGGTTTAGGAGGACACATGAGATAAACCCGCTCGGTTCTGAGACTTAGGGGCACTTACCCTGTTTCTAAATCAGCTTTTCACAAGTTAGCACATGCTAATTTATTAATACAATTTACATTACAGTGAGCAAGAGAAAACATACAGAGAGCACAAAATCTTAATGTTAACCCTGATTTAAAGTCTTAAAAGCATTTTATTTCGTTAGGGAAAACACGTGCCTTGGGACCTCATGATCATGGCCCCAACTGGAGGTCAGCACGTGTCCGCCAAGAGTGCTGAGGGGACGAAGCACTTCCTGCACAAGGCTGGGTTGTCTCTTAGCGCAAAGAAAGCCTGAGCACGAGGCACACTTCAGGTCATTCACCTTTCTTTTACAAAACAAATCTAACTGTGAAATCTCATTAAAATTAATACTTCCCCCTGGAGGCTATTTTTCCTCTATCTTCTAGTTTATATTTAAACCAAGCTCAAGTGCAGAAAAATATCAGATTCATTCATTCATTCTTTCTTTTTTTTCCAAGGTAGCCTAGGCTTACATGGAACTCACAATAAAGGCGTGCAACACCACACCAAACGTCTAGGTTTTTTTTTTTTTTTTTGGTGGTGGTGGGGTTTCAAGGTAGGGTCTCACTGTAGCTCAGGCTGGCCTGGAATTCACTATATAGTCTCAGGGTGGCCTCAAACTCACAGTAATCCTCCTACCTCTGCCTCCTGAGTGATAGGATTAAAGGCATGTGCCACCACACCAGGCTGCATCTAGGTTTTTGTCTAATGAATTCAAAGAATGAAACCCACAGACTATAGACGGGTGAAGTTTAGAAAGATTTTATAACAGAGTATTGTAGAACTTAAGAGAAGGAGAAAAGGCAAAATTCCTGTAAAACAAGAGGGGTCTCAGCAAGTAAACCTTTACCTTCTGTTTTTTTTTTTTTCCGAGATGGGTCTTATATGTCCATGCTAGCCTGGGACTTGTGTGTGTAGACCAGGCTAGTCTCAAACTCATGGTAATTCTCCTGTCTCAGCTTCCCAAGTGCTGGGATTACAAGCCCTACACCATGTCTATCTTATTATTATTATTTATTTTAATATAGGGTGGTCATGAACTCCCAGTGCTCTTGCCTGAGACACCTGATGCTGGATGCTGGAATCACAGGTGTGTGTGTCAGCACTCTCATGTCTGACTGGCACTTTTGATGGTCCACCTGGCTCAGCTATGGTCCCCAGGATTTCAATCAAACACTAATCTGTTGCTGCTGTTTGGGGATTTTGTAGATAATAACTATAAGCAGATGACTTTAAGGAGTTTACTCTAGATAATCTAGCAGACCTGGTCCAAGCAGCTCATGGCTTATCAAGCTGAGGTTTCCCCAAAGAAGAAATCCCCACTGTGCCCAGCCTCAGCCTGCAGGAACTTAGAGTTTTCCCAGCTCCACCCCCGCTCCCAGTCCCATAACCAATGCTTTGTGACATCTCATTGTCCTTGCCTGCTGCCGGCCCTGTTTCTCAGGCGTATCCCTGCCTGTTCCAGGACCCCTTACACTGTTTTGTGGCCTCTGAAGGATTCATCGATTCTTGCGTTCCCACCTCTGGTCCCTGTGGAGCCATCTTTCCCATGAGGCACCTTCATCTTTACCTCTTGCCTTCTGGCTCCAGCTGCGGCCGCTTCCTCTATGAAGCCGGTTCCCATATGTGAAGAGTTCCCATATGTGAACTCACATAGCACTGCAGTGACCATCCATTTGCCCATCACACCAACTTTGTCTTGGATGGCCACTCTAAGGGCCCGGATGTGGCCTCTCCATGTTTGTTTTCCTGATCATAACTGCTGCTTTGCCAGAGAATAGACTTAGATTTTTTTGTTTTGTTTTTTGAGGTATGGTCTCACTCTAGCTCAGGCTGACCTGAAATTCACTCTGTAGTCTCAGGGTGGCCTTGAACTCATGGTGATCCTCCTACCTCTGCCTTCCGAGTGCTGGGATTAAAGGCGTGTGCCACCACAACTCGGCTTAGACTTAGATGTTTGATGCTATTGATATGTGTTGGCATAAGTAATGCTATCTTTAAAAAACTTTTAAAAACTATTTTATTTATTTGCAAGGAGTGAGAGAGAGAATGGGTGCACCAGAGAATGGGTGTAGCCACTGCAAATGAACTCCAGATGCATGCACCACTTTGTATATCTGGTTTTAAATGGGTACTAGGAAATTGAAACTGGATCGTTAGGCATTGCAGACAACTGCCTTAATCACTAAACCATCTCTGCAGCCCAAGTAATGCCATCTTTAATTTTCTGATCCATAACATAATTTCTGTCCCTTCTTAACAAACGGTATTTTCATGATGTATAATATTCTCTACCCATCTTCTGGGCTGGGACATGCTAGAATAACAGAAGAGAAGGCTTTAAAAAAAGATATTTTATTTTATTTATTTATTAGAGAGAGAAAGAGGCAGATAGAATCGGCACACCAGGGCCTCTAGCCACTGCAAATGAACTCCAGACACATGCACCACCATGTACATCTGGCTTACATGGCTACTGGGGAATCGAACCTGGGTCCCTAGGCTTTGTAGGCAAATACCTTAACTGCTAAGCCATTTCTCCAGCCCTCTTTTTTTTTTTTTTTCCAAGGTAGGGTCTCACTCTAGCCCAGGCTGACCTAGAATTCACACTATAGTCCCAGGCTGGCCTTCAACTCAGCGATTCTCCTACCTCTGCCTCCTGAGTGCCAGGATTTAAAGGCGAGGGCCACCACACCAGACTGAGAGGCTTGTTGTTGTTGTTTATGATGTTGTTTTTGTTTTTGAGGCAGGGTCTCATTCTACTTCAAGATGACCTGTAACTCACTCTAGCTCAGGCTGACCTTGAACTCATGGCAATCCTTATACTTCAGCCTGCTAGGATTATAGGCAGGAGCCACCACACATGGCCAAAAGAGACTTTTGAACCAGGATTCACTCTAAGGACCAGAAGTGAAGATATTATCTTGAGGCAGAAACACAGGAGGCCAAGGAGAGTTTAACTGTCCACTGAGGCCACTTCTCCCTCCTGCAGAGCTTTTTTTAAAAAAAAAACAAAACAAACATTTAAATATTTTATTTATTTATAAGAGAGAGAGGGAAACAGGCAGAGAGAGGGAGAATGCACCAGGGCCTCCAGCCACTGCAAACAAACTCCAGATGTATGTACCACCTTGTGCATGTGGCATGGGTACTGGGGAATGGAACCTGGGTCCTTAGGCTTTTCTGGCAAGCACCTTAACCGCTAAGCCATCTCTCTAGCCCCCCACCTGCAGAGCTTTAAGTTCCTTCTGCTTCCCCTGGGGAAAATCTGATGGCTCTGTGTCCAAATACCTGGACCAAAGATCCAAGGGAAGGAAAGATACTAAGTGGAGGAGAAGCCAGAAGATGGGGCCAAGGAAAGAGGCCATAGAAAGCAGAGCCTCAGGTCCTCCAGCAACAGAGGAAGGAGGCATTACGTCGCCCAAGTGCTCCAGGCAAGACTCACTAGGTGACTTCAGTGCAGGAGCCTCACCCACAGGGTCACACTGCCAGATGTGTAGCTGAGTGTGGAGGAGGGACTCCTATGCACATTCCTCTGGACCCTGAAGTTGCTGGCGATCATCTGGCAATCACCTGCCACTCCCAGTTCTGAGTGACACTTTCTGTTCCCCAGCCCATTCTCCAGGCAGAGGAAGGGGACCATATACCCATGGGAGGTGATGGTGCATGCACTTCTGGTGCCAAGGCTGGCAGGGCTCCTCAGAGACCACGGAAGCCCATCAGAACCTCACTGGGAGGCCAGGCAGACGCAGCCGTGGACTCATGAGAAAGTGAGGTCTTTCTTCTGGCCCCACTGCTCCCGCAACTCCCCAGAGAACGAGAGGAATGTCAGTTTCCTGGGAAGAGAAAGCAGAGGGCATGGACTTGCTGTCTGTAGCCGGCTTACTTCCTGAATAAAACCATACTCTCTCCAGAATAGTCCGAGATGGCAGATTTGGTAGAAGAGAAATCTTGCCACTCTGACCTTTCCTCTGAGGTGGGGCAGGATTGCAGGAGCCACTTGGTGTGGCCAGGGTGCGAGGGAGGGAAGGGAGGGTCAAAACAGCAGTACATCTCCTCATTAAGACCAAAGTTCTGCTTGGTATACTGGAACTGAAAACAGTCTTCTCACTGGTGCAGTCCTAGAGTAGCTGGGTGCAGACTAAAACTCAAGCAAGAGAGAGAGAGAGAGCGAGAGAAGGAGGAGGAGGAGGAGAAGGGAGGAAGAGAGGGAGGGAGGGACCCAGACTCAGTGGAAATGACAAAGTCACTCTGTGATAATTACCGTGGATGTATGACTGACAAACATACAAAAGAAAGTTCAGCTCTACTAGTAATCAAGGAAATGCAAATCACATCAGAGAGAGAATTTCCACCTCCCAAAAAATGGAGTTGTTTTTGAAGAGGGCTTTCTCCTCCACATGCTGGTGGGAGGGCATGCTGGCTCCCTGGAAAATCACTTAGTGACATGTAACAAGACTTTAAAAACAGTGACTCAGTAACTTCATTTCTAGGAATGATTCCGAAGAAATAACAAGAGATGAACCAAGGTGATTTTAAGCAAAGGTAATCAATAATCATTACAATAGTTTAAAAAAAAAAGGTGGGGGCTGGGGAAATGGCTTAGTGGTTAAGGCGTTTGCCTGTGAAGCCTAAGGACCCAGGTTCGATTCCCCAGGACCCATGTAAACCAGATGCACAAGGGGCACATGCATCTGGAGTTTGTTTGCAGTTGCTAGAGGTCCTGGCGTGCCCATTCTCTCTTTCTATCTGGTGAGGGAAGGTAAAAAAAAAGAACAACTTAAATATTCAGCAATTGAGAATATTTCATCATGTTAAACCCATGGAGAATTTTACCTAAATGTTTAAAATGGCCATTGGACGCTGGGGACATAGTTCAGACACAGTAGTAGAGTGCTTGTCTGACATGTATGAGGCCCAGCTTAAAAAACTTTTTATTAGCCGGGCGTGGTGGCGCACGCCTTTAATCCCAGCACTCGGGAGGCAGAGGTAGGAGGATCACCGTGATTTCGAGGCCACCCTGAGACCACATAGTGAATTCCAGGTCAGCCTGAACTAAAGTGAGACCCTACCTCGTAAAACCAAAAAAAAAAAAAAAAAAAAAAAAACTTTTTATTAAGCCAGGTGTGGTGGTGCACGCCTTTAATCCCAGCACTCGGGAGGCAGAGGTAGGAGGATTGCCATGAGTTCGAGGCCACCCTGATATGACATAGTGAATTCTAAGTCAGCCTGGGCTAGAGTGAGACCCTACCTAGGAAAAAAAATATTGCTGGTGGAAATTTTTTAAAGGGGGTGGTGGTGGTGTCTGGAGAGATGGCTTAGTGGTTAAGGCACTTGCTGGCTTCTTGCAAAGCCAAAGGACCCAGGTTTGATTCCCCAGTACCCATATACAGATGCATAAGGTGGCACATGCATCTGGAGTTTGTAGTGGAGGCCCTGATGGCACATTGTCTTTCTCTCTCTTCTCCCCTCCCCCCTGCCCACCCCGAGGTAGGGTCTTGCTCTAGCCCAGGCTGACCTGGAATTCACTGTGTAGTCTCAGAGCGCTGTCAGACTCACAGTGATCCACTTTCCTCTGCCTCCCAAGTGCGTGAGCCACCATGACCCGCTTTACTTTACAGTTTTTAAAACAGTAAAACATTCCACAGGATCTAGACTCTGGCGTGGGGAGAGGGCAGCAGAATAAACTGTGACCTCCAGCTGTGAGCAGCCTCTGTTGGTGTCACACTCCACAGAAAGCCGTCACTTCTTTGGGACCAGGGTGTCCTGTGAAATATATAGACCAGGGTCAGACCAGCTCACAGGGCCTGATGGCCTCAGCAGACCTTTCCTGGAGTGGGCGCTCTGCCACCGGTCATATCTGCAGGAGATAATGGATGGACAAGTACGTTGCCTGCGCAAACTCTCCCCAGATGGGTGATCTGGGGCTCATTCAAGGGAAAGAAGGCTCAGGGCACATTCCATTAAGGAATTTCACACTTTACCTCCTCAACTCTCCTTTTTCTTGGTCCCCTAAACAGAAATATATTTAGTAACCCTATCTAAACCCTCTCCTGTCCCTTAATTTGATTAAGGAGCTAGGGGAACAAGACCTGAGGTGGGGGGGTCACGAGGGCTGGTTATACTGTGGGGAGTGATTAGGGGAGCTGAATGCACATCTCAGGAGGGTGATGTTTGAGTGTGGACAGCCCCAGGGCCTCCTGGCACTCTGTAAAGAAGTACAGAGGACAGAGGAGAGAACAGTTTATCAGGGAATGCGCTTCTCTGGGAAAATGCAAAGTGAACCAGGGAGGGTCAAGCTTCAAGAATGAACAAAGAGAATGGGGGGGGGGGGGGGCTTTGGTAAGGCATGTGCGGAATTCTTTCCTGAACTCTTTTGCCTTCCAGAAGTTTCAGGGTCTTCAGGAGTTCTCATGAACTGTATGTGTTGAACTCTTGCTATGTATCTGAGGGACTTACACATATATCAACTAGTTTTTTCTTTGTGTAGTGCTGTGAATGGAACCCAGGGTTTCATGCATTGTAGGCAAGCACTCCACCATTGAACTACTTTACTCTAGCCCAAGTAATTTATTCTTATGGAGTAATATTACTCTTTTTTACTTTTTAAACTATTTCATTTGTTTATTTATTTGAGAGAGAGATAGAGAGAGACAGAGAGGGAGAGAGGCAGGTAGAGAATGGGCGCACCAGGGCCACTATGAACCGCTATGAACTCCAGATACATGTGCCGCTTTGTGCTTCTGGCTTACATGGGTCCTGGGAAGTCAAACGTAGGTCCTTTGGCTTTGCATTCATGTGCCTTAACCAGTAAGCCAGCTCTCCAGCTCTTACATTTAAAAAAAAATTTTTGTGATAGGGTCTCATTCTAGCTCAGGAAGACCTGGAAAATTCACTGTCACCAAGACTGGCCTCAAACTCATGGTAATCATTCTATGTCAGTCTTTCCAGTGCTGGGATTCAGAATGTGGGCCACCACACCTGGCTGAAATAACATCATTCCTTTTTTTTTTTGTTTTTTTGAGGTAGGGTTTCATTCTACCCAGGCTGACCTGGAATTCACTATGTGGTCTCAGGGTGGCCTCAAACTCACAGTGATCCTCCTACCTCTGCCTCCCAAGAGCTGGGATTAAAGGCATGTGCCACCACACCCGACTTTTGACTAACTTTTTTTTTTTTTTTAATAACATCATTCTTTTTTTTTTTTTTTTTTTTTGATTTTTTGAGGTAGGGTCTCGCTCTAGCTCAGGCTGACCTGGAATTCACTATGGAGTCTTAGGGTGGCCTCAAGCTCACAGCAATCCTCCAACCTTTGCCTCCCGAGTGTTGGGATTAAAGGCATGTGCCACCACACCCAGCTCTCATCATTCTTTTTTTTTGAGGTAGGGTCTCACTCTAGCTCAGGGCTCACGCCGATCCTCCTACCTCTGCCTCCTGAGTGCTGGGATTAAAGGCATGAGCCACCATGCCTGGTCATCATTCTTTTAAAAAAATATATTTTTTTAAATTTATTTATGAGCAAGATGGGGAAAGAAAGAGGCAGATAGAAAGACATAGAGAGAATTGGCGTGCCAGGGTCTCTAGCCACTGAAGCAAACTCCATATACATGTGCCACCTTGTGTATCTGGCTTACATGGGTATTGGAGAATCAAACCTGGGTCCTTTAGGGTTTGCAGGCAAGTGCCTTAACCACTGAGCAATCTCTCCAGCCCAACTTCTTTTTACTTATCTATCTTTTTTATATTAAAAAATTTTTAAATATTTTATTTTTATTCATTTATTTAAAAGAGATAAAGAGGCAGAGAGAGAGAGAGAGAGAGAGAATGAGCGTGCCAGTTCCAGCCACTGCAAATGAACACCAGATGCATGCACCATCTTGTGCATCTGGCTTATGTGGACTCTGAGGAATTGAACCTGGGTCCTTTGGCTTTGTAGTCAAGTGCCTTAAGTGCTAAGCCATCTCTCCAGCCCTAATTATTATTATTATTTTTTTTTGAGGTAGAGTTTCACTCTAGCCCAGGCTGACCTGGAATTCACCATATAGTCTCAGGGTGGCCTTGAACTCATGGTAATCCTTCTACCTCTGCCTCCCAAGTGCTGGGATGACAGGTGTGTGCCACCATGCCCAACAATTTTTTTCACTATTTATAATTTCCATAAGTATAAACAGTAAACCATGATAATTCCCTCCCCCCTCACTTTCCTCTTCACAACTCTACTCTCTATCATATCCTCTCCCCCTCTCAATTTTATTTTGATGTCATGATCTTTTCCTCTTGTTATGACGGTCTTGTGTAGCTAGTGTCAGGCACTGTGAGGTCATAGATATCCAGGCCATTTTGTGTCTGGAAGAGTGCATTGTAAGGAGTCCTACCTTTTCTTTGGCTCTTACATTCTTCCCGCCACCTCTTCTGCAATGGACCCTGAGCCTTGGAAGGTGTGATAGAGATGTTTCAGTGCTGAGCTCTTCTCTGTCACTTCTTGTCAGCACCATGTGCCTACTGAGTCATCTCAGGGGTCACTGCCATCTGAAAAGAGAAGCTTCTCTAACCAAAAGTAAGAGTAGCATTAATACATGGGTATGAACAAAAGAAAAGTGCTTACTGGGCAGTTTGGTGAGCATAATGTATGCATTTAGCCAGATAGCAGCAGACATTGCACCACTAGATCTCATGACTCCCCTGTCATAGGTTTTCAGTATCAGGCATGTATTCCCTTGGGAAGTAAACAATATTAGTCATCAATAAACCAACCCTGCGTGTCAGGCCCTGCTATGTGCTTTACAAATATGTCATTTAATTTTTCTCCCTATGAAAAGTAGGTTTTATCTTTTCTTATTTTTTCTCTTTCTTTCTTTTCTCTTTTTTACTTTTTTATGATTGATAACTTCCATAATTGTAGACAATAAACCATGATAATTCCCTCCCCCCTCACTTTCCACTTCACAACTCCACTCTCCATCATATCCCCTCCCCCTCTCAGTCTCTCTTTTATTTTGATGTCATCATCTTTTCTTCTATTATACTGGTCTTATGTCTTTTTTTTTTTTTTTTTTTTTTGAGACAGGGTACAAAGTCTTGCTCTCTAGGCTGTCAGTTCAGGCTGGCCTTGAACTTGTGTTTTTCTTGCCTCAGTCGCCAAAGTGCTGCAATTTCATGCATGAGAAAGCACTCCTGGCCCTAATAACCCCATGTGAAGAGTACCCAACTAATCAAGTCACAGAACTGGTAAATGGAGGGAGAGAAAGGACATGAAGCGTCTGTAAGACTTGCATCTGGACATCTGAAAGGAGAGGCCTTGGTTTATACTCTATCTCCCAGTAGCCTGGTCACATCTCAAGGACAGGGGCTTTACCTTGTTTACCCTGGATTCTTAAACCTGAAACACAATGCCTGGAACAAAGGGAATGTTTCCTACAAACACTATCGGTATCCAGTAAATTTGGCTAAGTAGCCATCTCTACTGGGGGCCAACTTGGGAAGGATTAAGTGAGAAGTGTTTGTCTATAAATCTCCGAGTTCAACATGTCATGCTGCTGGGCGTCAGAAAAGGTTGCACTTTGGCGACTGATTGGCAATAGGATCCCTGCGGGAGACTTCAAAGGTGACCAAGGCCTTGACAATGGGCAGGCCCAGGGAGAGGGCTTCAGCACCCCTTGTAGGGCTGGATTCAGACCAAAGTGACAATGAGGGGGGTGTCTGGCACACACTTCCCACTGCTTCCTTCCACAGGGGTATCTGAAGGGCATATTTAAACCTTAGGATAAAACACAATACAGGGCATGGGAGTTGGTGGGGGTGGGTAGGAAGAGAGTCACCAGGGCAGCTCACAACTACTGGCAAGATTAGTGGGTGAATGCAGAGAGAAGAAAGGCCAGCTCAGGTCTCCTAGGAAAAAGGCCTAACACTCCTCCAGCAAGGAACCTCACGCTTCAGCATGCCTGGCATGATTAATGAACGCCTCACCCTCACCTCACTGCCTACCACCGCTGTAACCCAGCGGGAAGACTACCAAAGTGCAGAGAATAGGAACAGTCCCCGAGATCGTGGGCCAAGTCCAGGGCTTCCTGGCCTGCTCTTGGGGAGCTGCAGCCTTTCTCTGCCTCTCATCACATTCTTGGTGTCTGCTTATTAACCAGAGGCCATCAGGACACAGGGATGGGTGCTGGTGTCCAAGGCCAGTAAGTAGAACTCAGGAAGAACATGGGCAAGGTTGATCCAGGCAGCCGCCCAGGCGATAGAGGTGGTCCCATGCTGAGGCACTACTCTGGTCTTCCTGGACCAACATCCCCATAGAAGGGCTATTACCCCAGGACAGGGGTAAACTAAGTGGCTGTGAGGCAGCTGATGGTATCCTAGTCGGGCTGCGACAAGGCAGGCATTGGACCGAAATTTCCCTTTCAGAGCTGTAAATGGAGGGAGCTGCTCTTTCTTCTGTAGAAACTCCCCTACCATCTTCCTTTTTAAAGAGACTGTCACTGGAAGCCTTTCCCTCTGCGGTGACACGAACACACACGTCTTCTCCCCAGATAGGGCACAGGATGATGACATCAAAACCAGTTTGGTGAACAAATGAGTTTATTGGGGCCGCTTACAGGAGCACTAGCTGACTCAAAGGCAGCCACACCACAAGGAGTCTCACCCAGGATGCATGACGAACTCCCCTTCAACTCAGAGGCAGCTGTACCACAGAAGCACAGGTGAGGACTCAGGGAACCTGCATCGCAAGGCACCACTCACACGCGGCTCTCATTCCCAAGCACTTGTTTCCCCTTTATATAGCCTTAGGGCCCGGTCTTCAACTCTTTCCCAGACTTGTTGACTTCTGGAATTTCCTTCCTGCCCACCAATCCCTCCCCCCCCCCCACCCCCCAGGAAGGGATGTTTCAGTTTCTAGCTAACATAACCTTGGGAAATGGTTGTGTGACCTTTAAATTTCAGGTCTCCCAGACTTGACTTCCTAAATCTTCAGAGCCTCCTTTCTTTCTTAATTCAGAGGGATCTGCTACACAACAGAGACTTTTCCAGACAAGGTCTTGAACAAAAAATTCTATAAACTGGCATGCTCTTCTGGCTTATCTTCCCGACATGCCAGTCTGCGGACAAGTGCTCATGGGCTTCGCAGGCCAGCTGGCTCCTTGGGGGTCAAGCCAGAGAGGCAGAGCACCCACAGGCCTGAGGTGGTTCCTGACACCAGGTCACGCGATAGGGCTGTGTCTATAGAGAAAGGGTTTTTCCAGGCTACCACTGGGTGTTGAGTTTCTAGCAGGTACCAACTTCATGGAGGGGAGAGGGTGAGAAAATGCTCCCATTTGGCCTCCATTTCCACATGGAGGATGGTTAGAGGAAGAGAGGGCTTAGAACGTCTGTGCTGGTTCCAGCCCTTATACATAATGATATAAACACTGCCCTAGTGGTCGGCCTGTGGAGTCCCTGATGAGGACCAGAGGAGAGATGCTGTCCTGACTTACCCTCCACCCCAGGCTCTGCAAACAGAAGGACCCGGCCCTCATCTATCACCTCAGAAGCTAAACAACTTCCTCAGATGGCTCCATAGAACATAAATCAAGAGGGCCCTAGCTTCTAAGAGGCCTGTACACAACCTCAGCCCACAGAAATACACGTGCTCACATTCTTCCTCCTTGTCCTTCCAGAGCAGGAGCTAGCAAGTCATATTAGCAGATACACAGAACTTCTCTGAGCCTTAGTCCTTACCTGTACGTGAGTGTGATTATTTCCCAGGTGTCAGGTGGAAGCTATAGATAATCTGTCAGGTGTGGTGGTGCATGCCTATAAATCCTAGCACTTGTGTGGTAGAGACAGGAGGATCAGGAGTTCAAGATCTCCCTGTGCTGTATAGCAAGTTTGAGGCCACCAAAGAAAGAGAACTGAGGTGGAGCCCTCTGTTCAGGAGTGTGAGCTATTAAGAGTCCCGCCGTTAATCCCATCATTTTGGGGGACGAAGGCCATTCTCAGACCCAGGAGAAGCACAACTCTTCTGATAGCAGTTCCAGCAAGAAGGCCATGGGCCAGCCTCAGCGATTCATAATGCCCAAACCTCCTTTCTTCTGTACGCTTTCCTGCCAAGAAGTGCCAGGCCTGACTACCCTTGGCAACCTCTGTGGCCTCCAGCTTGTTTGAGTTCCCACAGAGAAGCCCAGGATACTTGGACCTGCTGGAGTGAGGCAAATTCAAAGGCGTTGAGGTGGCAGTGAAAGGCCGGGCAAGGAGTCCTCACAAAGGGAGTTTGTTCACATTCTAAGATCGTCCGAGGAGCTGTGGTTTCCATTTTTGCAGGCAGGTGGGGGAGCCAGCTTTTTTTAAAAATTCTTTCCTCTCATACATGCTTCCATGACAGCGTCATAACATCTGTCACAGGCATGTTTGGGTCTCGACTACACAGGTTAAGACATGATGGCTTCCCTGTTTAAAAAATGATTGGACGCCAAAGCCTTAGCTTCTGCTCTGCGTCCCACCTGGGAATGAGCTCTGGGGTTAATGGGTGACCAGCAGGCACAGAGATGGTAGATTTCTGCCTGGCGTAGCAATGCCAGAACAAGCTGGGCATGTGGCAGTGCAGCCAGGCAGGACAGGAGAGGCAGCTGTGAGTACACTGACCTTTGTCCCTGTTTGCTCTGGGAGAGGGCAGAGGCCCTGCTAGTGCTGCCCTACTCTCCCACTGCCTTGGCTTGGGACTCCTGGCTGGTCAAACATTCGCAGGTGACCTGACCTTGGTGGGTGACACGCAGAGACCTCTTTAGGCAGTCAAAGGGCGCTGTGGAAGCTCTTGTCATGACCCAGCAAGCGTTGGACTTAGTGGCATGTGTGTGTTCCTGCCCCCAAGACAGTGCCTCTTCCCTCTGGCTCTCTTCCAACTGAGGCTTATCATTAACTGGCCATCTAGAAAACCCTTGTCAGCCAGGACACTCCTTCACTAGGAGCTTGATGGGCAGTATAAAGGCAGGACCCCGCATCGGAGCAGTACGAAGTCTTCCCAGCTCAGTCCTCTGAGGGCAGGAACATGCTCTTTTTTTAGCCTTGCTCACTGCAAGAAATGGTTGTGTTGAGGAACCTGTGCGTTCTTGCTTCTGGCAAAGTTGCCCAGGTCTCTAGTTCCCCTAGTTGGACACAAACGCGGCTATGAAGACACCCGTCTGACAGGGAGGTAGGGCACTGGATCATTTACTGCCAATCCTCCTGCTCCAAGTTTTTTGGGGTTTTTGTTTTGTTTTGTTTTTTTTCTTCCCTCCACCCTTCCTTTTCTTTCTTTTCCTTTCTTTTCATTCCTTGCCTCCCTTTCTTTCTTCCTCCTTCTTTCCTTCCTTCCTCAATTCTCCAGAATGAGTCGGCTGGGGCTTCAGGCAGGCCTGGCCGGACAAGTTACTTTCCTCAGGACAGACGGGCGCTAGGCCTGGATCCTGTTCCCTTCACCTGTGGAGGGCACTGCTTTTGCCTGTTCCCTCCCAGCTGGCAGGAGGGCTCTTGAAGGTCAGAGAGAAGCATCTTTCCCGTTCACAAATAAACAAATCCAGTCCATGTGCTGGAGGACTTAGAGTATATTAATAGCCAGATATTTTGTTTTCCTATTCTGGTGCTTATCCCCTTCCACTAGTATGGAAGATAAGAGAACACACAATGTTCTCCAGCGCCCTTCTCCCCTCCCCCAGGGAGAGGCAAGTAGGGGGCATGCACTACTCTGTTTAAAGGCATCGCTGATGTACAAACTCTGAGAAAATAGACTCAAAAGTTTATATTCCGTCTCTCTTGGCTACAGTTGCTGCTCAGCAAAGAAACTCTATATTGTTTAAACCCTCCAGGCAAACGGGTTGCAAGGCAACCTTCAAACAATAGAAAATACCCCAAACTAAAAATAAAAGCATTAAGGGATGGATATGATGCTGTTTTGGTGACGTGATTCCCAAGTCAAGGCGAAGGAGAATGTCGTCAGCTAGGCGCTGCTGTCCCATTCGCCTGTTGCCCTCTTGTACCCTTAGCATTGGAGTTTTTCTTAATCCACACATACTGGGTCCCTCTGGCCTTCCTGGGCTGTCTTTCCAGAGAGGGAGAGGATCAAAACGCTTCTAATATTGGGATGCCTTCTGTTCTAGGAAAATTTCCAGAGATTAACCCAGGTACTCGCCCCATGGCTCTTGCCCTGCCCTGCCCTCTCCTTCCCGAGAGGTCCTTAGAAGAAGCCCAAGAAAGAAGCTGGGAGCAGGGCTGGTGGATGGCTGCAACCCCAGCCTGTGGGAGGCTCAGGTAGGATCACCAGTTTAAGGCTAACCTGGGATACACAGCAAGACCCTCTCAAACAAAACAAGTAAGAGAGAGAGAAAGAAAGAGAGTGAGAGAAAAGAGAAGGAAAGAAAGACAGGCCAGGGCCAACGTAATTATGAGTCCTTACACGAGGAAGGCAGGAGGCTCAGAGTTAGGGAGGAGATGAGATGTTGCAGCCATGCACCTTGACCGTGGAAGGAGGGGCCACAAACCAAGGAATGGGGTGACCCCTAGAAGCTGAAAAAGGTAAAATAGATTCTCTTTAGAGCTTCTAAAAGGAAGCCACGCTGACACCTTGACTTTTGTCTGGTAAGAGGACCACTTCAGATTTCTGACCTGCAGAAATATGAGATGACAGATTTATGTTTGTAGCAATAGGAGGCTGCTACGGCTCTGAAAGGAGAACCTGAGGCACCTTTGTTTGCATGCGTGTGATTGTGTGGTATGCAGGCATGTGTCTGTGTTCATATCCATGTGGGAACATGAGTGTGGGTGCATATGCATGTGGAGTCCAGAGGTCAAGGTCAGGTGTCTTCTATTCTTCTCTACCTTATTGTTTTGAGACAGGGACTCTCATTGAATCTGGAGCTCAGTGATTTGGCTATACCAGCTAGCCACGAGCCGTAGGGATCCTCTACCTCTGCCTCCCCAGCGCTGGGATTACAAGCACATGCCACTGTGCCTGGCGTTTTACAGGGGTGTTGGGGATCCAAACTCAGGTTCTCGTAGTCGCGCAGCAAGCACTTGGCCCACTGAGCATTTTAACGAGAACAAAAAACCTGTGTTTCATTCTTGAGTTCTTGAGACTCCAAAACCACAGGTAGATGATGGCGAAACCTTCCGATGTACCTTACCACAAAGGGCCGACCAACAAACAGGTCCCTGGACTGCACAATAAAAAACTCTCTGTTAGCTGGGCGTGGTGGCACACGCCTTTAATCCCAGCACTTGGGAGGCAGAGGTAGGAGGATCACTGTGAGTTTGAGGCCACCCTGAGACTACATAGTGAATTCCAGATCAGCTTGAGCTAGAGTGAGACCCTACCTGGAAAAACCAAAACAAACAAACAACAATAACAACAAACTCTCGGGTGCCTAGTTAGGACAGAGATAGCATGTCAGACTCATAAAAAGCTCCCTCTCTCTCTCTCTCTCTCTCTCTCTCTCTCGGCAGGCTGATCAATAGATTGTCCATCAGGCAGCATTTAGTACCTCAGATGTAGTTTTGTCCCATAACTTGTAGCCCACCCAATTTATGACCCAGAAAGAGATCAGACTAGAAAGGGAACCTAGAAAGCAGAAAAGCAAGTCACGTCCAGCCCCTAGTCCAGGTTGCTAGCCAGAAACCACTGTAGTCCTCCCAGGCCTCTCTGAAGGAAGGACGGAGCTCATGTAAGTATCGCCAAGCCTCTTCCTCTGTGAGCAGCCTTGCTTTCTCTCAGCCTGTTCTCTGACTAAATGCCTCCTAAGGACATGCATAAGAGATCACATAAAACCCTGACTGCCTCAACCAAAACAAGAGGAAAACCCTGGATTTCTTGAGTCTCCTGTGTCCTAGAGGCATAAGCATTCAAAGACCATAATTTATTCTCATGACATTGTGAGGAGATAGGAACTGTGAGTCCTATTTTATCATCTGGGGCCCTGGATTTTAGAGAGCGCAGTAACACGGACAAAGTCACACAGCAAGTCAGGATGAGTCAAAGCAGAAGGCAGCTCCCTCGGCGCTCAGCCCGGCCAGCCCTGGGGGTTCTCAGCCTTCGTCCTGGGCCTTGGCTGAGCAGGTTGGCGAGGTGTGGCTTCGGGGTAGGTGGTCTCAGTGGAATGCAGAGATATAAAACCATTAAACCTGTCATCATGAGGCAAGTAACTGATGCCCTAACGGAAAGATTTACCAGACCCGGGTTCTGCATGCTTGGCTCTGGTCTGGCGTGTGTGTGTAGGAGAGAAGGTGCCAGGTCAAGGTATTTGTACTCTACTGTGCAGAAATAATCCCATATAAGAACTTTTCCTTTTTTCTATCATTGGCACAGTACTTTTTCTAGCTTCTCTCATTCATCTGGTTCCTTTTCCTCTACAGTTCTTCGGAGAGACCCTGTAACCTAACTTCAGGAGCAATGCAAATAGAGCCCTGAAAATTGTTGCCAAGGAACTGAGCTGGCTAAGACTGACTAGCTGTTGAGACACTAGGACCAGAGCAACCAGTGTGTGCACAGCCCTGCCCAACGCCCCAGTGCTCAGCACACTGCCTTTTAGCATGAACAGGCTCCGCAGAGCCACCTTCATTTCTTCCCACTCCAATGTTTGCATGTCTGTTTTCCTTAAGGTGTAAAGACAGAAGAATGGATGATTTGGTTTCAAATGGTACTGAAGGTTCTATGTGTACGTGGAAGGAGATGCTAAGCTCATGTTTGGTGGCTCTATTAAGGGACCAAGTGGACAGAGCTGCACTGTGACCCTGCATACCATGGGCAGGGCGGGCAGAGCTGCATCCTGTCATCTGAAACAGCAAATACCAGCCACCAAAGACACCACTGATGCCTTAGCATCTGAATGGAGGAAGGTGATAACAACACTCTCGCCAGGGATCAAAGGCACTAGGACGTAATGAAAGGCAGGACTGGTGGCATGTAGCTCTTGGAAGGACTAGTTTTCCTCAACTTCTGACGGCTGGGAGATGGCTCAGTTGGTAAACTGTTTGCCATGCAAATATGGAGCTCAATCCCTAGTGCCCATGTAAAAATGCCTGGTGTGTTGGCCATGGCCTGTAATCTCAGTGCTGGGGAGGCAGAGACAGGATCCCTGGTGCTCATTGGACTGCCAGTGTAGCATAATTGGTGAGTCCCAGGCCAGTGAGAGACCCTGTATCAAGAAAAAAGTAGAGAGTATTTCTGAGGAACACCACCCAAGATTATCCTCTGCTCTCCATTCTAGATGCACATTAGCCACTGATCCAACTTCCAAGTCTGAGCATTCACATTAAAATAACAACAGAAAAAAATCTGAGCTAAAGGCAGCCATGGTGGTGCACACCTTTCATTTCAGCACTGGGGAGGCTGAGTCAGTAGGATTACAGTAAGTTCCACAGTCAGCTTGGGCTAGAGTGAGACCTTGCCTCAAAAAAACATAAAAACAGCCGGGCGTGGTGGCGCACGCCTTTAATCCCAGCACTCGGGAGGCAGAGGTAGGAGGATCGCCGTGAGTTCGAGGCCACCCTGAGACTCCATAGTGAATTCCAGGTCAGCCTGGGCTAGAGTGAGACCCTACCTCAAAAAACCAAAAAACCAAAAAAACAAACAAAAAAAAAACAAAACATAAAACCCCCCACAAAACCCAAAAAGCAAACAAAATAAATAATATAAATTATGTTTAAAAATCTGAGCTACCGAGCTGGGCGTGGTGACGCATGCCTTTAATCCCAGCACTCAGGAGGTAGAGGTAGGAGGATCGCCATGAGTTCGAGGCCACCCTGAGACTACAGAGTGAATTCTAGGTCAGCCTGGGCTAGAGTGAGACCCTACCTCGAAAAAACAAAAACAAAACAAAACCCCCCAAAACAGACAAAACAAAACAAAAAATCTGAGCTACCACTGGGCCCAGGTTTAGATTTAGTTGACCAACCCTAACAATTACTGGTCTTAAACTAAAATTAATCTTGGTCCCTGATGCTCTATATACATCCATGCATAAAAGCATGCTAGATAGGATAGAACAAAGTGGTGGTGCTGGCTAGAAGATGTGGGGAGGATGACTGGGCCTGGGGCAAAGGATGAGATGAAAGCATCCCCAGACCCTCTTAATGACGTTAAATTCTGACATGAGGGCTGGAGAGATGGCTCAGCGGTTAAGCGCTTGCCTGTGAAACCTAAGGACCCCGGTTCGAGGCTTGATTCTCCAGGACCCACGTTAGCCAGATGCACAAGGGGGCGCACGCGTCTGGAGTTCGTTTGCAGTGGCTGGAAGCCCTGGCGCGCCCATTCTCTCTCTTTCTCTCTATCTGTCTCTTCCTCTCTTTGTCACTCTCAAATAAACAAATAAAACTGAAAAAAAAATTTTTAAATAAAAAAATAAATAAATAAAAAAATTCTGACATGACACCTACAGAGAACCCCAAAAGAATTCAGTTTTCCACCTTAAGGCAGACACGTCACGTGGGTAGTTGAGGTGACCGTGAGCTTCCAGACCCTGGGCTGCCCTTCCCCAACCTTAGGTAAACACACATGGCAATGTCCTCCTGCATCCTGCCCGGCATGGCCAACTCAAGACAACTGCACTTTTCTCATCTGGCCTCTAGTTAGCCTAAAGAACTTGTATCAACAAATGGAGAGATGGTAGCCTCCTCACCCCCACCAGGAATTTTACAGTACTCACACAGCCTCACTCAGGCTAGAACTGAGAGGCAGACTCTGGGTCAGTTCTGCAGCCATGACAGGTTCTACTTACATACTCAGAAGTAAAACACCTTCAGATTCTCCAGTGACCTCTAGATGCTGTAATGGCTTCTGTAATACACCAACTGGTGTCCTTCATTCTTTGGTTTCAGAAATTCAGGTAGCTTAGAGGCTACATAGAAATATCTCAGGTTCCTATGATTCTCTTTTCAGTTTTGACACTTTTCTTTTAGATTGGATTAAAGTGGGCATAATATAAAATTATCATTTAAATATTTTTTTTTCGAGGTAGGGTGTCGCTCTAGCCCAGGCTGACCTGGAATTCACTATGTAGTCTCAGGGTGTCCTTGAACCCATGGCGATCCTCTTACCTCTGCCTCCTGAGAGCTGGGATTAAAGGTGTGCACCTTTTTAATTCATTTAAAAAAATATTTTTGTAGCTGGGCATGGTGACGCATGCCTTTAATCCCAGCACTTGAGAGACAGAGGTAGGATGATCGCTATGAGTTCGAGGCCAGCCTGAGATTACATAGTGAATTCCAGATCAGCCTGGGCTAGAGTGAGACCCTACCTCGAAAAAACAAACAAACAAATCATATATATTTATGTGTGTGTGTGAGAGAGAGAGAGAGAGAGAGAGAGATTATGAGCATACCAAGGTCTTTTGTCACTGCAAATGAACTCCAGATATATGTGCTACATCGTTAATCTGACTTTTACATGGGTACTGGGGAATCAAACCCAGGCCAGCAGGCTTTGCAAGCAAGTGCCTTAACCACTGAGCAATCTCTCCATCCCCCCTTTTTTTATTTTTGGTTTTTCAAAGTAGGGTCTCATTCTAGCCCCAGCTGACCTGGAATTCACTATGTAGTCTCAGGGTGGCCTTGAACTCATGGCAATCCTCCTACCTCTACTTCTTGAGTGCTGGGATTAAAGATGAGTGACACCACACCCGGCTCAGCCACCCCGCCCCCATTTTTAATTTGGTGACTCTGATTTTCATTAGGATTGCTTATAGAAGTATGAATGAGGGTTTGTTTACAAAAGCATGGGCACCTTATCAGTTATACACCTACAGCGTGTATAACTGAAGAAAATGTCCTCCATGAACCATTAAGGGCATGTAAATCTGCAAGGCGGGGTGAGGCCCCAAAATCCATACAATTTTTTAAAAATTATTTATTTGTGGGGCTGGAGAGATGGCTTAGTGGTTAAGGCGTCTGCCTGCAAAGCCAAAGGATCCTGGTTCAACTCTCCAGGACCCACGTAAGCCAGATGTACAAGGGGGCGCATGCGTCTGGAGTTTGTTTGCAGTGGTTGGAGGCCCTGGCGTGCCCATTCTCTCTCTCTCTCTTTTCTCTGCCTCTTTCTCTCTCTTAAATAAATAAATAAATAAATAAAATATATATTTTAAAAATTTATTTATTTATTTGCAAGCAGAGAGAGAGACACACACACAGAGAGAAAGAATAGGTATGGCATGTAAATGAACTCCAGGTACTTGTGCCACTTTGTGCATCTGGCTTTATGTGGGTCCTGGGAGTCAAACCTCGGTCCTTTGGCTGGAGAGATGGCTTAGCGGTGAAGGCGTTTGCCTGCAAAGCCCACAATTTTTTTATTAACAACTTCCATGATTATAAAAAAATATCCCATGGTAATACCCTCCCTCCCCCCACTTTCCCCTTTGGAACTCCATTCTCCCCATCTCAATCAGTCTCTCTTTTATTTTGATGTCATGATCTTTTCCTCCTATTATGATGGTCATGTACAGGTAGTGTCAGGCACTGTGAGGTCATGGATATCCAGGCCATTTCCCACAATTTTTTTTTTTTTTTTTGGTTTTCCGAGGTAGGGTCTCACTCTAGCTCAGACTGACCTGGAATTCACTATGGAGTCTCAGGGTGGCCTCGAACTCACGGTGATCCTCCTATCTCTGCCTCCCGAGTGCTGGGATTAAAGGCGTGCGCCACCACGCCCGGCTCCCACAATTTTTTTTAAGGAAGGGTTTTACTGTAGCTAAGGCTGACCTGGAACTCACTCTGTAGCCTAGACTGGCCTCATAATTACAGTGATGCTCCTACTGCAGCCTCCTGAGTGCTAGGATTACAAGCATGAGCCAATACGCCTGGCTCATACAAAACTTGTATGTGTACGTAGAATATTGTGGTGTGCTCTGTAATGCAATGTGTGTGTAGTGCATGCACCAGTGTGTGCATATGTGCATGTCCTGGGTGCACTCATGCAGAGGCCAGAGGACAATGTTGGGTGTCCTCTTTTTACTCATCTTCCTGTTTCTTTGAGGTGGAATCTATTCCTTAACCCAGAGCTGCTGGTTTTTGCTTTAAAAAAATTATTTATTAATTTTTGGTCAGCAAGCCCCAGTGATCCTCTGGTCTCTGACCCCTATATGAATGGGGTTACAGAGGTGCTTGGCCATGCCAAGATGCTTATATAGGTGCTGGGGATTGAACTCAGGCAGTCTCAGGCTCTCTCAGGTCCTTATACATGTGCAGCCAACACTCTGAACTGTTAAGCCATCTCCCCAACCCTTATGCAAAACTTTTAATGAGTTGGGCCTGGTGGTGCACACCTTTAATCCCAACACTTGGGAGGCAGAGGTAGGAGGATCCCTGTGAGTTTGAGGTCAGCCTGGGACTACATAATGAATTCCAGGTCAGCCTGAACTAGAGTGAGACCCTACCTTGAAACAAACAAAACTTTTTCTTTTTAGGACAAGCCCAATGGACTGGCCTTTTTCTTTTATGCGAGAAAGTGAGAGTGAGAGTGAGCAAGTGACACAACAGGGCCTCCGGCCACTGTAATAGAACTCTAGATGCGTGTGCCACCTTGTGCGCATGTGCAAACTTGTGCATTTGTATCGCCTTGTGCATCTGGCTTAAGTGGGACCTGGAGAGTTGAACATGGGTCTTTAGGCTTCGCAGGCAAGTGCGTTAACCACAAAGCCATCTCTCTAGCCCAACAGACACAATTTATAATGAGACAATCACAGCAAGGTAATTTCTCTGTAAAGGTCGTAACTGGACTTTCTTTGTCACGTCTCCTTTAAGCTATAATATTTTTTTCAAAAGGCAAAAAAAAAAAAAAAAATCTTTTGAGCCAGGCATGGTGGCACACGCCATTAATTGTAGTACTTGGGAGGCAGAGGTAGGAGGATCACTGTGAGTTTGAGGCCAACTTGAGATTACATAGTGAATTCCAGGTCAGGCTGGGCTACAGCAAGACCCTACCTCAAAAAAAAAAAAAAAAAAAAAAAACCTTAAAAAATTCCCTTCTTCAGTTTTCAGACTCTATCAACCCACCACTTACCAATGATTT
This sequence comes from Dipus sagitta, assembly GCA_036346955.1. Classification (NCBI taxonomy): domain Eukaryota; kingdom Metazoa; phylum Chordata; class Mammalia; order Rodentia; family Dipodidae; genus Dipus; species Dipus sagitta. Next base: position 25,693,552 of record CM070782.1, read on the forward strand.
CTGGTCCAACTGTAATCTGAACCAGTTCCACAAACTCAGTCTTCAGACCTATTCATCCTTTGATGGCTTGCACATCTTAACATTAAATGAAAAGCAGTGAAAAGGTCTTCACATTGGCTGTGGAGAGACTCCATAATGGAAAGATTCCAGAGAATGGTAGCGTGGAAAAAGCCTGCCTGGGTTGGAGATCACATGAAGCTGTAAGGAAATAACTCAGGAAAGACCAGAGGAGAACCCAAGACAGCACGGAAGGATGGAGGGGTACAGGAGGGAAGGAGTGATGAGACCAATATGTTATTAATTCCCAAATTTGCATTTATCTTTATCTCTAGTCCTGACCTGTCCCTGGAATGCCACATTCTTTTCTTTCTTTTTCTTTCTTTCTTTCTTTCTTTCTTTCTTTCTTTCTTTCTTTCTTTCTTTCTTTTTTTTTTCCGAGGTACGGTTTCACTCTAGTCCAGGCTGACCTAGAATTCACTATGTAGTGTCAGGGTGGCCTTGAACTCACGGAGATCCTCTTACCTCTGTCTCCCGAGTGCTGGGATTAAAGGTGTGTGCCACCACGCCCAGCTTGGAATGCCACATTCTTAAATGTGGTTCTCATCTGATAAATCCTCTTAGACACTCAATAATAGGTTACTTTAAATTTAACATGGGCGAAACAGAAGTCATCATCTGACCCACCCTACTTGTGCTCCCTGTACCAATTACTTTCTCATTTCTGGGACAAAACACTCAACCAAGCCTGGTACGGTGGTACACGCCTTTAATCCTAGCACTTGGGAGGCAGAGGTAGGAGGATCACTGTGAGTTCAAGGCTACCCTGAGACTACATAATGAATTCCAGGTCAGCCTGGGCTAAAGCAAGATCCTACCTCAAAAAACAAAACAAACAAAAACCCCACCAGAAGCAGCTTAAAGAAGGAAAGATTTTGGCTTATGGTTTAAAAAGATATTTTTTTGCAAGTGTGTGTGTGTCTGTGGGTACACCAGGCATTCATGCCACTGTAAATGAACACTAAATGAATGTGCCACTTTTGTGCATCCAACTTTATACGGGTAGTTTTATATGGGAATTGAACCCATGCCTTCAGGCTTCCAAGCAAGTGCTTTAACTACTGAGCCATTTCCCTAGCAGTCAGCTTACAGCTTTGAGGGAATGTTTCCTCATGGCAGGAACAGGAAGACCAGAGTTAGATTGTCATGTCAGCAGGGAGGAAGTACTGAGAGAAGAGGAAATGGGGTTGGATTATAAAACCTCAAGGACTGGAGAGATGGCTTAGTGGTAAAGGTGCTTGCCTGAGAAGCCTAAGGACCCATGTTTGACACTCCGGATCCCACGTAAGCCAGACATACAAAGGTGAGTCAAATACAAGGTTGCACATGTCCACTAGGTGGTGAAAGCAACTGGAGTTCGATTGCAGTGGCTGAGGCCCTCTCTCTCTCTCTCTCTCTCCCTCTCTCTCCCCCTCTCTCTGTGTATCTAGCTCTCTCTAAAAAATAAAAAGTTTAAAACCTCAAGGCCTGTCCTCCAGTGACACACTTCCTTCAGCAAAGGTCCACCTTTTAAAGGTTCCACGACCTTCCCTAACAGTGCCACCAACTGGGGATTAAGTATCCAAACACATGTGTATATGGTCTACTTTTTTATTTTTGTTGTTGTTTTTTTGAGGTAGGGTCTCACTGTAGCCCAGGCTGACCTGGAATTGACTATGTAGTCTCAGGGTGGCCTGGAACTCAGGGTGATTCTCCTACCTCTGCCTCCTGAGTGCTGGGATTAAAGGCATGTGCCACCATGTCTGGTTTACATTGTACATTCAAATCACCACATTCCCTAAGCTTTTCTTCCTTCCTTCCTTCCTTTTTAAATGTTTTTTATTTATTTGAGAGGGAGGGGGAAAGAGGCAGTGAGATAGAGAGAGAGAAAGAGAGAGAGAGGGAGAGAGAGAGGGAGAGAGAGGGAGAGAATGAGCATGCCAAGGCCTGTAGCCACTATAAATGAACTCCAGATGTGTGTGTCACCTTGTGCATCTGGCTTACATGAGTCCTGGGGAATTGAACCTGGGTCCTTTGGCTTTCCAGGCAAAAGCCTTAACTGCTAAGCCATCTCTCCAGCCCCCTTTTTTGTTTGTTTTTTTTTTTGAGTTAGGGTCTCACTCTAGCCCAGGCTGACCTGGAATTCATTATGTAGTCTCAGGTTGGGCTTGAACTCACAGTGATCCTCTTATCTCAGCCTCCCTAGTGCTGGGATTAAAGGAGTGTGCCACCATGTCTGCTCCTTAAATTTTTCTAACTGGATACAAGAGACAATTAGAAAGTCTTCTCTGATGCCCCTTTTCCTGACACGCCCCCCCCCAATAAAGAACATTTTACTAACTCTATTTCCAAAACACACCCTGGATCTATGAATTGTTTTTCATTCTGTCTCCCACTGTCATTGTTAAGCCATCTTCACCTCTCATCTTTCTACAGCGGCCACCTACTTATTACTGTTCTATTTTACCCACATAACCCACCATATTACTATCCAAAAGTCAGCAGTTGTCTAGAATTCAAATCAGATCATGTCACCTTTCTTGCCTGTGGCTTTCAAGATCTCAGCAGATTAAGAATAAGATTCACCATGCATGGTGGCTCATATCTGTAATCACAGCACTTGGGAAGCTGAAACAGAAGGATCACAAGTTCAAGGCCAGTCTTGACTTTACCCAGTTTCAAACCAGCCTGGGATATAAAACAAGTGTGTCTCTGTATCTCTATCTTGTCTCTGTTTCTCTCTTCTCTTTCTTATAGGGAACCAGAAACCATAACAAGAAAATTAAAAATGAATACAAAGTCACAGCAAAAAACTTCCTCAACAACAACAACAACAAAAAACAGCAGGGCTGGAGAGATGGCTTGGCACTTAAAGCATTTGCCCATTTACCTATGAAGCCTAAGGACACAGGTTCAACTCCCCAGTACCCATGTAAACCACATCCAAAAGGTGGTGCACATGTCTGGAGTTCATTTTCAGTGGCTGGAGGCTTTAGCACACCTAATCTCTCTCTATCCCCTCCTCTCTCTGTCTCTCTTTTCTCTGCTTGCAACTAAATAAAAATATTTAAAAGTTTTTAAAAAAGTGAGGTGTGGTGGTGCATACCTTTAATCCCAGCACTCAGGAAGCACAGGTAGGAGGATTGCTGTGAGTTCAAGGCCACCCTGAGAATGCATAGTGAATTCCAGGTCAGCCTGGACTAGAGTGAGACCCCACCTCAAAACAAAAACAAACAAACAAACAAACAAACAAACAAACAAAAAACCCAGAAAACTGAATCCAGAAACATAAGCAAAATAAATCATAAGCTTTTAACTATGAAAAGGAAATGCAACCAGTAGGAGAAAATATTTGTTTTTTTTTCCCCCAAATTTTTATTAACATCTTCCATGATTATAAAAAATATCCCATGGTAATACCCTCCCCCCTGCTTCCCCCTTTGAATCTCCATTCTCCATCATATCTCTCCCCCCCCCAATCAGTCTCTGCTTTATTTTGATGTCATGATCTTTTCCTCCTCTTATGATGGTCTTGTGTAGGTAGTGTCAGGCACTGTGAGGTCATGGATATCCAGGCCATTTTGTGTCTGGAGGGAGCACGTTGTAAGGAGTCCTACCCTTCCTTTGGCTTTTACATTCTTTCCGCAACCTCTTCCACATAAGACCCTGAGCCTTGGAAGGTGTGATAGAGATATTGCAGTACTGAGCACTCTGGTCACTTCTTTCCAGCACCATGATACCTTCTGAGTCATCCCAAGGTCACTGCCATCTGAAGAAGACTCTCTACCAAAAGTGAGAGTAGCATTAATATAAGGGTATGAACATTAAGAGAAATGCTTACTGGGCAGTTTGATAAGCATAGTATATACATTTAGCCAGAGAGCAGCAGACGTTACACCCCTAGGGCTCATGACTACCCCTGTTTTAAGTTTTCAGTATCAGGGATGTATTCCCTCCATGGAGTGAGCCTCCAGTCCAATTAGAGGGCAGTTGGTTTCCACTATGACAGACGTGCCACTATTGCACCCGTTGGCTCATTTGGCCTGGCTGGCAAAATAAGGCTTGCAGTGCCCACTGTTGAGTATCATTAGTGGTTTCTCTGTCTCCCATTGAACTGCATTCAGAATGGCTTCTTCCAGCTTTTTGTCAGCTGGTCCACATGGAGGAGGTTATCAGCTCAGTTCCAGCAGGATTTCTCAGTGGTCTTGCAGCCCAAGTATGTGGAGTCTTCAGCAATAGGGTCTTACCATATATTTCTGGTGGGAAACCAAGGGTCTTGGCAATGGCCTATAATGTTTTGGGGGCATCAGGGACCTCCCTGGCCAACAACTCACTGGAAGGTATCCTATCCCTGGCACTGAAAATTTTCTAGCAGCAATCTATGGCTTCTGAGTGTTCCATTGTCCAAAAAGGTAGGTTTCCATATGATTTATTTATATCCTCTTAGATTTTGATTAGCCCTCCCTCCACCTTTCCTTTACTAAATCTCTTCCTCTGACCTCACTTGGGCCTTTTCACCCCCATTAATCCATTCTTCTTCTTACATATATACAATGCCATCCTATTAAGTACCCACCTTCCTTCCTTTTCTCTTCCCTTTGTATCTCTTTTTGAGCTTACTGGCCTTTGCTACTGAGTTTTCTTCCTATTGACACAGAAGTCCAGTCATCTGTAGCTAGGATCCATTTATGAGAAAGAACATGTGATGTTTGTCTTTCTGGGCCTGGGTTACCTCACTTAATATAGTCCTTCTCAGATCCATCCATTTTCCTGCAAATTTCATAACTTCATTTTTCTTTACTGCTGAGTAGAACTCCATTGTGTAAATGTGCCATATCTTCATTATCCACTCATCAGTTGAGGGACATCTAGGCTGGTTCCATTTCCCAGCTATTGTGAATTGAGCTGGCAATAAACATGGTTGAGCAAGTATCTCTAAGGTAGTGAGACGAGTCCTTAGGATATAAGCGTAGGAGTGCTATAGCTGGGTCATATGGTAGATCTATTTTTAGCTGTCTTAGGAACCTCCACACTGATTTCCACAGTAGCTGTACCAGATTGCATTCCCACTAACAGTGTAGAAGGGCTCCTCTTTTTCCACATCCTCGCCAGCATTTATGGTCATTTGTTTTCTTTTTTTGGTTTTTCAATGTAGAGTCTCACTCTAGCCCAGGCTGACCTGGAATTCACTATGGAGTCTCAGGGTGGCCTCGAACTCACGGCAATCCTCCTACCTCTACCTCCCGGGTGCTGGGATTAAAGGCATGCACCACCACGCCCGGCTTGGTCATTTGTTTTCATGATGGTAGCCATTCTGACAGGAGTGAGATGGAGTTTGGTAGGATTCCTTCTTTTTCTATTTTACGGAGAAGTTTAAGAAGCAATGGTGTTAGTTCTTCCCTGAAGGTCTGGTAAAATTTACTAGTGAATCCATCTGGGCCTGACTTTTTTTAGTTGGGAGATTTTTGATAACTGCTTGGATCTCCATACTTGTTATAGGCTGATTTAAGTGATTAATCTCATCTTGATTTAATTTAGGTAGGTCATATAAATCAAGGACATCATTCATTTCTTTCAGATTTTCATACTTAGTGGAGTATATGTTTTTATAGTATGCCCCTAGGATTTTTTAAATTTCTCTGGTATCTGTTGTGTGGTGCCTTTTTCATCTCTAATTTTATTAATTTGTGTCTCTTCTTTCTTTCTTTTGTTCAGATTTGCTAAGGGTTTATTAATCTTGTTTATCCTTTCAAAGAACAAATCTTTGTTTCATTGATTCTTTGGATTATTTTTTTGGTTTCTATTTCATTAATTTCTGCCCTAATCTTTATTATTTCTTCCCATCTACTGATATTTGGTTTGCCTTGTTCTTCTTTTTCCAAGGGTTTAACGTGAAGCATTAGGTCATTTACTTGAGACCTTTCTAATTTCTTAATATAGGCACTTAAAGGTATAAATTTCCCTCTTAGTACTGCCTTCATTGTGTCCCAAAGGTTTTGGTATGTTGTGTTCTCATTATCATTTGACTCTATGAATTTTTTATTTCCTTCCTGATTTCTTCATTGACCCATTCATCATCTAGTAGTGTATTGTTTAATTTCCATGATTTTGTGTATGCTCTATAGCTTTTCTTGCTATTGATTTGTAGTTTGATTCCATTGTGGTCAGATAGAATGCAAGGAATTAATTTCAGTTTTCCTGTATTTGTTAAGATTTGCTTTGTGTCCTAATATATGGTCTATTTTAGAGAATGTTCCATGTGCTGCTGAAAAGAATGTGTATTCTTCAGCATTTGGATAAAATGTCCTGTGTACATCTGTTAGGTCCATTTGTTCTATGACCTCATTTAGTCCAGATGCCTCTCTGTTTATTTTTTGCTGGTATGACCTGTCAATTGATGAGAGTGAGGTGTTGAAGTCACCCATTACCACTGTTTGGTGTTATCTGTGACCTTTGTTCTAATAGCATTTGTTTGATGAAGTCAGGAGCCCACATGTTATATATGTTTAGGATTATAATGTCCTCCTGTTGGAGTGTGCCTTTAATCAATATAAAGTGACCTTCCTTATCTTTCCTAACTAATGTTGGACTGAAGTCTACCTTGTCAGATATTAGGATAGCAACCCCTGCTTGTTTTCTAGGCCTATTTGCTTGAAACACTGTTTTCCAACCTTTCACCCTAAGATAGTGTCCATCCTTTGTAGAAAGTTGGGTTTCTTGGAGGCAACAAATTGAAGCTGTTTAACCCAGGCTGCAAACCTATGTCTTTTGGTTGGGGCATTGAGGCTGTTGATATTAAGAGATATTACTGAAAGGTGTGTATTTATTTTTGCCTTTTTTTTTTTTTTTGTAGTTCTTCCAGTTTTACCTTTGCTTTCTTGTATTAACTACTATTTGATATGGTTTGCTTTTTTCCAGATTCCTTATATGTGTGCTTTTGTTTCTCTTCAGCATGGAGGATTCTTTCAAGTATTTTTTTTGTAGAGCTGGTTTTGTCTTCAAATATCCCTTTAGCTTGCTTTTTTGGAATGTCCTTTTTTCTCTGTCTATTTGAATGGATACCTTTGCAGCATAAAGTAACCTTGGTTGATAGTTGTTATCTTTCAGAACTTGGAATACATCACTCTAAGCCCTTCTGGCTTTGAAAGTTTGTGTTGAGTAATCTGTTGTGATCCTGATGGGCTTGCCTTTGTAGGTAACTTGATTTTTCTCTCTAACTGCTTTTAGTATTTTTTCTTTGGTTTGTATGTTTGGTAGTTTAATTATAATATGGCAAGGAGAGGTTCTTTCCAGGTTTTGTCTGGTTGGTGTTCTAAAGGATTCCTGTATCTGCTTTGGCACCTCTTTCCCAATTGGGGGGACATTTTCTTCTATGATTTTGTTGAAAACACCTACTATGCTTTTGGAGTGAAATTCTTCTCCTTCTACTATACCCTGAATTCTTATGTTTGATCTTTTCATAGTGTCCCGAATATCTTGAAATTCCCATTCATACTTTCCTATTAGTCTTTCTCTTTGGTGGACTGTATTAGATCTGCCACCTGATCTTCTAGTTTAGATATTCTGTCCTCTCCTTCATCCATTCTACTGGTGAGATTTTTTACAGAGGTTTTTTTTTTTTTTATTTCATTGAGTGTGTTTTTCATTGCTAGTAATTCTGACTGGTTTTTCTTTATTATTTCTATTTCCTTATTTATGTCTAATATTGACATCTTTATTTCATTAAATTGGTTTCCTGTGTCTTCTTTGATTCCTTTGATTTCCTCTTTGAGTTCTTTGAGCATATTTATAATCATTCTTTTGAAATCTTTCTCAGGCTTTTCCTCTAAATCATTCTCACTGGAGGTCATTTCTGATGCATTAATACTTTTTGGTGGATTTATGTTGTCTTGATTTTTGGTGTTTCTTGTGTTATAATGTACGTATTTTTGCATCTTGTATTAACTTGATGCATGGATATTCTTTTTTTCTTGGTTTTTGAGGTAGGGTCTCACTGTCGCCCAGGCTGACCTACTAACGAGTCTCAGGGTGGCCTTGAACTCACAGTGATCCTCCTATCTCTGCCTCCCAAGTGCTGGGATTAAAGGTGTGCGTCACCACGCTCGGCTCAGATTTTCTAGTTAGCTGCAGTATTATTAGATGTATCAATCAATCTGATGTTATATATCTCCAGGGTAGGAGCTTAGTGTGCTATGTGTCGCTCTTAAGACTCTCAGAGTATCTACAAAAGTGACCCTTGGTGTTGGGTTTGCCTGCTATGAGAGTATTCAAGTAGGCTGAGTGGAATAAAATACAGGCAGATTCTAAAATTTAATTAAACAATGTACACATTCAATGAAAAACAGCACAGAGTATTTATGCAAGAGTAGGTATTATGACAACCAGATCCTCTGATAAAGTCACTATCCCTTAGGGTATGTGGTGCTCCACACCCTTAATCCTGTCAATTAGGAGGTTGAGATTTCTGGTCTGTTGAGGGTTCCAAGTTGGTTTGTGACCAAGTGAGACCCTTCCCTAATGAACAACAGAGGAGGAAACAAAGGCACTATAAATCAGGAAGCAACAAATAAGAAGCTCAAAATACATCTTATTTAAGAATGGCAAATCCGACCATCCATCAGATTTAACATATAATTTATCCTGATATGGAAGGTGCAATTAGCACTTCCAATTCAAGCCTATATACCAGGCTTATTTGGTGGGTACTGACCTGGTGTAATCCCAGTTACCTTTTGGGATAATTTTGGTCTCATTTATGCTGTGCTCCTGCTGGGTCCCTCTTTGGTGCGCTGTGGGTTCAAGCAGGCTGGCTGGGTCATTGGATTGCTGCTCTGGTCACCGGTGCTGGGTGCTGTGAGCTCCCTTCCCTTGGTCTCTGGTTCTTGCTGGCGCTTGCACTGGTGGTGGGGAGGGGGAGTCTGTGGAAGGTGGTTCTAGTTCTCCCTCTGGTCCATGTGATCCTCTACCTTGTGATCTGCTCCTCCATTGTTCCCTGAGGTTCTCCATGTTTCTTGAGTTTTCGAAGAGCTGTGATGTGAGTGGAGAATCCCCTCACCTGGTTTTTCCTGTGGCTCCAGTCGAACCTTGTAGCTGTGGCCCTGCGGACTTGGTGTGTCCGCTGCTGGAGCCGCTTCTGCCTGCCTATGTGGGCTCTGGATGCTCTGGATCTCTCCCACTTCTCTGTTACCATTGGTAATTTCTTATACACCTCATGTTTTAGTAGAAGAGTATATTTTGCTGGTTTTTTTTTTGGCTTCTTCTCCCCTAGGCTGCTTTGGCATGGTTCCTATGCCACCATCTTAACCGGAAGCTAGAGAAAATATTTGTAAAGCATATGTTACTCAAATGACTTATCTACAGAATAAAGACCTCTTATAGCTCACAATAAAAAAGACAATTCTGGGGGCTGGAGAGATGGCTTAGCGGTTAAGGTGCTTGCCTGTGAAGCCAAAGGACCCAGGTTTGCTTCCTCAGAACCCACGTAAACCAGATGCACATGGTAGTGCATGTGGCAGGAGTTCATTTGCATTTTCACTCTCTGTCTAATAAATAACTAATTAATAAAATAAAATAAGACATAAAAGTAAAGCTGGAGCTGGGTATGGTGGTGTATGCCTTTAATCCCAGCACTTGTGAGGCAAAGGTTGGAGGATTGCTGTGAGTTCGAGGCCACTCTGAGACTGGGCTAGAATGAGACCCTACCTCAGAAAAAACAAAAACAGAAAACTCAAGGGCTAGGGAGATGGCTCAGCAGCTAAAGGCACTATTTTACAAAGCCTGACAGCTTGGGTTCTATTTCCCAGTGCCCCTGGAAAGCCAGATGCACAAAGTAGTGCATGCATCTGGAGTTTGTAGCAGGCAGAGGCCCTGGTATACCCATTTTCTCTCACTGTCTCTTTCTTTTTCTGCTTGCAAATAGATAAATATTTAAGAAGAAGACAATTCAAAACATTTGGCAAAGGATCTAAGTAGACATTTAAAAATACATTTATTTATTTATTTGTTTATTTTGGTTTCTCGAGATAGGGTTTCACTCTATCTCAGGCTGACCTGGAATTCACTATGTAGTCTCAGGGTGGTCTCGAACTCATGGCAATCCTCCTACCTCTGCCTCCTGAGTACTGGGATTAAGGCATGTGCCACCACACCCAGTTTTAAAAATATTTTTATTTATTTATAAGCAGAGAGAGATAGAAGAAAGACAGACCGAGAGAATGGGCATGCCAAGGCCTCCAGCCACTGCAAATGAACTCCAGATGCATGCATCACTGTGCATTTGGCTTTATGTGGGTACTGGGGAATGGAACTCAGGTTGTTTGACTTTGTAGGCAAGTGCCTTAAGTGCTGAGCCATCTCTCCAGCCTCCTAAGTAGACATTTCTACAAAGAAGATGTGCAAATGGCCAATAAGCACAGGAAGACTAATTCTCAGGGGAATGCAAATCAAAAACACAATGGAAGAAATTCCCAGGTTGTCTATAAAAAAAAGATAAGATAGTCACAAGTGTTGGCAACTGTAATCCCAGCATTTAGGAGGTAGGGGCAGGAGGATTAGGAGTTCAAGGTCAGTTCAAGACCAACCTGGGCTACATAAAACTTGTCCCCTCCAAAAAAATTTTTAAAAACTAGGTGTGGGGGAGAGGGTTCAGTGGCTAAAGCATTCACCACTCAGTCCTGAGTCCCCAAGTTTGCTACTGTGAAGACCCAGTATAAAAAGGTTCTATAATCCTAGCACTGAACTGGCAAGACAGAAGGGATAATTTCCTGGAAGCTTCTAGCAAGCAAAGCAAAAAACACCAGAAGAGCAAGACCAAGAAACTCTGCCTCAAGCCGAGTACAGTGGTGCTCACCTTTAACCCCAGTACTCAGGAGGGCTGCCATGAGTTCAAAGCCAGGCTGGCCTACGTAGTGAACTTCAGAGTGAGACCCTGCCTCAAAAGAAGAAGGAGAAGAAGAGGAAGAGGAAGGGAGGAGAAAAGAAAAGATAAAAAAAAGAAAGAAACCCTGCCTCCAATGAGGTAGAATGGTGAAAGCTGTCCTCTGACCTCCACACACACGTGGTGGCCAGCATGCACCCCCCCACACAAACCCATGTACACACACAAATATATAAGCAAACCAAAGATAGATCAAATCCCAAACAACAAAAGCAAACAACACCCCTCACCAGCAAAGGCATATGTAAAAAAACAAATAACACCCAAACCCCTAAGTATTGGCAACAGTGTGGAGTTTCTATCCTTTGCTGGTAAGAAACTGCCATGACTCAGTAATTTCACTCCTAGGGTAACACCCAAGAGCACTGAAAACATGTTCACACAAAATGTGAACATTCACAGCAACATTATTCATAGTAGTCAAGAAGTAGAAACTGGGCTGGGGAGACGGCTCAGTGGATAAAGCCACTTGCTTGCAAAGCCTGCCAGCCTGGGTTCAATTTCCCAGCAGAAGTAAAAAGTCACATGCAAGCTGGGCATAGTGGTACATGCCTTTAATCCCAGCACTTGAGAGGCAAAGGTAGGAGGATTGCCATGAGTTTGAGAGGCTACCCTGAAACTACACAGTGACTTCCAGGTCAGCCTGGAAGCAAGAGCCCTACCTCGAAAAACCAAAAAAAGGTCATATGCAGGCCAGATTTGTTTGCAGTGGCAAGAGACCCTGTCTCAAAGACAGTTAATTCCTACAGCAGTGCCCATACACGCAGACATAAATCATTTTCTTTAAAAAAATGAAAACAACCCAAATATGTATCAATGGGTGGGTCACTAAAAAGTAGTATAATTCCTTTGTTTAAAAACAAGGCCTATGGAGCCAGGCGTGGTGGTGCACACCTTTAATCCCAGCACTCGGGAGGCAGAGGTAGGAGGATCGCTGTGAGTTCAAGGCCACCCTGAGACTACAGAGTGAATTTCAGGTCAGCCTGGGCTAGAGTGAGACCCTACCTTGAAAAAACAAAAAAACAAAAAACAAAACCAAACAAACAAACAAAAGGGCTGGAGGGATGGTTTAGCAGTTAAGGCATTTGCCTGCAAAGCCAAAGGACCCAGGTTGGATTCTCCAGGACCCATGTTAGCCAGATGCACAAGGGAGTACACGCATCTGGAGTTCATTTGCAGTGGCTTGAGGCCCTGGCACGCCCAATCTCTCTCTCTCTCTCTCCCCCTCCCTCTTTCTCTGTCAAATAAATAAATAAATAAAAATAAAATTTAAAAAAAAGTAGGGCTGGAGAAATGGCTTAGTGGTTAGGGCATTTGCCTGTGAATTCAAAGGACCCAGGTTTGACTCCCTAGGACCCATGTAAACCAGATACACAAGGGGCACATGCATCTGGAGTTCATTTGCAGTGGCTAGAGGCCCTGGCATGCCCATTCTCTGTCTGTCTGTCTCTCTCTGCTTGCAGATAAATAAATAAAATTTTAAAAAAACTTAAAAAAAACCCAAAACAAAAAAACTTAGAATTAGAATTCATTCAGCCGTTGCCTTTAATTTCAGCACTTGGGAGGCAATGGTAAGAGGATTGCTATAAATTCAAGGCCAGCTTGTGCTAAATGAGTTTCAGGTCATCCTGGGCTAGAGTGAGACTTCGCTTCAATAACCAGACAAGGGCTAGAGAGATGGCTTAGCGGTTAAAGCACTTGCTGGCAAAGCCAAAGGATTAAGGTTTATTTATTTTATTATTTTTTAATTTTTACATAGAGACAGAAAGAGGGGGGGGGAGGGAGAGAATTGGCTTACCAGGACCTCAGCCACTGAAATTGAACTCCAGATGCTTGTGCCACCTAGTGGGCATATGTGACCTTGAGCTTGCCTCACCTTTGTGCATCTGGCATATGTGGGATCTGGAGAGTTGAACATGGGTCCTTGGGCTTTGCAGGCAAATGCCTTAACCACTAAGCCATCTCTCCAGCCCTGGATTCAGGTTTGATTCCCCAGGACCCATGTGAAGCTGGTTACACAAGTGGCACATGAATCTGGAATTGGTTGGCAGTGGCAAGTGGCCCTGGAGCACTTATTCACTCTCTGTCTGCCTCTTTCTCTCCCTCAAATAAATAAATAAATTAAAAAATATGTGTATATATAAATTACAAAGTAGTATAGGCTGGGTGTGGTGGTGCCCACCTTAAGCACTGGGGAGGCAGAGGTAAGAGGATCACTGTGAGTTTGAGGCCAGCCTGAGAGTACATAGTGAATTCCAGGTCAGCCTGGACTAGAGGGAGATCTTACCTCAAACAACAAAAACAAGTAGTGTAACTGGGGCTGGAGAAATGGTTCAATGGCTAAAGTGCTTGCCCGCCAAGCCTGACAGCCTGGGTTCAATTCCCCAGTAGCCATGTAAAGCCAGATGTACAAAGTGGATCATATGTCTGTAGAAGGGCCTGGAGTGCCTATTCTCTCTCTCCTTCTACTAGCTCCTCCCCCCCCCAATAAATAATTTTTTTGTTTGCTTTTCGAAGTAGGGTCTCCCTCTAGCCCAGGTTGACCTGGAATTCACTCTGTAGTCTCAGGGTGGCCTCAAACTCATGGCGATCTTCCTACCTCTACCTCCCAAGTGCTGGGATTAAAGGTGTGAGCCAACATGCCTGGCCCTAAAAATATTTTCTTTTAAAGTTGTATAACTAAGCTGGGCGTGGTGGCACATGCTTTAAATCCCAGCACTTGGGAGGCAGAGGTAGGAGGATTGCCATAAATTTGAGGCCACCCTGAGACTAAAGAGTGAATTCCAGGTCAGCCTGAGCTAGAGTGAGACCCTACCTCGGAAAACAAAAAAACAAAAACAAAAACAAACAAACAAAAAAAAGTATAACCAGGGCTGGAGAGATGGTCCAGTAGTTAATGCATTTGCTACAAAGACTAATGACCTGAGTTCGATTCTGCAGGACCCACATAAAGCCAGATACACAAAGTGGCACATGCGTCTGGACTTTGTTTGCAGTAGCTAGAGGCCCTGTTGTGCCCATTCTCTCTCTCTGTGTTGGGTGTGGTGGTGTACATCTTTAATCCCAGCCCTTGGGAGGCAGTGAAAAGAGGATCGCTGTGAATCTGAGGCCAGCCTGAGACTACATAGTGAATTCCAGGTCAGCCTGGGCTAGAGTGAGACCCTACCTCAAACAAACAACCAAACAAACAAAAAACAAAAACAAAAAGTAGTATAACAATACAATGGAATATTCAGTCATAAAAAGGAACAACATAGGAAGGACAGACAGTCTTACATCTTGCTGCATGAATGACATGGATAACGAGGTTCTTGGGGTCAACATGCTAAGTGAAATAAGCTAGTCAGAAAAAGACAAATGCTAAACCATTCCACTTATACGGGGCACAGCTAAATTCATACATACAGAGGCTATCATCATGGTAGGACAGAAAGGGGGTTTGTTACTCAATGGCTACAGAGTTTCAGTTCTGCAGGATGGGACATTCTAGAGATTGTTTGCACTGTTCAGTTTACTGAGGTAGACTTAACAGTGATTTGTGGGGATGGGGAGCTGGCTCAACAGAAAAACACTTTCCCCAAAAGCATGAGAACCTGAGTTTGTGAGCAGCACCCACAAAAAGGCTGAGCGGGTGTGTTGGCCCATCTGCAATCCTAGCATCCTGGGGGAAACTGGCTAACTAGGTTAGTGGAGTCAGTGAGCTGTGGAGAGACCTTGCCTCAGTAAACCAAGTGGAGAGCGATTGAGGAGGACTCAGAGCCTGGGGATATGACACAGGGGATAGTGTGTGTGCCTAGCATGCATGAAGCCCTGAGTTCAATTCTCTTCACATAAAACAGTGCAGTGGAGCATGCCTTTAATCCTAGCACTTACAGGAGTTCAAGGTCGTTCTTAGCTATGAGGGAGTTGAAAACCAGCCTGGGGCTATATGAGATACTGTTTGGGGGGGGGGAGATAAAAAAGAGGGCAGGGCATACCTTTAATCCCAGCACTTGGGAGGCAGAGATAGGAGGATCACCATGGGTTTGAGGCCACTCTGAGACTACATACTGAATTCCATGTCAGCTTGGGCTAAAGGGAGACCTTACCTGGAAAAAGAAAGACACCCAGAGAGAATAGGAGAATTTATAGAGGCAGAGTGTAAGTTAGTGGTTGCCTAAGGCTGTGGGACCTGGGATAGATGGGGAGCCACTATTAATGGACCCTAAAATAGATAACACACATAAAAGATTTACTTTGTGGAGGGCCAAGGAGATGGCTCAGTTGGTACAGTGTGTGCCATGTAAGCATGAGGACCTGAGTTCAACCCTCACTACCCACCTAAAATGCTGGGTATGCTGGAATGTACCAGCAATCCCAAGCCTAACTGATGAGCCCTAGGCCAATGAGAGACCCTGTCCCAGTGGATGTGGATGACACGTGTATCTGGTGTATCTGAGGCTGACACCAGAGGTTGTTCTCTGGCTTCCACACGCACCTGCACACATGTGTACCTTGTATCCATGCAAACACAGAAATACATTAGAATTTTTTACTTTTGGGGCTGGAAAGATGGCTTAGCAGTTAAGGTGCTTGCCTGTGAAGCTTAAGGACCCAGGTTCAACTCTCCAGATCCCATGTAAGCCAAACTCACAAAGGTAAGGCAAGCACAAGGTTGCATATGTCCACTAGGTGATTCAAACATCTGGAGTTCAATTGCAGTGACTGAGGCCCTGGTATGCCAATTCTCTCTCCCTCTGTCTCTCTCTCTCTAAAATTAAAAAAAAAATTACTTTTGGGTGCTAGGGATTGAGTGTAAAAATGTTTAAATAGACATAAAAATGATAGCGGCTGGAGAGATAGTTTAGTGGTTCAGGCACTTGCCTGGGAAGCCTAATGACCCTATTTCAGTTCCCTAGTACCCATGTAAAGCCATATGTACAAAGTGGCACATGTGTCTGGAGTTTGCAGTGGCTGGAGGCCCTGGAATGCCCATTCTCTCTGTCTCTCCTCTCTACCTCCCTTTGCTTGCAAATAAATAAATATAAAATTTAAAAAAAGTTAAAAAAATGACAGTCAAATGGGCAGTACCTAGTCCTAAAAGGGAACGCTTTACAAAAATTTTATTTATTTATTTATTTATTTATTTGAGAGAGGTAAAGAGGGAGGGAGAGAGAGCACACGAATGGGGGCACCAGGGTCTCCAGCCACTGCAAACGAACTCCAGATGCATGCACCACCTTGTGCATCTGGCTTACGTGGGTCCTGGGGAATTGAACCAAGGTCCTTTGGCTTTGTAGGCAAGCTCCTTAACTGCTAAGCCATCTCTCCCATCCTTAAAAGGGAATTCTTACACCTGTACTTATGTGGGTGAATCTTGAAGACATTATACTAAGTAAGCCAGTCAGAAAAAGACAAATGATTCTACAATCATGAGGTACACACGTAATCAGCATCAGAGAAAACAGAAAGGTGGGTGCCAGAGGGAAGCACAATGGAGAGTTGTTCAATAGATACTAAATTTTGTTTCTGCAACATGAAAATGCCTTGGAGATCTGAAGTACAATAAGGAGCCTATGGTTAATAAGGCTGAACAGTATACTTAAATGGTTAAGATGGGCTGGAGAGATGGCTCAACAAGTAAGAGTGCTTTGTACACAAGCATGAAGACCTAAGACCTCTCTCTTCTTTATTTCAATTCCCCCGCATTCATGTAAAAACAAAAAAAGCTGGGCATGGCTGGGTGTGGTGGTGCATGTCTTTAGTCTTAGCACTGGGGAGGCTGAATTAGGAGGATTGCCATGAGTTCAAGGCCAGTCTGGGGCTACAGGGTAAGTTCCAGGTTAGCCTGTGCTAGAGTGAAACCCTGCCTCAAAAGAACAAACAGTTCTTTTGGGTTGGAGAGATGACTCATTGGTTAAAGGCACTTGCTTGCAAAGCCTGATGACCCAAGTTCAATTCCCCAGTATCTGTGTAAAGCCAGATGAACAAAAGGGCACATGTGTCTGGAGCTCATCTCTGGTGGCAGGAGGCCTTGGAGTGCACATAATCACTCTCTGTCTCTCTTTCTCAATAAATTTATATATATATATATATATATATATATATATATACATATATATATGTAATATTATATTTTATATATAACGTGTAACATATAATATATAATGTGATATATATAAAGCTGGGCAAGACCACATATATCTATGACCCCAGTGGAGGGGAGGGCAGAGCCAGGAGAATAGCTGGGGCAGCTCCAGGGCAGGAGAGATTGCTTAGTGGTTAAGCACTTGCCTGTGAAGTCTAAGGATCCTGGTTCGAGGCTTGATTCCCCAGCACCCATGTAAGCCAGATGCACAAGGGGGGGGGGAGCATGCATCTGGGGTTCGTTTGCAGTGGCTCTCTAGCCCTGATGCTCCCATTCTCTCTCTCTCTCTGCCTCTTTCTCTCTCTGTCTGTCACTCTCAAATAAATAAATAAAAGTAAACAAACAAATTAAAAAAAATAGCAGCTCCAGGTTGAATGAGAGACTCTCTCAGGGAAATACAGATGAATATTAGAGAAAGGACATCCAGTATTCTCTGGCCTCCACATGTGCATGCACACATCTGCATACACACATGCATACACCACACACACATCACATACCACGCCACACTTACTACACACACACACACTTCAAACATTGGCTAAGATATTGTATGTGGTGGCTCCTGCCCATAATCCCAGCACTTGGGAGGCTGACTGCCACAAGTGTGAGGCCAGTCTGGGTTATGTTATGTTTTTGGTACAGAGAATAGTTATTTAGTTAAAAGTCTTACTAATAATTTCATTTTTATTGTCATGATGATGGACATGGAAAGAATTTTCAAATTTGACAAACTTGTTAGATGTGTTTCTTTCTTTCTTTTTTTTTTTTTTGTTTTTTTGAGGTAGGGTTTCACTCTAGCTCAGGCTGACCTGGAATTCACTATGGAGTCTCAGGGTGGCTTCGAACTCACGGCGATCCTCCTACCTCGGCCTCCTGAGTGCTGGGATTAAAGGTGTGCACCACCACGCCTGGCGTTTCTTTTTTTTTTTTTTTAATTTTTGTTCATTTTTATTTATTTATTTGAGAGTGACAGAGAGAGAGAGAGAGAGGCAGATAGAGAGAGAAAGAGAAAGAGGCAGATAGAGAGAGTCAGAGAATGGGCGCGTCAGGGCCTCCAGCCACTGCAAATGAACTCCAGACACGTGCGCCCCCTTGTGCATCTGGCTAACGTGGGTCCTGGGGAATCGAGCCTCGAACCGGGGTCCTTAGGCTTCACAAGCAAGCGCTTAACCGCTAAGCCATCTCTCCAGCCCTGTTTCTTTCTTTTTTAAACTACTGATAGAATAATGAAAACAGACCACTTGGTTTAATTTTGCAATTATTTTAACTTCCTGATTCTTGCTGGATTATGCAATTCACTGGGTTACAAATGGAAAAAGGAAAAGTTTAAGTGCCAGCCTATTATTTTATGGCATCGCATTAAAGAGGAAGGAGAGATGTTTCCACCTACATGAAGGCTTTTTCTGTTTTGAAATAGGATATCTGTAGTCCAGGCTGGCCGTGAGTTCACTAAGTAGTGCAGGCTCAAACTCAAGACATTTCTCCCTCCTCAGCCTCCTGAGTGAGGCGCAGTGTGCACTATCATGTTTGGCTCTACATGAAGGTTTTATGAAAACATATTTTTGTTTTGTTTTGTTTTGTCTTGAGGTAGGGTCATGCTCTAGCCCAGGCTGACCTGGAATTCACTATGTACTCTCAGGCTGACCTTGAACTCATGGTGATTCTCTTACTTCTGCCTCCCGAGTGCTGGGGTTAAAAGTGTGCACCACCATGCCTGCCTGAAAACATATTTTTATGTAAATTTGAACTTGGGGGGATTGCAGCTAGACCAGCAATCTTCACTAAGATCTGTAAGCCTATGCCTTTTATTTGCTTATTTATTTATTTATTTATTTTTTCCCGAGGTAGAGTCTCATTCTAGCCCAGGCTGACCTGGAATTCACTATGTAGTGTCAGGGTGGCCTCGAATTCATGGTCATCCTCCTACCTCTGCCTCCTGAATGTTGGGATGAAAGGCATGCATCACCATGCCTGGCAGCCTATGCCTTTTAAATCTTCACATGTATTCTTATTTGAACTGGTTTTAAATACACAAGCTTCCTCTTTCAACAAATCTAAAAGGTCAAAGAATCTATCTTGAGTAATATACTACATCTTGAGTAATACACAAAATTCTACAGAGATTTAAAAAACTGTTGCCTTAACTTGAAAATGTAACTATTTCTTGAAACCAATCCTGACATTTGATCAAGATACACTGAAAGGACATGACATTGACTGGCTGACCCTTTGTTCAATCATGTTAACAGGTGTTCTCCAAGCTTCTGTATATTCCAATCCTGGCTTCACTAATCTGTTTTGCACATGGATGTACAGGCATAGTGATGACCTTTGAGAATGTATGTAAACACATATATAAATTACAGAAAATGTGTGCATTATTTTTAAAAAATATTTTATTGTTATTTATTTATTTGAGAGGGGAGAGAGAGAGACACACACACAGAGAGAGAGAGGATGAGCTCACTAGCACCTTCAGCCACTGCAAACAAACTCCAGATGCATGCACCAGCTTGTGTATCTGGCTTATGTGGATTCTGGGGAATCGAACCTGGGTCCTTTGGCTTTGCAGGTGAACCACCTTAACCACTAAATCATCCCTCTAGCCCATGTATGCATTCTTTTTTGAGCTACAGGTTCTTCTATACTCCATGCTAGTCAGGGATCCCCATGCTTTACCTCTACCTAGGGATTTGGCTCCTAGTTTGAGATCTGGTAGTGAAAGGAGAGTGTCAGGATCCAGGGTTCGATTCCCCAGTCACCCACATAAAGCCTGACAGGCATTTGATTGCAGCAGCAAGAGACCCTGGCATGTATGTACATTCATGTGCATATACACATGTGCAAATAAATAAATTTAAAAAAGCATTTTACATTTTTTATTGAATTAATTTATTTATTTGAGAGAGAGAGGAATATAGATAGAGAAAGAGAATGGATACTCCATGTTCTCTAGCCACTATAAATAAACTCCAGACGCATGCACCACCTTGTGCATCTGGCTTTACATGGGTATTGGGAAATAGAACATGGGTCCTAAGGCTTTGCAGGCAAGTGCCTTAACTGCTGAACCATCTCTCCAGCCCAATAATCTCATTTTTTAAAATATATACATTTTAAATACATTTTAAAAATGTATATTAAAAACCTCCTATGGGGCTGGAGGAATGGCTTAGCGGTTAAGGTGCTTGCCTGCAAAGCCAAAGGACCCAGGTTCCGTTCCCCAGGACCCATGTTAGCCAGATGCACAAGGTGGCGCATACATCTGGAGTTTGTTTGCAGTGGCTGGAGGCCCTGGCATGCCCATTCTCTCTCTCTCTCCCTCCCCTTTCTCTTTGTCAAATAAATAAATCAATTAAAATAAAATATTAAAAAATCTCCTATGCCTACCTTAATTATTTGTTAAGATAATTTTCATAGAAAGAAGACAAGAGGCAAAGTTACAAACAATTTGAATGTAAAATGTCCCATAGAATCATGTGTTTGAGTACTTAATCCCCAGTTGGTGGCACTTGGGGTTGAAGGCCTTGCTGGAGGAAATGTGTCACTGGGGCCTGACCTTGAGGTGTTATGGCCTCCCTCTCTACCTCACCTCTGCCCATTTGATGATGTAACACCAGCTTCCTGCTCCTGCCATACTTTCCCTGACATGATGAAACTTCCCCTCCAAACTGTAAGCCTAGAGGCTGGAGAGATGGTTTAGTGCTTGAAGACCTGATGGCCCAGGGTTCAAATCCCCAGTTCCCACATAGAGCCAGACATGCATTTGGAGTTCATTTGCAGTGGCAGAAGGCCCTGGTGTGTTCATGATCACTCACTCTCTCTCTGAAATAAATAAAAACATAAAAACCTATACGCCCAAATAAACTTCATAAACTACCTGTGCTCAGGTATTTGTCCCAGCAATGAGAAAAACTAATTACAGGAGGTGATTTTATTTTTTTATTTTTATGAGGTAAGGTCTTGCTCTAGCCCAGGATGACCTGGAATTCACTATGTAGTCTCAGGGTGGCCTCAAACTCATGGTAATCCTCTTACGTCTGCTTCCCAAGTGCTGGGATTAAAGGTGTGTGCCACCATGCCTGATTTAGGAGATTATTTAAAAAAACAAAAACATTTTATTTGAGAGAGAGAAAAAGACAGACAGAAAGAGTGAGTATGGGCACACCAGGACTTCCTGCCACTGCAAACAAGCTCCAGATGCAAGTGCAACTCAGTGCATTTGGTTTTGCATGGGTACTGGGGAGTCAGATCCAGGGCATCAGTCTTTGCAAGCAAGCGCACTTAACCACTGAGCCATCTCTCCAGCCCCCACAGGGAGGTAATTTTACTTCAGGATCACTTAAAATTTCTACAATGACTGTTAAGGATGTGCTTTCAGCTAGAGAAAAATGTTACATGAGAAATTTAAAATGAACCATAACAGCTTGACTTCACTTAAAATTTAAAAAACATGGGCTAAAGGTACAAGCCAGGGCACACTTGGGGAATAGGGAGATGATTCTGCAAAGGGCACTGGAAAGCAGATGGTTGAACATTTTGAATTGGTGACATGTTTAACCACTGTCTATTGGTGTATAATGATCAGTGCTGTCTTTAGGAGCCTGACTTCCTTGTGAAACATTAATGAAATGAGATTTTCTACATTTAGAGAGTAACAAATGATCATGCAAGAAAGTCTCCTGGGGCTGGAGAGATGGCTTAGCAGTTAAGTCGTTTGCCTGCAAAGCCAAAGGATCCCAGTTTGACTCTCCAGGACACATGTAAGCCAGATGCACAAGGGGGTGCACACATCTGAAGTTTGTTTGCAATGGCTGAAGGCCCTGGAGCGCCCATTCTCTCTCTCTCTGTCTCTTTGCCTCTTTCTCTCTCTCAAATAAATAAATAAATAAAATTTAAAAAATATTTAAAAAAAAGACTACTGTCATGTGCTAGGTGTGGGTTATTGTGAATGTGTGTGACAGGAGTGCAGTTAGGCAGTAAGCCAGCTATTTGTTTTATTGAATGGGTGGTATTCTTATACTAATACAAAGATCCAGCATTTTACTCTTTGTTTCTAATTTTAGATCATCTCAACCAACATTTTTAAAAATTATATGTAACATTTTTGGATTTGTGAAAAAAGTTGATAATTCCCAAGGAATTTAGCTGAGGAAGAGAATATTTTAAAGGGATATTTTTGTTAGGAGACCTTTTTATAACTTTATATAATTTCCTATATTTAAACAAATCTGCAAAAGAAATCAAAGCCAGTGTTTCACTGCTTGCTTTCTCTTGATAGTAGAAAAAGAGGTTTTATTATAATGCTAGGTTGCCAAGGGTAGCCAAAGCCCTCAAAGACACCACTTGCCAGTGGCTTGGCTGTGTCAAACAAATGTTCAGCTTTTATTCTGACACTTCTTGAAGAACTTGATTGAAACTATATATGTCTAGATAACACTCAGCAAAGTGCCCTTCTTACATTTGTTTCAAGATATATTTGGAAACAAGAGAGATGACCTTGGACTCAGCTGCTTTTCCAAGTTAGGACTTACTTCTCTCTGGGTCTACTGAACAATATCCCCCAACATTGAAATTCCAACGAGTGAAAAAAACATTTTAGTTACTCTATAAGTCCCGTGGTGGAGGACATTTTCCCTGAGCAATATGTTCTGCTTCTAAAGGAGTGATATATTTAGCCCACAAACTCGACGTTAGCTTTCTAACCATCTCCTTCAAATACATTTAGGAACACACTGACTTTTCATCAGAGCTTCTTTTGTCATCCAAATTGAGCTGTCCTTGTTCTTTTTTTTTTTTTTTTTAAAAACAACATCTTATTGTCTAAGAAATAAAAACATGAATAAATATAAAAACTACAGTTAACCCTTCACCTCTGATTGATTGCTGGCATTCCAAATGTGATTTGAAGCCAGGGTTCGCAGTAGCTTGATGTAAGAGCTAAAAGGAGCTTGGAGGCGTTGGCTTTCCCTTCTAAGGTTATTGCCACCTGTCCAGATGACAATAGATGTCCTGTTGCTTCACCTCAAGCCTGAATGCTAAAGCTAGCTTCCAGCTGGGTCTATAGTTAGCCCGTGGAGATGGGTGGTTTTAACTGTCACTCCAGTGGTATCCTTGTAGTTACTGTTTTACATATTTTGAAAACTTCACCCATTCCATTTTTAATTGGTTGTCATGGTCACAGGACAAGACTTAGGTGACCTTTTTGATAATGTACCTATACTTTTAAGCAAATAATTATAGTGTGATTATTGCCCCACATATCACGAGGGATAGTAACATTTTCTATTTTTATATAGTTTCCTAACATGTTACAGGCAATCAGAGAGCATTTATAGAGATGATTATGTTGTTAGCAACAGTCTCCAGCATGAGCAATACATTGATGCCCAATAAATGCCGTTACAATATGCACACCCATACCACACATGGAAATAAGCATACCATTTTATGATACTTTAAAGATAGCTTATTCTCAAGAATTCATTGTTGTTTGATTTGGAATCAAATGTCCCATCAATTATAAGCCACAGGATGAATGATCTTGACCAGATAGAAAGTCCATGGAATTTAAAGCGAGTGCCGCCTAAAACACTAAGTACTTTTCAATGTGACCCTTCCCATCTGATCACCCTGATTGTAACTTTGTTTTTTTTGGTTTTTTGAGGTTCAGTCTCTCTCTAGCTCAAGCTGACTTGGAATTCACTATATAGTCTCAGGCTGGCCTTGAACTCACAGCAATCCTCCTACCTCAGCTTCCTGAGTGCTGGGATTAAAGGTGTATACAACCATGTCCGGCTCCTGATCTTTTATTTTTAATTGCTACATATTGTGGAGCTAGCATTACTTTGTAGTTTCCTGACTCAAAAACTGAAAACTTTTGTTTTTAATCTGGCATTTTCTCCTTTATAGAAACAGGTTTTGCATGGGTGTGGCTGTCTTGTGTACATTTCCATTATTTTATTGATGTTGAACTAGACCAATTGCTGAAGTCACCACACAGCCCTAATTAAGTAAATAAGAGCTCGTGGTGCCCAAATGGATTGATTTTTACGGGATAAAGCAGTTAAGTTTGCTTTTCCTGGTACAAGAGTCTCCTCCGATTGCATAACTTTTGAACTCTGATTTTGAAGATATGGAAAAGAAAATAAAGAGATGTTCCTAAGAGCTGTGGTGCATAGAGGAAATTTTTCATAAGGAAACTGTCTCAATAGAAAGGCTAATTTTAAGTAATAGAAAAATTAAATGTGGGGCTGGAAAGAGGGCTCAGCAGTTGAAGGCACTTGCTTCTAAAGCTTGATGGCCCAGGTTCAATTCCCCAGCACCCATGTAAAGCCAGATACACAAGGATGAGCATGTGATTGGAATTCACTTGCATCAGCAAGAGGCTCTGGCATACTCATTCTTTCTCTCTCTGTTCTCCTCTCTTCACCTTCCCTTCCCTCCTTCCTCTCCTCCACTTACCTCATCTCTCTTTTTTTCTATTTCTACTTTCCTAAATAAAATTTATTATTTTATTTAAATTATTTTTATTTTTATTTATTTATTTGAGAGTGACAGACAGACAGAAAGAAGAGGCAATTAGAGAGAGAGAGAGAGAATGGGCATGCCAGGGCATCCAGCCACTGCAAACGAACTCCAGATGCGTGCGTCCCCTTGTACATCTGGCTAATGTGGGTCCTGGGGAATCGAGCCTTGAACCGGGGTCCTTGGGCTTCACAGGTAAGCGCTTAACCGCTAAACCACCTCTCCAGCCCTATTATTTTATTTATAAGAAAGAGAAAAAGAGGCAGAAAGAGAAAGAGAGAGAGAGAGAGAATGGGTTACTAGGGCCTCTAGGCATTGCAAAGGAACTCCAGAAGCATGTACCATTATGTGGGTGCTGGGGAATTGGACCTGGGTCCTTAGGGTTCACAGGCAAGTGCCTTAACCTTTAAGCCATCTCTCCAGCCCTAAGTAAAATAAATATTTTTTAAAAAGAAAATGTGAATGTTTTCAAAAGCATATATATATATATATATATATATATATATATGCTTTTGAAATATATATATATTTGGCTTTTCAAGATAGGGTTTCACTCTAGCTCAGGCTGACCTGGAATTCACTATGTAGTCTCAGGGT
This sequence comes from Dipus sagitta, assembly GCA_036346955.1. NCBI lineage: Eukaryota > Metazoa > Chordata > Mammalia > Rodentia > Dipodidae > Dipus > Dipus sagitta. The sequence goes on from CM070782.1 coordinate 25,718,778, forward strand.
GGCCTCTAACTCACAGTGATCCTCCTACCACTGCCTCCTGAGTGCTGGGATTAAAGGTATGTGCCACCACATTTGGCTTCAAAAGTATATTTTTAAAAAAATATTTTATTTTTATTTATTTATTTGACAGAGAAAGAGGGAGGGGGGGGGGAGGGAGAGAATGGATGCGCCAGGGCCTCCAGCCACTGCAAACGAACTCCAGATGCATGCGCCCCCTTGTGCATCTGGCTATCGTGGGTTATGGGGAAATGAACCTGGGTCCTTTGGCTTTGCAGGCAAATACCTTAACTGCTAAGCCATCCTTCCACCCCCCTCAAAAGTATATTTTTAAATATTTATTTATTCATTTTGGTTTTTCAAGGTAGGGTTTCACTGTAGCCCAGGCAGACCTGGAATTCACTATGTAGTCTCAAGGTGCCCTCAAACTCATGGCAATCCTCCTACCTCTGCCTCCCAAGTGCTGGGATTAAAGGTGTGCACCACCACGCCTGGTAAAAGTATTTTTTTAAATAATTTTTTTGTTTACTTTTATTTATTTATTTGAGAGCGACAGACAGAGAGACAGAAAGAGGCAGATATATATATAGAGAGAATGGGCACACCAGGGCCTCCAGCCACTGCAAACGAACTTCAGATGCATGTGCCCCCTTGTACATCTGACTTACGTGGGTCCTGGGGAATTGAGCCTCAAACCTGGGTCCTTAGGCTTCACAGGCAAACGCTTAACTGCTAAGCCGTCTCTCCAGTCCAAAAGTATTTTTTTTTAACCATTCTTTTTATGTCTTCTTTTTCTTGGAGGTAGTAGGGATTGAACTCCAGATCTTGTATATGCTAGGCAAATGCTCTACCACTGAGCTACATGCCTAGCTTTTCTCATCCTTCTGAGAAACACACAGGGCTGTGGTTGTAGCTAAGTGAGAGAGAACATGCTTTGTATGTTCAAGGCCCTGAGTTCCATCCTCAGCAATGCAATAATGTAAAAACATGTACATAACTTTATTTTAAATATTTATATATTTGCAAGCAGAGGAGGAGAGAAAATGCATGAATGAATGAATGAATAAATGAGACGGAGAAATGGGTGCGCCAGGGCTTCTTACCACTGCAAAGGAACTCCATACACATGTACCACTTCATGCATCTGGCTTTACGTGGGGTACTGGGGATTCAAACCCAGGCTGTCAAGATTTGCAAGCAAGCATCTTTAACCACTGAGCCATCTCTCTAGCTCCGTATGCATAACTTTGAAGCTAAGAGTTAGAACACACCTGCGTGCTTTGTGCTCATTAAGTTTGTCAGTATGTTTCAGGGTCCCTTTCTCCAACTCGCTCTTCTTATACTTTCAGATACTCTTGGCTAAATAGGTATTATCAGTGTTCAATAGTATTTATTGCTTGAGAACAAGTATCTCCTTCAACTTTTGTAAGGTTGGAAAGATTTCCAGCCACTACAGATTAACATGCTTCTCTAAACTCTTTTTATCTGTGCCTTCCCTAAATGGAATTAATATCTAGCCATCTGCAGATTTATGTAGAATCTCCTTTATCCAAATATTTGCAGTCCATCAACTCAAAGGTTTCTTATTTTTCTATCATGACTATATATCTTACCTCAGTCTTTGTGTTACAAAGTCCACATATGTTTATTTAAGAAGGCAGACTTAACAGTTCATTTAAAAATCTTTTCTTCCCTGACCCTCTCCATCTTTTCTTTTTTTTTTAATTTTTTGGTTTGTATATATATAGAGAGAATGGGCACACCAGGGCCTCCAGCCACTGCAAACGAACTTCAGATGCATGTGCCCCCTTGTACATCTGACTTACGTGGGTCCTGGGGAATTGAGCCTCAAACCTGGGTCCTTAGGCTTCACAGGCAAACGCTTAACTGCTAAGCCGTCTCTCCAGTCCAAAAGTATTTTTTTTTAACCATTCTTTTTATGTCTTCTTTTTCTTGGAGGTAGTAGGGATTGAACTCCAGATCTTGTATATGCTAGGCAAATGCTCTACCACTGAGCTACATGCCTAGCTTTTCTCATCCTTCTGAGAAACACACAGGGCTGTGGTTGTAGCTAAGTGAGAGAGAACATGCTTTGTATGTTCAAGGCCCTGAGTTCCATCCTCAGCAATGCAATAATGTAAAAACATGTACATAACTTTATTTTAAATATTTATATATTTGCAAGCAGAGGAGGAGAGAAAATGCATGAATGAATGAATGAATAAATGAGACGGAGAAATGGGTGCGCCAGGGCTTCTTACCACTGCAAAGGAACTCCATACACATGTACCACTTCATGCATCTGGCTTTACGTGGGTACTGGGGATTCAAACCCAGGCTGTCAAGATTTGCAAGCAAGCATCTTTAACCACTGAGCCATCTCTCTAGCTCCGTATGCATAACTTTGAAGCTAAGAGTTAGAACACACCTGCGTGCTTTGTGCTCATTAAGTTTGTCAGTATGTTTCAGGGTCCCTTTCTCCAACTCGCTCTTCTTATACTTTCAGATACTCTTGGCTAAATAGGTATTATCAGTGTTCAATAGTATTTATTGCTTGAGAACAAGTATCTCCTTCAACTTTTGTAAGGTTGGAAAGATTTCCAGCCACTACAGATTAACATGCTTCTCTAAACTCTTTTTATCTGTGCCTTCCCTAAATGGAATTAATATCTAGCCATCTGCAGATTTATGTAGAATCTCCTTTATCCAAATATTTGCAGTCCATCAACTCAAAGGTTTCTTATTTTTCTCATCATGACTATATATCTTACCTCAGTCTTTGTGTTACAAAGTCCACATATGTTTATTTAAGAAGGCAGACTTAACAGTTCATTTAAAAATCTTTTCTTCCCTGACCCTCTCCATCTTTTCTTTTTTTTTTAATTTTTTTGTTTGTTTATTTATTTATTTGAGAATGACAGAGAGAAGGAGGCAGAGAGGGAGAGAGAGAGAGAGAGAGAGAGAGAATGGGCGCGCCAGAGCTTCCAGCCTCTGTAAATGAACTCCAGATGCGTGCTCCCTCTTGTGCATCTGGCTAACGTGGGTCCTGGGGAATTGAGCCTCAAACCGGGGTCCTTAGGCTTCACAGGCAAGCGCTTAACCACTAAGCCATCTCTCCAGCCCCCTCTCCATCTTTTCTATTCTCACAATTTTCCTCCTTGTGTATGTGTACCAGGTCACTCTGATTATACACACATTTTTTTTTACCAATCCTGTTTAATTTTGGAGCGTCTTTCAAAAATATTTGCTTTACCTGAAGTAAAACACAGATGACAGACTTGATGACATACACCTGTAATATGTTGTCATCATATTGAAAAAGCATTACACCTGAAGCAGCAGGATTATCAGTTTGAGACCAACCTGGGCTACATGGCAAGACCCTGTCTCAAGCTGAAAAAAAATCCATATTTCACTAATGATTGTGTAGCTCTGCATTTACTGAAGCCACTGACTGGCTGGGCATTTTAATTCCAGCACTCAGAGGCAGAGAGGTAGGAGGATCATTATGAGTTCGAGGCCAGCCTGAGACTACATAGTGAATTCTATTTCAGCCTGGGCAAGACCCTACCTCCAAAACAGAGAAGAAAAACTATTGACCATGTCAGTACAATAAAAAGCATTTAAAAGGAGTGAATTTGGGCTGGAGAGATGACTTAGTGGTTAAGGCACTTGCCTATGAAGCCTAAGAACCTGGGTTCAGTTCCCCAGTACCCACATAAGCCAGATGCACAAGGTGGCACATGTATCTAGAGCTTGTTTGCAGTTCCTAGAAAGTGTTGTTCATCCACTCTCTCTCCCCCTTGCCTCTTTCTCTCTCTCTCTCAAATAAGTAAAATATTTCTTTAAAACAGGAGTGAACTGAGCTGGACGTGGTGGCGCACACGTTTAATCCCAGCACTTGGGAGGCAGAGGTAGGAGGATTGCCATGAGTTTGAGGCCAGAAACTACATAGTGAATTCCAGGTCAGCCTGGGCCAGAGTGAGACCCTACCTCGAAAAACCAAAAAGAAAAATAAATAAATAAATAAATAACACCAAAAAATAAAAAAATAAAAAAGAGTGAATTTTGGTAAACCTTTGCAATCCCAGCACTTGGGAAGTACAGACAGGAAGACCAGGAATTCAAGGTCATTCTTAGTCACATATTGACTTCCAAGTCAACCTGGACTACATGAGACCCTGTCTCAAAAAATAAAAGGAATGAATTTTATTACATGTAAATAAAACTGCTAAAAATTCCTATTCAAGCTGAGCATGGTGGTACATGCCATTAGTCCCAGCACTTGGAGGCTAAGGTAGGAAGATTGCCATGAACTCAAGGCCAGCCTGGGCTAGAATAAGACACCCTGCCTAAAAAAATTATATAATGATTGGAAAGAGGCTTGCTTGCAAAGCCTGATGGCCAGGGTTTGATTCCCTAGTACCCATGTAAAACCAAAGGTACAAAGTGGCATGTGGATCTACAGTTCCTTTGCAGAGGCAGGCAGTCCTGGTATGCCCATTCTCTTTCTCTTTCTCTCTCTCTCTAAAGTAAATACTTTTTAAAAAAACAAGTATAGGGCTGGAGAGATTGTTCAATGGTTAAGGCGCTTGCCTGCAAAGCCAAAGGACCCAGGTTAAATTCCCCAGGACCCACATAAACCAGGTGCACAAGGTGGCATATGTGTCTGGAGTTCATTGGCAACTGCTGGAAGCCCTGGCACTCCATACTCTCTCTATATGCCTCTCTCTCTCTCTCAAATAAATAAGTAAAAATAAAAAACATTTTAAAAATATAGGGCTGAAGCGTTGCATGTTCTCTCTCATATGTGGATCCTAGCTACAGATGATTGGACTTCTGTGTGAGTAGGAAGAAAACTCAGTAGCAAAGGCCAATAAGCTAGAAAAGAGATATAAGGGGAAGAGAAAGGAAGGGAGGGGGGTACTTAATAGGATAGTATTGTATATATGTAAATAGAAGAATAGATTAATTGGGGTGAAAAGGCCCAAAGTGAGGTCAGGGGAAGAGACTGAGTAAAGGAAAGGTGGAGGGAGGGCTAATCAAAATCTAAGAGGATATAAATAAATCATATGGAATCCTACTTTTTTGGACAATGGAACACTCAGGAGCCTTAGATTATAGCTAGAAAACTTTTAGTGCCAGGGATGGGATACCTTCCACTGAGTTGTTGGCCAGGGAAGTCCCTGATGCCCCCTAAACATTATAGGCCATTGTCGATGCCCTTGGTTTCCCACCAGGAGTAGATGGTAAGACCCTATTGCTGAAGACTCCACATACTTGGGCTACAAGACCACTGAGAAATCCTGCTGGAACTGAGCTGATAACATCCTTCATGTAGACCAGCTGACAGAAAGCTGGAAGAAGCCATTCTGCATGCAGTTCAATGGGAGAAAGAGAAATCACCAGTGAAGATACTCAACAGTGGACACTGCAAGCCTTATATTTGGCCAGCCAGGCCAAATGAGCCAACAGGTGCAATAGTGGCACGTTTGTCATGGTGGAAACCAACTACCCTCTAATTGGACTGAAGGCCTGCTCCATGGGAGGGAATACATCCCTGATACTGAAAACCTACAACAGGGGTAGTCGTGAGCCCTAGGGGTGTAACGTCTGCTGCTGTCTGGCTAAATGTATATACTATTGTCATCAAACTGCCCAGTAAGCACTTCTCTTAATGTTCATACCCTTATATTAATGCTACTCTCACTTTTGGTAGAGAAACTTCTCTTTTCAGATGTCAGTGACCTTGAGATGACTCAGAAGGCATCATGGTGCTGGAAAGAAGTGACCAGAGTGCTCAGTACTGCAATATCTCTATCATACCTTCCAAGGCTCAGGGTCTATTGTGGAAGAGGTGGCAGAAAGAATGTAAGAGCCAAAGGAAGGGTAGGACTCCTTACAACGTGCTCCCCCCAGAGACAAAATGGCCTAGATATCCATGACCACACAGTGCCTGACAGTACCTACACAAGACCATCATAATAGGAAGAAAAGATCATGACATTGAAATAAAAGACTGATTGAGAGGGGGAGGGGATATGATGAAGAGTGGTGTTCACTGGGAAAGTGGGAGGAGGGAGGGTATTACCATGGGATATTGTTTACAATCATGGAAATTGTTAACAAAAAATAAGTAATTTTTTAAAAAAGGTGGACAGTTTTATTTCCTTGCAAATAATATTTTTAAAAAGATTACAGTGCTTTCACACTGCATAGGAAATAGTAGACATCTAATAGAACTCTGCCTTTTTTTTTTTTTTTTTTTTTTTGACTTTTCGAGGTAGGGTTTTGCTCTAGCCCAGGCTGACCTGGATTGAATTCACTATGTAGTCTCATGCTGGCCTTGAACTCACAGCAATCCTCCTACCTCTGCCTTCTGAGTGCTGGGATTAAAAGCATGTGCCACCACACCTGGCTGAACTCTGCCTTTTCTAATGAAACTTTATTTATTTATTTACTTACTTATTTGTAAGGGAGAGAGGGAGAGAGAAAAATGCACGTGCCACTTTGTGCCTCTGGCTTAGGTGGTACTGGTGAATCAAACCAGAGTCCTTAGGCTTTGCCAGCAAGTGCCTTAACCACTGAGCCCTCTCTCCAACCCAAATGACACTGCTGATATCATGAAATATTGGCTACCTCCAGAAATTTTGAGGTATGTCTGCTAACTGCTTTGTTGGTTACATCTCTTATCTTGATGAGTAGACCTCACATTTTCTATCACTCTCTAGAGGCAACAATAGGGCAGGACTTGGGGGAGATGGGCAGTGAAAACTCCCTTCTATGTGTTCACTCCTGCAGTTCACCATCCATTATTACCTCATTCATCCTTCCAAGCCTAGATCAAATCCTGCCTCATTGATGAAACCTCCTTGACTTTTCCTTCATCTTTACATCTTCCCTAGATCCCTGATTTTGGTTTGTCTTTTCTCTTCACTCTTTCCCTCCTTACTCCAACCCTCCCAGACAGGGTCTTACTTTGTTGTCCAATTGAACTTCTGGGCTCAAGGGATCCTCTTTGTTTCAGCTTCCACTGTGCCAGGCCTAGAGCCGTATTTTTTTTTTTTTTTTTTTTTTTGAGGAAAGGTTTCACTCTAGTCCAGGCTGACCTGGAATTCACTATGTAGTATCAGGGTGGCCTCGAACTCAAGGTGATCCTACCTCTGCCTCTTGAGTGCTGGGATTAAAGGCGTGCATCACCACACCTGGCCACCTGTTTTATTATTATTGTTTTTATGGATGCGTGTGTGTTCATGCTCATGTGTGGGGGACAGAGGACAACCTCAAGAGTTGTTCCTTGGAAACACCATTCACCTTTTTAATAATTTTTTTAAGTTTTAATTTTTTTGGTTTTTCGAGGTAGGGTCTCACTCTAGCTCAGGCTGGCCTGGAATTCACGATGTAGTCTCAGGGCGGCCTCGAACTCATGGTGATACTCCTACCCCTGCCTCCCGAGTGCTGGAATTAAAGGCGTGCGTCACCATGCCTGGCTCTTAGCCATTTTTTTTCTTTTTAAACATATTTTTAGTTATTTATTTGCAAGGGGGGAGGGAGGAGAGAGAGAATGGGCGCACTAGGGCCTCTACCACTGCAAACGAACTCTAGATGCACATGCCACTTTGTGCATTTGGTTTTAAGTGGGTACTGGGGAGTTGAACCTGGGTTGTTAGGCTTTGCAGGCAAGCGCCACAGCTGATGAGCCATCTCTCCAGCCAAACCATTTACATTTTCTGAGACAGGGTTTCTCATTGGCTTGGAGCATGCTAGACTGGCTGGCCAGTGGGCAGGGATCCACACATCTCTGCCTCCCAATTACTAGGATTACAAGGGTGCTCACCCTATCTAGCATTTTTTAATTATTTTTTTATTGACCACTTCCATAATTGTAAACAATAACCCATGGCAATTCCCTCCCTTCCCCCCACTTTCCCTTTGAACTCCACTCTTCATCATATCTCCTCCCCCTCTCAATCAGTCTTTTATTTCAATGTCATGATCTTTTCTTCCTATTATGATGGTCTTGTGTAGGTAGTGTCAGGCATTGTGAGGTCATGGATATCCAGGCCATTTGTGTCTGGAGGGTGCACATTGTAAGGAGTCCTACTCTTCCTTTGGCTCTTACATTCTTTCTGCCACCTCTTCTGCAATAGACCCTGAGCCTTGGAAGGTATGATACAGATATTTCAGTGCTGAGCACTTCTCTGTCACTTCTTCTCAGCGCCATGGTGCCTTCTGAGACATCCCAAGGTCATTGACATCTGAAAAGAGAAGCTTCTCTAAGCAAAAGTGAGAGTGGCATTAATATATGGGTATGACCACTAAGAGAAGTGCTTACTGGGCAGTTTGGTGAGCATAGTATATACATTTATCCAGACATCAGCAGATGTTACACTCCTAGGGCTCATTACTACCCCTGTTGTAGGTTTTCAGTATCAGGGATGTATTCCCTCCCATGGAGCAGGCCTCTAGTCCAGTTAGAGAGTGATTAGTTTTCCCCATAACAGACATGCCACTATTCCACCCTGGCTGGCCAAATTTAAGGCTTGCAGTGTCCACTGTTGAGGATATATGCCTAGGAGTGCTGTAGCTGAGTCATATGGTAAATATATTTTTATCTGTCTCAGGAACCTCCGCACTGATTTCCACAATGGCTGGACCAGATTGCATCCCTACCAACAGTATAGAAGGGTTCCTCTTTTTCCGTCTCCTCGCCAGCATTTATGGTCATTTGTTTTCATGATGGTAGCCAATCTGACAGGAGATAGAACTACCCAGCATTTTCATGTAGGTTCTGGGGATTGGACTCAGGTCTTCATGCTTGCAAGGCAAGCACTTTACTGATGGAGCTACCTCCCTGGTTCTAGATGCCAGCTTTTTTCCTTTCTTCTTTCTTTTCTTTTTCCTTCTTTCTCTACCTTTATTTCTTTTTCTTTCTTCCTTCCTTCCCTCCCTCCCTCCCTTCTTCCTTCTTTCCCTCTTTCTTCTTCTTCTTTTTTTTTCTGAGGTAGGGTCTCACTCTAGCCCAGGCTGACCTGGAATTCACTATATAATCTCAGGCTGGCCTTGAACTCACAGCAATCCTCCTATTTCTCCCTCCCAAGTGCTGGGATTAAAGGCATGTGCTACCGTGCCCAGCTTTCTTTCTTTCTTTTTTGAATTTTTGTGAGGCAGGGTCTTACTCTAGCCTATGCTAACCTCAAACTCACAGCAATTCTCCTACCTCAGCCTCTTGAGTGCTGGGATTAAAGGCGTGAGCTACTAAGCCCAGCATAATTTTTTTAACATGTGTGTGTGTGTGTGTGTGTGTGCGCGCGTGCTTACAACCCTTGCTGCTATAAACACCTGGGCAGCAGACTTTGCAAGCACATACCTTTAACTGTTTGGCCATTTCCCCAAGATCCCTTTTTTTTTATTTTGTGAAAAAATAAAAAATATATTTATTTGTGAGGAGAGAGAGACTATGAATGGGCACATCAGGGTTTCTTGCCACTGCAAATAACTACAACCAGGTCTAGCTGGCTTTGTAAGCAAGTGCCTTTAACTGCGGAGCCATCTCCCAGCCCAGATCCCTGTCTTGATTAACCTCGTACAGCACCACAGTAGTTAGCACTGGGTTATTATGTTTCAGTGTTTATGTTGTTTAGTGGATTTTAAGTCGGGTAAATAACAGTAGTTACATGTGCCTTTTTATGTAGTCTAGCTGAGCATACCAACCAAAGTAACCCTCTGTTTGTGGGGAATATGTTCAAGACCCTCAGTGGATATCTGAAACCAAAGACAGAACCAAGCCCTATTTATATAATATGCTGTATATTTTGCTAGATATATATTCCATTATCTTGGTAAAGTTTAACTTACAAATTTGCCACAGTAAGAGATTAACAGCAGTAACTAATAATAAAATACAATTACAAATGTACCATAATAAAAGTTATTTGAAACTTATGAATTAGTTCTGAAAATTTCCACTTATTTTTGGACTACAGTTGACTGAAGGTAACTGAAACATTAGAAAGCGAAAGTGTGTATAAAGAGGGACTGTTGTACAGAGAAGAACTTAGCACGTAATAGGTGCTCCTTCCTCTCCCTTGTTTACTACAGAACTTAGTCACACTAAGATTTTTTTAAAAAAACTTTATTTATTTATTTATTTGGACAGAGAGAGGTAGAGAGAGTGTGTGTGCAAGCGAGTGAACATGGGCATGGTAGGGCCTTTTGCCACTGCAAACAAACTACAGACACATGTGCCACTTTGTGCATCTGGCTTTATGTGGGTACTAGGGAATCAAACCTGGGCCTGGTCAGGGTTCACAAACAAGTGCCTTTAACCACTGAGCAATCTCTCCAGCCCCTACTAAGACTTTTAAAAAAATTATATATTTGTGCTTGTGCTATATGGACATGTCAGGATCTCTTTCTGCTGCAAATGAACACATGTAACACTTTTTGTTGTCTGGCTTTGCATGGGTTGAGGAGTTGAATCCCAGGCCAGCCGACTTTGGAAGTGTCTTTAACTGCTGAGCCATTTCCCAAGCCCCTGAACACATCATATTCTTTTTTTTTTTTTTTTTTTTTTTTTTTGGTTTTTCGAGGTAGGGTTTCACTCTAGCCCAGGCTGACCTGGGATTCACTATGGAGTCTCAGGGTGGCCTCGAACTCACGGCGATCCTCCTACCTCTGCCTCCCGAGTGCTGGGATTAAAGGCGTGCGCCACCACGCCCGGCAACACATCATATTCTTAAATGCCTTTTATGTCTTCTATTTTCTTATGCCCAGCAAAATCTCAACTCATCCTTGCAAATCAAGTCTCACTTCACTTTTCTGTTTTTGTTTTTGAGACAAGGCCTCATGTAGCCCAGGGTGGCCTCCAACTCCCTATGTAGCCAAGGATACCTTTGAATTTGTAGTCTTCCTATTTCCAACTTCCAAGTCCTGGGATTACAGGTGGTATACACCACCATACTCAGTTCACGTGGTGCTGTGGATCAAACCTGGGCTTTGTGCATACTAGGTAAACACCCTACCAACTGAGCTATAGCCCCAAGCTTCACCTCTTCTATTAATCTTCCCTCAGCTCACTTCAAAATTAGCTGCATATGTAACTTATGTTTGTATTTTTTACATGTATATGTGGGTGTATGTGCACGTGTGTGTGAGGGCTAGCTGTTCATGTGGGATGTCTTCCTAAGCCACTAACCATCTTATTTTTTTTAAAATGGTCTCTCACTGAGACTCAAATCTCACAAATTGGGCTGGACAAGCTAACCAGCAGACTCTAGCACAGGCTCTCCTGCTTCCATGCAAGCACTTTAACCATGGATCCATCTTCCCAGCCCCAAGAACACTTAGCTTTGTTTTACATAATATTTGAATCTTTCAGACTGTGAGGTTTTTGACAGCAAAACCTAGGTCATAATGATTTTATGATTTTGTGTTTCATGTTCTAGCAGTGTCCCCCTCGCATACAGAATATGTGCACGTGAATAAATGAGTATCCTTTTAATTTCATTCTCTAACCAATAAAGTAGTAGCTTGTGAATTTCTTTTAGAAAGAACTATCTTGTGGCATTTTCATGGAGAAAGGCAAGAAACATCTATAAAAACTTTCAATAGCATTTAGATTCAAACATATTTTTGTAGTCTTGGTTACTATCTTATTACATCCCAATTTTTATATTTCATTGTAGCATTATTTATAAAGTAAAAAGTTGGATTAATTCTAATATCCAGAAATATAATTTTAACACTTTAACAAAGACAGATTTAAAAGATAATTTGTACAGAACTTGTTTTCTCTATATCTGAAACTATGTTATTTCTTTCATGCATTTATTTGGCATCATTTTTTTTGTTTTGTTTTGTTTTTTTGTTATTTGAGGTAGAGTCTCGCTCCAACTCAGGCTGACCGTATTCACTATGTGGTCTCAGGGTGTCCTCGAAATCATGGTGATCCTCCTACCTCTGCCTCCGGAGTGCTGGGATTAAAGGCGTACACCACTACACCTGGCTTTGTTGTGTTTTTGAGGCAGGGTCTTACTCTAGCCCAGGCTGACCTGAAATGCACTCTGTAGTTGCAGGCTGGCCTTGAGCTCCTGGTGATCTTCCTACCTCTGCCTCATGAGTGCTGGGATTAAAGGTGTGTGCCATCATACCTGACTTTGACTTTAGTTTTTAGTATACTTCCTTCAGTGATTGGTAGAACTTTCTATCATCTAGTGGAAGTTTGTACTTCAGATATAGCAAACAAACAGAGTTTTCAAAGAGCAGAATTAAATGTAATTAATGCATACTATGGCTCATAAATAGATATAAACCTGCTTATAAAAATACACTTGTATATACAAAAGGGTTGCATGGCCATACAGTTTAGAGTCCAGGTTTTGGATCCTGGCTCTACTGCAGGCATTATCTGTGTAGTATTGTAGAAGACTCAGTTTAAAGACCCTTACCAGTCAAATGGGAATACTGACACCTACTTCAGAGAGTTACCATAACAATTATACTGGTTATGGGCTGGAGAGATGGCTTAGTGATTAAGGTACTTGCCTGTGAACCTAAGGACCCAGATTTGGTTCCCCAGAGCCCATGTGAGCCAGATGCATAAGGTGGCACACGTGTCTGGAGTTTGTTAGCAGTGGCTAGAGATCACTGATTTCTGTCTCTTGTGCAAATAAATATTTTTAAAAAACTTAAAAGAAAAAAAATTACACTGGCTCCTGCATAAGCTCTCAACACACAGTGCCTGGTATATTCTGAGTGTTCAGTCATGTGTCAATGACTTTCTTCATGATTACAGAGGTATAGAATATATATTTGTTTTTTCGACGTAGGGTCTCACTCTAGCCCAGACTGACCTGGAATTCACTATGTAGTCACAGGGTGGCCTTGAACTCACAGTGATCCTCCTACCTCTGCCACCTAAGTGCTGGAATTAAAGGCATGCACCACCATAGCCAGGTGAAAAAATATTTTTTAATGTTACTTTTTTTTTTTTTTTTGAGGTAGGGTCTCACTGTAGCCCAGGCTGACCTGGAATTCACTATGCAGTCTCAGGATGGCCTCAAACTCATGGTGATCCTCCTACCTCTGCCTCCGGGGTGCTGGGATTAAAGGCATGTGCCACCACACCCAGCTAATGTTACTTTCTATAGTGGATTTTTAAAAAAATATGTTCTATTTATTTATTTATGAAAGAGAGAGAGAAAAGAGTAAATCAGTTCACCAGGGCTTCTAGCCACTGCAAATGAACTCCAGACCCATGAACCACCTTATGCCTCTGGTTTTACACAGGTACTAGGAAATCAAACCTGGATCCTTAGGCTTTGCAGGTAAATGCCTTAACCACTGAGCCATCTCTGCAGTCCTGTAGTTGACGTTTTAACAAAGTTCTTCCTCAGTGAGTTGCTAGGCCTTCCAACTGTGCACTAATGCGGTCATGCTCTTTAACAATGGAACAGGCTCCCTCATGAGGAGCGAGCTGTTTACTCTATTGAGGCTGTAATTTGGTCCAAGCACTCCAGGCTGATTTCTGCACTGGAGAGAGGCTGGTAGAGAGAGCTCCTGCTAACAAATGATTATGTGAGTTGTTCTGACACTCTAAGAGGCTCCAAAGCCTATGATTATTCTCTGGGTTATCACTCATGTGCAGTGTTAGGTAGCTGCCTTGTCAGGAACTTGCTGTTACAACCCCAACTGAACTGGAAACTTGAGACCTTCACTGAAAAACAGAAATCTTTTTTTTCTTCCTGTGCTCTTAATAGTGAATTTCCATAGCAGTAAACCCAGCTCTGTGACTCAAGCTCTCAGCAGTTTCTAGAAAGGAAATTGTGAAATTATCAGTTGACCAAGAAAGTACTTCCAGTTTGCCAAAAGAGGGAGCTTGGGAGCAGAAAGCACTTGGTGGAGGCCTCTCAAAAACAACTTATTTGGATTGTGTGTTTTACTTTTTGGTTTCTTTAGCACAGAGGGGATGAGAGGAACAATAGTCAACTTTCTACTTTTGAAGATTGTCTTAAGACAGGAGAGCCAAACATCAAAACCCCGCAGATCACTTTGAATGATCCTCCCCAGACAAAACACTCAGCTCAAGGCAGCCTGCCACACACCAAACAACTCTAATTAAGATGCTCTTTAAAGAGGTGGGGAGGAAGAGCTCCGCCAGTATGACTAGAGAAATACATATGTAATAAAAGTACAACTTTCTTTTCTGGCTGCCATGCACTGTGTGGAGAAGAGGAATGTATGTGGGATCTTGATGTCACCTCCCCACAACCATGGAGAAACCATTAATATAACCAAGCTTAAGGAAAACTAGTCGGCAGAGTGCCACATTACCCACTCCCTGGGGCAAGCACTCCTCCCTGCCAAGCAAGAGGCATGATGTAAGCACCTAGAACCTGTTGTGGAAATAAGCCTTTTATTCACACTTATTAGTCACCAGTGTTGGGTGCATGTCTATGTAAGACAAGAGTTCTTTTTAGACATAAACCTCCACAGAGTCATTTTTCTTTTTTCCTTTTTTTCTTTTTTGGTTTTTCAAGGTAGGGTCTCACTCTAGTCCAGGCTGACCTGGAATTCAGTATATAGTCTCAGGGTGGCCTTGAACTCATGGTGATCCTCCTACCTCTGCCTCCTGAGTTCTGGGATTAAAGACGTGCACCACCACACCCAGATTTTTAAAAAAAAATATTTTATATATTTATTTGAGAGAGAGACAGAGGCAGAGCCAGAGAGAGAGAGGGAGACAATGCGTGCACCAGGACCTCCAGCCACTGCAAACGAACTCAAGACACATGCGTCACCTTGTGCGTCACCTTGTGCATATGGCTTACATGGGTCCTGGGGAATCAAACCTGAGTCCTTAGGCTTCGCAGGCAAGCGCCTTAACTGCTAGGCTCAAATTACAAAAAAAAAAAAAAAAAGAAAGAAAGAAAGAAAGAAAGAAAGAAAGAAAGAAAGAAAGAAAGAAAGAGCCCAGCTCTGTATCATCATGGCATAAAAATTTAAGAAACAGGGCTGGAGAGATGGCTTAGCAGTTAAGGCATTTGCCTGTGAAGCCTAAGGATTCATGTTTGACTCCCCAGGTCCCACATAAGCCAAATATACAAAGTGATGCAAGTGCACAAGGCTGCACAAGTGCACAAGGGGGGCACACATCTGGAGTTTGATTGCAGTGGCTGGAGGCCCTGGCATGCCAATGGTCTCTCTCACACTCTTGTATCCAAAAAAAAAAACAAAAAAAACAAAAACAAAAACAAAAAAACAAAACAAAACAAAACAAAAGAAACTCCATAAAACTTAAAAAAGAAAGCTTATTTTTTTTCTAAAAAATGTGTAAATGTCATAACTGCTGTGGTGGGACCAAGCATTCAAAACACATGAGTTGGGTGGGGAGATGACTCAGTGGGTACAGGCACTTGTTTGGGTTTTGGTTCCCAGTACCCACATCAAGCCAGATGTACAAAGTGGTGCATGTATCTGGAGTTCATTTGCAGTGGCAGGAGACCCTGGCACATCTATACTCTCAATGCTCAAATAAATAAGTAAATAAATAACATTTTTTAAGAAAGCACATGAGGGAGCCAGGCATGGTGGCACATGCCTTGAATCCCAGAACTTGGGAGGCAGAGGTAGGAGGATACCTGGGAGTTTGAGGCCAGCCTGGGACTAGAGTGAGTTGCAGGTCAACCTGAGCTAGAGTAAGATCTCAAAGAAGCTAATTGGGGCTGGGGAATGGTTCAGCAGGTAAGAGCTCAGGCATTACAAGCAGGAGGGCCTGAGACAACCTGAGTTCAATTCCCAGCACCCACATTAAAATCTGGGTATGGCCTACATACCTACATGCCTGTAACCCCAGTTCTGTGGGGAGCATACTGGACGATTTCTGGGGCTCTCTGGTCAACAAAAAACAGACGCTCTAAGTTCAGTGAGAGAGACCTTCTTAAGAAACAAGCAGAAGAGTATGCCACACACATTTATGCATGCGTGCACACACACACACCATACCACAATACTACACATATACATCAAAAAAAAAAAAAAAAAAAAAGATGGAAAGCTGGGCGTGGTGCCACATGCCTTTAATCCCAGCACTTGGGAGGCAGAGGTAGGAGGATCACCATGAGTTCAGGCCACCCTGAGACTACATAGTGAATTCCAGGTCAGCCTGGGTGACCCTACCTCGAAAAACAAAAAGGAAAAAAAAATGGAGATTTTTAATATTGGCTTACAGTCTCAAGGGGAAGCTCCATGATGGCAAGGAAAGCATGGCATCAACAGAGGCTGGACATCACCCCTGCCACTGCAAGTAGAAAACAGCAGCAAGAGTGTGAGCTGAGCTCTAGCAAGGGGGAACTGACTCTAACACCCCTAAATCTGCCCCAAACAACACATCTTCTCCAGTAAGGCTCCACCTCTCATATTGCCATCAGCTGGGAGCCAAGCATTCAGAACACATGAGTTTATTATGGCAGACATATGATTCAAACCACCACAGAAATGGCCCACAATTTCTGGTTTTATTTCCATATACTTTTCAAAAGATTCTCTGGCATATTCCCCAAACCAGGAAAACATGACCTTGAAGTCAGCTGTTAACAGATTGTAACAGGAAGTACGTCATCCTACTAAGAAAGTCTTCTTATAAAGGATAAAGGATAACCTTTAACATTGGTTTGTTTCCTGAGCCAATAGTGACCAAGAGGAGAGTTGTGGCTAACACAGTGAGCCCCAGGCAGGTTGGCAATACCAAGCCCTACCAGAAAGAGATCCCTGAACTCAGAGGCAGATTTCACACACTGCATTCTTCTCCTTTATTTGGGTCATCATGTGAAAGACAAATTATTTTCTAAAACGATTAAGTACTCTCATCAATTAGCCAGCTAGAGTATTAATTCTGAAGGAAAAATGTAATAAGCGCTTCTTCCCTAAGTGCCAGCTGTCAAAAACTGTCAAGAGTTAGTCAAAGCTTTTTAATGTTCCAATCAAATCTTGGAACGAGTGGAAAGTCACTGCATGAAACCCATTAAACTGCATTACTAAATGTCCAACATTACATAAAAACTATAAATAACTTGTACTTGTAGATTCTTTCAATTTGCTTTTCTTGAAGAAATAATGTTCTGCTTCAGTTAATAAAATAACTTTGGACCTGCACTTATGTTTAATCTACATACTCTTTTTATATAGCACAGAAATACCAAGTCAAATAATAAATCATAATCCTAGGCTTAACTGGTAGTATGTTATTAACAATTAAATTTTTTTTTTTTGAGGTAGGGTCTTGCTCTTGCTCAGGCAGACCTAGAATTCACTACGTAGTCTCAGGGTGGCCTCAAACTCACAGCAATCCTCCTACCTCTGCCTCCCAAGTGCTGGGATTAAATGCATGCGCCTCCATGCCTGACCTTGAAATTTTTATTTATTTACAAAGAGAGAGAGAGAGAGAGAGAGAGAGAGAGAGAAGGAGAATGGGCACACTAGGGCCTTTAGCCACTGCAAATGAACCCCAGATGCATGTGCCACTTTGTGCATCTGGTTTTTTGTAGAGTACTGGGAAATCGAACCTGGGTTGTTAGGTTTCGCAGGTAAATGTCTTAAGTGCTGAGTAATTGCTCCATGGCCCCCTCCACCCCGTGTGTGTGTGTGTGTGTGTGTGTGTAAGGCTAGGTCTTATTCTAGCCCAGGCTGGCCTTGAACTCATGGTGATCCTCTTACTTTAGCCTCCTAAATGCTGAGATTAAAGGCATACAGCACTGTGTCTGGCAGCCATCCACTTTTTTTGAAATGGTCTACGCATTGGCCTGGAACTCACCAAGTAGACTAGACTGGCTGGTATCCATCTCCCTCTGCAATGCTAGGATTACAAACATGTGGCAGCATACCTAGCGTTTTTAGAATTATGGGTTCTAACTGGGCATGGAGGCAGAGGTAGGAGGATCACCATAAGTTCAAGGCTGGCCTGGGACTACATAACAAATTCCAAGTTAGCCTGGGCTAGAGTGAAACCCTACCTGGAAACAAACAAACAAAATACAATAAAACTATGGTTCTGAGGATACAACTCAGGTTCTCATGCTTGTAAGACAAGCACTTTACCAACTGCGCTATGTCTCAATCTGATGTTAAAAAATTTTTTTGTTTGTTTTTTTGAAGTAGGGCCTCACTTTAGCCCAGGCTGACCTGGAATTCACTCTGTCATCTCAGGCTGGCCTCGAACTCATGGTGATCCTCCTACCTCTGCTTCCAAATGCTAAGGCATGTGCTACCATGCCTGGCTCTGATATTAATAATTTTAAAACTTAAGTGGAACACCAAATATAGTGGAGGGCTAAAAAAGAAGTGAAATCAATCACTATGCTTAATAATCTTGTAAGTTGACTTTCCTTTGGGGGAATAAAATGCTCTTTCTATAAAAGGAATCTAGTCATTCAAATATTTGCAAAGGAATTCATATTCTGGTTAGTGGTTTAAATATACCAAGCCTGCAGCTACTACTGCACAAGCATCATCGACTTCAGTGTGGAAAATGATTACTGAATTAAGAAGGGTTTGTTCCTACAAGCTAAACAGTCTTTCTGCTTCTAGCTTCTGGTTGATCTACTGTCTAAAGGCATGAATGAGAAGGCAGTTGCTGACACTTGCCCAAGTAAGAGGGTAAGAAAGAAGAGGACCAGATTCAAATTACTCATATACTGAAGTGCTCCAGATTTTCTTTTACACACACACACACACACACACACACAGAGAGAGAGAGAGAGAGAGAGAGAGAGAAGAGGGGAGAAGAGTATGGGCAAACGAGGGCCTCTTGTTGCTGCAAATGAACTCTGGACACATGCACCATTTTGAGCATCTGGCTTTACATGAGTTCCTGGGGAATCTAACGAAGACCTACAGTATTTGCAAGAAAGTACCTTGAACCACTGGGCCATCCCCTAAGCCCCCAACTTTTCTTTAAAAAGACTTAAAAGAACTTCTTTCTATACTTTCCTGCTAAGCCCAGTTCTTCTTTGATCTGGTGATTCTTGATTCCTCTCTTCTTCCTAAAGCTCCTAGAATTACCAATAATCTCTATGCTAGTGGGGTGATTACCAATAAAGAAGCTTTCAAACAAATATCAAGAGTAGATAACATTTAGGACAAAGAGATCCAAGTTTGTGGGGCTGGGGAGATGGTTCAGAAGTTAAAAGCACTTGCTTACAAAATCTGATGACCCAGGTTCAATTCCTTAATACCCATGTAAATCATGCACAAAGTGGCACATGCATCTGGAGTTCATTTGTAGTGACAAAAGGCCGTGTCATGCCCCTTCTCTCTCTCTCCCCCCTAATAAATAAAAAGGGGATCCAAGCTTATATAGTTTTACACAACACAAATTTTCTTCATTAAAATTCTAGAGAGGGGATAAAGACATGGTTCAGCTAGTAAAATGCTTGCTGTACAAAACATGAAGATCTGAGTTTGTCTCCCTAGCACCTATGTAAAAGTCAGGCATGGTGGCATGCACCCTTAATCCCAGCACTTGGGAGGCTGAGACAGGAAGATCTCTGACGCCTGCTAGCTAGCTTGCCTAGCTAAATCAGTGCATCTTGAGACCCTGTCTCAAGAAATAAGGTGGAAAGTGATTGAGCAAGACATCTGATGTTGGCTTCTGGTCTCTATATG
Source organism: Dipus sagitta (assembly GCA_036346955.1). NCBI lineage: Eukaryota > Metazoa > Chordata > Mammalia > Rodentia > Dipodidae > Dipus > Dipus sagitta. Next base: position 25,738,437 of record CM070782.1, read on the forward strand.
CATATACACATGTGCATGCACACACTTATACCCACCTACATATGAACATGCACGTGTATCCATACATCCAAAAATTTTTTTTTTCATTTTTTTGAGGTCGGGTCTCGCTCTAGCTCAGGCTGACCTGGAATTCACTATGTAGTCTCAGGCTGGCCTTTGAACTCACAGCAATCCTCCTACCTTGGCTTCCTGAGTGTTGAGATTAAAGGTATGCACCACCACACCTGGACCCCCAAATTTTTATTAACAACTTCCATGATTATAAAAAATATTCCATGGTAATGCCCTCCCTCCCCCCACTTTCCCCTTTGAAACTCCATCATATCTCCTCCCTCTCTTAATTAGTCTCTCTTATTTTGATGTCATGATCTTTTCCTCCTATTATGAGGGTCTTGTGTAGGTAGTGTCAGGCACTATGTGGTCATGGATATCCAGGCCATTTTGTCTCTGGGGGGAGCATGTTGTAAGGAGTCCTACTCTTTCCTTTGGCTCTTACATTCTTTCTGCCACCTCTTCCACAATAGACCCTGAGCCTTGGAAGGTGTGATAGAGATATTGCAGTACTGAGTACTCCAGTCACTTCTTTCCAGCACCATGATGCCTTCTGAGTTATCTCAAGGTCACTGACATCTGAAAAGAGAAAATTCTCTACCAAAAGTGAGAGTAGCATTAATATAAGGGTATGAACATTAAGAGAAGTGCTTACTGGGCAGCTTAGTGAGCATAGTATATACATTTAGCCAGAGAGCAGCAGATGTTACATCCCTAGGGCTCATGACCACCCCTGTTGTAGGTTTTCAGTATCAGGGATGTATTTCCTCCCATGGAGCAGGCCTCCAGTCCAATTAGAGAGCAGTTGGTTTCCACCATGACAGATGTGCCACTATTGCACCTGTTGGCTCATTTGGCCTGGCTGGCCAAATATAAGGCTTGCAGTGCCCACTATTGAGTATCTTCACTGGTGATTTCTCTTTCTCCCATTGAACTGCATACAGAATGGCTTCTTCCAGCTTTCTGCCAGCTGGTCTACATGGAGGAGGGTTTCAGCTCAGTTCCAGCAGGATTTCTCAGTGGTCTTGCAGCCCAAGTATGTGAAGTCTTCAGCAATAGGGTCTTACCATCTATTCCTGGTGGGAAACCAAGGGCCTTGGCAATGGCCTTTTAATGTTTCCCCCAAATTTTTTTAAGAGAAGCTGATAAGAAGTACTCTGAGATGGGGCTAGAGAGATGGCTCAGTGTATTAAGCACTTGTCACTGAAGCCCAGGTACTGAGTATTCAAGTTCACTCCCAAGACCCCATGTAAAAAGCTAGAAGCTGGGCGGAAGAGATGGATCAGTGGTTAAGTGAGCTTCCTGAGTAAGCATGATGAGAGACCTGATTTCCAGATTCCATGTAAAATATCTGGGCATGACCACACACCCCTATAACCCCAGTCCCACGGGGAATAGAGACCTGAAAATCTTCACAGCCCTGCAAGCTCTGGAATTAGTCAAAGGAGATTCCTGCTCAAAACACCATCAGGCTGAACAGCGATGGAGCAGTTTACCTGATGTTCCACTCTGGCCTCTGCAGGCAAGTGACCCCCACCACAGGTAGGCACCACAAGGACACATTTATGTGCACATATCATACACACAAGCAAAAAAAAAAAAGAAAAAGAAAAAAAAAAGAAAAAGCCAGACGCTCAAGTGGGCTTCTATAATGCTAGCACACTGAGCAGGAGATAGGAAGAGGAGGCAGAATTTTCCACAACCCTGGAGAATCAAAGTGAGTGTAGTAGTCAATTCCAACAGTAAGAAAGAAAGACTGCCTGGAGCATGGGGGAAATGAGGACTGATCTGGAAAGTTATCCTCTGACCTCCACATGGAAACCATGGCATGTATCACCCATATTCACATATGAACACCTCTCCCCCCGAACTAGCCTAAAACAGACACAGTAACAATTAAAACTCAAGTTTTCAAATCTAAAGACAAGATAGTTAAAAAAATAGGTCACAACCAAAATGAAATAATGGATATGTGAGTTTAGAAACATTAAGGAAAATCAAAGAAATCTTCAAATACACTGTCTAAATGAAGCAGAGGCTGGAAGCACTTTGAGTTCCTGAATTTTATTTGGACTCTTGTTCTAACTTTTTAGTATATGATAGCATCTACATTCCATGAAAATTTTTATAATAACAGTCCTCAAGACAATCAGATGATATTAGTAAATCTATATTAGCTGTTTAGAGAAAATAAATAACAATCTGTTATTATTAGAATGTGAATAATTATTTTAAAAGAAAAAATTGACACAACTATATGATTTAAAATGAATTTGCCACAATATATGCACCAAGCTTTATTTGTTTTTAAATTCTATGAATAGAACAAATATATTTTCAAAATATTAAATTAGCTTTTAACAAAAGAAATGAAGTAAGCTTGTGGGAATTGTTGAACTTCAGATAAATGTTTCTTCAAAACAAGAGATATTAGTTCCTAAAAGATTCCTCTAAAGTTAAAAAAATTAAGAAAAACATTAATCCATTGAGTTTTTACAGTTTTGAAAAAAATTACATGTTTCTTAATGGATATATGTTTACATTTAAAGTTTCCTTTAAAACTCAGGAGACACCACTGATGTCTAAACAATAAAAGCTTCATATTAAAAAATTCTTGCTGAAGCCAGGTGTGGTAGCACATGCCTTTAATCCCAGCACTCTGGAGGCAGAGGTAGGAGGATCACCATGATTTTGAGGCCACCCTGAGACTACATAGTGAATTCTAGGTCAGCTTGAGCTAGAGTGAGACCCTACCTAGAAAAAGCAAAAAACAAAACAAAAAAATTCTTGCAGGGCATGGTGGCACACACCTTTAATCCCAGCACTCCGGAGAGGATTGCCCCCCATCCCCAGACTACATAGTGAATTTCATGTCAGCCTGGGTTAGAGTGAAACCCTACTTTGAAAAAAAAAAAACAAAACAAACAAACAAAAAAATTATTCAAAACCCAAGTCTACCTTAAATTTACTTATTCTTGCATATGTGGTATGGTGTGTGTGTGTGGTATGCATGTGTATATGTAGATACGCTCACAGGTGCATGAAGGCCAAAGGACAACATTGGGTGTCTTCTATACTCATCCAGATCTTTTTTTTTCTTTTATTTTCTCTTCTCTTTACTCCCTTTCTTCTCCCGCAGGCCCCCCCCCCCCCACACACACACAGGTAGGGTTTCACTCTTACCCAGGCTGACCTGGAATTCACTATGCAGTCTCAGGGTGGCCTTGAACTCTTGGTGATCTTCCTACTTCTGCCTCCCAAGTGCTGGATTAAAGGCATGCACCATACCCAGCTCCACATTATTTTCTTTAGATGGACCCTCTCTCTGAGGAAAGCTGTGGTTTTCCCTAGCCCCAGTGATTCTCCTGTCTCTGGTCCCTACAGGACTAGGGTTACAGACTGCACCCAGCTCTTTATGTGAGCCCTTGGGGAACCCAGGTGGTCTCAGGCCCTCATACATGCAGGAAGTGCTCCCCTGTGTCAACTTCTTAGACTAGCTTCAACTTTATTGCCCAAGAAAACATTTTGAGGAATGGCTAATCTGAAATAGCAAGGTTACACAAATCACTTTGAAGAAAGGAACTACATTATGGGACTGTGCTTACAGCTAGTTACATCAACTCAACCCCAGCTGACGACAGAGATTCAGAGTACCAGCCGGTCCTCTCCATCCTCTTGAATTACCTGACCAATGGAAATTTGGCTTTGCAGTTTCAGAAAGCACTGTTTTTTACATTCCATCAATTGTTCCAAATCATGCCACATTTTTGCTTGTTTCATATTTGGACCATGACTTTCTCGTACAGCCTTTTGTTTTTCCCGGAGTTTCTATCATAAAAAAAATCAAGAATAATAAAATCTTGGTTATAAGAATTTATTTCCATTACCGAGGCAGATGAATATAGTGTGTTTTGTATATTTTATGAGACACAATTAAGTAACTATGTTCTTCTAATGTCAAACTAAGATTATAATGGCAAATAATTCAAGATGGTATAGGTCCTAAGTGAAAAAGTAATTATGAAGCAGAACTTTTTACCTGTCCTGAAATGGACATGTGTGTGGGTGAAAAATACTTTTTGCTTTAATCCATGGAGATTTGGGATCTAATTGTTGTTGAAGAATATCTTAGACCATCCTGATTGACAGAGATGGTAAGGAGAATGAGAAAATGTATTGAAAAGTGATATTGCTCAAATTTTCTGACTTTACCTCTAAGAACTTTGGATGTTGGACAAATTAGTTAACTTGTATATTGTAAAATTCCTCATCTGAAAACTGATAAGCACAGCACCTGCTTTTTAGGATTGCTGTTTGTTATGAAGGCTATGCTTGAGAAGATTAATAGGCCATTACCTTACCAGATTATTTCATGTTTTATACATATATGGAAATGCCACAGTGTATCCCACAAATGTATACAATTAGTATGTATCAATTAAAAAGTTTATTATGGGTGCTGGAGAGATGGCTTCGTGGTTAAGGCACTTGCCTGTGAAGTCAAAGGTCCCAGGTTTAATTCTGCAGAACCCACATAAGCCAGATGCACAAGGTGGTGCATGTGTTTGGAGTTTATCTGCAGTGGCTGAAGGCCTTGGTGCACCCATTCTCTCTCTATCTGCCTCTTTCTCTCTCTCAACAAATAAAATAAAATAAAAAGTTTAAAAGAAATCTTTAAAAAACCAGATGCACAGTGATACATGCCCTGGAGTCCATTTGTAGTGGCTAGAGACCCTGGTGCATCCATTCTCTCTCTCTCTCAAATGAATAAACAAATAAATAAATAAAATATAAAAAATAAATAAAAAACTAAGGGACTAAAGGGATGGTTCAGTGGTTAAAGGCATTTGCTTGCAAACCGACAGCATGGGTTCAATTGCCCAGTACCTACATAAAGCCAGATGCCCAAAGTGGTGCATGTGCCTGGAGTTTATTTGCAGTAGCAGGAAGCCCCGGTGTGCCCATACTCTCTCTTTTTCTCTTTCAAATAACTAATTAAAATATTTAAAAAATTGAAACACTAAGATTGAGAAAGTTAATTAAATTTAAAGTGCATGTGAAACAACCCTAGGTTAAAAGGAATAATAACATGTGTAAGGAAGGAAAGAAATGATGAGTCAGCAAAGTAGAATAGTCTTATAGTGTAGAATGTAGATTTTAGAAGGTGAAAAATCTGAGTTTTGGGCTACACAGATAGTTCAGTAGTTACTTGAGCTTCATGTACAAGCATGAGGGCCTGAGCTTGCTTGAGTCTGAATCTCCAAAACCTACATCAACAGCTAGGAATGTCTGTAACCCTGGTCCAGTGGAAAGCAGAGACCAGAGAATTGCTGGGGATCATGAATGGCAAGCTTCAGAACTAGTAAGAGATTCCATTACAAGGAGAAACAGGTAGGTGAGTGATGGAGCAGGACACCCAACTTTCTCCAGATGTTGCAGGTGAGCCCATGGGGTGCCACAGGTGAGTGCATGGGGTACTGCAACAGCATATATACGAGATCATACACCACATACACTACACACACACACCACACCATACATAAACGATGCATACAGAAAGGTCTAAATTTTCACTGTGGCTTTAACACTAGTTATTTTAAGAAAGGTAATTAAAATCTCTAGACTTCAGTTTCCTCAATTGTCATTTACAGCTAATAAGGGTGGTTTGCCTATTCAAAAAGTGCCCATTGGTACAATAGTGGCATGACTATTACAGGGTAACTGCTTTCTGATTAGATCTGAGGCCTGCTCCACAGGAGGGAATTCATGCCTTGTAAACCAGATCAAAAGCTTGTGACTAGGGAGATCACAGGCCCTAAAGGTGAAGATATTATTGTTGTTTTGCTAAATGGATGGTTGTACCTGTCAAGCTCGCTTCTAAATATTTGTTTATGTCAATAAACAAGGCCCTCAGCCTTGGGTAGAAAAACTTCATTTTGCAGTGGGCAGGGGTTACTGCAAAGACTCAAAAGTGACCAAAGTGCTGAGAAAAAGTGACTAATGAATGCTCAGATGAGGCATCTCTTTCACCTCCTCTAAGTCTCAGGAAACAGTGTGGAAGAGGGGATGGAAAAACTGAAGAGCTGGAAGATGGGGAGGAGTGCTATGGAATGCAGTCTTCCAAATGCTGTTGCACTGAGGAACTCACAGCACCTGCACAAGACTGGGCCAGCTGACATGAAATGTTAGGGGTGGGGCTCAAGAGGCTCTATTCCACCTTGAGGAGCTGTCGTCAGTTAATGGTTGCTGAGTGAGGGAGAGATATTTTCTTTGGTGGTGAAGCCACTGAAGAAAGTTGTCCATGCTCTGGTAAATAATCCCTCACCCATGTTCACGCAAGCAAACCCTAGTTCAACCAAGTGGGTCACAAGGAGAAAACTGTCAAAGTAAAAAGAAAAGACTAGCTGAAAAGAAGGAGCTCCATGGCAGATGAGCATGATCAAAATATATTATTTTATGCAGGTATAAAATCATAAAAATTTAAAAAGTATCTTCCTTGGCACCCTTAATTAAACCCAGCAGGTCACATCAATATACACAAAAGACACAAAAGTAGAAGAACTTGTTGGGAATAAGAAGGGGTATTCCCTGGCCTGACGGTCCTAGGTTTTTTTCCCCTTTTTCCATTACAAGCCACTGTGCCATAAGACACATGGCTGCAGCGCCAACGCCTGCTCTGGACCCCACCCATCCTGCAGCACAGGCCTAGACCTCACCACCAGCTAGAGTCTGTGGGTCACTGGCCGCCTAAATGAACAGGAAACTGAAAATGTTCCAGCCAAGCCCCGAGCCTAGGTGTTTGGCTGGAAAGGTTTTTTCAACAGGCCTGGGTCCCAACAACATGCCTCCTCCCTCCCTATGGAGCTGAGGCCTGCAGCTATGTCAACTGGGTCCGGGAGATAACCTTACTGTCTCTCAGAACACTAATGGACACAATGGGAAAGACATGCCTGATGGTGCTCACTAACTGCTATGATTTTCTGCCAAATTGCTCTATGACAGATATATCTTTATATAACTGTAAATCATTTATTCATGCAGGTATTATAAACAGTAAAATGAGCTAGGTCCAATGTCACAGGCCTATTATCCTAGCTACTTGGGAAGCTGAGACAGGAGGATCACCAACCGAGGTTCCAATGTGATAGGATGTCTCTACATTTTTAAACCACGTGACTTTTAAAGTGCTTGGTGAAAATAAGTATGTAATTTTAATTTGAACTGTGCCTGATATTTCCTCTTTTGTTTGGGCTTTCAACAAATAAGATGTTGTTTATAGAAACCTTTTGGTTTCTCTATTCATCTAAAAAGGGGTACAATGGAAGGATGGTGGAAAGAGGGTATAAGGTAATCGGAGATTATGATCAAAAGACTTTATATACATGTAAAAAAAATAATCAATATAATTAAAATTAAAAAGTGTATGTTTTCTGGGTTGAAGAGATGGCTCAGCAGTTAAGGCACTTGCCTGCAAAGCCCAAAAACTTGGGGTTAATTCCCCAGTACCCACATAAAGCCAGATGCACAAAGGGTGCATGCGTCTGGAGTTCCTTTGCTAGAGGCCCTGGCATGCCCAATCTATCTTCTCTTTTTCTCTGTTTGTAAATAAATAAAAATGTATTTATATAAAAAAAGAAGAAAAAAAGTATATGTTTTCTAAGATTATTTTTCCACATGGTAATAGTTGATAAACTATCATATGTTCTGCATGCTATTATTATTATCAGATGTTAATATTTTACCCATGTATGTGTTATGCATGTCCAAATGATCAAATCAAAATGAATTCCTCACAGGGAAGACCTAGTAATTTTAAAAAAGATATATACCTGAGTCGAGCATAGTGGCACATGCCTTTAATCCCAGCACTTGGGAGGCAGAGGTAGGAGGATCACCATAAGTCTGAGGACAACCTGAGACTCCTTAATGAATTCCAGGTCAGCTTGAGTTAGAGTGAGACCCTACCTCAAAACAACAACAACCAAGTATGTACCATACAATAGGCCAAAATCCTCATCAGAATTATATTTTTAATATTTATTTGTGAGCAGAGAAGAGAGAGGGAGGAAGAGAAGGAGAGAGAGAGAGTGAGCGAGTACAGGACTAGAGAGATGAACAGCAGTTAAAGGTGCTTGCTTGGGCTGGAGAGAGTGCACAGTAGGACCCCCTTGCTGATGAAAATGAACTCCAGGTGCATGTACCACTTCATTTTGTACATCTGGCTTTACATGAGAATTGACTCCAGGTCAGCAAGGCTTTGCAAGTAAGTGGCTTTTACGGATGAGCCATCTCCCTAGCCCCCAGAATTATGTTTTGTTACTAACAGCTGGATTCCACCTGTTAAAACTGATTTATTGACTATAATTATAAATAGGAGAAAAATATTTTCAATGAATTACAAAAATACACTTTGATTCTATATTATGGGAAATTGAGGAAGGCTGACTAAAAGGAGTCAGTGTAAAATCAGAGACAATGAGAGGGAAAGAAGGAAATAACAGTATACAAATATGAACACAGTGTGACAGAAATACCTATACCAACTGACACTTGCATGTGAGAAAAATCACCAAAGGGGCCATAAAAATAAGCAAGCACCTAGAAGCAGACTGCATAAGAACATTCTCATCTTTTCCTCTTTTAGTCTATGGTTGATCTACTCTGTTGGTCTCAGTACAAATGAAAGTGCTGGTGGTGGTGCTTGCCCAAATAAGAAGATAAACTAAGCTGAGGGCAAGATTCAAACCACTGATTAAATACTGCCTATCCCAGTCATGGATGATGGAAAAAAAAAGCTAACAGCAAACAGCAAGAGAATTATGCAAGGAAAATTTAAAGATACAGTCAGCCATTTTTTAAAAAAAATTATTTATTGGGCTGGAGAGATGGCTTAGCGGTTAAGCGCTTGCCTGTGAAGCCTAAGGACCCTGGTTTGAGGCTCGATTCCCCAGGACCCACGTTAGCCAGATGCACAAGGGGGCGCACGCGTCTGGAGTTCGTTTGCAGTGGCTGGAGGTCTGGAGCGCCCATCCCCTCTCTCTCTCTCTCTCTCTATCTGCCTCTTTCTCTCTGTGTCCATCTGTTACTCTCAAAGAAATTTAAAAAAAATAAAAAAATTATTTCTTTATTTGAGAGACAAAAAAAGGCAGAGAGGGAAGGAGGGAGGGAGAGAGAGAATATGAATGAATGAATCTGGGGCACCAGGGCCTTCAGCTGCTGCAAACAAACTCCAGATGCATGTGCCACCTTGTGCATCAGGCTTATGTGGGTCCTGGAGAATTGAACTTGGGTCCCCTGGATTTGCAGGCAAGCACCTTAACCGGTAAGCCATCTCTCCAGCCCAAGTCAACCATTTTTTTTTAAATATTTTATTCATTTATTTGAGAGAGAGCAAGATAGAGAATGGGTGTGCCAGGGCTTCTAGCCCTGCAAATGAACTTCAGATGCATGTGCTACTTTGTATATCTGGCTTATGTGGGTCCTGGGGAATTGAACCTGCATCCTCTAGCTTTGCAAGCAAATGCCTTAACTGCTGAGCCATCTCTCCAGCCCAAGTCAACCATTTCTGATGCAATACAAAAAACTTATGCTTACCATGTATAAATCTGTTATAAAGTAATATATCATATAGCAAGTATTTTTATCCCCATCAAAACAAAAGTATTTAGAAGGACAATTAAACCACACCAGGAATTTTAAGAGTTCAAAAGTTGTATGAGAAGTTGGGCATGGTGGCACACACCCTTAATCCCAGCATTTAGGAGGCAGAATTAGGTGGACTGCCATGAGTTCGAGGCCAGCGTGAGACTAGATAGTGAATTTCAAGTCAGCCTAGGGTAGAGTGAGACCCTACCCCAAAAAACCAAAGGAAAAAAAAAAAGGTGTTTTGACTTTAAGATACAGCTTTTATTCTATCCTTGGAATCATTTTCTTATCAAAAATATTAAAAACTTATAAAATCTATTTAAATAGCAAAGACAGGATGTGTGGGTACTATCTATGGCAGAAATACTTAATTTGCTTTATAGCCTTATGTGTTTGAAATCTTTAGTTATTATGAATATAGCTGACTCTATATTTTAAAGTTTATTGTATTTAAAAGTTTTTTTCTCCCTTTGAAGTAGGATCTCATACTAGCCCAAGCTGGTAATCCAGGTTGGTCTTGGATTCACAGCAGTCCTCCTACCTCTGCATCCCAAGGGCTGGGATTAAAGGCTTCACCACCACACCTGACTGTATTTTTTAAAATTTTATTTATTTATTTATTTGACAGGGAAAGAGGGAGAGAGAGAGAGAATGGGCACGCCAGGGCCTCTAGCCACTGCAAACGAACTCCAGACGCATGTGCCCCCTTGTGCATCTGGCTAACGTGGGTCCTCGGGAACCGAACCTGGGTCCTTCAGCTTTGCAGGCAAACACCTTAACCGCTAAGCCATCCCTCCAGCCCTGTATTTTAACATATATTTATTTTGTGTATAGCTATAACATAGAAAATAAGAAAACAATACAAATTTCATTTTTTTTTTTTACAGAGTTGGATGTCACCAGCCTATGCTGATCTGGAGGTCTTAAACACATCACTTAAAGGGCTAGCTTTACTCTGTTTGCCTTGAAAGCTTAGATTTATTCTTTTTCTAAAAGTCATTTTATTTATTTATTTATTATGAGAGAAAGAAAGAGGGAGAGAGAGAATGGGCATACCAGGACCCCTAGCTACTGCAAATGAACTCCAGATGCATGTGCCTCCTTGAACATCTGGTTTTATGTGGGTACTGAGGAATCAAACCTGGGTCCTTTGGCTTTGCTGGCAAGCACCTTAACCATTAAGCCATCTCACCAGCCAGCTCTATTCTTCTTTTTTTTTTTTTTTTTGGTTTTCTGAGGTAGGGTCTTGCTCTATCTCAGGCTGACCTGTAATTCACTATGTAGTCTCAGGGTGGCCTTGAACTCCTGGCGATCCTCCTACCTCTACCTCCCGAGTGCTGGGATTAAAGGCATGTGCCACTCCCCCCCCCCCCCCGCGGCTATTCTTTTTTTTTAAATTTTTAAAACTTTAATTAATTAATTTATTTGAGAGAGTGAGAAAGGGAAAGATGCAGAGAGAGAGAGAGAGAGAGAGAGAGAATGGGCCTCTAGGTACTGCAAATGAACTCCTGATGCATGCACCACCTTGCGCATCTGGCTTATGTGGGTCCTGCGGAATCAAACTGGGGTCCCTTGGCTTTGCAGGCAAATGCCTTAACTGCTAAGCCATCCCTCCAGCCCCAGATCTATTTTTTTTAAAATTTTTATATATTTATTTGCAAGCAGACAGAGAGACAGAGAGAGAGAGACAGATAGACAGACAGATAGAGAGAGACAGACAGAGAGAATGGGCATGCCAGGCCTCTAGCTGCTGCAAACGAACTCCCGACACATGTGCCCCTTGTGCGTCTGGCTTACGTGGGTTTTGAAGAATTAAACCTGGGTCCTTTGGCTTTGCAGGTAAATGCCTTAACTGCTAAGCCATCTCTCCAGCAACCCCCCCGGCCCCCAGGTCTATTCTTAAAGAGAAAGGTTTAGTTAAGAAGCTTCATTTCTTTCTTTTTTTTTTTTTAAGATTTATTTATTTTGAGGTAGGGTCTCGCTTTAGTCCAGGCTGACACGGAATTCAGTATGTAGTCTCAGGGTAGCCTCGCATTCACAGCGATCATCCTACCTCTGCTTCCTGAGTGCTGGGATTAAAGGCGTGTGCCACCATGCCTGGCTTTTTTTTTTTTTTTTTTAAGATTTTTATTTATTTATTTTGTTTTTTTGAGGTAGGGTTTCACTGTAGCCCAGGCTGACCTGGAATTCACTATGTAGTCTCAGGGTGTCCTCGAACTCATGGTGATCCTCCCACTTCTGCCTCCCGAGTGCTGGGATTAAAGGCATGTGAAACCAAGCCTGGTTTATTTTTATTTATTTTTTGAGACACAGAGAGAAGGAGAGAGGGAGAGACAGAGTAAGAATGGGCATGCCAGGGCCTCTAGCCACTGCAAAGGAACTCCAGACACATGCACCGCCGTGTGCATCTGGCTTACATGGGACTTGGGGAATTGAACCTGGGTCCTTAGGCTTCGCAGGAAGCACTGTAACCGCTAAGCCATCTCTCCAACCAAGAAGCTTCATTTCTTAAATGACACAAACTGATTGGTGAATGAGCTAGTCCATGACTGATTCTGCTTAGAAATATGTGGTCAGACTATTGCTAACACTCTAAGACTATATGTAAGGAAGATGTTACACTGGAAGGGGAAAGATTTCTTCTATGGCACTGCAGATTAAAACTGAGACCTCATAATGCTGAGCTGCATCCCACTCTCTTTCCTGCCTCAGCCTCCCAAGGGCTTGGATCACAGGCACAGGACACTGCACCCTGCTGTTGATCCCCTTTAAAGGAATCCTGGTAGATGACTTCAGTAGTTTCTTTATTCTGATATGACAAAGGTTCTAGGCTCATCCTGTACATTTGCTGTCCCAAAGAATCAATTCATCATTCTGAAAGCCAGTATATCAGTGAATCAAGCAGTGATTGTGCCTTTCTTATGAACTTACAAACTGCACCATAGTTTATAAGAGCTATTGCTCTTTCTACAATTATTCCAGCCAATAAATGATGGAGGAACAACATAGTTAGAATGTCACTAACTCACTAGCTCTAGTAAATTAGGATTTGGTGTTTATCAATGGCTGCCTACATCACAAAAAGAAAGCCTCTAGACAGAAGCATATGCTACCACCATAAAGTATTCTGGCCAAAAATTAAAACAATTAAGCTGCTATCTCTATCCACCAATTTACACGGTTTATATGGGGACAGAAGAACATGGTAATTGATACCACAGCAATATCATTAACAAAGCTCAAAATATTAAAAATCCATCAGGACAAATGACCACTTTTTTCTTCTAACAAATAAATAAAGAAAAAAGAATTACTCTGGAGAAAACCTTTAAAGATTTATCAACTAATAATAATATATGGACTCTTACTAGGATCCTATACATACACCATTAGAAAACAAAGAGACAAGCTGGGCGTGGTGGCACACGCCTTTAATCCCAGCACTCAGAGGAGGCTGAGGTAGGAGGATCACTGTGAATTTGAGGGCAACCTGAGACTACGTAGTGAATTCCAGGTCAGCCTGAGCTGGAGTGAAACCCTACCTTGAAAAACAAACAAACAAACAAACAAAAAAAAAAAAAAAAAAAAAAAAAGAAAGAAAGAAAAGAAAAAACAAAGAGACAAGTGGTGAAGTCTGAACACTGGGTATAGGATAATATGCAATTATTATTATTTTTTCATATGAAAATCGTATTATGATCTTCAGAAAATATTGTAGACATATTAAAGTATGGCCAGATAAAATAATTTGGCATTAGGTAATGAATCAGAGTACATATAATTAAAATAAGACTGGGGATGAATTTAATTATTGAAGGTAAGGTGACAGGTCCATTACGCTATTTTCTTTCTTTTTTTGAGGTAAGGTCTTACTGTAGCTCAGGCTGACCTGGAATTCACTATGTAGTCTCAGGGTAGCCTCAAACTCACAGCAATCCTCCTACCTCTGCTTCCCAAGTGCTGGGATTAAAGGTGTGTGCCACCACACCCAACTCTTTATTTTCTTTATTTTTTAATATAATTTTGAAATTTCTTTTTCCCCCCCAAAAAACTGGAGAATGTATCTGTTTATAATTTAGCAGCTAACTCCCTTTTTTTTGGTTGGTTTTTCAAGGTAGGGTCTCGCTGTAGCCCAGGCTGACCTGGAATTCACTATGTAGTCTCAGGTGGCCTTGAACTCACTGTGATCCTCCTACCTCTGCCTCCCAAGTGCTGGGATTAAAGCGTGCACCACCACACTTGGCTCCATTGTTTTTTTGAAATCCACTTTCAGGGATGGAGAAATGGCTCAGTGGTTAAGGTGCTTGCCTGCAAAGCCAAAGAATCCTGGTTTGATTCTCCAGTACCCACGTAAGCCAGATGCACCAATAGCTAAACCAATAGCTGAACTGTACAAATACCCTAAGACTGAAACAAAGCAACAAAGTCATTAAAAAAATGTTCCTTAAGAATAGATAAAGGGGACTAGAAAGATGGCTTAGCGGTTAAGGCGCATGCCTGCGAAGCCTAAGGACCCAGGTTCGATTCTCCAGGTCCCACGTAAGCCAGTTGCACATGGTGGTGCATGTATCTGGAGTTCATCTGCAGTGGCTAGAGGCCCCGCCATGCCCATTCTCTCTCTGTGTCTGTCTCTCTCTTTAAATAAATAAATCTTTCAAAAAAAAAAAAAAAAAAAAGAATAAACTGTGGCTGGGTGCACACTTTTAATCCCAGCACTCAGAAGGCAGAGATAGAAGGACTGCTTGAGTTTAAGGCCACCCTGAGAGACTACACCATGAATTCTAGGTCAGCCTGGGCTACAGTGAAACCCTACTTAAAAAAAAAAAAAAGAACAGTTAAGCTTTGATAGATTTAGATAGAAAGATAAATTTCTAAATTGTAGCTCAAAAATATTTATAGTCAACTCAAACAGAAATTGTGGTCTGAATGAAAAATATGGAGGTAGGCTCATATGTTTGAACCCTTGATGTGGGAAGAGCCTTGAGGTTTATAGTGCAGTCTTGCTTGCTACTTTTGCTTCCTCTGCTTCCTCCCTGACAATGTGATGATGTGACTATGGTGCTTGCTCCTGCCATACCTTTCTTGCTATAAGACTCTACCCTCTGTAACTGGTGAGCTAAAATAACTCTTTCCTTCCTATGTTGCTTCTGGTCAGGTATTTGTTCACAGCAATGGGAAAGTAACTGATACACAAATAGTATTTACAAAATTTTAGTGACAATCCTTAACTGTGATGATATAAACTTGAAACCCATACTATGTAGTCTCAGGTTGGCCTTGGACTCACAGTGATCCTCCTACCTATGCCTCCTGAGTCCTGGGATTAAAGGTGTACACTGGCACGGGGGGAGGGGGGAAGAAAGGGGGAAGAGAGAGAGAAAGAGAGAAAGAGAATGGGAATGCCAGGGCCTTTAGCTGCTGCAAACAAACTCCAGAAGCATGTACCACCTCATGCATCCAGTCATCAGGCTTTGCAGGCAAGTGCCCTAACCACTGAGCAATCTATCCAGGCCCCTAGTGTAAGTCTTTTTTATCCATACCTTGATAATGACAGAGCTGATGTCTTTAAAATCAATGTCAAAATGTGCTGTTTTATGATGTTAATTGTAATTAGTTGATTGGTCATTTAATCATGATTGTAAAGGTCTTTATATACTACTTTTTCTAATATGAGTGGTCCAGAGAACTGGGAAAACAAGATTTAATCTCATGCTCTTATTTCACACAGCCCTCACATAAGTTGAGCTGAGTATTTTAAATAAGGGTACTACGGGGAGTTGGCAGAATTTTTAAGAGGTAAGGCCGATGAGGAGGCACTAAAGCCACAGGGGGTGAGCCTTTGAAAGGGACAGTAGGGCCCAATTACTCTTCTTTTTCTATTGCTTCCTGGCCATGAGGTGGGCAATTTGCTCTGCCATACACCCTTCACCAATGCCATCCAGCACTCCCATAGAAGCCTACAAGAAATGGATTTGCTTGATAGTGACTATAGTCTCCTCAACCAGGAGTCAGATCTATTTTTTCTCTATAAGTTCATTATTATTATTATTATATTTTTGGTTTTGCTTTTTTGAGGCAGGGTTTCACTCTAGCTCAGGCTGACCTGGGATTCACTCTGTAGTCTCAGAGTGGCCTTGAACTCATGGCGATCCTCCTATCACTGCCTCCTGAGGATTATTGTTACTTTTTATTTTGTTTTTTGATGTAGCGTCACACTCTAGTCCAGGTTGACCTGGAACTCACTTTGTAGCCCCAGAATGGCCTCAAACTCACAGTGATTCTCCTATCTCTGACCCCCGAGTATGGGAATTAATGGCATGTACCACCATGCCTGGCTTTCATTATTATTATTATTATTATTATTATTATTATAGTATTTATTTATTTGCACATAGAGACAGAGAGAGAAAGATAAACAATGGGCATTCCAGGGCCTCTAGCCTCTGCAAACAAACTCTAGATGCATGCAACACTTTGTGCATTTGGTTTTACGTGTGTACTAGGGAATTAAACCCAGGTTGTTAGGCTTTACAGGCAAGCACCTTAACTGGTGAGCCACCTTTCCAGCTCTCTCGTTATTTTTATTTTTTAAAACTGTATTTATTTGAGGGAGGGAGGGAGGGAGGGAGGGAGGGAGGGAGGGAGAGAGAGAGAGAGAGAGATACGGATGCGCCAGAGCTACCTGCCACTGCAAACAAACACCAGATGCATATGCCACTTTGTGCATCTGACTTTATGTGGGTACTGGGGAATTGAACCGAACCCATTAGGCTTTCCAAGAAATCACCTTTTACTGATGAGCCATCTCTTCAGACCCAATTTCATTATTTCAGTTATTTGTTACAGTGACAAGAAATCTGACTTACATGTAAGATTTTTTCAATTATTTGTATTAAATAAACCAATGTTTACAAAGGGCTTAGATTAGTGCCTGGGTCATAGTAAAAACTTGGTGTTTCTTAAATAAATTTATACATGAAAACTGGGTAGTACAGAACAGTATCATGAACTCTTTGTTATTTTAAGTTGAGTGAGGACTAGGGTGTTAACTCTGTAGTAGTATAGTTGCCTAGTATGCACAAGGCCCTAGGCTCAATTTCTAGTAAAACACAACCACCCACCAGGGGTTCTTGACACAAATGCCAGACATTTGTGCCACTTTCTGTATCTGGCTTATGAGGGTAACTTGGGAGTTGAACCTGGATCAGCAGGTTTGCAAGCAAGTGCCTTTAACCACTGAGCAATCTCCCTAGGCCCCAGCCTTTTTTTTTTTTTTTTTTTTTTGGTTTTTCGAGGTAGGGTCTCACGTTAGCCCAGGCTGACCTGGAAGTCACTATGGAGTCTCAGGGTGGCCTTGAACTCACGGCAATCCTCCTACCTCTGCCTCCCAAGTGCTGGGATTAAAGGCATGCGCCACCACGCCCAGCAAAGAAAGGGTATTTACCTTTTAAAGGAATTAATAATCCCCTAAACTGTAAAAATCCCCTAAAATGTAAAAAATAATCCCTAAACTTTAAAAAGAATTATAATGTCATATTCATAAACTAAAAGCTTGAATTAAAGACATTTAAAAAATGAATAAGGGCTGGAGGGATGGCTTGGCAGTTAAGATGTTTTCCTGCAAAGCCAAAGGACCCAGATTCCATTCCCCAGAACCCACATTAGCCAGATGCACAAGGGGGCGTATGCTTTTGGAGCACGTTTGCAGTGGCTAGAGGCCCTAGTGTGCCTATTCTCTCTCTCTTTCCCTCTTTCTCTGTCAAGTATGTGTGTGTGTGTGTGTGTGTGTGTGTGTATATATATACACACACACACACACACACACACACACACACACATTGATTTTTTAAGGTAGGGTCTCACTGTAGGCCAGGCTGACCTGGAATTCACTCTGCAGTCTCAGGGTGGCCTCGAACTCATGGCGATTCTCCTACCTCTGCCTCCCAAGTGCTGAGAATAAAGGCGTGCGCCACCACGCCCGGCAAATAAAATATTTTTTAAAATTAAAAAAGTGAATAATTCTTACCTTTCCAAGGTTTTCTTGTTCAGTAATGTTTTTGGTATACTGTTCCCTAGATAGGCAACAAAGTGATTTAGTCTCAATTAATTCAAATGATTTAATCAGACATTTAAATTACAAATTAACATATATATCTCAACATATTAGGCAATGTAATTTAGGCTGTTAGGATCAGCATGTAACCCATCATTAAGTACTCTTTCTTTCCTCCTGTTTAGTCAGTTCTGGTAAACAGTAATTTAAGGGGGGGGGGAGGCAAAACAATCCATATGAAATTAAGTTAAAGGAATTAAGATGTTAAGTACTATTTCTGGTTAATTTGCCCTTAAAACAATGGCAACCAGTGTGCTTAAATTATCTTTGTATTTGAAGAAGTTTAAAGGAAGGAGATGGGATGTACACTTTAAATAAACACTGAATAGTATCTAATGCTGCAGTTCTACTTCTGTAAACTCATCATCCATAAAAACTCCCATAACCTAATGGACATAAAAACAAAGCAGACTATTCACTTCATTAATGCACAGCATAGTGAAAATTTGCAAACTAAATGTATATCTGGAGAAAAGTTTAAGTAAATTACGGTACATTCATTTAAAAGAATAATACAGAACTGTTAAAAAGAATAAGGTAAATCTATTAATACCAAAATAAAGAAATTAGATAAATTATTAAGATAAATTAATCTTATTTCTTTATATTTTTATGATATTTATTTATTTGAGAGAGAGCAAGAGAGAAAGAGAGGCAGATAGAGAATGGGCATGCCAGGGCCTCTATCCACTGCAAATGAACTCCAGATGCATGCGCTACCTTGTGCATCTGGCTTATGTGGGTACTGGGAAAATGAACTCTGGTCCTTAGGCTTTACAGGAATGTACCTTAACCATTCAGCTATCTCTCCAGCACAAACTTATGTTTACACACACACACACGCATATGTGTGTGTGTGTATACATATATATTTGCACATACACACATAAATTCCCATGTATTTGCTAACACTCCCCCCCCCCACACACACAGCGCAAATACATGGGAAAACAATAGCCAGAATGGAACCAAAGTACTATAGCCGACTTTGTTAAAATCTGAGGCATGGAATATGAATAGCATTCGATTTGGACAAAGTCTCATATATCCCAGTCTGGCCTCAAACTTATTAGGTAACCAAGGCTGGCCTTGAACTTCTGGTCTTTCTGTCTCAGCCTCTCAAGTACTAGGATTACAGGTGTGTGCGCTATTATATGCCCAGCTTGAAAACATTCAATTTCTGTGCACACTACCTTCATAATGATTACTTTGGATGAACCTGGGAAAAAAAAACCTCATACTAAGCAAGGTCACACAGGCTCAGAAAGACAAATGCTGCATGTTCTCTCTCCTATGTAGTTCCTAACCTGGAACTTCCCATGTTGATTGTAATCCATAGTATCAGGAGTATTGACAGGGAACTAGAATAAAGCTAGGAGAAAGGGGAAATAGGGAGGGAGGGAGGGGAGGAGGGGTTACTTAACGAGCAAGTCAAGGGACAGAAAAGAAAGAAAGAATAAGGGATTGGAAGTCTTGAGGGCTAGGGGGAAGCAAAGGTGGAGGGAGGAAATACACAAAACTAATGACAACATGAATCAGTACCATAGAAACCTTCCTCTTGGATAGCATTCTACAAAATATAACCCTCAATAAGAGGGAAGGGGGATGGCCTGGATAGAAGTATCCTGTAGAAGGTGGAGAAAGCTTAATCCTAAAACCACTGGGCTCTGGCTGGTAAATCCCAGGGCCCAGAATTCAGTTATCTACCACAGTGAACTTGTTGGTCAGGGAGACCCATGAGGTCCCCAAAACAATGCCATTGCCAAAGGACTTGGTTACCTGCCAGAGCTAAAAGTTAAGATCTATTGCTGAAGCCACCATAGGCTGCAATCACAGGACATTATACAGATAAGACAGCAAAAGTGAAAAGAATGGAGAGAACAGCAATTGAAAGAACCCAAGTTTCTTGCACAACTGAAACAAAGGCAAAATCTGTGCACAGGAATGAGGATGGAGAAAACACGATGACAGTGAGCCTTAGAATCTATGAAACACCAAATTGAGATGTTTCCTTCCCAGTTCTACAAAGAAAAGCATCTAGGAGAGAGAAAGAGAGAAGAGAAAAGAGAGAGAAAACAGGGTATGCCAGGAACTCTTGCCACTGTAAATGAACCGCATGCAGATTCATATGCCACTTTATCCATCTGGCTTTATGTGAATACAGGGGAATTGAACCCAAGTCAGTAGGCTTTGTAAGCAAGCACATTTCACCACTGAGCCATCTCTTCAGCCTCTAAATTGTTATAACATTTCCATTTATATAATTTTTTCCCCAAGAAACCAACAGGCTCAGTATATTATATTCAAACCTAATTTTTACCTATTCAGTGAATTTATTTAAAAAATAACTATGGGGCTGAGGATGTAGCTCAGTGGTAGTATGCTAGTTTTAGCCTGGCATGTGTTTTTACCAAGTACTTGATATGTGCCAATTATTCCCTGAGTTTCAAGCAGAAATTAGACCCGGGCATGGTAGCACACGCCTTTAATTCCAGCACTTGGGAGGCAAAGGTAGGAGGATGGCAGTGAGTTCAAGGCCACCCTGAGACTACATAGTGAATTCCAGGTCAGCCTGGGCTAAAGCGAGGCTCTCCCTCAAAAACAAAAACAAAAAAAGAAACAAATAGAAATCAAGACAGGACAGGCCTTTGCCCTCCATGGACTCATGCAATATAATAGCAAAAGTACTGCTGCATATGTTATTTTTACTGAGGTGACTTGCCCAAGGCCACACTAGGAAGCAGGCTAGAATAGCCTTATGAGTGCTTCTCTAGTACTTTGAACAAAAGTATGCTGCCTCTTTGAATCAAATTAAAATTATAAAACATTATTTCAAAGCCATTGTAGTTCCTTATACCTTTTTGCTTACTGGAAAGAACTGTAGAAGTTGAAAATGGAATGACAATAAGATATTGTGTCTCTGCTAGCACATGCCTTTAATCCCAGCACTGGGGGGGGGGGGGAGGGCAGAGGTAGGAGGAGTGCTGTGAGTTCAAGGCCACCCTGAGACTATATAGTAAATTCCAGATCAGCCTGGGCTAGAAGTGAGACTCTACATCAAAACACCAAAAAAAAAAAAAAAAAAAAAAGATATTGTGTCTAATAATATTTTAATACTCACTCATTCTTTTTAAAAAATATTTTATTTTATTTTATTTTATTTATTTTTGGGGGGCAACAACAAAAAACAAATAATAGTCCCTCTTTCCCATTTATATTTGACAACTTTGGAAGAAATGAACTTCTAAAAGTATTTTTCGAGAATAAAATCAACTATTCTTATTTCTTACCATATACAATATAAATTTATAAGAGCAAAACTTACATTCAGTGAAAGAATCAGAATAATGACATTTTAGTTTAATATGTGAGAGTATGCATTAGGAAAAGGATCATTTACTTATAGGATATTTTCAGTTGATTGCATTTCAGTGTTTAAAATAAAGGACTCTGCAAGACTATATTTTCTAGATTCTTTTTTTAAAATTAATGCATATGCTACTTGAAATTTCAATTGCAGTCTCAAATAAATGTGGTCCTACACTTTGAATTCAAAACCATTTGAATTGTAATGATGGGCAAAGAAAGCTTATTTTTCATTATTGCACTTTATTATAGTGAGCATGTCAGCTATAAATGTATTTTTAAGGCAGGATTTGATTTATTATAGTATGCCACAGCTAGGGCTATAAAAAAGTCACCATATAAGGACTAAACAGTATTTACACACACTTCTCATTTTGAAAGCTGGTATATTGCAATTGGATGCTTTCTAACTAAAATCCAGTTATCATACTACATAATTAGCAGTAATTGATGGAAATCCCAGACATGTGGGACTTTAAAAAGAGACCAATGTTAATGTTTAGAAAAGAGCATATATAAAAGTATACATATCTGGGCGTGGTAGCATGCACCTTTCATCCCAGCACTTGTGAGGCAGAGGTAGGAGGATTGCCACAAGTTTGAGGTCACCTTGAGACCACATGGTAAATTCCAGGTCAGCCTGGGCTAGAGCAAGACCCTACCTTGAAACAAAATAAAACAAAACAAAAAAGGTATACATAGTCATAGTCCTAGGGAGGAGAGGAGATGAGTTATTGATTAATGGTTATACAAATTTCTGTTTGGATGATGAAACACTTTCAAAATAGTGATGATGGCTGGGTGTGGTGCTGCACGCCTTTAATCCCAGCACTTGGGAGGCAGAGGCGGGAGGATCACTGTGAGTTGGAGGCCACCCTGAGACTACATAGTGAATTCCAGATCAGCCTGAGCTAGAGTGAAACCCTACCTTGAAAAACAAAACCAAAAAACAAAAAACATACTGATGATGGTTCACAGCCTTGTGAATGTAACCAATGCCACTGAATTGTATGCTTAAAAATGACTAAAGTGGCAATTTTTTCTTTGGCAGGGCCTCACTCTAGCCGAGGCTGACCTGGAATTCACTATGTAGTCTCAGGGTGGCCTCCAACTCACAGTGATCCTCCTATCTTGGCTTTCTGAGTGCTGGGATTAAAGATGTGCCACCATACCCAGCAGAGAGAGAGAGAGAGAGAGAGAGAGAGAGAGAGAGAGAATATGAATAAATGAATATGGGCATGCCAGGCCTCTAGCTGTTGTGAATGAACCCTAGACACATGTGCCTTAACCACTGAGCAATCCCTCCAGCCTTTAAGTGGCACATTTTATGTTATCTATTTTTTCCATGTGGTAAGCATACATATGTATGTACTTACTACATGAAAAAAAGCAAATAAAACTATACATACTCTTTTTTTTGAGGTAGGGTCTCGCTCTAGCCCAGGCTGACCTGGAATTCACTATGTCGTCTCAGGGTGGCCTCAAACTCACAGCAATCCTTCTACCTCTGCCTCCTGAGTGCTGGGATCAAAAGCGTGTGCCACCATACCCAGTTTATATATTCTTTTTTTAAAAAACATATTTTATTTACTTGTAAGCAGGGAGCGATAGAGAGAAGAGAGGTAGAGAGAATGGGTGTGCCAGGGCTTCCAGCCACTAAACGCCAAATGCATGTACCATTTTGTGCATCTGGATTTATATGGGTACTGGAGAATTGAATCTGGGTTGTTAGGCTTTGTAAGCCTAACACCTTAATGGCCAAACCATCTCTCCAGGGCAAATTTATATATTCTTAATGAAACTGTATGTATACTTAATTAGCTGGGCTACAATATCCAGAAAATATTTAATAAGAATTAGTCCTAAATAATATCTTAACATCTGTTAATTTAAATGCTCTAAATTTATATGATTATGATTGTATCCTATTTATAAAACTTCTATAAGTGAAAAATTATGTAAATCAATATGAAAAATGGTATTACTTGCCTAATTGCTTTCCTTTTTTCTTGTTGGTCAGAAGAAACATACGCCTTCATCTCATCAGTAGCGCGACGAAGCTGAACTTCCAGGATCTAAATGGAAGGATAAGTTTCAGAGAAGTATTTAAAACAGAAAAAAATTTCAGAAGTTTCTGATCTACTTTCTTTGCCTTACCTTAATCATACAATTTGTATAATGATATTTACTCTCTTCTTGAAGACATTCTTCACGGAGTCCTCTAACTTCCTATAATACATAATTGTAAACAGGCAAGAAATTATTGAAAGGATAATCCATTCAGAGAGATTAGTTTTAAATGTACAACAATGAACTGACATCCCAGTCATCTCCTTGGCTATGACTACAAGTTGTTTACTTCAACAGAACAGGGCACAATCTTCTCTGGAGACTGCTCATATCATTGTAAACCCCACAGGTTCAGTGTTTCCGGTATATGTTAAGTTCTACTATGTGTACAGCATCTCCTAAAAGCTGAGGACATAGCAATAAACAAGACACACAGGTTCTTACTTTCATTCAAGTAGAGGAGATGGGCACACACAAGCAAACAGTAATGAAGGATATTTCATATAGGAAGAAGTCCTATGAAGAAAACTAAGCATAGAATGAATGTGAGGGAGAGATAGGGTGGCCAGGTTGGGAGGAAGGTGGAAAAGTTAGATAGTGATCACAGAAGACCTCTAGGAGAAGCTTTTAGGCTGAGACCTGTGTTATGAAAACAGAGCAGGGCAAATACTTGGGGCCAGAGTACTCTAGACAGAAAGAAGAGCACATGCAAAATCCTGAAGGTGGCAATGAGCTTGGCTAGTCTGGAGTTCAAACAGGAGTGCAGCACATAGATATGAAGTTGATGAGGCAGTGGAGCCTGGAAGATCAATGTGGAGGTTAAAATTTTAAGTGCAGTGGGAAACCAATAAAGGGTGGTCTAAATTTAAGTCAGGTTTTGTTGGCTGCTCTATGGAGAATAAAACAGGAAGATATGAGTAGAAGCAGAAAAGTAGGCAGGTTACTGTGGGAGTCCGGGCAAGAGATGATGATCTTGGGCTTTGGTGGTAGTGATACAGATGGAAAAATTCAAGTGTATACAAAGTTTAAAGAAATAAAGATCTCTGGAGCTTTGAGGCAGGCTAAGAGATGATGATAGGGAATTAGGAAGTTTTTGACACTGAGGTAGTAAAAATGTGCGCACTGGCAGTTTTTGTTAAGTCATTATAATAGAAACCCTTTTCTTACCTGTTCTAATTTTGACCTATTGCTTTCGAGGCCTGCTGCACAGCTATCATACTGTGATTTCTTTTCGTCACATTCCTGGGTTAATTCCTAGTATTAAAAGGGCAAATGATTAAGTGAAAAACAAAGACATAAAATGTGGCTCTGAAACAATGTGTGCCCTTGTCAGTCTTGTAACTTAACTCTAAGCTTCTTGGCATACTTAAAGGTTATTTATACAATAATAGGACATTTGAGAATTATGACAGATGGAGATGGTGATAAGGAATAACAGCTACCATGTACTGAGCTATGTGCCAGGCTCTTTCTTAGAAGCTAGGGATACAGCATTCTCCTCAAGTAACATTCAGCGGTACACAGGTAGCTGAGAGCTGCAATGGGTAAATGCATTGTAGACAGGAGTACACAGGACACTCACAGACCTACTCCAGGCTTTGCAGTGGGGACAACTTCTTGGAGAAACTGATATCTAGACTAAGCATGAAGGATTAGTAAGAATGGTTAGAGGAAAGGTGAACAAGCGGAAAGGGGCATTTTCTAAAAAGGAACTCTGTATAGAGGATTGGAAGGAGGAGCAAACAAGGACAAATATGCATCATACAAGTAATTCATTATGCTGGAGTGGGTTTGGTAAGTATGAGAGGTGAAGGAAGACTTCAGCAGGGGCCTCATTAGAAGAACTTTGTGAACCATGTGAGGGCATTTGAACTGGGCCCTTGACAATAACTAAATCTCATAACAATGTCCTGAAGGACGTATCACTACTTCCATACAATGCTTGGAGAACATTCAGGAAAGCCAGGTACCTTGCCAAAGATTATACTGCTGAAAAGGGGTGTAGTTGGAATTTGAATTCAGGCTATTTTAGTAGTTTCAAAGTTTATTGTAATGTAATATTATTCTTAATGAATAATCTGAAAATCTGCTGCAAATATTTTAAAATGCTAAAAGTATCTGCAAATGGTTGATAAGGGAAAGCAAACATCCTTTTAGATCCAGAACTGAGTTGAATTCTCCAGGAAGTAAGAGGAATCATCGGGGCTAGACAAGGTATTACAGTGGTTCCCTTGGGAAAGGAGATAGGGGAGGTTAGATTTGGTAACAAGGATTTTAATGCCCAGGCTGAGCCAAACAAACAAAACAAAACAAAAAAACCTCCAAACCCCCAGGCCTTTGCAAAGTGGGAAGTTAGAAATCTAAACTGCTTTCAACCTAAGAACTTGGAAGTAAAGGGTTAACAGTAGCTTGAGAATGACCTTGGTGTCTCACAGAACAGTCTCCTTGGAAACAGGAGAGTTAACCATAGATGAGTAATGTGTGGGACTATTATGGGTTGTGGTGATTAGAACAGTGTCAAGATTGTGGGAAAAGGGAGCTTTTATGCTTCACAGTGAGCTACAGGTACCTGTGTCTTTCAGGGGTAACAGCTGTATATTACTTAAGTGTAAGAAGGGGACACAGCTGCTGTGGACATAGGAAACTGGGGGGGGGGGGCCTCTCTCAATGAGGTAAGGTGCTGGGCATGGTGGTGCATGCCTTTAATCCCAGCACTAGAGGGGCAGAGGTGGGAGGATCACCGTGAGTTCGAGGCCACCCTGAGACTACAGAGTGAATTCCAGGTCATCCTGAGCTGGAGTGAGACCCTACCTCGAAAAGAAGAAAAAAAAAAAAAAAAAAAAGCAAAGCAAAACAAAAAACAAACAAACAACAACAACAGCAAAAAAAAAAAAAAAAAAACAAAAAAAAAAAAACAAAGCAAATCAATGAGGTAAGGTGGTGAGAACTTTTTTGGCATACGAGTCTGATGGTCTAGTTGATCAGAATGCACTTAGGCAGTTGTAACAAAAGAAGCCAGGACTCTGGCAGGTTTGAGGTTTAGAGTTCCCTACCTATATACTCTAGGAATCCCCAAGCTGAGACATTAGCTTAAAATTAGCTCCCAGCTTGCGACAATTCTAAAACACTAGTCAGGGGCTGGGAAGATGGTTCATCAGTTAAAGGTGCTTGCCTACAAAGCCTGTTGACCCAGAGTTCAATTCCCAAGCTGCCTACAGAAGTCAGATGAGTGTCTGGTTACTTGTTGCAGAAGCAAGAGATCCTGGCATGCTCCCAAACACGTGCAAATAAATAAAAATTAAAAAAATTAATAAAACACCAGTCAGAATAACTGTAAAGCCATTATTAGGGGCATATTCTGTACCCAACTGCCAGGATTCAAGAGACAAAACCCACTGGGCATGGTGGTACATGTCTGTAATATCAGCATTCAGAAGGTGGAGGCCGGAGGAGCAGAGGCTCAAGGTCATCCTCAGCTACATGATGATTTTGAGACCAGCCTGGTATATAAGAGACCCCATTGCCAAAAAGAAAAAAGAAAAAAAGGAAAATCGATTTTCAGGAAGGAAAGTGGATGTACAAGGCAGGGAAAGTATAGTCCAAGCAGCAATGGTGAGAACTACTAACTACTGGGTAAATTTAAACAGGAAATGACTATGCAAGTAGTAATTATAATAGTAACAACCACCACAACTATTATTTTTAGAGAGGTAGAAATGAGAAGGAAAAGAAATGCCAGAGGCTAACAACATACATATAAGGCAGGAGTGTTAAATCATTCTAATGAAAGCCTGGCGTGGTGGTCACGCCTTTAATCCCAGCACTCAGGAGGCAGAGGTAGGAGGATCGCTATGAGTTCAAGGCCACCCTGAGACTACATAATGAATTCCAGGTCAGCCTGGGTGAGAGAGAGAGAGAGAGAGAGAGAGAGAGAGAGAGAGAGAGAGAGAGAGAGAATGGGTGTGTTAAGGCCTCCTAACCACTACAAACAAACTCCAGACCCATGGGACACCTTGTGCATCTAGCTTTATGTGGGCACTGGGGAACTGAACCTGGGTCCTTCGGCTTTGCCGGAAAGTGCCTTAACTGTGAAGCCATCTCTCCAGGCCAGGAGTGTTAAATCATCCTAAAGTTCCTGTATTGCTGAAAATTGCTGATTCACTTAGTTTTTTTTTTTTTTTTTCTTTTTTTGGTTTTCAAGGTAAGGTCTCATTGTACCCCCAGGCTGACCTGGAATTCACTATGTAACCTCAGGCTGGCCTCAAACTCACAGCAATCCTCCTAGGATTAAAGGTGTGCACCACCACACCTGGCGACTTCAGTTTTTTATTTTTAGTTTTTTGGTTTTATGAGGTAGGCTTTTGCTCTAGCCCAGGCTAACCTGGAATTCACTATGTAGTCTCAGGGTAGCCTCAAACTCACGGCAGTCTTCCCACCTCTGCCTCCCGAGTGCTGGGATTAAAGGTATGCACCACCACATCTGGTTTATTTTTATTTTTTGAGGCAAAGTCTCGCTAGCCCAGGCTGTCCTGGAATTCAGTTTGTAGCACAAGCTGGCCTTGAACTCAGTGATCCTCCTATCTCAACCTACCTTGTGCTGGGATAAAAGGTGTGAGCCACCACGCCCAGATGTCTGATTGACTTTAGACTTTGATTAGTGAAGATTATATGTTAAAAACCTAAGAGGAGCACTCTGGAGGCAGAGGTAGGAGGATCGCCATGAGTTCGAGGCCACCCTGAGACTACATAGTGAATTCCAGGTCAGGCTGAGCTAGTGTGAAACCCTACCTCGAAAAACAAAACAAAACAAAACAAAACAAAACAAAACAAAACAAAACCCTAAGAGGAAATTGTATCACAATTGAAGCAGAAGTTGTAAAAGGACATGAAAAAGAAAAGAAAGGAAAAATAGGATTGCATAATGGAAGGTAGAAAAGAAATTAAAGAAAATGTACAGGAAATAGGACATACAAGAGAAAAATTCAAAGATAGTAATAATCAGAGGATATGCAAATGGGACTAAATTACCCATTCACAGATCTTTAAAATGGCTGCATACAGCCATGCCCACACAATCCAGGTACACGCTAAGACAAGTACAGAACAAAAATCCAAACACAGAAAGATGAAAGGAAACACATAAAAAGATGTACCAAAAAATAAGAACGAGCTTCCTAGACAAAAGTATTATCAAGAGCAAAGAGAATTAAAGCATAGAAGTAAGACAAAATTTGCTGGGTGTGGTGGCGCATGCCTTTAATCCTAGTACTCAGGAGGCAGAGGTAGAAGGATTCCTGTGAGTTTGAGGCCACCCTAAAATTACAGAGTGAGTTCTAGGTCAAGCTGGGCAAAAGTGAGAACCTACATCAAAAAACCAAAAAAACAAAAGAAAAAAAAAGTTGAGGGATCATATAAGTCCAAGAATTCGAGGCCAGTCTGGGAAATAGAGCGAGACTCTCTCTCAAACGACAATAAATTTAATTGAAAAAAAAATAGTTTTTAGGATTTGGGATGTTAAGTAGCAGAGCATTTGCCTAGCATGCCTGGTACTGTCCCTAATATCATAAGAGAAAAAAAAAATTGTTTTTTGAAAGACCAGGTATGTGGTAGAATGCTTTTGTCTAGCATGGAAAAGTTCTGGCTTCCATCTCTAGCACCATAAAACGACTGACTGACTGACTGACTAAGTAAATAAATAAATGGGAGAAAATTGGGCCATTAGGAGAAAAAAACTTCAACACAAAGGGTGAACAAAGAACAGCTACAGTGTTAGATATGGACAATGAGAAACTGGACAGAAACTGAGGTTACAAAGTACACTAAACCAGAAAATAAGAGGAGCCATGAAACAGAACAGAAATAGAGATGAGAATTTAGCTGGTGGCAGAAACAGTAAGAAGCCATAGATTCAGTGGAAAGAACTTGCTCTGCCATTTGCCATCTATGCAGTTTTAGACAAGTCCTTAGTCTCCATGACTTGACTTACTTATTTTCATCAAGCAGAGTCCCTACTTCACTGGGCTGTTATGAAGCCTAAATAAGTAATATAAGAATATATGGCACATAACCAGTGCTTAATAAATATTATTACTCTCAAATTCAGAACCATTATCCACAAGCTCTCATCTCTAAAGTTCTGTTCTCTGGACCAAAATGCTCTGGTTATAGTGCCTGTCTACATGTTCCAGAAAATACTATGGCTCTGGTTCCTGGATTTACATGACAGTACATTTTCTTTATTATCCTAAGTATCCTTTCAATGACTCCTCATTTAAAATTTAAATGGAGCGGGCTGGCGCATGCCTTTAGTCCCAGTACTTGGGAAGCAGAGGTAGGAGGATCACTATGAGTTCAAGGCCACCCTGAGACTACATAGTCAATTCCAGGTCAGCCTGGGCTAGAGTGAGACCCTACCTTGAAAAATCAAAACAAAAACAAACAAACAAACAACAAAATTAAATGGATTTAACTAAAACTATAAATATATTTATTAGCTTACACAGACATAGGGTCCTTTATGTACAGAATCCTATCATCTACAAATAATGATAACTTGATCTCTTCCTTTCCAATTTTTATCCCTTTTATATGTATCT
This sequence comes from Dipus sagitta, assembly GCA_036346955.1. Classification (NCBI taxonomy): domain Eukaryota; kingdom Metazoa; phylum Chordata; class Mammalia; order Rodentia; family Dipodidae; genus Dipus; species Dipus sagitta. The sequence goes on from CM070782.1 coordinate 25,768,278, forward strand.
CTTGCCTTATTGCTACAGCTAAGGCTTCCTGTACTATATCATATAAAAGTGGGAGCCGGGCGTGGTGGCACATGCCTTTAATCCTAGCACTCGGGAGGCAGAGATAGGAGGATCTCCATGAGATTGAGGCCACCCTGAGACTACACAGTGAATTCCAGGTCAGCCTGAGCTAGAGTGAGACCCTACCTCGAAAAGTCAAAAATAAATAAATAAATAATAAAGTAAAAGTGGGAACAGTGGATACCCTTGTCTTGTTCCTTATTTTAGCAGAAAAGCTTCAAGTTTTTCCCCATTTAGTATATAGGAAGGCTACTGATTTCCCTGTGCTTATTTTGTATCCTGCTAAGTTGTTTAAGTGTTTATGAGCTCTAACAGTTTGCTGGTAGAATCTTTAGGGTCCTTTATGTAAAGAATCATATCATGCCGGGCGTGGTGGCGCACGCCTTTAATCCCAGCACTCGGGAGGCAGAGGTAGGAGGATCACCATGAGTTCGAGGCCACCCTGAGACTCCATAGTGAATTCCAGGTGAGCCTGGGCTAGAGTAAGACCCTACCTCAAAAAACCAAAAAAAAAAAAAAAAAAGAATCATATCATCTGCAAATAATGATAATTTGATCTCTTCCTTTGCGATTTCTATTCCTTTTATGTGTGTCTCTTGCCTTATTGCTGTAATTGCTATAACTAAGACTTCCAGTACTATATGAAATAAAAGTGGGGACAGCAGACACTCCTGTGTTGTTCCTGATTTTAGTGGCAAAGCTTCAAGTTTTTCCCCATTTAGTATTATGTTGGCTATAGGTTTGTCATAAATAACCCTTATTATGTTGAGATATGTTCCTTCTATTCCCAGTTTCTGTAGGACTTTTATCATGAAGGGATGCTATATTTTCTCAAATGCCTTTTCTGTATCTATTGAGATGATGTGATTTTTGTCCTTTAGTCCATTTATACAGTGTATTAATTTTGTCAATTTGCATATGTTGAAGCATCCCTGCATTTCTGGGATAAAGCCTACTTGGTTGGGGCATTGAGGCCGTTGATATAAAGAGTTGTTATTGAAAGGTGTCTATTTATTCTTGCCATTCTTTTTTTAACTTTCTATTTTATTTTATTTGTTTGAGAGTGAGAGCAAGTCACACACACAGAGAGAGGCAGGTACAGATACAGAGAGAGAGAGAGAGACAGAGAAAAAGAGAGAGAGAGAGAGAGAGAGAGAGAGATTGAAAGAGAATGGGCATGCCGGATCTTCAGCTGCTGTAAACAAACTCCAGATGCATGCGTCTCTTTGTGCATCTGGCCTTCGTGGGTTCTAGGGAATAGAACTTCAGTCCTTTGGCTTTGTAGGAAAGTACCTTAACTGCTAAACCATCTCTCTAGCCCTTTTCTTGCCATTCTTCCTGTTTTGAGGTTCTTCTGGTTTCTCCTTTACTTTCTTGTATTAACTATTATTTGAGTATGGTTTATTTTTTCCTGGTTCCTTATATGTGTGCTTTGCTTTCTCTTCAAGTATTTTCTGTATCCTTTCAAGTATTTTCTGTACAGCTGGTTTAGTGTTTATATATTCCTTTAGCCTGTTTATGTTGTGGAATGTCCTTATGTCTCTGTCTACTTGGATAGATAGCTTTGCTGAATAAAGTAATCTTGGTTGACAGTTGTTATCTTTCAGTACTTGGAATACATCATTCCAAGCCTTTCTGGCTTTTAAAGTTTATATTGAAGACTTGCCTTTGTATGTAACTTGATTTTTCTCACTAACTGCTTTCAATATATTTTCTTTGGTTTGTGTGTTTTGTAGTTTAATTATAATATGATGGTGAGAGGTTCTTTCCTGATTTTGTCTGTTTGGCATTCTACAAGCTTCCTGTATCTGCACTGGCATCACTTTCCCTATTTGGAGGAAGTTTTCTTCTTTGATTTTTATTGAAAATATCTGATATGCCTCTGGAGTGATATTCTTCTCCTTCTACTATGCTCTGAATTCTTATGTTTGACCTCTTCATAGTGTCCCGAGTGTCTTGAAATTCTTATTCATGCCTTCCTATTAGTTGGTCTTTCTCTTTGTTGGACTTGGTCTTCTAGTTTAGATATTCTGTCCTCTCCTTGATCCATTCTACTGGTGAGACTTTCTACAGAATTTTCTATTTGACTTACTCTGTTTTTCATTTCTAATATTTCTGATTGGTATTTTTTCATTATTTCTATTTCCTTACTCATGTCTTGTATTGACCTCCTTATTTCATTAAGTTGTTTTCCTGTGTTGTTCTTCAGCAGTTTGTTTTCTTCTTTGATTCCTTTGAGTATAGATATAATAAATTTTCTGAAATCTTTGCCAGGCATTTCATCTAAGACAGTCTCACTGGGGGTCATTTCTGATGGAATTATAATTTTTGGTGGGATTGTATTATCTTTTTTTTGCTGTTGTTGTTTTTGAGGTAGGGTCTCTAGTCCAGGATGACCTAGAATTCACTATGTAGTCTAAGGGTGGTCTTGAACTCACAGTGATCCTCCTACCTCTGCCTCCCAAGTGCTGGGATTAAAGGTGTGTGCCACCACAACTGGCTGTCCTTATTTTTTGTATTTCTTCGATTATAATGTAGAGATTTTTGCATCTTTAGTTAATTTGATGCTTGGGTTTTCTAATTATCTTCAGTGTTCTTAGCTGTGTAAATCTGACTTTATATATTTTCAGGGTAGGGGTATCTCTTATACTCCAAGAAAAAAGCAGGAGTGACCCTAGGTGTTGAGCTTGCCTGCTATTCAAGTATTCTAGTAAACTGGGTGGAGTAATTTACTGGCAGATTCTAAATTCAACTGAGCAGTATACACATTTAATCAAAACCAGCACAGAGTATTTATACAGTAGTGGGGATTAAAACAAACATAATCTAATAAAGCCAAAGTCCCTAAGGGTTTGCGTTACCCCACACCCTTACTCCTGTCAATTGGGAAGTTGAGATTTCTGGTCTGAAATGGTCAGCCTGGGGCCTAGTCAGGCCCTGGCCCCAGTAACGACAGAAGGTAAAAACAAAGGCCCTATGAATCTGGAAACATCAAAGGCAATAATAGTCAACCCCAAAATACAGCTTATTTAGGAATGGTAAAGCCAACCAAGAATATGCAACACATAACCTGCCCTGACATGGAAAGAGATCAGAACTTTCAGTGTAGGCCTATGTACCTGCCTTTGTGTAAGTAGGCCCTGTTACCTCTTGGGATGGCTTCCAATCTCACCAATGCTGAGTGCCCACCTCCATTCTTCTCTGTTGTACTGTAGATCTGGTTTCTGATCGGCTGTGCTGGATGCCATGAGGCTGGGGGTGAGTGAGTTCTGTAGAGGTTCATGGCCCTGACAGTTGGGGGATGGGAAGCTGTGTAAGATGCATGGAGTTGTACTGGAGCCGCTCAGCTGGTCCTGTTTGTGTTCTCCTTTAACAGCTGCTCAGCTGGTCTCTGCTGTCTTCTCCTTCAGGTTTCTTGACTTTGCATGGAGCCTGATGTGAGTGCAAAGTCCCTCTGCCAGGTTTCTGCTCCTGCAGTTCTGTGGCAGCCAGGCAGGCGGGTGAGGACCATGGTTCCTGGTGCCTTGGTGGACTTCTGGCCAGTTTCCTCCTTTCTGAAAGATCTTAGTCTCTCTTTCTCTGCTATATTTGATAATACTTTATATACCTTCACTTTTCAGTAGAAGAGTGTATTTTGTTGTTTTTCTGCTTATTTTCTTCCCTAGGCTGCTTTGACATGGCTATACCATGCTGCTATCTTACCTGGAAGTTGAAAGATCCATTTTCTCTCTCTCTCTCTCTCTCTATCTCTCTTTTTGGTGTTTTAAGGTAGTGTCTCACTCTAGCCCAGGCTGACCTTGTATTTGCTGAGTAGTCTCAGGCTGGCCTCAAACTCATGGCGATTCACCTACCTCTGCATCCCCAGTACTGGGATTAAAGGCATATGCCCCCACACCTTTTTTTTTTTTTTTTTTGAGATATCATCCCATGAAGTCCAGGCTGGCCTCAAACTTGATATGCAGCTGAGGATGTCTTTGAATCCTCCTACCTCCATCTTCCAAGTGCTAGAATTATGGATGTGTAATATCATGTCTGGTTTATGCAGTACTGGGATGAACTCAGGGCTCTTACATACTAGGTGGGCATTGTACCAACGAAGCATCTGATCCTGCCCCAATTTTTTTTTTTCTTTTGAGGTAGGGTCTCACTCTAGCTCAGGTTGACCTGGAATTCATTATGTAGTCTCAGGGTGGCCTTGAACTCACAGTGATCCTCCTACCTCTGCCTCCTGAGTGCTGGGATTAAAGGCGTGTGCCACCACGCTCGGCTGCCCTGCTTTTTTTTAAATTAATTTTATTCATGAGAGAGAGAGAGAGAATGAATATGAATGAGAATGATGGGCACACCAGGGCCTTTAGCTGCTGTAAAAAAAAACCTTCAGATGCATGTGTCACTTTGCGCATGTAGCTTACGTGGGTCTTAGGAAATCGAACCTGGATCCTTTGACTTCGCAGGCAAATGCCTTAACCATTAAGCCATCACTCCAGCCCCCTTATTATGGTTTTTAATATTTGTTTTTCAAGTGGTTGAATTTAACATGCTGGACCCATCTCACTTCTTATAGTAGAAGTCCCGGAGAGCCGGTACTTGTTTCCTCTCCTCTGTGATAGCAGCAATGTGTAAGGGAATGAGCAGTTTAAGACAAGTCACACAGCAGTCAGGCTCCAACAAACTTCCCACTTGTCTTTTTGGATAAGCCACTAAACATATTTCAGAATTCTTGTTATTTTCTAGGAAAATTATTATTTGAAAATCTGTATGATTTCCCATTCTGTGTTTCAGACTCTAATTCTGACAGATGGCATTCATGAACTAGAAAGTTCCATCCTCAAGCACCTGCAGCATAGTTCATAAATTTACTAATTATCATGGCAATCCTCCTACCTCGGCCTCCCAAGTGCTGGGATTAAAGGCGTGTGGCACCACGCCTGGCTAGAAAATCCTTTTTTTTGAAGCAATGATTACAATTAGTATCCAATAAAAGACACTTTGTACTCATCATACCATATTACAATTTTCTCCTTATCATGCCTCCCAGCAAAGCAAGCTCCTTAATCTAAGGTTGACTTGTCACCATTTGGGCACTTTGGGCCTTTACTTAGCCACAGAAGGATGTTCACTTTTACAGCTTTCATATGCATATGATTTAAAGGAAAAATCTCATCTGGTTTCATTTTTTTATTTTAATTCAGATTCCTTCTTTTTCATCTCCCCATCACCCACTAGTTTATAACAAAATCAATAGTAGAAATTCAATAAAACTCTTTGCAGGTCACAGTATTACTCTCTTTTGCAGAATCATATCCATGTAGTAACAATAATTTGCTTCTTATTATTACCCAGTGAAATATTTAGTAGTCTAGTATATCTGAGTAAGATAGAACACTAAAAATACCATAAGATCAAATCACTTACTTGGTATTTCTGACGCAACTGTCGCAGTTCTTTTATAACTGGGCCTAGGGCTGACTTCTTTTCTGATATCAGAGAATTCAGTTTTTTTACCTGTCATTGAAGTAAAAAACATGCATCTCAAAAAACTTCAAAATTCAAAAGAATTGCATGCATAACATTAATTGCTACAGTTAAACAGTTAAAAAAAAGCAACAAGCTATAAATTATTTCAGTGACAATGGAAAAGGGATTCTGTAAATTCTGATTCCTTAGCAAGATGGAATACCACTTAATGATTCAAAATGTCAATATTAAGAATGTAGCCATGTGTGGTGGCACACGTCTTTAATCCCAGCACTTGGGAGGAAGAGGTAGGAGGATTGCTGAGTTTGAGGGCACCCTGAGGCTACCTAGTGAATTCTAGGTCAGCCTGGGCTAGAATGAGACCCTACCTCGAAAAGCCAAAAAAAAAAAAAAAAAAGGAATGTAAACCAGGGCAGAGAGATGGCTCAATGGTTAAAGGCGCTACCTGAGTTTGATTCTCCAGTACCCATGTATAGCCAGATGCACAAAATGGTGCATGCATCTGGAGTATGTTTGCAGTGACAAGAGGCCCTGGCATGCCCATTCTCTCTGTCTCTTTCTTTTTCTTTTTCTTTTTCTTCTTCTTCTTCATTTTTTTTTTTTTTTTTTGGTTTTTCGAGGTAGGGTCTCACTCTTGCTCAGGGTGACCTGGATTTCACTATGTAGTCTCAGGGTGGCCTCGAACTCACAGTGATCCTCCTACCTCTGCCTCTTGAATGCTGGGATTAAAGAGCTACCATGCCCAGCTTCTGTCTGCCTCTTTCTACCTTTCAAATAAATAAACAAAAGTATTTTGAAAAGAATGTAAACAATTATGGGAAAATGTTTATAAGTTAATACTGAATGAAACAACTATAAAGTTTATCTGTAGATAACTACAATATGATGTATATGTGTATATATAAATATAATTATGTAGGTTATATAAAATATACAAATATGGATTGAATGATATTCAAAATACCTAATCTGAATGGTATAACTAATGACCATCAGTCAGAATAGTTACTAGTACAGATGAACAGGGTTCTGGAGGCCTCCTCTATACTAAATGCTCATCTTTTTTTTTTTTTTTTTTTTTTTTTTTCCGAGGTAGGGTCTCACTCTAGCCCAGGCAGACCTGGAATTCACTCTGTATTCTCAGGGTGGCCTCAAACTCATGGCAATCCTCCTATCTCTGCCTCCCGAGTGCTGCGATTAAAGGCATGCGCCACCACGCCCTGCTAAATACTCATCATTTTAGGAATTAGATTTTGGTAAAATCCAGAAAGCTCTTGAGCAATGCCCAGAATAGACAAGGTAGTCTGTAAAATACCAACAAACAGAGAAAGATTTCAATGTTATAATGCCTGATGAAAATTGTAGCAGTACATTATTGCTGGAAAGCAGATCTGAATATGGAAAGATACTAAGAACAGACACAAACTAAATAATTTTATTATTAGGCTGGTATGATTTGTAAAAATCTTGTTTTTGTCATAAATACTTATTTAAATGTTATATAAGTTCTATACATCTAAAACCACAAAATGCACACTGTTTAACCTGAATAAACTTCTTAGAATGGAAAAATTCAAGAGACTGACAAAAAATAGATGAAAGCATACAAAGTAAACATTGAGCATAAGTGAACATTTGAGGGGGCTGGAGAGATGACTTAGTGGTTAAGGCACTTGTCTGTGAAGCCTAAGGACCCAGGTTTGACTCCCCAGTACCCATGTGAGCCAGATACACATGGTGGTGCATGCGTCTGAAGTTCCTTTGCAGTGGGTAGAGGCCCTGGCAAACCCAGTTTCTCTCCCTCCTCCCCTCTCAAATAAATAAAAAAATATTAAAAAATAAGTAAACATTTGAATGTCTCACTGAAAATTAAACACAAAACACTTGACTTCTAATAAATGAAAACAACTAAAAAGAAAGTGTAATCACCATTTCAGACATGTCATCCAATGTCCGTCCTTTTATTTCATCAACTTCACTCTTCAGTGCTGACACCCTTTCTAGCTCTTCTTGGGTGTAGCTATATCCAGATACACCCTGCTTCTCTTCAATAGTTTGCTATAAGTTAAGAAATAAAAAGGCCATAAACTTGGTGTTGATATCTTGCTGGTTCCAATATGAAGTATGTGGACTTCATACTTCTAAAAAGCTGTGGATAATATGAATTTGTTTAGAATCACAAAGGGCAAGCTTCATTGAATTCATTTCATTTAAATATATGCTTCTTTCTGTGTTATAACTCTAAATTCAATTTTACTGCTATCTTCAGATGCACAGGAAATATTTCTAACTTTAGACACTAGAATAATGCTATGTACTTATCATAGAACCTAAATCACTAGATGCACTCAATAAATATTTGATGAACAGTCACAAGTAACAGGTATCATTCACTCATCTGGTATTTCTTATGTGTTTAGCTGTGCTAACCACAGTTCTAGGCCCCAGTATATAGTAATGAACAAAAAAAGAATGAACAAAAAATCTCTTCTATCATAGAGCTTACTTCTAATGGGAACAAATAAGCAATATGCAAATAAGTAAGATACATATAGTTGGAGGTGGGAATAGGGCTGAAAATTTAAATCACAAGGTTGTTAGGAGTGTTCCTGAAATAACACCTGAGCAAAGCTCTGAAGGAAGTAAGGATGTGAAGAAAGGAAATAAGGTCTGGCAGTGGAGTAGAAACAGCAGAAGTCATTTGATAGAAAACTCCAGAATGCAGTATCCTAGGAGACAAGTAAAGAAAAAATTTACAGGAAGGAGTGATCAACTATGTTAAAAGGAGGAATAAGAAAAGGACTAAGGGGTTGGAGAAATGGCTCAATGGTTGAGGCTCTTGCCTGCAAAGCCTAATGACCTGGGTTTGATTCCCCAGTACCCATGTAAAGCCAGACTCACAAAGTGGTGCATGCGTCTGGAGTTTGTTTGCAGAGGCTAGAGGCCTAGTGTACCCATTCTCTCTTTTTCTGTCTCTCTCTGCTTACAAATAAAATAAAATATTTAAAAAAAGGGCTAAGATCATTAGCCTGCTCTGGTGGGTGCATGTGTGTAGTGAGTAGGCCGGAGCTTCCCATTCCTTTCCCACCTCCCAGTTCCCTGATCCCAGTACCTCACTGCTGGATTGGGGCTGCCTGGACCCTGCATGCATGCTGCTGAAGCAGGCCCTTTGCTCCACCTTCCTGATTGAAGGGCCCCTGAGTCCTCAACTCCCAGATTCCACGCATGGGGGTGCACGAGTAGGCCAGAGCTCCTGGTTTGTTCCTCACCTCCCAGTTCTCTGGTCCCAGTACCACTGCTCCTGGCCTGGGGCAGCGTGGACCCTATGTGCATGCTGAGGAAGCAGGCCTTTTGCTCCACCTCCTGATTAACCTGCCCCTGGGTCCTTAACTCTGGCATTCCCTGCTGTGGAGGATGCACACATGGAGTGAGTAGAACAGAGCTCCCGGTTTTTCTTCCTCTCCCAGTTTCCTGGTTCTGGTACCCCTGCTGCTGGCTTGGGGTAGCCTGGTCCCTGCATGTGTGCTGCAGAAGGAGGCCCCTTGCTCTGGCTTCCTGACTGACTGACCTCTGGGTACCCAAATCCCAGTTCCCCTGAACCAGAGGGTACACGGGCCATTGTGGGAGCTGGCCTCTTGCTCCTGGCTCCCCAGCTTCCATGCTCCTGGTTTCCCTGTGCTGAAAAGTTCACATAAATAGAGTAGGCCTGAGCTCCCAGTTCCCCACTGACCCTTGATGAACTTGCAATCTCCATAATCTGCACATCTTCAGTTATAACCCCATTCTACACCAATCTGGTTCACATTTAAAACAGAACACTCACTGAAGATCCTACAAGGACAAATACTTACTTCCTCATCAATAAAATAAGACTTTTACCCCAAGTGGGTAGACCACAATGCAAAGACACCAATGAAAGTCAGAAAACTGAGATATCTCCACCACGGATACCTAGTCCCACAATGGAAGCCCTCCAATGAAAACAGAGAGAAAACAACAAAAATTGAATCCGAAAGTGAAAGCACAATAAGCTATGTGACCCTAATCAAGAAAATTGCTGAAATGGAAGCAAATGATCAAAACACCAACAACTGCATAAATGAAATTGAGCAGAATCGTCTCTTAGAGCACACAGCTTTTGTCAATAGGCTTAAGTTAACCGAAGAAAACCAGAGAAGTCTCAAAGATATATAAATGAATTGAAGATGAGCCATTAAATAGAGGATCTCAATAACGAGCTAATTAAGCTTAATGAAGACATAATCAAATACAAGAATGAGTTAAATGAAGTATCAAGAAAATCAGACCTAAGGCTGGGTATGGTAGCACATGCCTTTAATCCCAGCACTAGGGAGACAGAGGTAGAAGAATCACTGTGAGTTCGAGGCCACCCTGAGACTACATAGTGAATCCCAGGTCGGCCTGGGCCAGGGTAACACACTACCTTGAAAAACAACAACAACAAAAAATTTAGATCTTGAACTGAATTTGTACTTCAAAACAGAGATGGACATGATGCAAACAACAGCAATAACAACAACAAAACAACAGAAAACCAAAATCAAATCACACTTTAAAAAACCTCTCTAGGGCTGGAGAAATGGCTTAGCAGTTAAGGTGCTTGCCTGAGAAGCCTAAGGACCCATTTCTACTCTCCAAATCCCACTTTAGCACAAAGGTAAGGCAAGTGCAAGGTTGCACATGCCCAGCCCAGTAGGTGGTGTAAGTGTCTAGAGTTCCATTGCAGAGGCTGAGGCCCTGACATGCCAATTCTCTATCCTCTCTCTCTAGCTCTCTCTAAAATTAAAAAAAAAAATAAATAAAGAGAGCATAAAAATCTCTCTTAGAACCCCTGACTTAACAGAGTCACTCATGTAGAGGACAGAACCTCTGTGTTGGAAGACAGGACAGAGGAAATTGACTGGGAGTTGAAAAACTTTGCTAAGTTCAAAAATCATGTGAACTGAACACAAATGAACTGTAGGATACCCTAAAATGACCAAACATCCTGATCATGGGCATACCAGAAGGGGAAAAATCCAGGCCAGAGGCACAGAGAACACAGTCAACAAAATTATTGAAGAAAAATTTCCCAGTCTTACAAAAGAGAGGCCCATCCAGCTACAGGAAGCTCTCGGCACACCAAACAGACAGGATCGAAGAAGAAACTCTCCAAGGCACATCATATTTAAAACTGTTAACAGGGCTGGAGCGATGGCTTAGCAGTTAAGGTGCTGGCTTGCGAAGCCTAAGGACCCAGGTTTGATTCTCCAGGTACCACGTAAAACAGATGCACATGGTGGTGCATGCATCTGGAGTTAGTGTGCAGTGGCTAGAGGCCCTGGCGTGCCCATTCTCACTCACTCACTCTCTCTCCCTCTGTCTATCTTTAATAAGTAAATAAAATAAAACTATTAACAATGAAAACAAAGAGAGAGTGCTAAAAGCAGCAAGAAAGAAAAAACTCACTACATATAAAGGCAATCCCATCAGAATTATGTCAGATTTCTCAGTGGAAACTCTGAAAGTCAAAAGGGGCTGGAATGGAACATTTCAAAGTCTAAACTATGGCTTTTAACCCAAACTACTGTACCAAGTGAAAGTATCCCTCATAATAGATGGTGAAAGAAAAACATCCCATGAAAAAGTCAGCTCCATGATTCTGTGAACACAAAGCCAAATCTACAGGGAATAATTCTCCAGGGAATAATCCACACAGAAGAGTCAAACAACCAATTTCAAGAGCCAACAAGAAGATCACAATAACCAAAACTAGAGTAGGTTCAAAAAAGTACAAAGTCTAAGAAAGTACCAAACTTCATAAAGCACTCTATCATGGCAGGGATTAAACTGAACCTCATGGTTATAACCTTAAATATTAAAGATTTTAACTTACCCATCAAAAGACACTAGGTAACAGGGTGGATCAGGAAAATGGACCCTTCTATCTCTGTCTTCAAGAAACCCACCTTACCACTAAAGACAGATACCTACCTCCTCTGGGTGAAAAGACGGTAAATGATATTCTAAGCAAATGGAAAGGAGAAACAAGCAGGTGCTGCTATACTAATATCTGATAAAATAGACTTCAAACCAAAAGAAATCAAAAAGGAAAAGGAGGCCACTTCTTTTTTTTTTTTTTTTTTTTTTTTTTTGGTTTTTCGAAGTAGGGTCTCACTCTAGCCCAGGCTGACCTGGAATTCACTATGGAGTCTCAGGGTGGCCTCGAACTCACGGCGATCCTCCTACCTCTGCCTCCCGAGTGCTGGGATTAAAGGCGTGAGCCACCACGCCCGGCAGGAGGCCACTTCTTACTCATCAAGGGAATGGCCCAACATGAGGACATCACAATCATAAATCTCTATGCATCAAACACAGGTGTACCACAGTTTATAAACCAAACCTACTTGGCAACAAAACAGAAATAAATACCAACACCATCACAGTTGGGGACTGCAACACTCCACTATCACCAACAGACAGATCATCTAAGCATAAAATCAACAGGGAAATAACAGAGCTCAACAACACCACAGATCAACTAGACCTAACAGGCATCTACAGAACATTCCACCTCAATTTTACAGACTACACATTCTTCTGAGCAGCCCACAGAACCTTCTCCAAAATGGATCATATGTTAGGCCATAAAGCATGCCTCCATAGATTCAGAAAATTGATGTAACTTCCTGCATCATATCAGATCACAATGCTTTAAAGCTAGAAATTAACAATAACAGACACATCAGGAACTCCACCAGCTCCTGGAGACTGAACAACACACTTTTAAACAATGAGTGGGTTGTGCAAGAAATCAAAGAAATTGTAAAATTTCTATAATTGAATGATAATGAAAACACAACTTACCAAAACTTATGGGATACAATGAAGGCAGTCCATAGCACTAAATGCCTTCATAACAAAGATGGAGAGATCCCAAATCAATAACCTAACCATCCACCTAAAGAATAATCTAACCCTAAGAGCACTAGACAGAAAGAAATAATCAAGATCAGAGGAGAAATTAATGAATTGGAAACTAAGAAAACAATTAAGAAAACTGATGAAATGAAGAGCCAGTTCTTCGTAAAAATAAATAAAGGCCAGGCATGGTGGTGCATGCCTTTAATCCCAGCACTTGGGAGGCAGAGGTAGGAGGAGTGCCGTGAATTTGAGGCCACCCTGAGAACACATAGTGAATTCTAGGTCAGCCTGGCCCAGACTGAGACCCTACCTCAAAAAACAAACAAACAAACATACACAAAAAAACCCTTGGCCAATATGACAAAAAAAAAAAAAAAAAAAAAGAGAAGTCTCAAATTAAAAAATCAGAAATGGAAAGGGAGAGGTCACAACAGACATCAATAAAATTCAAGAATCATCAGAACAACTTCCAAAACCTCGACTCCACAAAACTGGATATAGAAGAAATGGATGAATTCCTAGATACATATCACCTACCGAAACTAAACTCATAGCAGATTAATCACCTAAACAACAAACCTATCACACTCATTGAGACTGAAAAGGTAATCAAAAACCTCCCCCAAAAGAAAAGTCCAAGACTGGATGGCTTCTCAGCTGAATTCTATCAAACCTTCACTGAAGACCTGAAGCCAATTTTTCTCAAGCTGTTTCATATCATCAGAGAACAGGAAATCCTCTCCAACTCCTTTATGAAGCTAGCATCACCCTAATACCAAAACCAGACAGAGATATAATAAGAAAAAACAAAACAAAACAAAACTTTAGGTCTATGTCCCTGATGAACTTAGATGCAAAGATCCTGAACAAAATCCTCACAAACTGAATTCAACAACAGATAAAAAGCATTATCCACTGTAATCAAGCAGGATTCATCCCAGGTATGCAGAGATGGTTTAACATACAAAAATCAGTCAACATGGGCTGGAGAGATGGCATAGAGGTTAAGTGCTTGCCCGTGAAGCCTAAGGACCCCGGTTCAAGGCTTGATTCCTCTGGACCCACATAAGCCAGATGCACAAGGGGGCGCATGTGTCTGGAGTTCGTTTGCAGTGGCTGGAGGCCCTGACGTGCCATCCTTCTTCCTCCCCCCCCCCCTCTATATATATATGCCTCTTTGTCTGCCACTCTCAAATGAAAATAAAAATTAAAAAAAATCAGTCAACATATTACACCACATAAATAAACTTAATCACAAGAAACACATGATAATTTAAATAGATGCAAAGAGGGTCTTTGACAAAATACATCATTATTTCATGATCAAAATGCTGGAGAGATAGGCATGGATGGTTTATACCTCAACACAATAAAAGCTATATATATATATATATATATAGCAACTAAAGCCCAAATAATACAATGGGGAAAGACTCAAGGAGTTCTCATTGAGATCAGGAATAAGACAGGGGTGCCCATTCTCACCACTGTTCTTCAACACAGCACTAGAAGTCCTACCCAAGAGACAGGAGAAAGAAATGAAAGGGATACAAACTGGAACAGAAGAAGTCAAATTAGCCCGATTTGCAGATGACATGATCCTACACATAACTGACCCAAAAGTCTCCACCTCAAAACTTCTAAAGGCGATTAATTCCTTCAGTAAAGTGGCAGGATACAAAATCAACACACAAAAATCAGTAGACTTTCTATATGCAAAGGACAAGTATACAGAGAAAGAAATCAGCGAGGCTGTCCCATTTTTAATAGCCCAAAAATTAAATACCTTGGAATAACACCAACCAGGGATATGAAAGACCTAGATCTATATAATGAAAACATAAAAACACTCAAGAAAAAAACCGAGGAGGACTTGAAAGGAGACGGAAAGGCCTCCCATGCTCCTGGATAGGTAGAATTAATATTGTGAAAATGGCAATTTTACCAAAAGCAAAAAGATTTAATTCAAGACCAATAAAAATTCTAGCATCATTCTTCACAGAGATAGAAAAAATGATCTCAAAATTCGTATGGAATGGCAGCAGGCCTTGGATATCCAATCATATCCTCAGCAAAACAAACACCTCTGGAGGTATCACCATACCTGATCTAAAGCTATATTACAAAGCCATAGTAACAAAAAACAGCATGGTACTGGCATAAAAACAGAACTATAGATCAATGGAACAGAATTGAAGACATGGACTTTAGGTCAAGCAGCTACAGTTTACCTATCTTTGATAAAGGTGCCAATAATGTAGATTGGAGAAAAGACAGAATCTTGAACAAATGGTGCTGGACAAACTGGATAACCACATGTAGAAAAATGAAACTAGACCCATTCATCTCACCACACACAAAAAATCAACTCCAAATGGATTAAAGACCTCAATATAAGACCTGAAACTCCTCAACTACTAGAAGAAAAAGTAGGTGGAACTCTCCACGATATGAGTGGGGAAGGACTTCCTGAACAATACCCCAGTAGCCCAGGAAATTAAACAATCTCTCAACCAGTGGAATCTCATGAAGCAAAAACGCTTTTGCACAGACATACCATAAGCAGAGCCAATAGATTACCTACAGAATGGGAGAAAATTTTTGTCAGTTACACTAAGTATTAGACAGAGGCCTAATACTTAGTATCTATGAAGAACTCAAAAAACTAAACAATAAAAAAAAAATCAAACAATTCACTCAAAAAATGGGGTAGGGAACTGAATAGGAAGTTCTCAGAGGAATAAATACAAATGGCTAACACACACTTAAGAAAATGTTCAACATTCCTAACCACCAAGAAAATGCAAATTAAAACTATGAGATTCTACCTTACTCCAGTAAGGATGGCAATCATTAAAAAATCAAATGACAGCAAATGATGCTGAGGATGTGGGGAAAGAGGAACCCAATTCACTGTTGGTGGGAATGCAAACTTATTAAACCACTATGGAAATAAATATGGAGATTACTGAAAAAGATGAATATAGAACTACCAACAGACTCAGCTATTCCCTACTGGGCATTTACCTTAAATGCTCCATGCTTCACTACAGAGATATTTGCTTAATCATGTTTATACTGCTCAATTCATAATAGCTAAGAACTAGAATCAACCTAGGTGCCCATCACTGGATGAATGGCTAATGAAGTTGTGGTACATAGACACAATGGTCTACTCAGCAATGAAATTTGTAGGAAAATGAATGGACTTACAACAGATCATGCTCAGCAAACACACACAACCACAGAAAGACAAACGGGGCATGTTGTTACTCATCTGTGTTTCCTAACCTGGATCAGCATGAGTTGCTAGCATACCAGATAGGCAAATTGAGGCTCAGACAATAGGGATGGAAAGGTTTGGGGGGCAGGGGAAGGGGAGGCTGGGGGAAAACACAAAACTAAACCCAAAATGAACTGGTACCATAGAAACCTTTCTCCTTGAAGGTAGACTAAAAGATATAACACTCAACAGGAGTAGAGGGGGAGTACCCAAAAAGAAGGGTCATGGGGAGGGTGGGATGAAGCCTAATTTAAAAATATTTTGGTTCTGACCTATAACTTGCAGTACTAGAAACAGGTGCTATCCACATTGAGCCATTGATTGGAGAGACCTACGAGGTCCCCAAAACAAGACAGGCTTCTGTCAAAGCACGTGATTACATGTCTAAGTTGAAGACACCATATGCTGCCAACACAGTACATGGATAGACCTGACTGGAATTGGGAAGAGAACCAGTCTCCAGATAGTTAGCCTGTCTAATGCTGGAAAGTGCTACATGATTTATTGGGGGAAAGTGGCCAACAACGGTGTGCGCAAGCAGGGGTCTAAGCTACTCAGAAGCAACCAGCCTGACACCAGTGTAAATGGTGGCACACAGCTTTTGTGGGTAAGCAATGGCTTTCTGATTGGCTAAGAGATCTGCTCAGTGGAAAAAAACCCATATGTAGAACTGGGATCCAGGTCACAATCCTAAAGAGACAAAGATTATGCTCTCCAATGTCAAGCTCCCACTAATCTTTGGCTAAAAGTGGGGCTACATCCATCAAACTCTCCCTAAATTACTAACATTTATCCACTTTAACCTATGCTGACTTTATTCTCCATTGGAGAACTTGTTTTTCTTTTTCAAAAGGCAGTGAGAAGCTGGGCATGGTGGTGCATGCCTTTAATCCCAGCACTCAGGAGGCAGAGGTAGGAGAATTGCCGTGAGTTCGAGGCCACCCTGAGACTACAGACTACATAGTGAATTCCAGGTCAGCCTGAGCTAGAGTGAGACCCTACCTCAAAAAAACAAAAAACAAACAAACAAAAAAAGGTAGCGAGACCCAAGGAAAGAAAGCACCCCTAGCATTTAAGTTAAGGCCCAGGCAGAACCACAGAGGAAGTGGGGAGACAAGGAAGAGTGCTGCTTCCATGGTGACCCTGACAATGCCAGGGTGAAGGAGACAGATGCTGAGAATACTCAACACATATCAAAGCAGAGATCCAGAGGCTCCTAAGAGCTCATCACTGAAGTAGACTTAAAACACACCCACCACAGCTCAGGGAATTTTGCGGAAGAGAGGGCAGAAAGATTGTAAGAGTTACAGGTTGGGATGTCATGCCCAGAGGCACTGCTTCCGCCTAATAACTGATTGCTGTTCCCACAACACATAACTCACAACCCCATGGGGAATACCAGCAACCCCACTGAGGAGGGCCCCCTGTAGAATGGGGGCAGGGAGGAGGGAAAAGATGGTACCAACACATGCTATATCCATACAAATTATGTTCTTGATAAAAAAAATTAAAAAAAGAAAATCAACGAGAAGTTGGAGATTATTACAAGTACCTGGAATCTATAAAATAGAATTGAATAAAATTCAAGGACCAATATATAAAAAGTGATATTAAGAATTTAATAAATAGGGATCCGTCGGGTGTGGTGGCGCACACCTTTAATCCCAGCACTCGGGAGGCAGAGGTAGGAGGATCGCCTTGAGTTTGAGGCCACCCTGAGACTCCATACTGAATTCCAGGTCAGCCTAGGCTAGAGTGAGACCCCACCTCGAAAAACCAAAAAAAAAAAAAAAAAAAAAAAAACAAGAAAGAATTTAATAAATAGGGCTGGGGAGATGGCTCAGCAGTTAATGGCACTTGTTTGGAAAGTCTGACAACCTGAGGTTTAATTTCCTATCCAGGTAAAGCCAGATGCACAATGTGTCTGGCGTTCATCTGTAGTGGCAAGAGGTCCTGATATACTCAGGCTCTGGCCACACCCATACTCTCTCTTAAAATTATGTATGTATGTATGTATGTATGTTTGTATTGGTTTTTTGAGGTAGGGTCTTGCTCTAGTCCAGGCTGACCTGGAATTCACTATGTAGTCTCCCAGGCTGGCCTTGAACTCACTGTGATCCTCCTACCTTGGCTTCCCAAGTGCTGGGATTAAAGGCATGCACAACCATGCCTGGCAAATAAAAGATATCTAAAAATAAAGTGCTTTTAATCCCCAAAGGTAATAGCTACAAAGCCAAAGGAATCACAATGGAAATTAGAAACTAACTTGATGTGAACAGTAATATAGTTACTATTATCAACTTTGTTTTATATTTCATTTTTATTTATTTATTAGGGAGGAAGAGAGAGAGAGAGAGAGAGGGAGGGAGAGAGAGGACGAGTGCACTAGTGGGTGTGGGCCTCTAGTCACCGCAAATGAACTCCAGAAGCATGTACCACCATGTGCATCTGGTTTATGTGGGTACTGGGGGATTGAAGCTGGGCCTTTTAGGCTTCGCAGGCAAGTGCCTTAACTCCTAAGCCATCTCTCCAGTCTTACTATCAACTTTTAATTGGTGTTGGGAGAATCCATGTTTGGTATACAGTAAATTTTTAGTCTTAAGTTCTTTTTAAATTTTATAAAATACTATATTAATTCATTCGGGAGACATGGGAGGGGGCATGCCAGAACTGCCAGCCACTGCAAATGAACTCCAGACACATGTGCCACTTTGTGCATCTGGTTTTACGTGGGTAATGGGGAATCAAACCTGGCTCCTTTGGCTTTGCTGGCAAGTGCCTTAGCCACTAAACCAGCTTTCCAGCCCTTAATTTCCTTCTTTCTTTTTTTGAATAATGATTTATTTACTTATTTATTTGAGAGAGAGAAACAGTGGGAGAGAGGGGGCAGATAGATAAAGAGAGGATGGGTACACCAGGGCCTCCAGCCACTACAAGTGTACTCTAGATGAATGTGTCAGCTTGTGCAACTGGCTTATGTGAGTCCTGGGGAATTGAAGATGGGTCCTTCGGCTTTTCAGGCAAGCGCCTTAGTTGCTAAGCCATCTTTCCAACCCTTAAATTCTTTTTTTAAAAAATATTTTTGTGCTGGAGAGATGGCTCAATGGTTAAAGGTGCTTACTTGCAAAGCCTTCCAGCTTGGGTTCATTTGCAGTGGTAGGAGGCCCTGGCATGTCCATTCTAACTCTTTCTCTCTCCCAAGTAAGTAAAGAAAAACATATATATTTCTTATATATAAAACACACATATATATGAATAATATATATGCATATATTCCTTATATATTTTTATTTACTTACTTGAGAAAGAGGTTGGGGGTGGAAGAGGGAAAATGTGGGCATTCCAGGGCTTCTTGTATGTGTAAATGAACTCCAGACACATGCATCCACTTGTGTGTCTGGCTTTACTTGGGTACTGAGGAACTGAACTCAGGCCGGAAGGCCAAAGCAAGCAAGTGCTTTTAACCACTAAGTCATTTCTCCAGTCTCTCCAGTCTTTAATTCCCTAGAAGCAAACTATTCACTAACATGAGACTGAAAAGTTCATATGGCTAGCTAAGGGTAAAATGTCACTGACCTCTACCCCCCAGGACTGGCAGCTGGTTCATAAGCAGTATCCTGATGAAACAGCTTCCCCAGGGGTGAAAGGAGGAAAAAGTCAAAGTAGGAGGAGTGCAGGAACCTAGCATGCACAGAACAGCTTTGCTGTGGGCTCTGTTTTGAGTGGCACATAAGGAAGAAGCTGCAGGCCAACTTTCACAGAGCTCTTTCCCTGCATCCTGCTTTCCATAGATCCCTGCAAGGGCTGGCTTTGCCCATGAGAGAGAAATACTTTATAGTCACTCTCTTGCTATGATAATACTCATATTAACTAGCTAACTAAAAGAAAAACCTACTTGACTTCCAAATTCTATTAATAGCCCAAAATTAGCACACATATTTTTAAAACGCAGTCTTCCTTATTGTTACTTTAAAAATAAATGAATCAGGGCTGGAGGGATGGCTTAGCAGTTAAGGCATTTGCCTGCAAAGCCAAAGGACTCAGATTTGATTCCCCAGGGCCCATGTTAGCCAGATACACAAGGGGACGCACGCGTCTGGAGTTTGTTTGCAGTGGCTGGAGGCCCTGGCACACCCATTCTTTCTCTTTCTCCCCTTCTTTCTCTGTCAAATAAATTATTAAAAAAATAAATGAATCAGCTTGTATGACATCTCTGTAATTAATCAGAGAAAATTAAAAATTTTCTGATTTTCCAGTAAAAATTATTTCTTCACTATAAAGCTGTAACCCATAAACCTCATAGCATTTGTAGTTTTTGTGACCCAAGATAAAACCATATTACCAGTTGATGTTGAATAGTTTCCTGACGTTGCTTAAGAAGTTCTTCTGTTCTCTGCAAGAGACCAAATTCTGCTTTAAATTCAGATATTATCTGATGCTTCTTTTTGAAAACTGTATTCTTGCTTCGAAGTTTACTGACATATCGTTTAAACTGTAAAAAAAAATCACAACATGAAATATAATGAGATAAATATCAA
Source organism: Dipus sagitta (assembly GCA_036346955.1). Classification (NCBI taxonomy): domain Eukaryota; kingdom Metazoa; phylum Chordata; class Mammalia; order Rodentia; family Dipodidae; genus Dipus; species Dipus sagitta. The sequence goes on from CM070782.1 coordinate 25,788,561, forward strand.
AGTACCATACACAAAAACAATGTATTAGGAAGTGTTTCTTTACTTACCAACATATGTGTAACAAGTATATAATAACCCAGTTTTCTTAGAAAACTTGGAGAGACTAACTGCTCAATTAAATATTATATGTACATTTTAATTTCTGGATTTGCTCACTTAAATATTCTGAATCCTTACATAAAAACTTTAAACTTTACAAACCATAAAAGTGGCAAGGTTGGAAAAAGAAAAAAAGAGGAGCTAATGACTACAACTCAGGTTCTGGGTTCACATGGTGGTGCTCATGCACTACTGTACTCTTTACTCAGGAGTGCACTGGACTCACTGGGACTAATACAGAAGACCAGGTTCATCAAGAGAGACTATTTATCTCTTCAGAAATGGACTGGCTGTTCCCCTAAGAAGTACCTGACACACTGGGAGTTACTCTTCCTAAAATTTAACTAGTTATGAATATTCTGTGTCAGCAGAAACTCACAGACATTTAATTCCTCCACAAACCTACTCAGGATAATCAAACTATGACTACTCTAATGGAAAGATCTTATTATTGAGGAATACCAACTAGAGCCTGGAGAGCCAAACAAAATAAACATAATTTAAAGAAATCACTGTGGGGATTGGCTAAGTGGTTAAGGTGGTTGCTTACCAAGCCAAAGGACCCAGGTTCGATTCCCCAGGGCCCACATTAGCCAGATGCATAAGGGGGTGCATGCATCTGGAGTTTGTTTGCAGTGGCTGGAGGCCCTGGCAGACCCATTCTCTCTCTCTCTTCCTCCTTCTCTGTCAAACCAATAAATAAATAAATAGAAATAAAATACTTAAAAAAGAAATCACTGTGACAAATATGATTATCTATTATATACTAGGCACTGTGGTACAAGTCCTCCATTCATCAAGCTTCAGGAATAGTTGGGGAAATAAACAATGAATTGAGTTTACAATGCTGAATATTATGAACTGAAGAGGTCCTAAGAACAAAAAGTAGTGTTTGAACCCAGGTTGAGATGAAGATAGGAAGGTAACCAGTGGGACTAGAGGAGGTATTTTTTTGTTTGTTTGTTTTTGTTTTTAGAGGTAGAGTCTCACTCTACCCAAGGCTGACCTGGAATGCATTATGTAGTCCCAGGCTGACCTTGAACTCATGGTGATCCTCCTGCCTCTGCTTCTTGAGTGGTGGGATTAAAGGTGTGCGCCACCATGCCCAGCAGGAGGTGGGTTTTATACCAACCTTCTTGTAATAAATCTTATTTAAGCCAAAATGAAGGTGTGGGAAATATTAGAGGAGGGAGACAGTGACAGAAAAGAGCATCCCAGGTAGCAGGAAAAGCATGTGTGCAGGTCCCGAGGCACTAGTTTAATAAAAGTATTTCTCTATGTGAGAAGCAAATGCTAGAAATGAATGTGAGAAATTTCTGATATTTCTGAAATAAAATACTTTAAAAAATCCACTTCCTGCCAGGTGTGGTGGTATATGTCTTTAAACCCAGCATTTGAGAGGCAGAGGTAGGAGGATCACCGTGAGTTTGAGGCCACCCTGAGACTACATAGTGAATTCCAGGTCAGCATGGGCTATAGCGAGACCCTACCTTGAAAAACCAAAAAAATCAGCCGGGGCCCTTATACCTCAAAAGGGCCCCGGCTGAAACTAAGAAAAATTGGAGAAACAAGCAAGGGGGCTATTTTCCTGATGAACCGGATACCAGCACAAGGGGGAAGGAGATCAGCACAGAGAAAAATCAACTCCTACCAAATCAGAGAGCCAGAGCCTCAGAGACCCCCAACACCTCATCACTGAAGCAGACCGAAAATGAACCCAACATGGCTCAGGGAGATTTTGTGGAAGAGGGGGCGGAAAGAATGTCAGAGCCACATGTTGGGTCATGATATGCAGAGACATTTAGCTTACCCATAACTGTGGGCTAACTCCACAATGCATGACCCGTATACCTCAACAAGGAGGGGCTAAGGGGAGGGGGTAGGTCACGGATGAGCCTAATAATGGTACCAAACTGACTGTATTTGCTGAATACAAAACTAACTAATAAAGAAAAAAAAATAGCAAACCCCCCCCCAAATCCACCTTCCTGTTATTTATCATTAGTACAGTAACTCATTTTTTTTCTGTACAAGTTTTTTCTGCTCCAGCTGTCCTTTTAAATACATTATAATAGCTGGGCGTGGTGGCGCACACCTTTAATCCCAGCACTTGGGAGGCAGAGGTAGGAGGATCACTGTGAGTTCAAGGGCAGCCTGAGATGACATAGTGAATTCCAGGTCAGCCTGAGCTAGAGTGAGACCCTACCTTGAAAAAAAAAATACATTATAATGAAATTTTCTATAGTAAGAACTAGCCTACTTTATTGAAATACATTATTACAAAACAAAAACAAGCCACCATATTATACAACATGGGACAATTAATTGAACCTTACCTATTTAATCCAGTGCTGCTTCTTTTGTTTTTTTTGGAAGTAGGGTCTCACTCTAGCCCAGGCTGAACTAGAACTCATGGTGATCCTCTTACCTCTTACCTTTAATTCTTTAATTCTAGTGCTAGAATTAAAACTCACTCTAGTCCCAGGCTGCCCTAGAACTCATGGTGATCCTCTTACCTTTAATTCTTTAATCCTAGTGCTAGAATTAAAAGTGTATGCCTCCACACCCAGCTACTTTTTATTTTGTTTTAAAAATTTTATTTTGGTTTCTCTTTTTTCTTTTTCTTTTTTTGGTTTTCTGAGGTATGGTCTCACTGTAGCTCAGGCTGACCTGGAATTCACTATGTAGTCTCAGGGTGGCCTCAAACTCATAGTGCCTCCTGAGTGCTGGGCTAAGCAAGTGCCTTAACTGATGAGGCATCTCTACAGCCCCCAATTTCTTAAAAAAAAATTTGTGTGTGCATTATATGTGGTGTGGTATGCTGTATACTGTACATGCACATGTGTATGCAAATGTGTGCAGAGGCCAGAGGAGAACCTTGGGTGTCCTTCCTCTATCATGCATCTGCCTGTTTCCTTAAGATAGAAGCTGCTCCCACAGGACTGAGGTTACCAATGTGTGTGGTCATGCCCAGCTTGTTGTCTCAGGCCCTCAGGCTTGCAGCAAATGCTCTTCCCTGCTAAGCCATCTCCCCAACACCTAAAACTTATTGTTTTCAAGGTAGGGTCTCTCTCTAGCCCAGGCTGACCTGAAATTAAGTCTCAGGGTGACCTCAAACTCTCAGTGATCCTCCTATTTCTGCCCCCCAAGTGCTGGGATTAAAGGCGTGTGCTACCATGCCCAGCCTAAAATTTATTATTTATTTATTTTTGTTTTTTTGAGGTGAGGTCTCACTCCAGTTCAGGCTGACCTGGAATTCACTATGTAGTCTCAGGGTGGCCTTGAACCCACAGCGATCCTCCTACCTCTGCCTCCCAAGTGCTGGGATTAAAGGCGTGTGCCACCATGCCCGACCTAAAATTTATTTTTTTTAAGGACTTAAAGAAATTCCTTAAAAATAGTAAAATTGGTCTGGAGAAATGGCTCAGTGATTTAGGCACTTGTCTTCAGAACCTAAGGACCTGAGTTTGATTCCCCAGTACCCATGTAAAGCCAGATGCATAAAGTGGTGCATGCATGTGGAGTTCATCTGCAGTGGCTGGAGGGCCTGTCACACCCATTCTCTGTCTCTCTCTGCTTGCAAATAAATAAATAAGTAGTGAAATTAAAATTTCTTTATATAAAATTAATCCCCCAATTCTTAGTTTAGGCATCTATTCATACTTGACTTAAACTATGAAATTAGTAGAAAATATATTATGGTTTAGAGCAGGGCTTCTTAAACTTTTTCTGTTCATAACTCTTTTTTAGTTTGTTTCTTTGAGGTAGGGTCTTGATTTAGTTCAGGTTGACCTGGAATTCACTATGTAGTTCTCAGGCTGGCTTTAAACCAAACTCACAGTGATCCCCCTACTTCTGCCTCTCCAGTGCTGAGACTAAAGGTGTGTGCCACCATGTCCAATCATTTTTATAATATATTTCATTATTTATTATTAGAGAGAGAAAGAGAGGGGGTAGGGAGAATGGGTATGCCACAGCCTCTAACCACTGCAAATGAACTCCAGACACATGTGCCACCATGTGCATCTGGCTTACATGGGTTCTGGGGCATCAAACCTGGGTCTTTAGGCTTCACAGGAAAGTGCCTTAACCTCTAAGCCATCTCTCTAGCCCCAATCCTTCCCCCCCCACAAGGCAGGTTTTCATGTAGCAGGCTGAACTGGAACTCACTCTGTAGCCCAGGCTGGCCTCACACTCACAGTGATCATTCTATTTTAGCCTCTCAAGTGCTGAGATTAAAGGAGTGTACCAGGACACCCAGCTTTTGAACTCCTTCTTCTTTTCTGAAAACAACCATATATGATATTCTTTAGATGTTTTAACTTAGAATATTAGAACAAAAATTAATTTATATAAACAAATATAGTTAAGAGTTTCCATAGATGCCACACCTAGTTGCCCCCATTGATATTTTATAATTAGTGTCACATGTTGATTTTTGTTTTTTATGTTTATTATGTTTATTATTATTAACAACATATTTCATATGTATACATCATGTGTTAGTACCCTCTTTTCCCTCATCCCTGCCCCCATTCCATTGGGACGCTTCCCAGTGGGGTTGCAGGTATTCCCTGTGGGGTTGTGGTTTATGTGTTGTGGGGGAGCAGCAGTCAGTTATTTTTGCCGGGAGGAAATGCCTCTGGGCATGATGTCTTAACCTGTGTCTCTTACAATCTTTCCACCTCCTCTTCTGCAAAATTCCCTGAGCCATGGTGGATAAGTTTTAAGTCTACTTCAGTGATGAGCTCTTAGGAGCCTCTGGATCTCTGCTTTGGTAGGTGTTGGGTATCCTCAAGTTCTGTCTCCTTCACCCTGGTGCTGATTATCAGATTCAGCATGGAAGCAGCACTCATGCTTGTCTCCCCAATTTCTCTGTGATTTCAGCTGAAGTACGAGGGATAGTTTATCTCCTTCAGTCTTGCTGCCTTTCCGTGTGCGCACCCTCTGGTGCATGTTATCCGGGCATTGGGGGCCAAGGGTCGCTTCAATCATGAAGGCAGAGCAAGGGGCCTGCTTCTGCAGTGAGCTCGCAGGGTCCAAGTATCCCTGAGCCAGCCGCAGGGGAACCTACAGGGACCAGGGAACTAGGAGGAGCTGGGAAACAGGGAGACCTAGCCTACTCACCTAGAACTCCTTCCTTCTTGCCCAAGAAATTTCTTTCTTTCTTTCTTTTTTTTTTCTCGAGGTAGGGTTTCATTCTAGCTCAGGCTGACCTGAAATTCACTATGTAGTCTCAGGGTGGCCTTGAACTCACAGCGATCCTCCTACCTCTGCCTCCTGAGTGCTGGGATTAAAGGTGTGTACCACTATGCCCAGCTAGTATTTTGATCTTATACTCATCAGTTCTGTACATAGTACAGAATGGCAGAAGTATGTTTAGAGTTATTTCAGAAATTGTTGGAAATTCTGCCCTAATCCCAAGCCAAAATTCATTTAATGATTTTTTATGAGACTCAAGCCAGGACCTTAAACATCTATTTGTACAATCAAACAGTCTAAGATAATGTAATCAAATGATGTACTAACATAAAATTTACATGTGGAGAAGTGATGGTAGTAAAATATTAAATGTTTTTGTTTTCCATAATGAAACTCCATGTTTCTATAAGAGCAGAAAACTTTGCATGTACAGTGAGAACACTGCATTTATAATGAACAATAGTCTTAAATCTGAGCCCTTGTGTTTGAGACAAAAATGGCTGGCACAGCCTTGTGTGATGGAAGGCAGATGCAATATCAACTGTCCGTGCTGCATAATCAGAACCAAGGCTGGAATGAAGTCTCTCAATGTAACACAAGCTATGTCTGAAACACCTCTGATTTATTATATATTTGATTTTTAATTAATTTTTAGGTGATTATTTTATTTTATTTATTTATTTGCAAGGAGAAAGAGACAGAGACAGAGACAGAGAATGGGCATGCCAAGGCCTCTAGCCACTGCAAGTGAACTCCAGACGCATGTGCCCCTTTATCTGGCTTACATGGGTCCTGCGGAATCGAACTTGGGTCCTTTGGCTTTGCAGGCAAACACCTTAACTGCAAAGCCATCTCTCCAGGCCCTTGAATTAATTTTTTTTGTCACTGCATGTTCAAAACCTTTTACTATTGCCAAATGTATTTTGCAACCCTCACATTCAGTTGTGCCACCTCCTATGGGGTAGCCCCATATAGTTTAAGAAGCTGAGTTTTAGAAGAAGGAAGATTAAACTATATTTATTTCCTTCCTTCTTACCTTCCCCCTCTGCCCTCCTACTTTCCTGCACTTGTTGATTTATTTTTAAATATTTTATTTATTTGAGAGAGAGAAAGAGAGAGAAATGTGAGTTTGAGGCCAGCCCGGGCTACATAGCAAGATACTGTCTCAAGACAAAACACAGCATTAAAAGAAAATCAGGGCTGAGGATGTATCTCAGTTGGTGTAATGCTTGCTTAGCATGTATGAAGCTCTAAGTATGATCCCCAGAACACTGTATAGGCTGGGAGTGGTGGTGCATGCCTTTAATCCTAGCACTTGGGAGGATGAGATAGGAGGATCACCTTGAGTTTGAAGCCAACCTGGGCTACAAAGTGAGTTCCAGGTTGGTCTGAGCTAGAGTAAGAACCTACTTTGAAAAACAGAACAAAAGGAAACAAAGCAGGTCATGGTGGCGCATGCCTTTAATCCCAGCCCTTGGGACACAGAGGTAGGAGGATTGCTGTGAGTTTGAGGCCACCCTGAGATGACACCATGAATTTCATGTCAGCCTGGGCTAGAGTGAGACCCTACCTTGAAAAACTAGAAACTGAGCCAAAGCAAAACAAAATGAAAAACTGTGTATGGGGTATGTATCTGCAATCTCAGAATTCAGGAATGGAGGCAGTACGATCAGTAGTTCAGTCATCTTCATCTATATAGTGAATTTGAGGGCAGTATGGGCTATATAAAACCCTGTATCTAAAAAATAAAAGAAAAAAGGCTGGAGAGATAGCTTAGTGATTAAGACGGACCCAGGTTCGATTCCCCAGTACCCACATAAAGCCAGATGCACATGGTGGCACCAGCATCTGGAGTTTGTTTGCAGTGGTTAGAGGCCCTATTGTGCCCATTCTCTCTGTGTCTCAAATAAATAAAAACTTGAAAAAAAAAAAAAAAAAGGAAAAGTGGCAGGGCATGGTGTTACACACCTTTAATCCCAGGACTCAGGAGGCAGAAGGAGGAGGATTGCTGTGAATCTGAGGCCACCTTGAGACTACATAGTGAATTCTAGGTCAGCCTGGGTTCGAGTGAGACCCCTACCTTGAAAAACCAAAAATAAGTTAATTTACTGTATAAATAAAAAATGCAGTAGAGGGAAAGGTAGTAGTCTCAGGGTGGCCTCGAACTCATGGTGATCCTTCTACCTCTGCCTCCCGAGTGCTGGGATTAAAGGTGTGCACCACCACACGCAGTTTATCTACTTAGTTTTTAACTGAAGGAACTAGCCACTGTAGAAAATTTGCTATCAGAGATGAAAAAAAAGAAAGTTTTTTATTTTTATTGATTTATTTAGATAAGTCTCATGTAGCCTGAGCTGGCCTCACATTCCTTAGGTAGCCATGGCTGTCCTTAAATTCCTCATCTTCCTGCCTTCAAAAAGTGCTGGGAAGCCAGTTGTAGTGGTGCATGCCTTTAATCCCAGCACTCGGGAGGCAGAGGTAGGAGGAGCATCGTGAGTTCGAGGCCACCCTGAGACTGCATAGTGAATTCCAGGTCAGGCTGGACTTGAGTGAAACCCTACATCGAAAAACCAAAAAAAAAAAAAAAAAAAAAAAGTACTGGGATTATAGGTTTTTGATACCATGCTTGATTAAAATTCTCATTTTTGCATATATGAGAGTGCTATCTTTGTGGAGATATTAAAAATTTAAACAATTATAATAAATAAGAGAATTTCACAAGTTTTCTGGAGACAAAAATCAATACCAAAAATTGCATTTTTGTATGCAAACAGTTTATAATTGTTGAAAATAATATGAGTTTACCTCAAAATCTCAGTTTCTTTCTCTAAGTCAAGTGCCTGGCTAGATATCATAAATAACATGTTCCCATATTTTGTTTGCTTGCTTTTTAAAGGTACCATCTTCCACAGTGTAAAAATTAGATGTCCTAGTAATATGTTTCTATAGGGCTAAGGAAATGGCTCAGGGGGTGAAGTACTTACCACAGAAGCATGAAGACCTGAGTTCAGATTCCCACACCCATGTGAATGCCAGGATGCTGGTGTGCATTTGTAATCCCAGCGCTGGGAAGGCAGAAACAGGACCCCCTGGGCTTAATGCCTACCTAGTCTAACTGAACTGTTGAGCTCCCCCTGCCAAAAATGAAGAGTAACTGAGAAAGATACCTAATATTGACCTTTGGCTTCCATATACATGCTTGCACCCATATGAACATGTGTGTACATTTGCACACACAATATACACATACATGTAAAAAAGAAAATGAAAGTAATAAATGTTCCTATGCCCAAATGAATCAAATGCTGTATTTGTTTTAGCAACCCCTTGTAGAATGCTATTTAGTAACATGATATCACCACTTATCACTTTAGAAGTATCCTAGGGCTGGAGAGATGGTTTAGTGGCTAAGGCGCTTGCCTGCAAAGCTTAAGGACCTAGGTTTGATTCCCCAGTACCCAAGTTAGCCAGATGCACAAGGTGGCACATGTGTCAGGAGTTCATTTGCAGTGGCTGGCGGTCCTGGCATGCTCATTCTATCTGTCTCTTCCTCTCTCTATCATAAATAAATAAATAAATATATAAACAAACAAAATAGAAGTATCCTAGTGATCCAGAGGAGGAAAAAAACTTCATAGGTAACTAGGAAAGGGCCCTTGAAGGTCAGAAAGATTTCTCCATATGTTCAGTGACAGCTTGGCGCAATTTTGTCTAGTGTCCTTCCTTGGGAATGTAACTGGTAAAGTGAACATTAGGGTCAAAACAGTAAAGCTGAAAATTCTAGAACAGAAGAGTTAGAGGACTTGTAGCTGGGTATGAGATAGTCAAGGTAAGGAGGAGGACAGAGCTCTGAGAAAAACAAATGAGCCAGTCCTATCCCCCCTTGTTCTTCACCCTTGATTCTGGGTTGTTTCTCCCTGGAAAAGCCCGCAGGTGGGCACTGACTCCTCCCTCACCCAGTCACCAAGACAAAGATGAACAAAGGACTTGATCAGTTCTCTGGTTTGGAAAGAAGACACATGAATACCTCAGTGACGACAGATGATTATGCCAGAACTACACTTCTCCATAGCTTAATCATTGTAAAGATCAACTTATGTCTCTAGCCCAAAGGTTTATAAACACCAAGACAAGGAAACTCATTGGCAGCCCACTTTCTGGAGGTTCCTCTCCATTGCAGAGAGCATTTTACTTAAATTTCTTTAGCTTTCAATAAACTTACTCTATACTTGCTTTGTTTCTATAATTAAAAAAATTATTTATTTATTTGTTGGGGGAGGCAGATAGAAAGAGAGAATGGGCATGCCAGGGCCTCTAGCCACTGTAAATGAACTCCAGATGTATGCACTACCATGTGAACCTAGCTTATGTGGGTGCTGGGGAATTGAACCTAGATCCTTAACTTCACAGGCAAGTGCCTTAACTGCTAAGCTATCTCTCCAGACACTTATTTATTTATTTATAAGAGAGAGAGAGGGAGAGAATGGGTGTGCCAGGGCCTCCAGTCAGTGCAAAACCACTCCAGACTCATGTGCCACCATGTGCATCTGGCTTACATGGGTCCTGGGGTATCAAACCTGGGTCCTTGGGCTTTGCAGGCAAACATTTTAACAGCCAAGCCTTTTCTCCAGGCCTTGTTTTATTTTTATAGTCATGAACTCTTCAGTTAACTCTTAGCAACTGAAAAGGACAGCCCATTATAGCAGCCATTACTGATTATTTGTGCCAATATACATTTGTAATCTAGGTCTGTCATTTATGAAAGACTACCCATTACTCTTGATGCTCAGATCAATAAGATTAATGCTTTATGGTTTCTGCCTATCAGTGCTGACTGAGTACTCAATTGTGTGGAGTGCTAATCTTGTTCTCTGTACCCATTTGGCTTGGGTAGTAGAATAATGATTTATACTGCAAGCTTCTTAGGAACAATATTACAGACTTAGCTCCTTTGTGAAAAGGAATTTGGCAGAAGTTCTTTCTCCTTTTATCTACTTAATGTGTTTTAGAATCTTTTATAGTAATGATCAAAATCTGGGCTTGTGGGCTAGAGAGATAGGTTACTGGTTAAGGCACTTGCTTATGAAGCCTAAGGCCCCATGTTCTACACTCCATATCTCACATAAGCCAGATGCAAGCACAAGGTCGCACATGCCCACTAGGTGTCACAAACATCTGGAATTTGATTTCAGTGGCTGAGACCCTGGCATGCCAATTCTCTCTCTCTAAATTTAAAAAAAGAAAAAAAATGTGGGCTTGCTCATTTCCCCAATGCATTTAAACTTACTGTGAATTCAAATGAATCACTAGGTTCTAGACACCACTATGGATCTTTAAGTGAAAACAAAAATCTGCTACTGAAGATTTCTGGTTAAGATGGCAGTGTAGAAACCACGCCAAAGCAGCCTAGGGGAGAAAAAGAAAAAAAAAAAAACCAGCAAAATACACTCTTCTACTAAAAAGTGAGGTGTATAAGAAATTACCAATGGCAGCAGCGAAGTAGGAGAGATCCAGAGCCCACATAGGCAGGCAGAAGCAGCTCTAGCAGCGGCGGCAAGGTCCGTGGGGACACAGCTACAAGGCTCGGCTTGAGTTACAGAAAAAGCCAGGTGAGGGGATTTTCCACTCACACCGGAGCTCTTGCAAGTTCAAGAAACGTGAAGGGAGGACCACACTGAACAACGGAGGAGCAGATTATGAGGTAGAGGATCACGTGGACAAGATCATGAGGTAGAGGATCATGTGGACCAGCGGGAGAACTAGAGCCACCATCCACAGCCTCCCCTACCACACTACCAGCGCAAGCGCCAGCAAGCGCATGGTAGGGTAAGGGAGTTCAGATGAGCACCCAGCACTGGCAACCAGAGCAGTGATCCAATGACCCAGACAGCCTACTTGAACCCACAGTGCACCAAAGAGGGACCTAGCAGGAGCGCAGCATAACTGAGACCAAAATCACCCCAACAGGTGACTGGGATTACACCAGGGAAGGGTCTCACTTGGTTACAAGCTGACTTGGAACCCTCAACAGACCAGAAATCTTAACCTCCTAGTTGACAGGATTGAGTGTGGGGCACCACATACCCTAAGGGACAGTGACTTTGTTAGAGGATCTGGTTGTCATAATACCTACTCTTGCATAAATATTCTGTGCTGTTTTTCATTGAATGTGTACATTGTTTAGTTAAATTTTAGAATCTGCCTGTATTTTGTTCCACTCAGCCTACTTGATAATCTCATAGCAGGCAAAACCAACACCTAGGGTCACTTTTGTAGATACTCTGAGAGTCGTAAGAGCCACACCTAGCACCTTAAGCTCCTATCCTGAAGATATAACATCAGATTGATTGATACATCTAATAATACTGCAGCTAACTAAAAAATCCAAGCATTAAATTAATCCAAGATGCAAAAATATATACATTATGACACAAGAAACACCAAAATCAAGACAATATAAATCCATCAAAAAGTATTAATGCATCAGAAATGACCTCCAGTGAGAATGAGATAGAGGAAATGCCTGAGAAAGATCTCAAAAGAATGATTATAAATATGCTCAAAGAAGTCAAAGAGGAAATCAAAGGAATGAAAGAGATAATAAAAGGAAAACAAAGAAGACACCAGAAACCAATTTAATGAAATAAAGAGGTCAATACTAGACATAAATAAGGAAATAGAAATAATAAAGAAAAACCAGTCAGAATTACTAGCAATGAAGAACAGAGTCAATGAAATAAAAAAACTCTGTAAAAAATCTCACCAGTAGAATGGATGAAGGAGAGGACAGAGTATCTAAACTAGAAGACCACGTGGCACATCTAATACAGTCCAACAAAGAGAAAGACAAACTAATAGGAAAATATGAATAATAATTTCAAGACATAGGGGACACTATGAAAAGATCAAACATAAGAATTGAGGGTACAGTAGGAGGAGAATTTAACTCCAAAGGCATAGTAGGTGTTTTCAACAAAATCATAGAAGAAAACATCCCCCAAATTGGGAAAGAGGTGCCAATGGAGGTACAGGAATCCTTTAGAACACCAACCAGACAAAACCTGGAAAGAACTTCTCCTTGGCATATTATAATCAAGCTACCAAACACACAAACCAAAGAAAACATTGAAAGCAGTTAGAGAGAAAAATCAAGTTACCTACAAAGGCAAGCCCATCAGGATCACAACAGATTACTCAACACAAACTTTAAAAGCCAGAAGGGCTTGGAGTGATATATTCCAAGTTCTGAAAGATAACAACTGTCAACCAAGGTTACTTTATCCCAAAAAGCTATACATTCAAAGAGATGAAGAAATAAGGAAATCCCACAATAAAATCAGCCTAAAGGAATATTTGAAGACAAAACCAGCTCTACAGAAAATACTTTAAGGAATCCTCCATGCTGAAGAGAAAGAAAAGCACACATATAAGGAACCTGGAAAAAACAAACAATACTCAAATACCAGTTAACACAAGAGAGCAAAGGTAAAACCGGAAGAACTATAAAAACATGGCAAAAATAAATACACACCTTTCAATAATATCTCTTAATATCAGCAGCCTCAATGCCCCAACCAAAAGACATAGGTTTGCAGACTGGGTTAAAAAGCAGGATCCTTCAATTTGTTGCCTCTAAGAAACTCATCTTTCTACAAAGGATGGATACTATCTTAGGGTGAAAGGTTGGAAAACGGTGCTTCAAGCAAATGGGCCTAGAAAACAAGCACAGGTAGCTATCCTAATATCTGACAAGGTACACTTCAGTCCAACATTAGTTAGGAAAGATAAGGAAGGTCACTTTATATTGCTTAAAGGCACACTCCAACAGGAGTACATTACAATCCTAAACATATATGTACCTAACATGGGGGCTCCCAACTTCATCAAACAAACACTATTACAACTAAGGTCACAGATAACATCAAACACAGTTATAGTGGGTGACTTCAACAACCCACTCCCATCAATTGACAGGTCATCCTGGCAAAAAATAGAGAGGCATCTGGGTTAAATGAAGTCATAGAAGAAATGGACCTAACAGATATATACAGGACATTTCATCCAAATGCAGCAAAATATACATTCTTTTCAGCAGCACATGGAACATTCTCTAAAATAGACCATATATTAGGACACAAAGCAAAACTTAACAAATACAGGAAAACTGAAATAATTCCTTGCATTCTATCTGACCACAATGGAATCAAACTACAAATCAATAGCAAGAAAAGCTATAGAGCATACACTAAATCATGGAAACTAAACAATAAACTACTAAATGATGAGTGGTTTAATGAAGGAATCAAGAAGGAAATAAAAATATTCATAGTCAAGTGATAATGAGAACAAAACATACCAAAATCTTTGGGACAAAATGAAGGCAGTCCTAAGAGGGAAATTTATAGCTTTAAATGCCTACATGAAGAAATTAGTGGAGCCGGGCGTGGTGGTGCACGCCTTTAATACCAGCACTCGGGAGGCAGAGGTAGGAGGATCACCATGAGTTCGAGGCCACTCTGAGACTACATAGTTAATTCCAGGTCAGCCTGAGCCAGAGCCAAACCCTACCTTGAAAAACCAAAAAATTAAGAAAAAAAAAGAAATTAGTAAGGTCTTTTCTCCCATCCCCCAATAACCAAAATCCTCCTTGTCACTTAAGACCATTCATCTCCATGACACACCACTTTTCTTCCCCAGAGTGTACTGTAGGTTTATTTGGGAGGTCCACCACTGTGTTTTAACAGAGACTGCCTTCTTAGAATGTCTGATGAGTGCCCTGCGCATGACCAGTGTCTTCACCCCTCCCTTGTGTTCCCTCATGGCCCACTGCAATCCCTATAACATGAGCTACACATGAAATCCTCAAAACAGATTGTTCAGGCAAGAATGTACCAGGTCTCACCTTGTCACACAATCTTAGTAGCTTATTTGACAAATATGAAATAAATATAGCGATGGTGACTCACACTTACTGGGCACTTACTATATGTGTAGACCTAGGCAAGTAGTTCATATGGTGCTAAGATAGGTGACTGAACTTGTCCATACCCAGATGGATTTAGGAATTAGAAGGAAATGTCTAACATTTTCTTTTCCTTTTTTGCTGATGTACTGCATCTTGTAATAAATGTAGGTTGGCTTTTTTCTAATTTGCATATATTATTTTTGAAGCTCTGCATAAAATATAAAGATTTTTACCCAGAAACAAACAAAAAAACAAAAAAAGAAATTAGTAAGGTCTTGGCTGGGCATGGTGGCGCACGCCTTTAATCCTAGCACTCGGGAGGCAGAGGTAGGAGGATTGCCGTGAGTTCAAGGCCACCCTGAGACTCCATAGTGAATTCCAGGTCAGCCTAGGCTATAATGAGACCCTACCTCGAAAAACCAAAAAAAGAAAAAAAAAATAAAGAAATTAGTAAGTCTCAAGTAAACGACCTAATGCTTCACGTTAAACCCTTGGAAAAAGAAGAACAAGGCAAATTGAAAATCAGTAAGCAGGAAGAAATAATGAAGATTAGGGCAGACATTAATGAAAGAGAAGCCAAAAAAAAAATCCAAAGAATCAATGAAACAAACATTGGTTCTTTGAAAGGATAAAAAAGATTGATAAATCCTTAGCAAATCTGACCAAAAGAAAGAGAGAAGATGCCGGGCGTGGTGGTGCATGCGTTTAATCCCAGCACTCGGGAGGAAGAAGTAGGAGGATCACCATGAGTTCGAGGCCACCCTGAGACTACATAGTGAATTCCAGGTCAGCCTGAGCTAGAGTGAAACCCTACCTTGGGAAAAAAAAGAGAGAGAGAGAGAGAGAGAGAGAGAGAGAGAGAGAAGAGATACAAATTAATAAAATTAGAGATGAAAAGGGCACCACACAACAGATACCAGAGAAATTCAAAAAATCATAGGGACATACATACTACAAAAACATATACACCACTAAGTACAAAAATCTGAAATAAATGAAAGACTTCCTTTATGTATATGACCTACCTAAATAAAATAAAGATGAGATTAATCACTTAAATAGACCTATAACAAGTATGGAGATCCAAGCAGTTATCAAAAATCTCCCAACTAAAAAAAGTTCAGGACCAGATTCACTGGTCAATGTTACCAGACCTTCAGAGAAGAATTAATAAGATTGCTTCTTAAGCTTTCCATAAAACAGAAAAAGAAGCAATCCTACCAAACTCCTTCTACGAAGCTAGCATCACCCTGATACCAAAACCAGGCAGAGATAGAACAAAAAAAGAAAGTTACAGACCAATCTCCCTCATCAACATAGATGCGAAAATTCTCAACAAAATATTGGCAAACAGAATACAAGAATATATCAGAAAGATCATGCACCCTGAACAAGTAGGCTTTATCCCAGAGATGCAGGGGCGGTTCAAGATATGCAAATTGATAAACGTGATACATTATATAAATGGACTGAGGGACAAAAATCACATGATCATCTCATCAGATGCAGAGAAAGTATTTGACAAAATCCATCATCCCTTCATGATAAAAGTCCTAGAGAGACTGGGAATAGAAGGAACATATCTCAATATAATAAAGGCTATTTATGACAAGCCTACAGCCAACATATTACTAAATGGGGAAAAACTGGAAGCTTTTCCAGTAAAATCAGGAACAAGACAAGGATGTCCACTGTCCCCACTTTTATTTAATATAGTACTGGAAGTCTTAGCCATAGCAATAAGGCAAGAGATGTGCATAAAAGGGATACAAATTGGAAAGGAAGAGATCAAGTTATTATTTGCAGATGATATGATTCTATACATAAAGGACCCTAAAGACTCTACCAGCAAACTGTTAGAACTGATAAACACCTATAGCCATGTAGCAGGATACAAAATAAATACACAGAAATCAGTAGTCTTCCTATATGCTAACAACAAACACACAGAGGATGAAAACAGAGAATCACTCCTATTCACAATTGCATCAGAAAAAGAAATAAATAAAGTACCTTAGAATAAACCTAACTAAGGAAGTGAAGGATCTCTACAATGAAAACTTTAAAACACTCAAGTGAGAAATTGCAGAAGACACTAGGAAATGGAAAAACATCTCTTGTTCCTGTATCAGAAGAATCAATATTGTGAAAATAGCAATCTTACCAAAAGTAATATACACATTTAATGCAATCCCCATCAAAATTCCAACAGCATTCTTCATGTAAATAGGAAAAATAATCCAAAAATTCATTTGGAATCACAAAACATCTTGAATATCTAAAACAATACTGAGCAACAAAAATAAGGCTGGTGATATCACCACACCTGATTTTAACCTATACTACAGAGCCATAGTAACAAAAGCAGCATGGTACTAGCACAAAAGCAGACATGTAGATCAATGGAACAGAATAGAGGACCCAGATGTAAGTCCGGGTTGCTATAGCCACCTGATGTTCGATAAAAATGCCAAAAATACTCATTGGAGGAAAGACAGCCTCTTCAGCAAATGGTGCTGGGAAAATTGGATATGTGTTTTAGAAGGATAAAAATAGATTCTTCTCTCTCTCCATGTACAAGAATTAAGTCCAAATGGATGAAAGACCTTAATATCAGACTTGAAACTTTGAAACTGCTAGAGGAAAAATTAGGGGAAACCCTTCAACATATTGGTCTTGGCAAAGACTTTCTGAATATAACCCCAATTGCTCAGGCAATGAAACCACAGATTAACCGCTGGGACCTCATGAAATTACAAAGATTTTGCATGGCAAACAACACTGTGATTAAAGCAAACAGGCAACATACAGAATAGGAAATAATCTTTGCCAACTATACATCTGATTGAGGATTAATATCTAGGATATACAAGGAACTCAGAAAATTAAATAATAAGAAATCAGAGAAGCCAATTAAAAAATGGGCTATAGAACTAAATAGAGAGTTCTCAAAAGAAAAAATACACATGGCTTATAAGCATCTAAAAAAATGTTCTACATCCCTAGTCATCAGGGAAATGGAGATTAAAACTATGTTGAGATGCCATCTCACTCCTGTCAGATTGGCTACCATCATGAAAACAAATGACCATAAATGCTGGCAAGGATGTGGAAGAAGAGGAACCCTTCTACACTGTTAGTGGGAATGCAATCTGGGCCAGCCATTGTGGAAATCAGTGTGGAGTTTCCTAGGACAGCTAAAAATAGCTCTACCATATGACCGAGCTATAACACTCCTAGGCATATATCCTAAGGACTCATCTCATTACCTTAGTGATACTTGCTCAACCATGTTTATTTCCACTCAATTCACAATAGCTGGGAAATGGAACCAGCCTAGATGTCTCTCAAATGATGAGTGGATATTGAACATATGGCACATTTATACAATGGAGTTCTACTCCGTGGTAAAGAAAAATGAAGTTATGAAATTTGCAGGAAAATGGATGGATCTGGAAAAGATTATACTAAGTGAGGTAACCCAGGCCCAGAAAGCCAAGCGTTGTATGTTCTCTCTCATATGTGGATCCTAGCTACAGATGATTGTACTTCTGTGTGAGTAGGAAGAAAAGTAGAAAAGGCCAGTAAGCTAGAAAAGAGATATAAAGGGAAGAGAAAGGAAGGGAGGGGGGTGACTTAATAGGATGGCATTGTATATATGTAAGTAGAAGAATATATTAATGGGGGTGAAAAGGCCCAAAGTGAGGTCAGGGGAACTGATTGAATAAACAAAAGTTGGAGGGAGGCCTAATCAAAATCTAAGAGGATATAAGTAAATCATATGGAATCCTACTTTTTTGGATAATGGAACACTCAGGAGCCATAGATTGTTCCTAGAAAATTTTTAGTGCCATGGATGGGATACCTTCCAGTGAGTTGTTGGCCAGGGAGGTCCCTGATGACCCCTAAACATTATAGGCCATTGCCGATGCCCTTGGTTCATGCTTTGGATGGTAAGACCCTATTGCTGAAGACTCCACATACTTCGGCTGCAAGGCCACTGAGAAATCCTGCTGGAACTGAGGTGATAACCTCCTCCATGTACACCAGCTGACAGAAAGCTGGAAGAAGCCATTCTGTATGCAGTTCAATAGGAGAGAGAGAAATCACCAGTCAAGATACTCGACAGTGGACACTGCAAGCCTTATATTTGGCCAGCCAGGCCAAATGAGCCAACGAGTGCAATAGTGGCAAGTCTGTCATGGTGGAAACCAACTACCCTCTAATTGGACTAGAGGTCCACTCCATGGGAGGGAATACATCCCTGACACTGAAAACTTAAAACAGGGGTAGTCATGAGCCCTAGTTGGTGCAATGTCTGCTGCTGTCTGGCTAAATGTATATACTATGTTTCTCAAACTGCCCAATAAGCACTTCTCTTAATGTTCATACCCTTATATTAATGCCACTCTCACTTTTGGTAGAGCATCTTCTCTTTTCAGATGGCAGTGACCTTGGGATGACTCAGAATGCATCATGGTGCTGGAAAGAAGTGACAGGAGTGCTCAGCACTGCAATATCTCTATCACACCTTCCATGGCTCAGGGTCTATTGCAGAAGAGGTGGCGGAAAGAATGTAAGAGCCAAAGGAAGGTTAGGACTCCGTACAATGTTCTCCCTCCAGAGACAAAATGGCCTGGATATCCATGACCTCACAGTGCCTGACACTACCTATACAAGACCATCATAACAGGAGGAAAAGATCATGACATCAAAATAAAAGAGACAGATTCAGAGGGGCAGGGGATATGATGGAGAATGGACTTTCAAAAGGGAAAGTGGGGGGGAGGGAGGGCATTACCATGGGATATATTTTATAATCATGGATGTTGTTAATAACAAAAAATTGAAAAGAAAAAACAGTCTGCTACTACTCCAAATTTCATATCTCAATATCTAGCATACAAATTATTTTAAAAAATAATTAGGCAACCATATAATAAGTATCATATCTGTGAACCACACCCACACATATCTCTACACACACACACACACAGTACTAGTACAACTATAGAGACATGATTAACTTCAGTTTCCAATTTTCTACTTTCAGCAATTGGACCAGAATAGTACTTTTGTCCTCAAATCCTGTTAGTCCAATATCCATGGTATTTTCCATGTCTTAATTTAATCACATCTTTTCAGTTGTTTTGTCAAAGAATTTGTAAAGAAATACATACAAATGGGTTTGAGGGAATTAGGAGATGAGCTAGCTACCAGTTGTTCAAAAGTAGCATCAGTGTGTCGAAAGGCTGTGTATTTTTCCCCATTTGTGTCAGTGTTGTGTGCTCTCTCTAAAATCAGACTTGCAGAAAACCCAAAAAAGCTATCTTTTTATACTATACTTCATCAAATTATTTGAAGTCTCTGAAGTCTAGTCTCAGAGCTGCTATCTATTTTAAGGAGAAAAAAAAAAAAAACATTTCAAAGCAACCTTTGTTTTCTTCTAAAATGACAGTCTTTTCAAAGCACTCAACATAGCTAGTGCTATATAAACACATAAAAATACTATTGTAACCTTTCCCAACTGTATTACATGTATAACTTTAAATCAGAAAATCTTAGCCACTCAAGCATGAACAATATAATTATGTACACATGGCAGAAGCTAGTTAGCTGCTCCTTCTTTTGGGAGAGTCTATAATAAGCACTATGATATATGCTAGTAGAAATCTGTCTTAGATGAAGCTGGTGGCCAAGGACTATCTATCCATCTTGAAACAGAGTTAATCACACTCTCTAAGGTCTCTGTGCTTCTATTATAAATCAGATCATCACCACACAGCTGTTACTATTGCTGAGTGTTTCAGCTGCTGCCCAAATAGCTAATGCTCAAAAATACAGGGAAATTTTAAGATTTGCAGTTAAATTGTGACACTATCTAGACTGCATGCAAAATATATGACTTCTATTATGGTGAGCTGAGCCAAGCTTATTTGATTCTGTTTTGTTCCATCTCTTGAGATTCTAGGGCCTCAGGTCCTGCCACAAAGAGTACAATGTGATTGGAAAGGTTCTAAAAATACCCCATGTTTCCTAGGTTCACTGGGAAGGGTGGATGATTCAATTACAAGTGTCAAAATTTGATTCCCCATTTTTTGGAAACTGACAGCTGCGGCAAATCTTGCCAGGGTTCCCTTATCTTCACTGCACTTCTCTTTGAAGTATTTCAAGATGATTTCATAATCTTTCCAATTTAGCTCTAGGATTTCTGCTGGTAGCTGGAGAATGAATTGGTTGGACATTTCAAAAGCTGCTTGTAAATATTATTTGACTAAGCACATTTTCCAAGTTGCTATTACTGCAAAACAGCTGATCTTCTAACAGTTAGGGGAGAAAACACAATGGGGTACATGACCACACACCAAACCTGTTAATGCATGAATACAATCTTTACCAGGGGTTCATTATTTGCTATTAAAAAAAAATCCTACTCTGGGAAGGGTTACCAGTGTGGCATCATGTTTTTTTTTTTTTTTTTTTTTTTTTTTTTTTTTTAAACAAAACAGTATTAGGGCTTCAGAGATATCAAGGTGACTACTGGCTGCTATATGGCAAGACAATAAGAGGCTCAGACTTTGTTCTTTGCTCTGCCATCAACACAAAGTCTTCGAGTTTAGATTATCTATGAAATGGCAAAAATAACACCCAAAGAATTGGCTAGCGGCTAGTAGATAAAACAGCAAATTTAAATTTGTAGGGAGGTGTGTAAAAATAACTACATGATGAAGTAAACATCTACGGTTAGGATGAAAAGTTACACATAATTAATCTTTTCATCAACTGAACTTGGTAAAGAAGCGCCAGGGCATTTTTAATATTGATTTTCTGTTAAAAATATATATACTTTTGTTCAAAGTACCCAGTATGCTGTAAATGGTGGTATTCTGCTGCCATCATAGAGGTTACTGGTTCTTAGGGAAGACAAAAACTGAACAAGTGCCCGTAAGAATGCCATATATTCTTGCATGCAAGAAAAAGTGAGCTGGGTGTGGCAACGCACACCTTTACTCCCAGCTCTTGAGAAGCAAAGGCAGAGGCAGGAGGATTGTTGTGAGTTTGAGGCCAGCCTGAGACTACATGGTGAATTCTAGGACAGTCCGGACTAGAGTGAGACCATACCTCGAAAAACCAAAAAATAAAAATAAATAAAATAAAATAAAATAAAATAAAATAAAATAAAATAAAAGTGCTACGAGAGTGAGTGCACTCCAGCAGGACCAGGGGAAGCGAAGCAAGGGATGGAAAAACAGGATTAGGGACCTCAGGCCATGAGTCACTAATTAAGCCCAACATTTTTCTACTATGTTTAAAGAAGCATATGTTGTAGAGTAAATACCTCTGAATTGAAAATATTATTCCTTTCTGGAGAGAAAGAGGGCCACAAGATGTCTGAGAGAGCTGAAAGTTAAAAGATCACATGACCATCCCCAAGGTTATAGGAACAGTAAACAACTGTTGTGACTTTGAATAATGTGTAGCAATTTTCTCTGAATTGAAACATTCCTCTCCCTTAAGGGGAGAAGTTCAGGAGGTCAAGTCTGCCAGAGCCAGAACTTAAGAGACCCCTCCCCAAGGATATAAAAGGGTAAACAACTGCTTGGGGGTAGACTCTGACCAGCCCAGCTGCCTGCAAGTCTTGTAGTGTACTTCAGAAAGGCAGTTTCTGCAAGTCTTCGCCTACGCTAGGGTGGAGTTGTTGGTGATGCAGCTGCCTTTGCGTCAGCTGCCCATGGTCCTGTAAGCAACCCCTCACCCTGCTCTGTACATAACCCAACCATACTTTGGTCTGTCACAGGTGCCCTAAGTTTCACAGGATAGCGCATTAATGGCAGCAACCGTTCATTGATATAATCATGACTATTGCTCCAATTGTTGTAGCACCCTTCATAATGCTGAGACAAAAGCACCAGATCAAAAGCAGCTGATGGAAGCAAAGTATTTATTTTTTGCTGACAGTCTTGAGGGGAAGCTTCATGATGGCAAGGGAAGCATGCTATGAGCAGAAGCTGGACATCACTTCTGCCACAGCAGATGGCAAAGGGCAAGAGAGTGAGCTGTATTCTGGTTCCCCACGGGGGAGTTGGCTATAATAACCCTAGGAATACACCTACTCTGGCAGGGCTTTACCTTTCAAAATACCATCAGCTGGGAACCAAGCATTCAAAACACATGAGTTTATGGGGGACTTTTGATTCAAACCACTACACTAATCACACCAAGATTCATGCAAATAAGGTATTTCTATGTGAAAAAAAACCTTTTAAATAGTCCAAAAATAGGGAAAAACCAAGATTATTTATCAGTAAGATCCTGATTTAGTATGTGAAGTTGTTTGGACTCAGAAAGGTGATAATTTACACTTACAGCTTGATTCTAAGATAGAGCCACATGAGGATTCTATTAAAACCTAACATTAGGGCTGGAGAGATGGCTTAGCGGTTAAGCGCTTGCCTGTGAAGCCTAAGGACCCCGGTTTGAGGCTGAATTCCCCAGGACCCACGTTAGCCAGATGCACAAGGGGGCGCACGCATCTGGAGTTCGTTTGCAGAGGCTGGAAGCTCTGGCGCGCCCATTCTCTCTCTCTCTCTCTCTCTCTCTCTCTCTCTCTGCCTCCTTCTCTCTGTCGCTCTCAAATAAATAAATAAATAAATAAATAAATTTAAAAAAAACCTAACATTAAATTAACTTCCAAATTAAAAATTGGTTTCCCTTATAGTTGATACAATATTGAAAAAATCACACATGGCAATTCACAACCACATAGTCTTGGACAGTGATTCACAATAAATATCCAGAAATTATAGATTCTTAGTGCTAGAAGGAACTCTACATTTATTATATAATTCAGTGACTTTCACATTTTTTTTAATGCAAGAAAGTATGTGTGCACAAAAGAAGGAGAATTGAGTTGGTGTGCCAGGGCCTCCAGCCACTGTAATTGAACTCCAGATGCATGTGCCACCTTGTATGCATGTGTGACCTGGTGTACGTGTATCACCTTGTGCATCTGGCATTCATGGGATTTGGAGAGTAGAACATGGATCCTTAGGCTTTGCAGGCAAGCACTGTAACTGCTAAGCCATCTCTTCAGCCCCATTTTGGTTTGTTTGAGCTCTAGCCCAGGCTGACCTGGAATTTCCTATGCAATCTCAGGATGGCCTCAAACTCACAGTGATCCTCTGACCTTATTCTTCTGAGTGTTGGGATTAAAGGCTTGTGCAACCACATGTGACTCTAAAACCTCTCTCTCTCTCTGTTTTTTTGAGGTAGGGTCTTATTCTAGGCCAGGCTCATCTGGAATAGTCTCAGTCTGACCTCAAACTCACAGTGATCCTCATAACTCAGCCTTCAAAGTACAAGGATTAAAGGCATATGCCACCACACTTGGCTCTCAAAACATATGTTAAAATTATTTATTTATTTGCAAGGGAACAGAGAAAAAGAGAGACAGAGAGAGACAGAGAGAGAGAGACAGACAGAGAGAGAGAGAGAGAGAGAGAGGAGGGAGAGGGAGGGAGAATATGAGAAAGAGAATATGAATGGGGGCACCAGGGCCTCTAGCTGCTGTAAATTAACTCCAGATGTATACACCACTTAGTGCATCTGGCTTTACATGGGTACTGGGGAACTGAACCTGGATCCTTTGGCTTTGCAAGCAAGTGCCTTAACCACTGAACCACTGAACAATCTCTCCAGCATCTCTCAAACCATTTTTTAAGGCAATCCCAACAGACTGGCCTTTTTTAAAGTGAGAGGTTGAGAGCTAGAGAAACAACTGGTGCGCCAGGGCCTCCAGCCACTCTAATTGAACTCCAGATGCTTGTGCTACCTTGTGTGGATGTGTGACCTTGCACACTTGCATCACCTTGTGCATCTTGCTTACGTGGGACCTGGAGAATGGAACATGAGCCCTTAGGTTTTGCAGGGAAGTGCATTAGCTGCTAAGCTATCTCTCCAGTCATCAAACCATTTATTTTGTCTTTTTTTGGTTTTTGAGGTAGGCTCTCACTCTAGCCCAGGCTGACCTGGAATTCACAATGTAATTTCAGCATGCCCTTGAGTTCACAGTGATGCTCCTACCTCTGTCTCCCGAGTGCTGAGATTAAAGGCGTGTGCCCCATGCCTGGCCCACAAGCCTGTTTTTTTTTTTTTTTTTAATTGTTTTGTTTAATCAAGAGAGAAAGACACAGATAGAATGGGTGTGCCAGGGCCTCCAGCCACTACAAACGAACTCCAGATGGATGTGCCATCTTGTGCATGTGGCTTACGTGTGGCTTGGGGAATTGAAACTAGGTCCTTTGGCTTTGCAGGAAACACTTTAACTGCTAAGCCATTCCTCCAGCCCCTTCGAACCATGTTTTAGAGAGAGAAAGAGAAAGAGAGAGAGAGAGAGGAGAAGGGGGAGAGAATTGGTATGCCAGGGCCTCAGCCACTGAAATTGAACTCTAGATGAAACATTGTGCTTGCCTCACTTTTGTGTGTCTGGCTTATGTGGGATCTGGAGGGTCCATCATGGGTCCTTAGGCTTTGCAGGCAAGTGCCTCAACCACTAAGCAAGCTCTCCAGCCCTCCACAAACGATTTTTTTTTTTTTCGAGGTAGAGTCTCACTCTAGCTCAGGCTGACCTGGAATTCACTATGGAGTCTCAGGGTGGCCTCGAACTCAGGGAAATACTCCTATCTCTGCCCTCTGAGTGCTGAGGCACCACACCCGGCCTCTCAAACCATTTTTAACAGTGGAATTTTATTTTAAACAAACTCTTTCTTGGAACCCCAATACATCATTTAGATAAAAGATGATACAGATTAAGTCAGTAGAGGGGATCAAAACACTTCTCAATTGTTTGCTGAGACCTATGTTTTGTGCCTCCTAAACCACTAACAAGAATTTTGAGAGGCTAGACGTAGTGGTGCACAACTTTAATCGAGCACTTAGGAGGCCAAGGTAGGAGGATCACTATGGGTTCGAGGCCAGTTGAGCCAACATAGTGAATTCTAGGTCAGCCTGGGCTAGGGTGAGAGCTTCCCATGGAAAAAAAAAAAAAAAAAGAGAGAGAGAGAGAGAAATTTGAGGGGCTGTAGAGATGATTTAGTAGTTAAAGGTGCTTGCTTGCAAATTTTGCCAGGCTGGTTCGACTCCCCAGCCACTTATATAAACAGGACACAAAAAGTGGCACAAATGTCTGGTGTTATGTTTGCAGTGGCAAGAGGCACTGGTGTGCCCAAAACACATACACACACCAGAAACCTTGAGCCAACCCCTCAAAACCCTTAATAGTTAACAGAAAGAAATATGGACACAGCCAAAATTATCAAATACTTGAGGAAAAAAAACAAAAAATTAACATCATGAAAGAATTTAATTCAAAGAGAAAAATTAAGTAAATAGGTAAAACTGTTTTCATTACTTTAACAAGCAGAAATGTATTTTTAGAAAGTGGTAAGGATCTGCACACAGGTGTTGTGGGACCAAAAGCCTCTACAGAATAGCCTGTTCATAGACTGACTCAAAAAATCCCCAAGACATCTTTTTTTTTCTTTTCAAATTTTTATTAACAACTTCCATGATTATAAAAAATATCCCATGGTAATAACCTCCCTCCCCCCACTTTTCACTTTGAAACTCCATTCTCGATCATATCCCCTCCCCATCTCAATCTGTCGCTCTTTTATTTTGATGTCATCATCTTTTCCTCCTATTATGATGGTCTCGTGTAGGTGGTGTCCGGCATTGTGAGGTCATGGATAGCCAGGCGATTTTGTGTCTGGGAGGCGGGGAGCACATTGCAAGGAGTCCTACCCTTCCTTTGGCTCTTACATTCTTTCTGCCACCTCTTCTGCAATAGACCCTGAGCCTTGGAAGGTGTGATAGAGATATTACAGTCCTGAGCACTCCTGTCACTTCTTTCTAGCACCATGATGCCTTCTAAGTCATCCCAAGGTCACTGCCATCTGAAAACAGAAGATTCTCTACCAAAACTGAGAGTAGCAGTAATATAACAGTATGAACATTAAGAGAAGTGCTTATTAGGCAGTTTGATAAGCATAGTATATACATGTAGCCAGATAGCAGATGTTACACTACTAGGGCTCATGACTACCTGTTTTAAGTTTTCAATATCAGGGATGTATTCCCTCCATGCAGCAGGCCTCCAGTCCAATTAGAGGGCAGTTGGTTTCCATCATGATAGACGTGTCACTATTGCACCCGTTGGCTCACTTGGCCTGGTTGGCCAATATAAGGCTTGCAGTGTCCACTATTGAGTATCTTCACTGGTGTTTTCTCTTTCTCCCATTGAACTGCATGCAGAATGGCTTCTTCCAGCTTTCTGTTAGCTGGTCTACAAGGAGGAGGTTATCAGGTTATCAGAAAAGTTCCAGCAGGATTTCTCAGTGGTCTTGCAGCCCAAGTATGTGGAGTGTTCAGACATAGGGTCATACCATCTATTCATGGTGGGAAACCAAGGGCCTTGGCAATGGCCTGTAATGTTCTGGGGGCATCAGGGACCTTCCTGGCCACAACTCACTGGAAGTTATCCCATACATGGCACTGAAAAATTTCTAGCAACAATCCATGGCTCCTGAGTGTTCCATTGTCCAAAAAAGTAGGAATCCATATGATTTATTTATATCCTCTTAGATTTTGATTAGCCCTCCCTTACCTTTCCGTTACTCAATCTATTCCCCTGACTTCACTTTGGGCCTTTTCACCCCCATTAATCTATTTCTGTACTTACATATATACAATACCATCCTATTAAGTACTCCCCTCCCTTACTTTCTCTTCCCTTTATATCTCTTTTCTAGTTTACTGGCCTTTGCTACTGAGTTTTCTTCCTACTCACACAGAAGTCTAATCATCTGTAGCTAGGATCCACATATGAGAAAGAACATACGATGCTTGGCTTTCTGGGCCTGGGTTACCTCACTTAGTAAAATCCTTTCCAGATCCATCCATTTTCCTGCAAATTTCCTAACTTCATTTTTGTTTACTGCTGAGTAGAACTCCATTGTATAAATGTGCCATACCTTCATTATCCATTCATCAGTTGAGGGACATCTAGGCTGGTTCCATTTCCCAGCTATTGTGAATTGAGTGGAAATAAACATGGTTGAGCAAGTATCACTAAGGTAATGAGATGAGTCCTTAGGATATATGCCTAGGAGTGTTATAGCTCGGTCATATGGTAGAGCTATTTTTAGCTGTCTTAGGAACCTCCACACTGATTTCCACAATAGCTGGCCCAGATTGCATTCCCACCAACAATGTAGAAGGGTTCCTCTTCTTCCACATCCTTGCCAGCATTTATGGTCATTTGTTTTCATGATGGTAGCCAATCTGACAGGAGTGAGATGGCATCTCAACATAGTTTTAATCTCCATTTCCCTGATGACTAGGGATGTAGAACATTTTTTTAGATGCTTATAAGCCATGTGTATTTTTTCTTTTGAGAATTTTCTATTTAGTTCCATAGCCCATTTTTCAGTTGGCTTGTTTGATTTTTTATTATTTAATTTTGTGAGTTCTTTGTATATCCTAGATATTAATCCTCTATCAGATGTATAGCTGGCAAAGATTTTTTCCCATTCTGTAGGTTGTTTGTTTGCTTTATTCACAGTGTCCTTTGCCATACAAAATGAGGTTCTAGCAATTAATCTGTGGTTTTATTGCCTGAGCAATTGGGGTTATATTCAGAAAGTCTTTGCCAAGACCAATATTTTGAAGGGTTTCCCCTAATTTTTCCTCTAGCAGATTCAGAGTTTCAGGTCTGATGTTGAAGTCTTTAATCCATTTGGATTCTTGTGCATGGAGAGAGAGAAGAATCTATTTTCATCCTCCTACAGATACATATCCAGTTTTCCCAGCACTATTGGCTGAAGAGGTTGTCTTTTCTCCAACGAGTATTTTTGGCATTTTTATCGAACATCAGGTGGCTATAGCAACCCGGACTTACATCTGGGTCCTCTATTCTGTTCCATCGATCTACATGTCCGCTTTTGTGCCAGTACCATGCTGCTTTTGTTACTATGGCTCTGTAGTATAGGTTAAAATCAGGTGTGGTGATATCACCAGCCTTATTTTTGTTGCTCAGTATTGTTTTAGATATTCAAGATGTTTTGTGATTTCAAATGAATTTTTGGATTGTTTTTCTATTTCCGTGAAGAATGCCATTGGAATTTTGATGGGGATTTCTTTAAATGTGTAGATTGCTTTTGGTAAGATTGCCATTTTCACAATATTGATTCTTCTGATCCAGGAACAAGAGATGTTTTTCCATTTCCTAGTGTCTTCTGCAATTTCTCGCTTCAGTGTTTTAAAGCTTTCATTGTAGAGAGCCTTTACTTCCTTGGTTAGGTTTATTCCAGGGTACTTTATTTTCTTTGATGCAATTGTGAATGGGAGTGATTTTCTGATTTCATCTTCTTTGTGTTTGTTGTTAGCATATAGGAAGACTACTGATTTCTGTGTATTTATTTTGTATCCTGCTACATGGCTATAGGTGTTTATCAGCTCTAACAGTTTGCTGGTAGAGTCTTTAGGGTCCTTTATGTATAGAATCATGTCATCTGCAAATAATGATAACTTGATCTCTTCCTTTCCAATTTGTATCCCTTTTATGTGTGTCTCTTGCCTTATTGCTATGGCTAAGACTTCCAGTACTATATTAAATAAAAGTGGGGACAGTGGACATCCTTGTCTTGTTCCTGATTTTACTGGAAAAGCTTCCAGTTTTTCCCCATTTAGTAATATGTTGGCTGTAGGCTTGTCATAAATAGCCTTTATTATATTGAGATATGTTCCTTCTACTCCCAGTCTCTGTAGGACTTTTATCATGAAGGGAGGTTGGATTTTGTCAGATGCTTTTTCTGCATCTAATGAGATGATCATGTGATTTTTGTCCTTCAGTCCATTTATATAATGTATTACATTTATCGATTGGCGTATGTTGAACCATCCCTGCATCTCTGGGATAAAGCCTACTTGTTCAGGGTGCATGATCTTTCTGATATATTCTTGTATTCTGTTTGCCAATATTTTGTTGAGAATTTTTGCATCTATGTTCATGACAGTGATTTGTCTGTAATCTTTTTTTGTTCTATCTCTGCCTGGTTTTGGTATCAGGGTGATGCTGGCTTCGTAGAAGGAGTTTGGTAGGATTCCTTCTTTTTCTATTTTTAAGGAACAGCTTGAGAAGCAATGGTGTAGGTAAAATTCACTATGAATCCATCTGGGCCTGGACTTTTTTTAGTTGGGAGATTTTTGATAACTGCTTGGATCTCCATACTTGTTATAGGTCTATTTAAGTGATTACTCTCATCTTTATCTAATTTAGGTAGGTCATATAAATCAAGGAAATCATCCATTTCTTTCAGATTTTCATATTTACAGGAGTATATATTTTTATAGTATGTCCCTAGCATTTTTTGAATTTCTCTGGTATCTGTTGTGTGGTGCCCTTTTCATGTCTAATTTTATTAATTTGTGTCTCTTCTCTCTTTCTTTTGGTCAGATTCGCTAAGGGTTTATCAATCTTATTTATCCTTTCAAAGAACCAACTCTTTGTTTCATTGATTCTTTGGATTTTTTTTTTTTTTTGGTTTCTATTTCATAAATTTCTGCCCTAATCTTTAGTATTTCTTCCTGTCTACTGATTTTTGGTTTGCCTTATCCTTCTTTTTCCAAGGCTTTAAGGTGAAGCATTAGGTCATTTACTTGCAACCTTTCTAATTTCTTAATATAGGCACTTAAAGCTATAAATTTACCTCTTAGGACTGCCTTCATTGTGTCCCAAAGGTTTTGGTATGTTGTGTTCTCATTATCATTTGACTCTATGAATTTTTTGATTTCCTTCTTGATTTCTTCATTGAACCATTCATCATTTAGTAGTGTATTGTTTAGTTTCCATGATTTTGTGTATGCTCTATAGTTTTTCTTGCTATTGATTTGTAGTTTAATTCCATTGTGGTCAGATAGAATGCAAGGAATTATTTCAATTTTCCTGTATTTGTTAAGATTTGCATTGTATCCTAATATATGGTCTATTTTAGAGAATGTTCCATGTGCTGCTGGAAAGAATGTGTATTCTGCTGCATTTGGATGAAATGTCCTGTAGATATCTGTTAGGTCCATTTCTTCTATGACCTCATTTAATCCAGATGCCTCTCTTTATTTTTTCCTGGGATGACCTGTCAATTGATGAGAGTGGGTTGTTGAAGTCACCCACTACCACTGTGTTTGGTGTTATCTGTGACCTTAGTTCTAATAGTGTTTGTTTGATGAAGTTGGGAGCCCCCATGTTAGGTGCATATGTGTTTAGGATTATAATGTCCTCCTGTTGGAGTGTGCCTTTAAGCAATATAAAGTGACCTTCCTTATCTTTCCTAACTAATGTTGGACTGAAGTCTACCTTGTCAGATATCAGGATAGCAAACCCTGCTTGTTTTCTAGGCCCATTTGCTTGAAACACAGTTTTCCAACCTTTTACCCTAAGATAGTGTCCATCCTTTGTAGAAAGGTGGGTTTCTTAGAGGCAACAAATTGAAGGATCCTGCTTTTTAACCCAGTCTGCAAACCTATGTCTTTTGGTTGGGGCATTGAGGCTGTTGATATTAAGAGACATTATTGAAAGGTGTGTATTTATTTTTGCCATGTTTTTATAGTTCTTCCGGTTTTACCTTTGCTCTCTTGTGTTAACTGGTATTTGAGTATTGTTTGTTTTTTCCAGGTTCCTTATATGTGTGCTTTTCTTTCTCTTCAGCATGGAGGATTCCTTAAAGTATTTTCTGTAGAGCTGGTTTTGTCTTCAAATATTCCTTTAGGCTGATTTTATTGTGGGATTTCCTTATTTCTTCATCTCTTTGAATGTATAGCTTTTTGGGATAAAGTAACCTTGGTTGATAGTTGTTATCTTTCAGAACTTGGAATATATCACTCCAAGCCCTTCTGGCTTTTAAAGTTTGTGTTGAGTAATCTGTTGTGATCCTGATGGGCTTGCCTTTGTAGGTAACTTGATTTTTCTCTCTAACTGCTTTCAATGTTTTCTTTGGTTTGTGTGTTTGGTAGCTTGATTATAATATGCCAAGGAGAAGTTCTTTCCAGGTTTTGTCTGGTTGGTGTTCTAAAGGATTCCTGTATCTCCATTGGCACCTCTTTCCCAATTTGGGGGAAGTTTTCTTCTATGATTTTGTTGAGACGCCTACTATGCCTTTGGAGTGAAATTCTTCTCCTTCTACTATACCCTGAATTCTTATGTTTGATCTTTTCATAGTGTCCCGAATATCTTGAAATTCTCATTCATGATTTTCTATTAGTTTGTCTTTCTCCTTTTTGGATTGTATTAGATCTGCCACCTGGTCTTCTTAGATATTCTGTCCTCTACTTCATCCATTCTACTGGTGAGATTTTCTACAGATTTTTTTTTTTTTATTTCATTAACTGTGTTCTTCATTGCTAGTAATTCTGATTGGTTTTTCTTTACTATTTCTATTTCCTTATTTATGTCTAGTATTGACCTCTTTATTTATTAAATTGGTGTCCTGTGTCTTCTTTGATTCCTTTTATTTTCTCGTTCATTCCTTTGATTTCCTCTTTGACTTCTTTGAGCATATTTGTAATCATTCTTTTGAGATCTTTCTCAGGCATTTCCTCTAACTCGTTCTTACTGGAGGTCATTTCTGATGCATTAATATTTTGGTGGATTTATATTGCCTTGATTTTTGGTGTTTCTTGTGTTATAATGTATATAATTTTGCATGTTGGATTAATTTAATGCTTGGATTTTCTAGTTAGCTGGGTATTATTAGATGTATCAATCAATCTGATGTTATATATCTTCAGGATAGGAGCTTAAGGTGCTAGGTGCGGCTCTGAAGACTCTCAGAGCCTCTACATAAGTGACCCTAGGTGTTGTGTTTGCCTTCTATGAGAGTATTCATGTAGGCTGAGTGGAACAAAATACAAGCAGATTTTAAAATTTAACTAAGCAGTGCACACTTTCAAGAAAAACAGCACAGAGTATTTATGCAAGAGTAGGTATTATGACAACCAGATCCTTTAACTTTCCCTTAGGGTGTGTAGTGCCCCACACCCTTAATCCTGACAACAAGGAGGTTAAAATTTCTGGTTTGTTGAGGGTTCCATGTCTGCTTGTGGCCAAGTGAGACCCTACCCTAATGTATAAAAAAGAGGAAACAGAGCCACCATAAATCAAGAAGCAACAAATAAGAAGCCCAAAATATAGCTTAAGAATGGCAAATCTGACCATCCATCAGATTTAACATATAATTTATCCTGATATGGAAGGTGCAATTAGCACTTCCAGTTCAGGCCTATATACCAGGTTTATTAGGTGGATACTGACCTGGCGTAATCCCAGTTACCTTTTGGGATGATTTTGGTCTCAGTTATACTGCGCTCCTGCTTGGGTCCCTCTTTGGTGCACTGTGAGTTCAAGTAGGCTGGCTGGGTCATTGGATCGCTGCTCTGGTTGCCAGTGCTGGGTGCTGTGATCTCCCTTTCGCTGGTCTCTGGTGCTTGCTGGCGCTTGCACTGGCGGTCGGGGAGGGGAGGCTGTGGATGGTGGCTCTAATTCTCTCGCTGGTCCACATGATCCTCTGCTTCGTGATCTGCTCCTGTGTTGTTCACTGTGGTTCTTCACGTTTCTTGAGTTTGGGAAGAGCTCCGGTGTGAGTGGAAAATCCCCTCACCTGGCTTTTCCTGTGGCTCAAGCTGAGCCTGGCAGCTGTGGCCCCATGGACCTGGTGACACCGCTGCTAGAGCCGCTTCTGCCTATGTGGGCTCTGGGTCTCTCCTACTTCTCTGCTGCCATTTTAATTTCTTATACACCTTACTTTTTTAGTAGAGAAGTGTATTTTTTTTTTTTTTTTTTTTTTTTTTTTTGTTTTTTCTGCCGTAGGCTGCTTTGGCGTGGTTCCTACGCCACCATCTTAACTGGAAGTCCTCTTTTTAAAATTTTATTTTATTTTTTTGAGGTAATTGTGAATGGGAGTGATTCCCTTATTTCATCCTCAGCACATTTGTTGTTAGAAAGGCTACTGATTTCTGTTTGTTTATTTTGTATCCTGCTACATTGTTAGTGTGTTTATCAACTCTTAACAGTTTGCTGGTAGAGTCTTTAGGGTCCTTTATGTAAAGAATCATATCTGCAAAAAATGATAATTTGATATCTTCCTTTCCAATTTGTATTCCTTTTATGTGTGTCTCTTGCCTTATTGCTATAATTGCTAGAACAAAGACTTCCAGTACTACATTAAATACAAGTGGGGACAGTGGACACCTTGCTTTATTCCTGATTTTAGTGGCACAGTTACAAGTTTTTCCCCATTTAGTATTATGTTGGCTGTAAGTTTGACATAAATAGCCTTTATTATGTTAAGATACGTTCCTTCTATTCCCAGTTTCTGTAGGACTTTTTTTTTTTTTTTTGAGGTAGGGTCTCACTCTAGCCCAGGCTGACCTGGAATTCACTATGGAGTCTCAGGGTGGTCTCGAACTCACAGCCTCCTACCTCTGTTTCAGGAGTGCTAGGATTAAAGGCGTGTGCCACCACTCCTGGCTTCTGTAGGACTTTTATCATGAAGAAATATTGGATTTTTAGTCAAATGCCTTTTCTGCATCTATTAAAATGATAATGGTTTTTTTTTTGTTTGTTTTGTTTTGTTTTTTTTTTCTTTTTTGAGGTAGGGTTTCACTCTAGTCCAGGCTGATCAGGAATTCATTATATAGTCTCAGGGTGGCCTCAAACTCATGGTGATCCTCTGCTTCCTGAGTACTGGGATTAAAGGCGTGGGCCACCATGCCTGGCTTGATATTTGTCCTTTAGTCAATTTATATGTGTATTACGTTCATCAATTTGCATATGTTGAATCATCCCTGCATCTCTGGGATGAAGCCCATTTGGTCAGGGTAAGTGATATTTTGGATAATCGTACATTCCGTTTACCAGTATTTTATTGAGAAATTTTGCATCTGTGTTCATGAGGGAGAGTGGTCTGCAATTTTCTTTTGTTCTGTCTTTGTCTGATTTTGGTATCAGGGTGATGCTGGCTTTGCAGAAGGAGTTTGATAGAACTTCTTTTTCTATTTTATGGCAAAGTTTGAGAAGCAGTAGTATTAGGTCTTCTGTGAAGGTCTGGTAAAATTCCCATCTGGGCCTGGATTTTTTTTAGTTGGGAGATTTTGGTAACTGCTTGGATCTCCATACTTGTTATAGGTCTATTTAAGTGGTTAAATCTCATCCTGATTCAGTTTTAGTAGGTCATATAAATCAAGGAAATCAATTCACTTCTTTCAGATTTTCAAACTTAGTAGATAAGTTCTTAAAGCATGTCCTTATGATTTTCTGAATTTCTTTGGTATCTGTTGTGTAATGGTGTCTTTTTCACTTCTAGTTTTATTGATTTGTGTCTCTTCTTCTTCTCTCCTTCCCCCCCCCCCTCCGACCCCCGCACCCTGAGGTAGGGTCTCATTCTAGCTCAGGCTGACCTGGAACTCACTATGTAGTCTCAGGGCAGCCTCAAACTCACAGCGATCCTCCTGCCTCTGCCTCCCAAGTGGGGAGATTAAAGGTGTGTGCCACCATGCCTGGCCTCTGTTCTTCTTTTAAATATTTTTATTTATTTATTTGACAGATAAAGAATGGGGGGGAGAGAGAGGGGGGGGCACACCAGGGCTTCCAGACACTGCAAACGAACTCCAGACGCATGTGGCCTCTTGTGCATCTGGCTAATGTGGGTCCTTTACTCTCTTGTATTTGCAATTATTTGAGCATGGTTTATTTTTTCCTGTTTCTTTATGTGCATGATTTTCTTTCTCTTCAGCTTGGAGGATCCTTTCAAGTATTTTCTGTAGAACTGGTTTACTGTTCACATATCCCTTTAGCTTGTTTTTGTTGCAGAATGTCCTTATTTCTTCATCAATTTGGATGGGTAGCTTTTTAAGATAAAGTAACCTTGGTTGACAGTTGTTACCTTTCAAAACTTGGGATACATCATTCCAAGCCCTTCTGGCCTTTAAAGTTTGTGTTGAGTAATTTGCTCTTATCCTGATGGGCCTGCCTTTGTATGAGACTTGATTTTTCTAACTGCTTTCAGTATATATATTTTTTGGCTTGTGTGTTTTGTAGTTTAATTATAATAGGATGATTAGAGGTTCTTTCCTGATTTTGTCTGTTTAGCCTTCTGGAGGCTTCCTTTATGTGTATTGACATCACTTTCCCTATTTGGGGGGTTTTCTTCTATGATTTTATTGAAAATTTTTTCATTATTTCTATTTCCTTACTAATGTCTTGTATTGAGCTTCTTATTTTATTCAGTTGGTTTCCTGTGTTCTCCTTCAGGTATTTGTTTTCTTCTTTGACTCCTTTGACTTGAGTATAGATATCAACATTTTTTTGAAATCTTTGCCTGGCATTTCATTTAAATAGTCTCACTGGGGGTCATTTCTAATGTATTTATAATTTTTGGTGGGTTTGTATTGTCTTGATTTTTTTTTTCTTTCTTTCTTTTTTTTTTTTTTGAGGTAGGGGCTCACTCTAGTCCAGGCTGACCTGAAATTCACTATGTAGTCTCAGGGTGGTCTTGAACTCACAGTGATCCTCCTACTGCTGCCTCCCGAGTGCTGGGATTACAGGCGTGCACCACCACGCCTAGTAATGCTTGGGTTTTCTAATTATCTACAGTGTTCTTAGCTGTGTAAATCTGACTTTATATATCTTCAGGGTAGGGGTATAAGGTGCCAATTATATCTGTTATACTCCAAGAAAAAAGCAGGAGTGACCCTAGGTGTTGAGTTTGCCTGATATTCAAGTATTCTAGTAAACTGGGTGGAGTAATTTACTGGCAGATTCTAAATTCAACTGAGCAGTATACACATACAATCAAAACCAGCACAGAGTATTTATGCAGTACTGGGGATTGAAACAAACAGACAATCTAATAAAGCCAAAGTCCCTAAGGGTTTGTTTTACCCCACACCCTTACTCCTGTCAATTGGGAGGTTGAAATTTTTGGTCTGAAATGGCTTCCTTGTCAGCTTGGGGCCGAGTCAGACCCTGCCCCCAGTAATGACAGAAGAAAAAAACAAAGGCCTTATGAATCTGGAAACATCAAAGGCAACAACAGTCAACCCCAAAATATAGTTTATTTGACAATGGCAAAGCCAACCAAGAATATGTAACATATAACCTGCCCTGATATAGAAAGAGAGATTAGCACTTCCTGTGTAGGCCTATGTACCTGCCTTTGTGTAAGTAAGCCTTGTTACCTTTTGGGATGGCTTCCATCTCACCAATGCTGAGTGCCCACCTTGATCACTCTCTGTTGTGCTGAGGATCTGGTGTTCTGATCAGCTGTGTTGGATGCCCTGCTACCAGGGGCTAAATGAGTTCTCTGGTGGTTTTCTGTGGCACTGGAGGTTGGGGCATGAGAGACTTTGCAGGCTGCCTATAGTTGTACCAGAGCTGCTCAGTTGGTCCTGTTTGTGATCTCCTTCAGCAGCTGCTCACCTGGTCTCTGCTGTCTTCTCTTTCAGGTTTCTTGACTTTGCAAAGAGGCTGATGTGAGCAGAAAATCTCTCCACCTGGTTTCTCCACCTGCAGCTCTGGGCTGCATGGGAGCAAGGACGGGCTGTTGGCGGTTTCTGGCTAGTTTCCTCCTTTCTAGAAGATCTGAGTCTCTCCTTCTCTGCTATGGTTGATAATAACTTATACACTTTCACCTTTTGGTAGAACATTGCTGTTTTTCTGCTTATTTCCTTCTCTAGGCTGCTTTGGTGTGGCCACTATGCTACCATCTTACCCGGAAGTCCATTAATAAATTTTTTAAAAATACATATATTATGATATGGCTATTTTTTTTTCAAGGTAGGGTCTCACTCTAGCCCAGGTTGATCTGGAATTCACTATGTACACAAAATGGCCTTGAACTCATGGTGATCCTCCTCCCTCTGCCTCCTGAGTGCTGTGATTAAAGATGTGTGCCACCATGCCTAGCTAATATGGCTTAATTTTTTTATATTAGTTAATTTATTTTGAGAGAGAGAAAGCAAGAGAGGCAGACAGAGAATGGGTATGCCAAGGACTCTAGCCACTGCATATGAACTCCAGCCATGTCATCTGGTACATCTAGCTTATGTGTGTACTGGGGAATTGAACCTGGTTCCTTAGGCTTTGCAGGCAATTG
The DNA here is from genome assembly GCA_036346955.1 of Dipus sagitta. NCBI lineage: Eukaryota > Metazoa > Chordata > Mammalia > Rodentia > Dipodidae > Dipus > Dipus sagitta. The sequence goes on from CM070782.1 coordinate 25,826,031, forward strand.
CCTCAACCACTAAGACATCTCTCCAGCCCCAAAATATTTTTATTTATTTGCAAGCAGAGAGAGAGAAGAGAGACAGAGAGTATCTACATACCAGGGCCTTTAGCCAGTGTGAATGGACTGCAGATACATGCACCACTTTGTGCATCTGGCTTTATGTGGGTACTGGGGAATCAAACTGGGTTCGTTTGGCTTTGCAGGCAAGTGCTTCAACCGCTGAGCCATCACCTCTCTATCTCTAAAAATTATTGTTTTTAAAAAGGCCGGGTCTGGTGGCACACACCTTTAATTCCAATAGTTGGAAGGCATAAGTAATGCCTCTAACTACTGAACCATCTCCCCAATCCAGACAGTACTTTTATTTTTGAGAAGAGTCTCATGTAGCCTAGAGTAGCCTTGGACTTGCTATGTAGGGAAAGATGGTCTTGAACTTCTGGTCTTCTTGTTTCTTCCCGAGTGCTGGAATTATATATGTGTGCCACCATGCTTGATTTATGGGTGCTGGTGGTCAAACCTAGGGCTCTGTGCATGCTAGGCAAGCACTCTACCCCAACTGAGTTACTTTCTCAATATAGATATCAAGTTTTAATATTTAATTTTATTTATTTCTTGTCTGTTTTTTGTTTTCTCAAGGTAGGGCCTCACTAACTTTATTTATTTCTTTATTCATTTATTTTGAGACATGGTCTCACTCTGTAGCTCAGGCTAGCCTTGAACTCACAAACTTCCTAATACAAGTCCATCAAGGGATAATCAAGAGATTATTATGTTACAATTCTCATAACGTAATTATCTCTGGAACTGCTATCACAGACACACCCATAGGTTTGTGTCATTAATCTCCTAGATCTTTCTTTCTTTCTTTTTATTTTTTGAGGTAGAGTCTCATTCTGGCCCAGGCTGGCCTGGAATTAACTTTGTAGTCTCAGGGTAGTCTCGAACTCATGGAGATCCTACCTCTGCCTCCCGAGGGCTATGATTAAAGGCGTGCGCCACCACGCCTGGCTTCTAGGTTTTTCTTAATCTAATCAAGTTAATCACCAAAATCAACTATTTTCAAGGTTAAGTGCACAAGCATGAGGGCTTGAGGGGGCCTCAGACCACCTGAGTTCAAAACTCCAGAACCCACACAAACAGGTAGGCATGACCATGTATGTATGTAACCCCAGTCCTGTGGGGAGCAGCCCAGGGAATTGCTGGGGCTCACACACAGCAAGCTCTAGAATCAACAAAAGACTCTTGCAAGGAAAAAAAATTAGGCAGGTGAGTAATGGAGGGGCATACTTGATGTTTTTCTCTGGCCACCACAAGTAAGCCAATAGGGTACATCAGGCAAGGGCATCTGGTAATATCACTACATGCACATGCATACACCACACACACTATGCACATGCACAAGTTCATTTATATTATTGTATAACCATCACTAAACATATAAATATAAAGACAAAGCACACAGTAACTGCTCAGTGAATGGCTGCTAAAATAACTCCAGCACTATCTTATCCCATCTTGAATCTGGGTTACTTATCTCTAAGCAGACAGTGGTTTTTAAAATTTTTATTTACTTGAGAGGGAGAAAGAGGCAGGTAGATAGGGAGAGGGAGAGGAAGAGGGAGAGATAGAGATAGAGAGAGAAAGAGAGAGAGAGAGAATGGGCACACCAAGGCTTTCAGTCTCTGCAGACGAACTGCAAATGCTCTTGTGCATCAGGCTCATGTGGGTCCTAGGGAATTGAACCTAGGTTCTTTGGCTTTAAAGGCAAGTGCCTTAACCACTGAGCGATCTTTCCAGCCCATAGACACTATTTCATATTTATTTCTATTGAATTGCTACAGTCTGAAAAATACCAGTTTCAAATTTTATGTTGATAACTATAGTTGTAACTTTCAAATTCTCCATTTAAGTGACAACAAAACCATAAAACTATCAGGAGCAACATACTGGAGTTTATCATAAGGCCAGTGCTAAGAACTTCATAGGTACTAGTGCAATTAGTCCTCAAAGTAAATCTAGGGGCATTATCCTGGTAATGTTCACACTTTACAGTGGTATATAAGGACATAAAGAGGGCTGGAGACATGGCTCAGTGGTTAAGGCACTTTCCTGCAAAGCCCAAGGGACCCAGGTTCAATTCCACAGTACCCATGTAAAGCCAGATGCACAAGGTGGCACATGCATCTGGAGTTCATTTGCAGTGGCTAGAGGCCATGGTATGACCATTCTCTCTCTTTAATAAATAAATATTTTTAAAAAAAGACAAAGAAACTTGCCCAGTCACCCAGCTGATGAGTGGCAGGCCAAGATTTGCACTCAAATGACTGAATCTTAGCTTCTCCAGCCACTGCCATTTGCACATGTAGTAGCCCACACCCATGCGAATGATGACTTCAGGTGCCAGACGCTATGTGTTGATGAAGCCTTCGAGTTTTCCAGAGCTTTGCTATCCATTATTGCATGTACTTTTCTAAAACAATAAAGAGCAATCATCATGCTTTACGATGGACACCCTTGGAAAAGTTAAGCAATTTGTTAAAGATCAACAAACATGAACAAGATGTGGATCCCAGTTATTAGCTGGGCAGTGCTATCATTTCCCTGAGCCTCATCTAACTGCATAAGTATAAAAATGACAATAAAGCCAGGCATGGTGGCACTTAATCTCAACACTTGGGAGGCTAAGGTAGGAGGATCGCTATGAGTTGAGGCCAGTCTGAGATTACATAGCATATTCCAGGTAAGCCTGGACTAGAGTGAGACCCTACCTTGAGAACCCCCCCCCAAAAAATAGATAATACTTCCCCAAGAAGCAAAAAAGCACATGTAAAGCATCTAGCACAGAGCTTTGTATAGAAAGTACACTTTCCCTCACTCTGCATGTGAGTCCTGGCATGACATTCTTCCAAAACACTGTATATTTTTTCTGGTTTTCTTGTTGTTATTATTTGTTTTTGTCCTAACTGGCCTGAAACTCAGTCCAGGTTGGCCTCAGATTTGTGGCAATCCCTGACACCATGCTCAACTACAAGCCACTGTTTGTTTGTTTATTTTTTTTCAAGGTAGGGTTTCACTCTAGCCCAGGTTGACCTGAAATTCACTATGGAGTCTCAGGGTGGGCTTGAACTCATGGTGATCCTCCTACCTCTACCTCCCGAGTGATGGGATTAAAGGCATGCGCCACCACGCCTGGCTCTTTAAAAAAAAAATATTTATTTACTTATTTTTTCTTTTTTAAAATTTTTGTTCATTTTTTATTTTATTTGAGAGCGACAGACAGAGACAGAAAGAGGCAGATGGAGAGAGAGAGAATGGTCATGCCGGGGCCTCCAGCCACTACAAACAAACTCCAGACACGTGCGCCTCCTTGTGCATCTGGCTAACGTGGGTCCTGGGGAATCAAGCCTCGAACCAGGGTCCTTAGGCTTCACAGGCAAGTGCTTAACCGCTAAGCCATTTCTCCAGCCCTGTTTATTTATTTATTTGAGAGAAAAAGAGAGAGAGAGAGAGAGGGAGAGAGACAGAAAGAGAATGGATGTTCCAGGGCCTCTAGCCACTGAAAGAACTCCAGATGCATGTGCCATCTTGTGCATATGGCTTTACGTGTATTGGGGAATTGAACCTGGGTTCTTTGGTTTTGCAGGCAAGCACCTTACCCGTTAAGCCACCCCTCCATCCCCCATTGTTTTCTTTCTTTCTTTTTTTGGTTTTTCAAATTTTCAAGGAAGGATGTCACTCTAGCCCAGGCTAACCTGGAATTCACTATGTAGTCTCAGGGTAGACTCGAACTCATGGTGATCCTCCTATCTCTGCCTCCGGAGTGCTGGGATTAAAGGCATGTGATACCATGCCTGGCCCCACTGTTTCTTTCTTTCTTTTTTTTTTTGGTTTTTCGAGTTAGGGTCTCACTCTAGCCCAGGCTGACCTGGAATTCACTATGGAGTCTCAGGGTGGCCTCGAACTCACGGCAATCCTCCTACCTCTGCCTCCCGAGTGGTGGGATTAAAGGCGTGCGCCACCACGCCCGGCTTCCCACTGTTTCTTAATACCCTCTCAGCCAACTTCCTTAACAGATAAGTGAAAAAATATAAGACTTTTTGATGATTACCATGCAGTGCCAAATCAGAATCCTCAGTGAAGTCCAGCTATCTTACATAATTTTAAGTGTAACAAGCTTCCTCCTTTCTGTCCATATGGCCTATCATCTATCAAGTTGATTAATGTTATAAAATATATTATTATGATATACTCTTAAACATAAATTAGAAGGGCTGGAGAGATGGCTTAGCAGTTAAGATGCTTGCCTGTGAAGCCTAAGGACCCACATTCGACTCTCTAGATCCATGTTAGCCAGATGCAAAAGGTGAGGCAAGCGCAAGGTTGCACATGCTCACTATGTGGCGCAAGCGTCTGGAGTTCAATTTCAGTGGTGAGGCCCTGGTGTGCCAATACTCTCTCTCACTCTCTCTAAAATAAAATAAAATAAAATAAAATTAAAAAATAATTTAGAAGCTGGGGAGATGGCTCAGTGGTTAAGGCACTTTCCTGCAAAGCCCAAGGGACCCAGGTTCAATTCCACAGTACCCATGTAAGCCAGATGCACAAGGTGGCACATGCATCTGGAGTTCAATTACAGTGGTTAGAGGCCCTGTCATGCCAATTCTCTCTCTCATAATAAATAAATAAAATTAAAAAATAATTTAGAAGCTGGGGAGATGGCTCAGTGGTTAAGGCACTTTCCTGCAAAGCCCAAGGGACCCAGGTTCAATTCCACAGTACCCATGTAAGCCAGATGCACAAAGTGGCCCTTGTGTCTGGAGTTCATTTGAAAGTGGCAATAGGCCTGGCACACTCATATTCTCTCTCTCTCTGTCTGAAACAAATATTTAAACACAAACAACAATCAGCCTGGACTAGAGTGAGACCCTACCTTGAGAACCCCCCCCCCCAAAAAATAGATAATACTTCCCCAAGAAGCAAAAAAGCACATGTTAAAGCATCTAGCACAGAGCTTTGTATAGAAAGTACACTTTCCCTCACTCTGCAAGAGATGTCCTGGCATGACATTCTTCCAAAACACTGTATATTTTTTCTGGTTTTCTTGTTGTTATTATTTGTTTTTGTCCTAACTGGCCTGAAACTCAGTCCAGGTTGCCCTCAGATTTGTGGCAATCCCTGACACCATGCTCAACTACAAGCCACTGTTTGTTTGTTTATTTTTTTTCAAGGTAGGGTTTCACTCTAGCCAGGTTGACCTGAAATTCACTATGGAGTCTCAGGGTGGGCTTGAACTCATGGTGATCCTCCTACCTCTACCTCCCGAGTGATGGGATTAAAGGCATGTGATACCATGCCTGGCCCCACTGTTTCTTTCTTTCTTTTTTTGGTTTTTCGAGTTAGGGTCTCACTCTAGCCCAGGCTAACCTGGAATTCACTATGGAGTCTCAGGGTGGGCTTGAACTCATGGTGATCCTCCTACCTCTACCTCCCGAGTGATGGGATTAAAGGCATGCGCCACCACGCCTGGCTTCTAGGTTTTTCTTAATCTAATCAAGTTAATCACCAAAATCAACTATTTTCAAGGTTAAGTGCACAAGCCATGAGGGCTTGAGGGGGCCTCAGACCACCTGAGTTCAAAACTCCAGAACCCACACAAACAGGTAGGCATGACCATGTATGTATGTAACCCCAGTCCTGTGGGGAGCAGCCCAGGGAATTGCTGGGGCTCACACACAGCAAGCTCTAGAATCAACAAAAGGGACTCTTGCAAGGAAAAAAATTAGGCAGGTGAGTAATGGAGGGGCATACTTGATGTTTTTCTCTGGCCACCACAAGTAAGCCAATAGGGTACATCAGGCAAGGGCATCTGGTAATATCACTACATGCACATGCATACACCACACACACTATGCACATGCACAAGTTCATTTATATTATTGTATAACCATCACTAAACATATAAATATAAAGACAAAGCACACAGTAACTGCTCAGTGAATGGCTGCTAAAATAACTCCAGCATATATTTTCCCATCTTGAATCTGGGTACTTATCTCTAAGCAGACAGTGGTTTTTAAAATTTTTGTTCATTTTTTATTTTATTTGAGAGAAAAAGAGAGAGAGAGAATGGTCATGCCGGGGCCTCCAGCCACTGCAAAACGAACTCCAGCCGCGTGCACCCCCTTGTGCATCTGGCTAACGTGGGTCCTGGGGAGTTGAGCCTCGAACCGGGATCCTTAGGCTTCACAGGCAAGCGCTTAACCGCTAAGTCATCTCTCCAGCCCACATCTGGAATTTGATTACAGTGGCTGCAGGCCCTGGCATGCGATTTCTCTTTCTCTCTCTCTCTGTCTGAAACAAATATTTAAACACAAACAACAATCAGCCTGGACTAGAGTGAGACCCTACCTTGAGAACCCCCCCCCCCAAAAAATAGATAATACTTCCCCAAGAAGCAAAAAAGCACATGTTAAAGCATCTAGCACAGAGCTTTGTATAGAAAGTACACTTTCCCTCACTCTGCATATGTGAGTCCTTGGCATGACATTCTTCCAAAACACTGTATATTTTTTCTGGTTTTCTTGTTGTTATTATTTGTTTTTGTCCTAACTGGCCTGAAACTCAGTCCAGGTTGCCCTCAGATTTGTGGCAATCCCTGACACCATGCTCAACTACAAGCCACTGTTTGTTTGTTTATTTTTTTTCAAGGTAGGGTTACCTCACTATGTAGCCTTAGACTAGCCTCAGACTCACAGTGATCTTCCTGTGTCAGCCTCTCAAGTGCTGGGATTACAGCCATGAGCTACCACTGCTTGGTTCCCAAGAACTTTTTCAACCAACTGTTACCTTTCTAAATGAGCTACTTCTACAAACTTAAAGGCAAATGGAAGGTTGCAATCAGAAGCACTAGAGAAAAAATGGGATCATGGGAACAATTCATTTGTGTTTACCACAGTGAAGGTACACCACCAAGTTTTCACAGTATGAACTCAGTAACCTTTCAAAGCCCAAAATGAAGTTAGGACATGAACAGCTGCTCAGGTTTCTAAAAATTCAAAAACCTGTAAGAATTACTAGAATACAGGCAAGGTTTAGGAATCCAAATGTGTTCTTTCACTTGAACTGGTTATAAGTAACAAAGAAGATGAAGAATTATGGGTTTTTTTATTTGTTTTTTTATGTTTTGCTGTGAATTCAGCCATCAATAATCAATATTATTTATCTTACTAATCTTATGAGTGACAGAAACTAAAAGTCAAATATGTTAATAATTTCAAACAAAATCTAACAGTCTTAACTTTGACCAATGAGATGCCTCAACTTACCTCATCACCCTTCAAAACCTCGGTGCCATCAAATTCTCGGGTCTGATTTGTCTTTGCTGACACTTCTCTCTCTAGGCTGGCTAACTTCTCCTTGGCTTCCTGGAGTTCTTCAGCTTTGGCTTCTTTTTTACGAGAGATGATGGATGCCTAGTTGAATGTGAATATAAAATAAGACAATCACCTTTTTGTTATAAAGTTACCTAGCTTTTAGATTTTTTTCTGTATTAGTTTTGCTTTTCCTGGTCAACAATGACTGTCACACTATCCATCATTATCAGTTACGTATTTAGCTATATACACAATGTATATTAAATATCAAACTAAAACATATGGAAGACAAAAGCCCTGAAAATATAGATACAGCAATCAGAGAACAAAAATACACTAATAAAATTATTTAAGTCTTCTCAAGTAATATTTAAATGCTAATGAAAATACTTCCTAAGGAAGTAAACATAAGTTTACTAAACTAAGTTTTAGTTTACTAAAACTAAGTATTGTATTGTTTTTATGCATGGTTGCATGATTGGTGGGTCCCCCTCATTGGAAGGAAACAAAAATGTCATATGTTCAGAATGACAATACAGTTCATTTTACTAAATTCAGTACTCATACTTTTACAGTGAAAGGCTAAAGTACCTATTATACTTGGAACATTCTGATAAATAAAATGCAGGTTCAAAATCAAACATCTGACTCATCAGCATTAAGTAAATGTTTACACAGTCCAAATGTTTGCTTGTAGCACTTGTATTAGCTAATAACTCTTAGGGGGTTTCCTTAGATGAATCATACCAGTTCATGAGAAACACCAGTCACATTAACTTATTAAGCTAAATGGTACATGTTGTATTAAAAATTGACAGGAGAGGGGTAATCTCTAGTGCAAATCCTTTAGAAATTCTATTGTCTTTCCTGTATATTAAAAGACAAGTAAAAATGTTTCCCTGTAAGTATTCCACCTTAAAAGGTGGGTGCTGCAGAGAAGGCTCAGTGGATAAAGCAATGGCCATGCGAGCATGAAGACCACAGTGCAGATCCCCAGTACCCAAGTAAAGCCAGACACACGAAATGGTGCATGTATCTGCAGTTCATTTGCAGGGGCAGGAAGCTCTGAGACTTATTTATTTCTCTCTCTAAATTAAATAAATAAAAAAGAAAAGCAAAATTAGTCAAAGGGTATAATGAAAGACAAGCCCTTGCAAACTTAACTTTCATTTCCAAAAACGTATACTGCTTTTAACTCATTAAAAATGTTAAATAGGGGGCTGGAGAAATGGCTTAGCAGTTAAGGTGCTTGCCTGTGAAGCCTAAGGACTCATGCTCGACTCTCCAGGTCCCATGTAAGCCAGATGAACAAGGTAACGCAAGCGTGCAAGGTTGCACATGCACACAAGGTGGCACACACGTCTGGAATTTTTTTAAAAAAAATTTTAGTTTATTTATTTATTTGAGAGCGACAGATAGAGCAAGAAACACAGAGAGAATGGGAGCGCCAGGGCCTCCAGCCACTGCAAAACGAACTCCAGCCGCGTGCACCCCCTTGTGCATCTGGCTAACGTGGGTCCTGGGGAGTTGAGCCTCGAACCGGGATCCTTAGGCTTCACAGGCAAGCGCTTAACCGCTAAGTCATCTCTCCAGCCCACATCTGGAATTTGATTACAGTGGCTGCAGGCCCTGGCATGCGATTTCTCTTTCTCTCTCTCTCTCATAAAAATAAATGATAAATAGGGCTGGAGAAATGGCTTAGCGGTTAAGGCACTTGCTGAGAAGGACCAAGGTTTGACTCCCCAGAACCCATGTAAGCCAGACACACAAGGTGGCACATGTGCAAAAGGTGGCGTTTGCATCTGGAGTTCAATTACAGTGGTTAGAGGCCCTGTCATGCCAATTCTCTCTCTCATAATAAATAAATAAATTTAAAAAATGATAAATACTGGCTGGGTGTGGTGGCACATGCCTTTAATCCCAGCACTAGGGAGGCAGGGGTAGGAGGATTGTTGTGAGTTCCAGGCCAGCCTGAGATTCCATAATGAATTCCATGTCAGCCTGAGCTAGAGAAGACTCTACTTTGAAACACCAAAATAAATAAATAAAAATTATGTATGGATGTATGTATGTTGGGGCTGAGCATGGGAGTTACTCATCAGGGCTAGACACCACACAATTCCAGGGTGGCAGCCTGGGAGGGGACAAACCAGCAGAAGGTCAGCTGCAAGCAGGGCTGCATGTCACTGTGAGACAGGGCTGAATGCAGGAGGCTAGACACCATTCCAGGGTGTCTACTTGGAAGGGGAAAAACCAGAGGAAGGTCAGCAGCAAACAGTCAACCAACATGGATTCTACTTTTCACACCCACTTTGTAAGCCCTCCTCCAAAATAATTATCTGAAGAAGGGTGAAGCAGAGGGAAACTGTGTATGGGCCCCAGCCCCTAGGAGAAGCAGGGAGCTGGTCTCATTCCAAAAAGGCAGATAGCAAATAAGACTGAAAAAAAAAAAAAAAAAAAAAAAAGCAGCCAACTTAGATACCAGGAAAGCCAAGCCTCCCAAGGACTTACCCAAATTTGCTGGGAGGTGGCACATACAAAGTAGATCCTGCTCAGACTCAAGAGAATGCACCTCAACTTAGTGGATAGTCTTCAATCCCACACCCACCTTAATCAATTTAGATCAGGCCACCAAACATAGGCTATACAAGAGCTGCTATTGCTGCATGCTCAGTGAGACAACTGATCTCCAGAGGGGCAGACCCTGACACATAGCACACAACAAAGAACACCCAGCAAAGGGATCCCCACCAAGATTACCTGGTCCCACACTGGAAGCCTCTAATGAAAACTTAGAGAAACCCAAGACATAAAAGCCCAAAATGAAATCTCAACAAGCATTTTAAACAAACTTAATGAGATGGTCAACAAATGGCTGGTTGATTGGGAAGAAACTGGAAAAAGAATAATTAAATAGGAACTCCAAGAATGGCTGAAGGAAATGGAAGAAAATTGGCAAGAAAAAAAATCAAATTACAAAATAAAGGTTGACTCAATGAATTAGAAGGCAACAAAAAGAACTCAAAGGATGGATGAAGATAATCAACAAGAACAATTCAACTGGTGGCTGAAGGAAATCAAAAAGAATCAGGAAACAGTACTCCATAGCTGGTTTAAGAAAATCAAAAAGGTCATGCTGGGCATGGTGGCACATGCCTTTAATCCCAGCCTTGGGATGCTGAGGTAGAGAATCAACATGAGTTCAAGGCCACCCTGAGACTACAGAGTGAATTTTCCATGTCAGCCTGGGATAGAGCAAGACACTACCTCAAATAACAAAAAACAAAACAAAACAAAACAAAACAAAACAAAAAAAAGTGAGAGAGAGAGAAAGATCAGAAAGCTAAAGGAATTTGAGGAGAATCAACAAACAAATGAGCTCATGGGCTGATGTAACAAACTCAAGGACATCCAAATGCAGGAATGATCTCCAAGAGAAAATAAAAAGTTCAAATCAAGAAATGGAAATAGAAGCCGGGCGTGGTGGCGCACGCCTTTAATCCCAGCACTCGGGAGGCAGAGGTAGGAGGATTGCCATGAGTTCAAGGCCACCCTGAGATGACAGAGTTAATTCCAGGTCAGCCTGGACCAGAGTGAGACCTTATCTCGAAAAACAAAACAAAACAAAACAAAAAAAAGAAATGGAAATAGGCCGGGCATGCCTTTAATCCTAGTACTCAGGAGGTGGATCACTGTGAGTTCAAGGCCACCCTGAGACTACATAGTCAATTCCAGGTCAGCCTGGGCTATAGTGAGAAACTACCTCAAAAAACTAAAAAGAAAAAAGGAAAGAAATGCTGAAGAAAAACATAACCCCCTTAAAAGACTCCCAAGAAAGCCTCACCAACAGAATAACAGATCACATGAAGGACAGAATTTTGGAACTTGAGGACAAGATAGAAGAATTACACTGGAACTCCAAATACATTGTCAAGTTCAAGAAAACCATATATTTAGTTCATAGGCATACAGGAAGGGGAAGAAATAAAGGCCAAGGGTATAGAGAACATCTTCAACAAAATTATTGAAGAAAAATTTCCCAACCTTACAAAATGGAGACCAATCCAGGCACAGAAGGTGCACACAACACTAAATAGACAGGACCAGAGAAGAGGTACCCCATGGTACATAATAATCAAAACACTAAACATAGAAAATAAGAAAAGAATGCTAAAAGCTGTAAGAGGAAAAACAGTTCATTACACAGAGGTAAGCTCATTAGAATTGCCTCAGATTTTTCAGTGGGAACTCTTAAAGCCAGAAGAGCTTGGAATGGAGTATTTCAAAAGCTAAATGAAAACAGAAGAAGAATAAAAAGCTAAATGACCATGGCTTCCAACCCAAATTACTGTACCCACCAAATTAAAAAAAAACTTTCATGATATAAACTTTCTGCATGATTACATGAGCACCTCATACTGCATGGAATACTCTACATTCAGGAGATGAACCAACATGCACATGAGAGAAAAAGAAACAATCAAACTAGAATGGACATAAAAGCATACAAAGACCAAGAAAACACCAAACTCCACAAAATCTTCAACATGACAGGAATTTACTCACTCCTCACAATTAACACTCTGAACATTAATGAACTCAACTCTCTAATCAAAAGACACAGGTTAACAGGCTGGATCCAAAAGCTGGACCCATTCATTTGCTGTCTACAAAAAACTTACCTCACAAAGATAAACACCACCTTAGGGTGAAAGGATGGAAAAGATATTCCAAGCAAATGGAAACAAAAAACAAGCAGGAGTTGCTGTACTGATTTATGACAAAACAGACTTTAAAATAAAACAAAATTAATAAAAAAGCTATTTTATACTCATGAAAGAAACAATATAACAAGGGGATATTATCATCATAAACTTCTATATACCAAACATAGGGGTACCTTTTATAAAGCAAAATTTGTTAGACAATGAAACAGACATAAATCCTAAAACAATAATAGTAGGAGACTTTAATACCACACTATCATCAATAGATAGATCCTCTAAGCAGAAAATAAACAGAAAACAAGGGAGCTAATCAGGGAACATTGTGGAAGAGGGGGTGGGAAGATTGTAAGAGCCACAGAATGGGTAGGCATATCCTGAGGCTTGGACTTTCCCCACTCTACTCCAAAGGGACTGACTGAGGCCTTCCTAAACCTACAGTAAATATCATAACTCACTGAGGAGGACCCTCATGGTAACAGGTGCTGGAGCAAGGGGACAAAGGAGTATAACCTGTTATAATATATATAAAATAAAATAAATGATAAACATTTTGACTTGTACCACCTAATTTTGACATTTAAAAGACGAAATAACAAAAACATAGAAACACAAGCAGCCCTACCACCACAAATGGCAGATGCTAAGGAGATTAAGCATTATCAACGTATTACGTTTCAAACTTGAACTGACGTCTTTTATCGCTTCTTCACTAATTCTTTGTTATAATCTGGAGATTAACAGTGACAGAAGAATATTTATTCTTTATTTCCTTCTAACTTTAAAACTATAAATAACACAGGCAGTAGCTGTAATGAAGCTGTTCACACATAAGATTACAGATTTAAATGTGCTAGCCAAAAGAGTGGTCTTACCTGTTGCCTATACAGTGACAGCTTGACTTTAATTGGCTCATTTCTCATCATTTTCTTTTCAGTCAACTGACTGATCTCTGAGTTTATTTCATTGATCTAAAACAATATGAAAGTGAAAAAATTTAAATTTTCCCTATGAGAGCCCAATTAGTGGCACACATCTGTAATTCTAGCACTTAGAAGGCTGAAGCAGGAAAAGCTTGACTTTGAGGCCAGCCTGGGCTACACAGTGAAATCCTGCCTCCAAAAAAATAAAATAAAATAAAATAAAACAGGCTGGGGAAATGGCTTAGTGGTTGAAAGTACTTGCTTACAAAGCCTCACAGCTCAGATTCAATTCCCCAATACCACATAAAGCCAGATGCACAAAGTGGCCCTTGTGTCTGGAGTTCATTTGAAGTGGCAATAGGCCCTGGCACACTCATATTCTCTCTCTCTCTGTCTGAAACAAATATTTAAACACAAACAACAATCAGCCTGGACTAGAGTGAAACTCTACCTCGAAAAACCAAAACCACCTTCTCTCTATGATTATGCAAACTAAGCAAATTAGAGATATTAGGCCAAACTCAAGCTTTGAATTTACAGTTCCTTCCATCAGTAACTTGATGGGAAGAATAGTTCCATTAATGTTATAAATATATTATTATGATATACTCTTAAACATAAATTAGAAGGGCTGGAGAGATGGCTTAGCAGTTAAGATGCTTGCCTGTGAAGCCTAAGGACCCACATTCGACTCTCTAGATCCCATGTTAGCCAGATGCAAAAAGGTGAGGCAAGCGCAAGGTTGCACATGCTCACTATGTGGCGCAAGCGTCTGGAGTTCAATTTCAGTGGCTGAGGCCCTGGTGTGCCAATACTCTCTCTCACTCTCTCTAAAATAAAAATAAAATTAAAAAATAATTTAGAAGCTGGGGAGATGGCTCAGTGGTTAAAAGTGCTTGCTTGCAAAGCCTGCTGGTGTGCAGTTCAATCCCTAAGCACCACATAAACAAAGGGGGATGCAGAGCTGCAGAATTGCTTAGTGCTTAAGGCAGAGCCAAAGGACCAAGGTTCAATTCCCCAAGACCCATGTAAGCCAGATGGATAAGGTGGTACATGCATCTGGAATTTGTTTTCAGCTGCTAGAGGCCCTGGCACATCCATTCTCCTTCTCTCTATCAGCCTCTTTCTCTCTATCCCTCTCAAATAAATATTTTTTTAAAAAAGAAATGTTAGTTTTAAGTGAAAAATTACCACATTATGCTTGGAAACAAAACTTGATTATTTAAATATTGTAAAGTTTGACATCAGAATAATTATGAAGACATAAACCCATAAGCCAATTCTTATATATTAATTTAAATATTTAAGTTATTTCATTGTCCTAATCAGTAGACTACGTTTTTATAATCCTGTATGGATTAAGTAATAGCACAATATTCCAAAATTCCTCACAAAGACAGCTTATCAGAAGGGCTAGCAATTCTTAATATAGGTTAGCTTTAGAGTCATAGAAAGCAGCTACACAAGACTAGAGATGAGATAAAATTGGGAGCTATAAAAAGGCAATTATCACTTACTTTAGCTTCAAGTTCAAGAAGATCAGAATGGCCCATAGCAGGTTCCGAAACTACTTTTTGTAAAAAATGCAATTCCTTTTTCTTGTTCTCTAATTCTTTGGGAAACTTTTCAGTTACCATATATGAATTAAATTTTATTTCCTCCTCTAGCCTCTTCAATAAACCTTTAAAAAATGAAGTGGATATTTAAACCCAAAAGAATATGTGCTATGAGAGTCTCACACATAGGAGGGCATATCTGTTCCAAACACTCTGTATAATATCTATATAATAGTAATAATGATAAGTAACAATATATAATACTATACTGAAATATTTTATGTTAATTAGAATGATTATAAAGAACAATATTCATGGAAGGATATTTAAATAATTATAGAAAAATTATGTTATGATCTTTCCAGTTTCACAAGCTAATTCTTCAGTTTTCTAAAATATGCAAAAGTAACATTTGTAAAATCATATACATCTCTGTGTCCCATTTTGTCTTTTAAGTATTTAAGAAGTCAACAAACCAAATGACAACACAAATAAAATCTAGCTCAGCTACTCTCTTATATATGCTTTCATTTTATTTTTTATAATACTACTATTTTTAAAAAGATTTTATTTTTATTTATTTACTTATTAGAGACAGAGAGAGGGAGTGAGAATGGGTGCACCAGAGCCTCTAGCCACTGCAAACAAACTCCAGATGCATGCACCACCATGTGCATCTGGCTTACATGGGACTTGGAGAATTGAACCAGGGTCCTTAGGCTTTGAAGGCATGTGCCTTAACTGCTAAACCATCTCTCCAGCCCAATACTACTATTTTTTTTAATATCTATTTTTTATTTATTTGTTTGAGAGCGACAGACAGAGAGAGAAAGAGGCAGAGAGAGGGGGGGGGGAGAGAGACAGAGACAGAGAGAGAGAGAGAGACAGAGAGAGAATGGGCGTGCCAGGGCCTCTAGCCAATGCAAATGAACTCCAGAATCGTGTGCCCCCTTGTGCATCTGGCTAACGTGGGTCCTGGGGAATCGAGCCTTGAACCGGGGTCCTGAGGCTTCACAGGCAAGTGCTTAACTGCTAAGCCCTCTCTCCAGCCCCAATACTACAATTTTTGTTTTTGAAGTACAGTCTTACTCTAGCCTAGGCTGACCTGGAATAATTATGTAGTCTCAAGCTGGTCTCAAACTCACAGTGATCCTCCTAAAGTGTGCACCACTACACTCAGTTACAATACTTCTTTTTGTTTGTTTGTTTTGTTTGTTTATTTTGTGATACAGGCTGGCCTCCAACACAATATATAACTGATAATGACTTTGAACTTCTGATCCTCTTGCCACAATGTACCAAGTACTGGATCTACAGGCATGCACCAGCAAACACAGTTTTTTCTTTTATAAAACTTTTGATGTAGCCGGGCGTGGTGGCACACGCCTTTAATCCCAGCACTTGGGAGGCAGGGGTAGAAGGATCACTGTGAGTTTGAGGCCACCCTGAGCCTACATAGTGAATTCCAGGTCAGCTTGGGCTAGAGCAAGACCCTACCTTGAAAAAAACAAAGCCTTTGATACAATTTATAATCCTAATACTTCATAAATAGTAACACATTATATTGTGTCAGCTTCAAACCAATGAAGACATTGCTAAGATACAACAAGTTAAAATCTTGAAAAAGATAAATAAAGTATCTACTTCCATGTTTTAGATCTGGTAGCTTTTATTTTTAAACGTATTAGTTTGTAGCTAAGTGATAATTTAAATATTTTAAGACTTAATGGTTTCCTTATTTTGGCAGATGCTTAACTGTGTACACAAAGATTTTCAGTGAATAATGGTTTTGTTATAAATTCCCAGGCCAGAGAACTTTTTACAGTTTATTTCAAATCTTTCCATTACACATTTACAAATTCTGGCTTGACTTTTTAAACGATGTGTTTCCGGCTTGAGTAATCTTCATATGAAGATTGCATAATAAACTGGACCTAAAGCCTTAAAATTATTTTTAGTCCTGCTGTGCTAATAGAGCATGCAAAGTTTTATTAATGGCAAATTCACAAGTTTTCCATTCATTCCTCCAGTCTCCCCCTCTACCTGTTTTTTCAGGATTGGTGAAAGGAAGAGAAGGGAAAGTGTTTAATGAATCACACAGTACACTCAGGCATCATTCCAAGCCAGTTTCCCATTAACTCTACATCCTGGCTTCTCTGACCATTAGGTGACTAGTCCTTTCATCTTCAGGTTTTTAAACACATTTCATGTAATTAGAGATGCACAGAATCAAAGCCTAAAATGCTTTTTAAGTAAAATAATTTTATTTGAGAGAGAGAGAGAGAGAGAAAAAGAACGTGAATATGGGCATGCCAGGGCCTCTTACCACTGCAAACAAACACCAGACGGATGTGCCACCTTATGCATCTGGCCCTATGTAGGTACTGGGGAATTGAACCTGGGAGCTCAGGCTTTGCAAGCAAGTGCCTTTAACCACTGAGCAATTTCTCCAGCCCCTAAAATGTTTTTTTGCAATGTAATATTCTTATATACCTTTTCTACTTTAAAAAGATTTCAAAAATACACACTAGCCTTACCAGTGACATAAAGCACACCAGTGATTACCTGGAGAGGGGGTGGGGGACAGGGTAGGAGTGAAACATTACAAAGGGCCACCAAGAAACATTTGTGGGCTGGAGAGATGGCTTGGCGGTTAAGGCACTTGCCTGCGAAGCCAAAGGATCCAGGTTTGATTCCCCAGTACCCATGTAAGCCATATGCACAAGTTGGCGCATGGGTCTGGAATTTATTTGCAATGCCTGGAGGCCCTAGTGCATCCATTCTCTCTTTTTCTCTCTTCCTGCCTCTCTGTTTGCCTCTTTCTCTCTTTTTCAAATAAATAAAATATTAACAAAATACTGTACTGATTTCTTAAATATTTTTTACTTGCAAGCAAAGAGAGAGAGACAGACAGAGAGAGAGAGAGAGAGAGAGACAAAGAGAAAGAATAGATGCTTTGAGTCCTCTGGCAACTGCAAACAATCTCTAGATACATGCACCACTTTGTTCATCTGGCTTACGTGGGTACTGGGGAATCAAACCCAGATCGTTAGGCTTTGCAAGCAAGTACCTTTAACTGCTGAGCAATCTCTCCAATTCTCTACTGGTTTCTTAAATGTCAGTTATACATAACATACTTCCTTAATTTTTTGTTTTTTTTTTTGTTTTGTTTTTAACCAGATGGATGGACATTTATTATAAAAGTTGGGTTTTCCACCCTTCCTGTATTTTGTAGTTTCCATTTATGTCAGCAAATGAACAATAAAGTGATCAGAAATCTGCATGATTAAGTAACAAATTCATCAACACATATGTTGGAGAATAAAGCAAGAAGGGGAAAAATATCCTTTAATCCAATGCAAATTAGGTATTCCTTCAAAATTGCACATTTTCCTCCTACTTTGGTCACATATTAAAAAGAAATTAGGGCTGGAGAGATGGCTTAGCAATTAAGTGCTTGCCTGTGAAGCCTAAGGATCCTGGTTCGAGGCTCAATTCCCCAGGACCCACATTAGCCAGATGCACAAAGGGGCGCACACGTCTGGAGTTTGTTTGCAGTGGCTGGAAGCCCTGACATGCTCATTCTGTCTCTCTGTCTCTCTCTCTCTCTGTTGCTCTCAAATAAATAAGAACAAAAAAATATTTTATTTATTTATTTGAGAGAGAGAGAGAGAGAGAGAGAGAGAGAGGAAAAGGAAGAGGCAGATAGAGAGGATGGGCACACCAGGGCCTCCAACCACTGAAAATGAACTCCAGACGCATGTGCCCCCTTGTGCATCTGGCTTATGTTGGTCCTGAGGAATTGAACCCGGGTCCTTAGGCTTTGAAGGAAAGCGCCTTAACTGCTAAGCCATCTCTCCAGCTCTGTTTGCATATTTTAAAATTCATATACAGAATGGCCTTAATATATTAATATAGAATTCACAGCCTTTAAGACATATTCTATAATCTCCTAAAGATAATATGCCTTGGGCCCTAGTAATCCATTAACATGATTCAGTGTCACACACCACACGCCTGGGACAAAATGTCTTTTTCCCTTTTTTTCTAATTCAAGTTTTCTGCTGAGGTAACTCCAGGAACCTAGTTGTAACAGATCTCAATCCTCCAAGAACAGAACCACACAGAGTAGCTTCTGAGAGCACCTTAACGTTCCATAAATCTGGGGTTGAAAGGTCCACACTGGAATGGTCAAGATTAACTGTGTTGCTCTTGGTCAACAAAAGACAGACTGCCTCCAGGAGTCAGAGTCAAAGGTGAGTGAAGTTGGAGAAGAACAAGCTGACAGTCATTTCAAGACATGTCTGCTTCGGAGATAAGACCACAGTGACCAAGCCGACAAGCTCATATAGCATGATCTTCCTGTCCCAGTGAAAGAACCCTCTGTCTAGGGCAGGCCTGTGGCTGGAGCTCTTTGTGAGGACCTGATGCCTTAGTAGTGATCCACTCTACAAACTCAATACAAAAGCAAAATCCAACAGTTCTTTCTACTCCACAGCCACACACACTTGCATGATTCTGCCTTCTGTCCACTCAGCCTTAAGGCTGGAGAACAAGGGTCCAAGGATACTAGGACATTGAAGGCTAAAGAGATAAACCTCAACAGGTTCATTCCCCTTTCAATACATTTATGAAATGATCATAAAAATCAATAGTTCCTGTAGTGTAGAAAACTAGTGTGGCACTCACTTCCTACTGGCCATTGTCTCAGGTGGCTGGAAGTAGGGATGAGGCCTGAGAAGCTGAGGTTACATGGGTGCTCTGAGACAACCCCTAAGCAGGGGGAATTTAAAAGCCAGTAGTCCTCATGGATCTCCTATTGTTCTTTCCTGAGGGTTATTCACTTAATATGTGAGATTGTCTGCTGTGCATGAGAGAGACTATTTCCCTCACTATTAACCATGAGATAAACAGAATTGTACAACTTATCATGAGAATGAAAAAGTAGAAAACCCACATCCATCCTAAGTTGTCTTGGATCAAAGACACCAAATATTGGCCCATAGCAGCACCAATGCTCCCAGTTCCATCCACAATTCCTGTGACTGTTGCCAGCGCCTCACTGCTCTCTTGGATCAGCTCTTGATGGCCCAGGTCTGCAGAAATCGCCAAGCTAATCATATTGGAGGGTCCACCAATAAAAAACCCTGTAGTGGTCATCAGAAGCGCATTGATGGACTTGTTGTTTGGAGAGCCTATGATTCCTCCAACTCAGGTAAAAGGGCAACCAGAAGGAGGAGTAATTCACTAGCTTCAGGCAGGAGTAGGCCAGTGAGTACCGTATGACGCCAAAAAGGCAGCAGGCCTGGTAAAAGCTTACTGCCTTCACTTCGGGAGCAGTGCTGTCCTCTTAGATTGAATACCTAGGCTCATATGCATCTTTGTTTTCAGCACCATTAATGAGCGGGCGGTGTGAATCTTCTAAGTTTTCTTCTGCCTCAATACCTGGGAGACCAATTTCCTCTGGTGATACTAGCAGCCCGAAGAAGATGACGATCCCACCAGCAAACTGCACCCATGCGGTCACCAGAAAGGCATACTTGCCATGGTCTTCCGGACCTCCTCCTCAGCCTGACCGTGAAGTCTGGGCGGTTGAATGAGCTATATCATTTCTTCTGTCCGACGTCCGCAGCCGTCCGGCCGCTTTGCTTGCTCGCTCTCCTGCTCTGCTAGGCTGCACTTCCTGTCACCACCTCACCCTCCTAGCCCCAGCCAGCGCTTCCAGGCGCTCTGTTTTTTTGAGGTGAGATCTTGCTCTAGCCCAGGCTGACCTGGAATTTACTAAGTACTCTCGGGATGGCCTCCTTGACTTTTAGGATGTAGTCTATTAATAAATACATCATCATTTTAAATATGTCATAAATTGAAAATACCATGATAAATTGTACATGGTGGCTCCCTCATATAATCCCAGCACTTGGAAGGCTTATCAGGTGGACCACCATGAGTTCAAGGTCAGCATGGTCTACATAGTGAGTTCAGGACAGCCTCGGCAACAGAGTAAGACCCTGTCTCAAAAAAAGAAAAAAAGCTGGGTGTGGTGGCACATGCCTTTAATCCCAGTACTTGGGAGGCAGAGGTAGGAGGATTGCTGTGAGTTCAAGGCCACCCTGGGATTACACAGTGAATTCCAGATCAGCCTGAGCTAGAGTGAGACCCTACCTCAAAAACAAAACAAAAATTAAAAAAAATCACAAACTGGAGAGGTGACTGATTTAGTGGTTAAGGTGCTCGCCTGTGAGGCCTAAGGACTCAGGTTCAACTTCCTAGAACCCACATAAACCAGATGTGATACATGATACATGTGCACAAGGTTGTGCATGCGCACAAGGTAGCACATGCATCTGGAGTTCAACTGTAGTGGCTGGAGGCCCAGGAGTACCAGTTCTCTCTCTCTCTCACACACTCACTCTTTCTCATAAATAAAATAAGCAAATTTTAAAACATCACTATAAATGCAAGATATATATCAATTGCAAAAACTACATTAGAAAAAAATCAAGTGTTTAGAATTAATAAAATACTGTATTATCTTTTAATAGCTTGAGATACAATTTACATGCCACAAAAAACAAACGTGACATCAATATCTAGCTTCTACATGCACATGTGTGTGCCCACATAAACATGCATACACACATACCACACACACATGGCAAAAAAACCCAACATGAAAATCCACTGATGCCTTCAATGGGACTCCCATTCACCAGCTAGGGGATGATGCTCCAAAATGCTGAGAAAATTAACTTCCATTAATACATCTGAAGATAATTAATTCCATTAAAATTTCAGGAATCTATGGAAGTTGTCCAACAATTTTTTTTAAATTCAGGAATCGAACATGGACATACTTTACACAAACATTCATGCACACACATTCTGATACACACAAAATGTCAGGAATATTCCAATTTCTTTCTAATCATCTATGTGACATAACTTCCACTTACTTTCAGGCTTTGTATCTGCTGTGGCATGGCGCATACTTTTCAGCTGGTTCTGCACTCTTTGCAATCTTTGCACTGCATGGAACAGCTTCAAGAATAATTAGATTACTTAGTCACTGAAACTTGATGCTCATATAGGCAAGCAATGGAAAATACATAAAATTCTTACACTATACAATGAACAATTAAGAACCAAGAAAATAACAACATTGCCAGGTGTGGTGGCTAACACCTATAATCATAGCATGTGGGAGACTGAGGTTTCACAGCAAGTTTCAGGTCAGCCTGGGCTACAGTGAGAATCTGCCTTTAGAAAAGAACTACATTAGACTAAAAATGCAACTACTTCAATATATTTTCTGGTAAATTTTAAAAAACTTTCAGAATTTTTTTCTTTAGTTATTTGTTAAATGTAGTAACAAAGAACAATATTTGTTAAAGACATATATACATCAGGCTTTTCTTGTGTAACATGGTTTTCTTATTCCAAGGAAATGTTAACATTCTCACAATGATGTCTGAAAATCACAAACTTGTGCTAAATAACCATGCAAGGTTTAGGAAATGAAGCTTACCACTGCAGTAAAACTGTCATTATGCCAAGTCAAGCTCTGGCATAGTTAAATATCTAAACTGCCAGTTTAGGCTAGTCTTGAACTTGGTATGTAGCTGAGAATGATCTTAAAACTTCTAATCTTCTTGTCTGCACCTCCCAAGTGCTGGATTACAGGCATGTACCACCATGTCTGGCTTTATGTGGTCCTGGAGATCAAACCCAGGGCTTAATGCATACTAGGCAAGTGCTCAACCAATTAAGTCAAATCCTTAGCCCTGAAATATACTTCAAATCTACCCAGAATTTTGTTTTGTTTTAAAAAATATTTTATTTAAGCTGGGTATGGTGCTATATACCTTTAATTACAGCACTTGGGTGTCAGACATAGGAGGATCGCTGTGAGTTTGAGGCTACCCTGGAACTACATAGTGAATTCCAGGTCAGCCTGGGCTAGAGTGAGACCCTACCTTGAAAAACCAAAAACTATATATATTTGAGAGAGAGGAGGAGGCAGATGGAGACAGAAATAGAGAATGGGCAACTACAAACAAACTCCAGATGCATATTCCATTTTGTACATCTGGCTTTATGTGGGTAGTGGGGAATTGAACCTGGGTCCTTTAGCTTTGCAGGCAAGTGCCTTAACTGCTAATCCATCTCTCCAGCCCTCTACCCAGATTTTAAGACAGATTTTCAATAGATAAAAGCAATACTTTCAGGGGTGGGGACATGGATTAATGGTTAAAGGTACTTGTTCTGTAAGCCCGTTGATCAGAGTTTGGATTCCTAGCATCCACTTAAAGACCGATAAAAAGTGCTACATGTGTCTGTAATACCTATGGCAACAGAAGATGGAGTCAGGAGAATCCCAAGCTTAGGGGCCAGCTTAGTCTGGCCTTCCTGG
Organism: Dipus sagitta; assembly: GCA_036346955.1. Lineage (NCBI taxonomy): Eukaryota > Metazoa > Chordata > Mammalia > Rodentia > Dipodidae > Dipus > Dipus sagitta. Next base: position 25,849,011 of record CM070782.1, read on the forward strand.
CAGCAAAATAATAGTGACCCTGTCTGAAACAAGGTAGAAGGGGAAGACCAACATTCTGAGGTTGTCCCATGAGCCCCACATGTGTGCTGTGGCACACACAGTAACACAAACAACACATACAAATCTATAATAAAAAAGTAATACTTTCAGATTGAATAATTTCTTTAAGATGAAGTTCAAAAACATAGAGTGGGCTGGACGTGGTGGTGCATGCCTTTAATCCCAGCAAGGTAGGAGGATCACCAGGAGTTTAAGGACAGCCTAAGATTACATACATAGTGAATTCCAGGTCAGCCTAGGTTAGAGAGACCCTACCTCAAAAAACAAAACAAAACAAACAAACAAAAAGAAAACACAGAGTGGGGGCTTGAGACACAGCTTAAGCAGTTAAAGGTGCTTGTTTGCAAAGCCTGCCAGCCTGGGTTTGATTCCTCAGTAGCCACATAATACTAGATGCACGAAGTGGCACATATGATTAGAATTCATTTGTAGTGGCAAGAGGCCCTGGTGTACTCATACTGTCTATCAGTCTCTCTTTCTCTCATAAATAAATATATTAAAAATATATTAAAATATATTAAAAATATAAACAGAATATAAGGGACTGGGCACAGTGCATGCTTTTAATCCAAGCACTGGGGAGGCTGAAGTAGAAGGATCACCAATTTGAGGCCAGCTTGTGGCTAAAGAATGAGTTCCAGATCAGCCTGCACTACAGTGAAAAAAAAAAAAACCTTAAAAAAACAAAACAAAAAACATGGAATATGGGCAATTTTCAACTTTTTCAAGATTTGCTTATTTGCCACTTGAATAAAAGATACAGAGGGACTAGTGGAATAAAAAGGATGTTCTTACAGTGTCAGAATCTAAAGATGCTTTTTAGTGATTCCATAAGTTTTGTTAGCAGTTAATCATACTGTTTCACAATGCAATAAATCTATAACATTAGAACAATGCAAAACACCATGTACAGATACATATATAGTATGGAACATAAAACAAGATATTGTTACTGTTGGTGCTACAAAATACTCCCAACTAAGAGGAATAGGGTACAGGAGAGATGGCTCAATGGTTAAAGGTGTTTGCTTGCAAAGTTTTATGGCCCAAGTTTGATTCCTTAGTACCCAGGTAAGGCCAGATGTACAAAATGGTGCATGTGTCTGGAGTTCTTTTGCAGCTGCAGGAGGCCCTGGTTCACCAAAACTTTGTCTGCCTCTCAAATAAATAAATAAAAATATGTTTTTTAAAAAAGGGTTAGGACCTAGTTGCACAGAATGAGGCAGGAGGATGAAACTTTAAGGTCATCATGGGTTACAGAGTGATTTCAAGTTCAGCCTGGGTCACATAGTGAGAAATTGTCTCAAAATAAAAATAAAAATAAAAAGAGGGGCTGGAGAAATGGCTTAGTGGTTAAGCCTGTGAAGCTTAAGGACCCCGATTCGAGGCTCGAGTCCCCAGTACCCACGTAAGCCAGATGCACAAAGTGGTGCATGCATCTGGAGTTTGTTTGCAGTGGCTAGAGGCCCTGATGTACCCATTCTTTCTCTCTCTCTCTGCCTCTTTCTCTCTCTGTGGGTCTGTCACTCTCAAATAAATAAATAAAAATATACAAAAAAATTAAAAAATAAAATAAAAAATAAAAAGAGGACAGGAGATATAGCTCAATGGTTCTTGCCTAGAGTATGTGAGGCCCCTACTTCAATCCATAGTATTACCCCCCCACGCAAAAGAAAAAAGAAAAGAAGGAAGGAAGAAAGGGAGGCAGGGAGGGAAAGAACAGTCTGGCTTAGGGAGATAGAAGTGGTGGAGCACTTACTTAGCATGTACAAGGCTCCTAGCTTCATTCCATCATATGACCAAAAGGACATGTGAAATTCTAAAATTAATTGTCTTTATATTTGAATTATCAAAAGAAACTATTTCTTTTATCCTTGGAGGACAAAGTTTATGTGGATACCTGATTCTTTTGCTCCTGTTTTTGTTGTGCAAGGAATTCTTCTCTCTCTTTTTCAACTCGAAGTTGCCTTGCTATTTTAAGCATTCGCTGATGATTTTGAACTGTCTCCACCTACAATAAGGGAATAAGTAGTACATGTTACTGTCAGATTTGAGAATGACATTAGCAGGTCACATGACTCAAGCATCCGCTTATCATTTCCTTTGGTAAACAGTTCTCCCTAGAGGTGACAGCAAAGCCGTAGACCTACAGGTGCTTAAAAGCTTTGGGATAGTGCCTGAGGAGATTCCCTTTCCCTCAGTGTTACTTGAGTCCACCCCAGATGGACAACCATGCCTGACCTAACCTTTATATATATTCCTAACTCTCTGCCAGGCCTTGGGACTTCAGGCTAATGTCTATAGGGATGATTCTTGACTTACCCTTTTCTTTAAGCGTTCAACTCTTTTAATGAGCTGATCCTTTTCTTCTTCCATTGCACTGATATCCTAAAAAGTAGCAGGGAGAACATTAAAATCATTCTTGGTCTTTAGTAATCAGATAAGGTGTTCATATGGCTATGTGTCTGCCATTTCATCATCTATTTACAACCAGAGCAGTGGGGAACAAAGATCCTCTTTTGGATAAAGAGCATTTTCTATTTTCCCTCCTGGGTTCTTCATGCAGGTTAACTTTTTCTGGCAGTGTGGTGTTCATCTAGAAAGCAACTAAAGCAGGTTAGGACGCAGCATGTAGAGCTGCCAACCAGCACACTTGCGTTCTGATTCAAATATGGATACATGATTTTTCAAAACCCTACACTGGAAAGAGTACAGGTCTAAGTACATGAACAACAGCTACTGACATCCCATCTGCTCTGTTAAACACCAAGCCAGATATTCTGCCAATTTTCCATCAAAATTATTATTATTTGAGGTAGGGTTTCACTCTAGCCCAGGCTGACCTGGAATTCCCTATGTAGTCTCGGGGTGGCCTTGAACTCATGGCAATACTCCTTCCTCTGCCTACCAAGTGTTTGGATTAAAGGCATAGGCTACCATGCCTGTCTCCTTCAAAATTATTTTAAGGTAATGTTGTTCTCAAGACATAAAATTGTGTCTGGTTTTGTCAATTAACCAATTCCCTCCCTGAAAAGAAAAATTTTTAAAAATCAATTACCTTTCTTTAAACTAGCTCTATAATATTTTGTGATGAAAATCCTTCCTAAACCTAAAAAAAACTAATATAGTAATACTATAGATCAAATCTACATGGCAGCCAGTTTTGGTAGAGTTTGAGGAAATGGGAACACTTACTCAACTACTAGTAGTATTGTATTAAAGAATAATATAATAAGTCCTGCTGGGCATGGTAGCACACACCTTTAATCCTAGCACTTGGGAGGCAGAGGTAGGAAGATCACCATGCGTTTGAGACCATCCTGAGACTACATGAGTTCTAGGTCAGCCTGGACTAGAGCCAGACCCTATCTCAAAAAAAAAAAAAAAAAAAAAAAAAAAAAAAAAGAAAAAGAAAAAGAAAAAGAAAAGAAAAGAGAAAGAAAGAAAGAAAGGAAAAATAAAAAAAAAATAATATAAGAATTCCTGGGCTGGGAGATGGCTGGATTTGACTCTCCAGTACTCATATAAATCTAGACACATAATATGGCACATGTATATAGAATTTATTTACAGCAACAGGATGCCCTGACACACATACTCTCTCTCAAGTAAAAAAAAAAAATGTTTTTTTTTTAAAACAAATATAAGAAGTCCTTAAAATCAATGTACATCCTTTCTAGGCCAGCAACTCTACATTTGGAAATTTGTTCTACTAAAATATTCATGAGTCACAGACACTTCTATAAAAATTCTCACTGATACCAATTATAGCTAAAATTTAAAACAATTTAAATGTCTGAGAATTGTTAAATAAACTATATTATAATACAATAAAAGTCATTATGCAGAAGAGCGTTTAATGGCATGAGACAAAGTCGTGATATGGCATTATTTGAATGAAGCAAATTATACCATTTATACATAGTTCAATTCCAAGAAAAATGTCAATAGTAGGTATCTTTAGAGTATGAATTACGAGCAAATTATTTTTTATTTTTCTTGTATTTTCTGACTTTACCACAAAGAATATACGAATATTTTGTTAATCATGAATGAAATTAAAATTCAGACTCTGGGTTCTTTTATCCTTTTGCTTTACTCATAAGACATATGAATAAAGAATAGGAAGAGGGCTGGAGAGATGGCTTAGTGGTTAAGGCACTTGCCTGCAAAGCCAAAGGACCCAGGTTCGATTCCCCAGGACCCACGTAAGCCAGATGCACAAGATGGTGCATGCATCTGAAGTTCATCTGCAGTGGCTGGAGGCCCTGGTGCGCCCATTTTCTCTCTCTCTCTCTCTGTTTCTGTCTGCCTTTCCCTATCTCTTTCAAATAATAAATAAATAAAAACACTTTTTAAAATTTTTGTTTATTTATTATTATTTATTTGAGAGTGACAGACAGAGAGAGGAAGAGGGAGAGAGAGAGAGAGAATGGGCGCACCAGGGCCTCCAGCCACTGCAAATGAACTCCAGACGCATGTGCCCCCTTATGCATCTGGCTAACGTGGGTTCTGGGGAATCAAGCCTCAAACCGGGGTCCTTAGGCTTCACAGGCAAGCGCTTAACCACTAAGCCATCTCTCCAGCCCAAATAAAAACACTTAAAAAAAAATAAGAGGAGATGGGGGCACCAATTACTTATTGGTCTTTTTCATTTATTGAATTCACCTTCCATTCCTAATATTCAATAAACTGCTAAAGAACCTATCATGTGCCAAGCACTATGACAAGCATTAGGAATATAGTGGTGAAGAAGACATAGTCTTTACCTTCATAGGGCCTAAAGGTACTTAAGAAGAAAGACTTTCTAAAAAATATTTTTGGTCTGGTTTTTGTTTGTTTGTTTTTGGTTTTTGGTTTTTTTTTCCAAGGTAGGATCTCACTCTGGCCCAGGTTGACCAGGAATTCACTACACAGACTCAGGGTGGCCTTGAACTCATGGTGATCCTCCTACCTCTGCTTCCTGAGTGCTGGGATTAAAGGTGTATGCCACCATACCCAGCCTAAAAAATATTTTATTTATTTAAGAGAGAAAGAGAGAATGGGTATACCAGGGCCTCTTACTCCTGCAAACTCCAGATGCACGTGCCAATTTGTGCATCCACCATTATGTGTATACTGGGGAATTGAACCTGGGCCGATAGGCTTTTTGAGCAAGTGCCTTTAATTGTTGAGTCATCTCTCCAGCCCAGAACACAAACTTTATTAAGGTCAATGAGTGTCATAACACCACCATATCCACATGCCCACAAGGCATTATGGAAATAATGTAGGGTGCTGTGGATCTGAATTTCAGTCCCCACACTTACATAGCAAATTCTTTATCCTCAGTCCCAGAAATTCTATTTCTAAAAATTTATTCTAAAGAAACAATCACAGATATGCAAAAACCATATTGAAGATAATCATAAGATCATTTGTAATAACAAAAATGAAGATAGAAACTAAAAATGGTGCTGGAGAAATAGCTCAGTGGTTAAGATGCTTGCCCATAAAGCCTAACAACCTGTTTGATTCCCCAGTACACATGTAAAGTCAGGTGCAAAGTGGTATATGTGTCTGGGGTTCATCTACAGTGGCTGGAGGCCCTGGTGCACCCATTTTCTCTCTCTCCCTCTCTCTCTGCTGGGTGTGGTAGTGTGCACCTTTAATCCCAGCACCCAGGAGTTGAGGTAGCGGGAGTTCAAGATGACCCTGAGTGAGACTACATAGTGAATTTCAGGTCAACCTGGGCTATAGCAAGATCCTACCTCAAAAAAAATAAAAAACTAAAAATGGTAAAAGAAGCCATACTACACAGTACAATTGGTCATTAAAATTATTTTAGAAAGATAACAATGACAATACTTTCATAAAACAATAATTAAAAAGGAAGGTGCAGGTAATTACATATTGTGTAATCTCATATGTAAATCATAGTACTTTTCTTCTTTGTTCTTATCTGCATTTTATGTATCATATATATGAGACATAGTTATCAAATAAAGATTCAAAATGTAATCTTTTTAAATCCTTGCTAGTGATCTATATAATACATTTGAATTCACTGAGAATTTACTCTGGGCTTGTTAATTTCTTCAATAAAAAAACTGTCAAAGGGCTAGAGCGATGGCTTACTGTTAAGACACTTGCCTACAAAGCCAAAGGACCCAGGTTCAATTCCCCAGTAGTCATGTAAAAAAGCCAGATGCACAAAGCGGCACATGTACCTGGAGTTCATTTGCAGTGGCTAGAGGCTCTGGTGCACCCATTCTCTCTCTCTCTCTCTCAAATAAACAAATAAATAAAATATTTAAGAAAAACTGCCAAAGGTCCTGCAAAAGAAAAGCTGCCATTTTCTATCAATAGTCTCTTTTTGTTTTTTGTTTTGTTTTTTGAGGTAGGGTCTCACTCTGGCCCAGGCTGACCTGGAATTCACTATATAGTCTCAGGGTGGCCTCCAACTAATGGCGATCCTCCTACCTCTGCCTCCCGAGTGCTGGGATTAAAGGCGTGCGCCACCACGCCCGGCTCTATCAATAGTCTCTATATAGTTAACACTGATACTGAATTAGCTAAAAACAAAAAAAGCTGAATCCAATATTACTCAAATCCAAACAAGTATATTTTTTCTTTACCCTTCTTATTTCTGCTGTAGAAAATCCAGATGTCTTGAGATGCTCACATTCCTTATGCAATGTTTTAAAGGTTTCCATCAACTCTTCATACTAAAAGAGTAAGTTCATAAATTATAAACTGTTGACCAGTTATAGTAGCACTTTCTTAATCAGGTTACCTATTAATTTGGAGTGATGAAATCACTACCAAAGACATTCTTGGCCTGGAGAGATAGATTGCCTGCAAAGCCAAAGGACCCACATTTGACTCCCTAGATCCCATGTAAGCCAGATGCTCAAGGTGACTGATGTGCAAGGTTGCATTTGTGCATGAAGTGGCACACGTATCTGGAGTTTGACTGCAGTGGCTGGAGGCCCTGGCGCGCCAATTCTCTCATTTAAAAAAAAAAAGACCAGGGCTGGAGAGATGGCTTAATGCTTAAGGTGCTTGCCTGCAAAGACTAAGAACCCATCTTTGACTCTCCAGGTCCCACGTAAGCCAGATGCACAAGTGCCACATGTGCATAAGGTGGCACACGCATCTGAAGTTCGAATACAGTAGCTGGAGGTCCTGGCATGCCAATTCTCTCTCTCTCATTAAAAAAAAAAAAAAATTACAAAGCCGGATGTGGTGGCGCACACCTTTAATCCCAGCACTTGGAAGGCAGAGGTAGGAGGGTCATTGTGAGTTTGAGGCCACCCTGAGACTACACAGTGAATTCCATGTCAGCCTGGGCTAGAGTGAGACCCTACCTCAAAAAAACTACCAACACATTTGTGGGCTGGAGAGATGGCTCAGTGGTGAAGGTGCTTTCCTGCAAAGCCTAACAACCTGGGCTCAATCTCCCAGTACCCACACAAAGTCAGATGCACAAATTGGCACATGCATCTGGAGTTCATCTGCAGTGGCTGGAGGCCCTACCATACCCATTCTCTCTGCCTCTCTTTTTTTCTACTTGCAAATAAAATAAAGGTCATTTTAAAATAAACACAGGGCTGAATCAGAAGACAGCCCACCACTACAAGGTTATAAATACCTTTGCAAGGGGAGGGCAGGCTCTCTCACCATTTGAGAACTTCCAGCTATGGGTGAAGTTTTCTCTCAGCTGGGCCTGGAAGGGGAGGGCCCCTAGCCCTTACTCTCCACATGGGATCTTTATCCCCTCCAGGTCCTCACATGGCAGGAGCTCCTTGAATTTTTCTTTTTTGTTTGTTTTTCTCTTTTCTTTCCATGGGTTTTCCCAGGCCGTCCACGTGGGATCTCTAGCCACTTGGGTGCCTTTCCTTGGCTCTGTACTTCCCTCAATAAATATGATAATTTTAAAAAATAAACACAGGGCTGGAGAGATGACTCAGCAGTTCAAACACTTGCCTGTAAAGCCTAATGACCCAGGTTTGATTCCCCAGTACCCACATAAGCCAGATGCACAAGGTGGCACATGCATCTGGAGTTTGTTTGCAGTGGCTAGAGGCCCTGGAATACCCATACACACTCTCACACTCACTCTCTCTCTCTCTCTCTCTCTCTCTCTCTCTCTCTCTCTGCTTGAAAATAAATAAATAAAATATTTTTACAGGGGCTGAAGAGATGGCTTAGCGGTTAAGCGCTTGCCTGTGAAGCCTAAGGACCCCGGTTCGAGGCTTGATTCCCCAGAACCCATGTTAGCCAGATGCACAAGGGGGCGCACGCATCTGGAGTTCCATTTGCAGTGGCTGGAAGCCCTGGCACGCCCATTCTCTCTCTGGCTCTCTTATCTGCCCCTTTCTCTCTGTCTGTCACTCTCAAATAAATAAATAAAAATGAGCAAAAAAAAATTTTTTTAATAAAAAAAATAAATCAAAATATTTTTACAAACCAGGTGTGGTGGCGCACATCTTTAATCCCAGCACTCAGGAGGCAGAGGTAGGAGAATCGCCGTGAGTTCGAGGTCACCCTGAAACTACAGAGTTAATTCCAGGACAGCCTGAGCTACAGTGAAACCCTACCTCGAAAAACAAAACAAAAACAAAAACTCTCACATTTTAAAATATTTATATAGCATATAAAAAAGTAGATTTGTACAGTCTTGTCAGTAAATATTTCTCTAGCTCTGTTTCTGGTTACTTTCCTATCTCAAAATCCATACTCTAGTTATGTTGACCTTCCAGTCTCTAGTCTATTTCATATTCCCACCTCCAGTCTACCTATCCTGTTCTCTGTGAGAACACTTTATAACTTCCTTGCTCCTAACCTGGATAACTCTGATTCATCCCATAGGTCTCAGCATAAACATCTCTCTTCTCAGAGAAGCCTGCTGTGGCCCTGCATCTATCAGAGTAGATACCATAACTAACTAGTTACTTGTCTGTCTCCCTATAGTACACAAAGAGATCCAGGAGAGCAAGAATCATATTCACTGTGTACACCTTTGTATCCCCAGAACCTATCACAGTGTGTAATCTACATAAACATTCAATAAATAGTAGTCAAATGAACTGAAAAATCCCAATTATTACTCAAATTGTTTAAAGATATGGCTCAGGGGTAGAACATGTGCCTAGCATGCACAAGGCCCTGTGTTCAATACCTAACATCACACACACACTAAAGTATTTAGAAAAATATGAAAATATCAGGAAATTAATTTTTTTTTGTTTTTTTGAGGTAGGGTTTCACTATAGCTCAGGCTGACCTGGAATTCACTATGGAGTCTCAGGGTAGCCTGGAACTCACGGCGATCTTCCTACTTCTGCCTCCCGAGTGCTGGGATTAAAGGCATGCGCCACCATGCCTGGCTAAGGAAATTAATATTTTTAAAATATTTTTTATTTATTTGAAATAGGCAGGGAGAGAGAGATAGAGAGACAAAGGGAGAGAAACAGAAAATGGGCATGGCAGGGCCTCCAGCTGCTGCAAATGAATTCTAGACACATGCACCCCCTTGTGTATCTGGCTTACATGGGTCCTAGGGAATTGGATCTGGGTCCTTTGGCTTTGCAGGCAAGTGCCTTGACTGCTAAGCCATCTCTCCAGGCTGAAATTTTTGATCATTATCCTACAAATCTATGAATTACTCTAATACTATTCAGAAAAATCAAACATGCAATTTTTATTAGTGATTTTGTTAAATGACTGGCTATATATTTAAAAAATATATATATATATTTCAGACATGCTTCAAAACCTGTCTGTTACCACTATCCTTTCATTAGCTGAGAATATTTAGTATTTTTTTAATAATAAAAATAAATCAAAATATTTTTACAAACCAGGTGTGGTGGCGCACATCTTTAATCCCAGCACTCAGGAGGCAGAGGTAGGAGAATCGCCGTGAGTTCGAGGTCACCCTGAAACTACAGAGTTAATTCCAGGACAGCCTGAGCTACAGTGAAACCCTACTCGAAAAACAAAACAAAAACAAAAACTCTCACATTTTAAAATATTTATATAGCATATAAAAAAGTAGATTTGTACAGTCTTGTCAGTAATATTTCTCTAGCTCTGTTTCTGGTTACTTTCCTATCTCAAAATCCATACTCTAGTTATGTTGACCTTCCAGTCTCTAGTCTATTTCATATTCCCACCTCCAGTCTACCTATCCTGTTCTCTGTGAGAACACTTTATAACTTCCTTGCTCCTAACCTGGATAACTCTGATTCATCCCATAGGTCTCAGCATAAACATCTCTCTTCTCAGAGAAGCCTGCTGTGGCCCTGCATCTATCAGAGTAGATACCATAACTAACTAGTTACTTGTCTGTCTCCCTATAGTACACAAAGAGATCCAGGAGAGCAAGAATCATATTCACTGTGTACACCTTTGTATCCCCAGAACCTATCACAGTGTGTAATCTACATAAACATTCAATAAATAGTAGTCAAATGAACTGAAAAATCCCAATTATTACTCAAATTGTTTAAAGATATGGCTCAGGGGTAGAACATGTGCCTAGCATGCACAAGGCCCTGTGTTCAATACCTAACATCACACACACACTAAAGTATTTAGAAAAATATGAAAATATCAGGAAATTAATTTTTTTTTGTTTTTTTGAGGTAGGGTTTCACTATAGCTCAGGCTGACCTGGAATTCACTATGGAGTCTCAGGGTAGCCTGGAACTCACGGCGATCTTCCTACTTCTGCCTCCCGAGTGCTGGGATTAAAGGCATGCGCCACCATGCCTGGCTAAGGAAATTAATATTTTTAAAATATTTTTTATTTATTTGAAATAGGCAGGGAGAGAGAGATAGAGAGACAAAGGGAGAGAAACAGAAAATGGGCATGGCAGGGCCTCCAGCTGCTGCAAATGAATTCTAGACACATGCACCCCCTTGTGTATCTGGCTTACATGGGTCCTAGGGAATTGGATCTGGGTCCTTTGGCTTTGCAGGCAAGTGCCTTGACTGCTAAGCCATCTCTCCAGGCTGAAATTTTTGATCATTATCCTACAAATCTATGAATTACTCTAATACTATTCAGAAAAATCAAACATGCAATTTTTATTAGTGATTTTGTTAAATGACTGGCTATATATTTAAAAAATATATATATATATTTCAGACATGCTTCAAAACCTGTCTGTTACCACTATCCTTTCATTAGCTGAGAATATTTAGTAGAAGCTATTAATAAATTTCCTCCAGAGAAATTACAAATTAGAAATTAGGATTTATCAAACTTACAAATGGGAGACTATAGAGAGGAGAAAATATTTTCACAATTATACTTCTTTATTTCTAACATTATATAAAAATATTCAAGAACAGAAACTGGATGGTCTCTCTACTGAGCTTCTCACATCGCATCTACTATGACATTTAAAAAAAATTTTTATTTATTTATTTGAGAGAGAGAGAGATGGAGAGAGAGAGAGAGAGAGAATGGGTGTGTTAGAACCTTCAACCGCTACAAACAAATTCCAGATGCATGTGCCACTGTGCCATTGTGCAACTGGCTTATGTGGGTGCTGGGGAATCGAACCTGGGTTCTTTGGCTTTGCAGGCAAGTGCCTTAACTGCTAAGTCATCTCCCCAGCCCAACATTTTTAAAACAGATTTATTTATTTATTAGAGACAGAAAGAGAGAGAATGAATGGGTACACCAGGGCCTCCAGCCACTGCAAACATACTCCAGATGCATGTGCCACCTTGTGCATCTGGCTTACTGGGATCTGGAGAATCAAACCTAGGTCCTTAGGCTTTGCAGGCATGGGCCTTAACTGCTAAGTCATCTCTCCAGCCCAGCCCAACATTTTAAAAAATATATTTTTGTTAATTTATTTGAGAAAGATAGGGGCAGATAGACAAACAGAGAGAGAATGGGTGCACCAGGACCTCTAGCAACTGCAAACAAACTCCAGACACATATACCACCTTGTGCATCTGGCTTTATGTGGGTACTGGGGAACTGAACCCAGGTACTTAGGCTTTGCAGGCAAGTACCTTAACCACTGATCCATCTCTCCAGACTATGACATTTAACATACTTATTTACATAAACATTATAAATATTAGCCACGTGCCTTTAATCCTAGTGTTTGGGAGGCTGAGGTAGAAGAATTTCTATGAGTTCAAGGCCAGCCTGAGCTATAGAGTGAGTGAGTTTCAGGTCAACCTGGGCTAGAATGAGACCCTGCCTCAAAAAAAAAAAACCTTCTGGTTTATATGGTGGCATAGGAACCACGCCAAAGCAGCTTAGGGGAGAAAAAAACAAAAAACAAAAAAACAAAAAAACAAAATACACTCTTCTACTAAAAAGTTAGGTGTATAAGAAATTACCAACTGCAGCAGAGAAGTAGGAGAGATCCAGAGCATACAGAGCCCACACAGGCAGGAGAAGTGGCTCTAGCAGAGAAGGCACCAGGTCTGTGGGACCACAGCTGCAAGGCTCAGCTTGAGCCACAGGAAAAGCCAGGTGAGGGGATTCTCCACTCACACCAGAGCTCCTAGCAAACTCAAGAAATGTGAAGGGGGAGGGCAGGGAAGAATAGAGGAGGAGCTCCTGAGAAAGACAATCGCGAGGACCAGTGGGAAAACATCATCCACAATCCACAGCCTCCAGCACCAGCGACCAGAGCAGCAATCAGGCAACCCAGCCAGCCTACTTGAACCTATAGCGCAGCAAAGAGGAACCCAAGCAGGAGCAAACTCAGACCAAAACCATCCCAAAAGGTAACTGGGATTACACCAAATCAGTACCCGCCAAATATGCCTGGTATATAGGTTTGAATTGGAAGTGCTAATTGCACCTTCCATATCAGGATAAGTTATATGTTAAATCTGATGGATGGTCAGATTTGCCATTTTTTTTTTCAAGGTACGGTCTCGCTCTAGCACAGGCTGACCTGGAATTTACTCTGTATTCTCAGGCTGGCCTCGAACTCACTGCGATCCTCCTACCTCTGCCTCCCAAGTGCTGGGATTAAAGGGGTGCACCACCACACCCAGCTGGATTTGCCATTCTTAAATAAGATGTATTTTGCACTTGTCATTTGTTGCTTCCTGATTTATAGTGCCTTTGTTTCCTCTTCTGTTGTTCATTCAGGAAGGGTCTCACTTGGTCACAAGCTGACTTGGAACCCTCAACAGACCAGAAATCTTAGCCTCCTAGTTGACAGGATTAAGGGTGCAGGGCAACACACATCCTAAGGGACCGTGACTTTGTTAGAGGATCTGATTGTCATAATATCTACTCTTGCATAAATACTCTGTGCTGTTTTTCATTGAATGTGTACATGGTTTAGTTAAATTTTAGAATCTGCCTGTATTTTGTATCACTCAGCCTACTTGAATACTCTCATAGCAGGCAAAACCAACATCTAGGGTCACTTCTATAGATACTCTGAGAGTATTAAGAGCCACACCTAGCACATTAAGCTCCTACCCTGAAGATATATAACATCAGATTGATTGATACATCTAATAATACTGCAGCTAATTAGAAAATCCAAGCACTAAATTAATCCAAGATGCAAAAATATATGCATTATAACACAAAAAACACCAAAAAATCAAGACAATATAAATCCACCAATAAGTATTAATGTATCAGAAATGACCTCCAGTGAGGATGAGTTAGAGGAAATGCCTGAGGAAGATTTCAAAAGAATGATTATAAGTATGCTCAAAGAACTCAAAGAGGAAATCAAAGGAATCAAAGAACACACAGGAAACCAATTTAATGAAATAAAGAGGTCACTACAAGACATAAATAAGGAAATAGAAATAATAAAGAAAACCAGTTAGAATTACTAGCAATGAAGAACACAGTTAATGAAATAAAAAAAACTCTGTAGAAAATCTCATCAGTAGAATGGATAAAGGAGAGGGCAGAATATCTAAACTAGAAGACCAGGTGGCAGATCTACTACAGTCCAACAAAGAGAAAGACAAACTAATAGGAAAGTATGAATGGGAATTTCAAGATACTCGGGACACTATGAAAAGATAAAAAATAAGAATTCAGGGTATAGTAGAAGGAGAAGAATTTCACTCCAAAGGCATAGTAGGCATTTTCAGCACAATCATAGAAGAAAACTCCCCCCAAATTGAGAAAGAGATGCCAATGCAAATACAGAAATCCTTTAGTACACCAAACAGACAAAATCAGGAAAGAACCTCTTCTCGCCATATTATAATTAAACTACCAAACATGAAAACCAAAGAAAATATATTAAAAGCAGTTAGAGAGAAAAATCAAGTCACATACAAAGGCAAGCCCATCAAGATCACAGTAGATTACCCAACACAAACTTTAAAAGCCAGAAGGGCTTGGAGTGATGTATCCCAAGATCTGAAAGATAACAACTACCAATCAAGGTTTATTCTGCAAAGCTATCCATTCAAATAGATGGAGGAAATAAGGGTACAAAAATACAAAAATACAAAAATCAGGGTAAAGGAATATTTGAAGACAAAACTATATCTACAGAAATACTTGAAAGAATCATCCATACTGAAGAGAAAGAAAGTCTTGGCAAAGACTATCTGAATATAAGCCCAATTGCTCAGGAAATAAAACCACAGATTAACCGCTGGGACCTCATGAAATTACAAAGATTTTGTATGAGAAAGGACACTGTGAATAAAGCAAAGAGGCAACCTACAGAATGGGAAAAAGTCTTTGCCAGCTATACATCTGATAGAGGATTAATATCTAGGATGTAAAAAGAACTAAAAAAATTAAATAAGAAACCAAACAAGCCAATTAAAAAATGAGCTATGGAACTAAATAGAGAGTTCTCAAAAGAAGAAATACAGATGGCATATAAGCATCTAAAAAAATGTTCAACATCCCTAGTCATCAGGGAAATGCAGATTAAAACTACGTTGAGATGCCATGTCACTCCTGTCAGATTGGCTACCATCATGAAAACAAATGACCATAAATGCTGGCGAGGATGCGGAAAAAGAAGACCCCCTTCTACATGTTGGTGGGAATGCAATTTGGTCCTGCCATTGTGGAAATCAGTGTGGCGGTTCCTAAAACAGCTAAAAATAGATCTACCATATGACTGAGCTATAACACTCCTAGGCATATATCCTAAGGACTCATCTCATTACCTTAGAGATACTTGCTCCACCATGTTTATTGCCACTCTATTGACAATAGCTGGGAAATGGGACCAGCCTAGATGTCTCTCAAATGATGAGTTGTAATGAAGATATGGCACATTTATACAATGGAGTTCTACTCAGCGGTAAACAAAAATGAAGTGATGAAATTTGTAGGAAAATGGACGGATCTGGGAAGGATTATACTCAGTGAGGTAACCCAGGCCCAGAAAGCCAAACATCGCATGTTCTCTCTCATGTGTGGATCCTAGCTATAAATGATTGGACTTCTGTGTGAGTAGAAAGAAATCTCAGAAGCAGAGGCCAGTAAGCTTGAAAGGAGATATAAAGGGAATAGAAAAAAATGGAAGGGGGTACTTAATACGATAGTATTGTATATATGTAAGTAGAAGAATAAATTAATGGGGGTGAAAAGGCCTAAGTGAGGACAGGGTAAGAGATTGAGTAAAGGAAAGATGAAGGGAGGGTTAATCAAAATCTAAGAGGATATAAATAAATCATATGGAATCCTACTTTTTTGGACAATGGAACACTTAGGAGCTGTAGATTGTTGCTAGAAAATTTTCAGTGCCAGGGATGGGATACCTTCCAGTGAGGTATTGGCCAGGGAGGTCCCTGATGCCCCTAAAACATTACAGGCCACTGCCAAGGCCCTTGGTTTCCCACCAGGAATAGATGGTAAGACCCTATTGCTGAAGACTCCACATACTTGGGCTGCAAGGCCACTGAGAAATCCTGCTGGAACTGAGCTGATAACCTCCTCCATGTATACCAGCTTACAGAAAGCTAGAAGAAGCCATTCTGTATGCAGTTCAATGGGAGAGAGAGAAATCACCAGTGAAGATACTCAACAGTGGACACTGCAATCCTCATATTTGGCCAGTCAGGCCAAATGAGCCGACAGATGCAATAGTGGCACGTCTGTCATGATGGAATCCAACTGCCCTCTAATTGGACTGGAGGCCCACTCCATGGGAGGGAATACATCCCTGACACTGAAAACTTAAAACAGGGGTAGTCATGAGCCCTAAGGGTGCAATGTCTGCTGCTGTCTGGCAAAATGTATATACTATGCTCATCAAACTGCCCAGTAAGCACTTCTCTTAATGTTCATACCCATATATTAATGCTACTCTCATTTTTGGTAGAGAACCTTCTCTTTTCAGATGGCAGTGACCTTGGTATGACCCAGAAGGCATCATGGTGCTGGGAAGAAGTGACAGAGGAATGCTCAGCACTGAAATATCTCTATCACACCTTCCAAGTCTCAGGGTCCATTGCGGAAGAGGTTGTGGAAAGAACGTAAGAGCCAAAGGAAGGGTAGGACTTCTTACAACATGCTCCCTCCAGACACAAAATGGCCTGGATATCCATGACCCCACAGTGCCTGACATTACCTATTCAAGACCATCATAACAAGAGGAAGAGATCATGACATCAAAATAAAAGAGATGGGGACTGGAGGGATGGCTTAGCGGTTAAGGCATTTGCCTGCAAAGCCAAAGGACTCAGGTATGATTCCCCAGACCCACGTTAGCCAGATGCACAAGGGGGCACATGCATCTGGAGTTTGTTTGCAGTGGCTGGAGGCCCTGGTGTGCCCATTCTCTCTCTCTCTTCCCCTTTCTCTGTCAAACAAATAAATAAAAATAAAAATATTAAAAAAAACAAAAATAAAAAAGTAAAAGAGAGACTAATTGATAGGGAAAGGGGATATGATGGAGAATGGAGTTTCAAAGGGGAAAGTGAGGGGAGGGAGGGCATTAGCATGGGATAGTTTACAATCATGGAAGTTGTTAATAAAAAATAAATTAATAAAAAAATAAATTAATAAAAAAAAGAGGAGCTGGGTGTGGTGGTGCATACCTTTAATCCCAGCACTCGGGAGGCAGAGGTAGGAGGATTGTTGTGAGTTTGAGGCCACCCTGAGACTCTATAGTGAATTCCAGGTCAGCCCAGGCTACCGTGAGACCCTACCTCGAAAAACCAAAAAGAGATCCTTATTTTGGAGTTGAGAGATGGTTCAGCAGTTAAAGGTGCTTGCTTCCAAAGCCTGATGGCCTGGTTCAATTCCCCAGTACCCACATTAAGCCAGATGCACAAAGTGGTACATGCATCTGGAGTTTATGTTTACAATGGCAAAAGGCTCTGATGTTCCCATATTCTCTCTCTCTCACACATACACATTCTCTCTCTGCCTTCAAATACATAAAAATATTTTTAAATGAGATCAATACTGACTATATTTTGGGTGATTACTTTATTTCATAATAATAACACATGTATGAAAAATAAAAATATTCAGTTCACTATTCTGATTAAATCCAAATATTGAACAACTAGCATACAGAAGCCTCTATACAAACCCTTGGAAGTTACCAAAGATAGATAGGATAATGTTTAGCACCTATTTCTATGGATCTCATAGTCTACCAAAAAGACAAATTGGCAAACTATTCACAACAAACTGGCACAAACCAGCCTAACTGCTATGAAATAAAAGGGCAAAAAACTAAAGAGGCACTTAGAAAAAAAAATAAAAGCCTGGTTTCTCTTTTTACAGACTCTGATCAGTAATGTGATTTAGGACCCTGAGACAAGATTTGGACCATTCAGAATCTTGGTAGTCAAGAGCTTGAGCAAAATACAATGAGACTTCCAACTCTCAAACACCTGTTCTACCCATATTGAGATGGCAAGCCTAGCTTGTTTGCCTACTTCCTTGTAGGGGCTCCCATGTTCCAACTGGCCCTGAACAGTATCTATTTCTACTACTTATCCTGGTGTAAATATTATGATAGCCTGTCTCTCTAATTTGGATGACAAATCGTATATAATCACCTTACTAATCAGTAAAGTGCTCTGTAGGTTCAAGCCTGTTTATCTACCCATAATCACTCAGTAAAAATATTTTTTTTTCATTTGTTTCTTTTTTTAAGGTAGGGTCTTGCTTTAGCTCAGGCTGACCTGGAATTCACTATGTAGTCTCAGGGTGGCCTTGAACTCATAGCAATCCTACCTTAGCCTCCCAAGTGCTGGGAATAAAGGTGTGTGCCAGTAAAAACACATTTTAATGTCTTAAATCCAGAGTTTTCATTCCCTATACATACAATCCTATTATTAACAAGGTATTTGTATGCAAATGTTATTATTTTAAGCCGGGTGTGGTGGTGCATGCCTTTAATCCCAGCACTTGGGAGGCAGAGGTAGGAGGATTGCCGTGAGTTTGAGGCCACCCTGAGAATACAGAATGAATTTCAGGTCAGCCTAGACTAGAGTGAAACTCTACCTTGAAACCCCCCGCCCCCCCCCAAAAAAAAGCTTATTATTTTAAGACATAATTAATGCTGACCATTAGCTAATACAGTTTTTCCTTTTCTGGTGCCACTTAGAATTATAGAAATAGTAAAGGATGATTAATATGTACACAGATATGTGCACTATCTGTACCCTGAAACCTATTAGATAGTTTCATTTATGTATTGTGTACCTGTTTATTGGTATCAGCCACAGTTTCATCCTGAAGAAACTCACTTGGTACCTCAAGCTTTATTAAAAAACGAGCAAGGTATGCTCTTTTCTTCAGTTCATTACTCCTCTGAAGAAGCCAGTGGAGCACTGGGTAAATTACAGGCTTACTTCCAATCACCAAACCCTGGCGAAATGTACTCCTAAAAAAGAAAAACACACATATACACAAATATTATAAGTACAGCTGGAAAAGAAATAGACTTTATTCAAAATTTGATTTACAATGTCCTGATTGTTTTCTATAAATACTTTAAAAACACCTAAGACTAAAGTCAATCACATTAGTAAGAAAATTAGGTCCTCAGTATATTACTGGAGTATCCAAGAAGTTATGTAGAAATTTTTAGTAGTGTTACCTTTAATACATCATTAGCTGGTAATGTTTAAGTTGTTTTTATCTGGAATGACAGATAAACTATAAAATGATATTTTCTTGACATTGTGGTTATAGAGGAAAGACCTGTCCCATTTAAGACTTCTGCATGATAGGGCTGGGAGGTAGCTCAGTGGCTAAAGGAGCTTGCTTGTAAAGAATGAAGACCTGAGCCGGGCGTGGTGGCGCATGCCTTTAATCCCAGCACTCGGGAGGCAGAGGTAGGAGGATCGCCATGAGTTCGAGGCCACCCTGAGACCACATAGTGAATTCCAGGTCAGCCTGGGCTAGAGTGAGACCCTACCTCGAAAAACCAAAAAAAAAAAAAAAAAGAATGAAGACCTGGGTTTGACTCCCCAGTACTCACATAAAGCCAGATGCTTGGTGACATATGTATCTAGAGTTTGTAGTGGCAAGAGACCCTGGCATACCCATACTTACACACACGCACACACTCTCTCTCCTTGCAAATAAATCAAAAATTTTTTATAAAGACTTCTGCATGATAAAGTAATATTAGAAGAAGTCAAGTGTTGTGGCACGCATCTTTAATCCTAGCACTGGAGAGAGAGAGAAAAAAAATGGGTATGCCAGGGCCTCTAGCCACTGCAAACAAGTCCAGATGCATGCACTACCTTGTACATCTGGCTTACATGTGTACTGGGGAATAGAACCTGGGTCCCTAGGCTTTGCAGGTTAGTACGTTAACTGCTAAGCCATCTCTCCAGCCCAAATAAATATTTTTTAAAAAACCAAAATAACAAACAAAGAATTAACACTATTTTGAAATACTCTGATGTCCTAAAGCCATCAAATGAGATAGGGAGACAAGGTGTTGCTTGGAAAGACCGATAGTAGTGTATGAAGCTCTGGGTAGTAAAGCATTTTTTAAAGAGAGTAATATATGAGCAGATTCTTACATGTCTGTAGCATTTCCTGGAGGTTTGTATTTAAGGATACCGAGAAGGCTCAACATTCGTTTGGCTGTCTGTTCTGGCATCTCCTCTCTGATATCAACAACTTGCTAACAAAGAAATTAAGAAATATGTCATTGTTGTATATATACTAAAGAATAATATTTAAACTCACTGACAAAAGTGTTTGGTAGAGCAAAACAGGTATAATGGTCTCTTCATAAAACAGATTAAGTACAGGGGGCCCCAGATTCCAAGTGAGTGAGCTCGCAAGTCAGATCAGGAATCACATTTAGAATGTCAAGCTTTTAAAAAAGTCCACAGAGAGCACAGCGTATGAAAGGCATGAACTAACCTGTAATACAATGAAACCTTTTGTAAAAGTATTTTATTCCAGGATTAAATCTATTTGTGTCTGGAAGTAGAGAAATAATGCCTAAAATAAGGTACAAACAGATAATTGAAATTTAGGCTTAGTAGAGGAACCTTAAAGATCACTTACTATGACTTTACAATCATGGCCAATAAAGCCCAGAGAGGGCCATTTGCCCCAGATTCATGGCTATTGAGAGGCAGAGACTGGTTGTCCTGCCACACTTTTCAATACAAAGAGAGATAACTTGGGTTTTTACCCTCCTTGTGCCTTCATACTCTCTCCTCTTTCCTCCTCTTAATCTAATAAAGTCTAAAAAAAAAAAAAAAAAAAGTAGAGAAAACATACCTTTGGGTCAATCTCAGCCAGAACATCATTGAGAATTTGTAATAGTTGCATTGGTTCCAGGGAATCAAATGTGATTAAATTATAGTTCTTCTTAAAAGGGTCCTTATTAAGACAATCCACAATGAATTTGATTTGATCACTCATAATTATGTCTAGTAGCTTAAAGCTAAACAATAAAAAGACAGGGGGGAAAGTGTTGAGAGAAACAATCAGAATTAAGTTCATAGGCACAGGCATGAAAAGTGTAACTCTGAACGATATACAAGATACTGCAAAGATGGATGTTGATTTTATTATGAAGTTTACATATACTGTTATTTACTATCACATGATTTTGTATATGCCTCAACTGTGACAGCAATGACCTGAACTGGACAAATGAAGAATAATTTCTACTTACATTAATACCTCACCTAAATGGTTGCAGTTTTTATCCTGGGTTTAAACATGTGATTGCAGACATGTTAATTTCTTTTAAATTATCAAACCACATTTAAAACATTAGATTTTTAATTAAAATCAAGATTTTTATTCCTCTTGAAAACCAGATCTGTTAACCCTGAGCTCACATTTGTGCTTGGGCCCAGCCAGAGGAAGCTGCCTGCACATCTCAGCCTGGGCATGTTCTCCAGTGTTTTCCTATTCTACTCTCCACCCATTTCTATTATTGGCTTAGCTGGGGCTCTGCCACCCCAAGTAATTCAGGCCTTCATTTCCTTTTGCCCTCAAAGAGGAAACAGCCTCCAGCTTTCTGATCTCCTCTCCCCATCTCAAATCATTTGAAGACTTCTCAATGCATATGGAATAAAACCGTTTTATAATCTAGCTCAACTCAAATTTTCTCAATTTCCCCCAAATTGTAACCTTTCACCCTTTCAAACTTCAGCGCAGTTACTGCTTATGTAGTCTTCCCACGTGGGTACCTTCAATTAATGCTGTTTTCTCTGTCTAGAATGGCTGCTCTCCCTTTCCTTACCTCCAGAGCTGTGCAAATCTCAACCATCCTACAAGCTCTTTATGAAGCAGCCCTCTGCAGCAGAGCAGCAGCCTGTTGGCCACACTTTATCTGTACTGACCTCCTAGGGCTACTTTTATCTTATTCTAGTTCTTTATATACATACTAACTTTTTTCTCTGCAAAACTGTAGATTTCTTGATGATAGAATCTGTCCAATTTATTTTGTTATTATTTTTTTGAGGTAGGGTCTCACTCTAGCCCAGGCTGTACTGGAATTCACTATGTAGTCTCAGGGTGGTCTCAAACTCACGGCGATCCTCCTACCTCTGCCTCCCAAGTGCTGGGATTAAAGGCGTGCGCCACCACACCCAGCTCCAATTCCATTTTTGAACATGCACTGTGTCTAAAGGATTGACTTCTTGCATGAGGCCAAATGAAAATGTTTATAGGTTTTAGGGCAGAAAAACAAAACAAAAGCCTAAAGTCTAAAGGAAATGAGACTGGTGGTAAGAAAGTTTGTAACTTTAAATATTGACTATTTGGGGCTCGAGAGATGGTTTAGCAGTTAAGGTGCCTGCCTGCAAAGCCAAAGAACGCAGGTTTAGTTCCTCAGTACCCTTGTAAAGCCAGATGCACAGGGTGGTGCAAGTGTCTGGAGTTTCTTTGCATCTGGCTTACATAGGTACCAGGGAAATCAACCTGGGTCCTTAGGCTTTGTAGGCCTGAGAGAGAGAAAGAAATAAAGGAAGGAAGAGAGAGAGAGAGAGAACGGGCATGCCAGGGCCTGTAGCCACTGCAAACTAACTCCAGATGCATGCGCCACTTTGTGCATCTGGCTTATGTGGGTAGGAAGGAACTGAATCTAGGTCCTTAGGTTTCACAGGCAAGCACCTTAACCGCCAAGCCATCTCTCCAGACCCTGAAATAAGTTTTTAAAAAATATTTATATTTATTTATTTGAGAGAGATATATAGAGATAGGGAGGGAGGGAGGGGGAGAGAATGGGTGTGCCAGGGCCTCCAGCCACTGCACAAACTCCAGATATGTGCGCCCCCTTGTGCATCTGGCTTACATGGGTCCTAGGGAATTGAACCTGGGTCCTTTGGCTTCACAGGCAAGTGCCTTAACCTCCAAGCCATCTCTCTAGCCCTGAAATAAGTTTTTAATCAGATGAATATAAAGTATACTTAGAAAACATCAAAACATAAGGATTTTACAATTTATTCATAATAACAAAACTGATTAAGTAATTGAAATTGTTTTCTGTAAGTCAAAAGATGAGATGTGACTACAGGTCAGCCTGGGCTAGTGAGACCTTGCCTCAAAACAAACAAGGGCTGGAGAGATGGCTTACTGGTTAAGGCACTTGCTTGCAAAGCCAAAGGACACAGGTTCAATACCCCAGGACCCATGTAAGCCAGATGCACAAGGTGCTGCCTGTGTGGAGTTCCTTTGCAATGGCTGGAGGCCCTGGTGTGCCCATACCAACTAAACAAACAAACAAAAGTCAAAAGAGGATAGCATAACCAAATATGAGGTTTCCTTCAACCTTTATATAAACCTTTATGTAAGTTCTTAAAAATCTTCAAAGTGTAAGCCCCCTACCCCCACCCAACACACACTGGATGGAGATAGTTTGTTCTGTAAATGCACTGTAGTTCTAGTTTATCTGAACAGAGGTACTGAGACATAGGAAACCATGCAAGACCAACCATAGCCTTTTTACTACTGTAGAGCTTTGAAGGTATTTCAGGATTACTAAACTATAACCTCTCATTTAACAGATGAAGAGCATGAGGCTTAGACATGTTTTATAGATAATTTCATACAATCTCAAAATTGAAACTAGATTTTAAAAAGATACAGTTTAGCAGTACATCTCTTTAATCCCAGCACTTGGGAGGCAGAAGTAGGATTGTTTTGAGTTCGAGGCCAACCTGGGCTACAGTGAGACCCTGCCTTGAACCCCACCTCCCCCCAAAAAGATAGAGTTTAACTAACAGTTAAAGAGTAATAACCAGAGCCAAGACTTATCTGTTTACTATGTTATGTACAGTAATATATTACCTGTTTTGGTTCTGATAGTAGCCCAGTGTGATGAGTATGATTACCATTCTGATTTTATAGCTTGGGAAAGTAAGCTTGGAGAGATTAAGTATAATTTGCCCAAGATAATCCAGCCAAACAGCGTAGTCAGGACTGAGGCCCAGGCTCGTGTCTGCTCACGTGCCCTTTACTCCAACTTGGCTAAGTGCTGAACTGTACTTCTTCATTAGTTTAAGCATCTGTGTTTCCTCACTCTGGGCTTGACATATACAATTTGTTCAGTAACTGTTTGCAAAACGAATGGACCAATAAACCTATACTTTCTTGAACAGCTAACACTCTTGACGATAAGCAAATGGGTTCTCAGTGGCTGAGCCAGAACCATGTCTGAATCTGCTAACATCTAGCCTTTCCATGAAACAGAAAGCTTAGTAAATAGTAGATGTGAGCCAAGGAAGGCTTACTGCCCTCCTTCTGTCTTTTTCATGACTCTGAACACTTTTGTCTTGAGACAGCAATTCATGGAGCCCAAGTTGGCCTTGAATTCAAGATCTTCCTCCCTCAGCCGCTCAAGTGGTGGGATGACAGGTGTGCATCACTGTGCCTGAAGCACTATGGACATTTTATGAACATTAATGTACACAGTAAAACTGTATTATCAAACGTTCCTCGAAGGCTCAACAGCCTGGTTGGTGCCTCTAAGTCTGATGTTGTGTAGGCAGCTGGAAAGTTCTTTCTGGATATAGAGACTTTTACCTTTTCTTGTTTGGTTTTTCATGGTAGGGTCTTACGCTAGACCAGGCTGACCTGGGACTCATGGTGACCCTACCTCTGCCTCCTTAGTGCTGGGACTAAAGGCATGTGCCATTATCTGCAAGGAGAGATTAGACAGATGATAGACCACTCTAGAACTTCTTGTCACTGCAAACGCCAGATGCATGCTTCACTCTGTGCATCTGGCTTTATATGGGTATTAGGGAACTGAACCAGGCATTCAGGCTTTGCAAGCAAGTGCCTTTAACCGCTGATCCATGTCCCCAGCCCACTTTTTTTTTTTTTTTTAAAGTTGTGGCTTGAAACTACATTCTGTGACATCCTGGGATTTGTGGGTCAGATAATTTGGAATTCTGTTCTTTTTTAAAAAAAGGTATGGATTTGGGTTTAAACTAAATAAAGCCTAAAAACAAATACCTTTGCTGTACTAATTTCTAGTTCTTACAGATGAAAACTAATTAAATGTGCACTACCTTGTGATGCCTTCTCCCCTTAGATAAATTGAATGCTTTTCTCACCTGACAATACTAATACACAGTTTTCTGAAGTCAAGAGTTTTTTTGTTTTTTTTTTTTTGAGGGGGTGACTCACTGAGTTTAATCAGGGTGCTTACAGGAGCACGGGTGAGGGGCTATTTACAGGAGCATGGGCAACTTACCAACGCTACACCACTGAAGAAAATCTCTCTCCCTTCTCCAACCACCATAAACTCAACTGTCTACAGGTCTTCCGGGAGGGACGGGGCTCCCAGGTGCAAGTTTCCGGCTGTCACAGGTTTAAAAAAAAAAAAAAGTTTTTTTTTTTTTTTTTAAAGTAAGCGTCCACCTCATAACCTTCACGTCCGTGAGACATGTATTTAACTTCCAATGATCCAGAAAATACCACTAGGTCTTTTGTTTCTCCTCTTTCAAAAACACAAAACCCAAGCGAGCACCCGCAGGCGCGAGGCTGGCCCGGGGCCTGGCGCTCGAGGAGAGGAGCCCGCGCCGGCCCAGGGGAGCGGTCGGTGCCCGGCGGGCCGCGGCCAAGAATCAGAACCAGGACGGGCGTCTCATCTGGCACAAGTCGGGACGGGACGGACGGGAGCGACTGGCCCGGTCTCAGCTTGGCGGGACGCGGGACCACAGCCTCCCGGGACTCCCAAGGAGTTAGGTCCCGAGCCGAGGGGGACCAGAACGACCCCAGACCGCCCCAGGCCCTGAGCGGGGCGGCCGAGGCCCGGCCGCCGACGGGGACGGTGGGGTAGGGCGCGACCGCTACGACCCTTCCTCCCGCCGGGCGCCAGTTCCCTCCTGCTTCGGGGTTCGGGGGAGTTTCCCACCGCGAGTTGGCGAGGTTACCTCAAATTCTCCTCACGAAACCACTTCCCCGCCCCCACCCCCGGGAGGCACTCGGCGCCGGCGGGCTCCTAGAGACCGCTCCTTAGCAACGGTTGCTGGGCTGTGGTGCGTCACTTCCGGCGGGTCCGGGCACGCGCACTGGGGAGGCCCTCCCCCCTCCCCCCCCCCCCCCCCCGGGGCGAGGAAGCTGCAGGAAACGCCTGGGCGGATGACGCGGGCCCTGGGTCGTCGCGGGAGCCCGTGGCGTGTGGGGCTGTCCCCCGGGCGTGGGCAGCCACCTCCCTGCAGTTAGCGGTTTACACGGTACTCAGCATGGCCAGTTTGTGCTACATACACATGGTATTTCATTAATTCATTTGGCCAACTTGAGCGACGACTTCTTTGAAGCAGGGCTTGGCGGGGTTGGAGTGAGGAAGCGTTTGGCTTGGGCTTCAAATTTAGGTTTTCGCCATATGCATCTCCAAATCAGACTGAACATAGGAACCATTACAAAGTGGCAGGATTAAAAGACACACATCATCTAGACGGCTTCTGTGTCACGTTACTGGACCACTTTGTACTGGGAGTTCATTTTTTAAGTTGTTTTTTTTTTAATCTACTGCGAGTCTTAAAAAAAAAAAGTAACCTGGCTTAAAGCCCCTTTTGGACTGGATGTGGTGGCATACGCCTTTGATCCCAGGCACAGTTAGGAGCATTGCTGTGAGTTAGAAGGCCAGCCTAGGACTACAGAGTGAATACCAGGTCAGTTTGGGTTAGATTAAGATCCTACCTGGGGTGGGGGGGCTTTGTCCTCTGAGGGGATGTCTTTGTATACATGCAGAAAAAAATCAAGTTGTCTTTTACAGAAGATCTTTGTCCTAGATCACTGATGAGGT
Organism: Dipus sagitta; assembly: GCA_036346955.1. Taxonomy (NCBI): domain Eukaryota; kingdom Metazoa; phylum Chordata; class Mammalia; order Rodentia; family Dipodidae; genus Dipus; species Dipus sagitta. Next base: position 25,875,752 of record CM070782.1, read on the forward strand.
TTGGAAGTTGGCTGGGACAGAGTCCAAATTGCACTAGCTGCCTTAGTTGAAAAGTATTTTGAAACGATCTCTATTACCCTGGCAACCACTCACTATACTAGTGATATTAGCTGGCAATGAGGCAGAGATAATCTGACAGACTGGGTCCCTACCTGTGGTACTCTGACATATCCACCCTGTGATTCCTTTAAGATAACGCAATGCAGTGTGATGAATTCATTGAAGAGCCTAAGGAGAAATTCCTAGCAAGGATTTCACAATGGTGGCATCACTGATTCTCTCAAGTCAAGCCACTTGGGGATAAGTAACGTGCTTTTCCCCTGAGATGCTAGGTCAAGTCTTTTATGGAAACCCTCTGTGATGTCTTTTGGCTGCACTGTATTTGAGATTTTAAAAAATACATTTTATTTGGGCTGGAGAGATGGCTTAGCGGTTAAGCGCTTGCCTGTGAAGCCTAAGGACCCCGGTTCGAGGCTCGATTCCCCAGGACCCACATTAGCCAGATGCACAAGGGGGTGCACGCGTCTGGAGTTCATTAGCAGTGGCTGGAAGCCCTGGCGTGCCCATTCTCTCTCTCTCTCTCTCTGTGTCTCTTTCTCTCTCTGTCACACTCAAATAAATAAAATTGAACAAAAAAATTAAAAAAATACATTTTATTTATTTATTAGAGAGAGAGAGAGAGAATGGGCATGCCAGGGCCACCAGCCACTGCAAACAAATTCCAGATGCATGTGCTCCCTTGTGCATCTGGCTTATGTGGGTCCTGGAGAGTCAAACTGAGATCCTTTGGCTTTGCAGGCAAATGCATTAACTGCTAAGCCATCTCTCCAGCCCCTGTATTTGAGATTTTTAATAGATGGAGGGAAGCTCTAACCATATGTGACAGCAGTTCTGAAAGCTGTCTTTTCCTCTTCCTTCTTGTGCTGAGGATCAAACCTCGACGTAGGGTCTCACTCTAGCCCAGGCTGACCTGGAGTTCCCTAAGTAGTCTCAGACTAGCCTTGAACTCACAGCAATCCTCCTACCTCTGCCTCCCAAGTGCTGGGATTAAAGGCACGCGCCACCACACCCGGCTCCAGAGCATTTTTATTACCCTAAAAAGAAACCCTGTGTTGGTTTGCCATTATTTCCTTGTTTTCAATGTCACCCTGCATCCTAGCAATCACTAATTTGCTTTCTGTTAGTGGATTTGCCTCATCTGGATGTTTCATACAAATGGGATCGTTAAACTTGTATCCTGACTGCTTTTACTCAGTGCAGTGTTTTGACGGCTTATCCATGGCACAGCATGCATTGGACTCCATTCTTCTTTATAGCCAAATAATGTTCCATTGTAAGGATAGACCACATTTGTTTAATCCATATGTTTGTTTGTGGACATTTGGGTTGTGTCTACTTTTTGGCTATTATAAACAATGCCGCTATGAACATTGATGTACATAGTTTTGTCTTCTTGTAGATAAATATTCTGCGGGTTCATTCAGGTGAGTTGTCCCTTCCAGCCAACTTATTTAACTGTGTGGCTACAGGACCATTCACAATTTTGAACCTCTCATCCAGTTCTTTAGAGGGGAAAAAATCACTCCTGATAAGGAGTATTTTTCAAAATTTATTTGCTATAAGATAAATGAGATGAGGGATTATTCTTTTGTATAATTGTGAAGTTTAATGATATTATTACCATCAGATATGGCTTGATCTAGGAATTCAGTAATGCCATCTTTTTTTTTTTTTCTAGATAAGTTCTTGCTATAGCCCAGGCTCACCTGGAATTCACCATGTGAAGTCTCAGGCTGGCTTCAAACTCACAGCGATCCTCCTACCTCAGCGTCCTGAATGCTAGGACTAAATGCATGCACCACAATGCCCAGAAATGTCATCTTTTTAAAATTAAATTTATTTGCTTGCATGGCACACATGTGTGCACATGCCAGGCCTTCTTGTTGTGGGCTACTTTTTGCATCTGGCTTATATGGATGTTTGGAGAATTGAACTTGGGTCGGTAAGCTTTTGCAAGTAAGTGTCTTTCATTTCTAAGCCATCTATCTACCCAGCCACATTAATTCCATCTTGACATTCTTCCTCCTCTGGCTCTCTGTCTCCTCCCTGTTTTCCTATGATTTGCTACTAGTGACAACTGTGGAAGGAAAAGATTTGCTCCAGTAGTTTCAGCAAACTCCTGAGGCAGACTCTTATTGGTACAAAGTGTGTCAGACCTTTTAAAAAATTTTTAAATTATTTTGGTCATATTTTATTTTGAGATAGAGTCTTGCTAAGTTGCTAAGGCCCAAGTTGGCTTTGAACTTTTCATCCTTCTGCCTCAGCACCCTGAGTAACTGGCATTAGAGGTGTGCACTGCCACGCCATGCTCAGACCACTTGTTTTTGTTTGTTTGTTTTTTCAAGTCAGGGTTTCACTTTGGCCCAGGCTGACCTGGAAATCACTCTGTAGTCTCAGGGTGGCCTCAAATTCACAGTGATCTACCTACCTCTGCCTCTCAAGTGCTGGGATTAAAGACATGAGCCACCATGTCTGGCCAGACCACTTTTTTTTTTTTTTTTTTTAAAGACAGGGTCGTAATATATAGCTCAGGCTTGCCTGGTACTCACCATGTGGCCCATGCTGACCTTGAACTTGCAGTCCTGTGTCTACTGTCTGAGTGATGGGAATACACAGGTATGTGGCTACCATGCTTGGCACCAAACAGCAGGAAGCACTTTACACACTGAGCCATCTCCCCAGCTCTCAAAGCATTCTTGAATGGACTTCTACGACTCTGGTGCTGCAGTAGTAGAGTGGGTGAGGTGGCTTCTCAGAAGGGAGAGCCGAATTTGTTAGCAGAGGAAGAGATGTTGGGCTAACAAGAACAACAGGTATCTCATAGAGTGGCTCCTGGAAGGCTGTGATGTCTTGAAAGCCATGTAAAGAAATATATATATGAGGAAGAAATGCACCTCTACTGATTGTGTAAACCACCTGCATGGATGAGAACCTGCTTCTTCCTCCAGCAAGTGAACTGTCCTGGCGTCTGAGCCAAGGAAGACCTTGAGTTGACAGCAGAGCCCCCAGACCCCACAGAAATCTGAAGGATGCCACAAACGCAATGTCTGCAGCCCTATCTCCCCTCAGAACTTCCAAACAAGAACTTTTCTATGCAGAATCCAGGGAAGCTGAGCCAGTTTTCTGTTTTTGGTATTAAATTTAGACCTTTCATCCTGACCACAAGATATTTCTGGATCCTGCATGAGCATTCAGTGCATGCCAGTTTCCAAGATGCTATCCCATCTTGGGCAACTTCACACACTGCCCATGTTATCTCATCCCTTTAAGACTGGGAAGAATGACCCAGATGCAGGAGCACACTCGGAAGTGGGTTATTCCATTCTCTATTAATTGTCATTTAATGCCTTTGCCATCTAGGTTACTTGGAGAGAAAAAGACATGAAATTTAAATGGAAAGCCAAATTGAGGTTTGCAGATATCCTAAGCTGGCTCTACTCTGGCAATTGAATCTTGTGGGTACATTTTGTAGCAGAATGTGCTTTCTTAAAAGGGAAAAAGATAAATAATATGTGAACCATTCAGCTAAATGGACGTGATTCCAGAGGTCTTATTAAATGCATGCCTGGTACTGCATTTTTGTCAAATGCGAGTTGTTTTTCTTTTTAAATAGATCTTGTGTTTGCAAAGACAGGAAATCACCAGTGAGATTAATGGGCTATAAAGTATAGCCAAAAATCTATTGCAGTTCATATTGACTCTTTGGTTATGAGTTTAGATTGAAATGCAGGCTGTAGCAAACATTCTTATGGGGCTCCACAGCACCGTGACGTCACTTGCTTGCTATATGTCAGGAGCTTTGGCAAATACCTCACATACATGTCGGTATTTACTCAGATCTTCACGTGTGTGCATTCTTGTTTCCTTCCTCTGGAAGCTATTTCCATTGCCTGGCCTTTTGCAGGCTGCAAATCTGAAGCTGTGCTTCCCATAGCAGTGTTATACTCCCTGCAGAAGCTGTAAAGTCTTTGGGAGAGATTGCACTAGTCCTCAAGGGGGGGGGGCGAGCAGGAGCCTGGGGAGATGGCTAAAGCACTTGTTGCACAAGACTGAGTACCTGAGCTCAGAAGCCCAGACACATGACAGGCTTTTGTAGCCCCAGCACCCAGATGGTGAGATGGGAGGTAGTAAATTTCTCAGAAGCTTGCAGACCAGCCTTAAAAAAAAAATAATAAAATGGGGGGGGGGGGGCAGTGCCTTTAATCCCAGCACTTGGGAGGCAGAGATAGGTGAATCACTGTGAGATCAAGGCCACCCTGAGACTTCATAGTGAATTGTAGGTCAGCCTGGGCTAGAGAGTTAGACCCTTGTTTGAAAAACAAAAGCAATTGGCTGGGTGGGCGTGGTGGCACATGCCTTTAATCCCAGCATTTGGGAGGCAGAGGTAGGAGGCTTGCCGCGAGTTTGAGGCCACCCTGAGACTCTACAATGAATTCCAGGTCAGCCTGGGCCAGAGTGAGACCCTGCCTTGAAAAACAAAACAAAACAAAAAAGAAAGAAAGAAAGAAAAAAGAAAAACAAAAGCAAAATAAAATAAAATAAATGAGCTGGGGAGATGGCTTAGCAGTTAAGGTGCTTGCCTATGAAGCCTAAGGACCCATGTTCAACTCCCCAGATCCCATGTAAGCCAGATGCACAAGTGACACATGTACAAGGTTGCACATATGCACAAGGTCACACATGTGCACAAGGTGGCACAAGCATCTGGAGTTCAATCGCAGTGGCTGGAGACCCTGGCACACCATTTTCTCTCTCTCTTTCATGAAAAAAATAAAATAAAATGACTAATACTGCTTAAAGCCTTGATCTCAGATGTTTCTTACTACACTGGGTAGTGGTTAATGCAGGTAGGCATAACTCACAAAATTGCCAAAAATAAGTGACTATCGTGTGCTTGGCCTCAAACAGGACACCTAAACCACCCCCTTCCAAGGCTCAGGGAACCTTGTGGAAAAGGTGGTGAAGAGAATATAAGAGGAGAGGATGGGGTGGAGGGCAGCAAAATGCTGTCTTCTGGATACAACATGGCTGTTAGACTCATGAACTCATAGTAGCTCATGAGATTCAGCCTGTCATCAACACTTCACCATCAATGAGGGAAGGATACACAAGAGCCCAGACCTCCCAGAGTAGCTCATGGCAGCTAATGGTTGAAAGGAGAAGGGGAGTCAGGTTCATCAGTGGTATAGCCACTGGTAAGTTGCCCATTCCACAGAAAATAACTGTCCACCCATGATTATGCAAGCAACCCTAATGTAACTCACTATGTACAATAAACAAAAAGAAGACATGAAAGTAAGATGAGAAGAAGGGTGTTAATGGGAGGGGAGGGGATCAAAATACACTATATACATGTATGAAAATGGAAAAAAGATTTAAAAGGTGAAGAAAAGAGAACTTCTTCAGGTGTATGAGCAAAGACAAGTGATACCAAGAAGCATGCCAGGAAAGAGACACAAGTTGGCACACCCAGAGCAGCCCTTGAGAAGGTGGAAATAACCCAAGGAGGCCACCCCATGGATCCTGTGGCTTCCAGTCTGGTTAGAGCCTCCCATGGAAGCACTGGTGGAAGGGCCTGCAGTCTGAGATGATGACTGATAAAGCAGTCAGTAGCGTGGTTCCTCAAAGCTGTTTTTTTCTTTCCCTGTAAAAGAGCCCAAGGACTTGGAACCCCTCAGCATGTGTGTGAAAGGAGGATGCTCAGTCATGAGCTGGCATTTACCTCCAATCCAGAAGATGGAGACTCATAGTGGGATTTCAGAACTGGGGAGATGGCTCAGTGGGTAAAATGCTTACCACACAATGAGGGCCTGAATTCAGATCCCCAGCACTCACGTAAAGCCAGGCACAGAGGCAAGTGTCCACAATCCCAGCGTTCAGGAGGCTCCCTGGGGCTGATGACCAGCTACTCTAGCCAAATCCATAGAGCTTATTAGCTCTATGTTCCACGAGAGACTCTGCGCCAAAAAATAAGGCAGAGAGCAGCTGAGTAAGATACGCAATACCAACCTCTGGCCTCCACATGCTTTGCACACATATACATGACCCGACATACACACACATACATACATTCACACATAAGCATGCAATAACTCACGTATGCCTGCAAAAAGTTGGATTTCAGGAGATTATAAAATAATGTTATTTTTTTTGCCAATCTGAGTCAGTCTCTCCAAGGTAAAGATGCTCCACTCTGGGCAATTGGAGAATGTGACAAAGGACCATGTGTGCAAGTTGTGGGCAGGATTTAGGTGGACTGACAAGAGACCAGCAACAGATTGCTAGTGCCGCCCCTGAGCCAGAAGTGGGAAGTTCTAGTAGGGACCAGCTCTGAATGGAGCTGCCTAAGGGCTGCCTGCCTTGGGGCCTGTGGATGTAGCCAGTCCTGACCCCACACTCCTCCCACCCACCTGCTTATCTCCTGTCTGGTCTCCCATTGGCTGAACCTAATGAGAAGCCAAAGGGGTGGGCTGGAGAGATGGCTCAGCAGTTAAGGTACTTGCCTGCAAAGCCTAACAACCCAGATTCTCCAGTACCTACGAGAAGACAGATACCCAAGGTGGCGCATGCATCTGGAGTTCGTTTGCAGTGGCTGGAGGCCCTGACCTGCCCATTCTCTCTATCTTCTCTCTGCTTGCAAATAAATAAACAAAAATATTTTTTTTAAAAAGCCAAATAGGAAGAAAGAGGTCAGAGGAGGGGGACTGGAGGGTCAGACAGCTTTCCTGGAGATTGAATTCTGCAATCAAAATGATGGTCACTAGGGCTAGGAGACTGCGCAGTGGTTAAAGGCACCTGTTTACACAGTGGTGATCGTAAGGCTTTGCAAGGTCAATCCATCCACCCTTATGGCATTTTTATGATCAAGGAAATCAAGACCTGGAGAGTTAACAGTCACACAGCTGATAGCTGGCTGAGCCAAAATTTAGACACAAATCTACCTGATCCCAAAGCAATTTTTACCAACTCGCTAAACTGGCTAAGCAGAGTCTGAAAGAAGAGCCACGGCCCAAGAGGAGGCAAAGGAACTGTGCACGAGAGAATAGGTATCAATGCTGTGGGGCTTTCGCTACCTTTGGGAGCTCTCACTCAGAGTCGGTCTTTCTCCCTCTGGCTTGGCTCTGTCTCTGTCTTTCTTTCTGTCTCTCTGTCTCGTTTTTGTTTCTGGGACAGGATCTCATATGTAGCCCAGGCTGACCTAGAACTAATGATCTTCCTGCCACTACCTCCCAAGAGCTGGATTATAGGTATTTGTCACCATACTCACCTCAATCAGCCTGTTCTTTTCTGTTAATCATGTTAATCGTGTGGTTCTGAAATCCAAGCCTGTAGAAAGATGGCGATTAAAAGGGGGGCACTGAAAAATGTAAAGCACCTAAATATATGTGTTCTTTATAAGAGGCTACCTTGCTTAAAAGCTGTTGCATATTATTTTAATAAAAAAAAAATCCAAGCACACACCACAGAATAAAGCAAAGGAAGATGGAGCAAAAATACTTGTCTAGTGATGGGAAAAAATATATTTTCATTTCAGATGCTTTTTTTCCTCTTCTTTTTCCCCAGCTGAATGGTGTATTTATAGAATTCAGGGGGAGTATTTAAGGGTAACCGGCAGTGGAGCTATGTTTTGGGCCATCAGAAAGCTCAGAGTCATGCAGGGAAAGGTTGATGAGAGGGAATGAGAAAAGGCCAAGAACAACAGGACACAAACAGGCTTTGTCCTTCATGTTGCCAAGACCTTCTCATCCTCCTGGGCTGATGACGTCAAGTCAAGGTCTGTGATCATGCCATAGATGGAAGCCTAGAATCCAAGTGATGGGCAAGTGGATGAAATGACAAACAGATCATGGTGCATGTCACAATTGAATGTGGGGCTGCCACAAAAAGAACTGAAGCACTGGGGGGCAGGGGGTGGCTCAGCGGATAAAGCACTTGCTGCACAAGGGTGACGACCCGAGTTTGGATCTCCAGAGCCCATGCCATGCTGGCTGCCGTAGCACAAGCATCTAGAATCCCAGCGCTCCTATGCTGAGAAGGGAGGCAGAGACAGGAGAATCCTGAATAAACCACCAGCCTGGTATATGAAACAGTAAACACCTCAAACAAGGTGGAAGGCAAGGACCAGAACCCAGGGTTGTCTTCTGACCTCCACATGTGTACTGTGTCATGTGTGCATGGACATGCACACACACACACACACACACACACACACACACACACAGATTAAAGAAAAGTGCTGGGCATGGTGACATATGCCTTTAATCCTGGCACTCAGGAGGCAGAGGTAGGAGGATTGCTGTGAGTTCTAGGCCAGCATGGGACTACAGAGTGGGTTCCAGGTCAGCCTGGGCTAAGGTGAGACCCTACCTACAAAAACAACAGCAATAACAACAACAACAACAACAGAACAAATTAAGCCAGTGCATGTCTTTAATCCCAGCACTTGGGAAGCTAAGGTAGCAGGATTGCCGTGAGTTCGAAGTGAGCTACCTTGAGGAATAAACAACAACAACAACAAAGATAAGAGAAAATTGAAGTACTGGAACATGCTATACCATGGATGAGCCTTAAGGACATTGTGTTGAGGGAAAGATGTTAATCCCCAAAGGACACACACTGAGTAACTGCAATGATGTGAAATTTCTAGAATAGGCAAATGCATTGAGACAGAAGTACACATTGGTACTTGTCAGGGGCCTTGTAAAAGTGCAGAGGAAGTACTTAATAGACACAGAACTTCCTTTTGAGTGACGAAACTGTTCTAGAAACAGGTGGTGGCAGTTGTACAAGATCATGAATATACTTAGGCCATTGAATTATTCCCTTTTAAAATGGTTGATTTGGGAATGGGATGTAGCACAGTGGAAGAGTACTTTCCAAGCAAGTACAAGGCCCTGGGTTTAATCCCCAGCACTATAAAAAATAAAAAAAATAATAAAGTGGTTAGCTTTATGTTACGGAAGTCTCAACTCCACTTATGAGAAAAGAAAAAAAAGGTGAGCAGTCAAGGCCTTGAGAGGCCAGAAAGTCCACCTCCACTCTCCCAAGCTGCCTTTGCTCTCTGCAGCCTAAGTCCCAGGGGTTGTATGGACAAGCTGTATTTCATTACTGTTGCTCCTTCTCTCCCACCCCCCTAACTACTGGCTTCCTTTAATTTCCTCAAATATACCAAACTTGTCTTAGCCTGTCCCAACCCCAGGACCTTTGCACAGCTATTCCTTCTACTTGGTGGTTCTTTCACTGGCTCTTCACAGTCCAAGCTCATTCTACTCTTTCAAATCTCAGCTCAAGTGTTTCGCAGACCATTTCTGGCTCTTTTACCTAATAATCCCACCAGTGATTCTCTGTCATTATGCATGCTGTTGGTAATAGGCTCAGTTTTGTGGTTCTTTTTTTTTTTTTAATATTTTATTTATTTGGCCGGGCATAGTGGTGGTGCCCACCTTTAATCCCAGCACTTGGGAGGCAGAGGTAAGAGGATTGTCATGAGTTCAAGGCCAGCCTGAGACTACATAGTAAATTCCAGGTCAGCCTGGGCTAGAGCGAAACCCTACCTTGAAAAATCAAAAAATAGGGGCTGGAGAGATTGCTTAGTGGTTAAGGTGCTTGCCTGCAAAGCCAAAAGACCCAGGTTTGATTCCCCAGGACCCATGTAAGCCAGATGCACAAGGGGACACATGCATCTGGAGTTCGTTTGCAGTGGCTGAAGGCCCTGGAATGCCCATTCTCTCCCTCTCTCTCTCTCTCTGCCTATTTCTTTCATATATATATATATATATATATATATATATATATATATATATATATTTTTTTTTTTTTTTTTTGCAAGGAAAGGGAGGGAGGATGAGAATATGGGCTCACCAGGGCCTCTAGCCACTGCAAGTGAACGCCAGATGCACGTACCACTTAGTGCATCTTGGCGTTAAATGGCTACTGGGAAATCGAACCTGGGTCATTAGGCATTGCAGGCAAGCACCTTAACCACTGAGCAATCTATCCATCCCCTTAGAATTTTTCATAGCTCTTAGCACTCTGAATCTTGCTCTTTATATGTCTCATCTAGTAGGAAGAGAAGCTTTCTGAAGGCAGGGAACTTGTCTGCCTTGTTCACTGCCTTATACCAACACTTAAAAGAACCCAGAGCATAAACTGTGCTAAATAAATACCCATTGATGGGCTGGAGAGATGGCTTAGCTGTCAAGCGCTTGCCTGTGAAGCCTAAGGACCCCAGTTCGAGGCTCGATTCCCCAGGACCCACGTTAGCCAGATGCACAAGGGGGTGCATGCGTCTGGAGTTCATTTGCAGTGGCTGGAGGCCCTGGCACGCCCATTCTCTCTCTCTCTCTGCCTCTTTCTCTCTTTGTCACTTTCAAATAAATAAAAATAAACAAAAATTAAAAAAAATAAATGCCCATTGAATCAGTTACCATTTCGTGGGTGCTGACAACCGAAAAGTAGTAGTTCATCTAATTCTCAACACATGCTTGATCACCTACTATGTGCCAGCACTCTTCTAGCTGTGTCTTCAACAACAGGGAACAAAACAGACTATATGTCCTACCTCACCAAGTGTGTTTTCACTAGGGCAACACCACACAGGTGCACTGATACTATTTTGATAGAAATGGAAACTGACAGTCAGTGAGGGCATCAGGCCCCTTGCCCAGGATCACACAGCTTTTGAGTTCACTCAGATACCTGGATCCTCTTACCCTATGGTGGATATTGAATCTTGCCAGGAGATGGGCTTTGGTGGCTACAGATCTCAGTTCCTGCCATTGCTTCTCAGAAGCATCAAACTTGCCTTTCTGGGAATCAGACCCAGGGCAGTGGGAACAGGAAAATCTCATGACCTCAGAATCCCAATCTCCCCCCACCCCCAACTCCACAATGATGTCTCACACCTGGGGTGTTGCAGATTTGAACCACGGAGCTCACTCACCCCTGTCTTATCGGCATGTGACATCCCCAAGTGCCTGGGGCCTGCAGGCCAGGCAAAGAACGCAGCTTGAGTAAAAATAAACCCACAGCATTCCTTGGCAGCCCCCTGCCCCTTCCCGCTTGCAGCCGGCCATCCGGGCAGCAGAGGCTGCCAGAGCAGGCAGAGGGAGGGTGAGAGGGTGGAGGAAGCAAGTGCCTCTGTTGTCCAACCCTGAGAAAGAGAAGGAGAGAGAGAGAGGGAGAGAAGGAGGGAGAGAGACATCACCTTATATGGGAACATGCGCAGACAATATGTGGCAATGGCTTTGAGGGCAGCAGAGGTCAGATACCAGACAGATGGAAGAAATTAAACATGGGACAGAGCAGATTCTGGGCCCAGAAAACAGTTCTTGTTTCACAGTGAGGCTTCACAAAGCCTAGCTTGGTTTCCTTTTTTGCCTAAACTGAGCAAGACATGCATCCTGGACTTGAGGAGACTTTGGTCCTGGCTCCTTGCTCCATGGCTTGGCTGGCAGACATCTCAGGTTTTTTTCAACAGATCTCTTGTTACAAATCACAAGGAAAAGACCAGCTCAGCTCTACTTCTCTTGTTTCCAGTATTTCTCCAAAGCATATAAAGTAGTGATTAATGAGTAAATAATATTTCATTGCTCATTTAGTCATCCATTCAACAAATACTGAAGATTAGTTGTGCTTTGGGCATTGAACCAGAGGCTAGAAAGACATCTATAGTAGCTAGAAAGAAGATATTATTGTTGAGTTATACTCATAGACTGTTGATTTGTGCTCTTTTGATAAATATTTCAACAATTAAGCATTTATTTTTAGAATATTTTCATTATTTGTGAGGGGAGAGAAAATGAGTGCAGGTGCACCAGGGCTTCTTGCCACTGCAAATGAATTCCAGATGTATGTGCCACTTTGTACATCTGTCTTTACATCAGTGCTAAGGAATCAAACCTAAGCTGGCAGACTTTGCAAGCAGGTGCCTTTAACCACTGAGATATCTTCAACACCTCCTGTGTTCATCATTGATGATAGAGAACATTAGTCTAGAATCATCTGGTCTCTGTCATCGTGGACTTCACAGGTGGGTGTGGGAGGTAGAGATGACAGACCTAAGCAAATGACCCCGAGGCTCTGAGGACAGCTCTTGGGGTCACTACTGTCACTATCACCATTGAACACGAGACTTTGCGCTTCCTCACTGTGGGCATGAAGCTGGATAAGCCAGCCACAGAGTGCTGCTTCATGCACTGCTGAATGTTTAGCAGTGTCTCTGACCTCTGCTACATGTCAGTAAGGTCTCCTAGTCATAACAGGAAGATGTCTCTGTCAAATGGGGCAGGGGAGGGAGGCAAAGTCACTCCTGGCTAAGAATCCTTGATTTAGTGGATGGGGAAAAAGAAGGGGGCTAAAAGACTTCCTAAAAGTCATGCCATAGGTGAGGAGAACTCACCCCTGACTTCCCCAATCCTAAACCCTGTGGTTCTAACCATTATAGCATGAAACTGTTTCCTTGAACTTGCAACAGATCTATTGAGGGATGGGAGTATTAGCTACTTTTCTTGTTATGAATCGCCTGGTAAGAAGCAACTTAAGGGAGGAAGGGCTTATTTCTGTTACAGTTGAAGGGATACAGGGCATCATGGTGGGGGAAGGCATGACAAAGAATGTGAGGCAACACTGCGGCAGAAGTCAGGAAGCAGAGAGGACGGAAGTAGGGTCAGGCCATCAAACCTCAACACTGTGAACCTTTTGGAGCAATTTGTTAGGGAGCTGTCCTGTTCATTTTGGGTGTCTAGTCTCTAGATGTCAGTAGTATACTTCCCTCCCCCCCCCCATGTGACAACCAAAAATGTTCCAGACATTAGTGAAGGTCACTTGGGAACTGCTGGTCTAAGCGTCATGACCATCCCGTTGCTTTGGCTAGTTAGTGATTGGCTTTCTGGCCAATGAGAAGTGAGAGCGAGTGTGCTGGGGAGGACAGCTCCTCTTAGAAAGAGGCAGACACGGGGCCTCAGGGTGTCGCGTTACTCCCATGTGAAGTCAGAACGAGGGGCGTGCAAGCAAGGGCCGAGGGGTCTGAGCTGAGGCGGGAAGCTGGAGAAACTCCTGCCAGTCTGGGGTGGCTGTAAGCACTACTTTGCAGTTTGCCTGTTGTGTCAAAGTGGCTTATATTTAAAGCCATTTGAGTGGTTCTTTTTTTTTTTATTTTTTTGTTATTTTTATTTATTTATTTGAGAGCGACAGACAGAGAGAGAAAGAGGCAGATAGAGAGAGGGAGAGAGAATGGGCGCGCCAGGGCCTCCAGCCACTGCAAACGAACTCCAGACGCGTGCGCCCCCTTGTGCATCTGGCTAACGTGGGTCCTGGGGAGTCGAGCCTCGAACCGGGGTCCTTAGGCTTCACAGGCAAGTGCTTCACCGCTAAGCCATCTCTCCAGCCCGTTGAGTGGTTCTTTTCTGTGACATTGTCTTATTCAACCAGGGAGTCTGTTGAAGACTTTGCCCACACAAACAGAACAAATGACTAGAAGCGAGTGACCGAGTAGTTCGTGGGTAGGTATCAGAATCTGGAACTGGCAGCAAGAAGGTCTTCTGAGAGTCCCTTTTGAGAACCACTGTTGATCCAAAGCTATTCCAGTTTCTTTTTCTTTTTTAAAAAATATTTTTATTTATTTATTTGAGAGTGACAGAGAGAGAGAGAGCACGCGTGCGAGAGAGAGAGAATGGGTGCGCCAGGGCTTCCAGCCACTGCAAACGAACTCCAGGCACGTGTGCCCCTTGTGCATCTGGCTAACATGGGTCCTGGGGAATCAAGCCTCTCGAACTGGGGTCCTTCGGCTTCACAGGCAAGTGCTTAACCGCTAAGCCATTTCTCCAGCCCCTATTCCAGTTTCTGAAGGACTGCTAATGACTGGTGTAGGTGCTGAGGCAGAGAAAGGGACTTCGTCAACCCTTCTGCAAGCAAGGGCTAACATTTGTACTAGACTTCATTATGCTTCCTCGCATCAAAACTTCTGCAGAGTGGGCTGGAGAGATTGCTTAGTGGTTACGGTACTTGCTTGCAAAGCCTAACAACTCGGGTTTGATTCCCCAGTGCCCACATAAGGCCAGATACACAGAGTGACGCATGCATCTGAAGTTTGTTTGCAGTGTTCAGAGGCCCTGGCATGCCTGTGTTCATATTCTCTCTCTCTGTCTCTCCCCTTGCAAATAAGTAAATAAGACAAATTTTTAAAAAGAAGAAAAAAGAGGAGGCTCTCAGTAGAGGCTTCTGGGGTTAAGAGGGGGGCTGGGAAACTGTTGAAGAGGGCTGGGGAGATTGCTCAGTGTATTAAAGGTGTTTGCTCTGCAAGCCTGCTGACCTGAGTTTGATTCTCCGGCACTCACATACAGCCAGATGCAAAGTGGTGCCTGTGTTTGTAATCCTACCTCACCTCACACCTCCAGCAGTGGAAGGCAGAGCCAGATAAAAATCCAGAAGCCCTCAAGCAGCAACAGCTGCTGCAGCAAGAGAGGCCCTGTCTCCAAAGAAGGTTGAAGGTGACGAGAAACACACTGAGGTTGTCAGCTGGTCTCCACATGTTTGCTGTGGCATACATACTCACACATACATAAATGTACAAAATAATAGAAAAAACTCTGCTGCAGAACACCCGAGTTGTATCTGTTCAGCTAGTATTTCTGAGAGCCTACTAAACAGCCTCAAAGATTAAGCCAATCAAAATTAAGAAAATGCTAAAGGAAACTGAGAAATCAAGCTAGAGCTAAGCTGGAAGTTTCCTGATGACTTACTAGCATAGTGCTGGAAAGTGCTATGCAGGCTGCTCGGGAGAAAAGTGGACTCTGCAAGCTGCACAGTTGGCCGGCCACAATGGTGGTATGTCTGCTGTGGCAGTAACCAATCGCTCTCAGATTAGATTTGAGCCTGCTGCATAAGAGGGAAATCATGCCTGGTACTGAAAACCTACTCAAAAACCTGTGGCTGGAAAGTTCATAAGTCCTGGGGGTAAGTTACTGCTGCTGTTTGTCTTAATGGATATATTATGCTCACAAAATGGTCCTCTAAATACTTATGCTATTTCTTACATATTAGTATTACTCTCACTTTTTATTAGAGAAGCTTTTCTTTTCAGATGCTGGTGACTACTGGGGAGACACAAAACTCATCAATGTACTGTGAGAGTTGAGTGCTTGGCACTAAATGAGATATCTCTATCACCCTCCAAGGCTCAGGATCCATTGCTGAAGAGCGGGCAGAAAAAAATGTAAGGGCCAAAGGATGAAGACGAGGGCTTTGGAGCACTGCCTCCCAGACACAGGGTGGTCGCAGTCACGGCCTCACAGTGGCTGCCATCGCCTGCATAAAACCTGCAGAACATTGGGCCCATCAGCATGTTGTAAAGGTTGGAGGAAAAGACAAAAAAAATGGCATCAAAATAGAAGAGGGACTAGCTGGAAAGAAGAAAGGGTTCAGTAGCAAGCCCCCGGCATGCTCGGTCTGCAGTGACCCCGTGCATTCTTACGGTGTTTGCCAGAGCAGCTTTTGAGATGGTTTGAAGCCTTGCTCTGCTCTCTGCAAAACAAGGTTATAGAAATTTCAGACAATGGGGGGAAAAAAAAGAAAGAAAGGGTTCAGTGGAGAGAGGATGGAGGAAGAGGGACAAAAGAAAATAATGGGAAAGATTCTAAAAACATTGTGGTGATGACTTTTCAAAAAGCAAGCGCTAGCCCCGTGGAGTGGCGCACTCCTCTAATCCCAGCACTCAGGAGACAGAGGCAGGTGGATTGCCCTGAGTTCGAGGCCAGCCTGGGACTACATAGTGAATTCCAGGTCAGTCTGGGCTAGAGTAAGCCCCTACCTTGAAAAATCTTCTCCAACCCTCCCCCCAAAGAAAGTGATAAGCTAAATGGTGTAACTTCTAGAAGTCTGTTTGCTCACTTGTAAACTGGAGAGCAAGATGAGAATTTTTAAATATTGAGGATCAGAACCATAAAGCAGGTAAGAAGTTATTGATGCTGTGCAGCCCAGACATACAGCAATGTGCTCCTCCTAGCCAAGTGGTCTGAATTGAGGATGTGCTGTGACCAAAATTTCTAGTCCATTGTTTGTACATGGCTTTGGGTAAGTTTCTTATGCTTCTGAGACTCTAAATTTTCATGTGTATACTGTGGAAAGACCTTGTTCTGACTGGGCACTGAGGGTAAGATCAGATTCTTTGAGAAACAGTGACATACACTAGTATTTCCGCAGTTTTCCTGCTGGAAAGAGCAGTGCAGTGAATGTTGGTGCATTGCTGTCCTCTGCTGGTTATAATAGGTATCACAGATGGCTCCAATGGGGTCCTGGACAGGCTTTGCCCCCGTCCTCTTGGGACACTGAGGCATGGAAAGAGAAAGGGACTTGTCTAAGGTCACAGAACTATCTTTGGACAGAGTGGAATCTTTTAAAATATATTTAAATATTTATTTATTTATTTAATTACAAACAGAGAGACATAGAAGAGAGATCAGAGAAAGAGAAGAGAATGGGCATGCCAGGACCTCTAGCTGCTACAGATAAGCTCCAAGTGCATGTGCCACTTTGCGCATCTGGCTTTACCAGGGTGCTGTAGAATTGAGCCTGGGTTGTTAGGATTTTCAGGAAAGCATCTTAAGCGCTGAGCCATCTCTTCAGCTCCAGAGTGGAATCTTGAATTTGGGATGACTGACTTTGATCTTTCTGGAGTCAGAAAAAGTAAAGGGCTGGAATCTCACTCATTATAGTCAATCTCTTTTGTTTTGTTTTGTTCTGTTCTGTTCTGTTCAAGGCAGGGTCTCACTCTAGCCTAGGTTTACTTGGAACTCACTCTTGTAGCCCAGGCTGGCCTCAATTTTATGTTGTTCCTCCTACCTCAGCCTCCTGAGTGCTGGGATTAAAGGCGTATGCCACCAATCCTGGCTTCATAGTCAATCTTGTTAGGCCTACAAGGGGTCTTCTAAATAGTCTAATTGAGATTTTTCTCTCCCTCCCCTCAGCACACAAACTGATTTGATTTCTTGTTCTGCTATTTATACCAGGATCAGGGTATCTGCCCATGGCCTTAGAGCCCTCCATTCTGGTTGGTGTGAGGTGCTTTACAAAACTTAGCTTGGATCCTTCTCTTATAAAAGTAGGCAAGAGGGCTGGAGAGATGGCTTAGCCGTTAAGGCGCTTGCCCACAGAGCCAAAGGACCAAGGTTTGATTCCCCAGAACCCAAGTAAGCCAGATGCACAAGATGATGCTTGTGTCTGGAGTTCGTTTTCAGCAGCCGGAGGCCCTGGCATGCCTATTCTTTCTCTCTTGTTCTCTCTCTTTTAAATAAATAAATAAAAATCTTTTAAAAAAAATGTAGCTGGGCATGGTGGCACACACCTTTAATCTCAGCACTTGGGAGGCAGAGGTAGGAGGATCACCGTGAATTCTAGGCCACCCTGAGACTACAGAGTGAATTCCAGGTCAGCCTGGGCCAGAGTGAGACCCTACCTTGAGAAACAAAACAAAAACAAAACAAAACAAAACAAAACAAAACAAAACAAAACAAAACAAAACAAAACAAAACAAAACAAAAAAATTGGCCAGGAAACAGAAGCTCAGAGGGGTTAAAACTCTGCCTGTATTAGTTACTTTATTGTTACT
This sequence comes from Dipus sagitta, assembly GCA_036346955.1. Classification (NCBI taxonomy): domain Eukaryota; kingdom Metazoa; phylum Chordata; class Mammalia; order Rodentia; family Dipodidae; genus Dipus; species Dipus sagitta. The sequence continues at coordinate 25,893,417 of CM070782.1, forward strand.
TTGACCAACCACACACATGACCAGAGGCAACTTAAGGAAGGAAGGATTTATTTCAGTTTACAGTTTACAGCGTACAGTTTGTAGCAGGGCCATGGGTGGTCACATTCAGTATGCAGTGCGGTAGCAGAGAGTGGTGAGTTTTTGTGTTCAGTTTGCTTTCTCCTTTTCATCCAGTCCAGGACCTCAGCCAGTGGAATGAATGGTGCTGCTCACAGTTAAAGTAGGTCTTTTCACCTCAATTAACCTCATCAAAATATCCCTCACAGGCATGCCCAGAGGCTTGTTTCCTCACTAATTCTAGTTGACAATCAATATAAACCATCAGAAGTCCATCTCTTGTCAGCTTGATACCCAACATATCTGTGTGTGTGTGTGTGTGAACATGCGCATACTAAGACATGTGGAGGTCAGAGGATAGCCTTGGAGTGTTGGTTCTCTGTTTCTACATAGTTTGAGATAGGGTCTTGCTTGTTGTTTTGCCACTGAGAGAGCCAGTCCAGTTGGCCTGCTGCCTTTGAGATTCTCCCGGCTCCTCCTCCCTTGCCATAGTCAGGTTAGGATTACAGATGTGTGCACCGCTTTGTATCTGACTTTATGGGGGTCCTAGGGATCAAACTGAGTTGGCAGGCTTGCAGAGCAAGCACCTTTAACTCCTCAGTCATCTCCTCAGCTCCCAAACATATCATTTATTTTATTTTAGTTTATTTGTTTGACAGAGAAAGAGGGGGAGAAAGAGAATGGGTGCGCCATGGCCTCCAGCCACTGCAAACAAACTCCAGATGCATGCGCCCCCTTGTGCATCTGGCTAACGTGGGTCCTGGGGAGTCGAACCAGGGTCCTTTGGCTTTGCAGGCTAACGCCTTAACCACTAAGCTGTCCCACCAGCCCCCAAACATATAATTTTTAAGTCATAACTCTCCAACCTTGTCCCCCATGGGTTCATGGCAATCTCATGATGTAAAATGCATTCAGCCCAACTTCTAAAATCCCCATATTTCTTTAGCATTTCTTTTTTTTTAAAAAAATATTTTATTTATTTAAGAGAGAGAGAGAGATTGAGAATGGGCACACCAGGCCCTCCAACCACTGCAAACGAACTCCAGGCGTATGTGGTACTGTGTGCATTTGGCTTACATGGGTCCTGGGGAATCGAACCTGGGTTCTTTGGCTTTGCAGGCAAGCACCTTAACTGCTAAGCCATCTCACCAGCCCTTCTTTAACAGTTCTAACACTGTTTAAAAGTATCCATGCAAGCCAGGAGTTCAGAGAGGATGAGCTCTTTCTGCTGTGGATCGGGGACAGCTTTGCGGAGCTTGTGACCTCTGAGGTGTCAGGGCCCAGCACATTTATGCAGACATGGCCTTGGAGCTGAAATGGAACAATAGTTCCAGTGCTGGAGCACAGAGCAGTGGTAGAGCTCTTGCCTGGCCTGCCTAGCACGTACAAGGCTCCTGAGTCCATCACCAGCACCACCACCACAAAGCAACAGTTCACACTAAGGACTTAACTTTCAATATTATGGGCAATTGCCAAGGCCTTTGGTTGCCACCAAAACTGGATGGTAAGACCCTGATTGTACCACCACACCCAGCTTATGTGCTTTTGTTGAAAATATGACTCCTGGGCTGGAGAGATGGCTTAGTGCTTCAGCACTTGCCTGTGAAGCCTAAGGACCCTGGTTCGAGGCTCGATTCCCCAGGACCCACGTTAGCCAGATGCACAAAGGGGCGCATGCAATCTGGAGTTCATTTGCAGTGGCTGGAAGCCCTGGTGCGCCCATTCTCTCTCTCTCTCTGCCTTTTTCTCTGTCTGTCACTCTCAAATAAATAAATTAAAATAAACAAAAAATAAAAAAAAAGAAAATGTGATTCCTCCAGGTCTTTGTCTCTTCATTCATATTCATCTAAATATTTTGGCATGCTTGTGCATGTGCATGAGTACAGACATATATGTGCCGAAGTGGGCTTATGGAGGTCAGTGGACAGCCTCAGGCATGTCCTTGCTTTCTACCTTGTTTGAGGGAAGGTCTCTTTTCCATTGCCTCCATTCACAAGCTTTCATGAAATTATCCTGTCTCTGCCTCCCTTCTAACCATAGGCACACTGGGATTACAGAAGACTGTCACAACTCTTGGCCTTTATGTGGGTTCTGAGGATCTGAAATCAGGTACTCAGGGTTGGGTAGTAACCACTGTATCCGTTGATATACCCAACTTTGAACTTCTAATCCTCTTACCTCCACTTTCCAAGTGCTGAGTTTATATGCTTGGGACAACTTACCCAGTTCTGTAGAACTAGGGATGGAATCCATGGCTTCATGCATACTACGCAAGCACTCTACCAACTGAGCTACATCCTCAGTCCCATCTCTATTATATTCTTCATGGAGATGTCCTGGCCTCCAGCCAGCCAATCATTTGGCTTTCTGGGTAAATAGTCACCTTGGTCCAACATGCCATGGCTAAGGATACAGAAGTCTGCGGATTTCAGCTTGAGCTAGAAGAGGAAATTGGGCATGGCCAAAAAAAAAAAAAAAAAAAAAAAAAGCCTATTAATCTTTGCAACAGTTGAATATTTAAATATCAGGATTTTGAGCCTGGGCGTGGAGTGTCCCTGTCTTTGTCTTCTGAAAACTTATTATCATCACCACCATTGCCATCCTTGTAGCTGCAGCTCCCTGAACACTATTCTCATTTCTCAGTCACTGACCACGTGTCTCAGGCATGTTGCTCACACTTAGCAGTCTCACAAGTCCCTTTATGAACACTTGGCAGTCTGAGCTCCCCTCTGTATATGCCAAGCCCCAGGGCATTTGGGATGTTAAGACATCCACTTGGGGGAAAGAAGTACGCTGTTACTCAGCTTGCACTTAAGCAGAGACACGAGGGGTAGGCGGAGCTGCAAGGGAAGGTAAGGAACAGGGTAGGCAGATGCTAAGTGGGAGACTGTTACAGGCATAAGGGAAATGGGGGTGGGTATAAAAAGAGAGAATGCAAGCACCAAGGGAAATTTGATTTGAGTGGATACGATGATAGAGGGACAGTGAGAAGTGCTTTGATGAAAGCAATGAGTCGGGTGGGAAATTACCAATCAGGCACCTTTAACCTCTGAGCCATCTCCCTACCCTGAGAGGGGAAATTTTCAAATCCTAGGCTCTACCACCATGTCCCCCCTCTTTCAGCAGGGGTGGGGGAAAGAACCAAGGGATTCTACCACCCCTTTTCTTGAGGGCCCCAGAGGTCCTGAGCTAAGGCCTCCCGACCTAACTTCGTGTTTGCTTGTCCTGCTTTTTCCTGTGGTGCCATTCCATGCTCCAGCCTGGGGACACAGTTCCAACCTATTTCATTGGCTCCTCTGTTTGGTCCGGCCCTCTTGAGTGGGGCTCAGACTCTTTCGATGGATGCCACGTCACAGCACAGGCCCAAGCAACTCGGTGTCATTGGCATGAAGGTGCTGTCCATTTGGGGAGTGTACGGAAGGAGGCTGTACTTTAGTGAAGGCTGTCTGATTGTTAGGAATATAGTCACACTATGTGCCACAAGAAGGCTTGCTATTCACATGCTTAGAGGGAACAATGGAAGATGGAATCTCATGGAAAAATGAGAAGCTGCGACTGGATCAGGCTCCTTGGAATGCATGCCTGGGAGCAAGCCTGCGATGGACACTACTCCAGGGAGACTTGGAGCTCCTAGGTCTTCACGTGGCAGCCTCTCCCATCCCTTCCTGACTGCCCTCCTCGCTCCTCTGAAGTTCCCATCGATTCAGAACAACTTTATTCTGCCCCCCCCCCCTTTGTTTTCTGTAGCAGAATGCCTGCCTGGAACGAAAGGGAAGGCTTTTATCTCTGCCTCTGTGAAGAATGACTCATTAATGCCAAGAAGGGGCTTCCTCCCCCAGCGTGAGGTTTGCAGCTGAGAGGAAGAAGAAGCCGTAGGCGCACGTGGATGTTCTGGTAGATTAAATAAAAAACAAAAGTAACACTTGTTTCCTCAAAAGCTTAAATACAGAATTCCCGTATGATTCAGTAACTCTGCAGGTGGTTACATAGACCCAAAATAATTGAAAGCAGGAGCTGTCTCATACTTGTAATACCAGCATTCAGGAGGCGGAAATGGGAGAATGACTTCAGGTTTGAGGCCAGCCTGAGCTACATAGTGAGTTTAAGGGCCAGCCTGAACCGCAAAGTGAGACCCTAACTCAAGAAACAAACAACAAAAGGGTTGAAAGCAGGGGCCTGGGGAGATGGATCAGTAGGTAAGAGCACTTGCCGCATAAGCCTGAGGACCTGAGTTCAATCAAAGCTGAGCATGGCCAGAGCATGGCCACACGTGCCGGTAACCCCAGCACGAGAGAGGCAGAGACATGAAGATCGCTGGGGCTTGCTGGTCAACCAGTCTAACTGAAAAGAAACTGTGAGCTTCTAGTTCAGTGAAAGAAGGTAGAAGAGTGATAGAGAAATACACTTGATGTTCCCCTTTGGCCTCTGTACATGTGTGCGTGGTACACACACATGTACGTACTAAACACAGAATTAAGAGCAGGGGCATGTACAGAAATATATATGTCATTGTTCATAGCAGTATCATTCACAATAGCCCTCACCCCCCAAAGTGGAAGTAGTTAAAACTTGCTGTGTCATAATGGAGCAAGAAGACCTCACCAGGTACCAAGCAGATGCCAGAACCATGCTCCTGGACTTCCTGCCTCCAGGACTGTGAGCTTATTTATAATGCTTATTTATAAATTACCTTATCTCAGGCATTTTGCTATTACATCAGAAAATGGACTAAATCATGTTTTTTTGGTGATGTTTGCTTAATGTTAAAAGTAATTTAACGTGGGCTAGAGAGATGGCTTAGCAGTTAAGGCACTTGCCTCCATAGCCAAAGGACCCAGGTTCAATTCCCCAGGACCCACATAAGCCACATGCACAAAGGGTGCATGCATCCGGAGTTCATTCACAGTGGCTGAAGGCCCTGGCGTGCCCATTCTCTCTGTCTGTCCCTCAAATAAGTAAAGTAAAATATTTAAAAAAGTAATTCAAAGGATTGGAGAGATGGTTCAGCAGTTAAGGCACAGTCTAATGGCCTGGGTTTGATTCCCCCAGTACCCACATTAAACCAGATGCACAAAGTGACATATGCAGTAGCAGGAGGTCCTGGCACATACACACACACACTCTCTCTCTCTCTCTGTCTGCAAATGAATAAAAAGAAGTAATTCAAGCTAGGCTTGGTGGTACAAACCTGAAGTCCCAGCACTTGGGAGGTGGAAGGAGGGTCAGGAGTTCAACTTTGTCATCAGATCATAGTGAGTTCAAGGCCAGCCTGGGCTACATGAGACTATGCCTCAAAAAAATAAAGAAAATGATATCCTTGATGTTTAGAAAAATAAATAAATAAATAACACGAATAATTATAATAATTCAAACGGAAAATTTTCCCTTATGTGTATATCACCACCGACCCTAGTGAACCACGCTGGAGCATGACACACCGGAGGGACAGTAAGAGACCTGCGTCACTGCTGCAAAGACACATCAGTGTTGACACAGACGCTGAGTCTAAGGAGGAAGAACTGAACACCAGCCAGGCGAGGCTTAAGCGGTGACGTCATCAGTGAGTTATTTCAAAAGGCTACCCAGCTGTCTGTTTGCCTTTCTTCTTACTGCGCAGTGCGCGTGATCCAGACGGGAAGAAGGCTCCGTAGCTGATCCTGTTCACTTCTGGGTTCATCCTGTGTCCAGTGGTGAAATGCCTGCTCAAATTTTGACAAGCTCAAGTAGCACAATGGCCCCTCACTCTACTCCCCTCCCTTCCATTTTAAGGGCTTTCATCCTAGCCTGAGTTGCTGCTTATCTTTGTGTTTGACGCTGTCTGGCCTGCGCTGTTCTATCCGTTTCCTGTCATCCCCTTACCGTGCTGCCTTACTTACACAGCCTGTCGCGGCTCTAACTATTTCCTGTGGCCACTGGCTTATTTGCACCAGTTCTTCCCATGGCTTCTGGGGCACAGTGACTCCTGTTCTTCCTGCCCTCCACATACCTCTGCTCAGTCTGCAAGCTGGTGTCTTCCTTCGGGTCACTGTCCATTCTGTCTGGACAGACCCACTGCTTCCACTGTTGCTTCCAGACTCTGTTACACACACAAGGCCAAATGAAGTTAGATCACACACACACACACACACACACACACACCCCTCACTCACTAAAGGATTTGGGGTCCAGTAGTTTACTTGGGAAGTTCCACCAGGAAGTGGTGTGGGGAAGAGGGACAGTGGATGGTACTGGCCTCAGTAAAGAGCAGATCACTGCTAGAAGGCATCCAGGCTCACTCCCACTTAGGACTCTGGGAGATGGCCTAGACATGCCTCAGAATTGTTCCTCCCAAGAGAGGGGAGTTTGGTATTTAACCAGTAGTCCCCCAGGCCTGAGGCCTGTGTTCTGAGAGCCACTCCCTGGATCTCACTTTCTTTTCTTCCTCTCTTTAGGAAGGTTGCCAAGTTTGTTTTGTGGCCTCTTCCACAGCAATATCTCATAAATGGCTAAACCAATCAGATTTACTCCCCTTGGATTCTGGAATTAGGTGGTAAGTCTGAACTTGCACTTGAACTGACAGCCTGGTTGGGTCATGGCCTCAAAGAAGCAGGAAAATGGGTGATTGTAGAGACACCCAGCGGATGTCCAAAGAGACAAACAGAGGAAGCCAACCACGGAGTTCAGACAAATAGAGCAACCTCAGCACAGGACAGTTTAGCTTCTGCTTCTCCGATAGATCCTCACGATCTATTGCTGTGCTTCCCATACACTCACAGCCATCAAGAAATGCTGCAGCCGACTTTATTGTTCAAAACAACAACAACAACAACAAAACCCACCACCAAAACAAAATAGACCCCCCCTTTCTTCCTTTCTTTTCTTTTTGAGCTCACAGTGATCCTCTTACCCCTGTCTCCCAAGTGCCCAGCTTCCTTTTTCTGCTAAGGAAACTTGGCCTGTAGTAACTTGTAACCAGAAATGCATACACACGCACACACATATACATACACATACATTCTCTCTCTCTCTCTCTTTTTTTTTTTTTTTTTTTTTTTTTTTTTTTTTTTGGTTTTTCGAGGTAGGGTATCACTCTAGCCCAGGCTGACCTGGAATTTACTATGTAGTCTCTGTGGCAATGAACTCACGGTGATCTTCCTACCTCTGCCTCCTGAGTGCTGGGATTAAAGGCGTGTGCCACACGTCCAGCTCACACTCTCCTTTTCTAAGAAAGTCACCCTTCAAAATCCCTAACCCCTGTTCAGCTCACAACCTGGCTCCCCACCGCACAGAGAGACAGATGGCCATTACCCACGTTCCACTCAGACCATCTTATTCCCTTGACTCTTACCTCTCTTTTCCCTCAGAGCCAAGCCTAGAGGAAGAGAGGTCTGTCTCTGCTGCATCCACTCTCTCTCCTCTCCTTAGTCCTTACTCAAAGGACTGTTTTGAGGGACTGTGATTTTGGAGATGTGATTTGAAGTGTCTTTGGGATATTCAGGACTGGAAGTTCATGGCTGCACAGGTGTGGAGCCCAGAAGGCAGGACTAATCTGGAGGTGGAGATTCAGCACAGAAAAGTACGTGCAGAAGAAATTCAGACAGAAGAAAGAGGCCAAGCCTGTTGTCAAACTGACTATTTCCCCTAGTTCCTTTCCCAGAGACCATCTTCACACCCTTCTGGATGTGATAGTGTCATGGGCCTGGAATCTGTGCAGTCACTTCTACCCATGCTTGGAAGAGACCCGAGCTTGATTTAATGCTTTGTTGACATTGTCTTGAAATTCATTGGATTAGGGGACTACCCATTTTCATTTTATACTGTGCCTCAGGAATTTTGTAGTAGGCCCTGTTTTAGCCACATGTATTACTAAGTATATAATGTACGTGTATACCCCTCCTCCTAGCTCTTTTTTTTTTGTTTATTTTTATTTATTTATTTGAGAGTGACAGACAGAAAGAGGCGGAGGGAGAGAGAAAGAGAGAGAGAGAGAGAGAGAATGGGCACATCAGGGCCTCCAGCTACTGCAAATGAACTCCAGATGCATGCGCCACCTTGTGCTTATGTGGATCCTGGGGAATCAAGCCTCAAACCTGGGTCTTTAGGCTTCACAGGCAAGCGTTTAACTGCTAAGCCATCTCTCCATCCCCTATCTCTTTTTTAAAATTTATTTTTTTATTGACAACTTCCATAATTGTAAACTATATCCCATGGTAATCCCCCCCCCCCCAATTTCCCCTTTGAAACTCCATTCTCCATCCTATCCCCTCCCCCTCTCAATCAGTCTCTCTTTTATTCTGATGTCATCATTTCCTCTTATTACGATGTCCTTGTGTAGGTAATGTCAGGCACTGTGAGGTCATGGACATCCAGGCCATTTTGTGTCTGGAGGAGCACAATGTAAGGAATCTTACCCTTCCTTTGGCTCTTGCATTCTTTCTGCCACCTCTTTCTCAATAGACTCTAAGCCTTGGAAGGTGTGATAGAGATATTTTAGTGCTGAGCACTCCTCTGTCACTTCTTCTCAGCACCATGGTGCCTTCTGAGTTATCCCAAGGTCACTGCCATCTGAAAAGAGAAGCTTTTCTAACCAAAAGTGAGAGTGGCATTAATATATGGGTATGAACATTAAGAAAAGTGCTTAAGCCGGGCGTGGTGGAGCACGCCTTTAATCCCAGCACTCGGGAGGCAGAGGTAGGAGGATCGCTGTGAGTTCGAGGCCACCCTGAGACTCCATAGTGAATTCCAGGTCAGCCTGGGCTAGAGTGAGACCCTACCTCAAAAAACCAAAAAAAAAAAAAAAAAAAAAAAAGAAAAGAAAAGTGCTTACCAGGCAGTTTGGTGAACATAGTATATATATTTAGCCAGATGCCAGCAGACATTATACTCCTAGGGCTCATGACTACCCCTGTTTTAAGTTTTTAGTATTAGGGATGTATTCCCTCCCATGGAGCAGGCCTCCAGTCCAATTAGAGGGCGGTTGGTTTCCCCCATAACAGACATGTCACTATTGCACCTGTTGGCTCATTTACCCTGGCTGGCCAAACTTAAGGCTTGCAGTGTCCACTGTTGAGTATCTTCACTGGTGATTTCTCTCTCTCTCATTGAACTGCATGCAGAATGGCTTCTTCCAGCTTTCTGTCAGCTGGTCTACATGGAGGAGGTTTTCAGCTCAGCTCCAGCAGGATTTCTCAGTGACCTCACAGCCCAAGTATGTGGAGTCTTCAGCAATAGGGTCTTTCCATCTATTCCTGGTGGGAAACCAAGGGCCTCAGCAATGGCCTGTAATGTTTTGGGGCATATGGGACTTCCCCGGCCAACAACTCACTGGAAGGTATCCCATCCCTGACACTGAAAATTTTCTAGTAACAATCTATGGCTTCTGAGTGTTCCATTGTCCAAAAAAGTTGGTTTCCATATGATTTATTTATATCCTCTTAGATTTTGATTAGCCGTCCCTCCACCTTCCCTTTACTCAATCTCTTCCCCTGACCTCACTTAGGCCTTTTCACCTCCATTAATCTATTCTTCTACTCTTCCTATCTCTTTTGCTTTTAGTATTGGGTGATTTATGTTTTATTTATTTATCTATTTTGGTGGTACTAGGAATTGAACACAAGGTCTTGCACATGTTGGACAAGCACTCCACCACTGAACCATGTCCTAGCCCCAACATTTGATGATTCCTAAAACAATGTAGGGGCTGGGGAGATGGCTCAGTTAGTAAAGCACTTGCTGCACAAGTGTGAGGACCTGCGTTCAGATCCCTAGAACCCATGAAAATGCTGGTCAGGTGTGGCAGCCTGCTTATAATCTCATAGCTAACTAACTCTTTTGTTGCTGTTTTCTACCTGCTGTGGCAGAGGTGATGCCTAGCCTCTGCTTGTGCCATGCTTTCTCCTGCCATAATGAAGCTTCCCCTTAAGACTGTAAGCAAAATTAACCCTTTCCTCCCATCAGCTCTTTTTGGTCAGGTGTTTTGTCCTAGCAATGAGAAGGTAACTACAATACCACACACACACACACACACACACACACACACACACACACACACACGTGGACATAATTGCACAGGGAGAAGATGCAATAGTCGTTATCACTATTCACTAAATATTTCTAGTTCTCCATTTCTTTCTTTCTTTTTTTTTTTTTTGGTTTTTCGAGGTAGGGTCTCACTCTAGCCCAGGCTGACCTGGAATTCACTATGGAGTCTCAGGGTGACCTTGAACTCACGGCAATCCTCCTACCTCTGCCTCCCAATTGCTGGGATTAAAGGCGTGCGCTACCACGCCCGGCTGGTTCTCCGTTTCTTGATACACAGGGGATGTATAGCGGGATTGGAATTCCTGGCTCCCTACTGATTGGTGGGACCAAATGACTAACTTAGGCCAGTGAGTGACAAGTAGTAGGGAGTGCATCGTTTCTAGGATATAGCATTTAATTGATTCTATGAAAACTCCAGGGCTCTCATTCAATAATTCAAGACCAGCTGGTCATGGTGTCAGGCACCTTTAGTACCAGCACTTATGAGGCTGAGATAGGAGGATTGTTGTGAATTTGAGGCTAGCCTGGGGCTACAGAGTGAGTTCCAGGTCAGCCTGGGGCTAGAGTGAGACCTTACCTCAAACCAGCAACAATGGCAACAAAAAGAATTCAATGGCTCTTCCATTAGTCTTGGTCTCTGGGTGACCTATATGGACATGTAATATGGGTGAGAAGTAAATCATTATTTTAAGCCATGGAAATTTAAAGGTGCTTTGTTATTGCAGCACAATCTATCCTGTGTTTACTGATCGAAACATAAAAGTGCTGATAATTTCTAGAACTGATATTTATGGGGAGAAGAGAGTCAAAGATTGATAAAGTATTCACAGATGTAGGGGCTGGGGATGTAGCTCAGTTCGTAGTGTGCTTGTCTAGCATGCATGAAGCCCTGGTTTCACCTCCAGCACCACATACATTCAGGTATGGTGGTGCGCACCTATATTATTTCAGCACTGGTAGGTGGAGACAGGAGGATCACAAGTTCAAGGTCATCCTCAGCTATATGATGAGTTTGAGATCAGCTTGGGCTACATGAGACCCTGTCTTAAAAAATATGTCATAGAGTTAAAAATGAGAAATTAGGACACAACTTGGGACCCACAGGAATCATAGAAATCAAGATGAGAAATTTCTCCAAGTACAGAATGGTCATGGTTGAATGCATCCAAGAGGTCAAGCAAAATAAGGAACAAATAAATGTAGGTCCAGGAAATCTGGTGACTGAGAGGTTATTGGTAAGCTCAGGGAGAACAGCGTCCCTAGAGTGGTGATGGTGGTGAAATAGTGGAGAGAGGGCTGTGGAAGTGAAGGAAGAGCGTGAAGGATCAGGAAAGAGTTCAGTGGGTGAGCCCTTCAGCAGGTGGCAGCAAGGGCGAAGCTAGGGTGATTTACATATTCTGGACATTTCCTGTAAATGGCACAATGAGATGTGGCTCCTTCCACTCCTCATGCTGTTCTCAGGGTTCATCCATTTCGTAGCATGCGACTATTCATTTCTTTTATGGCTGGCTAATATCCCGTTGTATGGATGGACCCCATTCTGTTGATTCATTCATCAATTGATGGGCATTGGAATTACTTGCGTATTCACTGCTGTATCGACTAGTTCCTGGTGCTCTTGGGAATGGATGAATTAAATGGCAGGAACAGAACTATCCAAAGCCACAGAGTTGTGACTGTGTAAAGCCAGGATTGGAAACCAGGCAGCTAGCTAGTTCTAACCATCAGGCTTCGCTGTGCTAATGGGAGCCCTGTCCATCTGCTCTTTTTACATATCAGTCTTGGCAAAGTGATGGCATACTCAAGGGGACAAACTAATAGTGAGGCCATTTTCAAAGGTGTGGACAGAATTAAGAGAAAACACTAAGAGATCATACACTGCCTGGGGCTGGCAACAATGGGGAGACCTTACTTACCACTCCAGCCTAAAGGACAAAGCCGCAGCCTCACCAGTAAACAACTGAGCAGCTCAGGCCTGGGAGACTATTATCCAGCCTCTCTGCTCTCCAGTCTCCTGAATAGGAGCACTGACAGATCACAGGGGTGAGAAAGTACAAATGAGCTCAAGTTGGAAATGTGAAGATCTGCCTGGCCACTAATCGGCCTGGCATAAACAGAAATGGATAACACTGGCTGCAAAGATAACAGAGAACAATATTTTTCTGTAGCTATGAGGTGATAATACCCCTTAGTGATTGTTGCTTTTTTTTTTTTCCTTCTCATTGCAAAACACTCTCCTCTAAAGTCACAGACTATCAGAAACTTTACTATCTGCAATTGTACAAACAGGGAATGAAATATTCCACTCTTGCCTGGAGGATCTAAGTCACCTTGACCCAAAGAAGCAGCTCAAATCTGCGGGTTGGCGTAGAGCTGCAGATAAAGGAACACCTCTTCTGAGGTCAGTCTTGGCTGTATTGCAATGAAGGAAACAGGGTCCTAGGTCCGCTTTGCAATCTATAGTTGAGGCTGACTATTTTATACAAGCCTGCTTTTCTTTGAGCCTATCAAAACAGGAATTCAAGCTTGGCATGCTGGTGCCTGCCTGTGATTCCAGCATGTAGGATATAGAGGTAGAAGGACCAGGAGTTCAAGGCCAGCCTCCACGATTTAGCAAGTTTGAGGCCTGTCTTGGTTACATGAGACTGGTTCAAAAAGAAAAAGAAAGAAAGGAAGGAAAGGAAAAACAGGATTTTTTTTTTTTTTTGGTTGAAAAACAGGATTTTATTCCAACTGCTCCTTGGTCAGGATCCTCCAAGGACCCCATCTTTTCTCATGTGTGGTGATGCCTGGCCTTCTCTGGTGGGTGGTCTCCTTGTTTGGTCAAGAGAGATAGTCTTGTTGGACTCCAGCTTTGTTCTTTGTTCTGGAGCTGACTAGGCTAGGTCACGGGTGGACTTCCCAGGGCACAGAACAGGGTGGAATCTGGAGGGTCAAGTGAGAAATCAAGTGCTCCACGCCCCACAATGAATCTTATTCAGTCACCATCATCTGCCACCAGCATATTGGCAGGGCTGGAGGAAGGAGAAGTACAGACTCTCATTTCCCTCATGTTTCTACACATCTGAGCTGGACAGAGCGTTGTAGGAATGAATCATCCCAGTGTGGTGGTGGTGCACACTTGTTATCTTAGCATTGGGAGTGGAGGTAGGAGGATCATGAGTTCAAGACCAGCTAGAGCTACATAGCAAATTGGAGGCCAGCCTGGGCTTCATGAGACGCTATCTCAAAAAAAAAAAAAAAAATTAAACCACAAAGCAAAACTAAACAAAATAAAAATGAAACAAAGCCAAAGTACAACAAACAAATAAATAAACAAACAAACAACCCTAAAACAATCTGAGTGGGGCTTGAGGTTATGGGAGCATCTCAGTTCTTGAGTCACAGAGGAAGTCACACAGGCTCATGACATTTGAAGGGCTGTCCCTTTCTCCCAGATGAGATGAGTTCAAACAAGTGAAAGAAGAAGAGAAAAAGGGAATTCTAAAAATGCCTGTTTTTCTGAACACCATCTTTATGCAGGCGTCTGGGGGAGGCCAGCGGGGGCAGGGTCAGCTGCCAGTCAGGCCTGCAGGACTTGGTTCTTCTTGTTTATTCCACTCACATCTGGGCAGCTGCCAGGGCCCGCCCCCACTGCAGTCATGGGAGGAGCTCAACATTATAGGCTCCTGCTAAGAATCAGTACGTTTTCTTCTGCTCTTCCTAGTGGGGGGGCTTGCTGTGGTCTAGCCTGGGAGTGTGGAGCCCAAGTCCAGCCTGAACAGGAAGTGGGCCTTTCACCATGCCAGCATGCTTCAGCTGGAATGATGTCTTACAGTATGAGACAAACAAAATCACCCGGATCCAGAGCACGAATTATGGCACCATTAAGTGGGTCTTGCACATGATCGTCTTTTCCTACGTCGGGTAAGTGGGGCGTGGGATGTGCCAACTCTGCAGACTAGATGGCGTGGTAAAAAACCCCAGGGTGCTGCTTCAGGTGCGCATACTGAAATCCATGTGGTTTTTCAAGTCTGAGAAGCTCTGGCAAGAGGAAGCCGCTGCTGGCTGCAGCAGAAGGAAGCCACAGAGGGAGGGAGAGGGCGGGAGAGAGGGCGTCTGTGTGGTTCACTGTGTGCCTCCTTTCAGCACCAGCCAAGGCCGGCCAGGGTGAGCAGGGCAGGGCAGGCTGGGGGAGCTGGGAGATACACAGACCAACTCCCAGAGCTCCCAGGGAGGATGTGGGGATCACACATGGTGAATCTGAGTCATCCTCATGCCTATGAATGGAACGATAGGACCAGGCTTGTAAATGTTGTTTTAGAGGGCTAGGAAAGAAGGCCCTTATTTTATTTATTTATTTATTTATTTTTTCGTTTTTCAAAGTAGGGTCTCACTCTAGCCCAGGCTGACCTGGAATTCACTATGTAGTCTCAGGGTGGCCTTGAACTCACAATGATCCTCCTACCTCAGCCTCCCGAGAGCTGGGATTAAAGGTGTGCGCCACCATGCCTGGCTGGAAGGCCCTTTTTAAATAGCTTATGGAAATATAATTCATATCCCATATAGTTCATCCATTTAAAGTTTACAAGTCAGTGGCTTTTAGTGTGTTCATACAGTTGTATAGCTGTCACCACAGTCAATTCTGGAACATTTTTATCAGCCAAAAAGACATATCTCTCACCTCAAAGGGGATAAGAGACAGTTTATTCTGGAGCCAAATATGAGTGACCATGGCCCAGGAACACAGATTCAGGTTACCCCAATTCCATGTTCCAACTTGTTAATTTCGTGAAGGTTTTATAAGTCACAGGACAAAAGAAAGTCATAAATCAAGGCACATTTCAAACACATTGGCTGACCTTAGTTGAGTCGTTGCAGCCAAGTGGGGAAAGCGGGGAAATCAGCATCAGCTTTGGATGCTACCTGAAGACATTCTTAGCCCGTGGATTGGTGAAAGCTGGTGGTCTATTTGCACAGTCCAAGAACGACCACACCTGATCAACTGATAGTCACCAGGATATTAGGTCAGACACAGAGGCGGGCAATAGAGGGTATTAAGTGGCTAAAGGTACCCAAGGTAATTTGGCTCTGATCCTGCAGCATTCCATCTCCCTGTGATCACAGGAGTTCTGTCAGTCCATCCAGCCTTGAACAAAGTAGATGCAATGCTTTTTGGGGAACTTTAGTTGACATAGCCATCAAGCTCAACTTCCCCATTGACAATCAGCTCAGGACTCACTAATCTACTCTCTGCTTCTGTGGATCTATCTATCCTGAATATAAATGAAACCATGCACTATGTGGTCCTTTGTGACTGTTTTTTTTTTTTTTTCACTCAGCATGTTCTCAATATTCAACGTATTAGTGCATTATACTTTTTATGGCTGAATAGTAAACAGTTCACTATATGAATAGACCTTTTAAAAACTTTTAAATATTTTACTTATTTGAGAGAGAGAGAAGAAGCAGATATACATAGAGAGAATGGGCACACCAGGGCCTCCAGCCACTGCAAATGAACTCCAGATGCATATGCTACCTTCTGTATCTGGCTTATGTGGGTACTGGGCAATTGAGCCTGCGTCCTTAGACTTTGCAGACAAGCACATCAACCACTAAGAAACTCTCCAGCCCCTTAAAATTAAAAAAATTAATATTAATTTTTAATTTTATTTTGAGAGAGAGTGAGAGAGAGAGAGAGAGAGAGAGAGAGAGAGAGAGAATGGATGCACCAGGGCCTCCAGCCACTGCAAACGAACTCCAGATACACGCGCTACCTTGTGCATCTGGCTTATGTGGGTCCTGGGGAGTCGAACCTGGGTCCTTAGGCTTTGCAGGCAAGAGCCTTAACCACTAAGTCATCTCTCTAGCCCCCCTTAAAATTTTTTTATTGATAGCTTCCATATAGACAATAACCCATGATAATTCCCTTCATTAAGCCCCATACTCCCCCTCTCAAAGCCACCCTCCATTGAATCCATTCTTCTTTCCAATTAGTCTCTCTTTATTTATCTCATCATCTTTTCTTCCTATTATGAAGGTCTTGTGTAGGCAGTGTCAAGCACTGTGAGGCCGTTTTATGAGAATCGACCGTTTTTGTTAGTC
This sequence comes from Dipus sagitta, assembly GCA_036346955.1. Classification (NCBI taxonomy): domain Eukaryota; kingdom Metazoa; phylum Chordata; class Mammalia; order Rodentia; family Dipodidae; genus Dipus; species Dipus sagitta. The sequence continues at coordinate 25,909,581 of CM070782.1, forward strand.
CACGCATCAGTTGATGGACACTGGGCTTTTCTCTTGGCTGTCATGAGTGCCGCTGCCATGAACATTTGTAAAAGGATTCACAGGGCCGTATGTGCTCGTCTCTCTTGGAGAGAGATTGCTGGGTAACTCTACTTCACCTTTAGGGGAACGATTGCACTGTTTGCCACAGCAGTTGCATCTTTTCAGGTTTCTACCTCCTCCATGGAGGGTGCCAGTCTCTCCACATCCTCACCTATGCTTGCTAGTGTAGCACTTTGATTGTAGCCAACCTAGAGGGCGTGAAGTGATCTCTCACGGTAGTTTTGGCTTGCATTTTCCTGATGGTGAATGCCCTTTTTCTCTGTGGGGTGACGATGATGATTATGGTGGTGATCGTAATGATGTCTATTCATGTGACACATGGAGGTACTGTTGTTTGCCAAGACTGAGAGGGACTTATGTGTCTGGTGGATGGTAGTGCTTTGAATGGCTCTGCAAAACCAAGCGGAGACATGGCTGCTGACCGATGTGACACTGTTAGGGACAGCAAGGAAGCACTTAAAATGCTATAGGGGTGGGAAGATGGTTCAGTGGATAAGCACTCACCATGCAAGTGTGAGGACTGGAGTTTGGGTTCCCAGAATCCATGTAAAATGCACTGTGGCCCACTTGTAATCTCAGAGCTGCGGAGGCAGAGATTCATCCGCGGAGGCATGCTGGCTAGCTAGACTTGCTGAATCAGTGAGCTCTGGGTTCAAGTGACAGATTCCATCTCAATAAATAAGGGAGAGAGTGACTGAGGAAGACACACAGCATGTGTAAGCACATGTGCCCACACACATATTGTGGTAGTTTGAATTAGGTGTCCCCCCCTAAGCTCATGTGGAGACCCCAGCCACAACTATGGAATGGCTGCCAAGGAGAACTGCTAGCCTGGGATGAATTATTCCTGGGCCGTGAGCAGCCCAACTGGGGGGGGCAGAATTGAAACTCCAGAGACTTCATCCCTGGTCAGAAATGTCAGAGCTCCAGGATTTGATGTTTGCCCTGTTTGTTTTAGATATTGCTTTGGTTTGGTCTTCCCTTGTAATGCCATCTTTTGAATTGGAAATGTTTACTCTGTGCCATTATGCCTTTTTGGTTTTAAAGCTCACAGTTAAGAGACCTTGGACTATGGGGATGTTTGAACAGTGTTGGAAGTGATAAGAGTTATGGGAAAATTTTTTTAAAAAATTGTTGTTTTATTTATTTATTTGAGAGAGAAAAATAGGCAGGGGGAGAGAGAGAGAGGGAATGAGCGCACCAGAGCCTCTAGCCACTGCAACTGAACTACAGATGCATGTGCCCCCTTGTGCATCTGGCTTATGTGGGTCCTGGGGAATTGAACCTGGGTCCTTTGGCTTTGCAGGCAAGCCCCTTAACCATGAAGCCATCTCTTCAGCCCTTTAAAAAGTTTATTTTAGGGAGCTTTTAAAGTTGGGCTGAATGCATTATAATTTACATCATGGATGGTATCAGTTTATGGGGGCCAGGGGAAGAATGTGGTGAATTAGATGTCCCCCATAAACCCATGTGGTTTGAATGCTTGATCCTCAGCTGATGGTAACTTGGGAGGTAGAGGCTTGCTGGAGGAGGTGTGTTGTTGGGAGTAGCTATAGGGGTGTTCGAGCCAGCTCTGCTTTGCCAGAACTTGGCTCATTGTCCTGCTGCTGTTTTGCCATGGGCTGTGGCAAGGAGGCGATGTCCAGCCTCTATTCCACACACGCAAACATGCATATATACATACGCCACAAAAGAAAACCATAGCTACTACTATCTACAACATCCTTCTATTCATGTCTAGCAGTAAACTGTTCAATCTGAAACACATAATTTCACAAGAAAAAAAAAATCTAAGCACCAATGCCTTTAGCTTTATGAGAGGCTGCCTAGGTGGCCACTTCTTTTTTCCCATGCCCATGTGCAATGGCAGAAGCTTCTCTGCGGATTGGCACACGCATGGGGTTCTGGAGTCCACTCCAGCCCAACCTCTTGAGCTGTTAACACAGCACTGGAGTGAGGATTAATCACAGGGCTGCATGAGAGCCAGCTGGCTGGTGAGTACGGTGCCTGAGAAGGGAGGCCAAGCGACACTGCAGAGACCAGCAGGGCCCAGATTGAGCATAGCCTTGAGCTTTGTTCTGAGAGTGCAGGGAAAACATGAAGAGTTAACCACTGCTACGTGTCACTGGGTGAATGTTCACGCACAGAAGACATTAAGAGTTTATGTAGGGTCTAGACCATTCTGCTTCAACTGCACTGACAGCTATGGAGCATTGTCGAATGCTTAGCATCTAACAGGTTTTGTCCTCATGGCTTAGCCTATTTGATTCTAATAAATAGTCCCTTTGATTGTGTCCTTTGTTTAGTGTGTGCGCACACGTGTGCCTCTGTAGGTCAGAGGACAACCTTGGGTGTCAGCCTCAGGAACACTGTCCATATTTTCTTGAGATGGAATCTCTCCTTGGCCCAGAGCTCACCAATTAGGCTAGACTGGCTAGTCAGCAAGTCCCAGGGAACCTCCTGCCTCCACCTCTCCAATGCTGGGATTACAGGCAGATGCCTCCATGCTTGGCATTTTTATATGGTTACTGGGGATCAAACTCAGGTCCTTATGCTTGTGAGGCAAGCACATTACTGATTGAACTATCTCACAACCACATAATACTATAAGTTTGCTCATGAAGCGATCCATCAATTTGAATAGGCTGACTATGTTTAGGGAATTCCCCATCTTGTGAGAGGATTTCCAGTGTATGTCATAACTTAATTTTCCAGCTCGCTTGGTGACTGGTCCTGACCATTCCCAGATTTACTCCCTATGATGGTTCATCTTCATTGTCAACTTGACTGGATTTGGACTCACCAAGGAGACATACCTCTGGGTGTGTCTGGGAAGGTGTTTTCAGAGAGGTTTATCTGAGGAGGGAAAATCGACCCTGAATATGGGCGGCATCAGATTGAGTATAAAGGGGAAGGCAAGTTGAGCCCCAGCATTCATCTCTGTCTGCTTTCTGACTGCAGATGCATGTGACCAGCTGCCTTAGGCCCTGCTATCTGATGTAACAAATATATACTGACTTGGAAATTGATTCTCTTATAGTTCTGGGAGCTAGACATCAGCATCACTGAGCTGAAATGAAGTATCAGTAGGGCCATCATCCTTCCAGAGCTCCCAGGGAGAATCTGTTCTTTGCTTCTTCCAGCTTCTAGTGGCTGCTTGCATCTTTTGTCATGTGGCCCCGTCACTCCAGTCTTCAAGGCCAGTGTCTTCCATTTTCTCTCTGCTCTGTCTTCACAATGCCTTCTCTTCTGAGTGTGCATCAGACCTCCCTCTGCCTCTGAATAAATGTGGTAATAGCTTGGGGTCACCTGGGAAGATAATTCCGGGGTCTTAAGTACTCAGAGCATAGGATAGGAGTGCAGCTCTGCCCCTGTGACTGGCAGGATTCTGAAATGACCCCTGGGCTTCATGCATCCTGAGCACGAAGAACAGCGCTTCCTACCCGTATACTGTTCAAGCCAACCAAATCTTTGGCCTTGTCAGAGTTTATATGAATTACTTAACAGCCTTTAAAAGTCTCTTTGGTTAGGTAACCTGCCCAAGGTCACATAGCTAGTCAGAGGCTGAGCCAAGATTGGACTTGATCATCTCAGTCAGAGTCTGTGCTCTGGGAAGAGCGTGAAGGCCACAGGGCCAAGGCGGGTGAGACTCTGGTATTGGGTCCTCCAGTTGAGAGTTGATGGCAACCTGGACTGAGGAGGTGACAGTGGCTGAGGAGAAGATAGATGGTGTTGAGTAATAATAGGAAGATAAACCAATCTGCTTTGCTTCTTTGTTTAGTTGGTTGGCTTTTAATTATTTTTATTTGCTTATTCGAGAAAGTCAGAGAGAGAGAGAGAGAGAGAGAGAGGGGGGGGGGAATGGGCTTGCCAGGGCCTCCAGCCACTGCAAATGAACTGCAGATGCATGTGCCACCCTGTGCATCTGGCTTACATGGGTCCTGGGGAATCAAACCTGTGTCCTTTGGCTTTGTAGGCAAGTGCCTTAACCACTAAGCCATCTCTTCAGCCCTCCGGTTTTTTTTTTTCTGAGTCAGGATCTCACTCTAGCCTAGGCTGACCTGGAACTCACTCTGAAGCCCAGGCTGGCCTCAAGCTCTTGGTGACCCTCCTACCTCAGCCTCCAGAGTGCTGGGTATACAGGTGTGTACCACCAATCCAGGCTCAAACAAAAGTATTTATAACTGGGTGGGTGGATGAGGGGGAAGGAGATAGAATGGGTCAAGCAGTGTGGTGTATTTCTGACTTGAGAAACAGATGGAAAATTGGTAGAACAATGGGAAATTCAAGAGAAAATGCAAGTTGGGGTGAAGAATGAATTCAAAGATTAAGGCATTAAGTTAGACATACAAATGTGCATTTTGAATGGGTTATTGGATATATGGGTCCAGAACTATAAGGTAGATTATATACCACAAGCCTATAGGTGGTTATTAGAACCGTGGACATAGCTACAACTGACCAGCAAGAGGCAAGATGGATGAAAGCAAGAGGCCTGGGACAGATCCTTAGGAGGACTAACCTTTAAGCAACAGGGAACACCGAAGCCCCCAAAGGACTCCGAGAGGGTGGGATGCACAGAGATCTAAGGAAGCCAGGAGAATGTGGATTCCTAGAGGTCAATGGAAGGAGGAGGGGAAGTGGTCCACGGGCAGCAGAGTCAACTGTGGTGCCTCTGGCATGTCTGCTGGATTCAGTGATGGTGACTTGGCAAGGGGAGAGTTGGAGAACTGGTGGTGGTTGGTGGGGGGGGGAGCCAGACTGGAGTGGGCGGAGGAGTGAATGGAGCTGTGGAAGTGGATGTGGTGACTCACTCTTTCAAAGACTCAGCTCCAGGGGAGGAGAGAGGCACCGAGTGTGGAAGAAGCGTGTGGGATGGAGGGAGGGTTTATTTTTAAGATGACAAATGCAGTTTAGATGCAGATGGGAAAGGACTGGTGCAGGGGGAAGCTGGCAGGATACATGGAGATCAACAGTACCACCATCACCGTGGTCACTGTCGTCGCCATTATCACCAACTGGCAACCACAGGGAAAGCTTGCTCCATCCTGGGACTGCTCTCATGGTTAGGCCTTTCTTTCCTAGCCCTGTGTCTTTCACCTTCAGTTGCATTTCCACCCTGTGTCCCTCTCCATCAAGTGACTTTACACTGCTGATATGTCTGTCCTTGTCCCCACACTGGTATCTCACTGTGCTGCCCATATTCTTTACCATCTCAACCGTGCACACGTGGCCGTGCTCCTGTCTGCCAAAACTCCTGAAAGAAGCTGGGCGTGGTGGCGCACGCCTTTAATCCCAGTACTCGGGAGGCAGAGATAGGAGGATGGCCGTGAGTTCGAGGCCACCCTGAGACTACAGAGTGAATTCCAGGTCAGCCTGGGCTAGAGTGAGACCCTACCTTGAAAAACAAACAAACAAACAAATAAACAAACAACCAAAAGCTTCTGAAAGAGGTGGTGTACATACTCTGGCTTTGCTGGTAGGAGCAGGAAATGGTGCGACCTTCTGCTGTCTGGCACAAGTGTATATGCCCTTTGACCTGACATTTTATCTCAGGAGCTAGTGCCTTTGCTGGGAGGAAATGCTGTCAGCCCCGAGATCTGGGCTTAGGTGGGAATTAAAGAGCTGTGAGGACAGCTCACTCTCAGAGCTCTCCTTTTACTTTAGTTAGCTTAGAACTCAGGTGCTGTAAGGGACATACAGACCTTGCTGAGAGGCACGTCCTTTCTGCAGAGCTCTGAGAACCTTTTCACCATGCCGAGAGGGGGCCAGTTATGTGAGCATCGGTCTGTGAAAGTTCTGGAGATTCACAGCATATGGATTGGGACTCTGAAGAACACCTTCGTGGTGGGCACTTGCCTCCATATCTGGTGAGTCAGGCAAGAGCCAGTCTTAGGGTCCTGCAGCCCAGCCTCCTTCTCCAGCTCCACCCTAACCTCTGCTCCTCCATTGTTCACCGTTTCCTTTGGCCAGCCTGGCCTGCAAGGACTTGGGGTGGTCATGCCTGTTCCCATATCAGTTTTCTTCCACCTGTCAGACTCCCCACCTCTGAGTTTACCCATTCTTCCAGGCCCTGCTAGATCCTTAACACCCTGTTTGTTTTGTCTGAACTTGAATGCATAGATTTGTAGCTTCTTAGCACTGAATAGTTGTAGGGATTAGGGACCAATGGGTTATAGCCTCTTTCTGGGACCAAATTTATGGCCAAGAGAGGTGATCTGGCTTCTGAGTCACCAAGCAAGGTCAAGAGTGCAGAACAGGTAGCTTCATCCTGGAAAGGTGGCTCAGTGGTTAAAGGCTTGCAAAACCTGATGGCCTGGGTTTAATCACCACAATGCATGTAAAGCCGTATCCACAAAGTGATGCATGTGTCTGGCGTTCATTTGCAGTGGCAGGAAGCCCTAGCTTAGCCATTCCCTTTAATGGATAACAGATCGGAGTTGAGCTTCCCAAATGGCAGCCAAGTGCTGCTCCGGGAGAATGCTGTGACGTTCCACTCAAGAAAACATTGCACGTGTCATGTATGTGCTGTGGGGCTGGTGTGAGAGGGATGCGTGAACAGGCGTCACTGGATCTGCCTAAAGCACTCTGCCTCTACGGAGTCCCTCGACCAGGTATTTCACGTAAGTGGAATGACCTTCGTGCTTCACTCAGCAGACACCAGTGCATCAGAACTTCATCCCTTTTGATGGCTGAAAAATATTCCATTGTAAGGACAGACCACAACACCTGTCCCTCCATTCGTCTATTAATGAATCTCTGTATTACTCCCACCTCTTGGCTATTGTGAACAGTGCCGTTTGAGTGTGGACTGTTGTTTTCCGTGGCAGCTTGCTTCCATGTTCATCAAGCAAGCAGCTCTAGTCAACTCACTTTCGCTGCTGCAGGACGAATGCACCCCTGCAGTGTTTGGGAACACAGGCTCTTTCCAGTTCTTCCTCTTAGAAACAACACTGCAGAACCCTTCTTGCACACAGCTCCTTGGGCACATGCATGGGGATTTCTCAGGGGCAGATGCCCAAGGGCTTTGTTGCGGGAACCTAGGGATGCTCTTCCTGGCACCAAATGGGCACTGTCTTTTCATGAGATTTCTGGTGGCCTCACTCCTCACTGTGCATTAGAGCCACAGAGGGCTCCCCAGCCCTGTCTGGGTTATAGTCCCAGGGATGGGACTTGGAAGCTCCTGGAATGATCTTTATCATTCAGCTGGCACTGTATCTTGGTTCTCTCTGTCTGGCTTATAGAGGGAAGCTCTTGACTTGGACATCTTATGTCCTGAGAAGGCTACGAAGTGGCTGGGCAGTGAGAAGGAACTGAACCAACAGCTGCTGAATGAGTAAATGAAACAAAGCCTTAATTGTTCAGGGCAACAGGATTCAAGGAAATAGGGAATCCTGTTTCTTGTTGGAAATAGGAGGCAGGCAGAGCCTTGGAGAAGAAGATGTTGATGTGTAACTGAGCCCCAGACAAAGCTACCAGAAGTTGAAAACCTGTCCACTAAACCTAAGTCTACATTAGGCAATACTAAAGCAGAGGGCTGGGGGCTACAGTTTTCCAGAAGCAAGTGGTCTGTAGGTGGGAGTCAGATGCGAGGTGAGGAGGGTAGGCCCAGCGGCTGGTCCCAGTGTGCAGAGGAGGGAAGGGAATCAGAAGAGCAGGCCATGCGGCAGAAGCAGCCTGTGAAGACACCATCTTCTAAGTCAGCAGCACAAACCACTACCCTGGTTTGTGAGAAAACCACTGAGGCTTTTCTGTCTGTCCCTTAGCTTCGCTTTGGTGAGTGACAAGCTGTACCAGCGTAAAGAGCCTGTCATCAGCTCAGTTCACACCAAGGTCAAAGGGATAGCAGAGGTGAGCCAGGAGGCCACAGAGGGCGGGCTGAAGAAGCTGGTGCAGAGTGTCTTCGACACCGCAGACTACACCTTCCCTCTACAGGTGAGTCCCTGGCTTCTGTACTCTCTGCCTGGTTGTCAACCCTGAGACTTAGAGAAACATTTGCCCAAGACTAGGGGTGTAGCTCAGTTGGTGGGGCACCTGCTTAGCATGCACGAAGCCCCGGGTTCTATCCCCAGCACTGCATAAAATGGATGTGGTGGAGTATGCCTGTGATCCCTGCACTCAGGAGGTAGGGGCAGGAAGATGAGAAGTTCAAGGTCATCCTTGGCCTCATAGCAAGTTAGAGGCTAGTCTGTGATATATGAGAACTTGTCAAGAGAAAAGAGAGAGAGAGGGAGAGGAGAGAGAAACATTGGCCTTATTTAAAAAGCTCTGAACGATCCCAATTGAGGAAACCTAAAAATTGCCAAACTGGGTCGGATCCAGCAGCTCAAAGACGCACCTCTGCTATATCAAGTCTTCCCAGGCTGCTGAAAATAGCAGCCTGTCCCAGTGCATTTCAGACACGATCTGATTCACTCACACTGATATATACATAGCTTTTAAAGCAGGGCTCCCACGTCAGCAGGTCTGCCCGGATTCAGAAGGGCAGAGAGCTTGCCACTCAGAGAGCATCAGCCCTTCTTCGTCGTCTGTGGCCTTTTATCATCAAAAAAGGTCAAGAGATTGTTCCTGGGTCTTTATACAGAAAAGATGTAGGTGACAAAGAGGAAAGTGGTGGGTCACAGAAAAGGGCATGCCACTGGTTCAGTTTGCAAGCAGAGTGAATGAAAGTAGGGCTACCAAAAAGGAGAAATGAGAGAAGGGCTGAGGATACCAAGGAACAGATGGGGGTGGGAGGGACAAAAGGGCCCATTTGCAGCCCTGGGGTGCCAGAGCACTTTTCAAAAAACACTTCAAGCCCAAGCTGCTGTTTGTATGTTTCTAGAAGCAGGGCGTTAAAAGCCAGCAATTGCCCAGGTGGAGGAAATCTATGGTCCTTCCATTAAGCCCTGGAAAATGTGAACAACCTTCATGGGGTACCCTCTACGTCCCACCTCTGCCTCCCCAGGTATCCAGAGGCTCAATTGAATAGGATTTTACTGTGTCAGAAAAATGACAAGGCTGCTTTTGAGGCTGGATTGTGAAATGACTCCACTATTTGAACACTCATTTCTTCCTGTGGGCCCAGAGGGACGGCTCATGCAGCTTTGATATCAAGCCTCCGGCATGGTCTCCATTGCCCACAGCTCTGGATTTCTAGAAGCTTAGAAGAGTGAAAGGGTTTGCCCCCAGGCACTTAGCAACCCATATTATGATGCTCAGGTAGCTCTGTTGTCCAAGGCCCCACCTTTCCTCTCCTTTTTCTCCACAGGGGAACTCATTCTTTGTGATGACAAATTTTCTCAAGACAGAAGGCCAAGAACAGGGCCTATGTCCCGAGGTAAGGGGTCACACAGACAATAAGCATTCCTGTAGCTAACAGGTCTGTTTCTAGCTGAGCACCAGTGGCCTGAGCAGATGGACCCTTGCTCTTTCTGTCACAGGGTCTCTGGGTAGCTCAGGACGTGATTTTTGACATTTGCGTGACTACTTTACATTTCATTGGAGCCTTGTAATTTTAGGAGGAAAACAGCATCCCAGTCCCCATTTACAGGTCACAACAAAGACTCAGAGAGGCTAAGTGACTTCTCCATGGATAACACAGCTTGCTGTGGGAGAACTTAGGCCTAGGAACTGGGTGCGCTCATTCTCAAGCCTCTCCTGCCAGGGCTCACTGTAAAGTGTCCATAGACCAGGTTCTGGGGAGCATTGTCAAACAGCTCAAGTTGGTTTGTTCATCCCACTTCTTAGAGTGGCACCCTGCATATTAGTTGCGAAAAGCCTGCTCCTCGTCCCTACTCAGTTTTGCCCTCTCCATGCCCTTGACCTTTCCTACCTCTTTCTGATAACCTTTCCTCCCTGTCAAACCTCACAGCCCTTATGCTACTGAGATTGAAACTGTCCTGAAATGACAGTAGAGTACACTGTTTGGGGCACTGATAGCCTGGAGAGTAATTCCACGGGGGTTTAGCCTATGCTACAAGTTGGCCTGGGTCAGCCTAACTGGACACTTGTCTCCCTTCTTTGCATGTTATCCCCCATTCTATCTCTGGTCACTCCAGTAAATATGGGCAAGCCCTACACCATCATGCTTGTGCTTGTTCCTGTTACTCAAACTCCCCCTGGTGGATTTCACATAGCCTTGTTTAATTCTTACGGGTCCACAATGGACAGAGCTCAGTCAGATGGTTCTTCTGCTAATTTCTCTTGTTCCTCAAAGGGCCACAGTCATTCAGCATGGTTGGAGGCTCAAAACACCAAGCAACCTAAAAAAAATTGAGAAAGAAAGAGAGAAAGAGAAAGAATGAGGATAGGTGTGCCAAGGCTTCTTATGGCTGCAAATGATCTCCAAATACATGCAACACTTTGTACATCTGGCTTTTACATAGATGCTGCAGAATTGAACCCAGGCCAGCAATCTTTGTAAGCAAGTGCCTTTAACTTCTAAGACATCTCCCCAGCCCAGATTTATTTATTTATTTTTCTTATTTTTTCGGTTTGTTTGAGGACGGATTTTACTCTAGCACCAGCTGATCTTGAACTCACTCTGTAGTCCAGGCTGGCCTCGAACTCATGGCAATCTTCCTTTCTCAGCTTCTCAAGTGTTGGGGTTATAGGCATGAGAGACCACAGCCCGCCCAAGCAACTTTTTATTTCCATAAAGTCTCGAGATTTTTCCTCTTATCAGAGTCTGTCCACATATTCTGTTGAGCAGAGGAGATAAACGTTCTTAAGCAAGTCAGGGGGTGCCAGAGACAAACTTCAGAAGGTTCTAGGCCTTCTTAAGGCCTTGTCTAGAGCTGGCTTGGTTACTCCTACTGCTTTGTGTTGGTTCACAGCACAGATCCAACTCCTAAGGGGGAAACATTCCACCTCCTGCTGGGAGAGTCACTAAAATGGCTCCAATCCTACAGGAGACACAAAACTAAGGTTATTATTGTTGACACTGTTTTAATTTTAGAATTTGTTTCAGAGGTAAAAATATAATTGGCCAGGCATGGTGGTACACACTTTTGTTTTTGTTTTTTGAGGTAAGGTCTTGCGCTAGCCCAGGCTGACCTGGAACTTACTATGTAGTCTCAGGGTAGCCTCAAACTCACAGTGATCCTCCTACCTCTGCCTCCCAAGTGCTGGGATTAAAGGTTTGTGCCACCATACCTGGCCCTGGTGCACACTTTTAATCCCAGCACTCAGGAGGCAGAAATGGGAAGATTGCTGTGAGTTTGAGGCCAACTTAGAACTACAGAGTGAGTTCCAGGTCAGCCTGGGCTAGAATGAGACCCTATTTCAAAAAACAAAACAAAACAAAGCAAAAAAAAAATAGAATTGATTTGTCTTTTATCTGAGTCTTTCCAGTTGATAATAAAGCTTACATAAGTGTCCATGAACCACATTAAAGATCATTTACTTAGTTCATGATCATCAAGATCATTATGTGTTAGGCAGGTAGCCAGGATTCAAGATAAGATCCTTACTTTACCATCAAAGGTTTTGATATTTTACCTTATAGGTCACAAGGGGAAGAAATCATGGGTCTGGTAGGTGATAGAAAGAAGGCAACCCAATCTGAGAAAAAGGGCATGAAAGAGTTTGAAAACTATCAGAGCCATTGACTTAAGCAAGTACACATGCTAAGCCCTCTTTTTCTGTAACTTATTTCATCTTCACAGCAACCATATAATACAAATCTGCTTGTCCTCCTTCTACACAGGAGGAAAATGAGAGAGGTAATGTGACTTGGTCAAAGTCACTCAGCCAGAGAAGAAGCTGCTCTCACACAGCCCAGGCGTACTTGGACCCAAGACTTGGGTCCTTGCTCTGGTACACAGAGGCTGTTCTTATGCTTATATGTCATATTCTGGCATCCCTGAGAATGGCTGTTAAGCCACAAGTCAGCTCAGATGGTAAAGTGCTTGTTACTCAAACACAGGATCAGGGTTTGATTTCCAAAACCCACATGAAAAGCCAGGTGTGGAGGTATGTACCTGTAGTACCGGCACTAGGGAGTTAGATATAGGTGGATCCCCAGAGCTCACTAGCTAGCCTTTCTAGCTTAATTGGTGAGCTTCTGGCAATGAGAGACCCTGTCTTGAAAAACAGTGAATACGGGCTGGGGACATGGCTCATCAGTTAAAGGTGCTTGCTTGTAAAGCCTGATGGCTAGAGTTTGAGTCCTCCATAATCACATAAAGCCAGATGCACAAAATGGTGCATACATCTGGAGTTTGTTTGCAGTTGCAAGGGGCCCTATTGTAACCATACTTTCCCATCAATAAATGAAGTGAATGGTGTTTCTAAGGAACAACACCCAAAGTGGTCCCTGGCCTCCACATGCACATACACATATGTGTACAGGCCTGAAGATGCACAAACGAAATTGGAAAAAGAAAAAGAAAATGGGAAATCTCATGTGCATAAACCAAGCCATCTCATTTCTCTGTTACTTGTTCTGTCCCTTCGCCCTGTGACACAGCTGACCTCATTTTCTCGGGCCAGGACAGTGCCTGCGAAATTCCTTACTTCCACACCACCACTGCCACCTTGGCACCTGTCTGTATCACTCGGTTCTGTAGCTGCAGGAGCACTGGGACTATGCCACCTGCTCTCCACCCTGAAAGCCATCCCTGAAAGACCTTTTGAGCTACATTGACACCTGCTATTTGTATCTTTTTATTTTTATATTTTTATGAGAGAGAGAATGAGTGAGAGCGAGCAAGAAAGAGATATAAGTGGTGTACCAGGGCCTCTAGCCACTGCAGTCAAACTCCAGACGCATGCGACACCTCGTGTGCATGTGTGACCTTGTGCATATGTGTCACCTTGTGCGTCTGACTTACATTGGTTCTGGGGAGCCAAACTTGGGTCCTTAGCCTTTGCAGGCAAGCACCTTAACCGCTAAGCCATCTCTCCTGCCCCATTTATATTTTTTAAAAAATAATTATGAAGCCAAGCATGGTAGTGTATGCCTTTAATCCCAGCACTCTGGAGGCAGATAGGAGGATTGCTGTGAGTTTGAGGCTACTCTGAGGCTACATAGTGAATTCTAGGTCAGCCTGGGCTAGAATGAGAACCTACCTTGAAAAACCAAAACCCAAACCCCAAACCAAAACCAAAACTAAAACAACAACAACAACAACAACAACAAAAAGAAAGATTTCTTTTAAGAGACTAGAAACAAGAAAGTAGAAAAGCTCCAAGCTAATTTCCCTCTACTTCTATCTCTGCAGTTCTGTCTGACTTAGCTGACTTGAGAAGCTGTGACGGTCAAGCTTTGCCCTCCCAGGACACTGAAGCTGCTTTATCACTCAGTTGTGGCCATTCTCGAGGCCTCTTGAGTCACATGCAGCAACATGACATTTTAGATACCCTGTGTAGGACCATTGAATCTACAATCCATGTGGTCACAAGGATATCTGGCAAAGGAAACCAAGCTGCTTCTTGACATTAGATGTAGCATGTCCACTTTTAAGGGCCCCTCCCTGATGCTGTTTGTATAAGTTTTGCTTATTTGTTTTTGTGCTTCAGTTTGTCCAGTGCTCTCTGCTTGAATGGCAAGATAGATTTATAGGCTTAATTCTTGTTCAGGCAGAACTCCAGATTGGAAAAAAAAAAAAAAAACTTGCATCTTCAGTACACTTTCTAAAGGGCAATCAGATAATGGATATGTTTTATGTAATTAAAAGAGTTCACTGTAAAAAAAAAAAAAAAAAAAAAAAGAAAAGCTCCAAGCTGAATTAGGAGCCCCTCTGCCCAGATAGGAGTGGTCCCCAGGGGAAAATACTTATTTATATCTTTCTTTATTCTTCTTTTTAGTGGAGATATAATTCATATACTATAAACCCTATGACCTCAGGTATATAATTCAGTGCAGTTTAGTATTTTTGTAATATTATGTAGCCATCCCCACCTGCTATGAAACTCTAGAACATTTCCATAGCCCCCAAAAAACTTTGACTCCAGAGGAAATTCTGTCCCCATTAGCAGTCAGTCCCCATTCCTGCTTCCCCACAACCACTGGCCACCTCCAGTTTGCTTTCTGTCCCTATAGACTTGCTGATTTGGCACAATTCCAATCAATGGAATCATATGGTCCATAGCCACTCTGTCTGGATTCCTTTACTATGCTTCAGTTCTGAAGGCCTGTTGTGGTACAGCACGTGTTAGTACTTGGCTGAACAAGATTCCATGTGTGAATGTATCCCCTTTTGTTTGCCCACTTACCCACTGATGGGAATTTGGTCTCTACTCATGTTTGGCTATTGCGAGTGTTGCTGTGGCGGGTGGGACTCTGTGTGCACATAGGTGTTGACTTCTCTGTATCATAGTGCCTCTCAATGATCACTCCTCATTCTCTGTCCATCTTCCTGCAGTTTCCAACCCCCAGGACACTCTGTTCCTCTGACCGGAGTTGTAGAAAGGGCTGGATGGACCCACAAAGCAAAGGTACATTCTTGTGTCTTCCTTGAGTCCTTCAGGGTAAATGGCCTGACATCTGGGTGACATTCATGATGCCTGGTTGGGGCATCCTTAGCTTCTGGCTTTCCATCACCAATGACTGTCCTCACTTTCTCAGTGAGAGAAGCTCCACACAGTCTGGCACATTCAGGGTTTAATTGTTGGAATAATCCTCTGGTCCATTGACTCATCTCAGTATTCTGCTTTCTCTCTGAACGTCCCCCAGCTTGGGAGAGCATGAATTTGAACCGCTAGGGTCATGGAGACAAAACCCATATTGACCTGTAGACAACCTTTTATTTTTCATCTTTGTCTTTCTTTTGTTCTTTTTTTGTGGAGGGGAACAGAACTGTAGATTGAACCTAGGGCCTTGTGCAGGCTAGGCAAGTTTTCTACCACTGAGCCAGAGCCATGGCCCTGAAGAATAACCTTATCTCACATTTTAACTTAGACAGACATATGACAGAGTGCTGGCCTAACATGCATGAAAGCCCTGGGTTCAATCCCCAGCACTTCATAACTGCGTGTGATAGTACACATCTGTAAACCCAGCACTCAAGATGTGGAGGTATGAGGAGTAGGAGTTCAAGGCTATCCCAAGCTACATACCAAGTTTGAGGCCAGCCTGGGATACATGAGACCCTGTCTCAAAAAAAAAAAAAGAGAGAGAGAGAGAGAGAGAGAAGAATGAAAACCATGAATGGTGGTGCAAACACTTACAAAGGTATGTAAGTGTTGTGTTCTGGTCTAGAACATGTATGTGAGTTGGCACAGAGAACATGGCAATGTGGCTTGCCTCCATCCATTTTTCCTCTTTCTGACACTCCAGGATGATGCCCCAAGTACATTCAATGGCTTTGTACTCTGTGGGAAGTCTGTGTACCCCTGGAGGGACTCAGATGTGCTAGTCAGAAGCAATGCTGTAGCGCATATGTACAAAGCTCACCTTTCCTACAACGTCCTTATTAAGACACCAAAGGACCAGCAGACACCCACGTCTTTTTTTGCCCTCGCTTTCCTCTCTAAAGGGTTAGTGCCCAGGGTCTTGTTTTACTGGGGGTGGGTGTACAGTGAGGATGGGATTTGAAGAAGAACACAGACTCTCAATTGGAACTGAATCCAGTGTGAGTCCTAGAGAAGTTCTCCCTGTCTGCTCACACCGAGAGTCCTGAGAAATTCTTCTTTTTGTCTGCTCACACCGTGACTCCTGAGAAATTCCTCTTCCTGTCTGCTCACACTGTGAGTTCTGAGAGGTTCCTCTCCCTGTTTGCTCACACTGTGAGTCCTGGGAAGTTCCTCTTCTTGTCTTCTCACACTGTGAGTCCTGAGAAGTTCCTCTCCCAATCTGCTCACACTGTGAGTCCTGAGAAGTTCCTCTCCCTGTCTGCTCACACTGTGAGTCCTGAGAAATTCCTCTCCCTGTCTGCTCACACTGCGAGTCCTGAGAAGGTCATCTCTCTGTTCTGCTCACACTGTGAGTTCTGAGAAGTTCCTCTCCCTGTCTGCTCACACTGTGAGTTCTGAGAAGTTCCTCTCCCTGTCTGCTCACACCATGAGTCCTGAGAAGTTCCTCTCCCTGTCTGCTCACACCGTGAGTCCTGAGAACTTCCTCTCCCTGTCTGCTCACACTGTGAGTCCTGAGAAGTTCCTCTCCCTGTCTGCTCACAACTGTGAGTCTGAGAAGTTCCTCTCCCTGTCTGCTCACCAAGTGAGTCCTGAGAAGTTCCTTCTCCCCTGTCTGCTCACACCTGTGAGTCCTGAGAAGTTCCTCTCCCTGTCTGCTCAACAGCCGTGAGTCCTGAGAAGTTACCTTCGCCTGTCTGCTCACAGCCAGTGAGTCCTGAGGAAGTTCCTCTCCTGTCTGCTCACACCGTGAGTCCTGAAAGTTCATCTCCCTGTCTGCTCACAGAGTGAGTCCTGAGAAGTTCCTCTCCCTGTCTGCTCACAGAGTGAGTCCTGATGAAGTTCCTCTCTCCCTGTCTGCTCCACACAATGAGTCCTGAGAAGTTCCTCTCCCTGTCTGCTCACACCTGTGAGTCCTGAGAAATTCCTCTCCCTCTCCCTATGCTCACCACCGTGAGTCCTGAGAAGTTCCTCTCCCTGTCTGCTCACACCGTGAGTCCTGAGACGTTCCTCTCCCTCGTCTGCTCACACCGTGAGTCTGAGAAGTTCCTCTCCTCTATGCTCACACCCGTGAGTCCTGAGAAGTTCTCTCCCTGTCTGCTCACACTGTGAGTCCTGAGAAGTTCCTCTCCCTGTTCTGCTCACACCATGAGTCCCTGAGAAGTTCCTCTCCCTCTCTGCTCACACCGTGAGTCCTGAGAAGTTCCTCTCCCTGTCTGCTCACACCGTGAGTCCTGAGAAGTTCCTCTCCCTGTCTGCTCACACCATGAGTCCTGAGAAGTTCCTCTCCCTCTCTGCTCACACCGTGAGTCCTGAGAAGTTCCTCTCCCTGTCTGCTCACACTGTGAGTCCTGAGAAGTTCCTCTCCCTGTCTGCTCACACCATGAGTCCTGAGAAGTTCCTCTCCCTGTCTGCTCACACTATGAGTCCTGAGAAGTTCCTCTCCCTGTCTGCTCACACCATGAGTCCTGAGAAGTTCCTCTCCCTGTCTGCTCATGCCATGAGTCCTGAGAAGCTCCTCTCCCTCTCTGCTCACACCATGAGTCCTGAGAAGTTCCTCTCCCTGTCTGCTCACACTGTGAGTCCTGAGAAGTTCCTCTCCCTGTCTGCTCACACTGTGAGTCCTGAGAAGTTCCTCTCCCTGTCTGCTCACACAGTGAGTCCTGAGAAGTTCCTCTCCCTGTCTGCTCACACTATGAGTCCTGAGAAGTTCCTCTCCCTGTCTGCTCACACCGTGAGTCCTGAGAAGTTCCTCTCCCTGTCTGCTCACACTATGAGTCCTGAGAAGTTCCTCTCCCTGTCTGCTCACACCATGAGTCCTGAGAAGTTCCTCTCCCTCTCTGCTCACACCGTGAGTCCTGAGAAGTTCCTCTCCCTGTCTGCTCACAGTGTGAGTCCTGAGAAGTTCCTCTCCCTCTCTGCTCACACCGTGAGTCCTGAGAAGTTCCTCTCCCTGTCTGCTCACACCATGAGTCCTGAGAAGTTCCTCTCCCTCTCTGCTCACACCGTGAGTCCTGAGAAGTTCCTCTCCCTGTCTGCTCACACCATGAGTCCTGAGAAGTTCCTCCTGTCTGCTCATGCCATGAGTCCTGAGAAGTTCCTCTCCCTGTCTGCTCACACCGTGAGTCCTGAGAAGTTCCTCTCCCTGTCTGCTCACACCGTGAGTCCTGAGAAGTTCCTCTCCCTGTCTGCTCACACTATGAGTCCTGAGAAGTTCCTCTCCCTGTCTGCTCACACTATGAGTCCTGAGAAGTTCCTCTCCCTGTCTGCTCACACCATGAGTCCTGAGAAGTTCCTCTCCCTGTCTGCTCACACCATGAGTCCTGAGAAGTTCCTCTCCCTGTCTGCTCACACCGTGAGTCCTGAGAAGTTCCTCTCCCTCTCTGCTCACACCATGAGTCCTGAGAAGTTCCTCCTGTCTGCTCACACTGTGAGTCTTAAGAAGTTCCACTTTCTGGTCTGCACATACTTTGAGTCCTGAGAAGTTCATCTCCCTGTCTGCTCACACTGTGAGTCCGGGGAAGTTTCTCTTTTTGACTGCTCACAGTGTGAGTCCTGAGAAGTTCCTCTCCCTGGATGCTCACACCATGAGCCCTGAGAAGGTCCCCTCCCTGTCTGCTCACACTGCAAGTCCTGAGAAGGTCATCTCTCTGTTCTGCTCACACTGTGAATCCTGAGAAGTTCCTCTCTCTGTCTGCTCACACTGTGAGTCCTGAGAATTTCCGCTCCCTGTCTACTCACACTGTGAGTCCTGAGAAGTTCCTCTCCCTGTCTGCTCACACTAAGCTTCTTCAATTCCTTGGCCCCAATAGGAATCCAGACTGGCAAGTGCGTAACATACAAAGGGAACAAGAAGACCTGTGAGGTCTCTGCCTGGTGCCCCATTGAGGAGGTGGAAGAGGCTCCCAGGTGAGTTACATGGTTGGGGGTGGGCAGACACAGTGGTTCTCAACAATGACCAGGTGAGGGTTTTGCTGAGCAGCACAGCCTTGGGGACCTGTGTCCCAGGTATACTCCTTGGCACAAATGGGTGTCTCTGGGAAGGTGGTGCTAGTTGTTAACATGCTAACATGTTAACATGTTCTGAACCAGCTGCTATGTAGCTATGTCCTGGATCCCCTTGTGTGCCCATGATATCCCAGCTATTATATTACCCTCTCTGAGAGCCACAGCCTGCCAGTGCTCATGGCGATTAAGAGCAGAAAGAAGGAAGCCAGGTGTGGTGGCACACACCTTTAATCCTAGCACTTGGGAGGCAGAGGTAGGAGAATTGCCATGAGTTTGAGGCTACCATGAGACTACATAGTGAATTCCAGGTCAGCCTGGACCAGAGTGAAACCCTACCTTGAAAAACTTAAAAAAAAAAAAAAAAAAGAGCAGACAGAAGGGAGCTAGGAGATAGCTCAGCTGGTGAAGTAAGTGCCTGCCTTGCAAGCAAGAGGACCTGCATTTTATCCCCCAAACCCATGCTGTAGCGTTGGAGCATGCTGGAATCCCGGAGCTGGGGGGCAGAGACAGGCAGATCCCTGGGACTCTGGCCAGTCAGTGTAGACTAATTAGGAGAGTTCCAGGCCAATGAGAGTTATCTTCTGGACTCCACATGCATGGGTACCCACACACGTGAACAAGCACATACATGTATACAACCCCACACAAAAGTAGGAAGAGGAAAGATGGAAGGGAGGGAGAGAGAAATGGAGGGAAGAGGACACAAAAATGTTTTTCAAATTAAAGACATGACAGAACAGATTTAGTGGTACCTTGTATCAGTTTTTCTCTTTTGTAAACTTTTTTTTTATTACACCTTCCATAATTATGGATAATAAACCATGATAATTCCCTTCTCTCTCCCACTTTCCCCTTCACAAATCCACTCTCCATCATATCTCCTCCACTCTAAGTTAGTCTCTCTCTCTATTTGTGGGGGGGGTTGAGGTAGGGTCTCTTTCTAGCCCAGGCTAACCTGGAATTCACTATGTAGTCTCATGGTGGCCTCGAACTCACGGTGATCCTCCTGCTTCTACTTCTGAGTACTGGGATTAAAGGCATGTGCCACCATGCCTGGTTTTAGTCTGTCTTTTATTTTGATATTGTCATCTATTCCTCCTATTATGATGGTCTTGTGTAGGTGGTGTCAGGCACTGCGAGGTCATGGATATCCAGTCCATTTTGTGTCTGGAAGACTGCATTGTAAGCAGTCCTACCCTTTTTTTTTTTTTTGGTTCTTACATTCTTTCTGCCACCTCTTCCACAATGGACCCTGAGCCTCGGAAGGTGTGATAGAGATATTTCTGTCACTTCATCTCGGCACTATGGTGCCTTTTGAGTCATCCCAAGGCCACTGCCATCTGAATAAAGAAGCTTCTCTAACCCAAAAGTGAGGGTAGCATTAATATATGGGGATGACATTAACAGAAGTGCTTACTGGGCAGTCTGGTGAACATAATATATGCATTCAGTTCTTCTCTTTAACATACAAGGTCAGGTTAAAAATCCTGGAAACCACAGGGCTGATGCATTTCAACAGAAACAAAGAAAACCAGGATCAAATTCCTGCCTCTAACACTTCTTTGCTGGGTGACTTTGGGCAAGTAGCCTAACCTTCCTGAGTAGCAGTCTCCTCATCTGTAAAATAAGAATGATAATTGTGCCTATGTCAGAGGGCTCTTATAAGAACTGAGATGGTATTTTTGGAATTATAAAGTGTCACATGTTTACACACACATACACGGGCCCCTAGAAATGTGGTGATTCCACACCAGCTCTGTCCAACAGAATCTTTTGTAATGATGGGACAGTTTTGTGCCCATTTTGTCCAGCCCAGGAGCCACTAGCTACCTGTGGTTGCTGAGTGTGTGAAGTGAAGCTACTGCACCTGAACAACTGAATTTTAATTTAATTTTAATGTTAATGGCCGCATATGCCTCTTGGCTGCTCAGACCAACATGGCTTAGGGCTACCCCATCAGCTTGTGTATGACAAAGAAAAGCAGTCCATGCTGACATGCTGGAGGCTCAGGACAAGGTTCCCCCAAACTCAGGGTGATGCAGTGCACAGCACTGCCCTGTCTAGCCCTCAGTTGTCAGCCCAAGTTCATTTCTAGGTCAGGGAAGTTTCTTTGTCAAAGAAGTTTCCGCACAGACATGAGTGGGCTGCCAGCCTGCACCTACACCCGAACACTGCTTGGTTCCACCCCAGGCCTTCTCGGGTGGCTGTGGTTTACAGTTTCGGCTTGCCACCCATCACTCAGTATATACTAGGAATTTGTTGTAAATAAGATTTTTTTTATGCAAATGACAGAAAACAAACTTTATTAAACTTCCAGGAAAAGACAGAGTATCATTTTTTTTGGCTTTAAAAAAAAAAAACTTTTATTTATTTACTTGAAAAGGGGTTGGAGGGAGAGTATGAGCATGCTAGGGCCCTTACCACTATAAACCAACTCCAGATGCATGTGCCACTTTGTGTGTCTGACTTTATGTAGGTGCTTGGGAATTGAACCCAGACTGTCAGCCTTTTCAAGCAAGCACCTTAACCCCTGAGCAGTCTCTCCAGCCTTGCTTGTGATTTTTTAAAAAATTTTATTTCATTTTTTCTTGTAGAGAGAGAGAATGGGCACGCCAGGGCCTCTAGCTATGGCAAACCAACTCCAGATGCATGCGCCATCTTTTGCAACTGGCTTATGTGGATACTGGGGAATTGAACTTGGGCCCTTAAGCTTTGCAGGCAAATGCCATAACCGCTAAGCCATCTCTCCAGCCCGGCTTGCATTTTTGACTGTAGTGAATGAGGCATGCAGGGTTTCTGGCTTCAGGCAAGGCTTGATCCAGTCTTCAGGTGATGTCAGTAAGACTCTTCCTTTCTTCTTCTCTCTTAGTCATTTTCTCTTCTATTTTGGCTTTCCTCACATGGTGATCCAGAGGAGACAAGAATTGCCCTAATCCTCCCACTAACAAATCCCAGCAAAAGTGAGTTTCTTTTTCCCAGTTGTTTCCACAAAAGCCCTGGAATATTCTCATCAGCATGACTAAGTCACATGGCTGCCTATGAACCAGTTGCATGGTCAAGGGGAATGGATGGCCTTGGGTCACATGGAGGTAGCATTGTTCCCACCCGGAAGAAAGCTTGGCTGCTCCAGAAGGAGGAAGCTGAGGTGGTGCCGCCAGGACGAGGGACACGGATGCTGGACAGGCAAAACCCAAATTGTTCATGACAGCCGTGTCACAGCAGAGCCAGAGCCAGGTTCTAGAAGTGCCGTGACAAGACAGAGGCAATGCTGGTGACTCCTTCCACATATCTTCTACCCTTGCCTGCTGCTGCTGGGGGGGACCAGGAAACAGGGTCTCAGCGTTAGCTTTTCACTCCCAGCCAGCTTCCTCCACCTATGACACTGTTGCCTGCAAAAGGGCAAAAAATGCTGACTGTCTTGTTCATCACTGTAGTCAGTGCCTGGCTCCGTGCCCAGGACCATAGAGATTTGCTAATGGAAGGGTGGGTGGATGGACTTCCTGTGGCCTGGAATTTGGGCTCCTCTAATTTATGGAGAATTGAATGCTACTCAAAGCCCTGGTGAATGACTGGCACACCCACACCCAACCATCTGTATGTGGCTCTGTGCCAAAGGCTAGCCATACCACGACAAAATTATTTTCCAGCCTTGCAGGAGCTGCAAATCTACTGGGGAAGCCACACAAGAGCACATGGGAGCTGGCTGGCACCGGCCCAAAGCTGATTCTGCTCACCCATTCACAATTTCAAGTTCAGTGATGGCCTACTAGGAACTAGACACTATGGTGAGAGTACCTACCACGGCAATCAGCAAACACTACATACGAGGCTCTCTTTCCCTTAGAGAGCTAGTTGTTAAACATGCATCAATACACTACTCCACACAGCCAAACATATGATTACATCAGAGCATCAGGAGTGACCAAAATGCCATGGGGGGATCTCAAGAAAGGAGAAACTTACTCTCAAAGATGCCAGAGGCTCCATGGAGAATTTGGAAGGTTTTGTCCACTAAGTTGCTGGATCCTTTTCTTCCCTATTTATTTCAATGACTAAAATCCAAAGCCTCTTGTAGCATGCCTCTCTCTGTCCCCAAGGTCACTGATCCTCATTCCTCTCTCCCAGGCCCGCACTCTTGAGCAGTGCTGAAAACTTCACAGTACTCATCAAGAACAACATTGACTTCCCGGGACACAACTACACCACGTAAGTGTCCAGAATGGCTGTATGTATCAGTTGTTTATGGCTGTGTAACAAATGGCCCCAAGCCTAGGAAGCCTGAAATTACAGAACCTTATTGTCTTCCTCATTTCATGGGTTAGGAATCTGGAAGGTTTCAGCTGGTGTTCTGACTCAGGGTCATGGGGTCATTATCAAGCCCAGATCTACTGTCCCTCTCAGCTTCACTGGGGCCTACTCCTGTGGCTGTTGGCAGGAGGGCTCTGTTCTCCACCACGTACACTTAGACTCAGAACATCTTGAGTATCCTTACTCCAGGGCAGCTGGCTTCCCTAGAGTAGGTGATCTGAGTGAGCAGATGAGCAAGGATAACCAAGATGGAAACTAGAGTTTTTAGAAGTGACACCTTGCCATTTCTGCCATGTGCTATTGGCCATTCAAACTGCTCCTCTCCTCTCCTGGTACCACATGACCACTCCACAAGGGCCCCCAGGAGACAGAGGAGCTGCCACACCACTCCAGTGAGAGGTGGATCTGTCCTTGGGCAGTGTTAAGTTCAGTGATATCCCATTGGGAGCTTAACACCAGCCATGAAGTGAGTATTTACCCCATAGTAATCAGTAAGCACTATGTATTACGTCTTCTTTTCCCCCTAGAGAGTTTTTATTTGTTTATTTTTTGAACTTTTAAATTATTTATTTATTTATTTGAGAGACAGAGAGAGAGAGAGGCAGATAGAGAGAGAATGGGTGCACCAGAGCCTTTAGCCACTGCAAATGGACTCCAGACATATGCACCACTTTATGCATCTGGTTTATGTGGGTACTAGAGAATCGAACCTGGGTCCTCAGGCTTCACAGGCAAGTGCCTTAACTGCTAAGCCATCTCTCTAGCCCTATTTTTTAAACTTTTTTTTTTTTTTTTGGTTTTTCGAGGTAGGGTCTCACTTTAGCTCAGGCTGACCTGAGATTCTCTATGTAGACTCAGGGTGGCCTTGAACTCATGGTGATCCTCCTACCTCCCGAGTGCTGGGATTAAAGGCATGCACCACGACGGCCTGCTTTTAAACTTTTTTTTTTTTTTTTTTTTTTTGAGACAGCATCTCACTGTGTAGCCCTTTTTTGGTCTGGAGCTTGCTACATAGACCAGATTGGCCTTGAACTTGTGGCTACCTTCCTACCTCTGTCTCCCAGTGCTGGCGGCAGGCTTTGGAGAAAGTTCTAACCCGTGTGTTTACTTTCCATTCTGCACAGGAGAAACATCTTGCCAGGCCTCAACATCTCTTGTACCTTTCACAAGACTCAGAGTCCGCAGTGTCCCATCTTCCGACTAGGTGACATCTTCCGGGAAACAGGAGACAGCTTTTCAGATGTAGCCATTCAGGTTGTTGATGCGTTTGTATAGTGGTGTGTGTAGGGGGGGCGGGCAGAGGATGTCAAATCATCAATAGGACCACACGCTGAGTCTGAAAATCGTGGCTCACATTTGTTGAGCATGGTGCCAGGGACTCCATCTACATTCCTTCACTGAGTTCCCCAGTGCTCTGAAGGAGCCACTTAGTGCATCAGTTTCCTGTAGTGAACGACCACAAACAGGGCAGAGGAAAACAAAACTCGTTTTCTTCTGTCTGGAGGTCCGAAGTCCAGGATTCCTTTCACTGAGCTGAAATCCAAGCGCCGGCAGGCCACACGCCCTCTGGAGGCTCCAGGGGAGAATGCATGTGCTTGCCACTTCCACCAGGCCCCTGCGCTCCTGTATGTTTTAGTTCTCAGCCCTTTTCCTCCGTCAAAACCAGCAGCCAAGCATCTTGCTTCAGTGGTCACAGTGACCGGCCAATGACTGGTCTCAATATGCAGCCCATGCTGACCTAGAACTCTCCATCCACCTGCGCCAGCCTCTTGAGTTCTGAGTTTTTAGGGGCAGCCTTGTAGGCACGAGGGCCTGAGAAGCCTGATTCTGTCTGAGACTGATTCCCCAGCCTCCCTGTAAACAGCCGGGTGTGGTCACACACACCTGAAACCCCAGTCTCGAGGGAGACAGAGATAGAGAATTCCTGGAGATCCTGAAAAGGGCAGCTCTGGAGTCAATGAGAGTCCACTAGAAGGGAAAAATGGAAGAGCCATTGAGAACACCACAGTCTCCTCTGGCCTTCACATGTATGTGCTTGGGGCATGTGTATATCTGCATACACCACATACATTACACCACACTACACCCCCCCCCCACACACACAAAGAAAAGCAATCTTTCCTGAAGCTGGATGGCTATGCAGGCCAGTGTCGGGCATAACCCACGCCCGGCAGACTTAGCAGCTTCTCCTGTTGACTCCTCAGGGAGGAATCATGGGCATTGAGATCTACTGGGACTGTAACCTGGACAGTTGGTCTCATCACTGCCGTCCCAAATACAGCTTCCGTCGCCTGGACGACAAGACCATGAATGATTCCTTATACCCTGGCTACAACTTCAGGTAAGAGCACTCTATATGCCAGTGGGCAGACATCAGTAAACAAGAGTCAAAGTTGCCACTTCAATAGAGTGTATATCCTAGAAGGGGTGAACAGACAAAAAATTTAAGTAAATGGAACTTTGCTGCTACTCAACATCATGAGTCATCAGGGAAAGGCAACATCAAACCATAGCAAGGTCCAGCTACTCACTGGCTAAAGTTTAAAAGACAAGGAGCAAAAGCAACCAGAGCACCCTGCTTTCCTGGGGGGATGTAATGGTTTATGATCATACTAGAGCACCCTGCTTTCCTGGGGGGGATGTAATGGTTTATGGTTACGCTAGAGCACCCTGCTTTCCTGGGAGCGGTGTAATGATTTATGATCACGCTAGAGCACCCTGCTTTCCGGGGGATTGTAATGGTTTATGATCACGCTAGAGCACTATGCGGAAGCTTCCCATAATGGTAAACATCTGCCCTCTAATCCAGAAACCCCTCAATCCCATTCTTGGGTATTTACTCAAAATAAATGAAAGTGTTCGTCCACAAAAGGTGACCTACACCTTTAATCCCAGCACTTGGGAGGCAGAGGCAGGAGGACAAACCCAGTCTTGCTACAAGGCAAGTTCGAGGCCAGCATGAGCTACCTAAAATCTCACCAAAAAAAAAAAAAAAAAACCCAACAAAAACTAAACAAATATTTGTACACATAGCAGTCTTGTTTGTAATAGCAAAGACATCAAACGACTCAAATATCTAGCAATAGATGAAGTGTGATAGATTCATTCAATAAAAGGCTACTTAGTATAAATAAAAAAGGAACACGGTGCCGATACATGTATAACCCTGGAGGAGTTGGTTTTACAGACATTCTGTTGGGAGAAAAGAAGCCTAAGTGAGTAGACACTACATGAAGTCATTTGGGTGAAGTTTAAGAGTAGCAAGACTCACCTGTGATGGCAGAAAACAGAACAGTGGGGCTGGGGAGAGGACTCGGTGGTTGATGCTTGCTCTGCAAACGTGCCCACTGGGGTTTGGATCCCAGGACACATAAAGCTGGACAGAGAGCTCTAGAGCAATGGGAGGTAGAGACAGGGCTACTCCAGCTTAATGAAAAACGGCACCTGACAAGGCCTGATCTCTGGAGATGCATGTGCACGTTGAAATTTGAGAAGTGCTGGTCTAGATGCTATGGTCTATCTGTCTTCTCCCCTTTTGTCTTTACAACTAGGTTGCAAGATTCTGGGAGAATGCATAAAATAAGATATTATCCTGGCTACTCAGGAGGCTGGGAGAGAAGGGGCAGAAGTGCAAAGCCTGGTAGGGCTACAGAGTGGCTCAGGTCAGCCTGGGCAACTTAGTGAGAGCCTATCTCAAAATGCAAAGATGGGCATGGTGTTGCATGTCTGTCATCCCAGCAACTGGGAGACAAGGGATTCAGAAGTTTAAGGTCAGAGCCTCAGCTACATCATGAGTTCCAACAGGAGTCCAGTCTTGGGTTTTAAAAAATTAAGTAAATAAAATTGTTTACAAGACTAAAAACAATGCTGGGGATCTAGTCCACTGGTAGAGCATGTGTTTGCTTGTCTTCCTCGTTCATGTGAGGCTACAGAGCCAGCTCCCGGTACAGCAAGACGAAAAACGAAACTCGGCTTGGTCTATGCATGCGCGCACAGAGCTACTTAAGCCGCATGCCTTCCCTCTCACTGACGTCCGGAGGGGTCTGCTCAGATGATCAGGTTCCTTTACATTTTACCCTGAGCCAGCATCAGAAACTGGCAGGTAGCTTTTAATAGTATTTTCTAACCTTTGTTTGCTTTTTTAGTGCTTCTCTAATGTTGTAAAAATTGTGATATTCTCACATAAAAATCTGGACTTCCTGTTATTTATGGGAAAAAAATATTTAACAACTCTAGGTCTATTTTTCACATAGCAGCCATTGGCTGGAGCTGAGCAGTCCCCTGGAGATGGGGCATGTGGTTTTTACTCTGTCACTGTCTCACCACTCTTTTATGGCTTTATATGTGGCCTGCATTGCTTATGGCTCTTATAGGTCTGGCTCCAGTGGGTGTCTGAGTTTGCAACCCTGGCCTCTTCTGCATCAGACTAACTGGTGCATCTTGCCTCCTCTAGGTCAGTGGAGTTTCATCCAGGGCTCAGCAGCTTCCAGCTTAGGTAACTTGTTGACTGTCCATTCTGCTCTGCTGAATAGGCTATTAGCAAGAAAGTCAGGACAGGACACTCATCCTGACCCCTGATTGGGCTGGTTTTGTTGTTGATATATATATATTTGGTTTTTTGAGGTAGGGTCTTGCTCTAGCCCAGGCTGACCTGGAATTCACTATGTAGTCTCAGGGTGGCCTTGAACTCATGGAGAACCTCCTACCTTTGCCTCCCGAGTGCTGGGATTAAAGGCGTGTGCCACCATGCCTGGTGCTGTGTATGTTTTTAAGCATTGAGCATGCAGGGCACTGTACCAAGCAGACATAAGCATCAGAGCTAAGCCTGGGAACATTGGCTCCTCATGAGATCTGAGATTTCTGAAGCCTGAGGGTTGTGATGGTTGCATTCTTTTAGCATCAGGACATTTATTGTTGAATGGCCAGAAGAAACCCATGGCCAAAAATAAATTGTGATGAGCAGATAAGCTACTTTCAATTAGCTCCCCCAAAAGAGAAGAAAATCACAAGCTATTTGAGAAAATGAAACTTTCTAACACATAAGAAGTTAAAGAAGTTTACATTACGTAATTTGTCCTCAAAAAATGTTCACTAAAAATATTCTCAGTTTATTTACATCACGTGTGAAGTAGGGGTGCCCAATGCACTTCTCATATCTACAACACATGTGAGTGTGTATTAGTCTTCTGTGGCTGCTCTGACAGATTGCCACAAATGGCTTTAAACAACAGATCTTTTTTCAGAGAGGCCAGAAGTCTGAAATCAAGGTGTCAGCAGGCCCACACTCCTTCTGAAGACTTAAAAGGACACCCTCTCTTGCACCTTGTAGCTTCTGGTGGCTCCAGGTTTCCCTTAACTTGTGGCTGAACCACTTCAGTTTCTGCCTTCACATCCAAATGGGCTTCTCCACTGTATCTCTGGGTGTATATTCCCATCACATTGCAGCTTGCTAGATGGCTCAGTGGGTAAAGTGCTTCCTGCACAAGGATGAGAACCTGAGTTCAGATCTCCAGCACACATAGAAAAGCCATCACAGCAGTGTGTGCCTGTGATCCCGGGACTGGAGGGACAGAGAAAGGAGGATTTCTGGGGCTTTTGGCCATCTAGTCTAGCCAAATTAGTGAGTTCCAAGTTCAGTGAAAGACCTTGTCTCAAAAAAAAAAAAAAAAAAAAAAAAAAGGTGGAGGGCTGGCTCAGTGGTTATGATGATGTTTGCTTGCAAAACCTTCTGGCCTGGGTTTGGTTTCCCAATACCTATGTAGAGCCAGGTGCACGAAGTAGCATGTGCACCTTGAGCTCATTTCAGCAGCAGGGGTCCTGGTGCGCCCATACCCCAGCTCTCTCTTACTTCACAAGTGAATAGATGAAAAATTACAAAAAAGAATAAGGGGGAGAGTGTCTGAGGAAGACAACTGAAAAAGATATCACCCTCTGGCCTCCTCACACGTACACACACATGCACACATACCCACAAGCAAGTGCACACACACAAACATGTACACACATGTACCACACACGCACAAAGACATAATCCTATTGCTTGAAGTAATTTTTGTTGTTGCTGATTTTTTGTTTTTCAAGGTAGTTTCGCTCTAGTCCAGGCTGACCTGGAATTCACCATGTAGTCTCAGGCTAGCCTCAAACTCATGGCGATCCTCCTACCTCTGCCTCCTGAGTGCTGGGATTAAAGGCACAGGTAATTCTTTTTAATTCCTTTGCTTAATGTTAATCCTATATTGCTTAAAATTTTGTTCATTTTATTTTGTTTTAAAACTTTTTTTTTTTTAAGATAGGGTTTCACTGTAGTCCAGGCTGACCTGGAATTCACTCTGTAGTCTCAGGCTGGCTTCAAACTCATGATGATTCTCCTACCTCTGCCTCCCAAGTGCTGGGATTAAAGGTGTGCGTCACCACGCCCAGCTTGTTTTAAAATTTTTTATTGAAAGCTTCCACAAGTATAAACAATAAACCATAATAATTCCCCCTATCCCATTGTTCCCCCTCTTAAACCCACCCTTCATCTAATCCCCTTCCCCATTCCAATTAGTCCCTCTTTTGTTTTATGTCATCAGTTTCATATGAAACTAAAAGCCAATTAAAAATGTTTTTACTGGGGCTGGAGAGATGGTTTAGCAGTTAAAACATTTGCCTGTGAAGCCAGAGGACCCAGGTTCTATTCCCCAGGACCCATGTAAGCCAGCTGCACAAGGTGGCACATGTATCTGGAGTCTGTTTGCAGTGGCTGGAAGCCCTGGCATGCCCATTCTCTCTCTAACTGCCTCTCTCTCTCTCAAAAAAAAAAAGTTTTTAAAATATTTATTTATTTGCAAGGAGAGAGAGAGAGAAGAGAGAGAGAGAGAGAGAAGAGAGAGACAGACAGAGAGAATGGGCGAGTCAGGGCCTCTAGCCACGGCAAACAAATTCCAGATTCTTGTGCCACCTTGTGTATCTGACTTTATTTTTAATTTAATTTAATTTAATTTAATTTAATTTTATTGTGGTAGGGTCTCGTTGTAGCCCAGGCTGACCTGGAATTCACTCTGTAGTCTCAGGGTGGCCTTGAACTCACAGCGATCTTCCTACCTCTGCCTCCCAAGTGCTGGGATTAAAAATGTGAGTCACCAGTGGCTTTATGTGGGCACTGGAGAATTGAATTCAGGTCCATAGGCTTTGCAGGCAAATGCCTCAACCATTAAGCCACTTCTTCAGCCATAAAAGACAATTTCTGATGGGTCTGTCATGATGGCATCAGAGGAGGTGTCTGAGCGGTTATCTTTGGTTTCACATGGCTGGAGAGGACTGTGTTCTTTCCTTTGCCTACTGTGGAAACCTCAGGCTGGCTGAACTGGCTTCTTGTGGGCTTTTCTCTCCAGAGCACGCCAGCACCTTCATAGAGAACTCTGTAAACAGGATCCTTTTCCTCCCACAGATACGCCAAGTACTACAAGGAAAACAATGTTGAAAAACGGACGCTAATCAAAGTCTTTGGGATCCGTTTTGACATCCTGGTTTTTGGCACTGTAAGTCTCTCCTTCTATTCCTGGCGCTGCAATCTATGACTGTGTCCCAACTGTCATGGTGGTGAATGCTTGATGGCTCTGTGCGCTTCACTGTGGGACGAGAGGATAAAAAGCCATCTGAAAAATATGAAATGAGATGGTGGAAAAATTATAATCTTCAACCTTTACTTGTTTGTTTGTTTTGTCTTGAGACAAGCTGTTACCATTTAGCCCAACTGCCTTCAAATTCTAGAGCTTTCTGCCTCATCCTCCCAAGTGCTGGAATAACGGTGGGTACCACCATGACCAGCTCTAATACTGAACTTTTTTATATTTTGAGGCAAGGTCTCACTTTAAATTTATTTTTAGTTATTTATTTATTAGAGATGAGAGAGAGAGACAGAGAGAGAGAATGGGCACACCAGGGCTTCTAGCCACTGCAAACGAACTCCAGATGCATGCGCCACTATGTGCATCTGGCTTACATGGGACCTAGAGAATCCTTAGGTCCTGAAGCTTCGCAGGCAAGCGCCTTAACCACTAAGCCATCTCTCCAGCCCAAGGTCTCACTTTAGTCCAGGCTGATCTGTGGCTTACTCTGTACCTCAGACTCGTCCCAAGCTCAAAACAATACTCCTATCTTGGCCTCCCAAGTGCCAGGAGAAAAGGCTTGAGCCACCATACCCAGCTTGATATTCAACTTTAAAAATACTCTGATAAAAAGAAAGATACACACAGAGAGAAAGAGACAGTGGGAGAAAGGGAGGGAGGGAAGTCCTGGAAGGAAGGAAAGCTGAGGAGATGGAGGGACGTAGGGAGGGAGGGAGGGAGGGAGGAAGGAAAGAAGGAACGGTTGGGGAGATTGCTCAGTGGATAAGTGCTTGTTGTGTAACTCTTAGTACTTGAGTTTGGATCCCCAGGCCCCAAGTCAAAGCCATAAACTGTGGAGAGCTTCTGTAATCCCAGTCCTAAAAGAGGGGAATTTCCCAGAAGCTTGCAAAGGGAGTGATAAAAAACAATTGAAACCCTTCCTCAAAAGAGGTAGAAGGCAGGGATGGGCCCACAGTGGTCCTATGGTATCAATATGGTGCCATAGCACACAGAAACACCAAATAACCACAAATAAAACCTTTTTTCTGTTTTAAAAATATTTTTATTTATTTGTGAGGAGTGAGAATACAGGCAAGCTAGGACCTCTTGCCACTACAAACAAACTCCAGGTATAGGCACCCCTTTGTGCATCTGGTTTTATGTGAGCACTTGTGAATCAAACCTGGACCTGTGGTGCAAACAAGTGACTTTAACCACTGAGCAATCTTTCCAGCCCTTTTTAAAGTCTTTTTGAAGCAGGGTCTCATTCTAGCAAAGGTTGACCTGAAACCAGGCTGGTCTTGAGCTCATGGTGATATTACTACCTTAGCCTCCTCTTGAGTGCTGGGATAAAAAGGATGTGCTACATACCCAGCTATAAAAACATTATTTTTTTCTTTGAGATAAGGTCTTGCTGTAGCCCAGGCTGACCTGGAATTCACTATGTAGTCTCAGGCTGACCTCGAATTCATAGTACTTCTCCCACCTCAGCTTTCTGAGTGCTGGGATTAAAGACATGTAACACCATGCCTGGTTTTTTTTTTTTCTTTTTGCAGTCGGGGGGGGGGGGGGGGTTGAGGTAGGGTCTCACTCCAGCCCAGGCTGGCCTGGAATTCACTATGTAGTCTCAGGGTGGCCTCAAATTCATAGCGATCCTCCTATCTCTGCCTCCTGAGTGCTAGGATTAAAGGTGTGCACCACCATGCCTGGCCTTTTTTTTTTTTTTTTTTTAAATAAAAAAGAATGAAGCCAGGCATGGTGGTGCACTCCTTTAATCCCATTAATCCCGGCACTCAGGAGGCAGAGGTAGGAGGATTGCCCTGAGTTTGAGGCCACCCTGAGACTATCGAGTGAATTCCAGGTCAGCCTGGGCTAGAATGAGACCCAACCTCCAAAAACAAAACAAACAAAAACAAAACAACAATAACAACAAAAAAGAATGATCCAGACATGGTGGTGCATTCCTTTAGTCTCAGCACTTGGGAGGCAGAGGTAGAAGGATCACTGTGAGTTTGAGGCCAGTCTGGGACTAGAGAGTGAGTTCCAGGTTAGCCTGAGCTACAGTGAAACCCTACCTTGAAAAAAACAAAAACCCCAAAACAAAAAGAATAAGAAGTCTGTTGCATTTGCCACTCTCTGCCTGTGTGGGGTCCTCTGCCTCCTCTCTATAACACCGGGTCTGTGTCACAGAGAAGTCATGTCTGGGGTCCCTGTCAGGCCTGGCATCAACATGGGATGTTTGACAGCTTCTGTTGGGACTGCCTGGTTTACATGGACACCAAGCCTGCCTACCAAAGCCTGACCCAGCCAACACATCTGGACAAGCCGGAACGGAATCCTGCCATGAGCAAGAACCGGTTCATGAGCAAGAACCTGTTCATTCAGGAATGCTGGAACGAGATTATGGGAGGGAAAGGTACGCCACTCCTTCCAGCCTCAGGCAGAGTGAGCCGTTTGTGAGTTCCTGGAGGCCAGAAGAAGGGAACTGCCAGCCCCCATCTAGAGCCTGAAAGCCAGGATGCTCCAGCTCTGTTAGAAGACAGCCCGTGAGAATATGCCCAACGCCTTGCAAAGCCCCATTCAGTTAATGAAGAGGTGGATTCCTGTTCCTGTTTCCTGCGACTGTCGTTGGCCAGGGTCACCACTGATGCCAAGACTTCCGCCTTGACTTTGGGGCGGTGTCCAGACTGAACGGGGAGCCAGTGTGACTGCGGACAGTTGTCTACGTCTGTTCCTGGCATCGTACTGCATTTGCCCGGCCTGTCCCAGGGTGTGACGCCCAGAAGACACCACAGAAGGATAAACACCGCTGCAGCCTGGGCTGTCCTGAAACAAACCTTTCTACTTGCACGTGGACACTGCAGCTGTCTTGCATTTGTGCACTGGGATATGCCAACGCAGGAGTGAACGCTCAAAGCCACTCCCAAAGGGAGCTTCTAAGGATCAGGCAGTAGAGGTTGGTGGGCTTGGCTATCTCACAGTGCTTTTAGATATTGTTGCTCAGTTACAGGCTGAAATGTACAAGCAGTTAGCATCAGAGTCTTCTAGTAGTTGCGTATTCTAGAACTTTCCTTGTTGGAGGTGGCAGAACATGGAGCTCGAGAGTGAATGAGGAAGCCCCAATATGAGGTGTGAGGAAACGCTGGCAGCCTCTCTCTCCAGGGCCTGTTTCTAGCCCGCAAACATTAGTCAGTGTGGGGCGCATTCAGTTCCCATTTGTGTATTTAGAATAATGAATAATGAATGACTAATAAATGAACAATGTTGTATGATTTAAAAAATCCAGGTGTGGTTGCACATACTGTGAGTTCAAGGCCAGCCTGGGACTACAAAGAGAGTTCCAAGTCAGTGTGGGCTAGAGTAAGACTCTATCTTGAAAGAAACAAAGAAAGAAAGAATGAAACCCTTTGCAAAATATTTTGTAACAGAATACAACTCAAATGGACACTTTTGCTTTACATAACTGAAAAGCCCAGGCATAATTTCAGCTGTCAGATATGGCTGGATCCAGGTGTTCAAATGGGGTCACCAGGAATCTGCCTCTTCATCTCTTTGTTCACTTTGACACTGTCCTCAGCACTGACCATCTCTCCATGGCGGCATCAGATAGCTCCTGTTCCCTTACTGGGTTAGCAACCTCAGTGAACAAAGAACTGTTTGCCAGAAGTTTCGGTGGAGGCCTCGGGCAGAAGCCACCACTCAGCTTCGCATGGGCCACACGCCTAGTGCTGCAGCAGTCACAGTGACTGGGGCAGGCCACTCTCTCCATGGCTAGCTGTGGGCCAGTCCTGACCTGGGCCTGGGGCAGGAGAGCAAGCCTGTCTTCCAGTCTGCATGGACTGAGGAAGAAGAGACAGGGCTTTCCACAAGAAAACTGGAATGCTATCTCAGAAGATGGCAGGAGAGGATGCCAGGTGTGAGAAATTCAACACGTGCCCAGACTACCCAGCATGTGGTCAGTGTCGCATAGCAGCACGGCAAACAAGGAAATGCAGCCGGGAATGGACAGGCCCTTGAGAATGGATGCCCAGGACAGCGTCGCGTAGACAGACAGACAGTCCAGACACTCCCTGCTGCCCAAGTACCGTCATACCGCCTCTGCATAGCTTGCTTGACACCCTAGCCTCGTACAGAACACCACCTCAGGGATTATCCCTTTAGTGGCCATGTATGTTTGAAATTTCTAGATGGCAGAAGCAGGACACATGAGATCTTGCAGCCTCCGTGACAGAGAGCATGTGCTGTACATCTCAGTGCCCGCGCGAGGCTCTGCGCCCTGCTGGAGCCAAAAGTGACAACAGAGAGCAGCCCTGCAGTTCACCTGAGTTACTTTTCCCACTCTGGTTTCAGGGAGGAAAATTCGACATCATCCAGCTGGTCGTGTACATTGGATCCACCCTTTCCTACTTTGGTTTGGTAAGAGATTGTCTTTCCCATGCTTGAAGAAAATGATTTGGCCAAAAGCAGTTTCAGCACGGTGACACCTGTCTACCTTTCCCCAGGCAACTGTGTTCATCGACTTCCTCATCAACACATACTCAAGCGCTTTCTGTCGCTCCCGCGTTTATCCCTGTTGCAAATGCTGTGAGCCTTGTGCAGTCAACGAGTATTACTACAGGAAGAAGTGTGAGTCGATCGTGGAGCCAAAGCCGGTAAGGCATGCCGCTCTGTGGGACACCCAAACACCCATCGACTCCTTCACATGGCTGAAATGTCCAAAAAAGTAGGTTTCACTCCAGAGAGGATAAATACCCCATCAACCCATCTCTCTGTTGTCTCCTTTGGTGTCTAGGAATAATAGACACACAAATGGAGAAGACATGTGTGGGGAAGTCAATTTCCATGTTCTAGTTTTTGTCACTCTTTGAAATGTCACAGCCTCCCAAAATAGTATAATGACTTTGGGGAACAATTTGGCAGTGACTGACATTAAATAGGACATACTTTATAGCCTGGGATTTCTATTTCTCTATGCCTGCCCTAGAGAATCCCTCATAAGACACCCACACAGTGCAAAAGATGTTCCAGGCAGCAAGCCTGTTCAATTATTAATAATAAAGGAGGCTTGAGGTGTAGCTCAGTGCTAGACTGCTCACCTAGCATACATGAGGTCTTAGGTTCAGTCCCTAGCACCAGTGAGAAAGAAGAAATGATTGTCAGCACGAAGAACCAGCATCTATGCAGTGTCTACTGGGTGCTGGTAAATCGCAGGAGGGAGCAGCAGACACTCACTGGGAACAGTGGGACCAGGTGGGACAGCACACGCCTGAATCTCATAATCTCAGCACCCAGAACACTGAAGTGGGAAGGCCAAGAGTTCCACTGAGATTTTGTTGAGAGAGAGAGAGAGAGAGAGAGAGAGAGAGAGAGAGAGAGAGAGAACAGTAACAACATACAGGTAGAAAGCCAGATATAGTGGCTCATGCCTGTAATCCCAGGACTTGGAAGGTTGAGGCAGGAGGGTTGTCTGAAGTTCAAGGCCAGCCTGGGCAACAAGATCAGATCTATCTCAAAAAATATCACGCACGCACGCACGCACGCACGCATGCACACACGCAGATCAAACAGTCAACACAGCTAGTGAGTGGAAGAGCTGAGACCCACTGTAGGTAGGCTGGCCCTAGAAAATCCAGGTCCTAACCACTCAGCTGTGGTCTGCCATGACAGATACCCGAGATACTTGGTTGAGAGTAAAAGAGCAAATAGAAGAACAATATGCATGTTATTATTTACATGTTAGAAAATAAGTGCGTACATAATCTAATGTATGCATTCTCTACAGATATGTTTTATGCATATAGATCTATACATGCATACATGGGTGTGGGTAAATCCATGTATATAGAAGATCCTGAACACACTAAAGTGCTAACAGTGGGTTCTGGCAAGAGATCCAAGGTAGGGAACTAGGCTCAGGGAATTCAGCCTCGTCTGTATTGTGCTTTTTAATTTGGACCTTATAAGGCAGGTAGGTCAACTCCACTCACCTCCATGACTGTTTTTTTTTTAAGGTAAGGTCTCATTCTAGCCCAGGCTGACCTGGAATTCACTATGGAGTCTCAGGCTGGCCTCAAACTCACAGTGATCCTCCTACCTCTGCCTCCCGAGTGCTGGGATTAAAGGCGTGCGCCACCACGCCTAGCGTGCTCCATGACTTTCTCCCAAAGACAAAAGTGTGGGACCTGAAAACAACTAGGTTCCTTTGTTTCTCAGTCCTCCAAGAGCATTTCTGTCTCTCTAGCAGTTGAACACACAGGCCAGTGTCTACTGTTGATCTGTTCACAATGGAACTAGAAGTTCAACTAGGACAGGCATGGGGACACTTGTCTGTAATACCAGCACTGAGGAGACTGAGGCAGGAGGATGCCAAACTTAAGGTCACCCTGACTGCAAACTGAGGCCATTAAAGAAAAAAAAAAAAAAAAAAAGGAAAAGGAGGAGGAAGGGGAGAAGAGAAAGAGGAAAAATAATCTCTGAAACTAAAAACAATCATTCCATGGCCTAGGATAGGATGGATTTAAGTTTCAATACCATAACTTTGCTGAGATTCTGAATGTAGGAAAAGCGACATTGAGGGAAGACAGCCAAGCACTGTCATACCACACTCAGGATGTACCGGTAGGTGCTGGGATGCAGGCAGGCTAGCTCTACAACGTCAGGCAAGTGGGCTTCCATTTCTCATTTACCCTTAGATTCAGAACTCAGACATTCTTAGTTAGCAAGAGTTTGGGGTTAGCTTGCTTGCCATTTGATAAATGAGATTAACTTTTGGATCTGTTTGGATAGGCAACTCTTGATAATTCTGTACAAAAACGGAAAAGCTTTTAAGTCTTCTTTTCCTAGACATTAAAGTATGTGTCCTTTGTGGATGAGCCCCACATCTGGATGGTGGACCAGCGGCTGCTTGGGAAAAGTCTGCAAGTTGTCAAGGGCCAAGAAGTCCCAGTAAGTTTAAACATTTAGTCTTTTTGAAGTTGTTATTAAATAGGAGCACGGTTATGAAAATCACAGTTCATGAATCGTAGCACAGCGAACTTGCTCATGGGCTCCGCATTACCCTCACTATGTACTCCGTTGAGTGAATGGCTGTTGCCACTCAGTATCATTCGTGGCAATAATTCATTCTCCCTCTTGTACGATTTCCACTTTACACATGGCCAATTTATCCATTCTAGGGTGGATGGACATTGGGCAAAGTTCCAGGCATGCTGCGGTGGTAAACATATGGCACGCTCGTGAGTGTGCCTGAGAGCCAGGCTGCAGGCCTGTGTTTGGTTCTAGGAGACACTGGCAGATGTGCTCCCAAGGGGCCGTGCTCATTCACTCCAGGACTCCTGGCTCCTGAGCATCTTGTAGCTGTCCTGGCTTTCTGGAACTGCCATTATCAGTGACCACAACCAGTGGCTTAAAACAACAAAAGTGGGCTGGAGAGAAGGCTGGGGGCTAAAGGTGCTTACTTGTAAAGCCTGAAAGCTGGGTTTCATTACCCTAGTATCCATGTAAAGCCAGATGTACAAAGTGGAGCAAAAGTCTGGAGTGGCAAAAGCCCTGGTGTGCCCAATCCCTCTCTCTCTAAATAAATAAATGAATAACAATTTAAGGTCTGGAGACGTGGCTTAGTGGTTAAGACGCTTGCCTGCAGAGCCTGAGGACCCAGGTTCGATTCCCCAGTACCCACATAAGCCAGATGCACAAGGTGGCCAGTCTCTGGAGTTTGTTTACAGTGGCTGGAGGCCCCGGCGCGCGCACCCACCCATTCTCTTTATTTGCCCTCCTTACTCTCACATTAAAAAAAAAGACAGTCCATTGGGCTTGCCTCAAAAAAAAAAAAAATTCAAAATCCAGCAAAAGTTTATTCTGCCTGAGAAGAAAGGCAAGATAATGAAGTAAAAGTGTGCAGGGCACTATAGCCCTTGGGGAACACTCCTGCCTCTTCTCAGCATCTGGTGGTCAGGACACTAGCAAGTCCCAGCAGGGCACCACATGGGAGTGACATCACAGGCCTCTCTGGCTCAGTGTCTGTCATGGGAGACAGCTTTTTTATTTCAATATTCATTACAGTATGTGTAGTAGTTTAAGCATGCTTTATCAATTTTTATTTTTATTTTTTTGGTTTTTCGAGGTAGGTTCTCTCTCTGTGGTCCAGGCTGACCTGGAATTAACTATGTAGTCTCAGGGTGGCCTTGAACTCATGGAGATCCACCTACCTCTGCCTCCCGAGGGCTGGGGCTTTATCAGTTTTCTAAAAAGTCCCTTCTGTGCCTCGTTTGTGAAGATAATTTTATCACAAATATGTATGCAATCATAATATAATGGTTTTTTCCTACTTGGTTTGAAACGATCTGTGAGGTTTTCTTTTCTTAGGGGTACTGAGGCTTGATCCAAGGGAAGCACTGTACAACTGAATCTTTGGACTTTATTTTGGGACAAAGTCTTGCTAAGTTGCTAGGACAGACCAAAACTTCTGATCTTCCTGCCTCAGCCTCCCAAGTTGCTGGACTTTATAGACGGGTTTTCAAATACTAAGACAACATTTCTTTCTCTTTTTAAAAATACTTTGAGTGGGCATGTATGTGTGTGCATGCACCAGGGTTTCTTACTGATGTTCACAAATGCCAGCTGCTATTTTTTTTTGCATCTGGATTGATATCATACTGAGGAATGAAACCCAGGCCATCAGGCTTTGCCAGCAAGCACCTTTAACTACTGAGCCATCTCTCCAGCTCCAAGTTTCAATGTTAATGTGACGTGCTCTTCTTTCTATTGTTGCTGGATCAGATTCTCTAATATTTGTGATTTTACATGTCACCTTGAGAGAAACTGGCCAAAATTCTTCCATTCTTAGAGTGCCTTGTGGAGTTTGGGTAGAAAGTGAAACATATAGCCTGGCATTGTGGTCCATACCCATAATTTTAGCACTTGGGATGTAGAGGCAGGAGAATCAGAAGTTCATATTAGGCCTTGGCAATATAGCAAGCTCAAGGTCAGCCTAGACTACATGAGAACTTGCCTCAAACAGAGAGAGAGAGAGAGAGAGAGAGAGAGAGAGAGAACTGGGTGTGGGGGTCCATGCCTTTAATCCCAGCACTGGGCAAGCAGAGGTAGGAGGATTGGTGAGTTCAAGGCCACCCTGAGTCTACATAGAGAATTTCAGGTGAACCTGGGCTAGAGTGAGACCCTACCTTGAAAAACCAAAAACAAAAAAAAACCAAAAAACAAAAAAAACCCACACAAAAGTGGGGCGAACTATCTAGTGTTTGAAAATGTGCACATGATAAAATATAAATTTGCCCATTTAAACCATCTTAAGTATACAATTCAGTGAGATTTAGTACATCACAATACTGTGTAGTCATCACCTCTAACTGCAGAACTACTCATCTCCTACAAAGGAAACTGTCCTGGTGTGATGAGAGGAATTGTCCGGGCGGGGAGATACACGCTAGGGCAGCCAGGGCAAGAGGCCATTCATGGCTCAGTTGATGGGCGGCTTTTCTGAATTTCATTTTGCAACCATGTAAAGTGGAGGCAAACATATATATCACCTGAGAGTCTTCAAAGACTGGATGATAACTGCATGCCCAGTCCTGATACACACATCTAATAGTGGCATGGAGGTGATATTACATGTGATTCTAGAAATTCCTAAAGCTAAAGATTCTAGAAAAAAAAAAAAAAGATTCTAGAGGTCCAAGGCTTGCCATTGTTGATGGCTCTGGAAACTTGGCTTTTTCAGAGACCCCCGATGGACTTCACAGACCTGACTAAGCTGCCCTTATTTCTCCACAACCCACCCCCCATTCCTGGACAACCAGAGGAGATGCAGCCGCTTCGGGGAGAGGTGACTCCCATGCCTAAGGACAGTCCTGGCTGGTGCCAGTGTGGAAGCTGCCTCCCGTCGCAGCTCCCCGAGCGCCGCCGGTGCCTGGAGGAGCTATGCTGCCGCAGGAAGCCGGGGCCCTGCATCACCACCTCCGAGCTCTTCAGGAAGCTCGTGCTCTCCAGACAAGCCCTGCAGCTCCTCCTGCTCTACCAGGAGCCCTTGCTGGCACTGCAGGCAGAGGCCACCAACCACCTGCTGCGACACTGTGCCTACAGATGCTACACGACCTGGCGTTTCGGCTCCCGCGATATAGCTGACTTTGCCATCCTGCCCAGCTGCTGCCGCTGGCAGATCCGGAGGGAATTCCCAAAGACTGAGGGGCAGTACAGTGGCTTCAAGAGCCCGTACTGACATGCCAGGGCCACAGCCGTCAGACGGAAGTTATCATGGCTCACAGGGGAGCCTCGCCTGCAAAGACCCATGTCAGATTTCTAGCCAAAGGGAAATGCAGCTCCCCTCCGTCAGCTCTTGTGTTTAGAGCTGGGAGACCAACCAGCCAGCACCAAGCCCTCTCCATATGGAAGGGAGTCAGATTCCAATTCCAACTTCCCTCTGTGCCCAGCAGCTTGTGCCACCTAGGCCTGTAATGTCTGTACCTGGGTCTCCTCATTTCCCAAGCTACTTTTCAGAGCTCTTAAGGGGAGAGTGTGACGGACAGTGGCTGTGACTGGTCTTGTAATAAATAGGCAGAGTTGTATGAGAAGCAACGTCCCTCATTACAGGTGACACTAGACTAATTTCTAACTGAGAACAGCCCCTTGGGTCCTGGATGGAGAATAAATAAAGTACAGGTAGCTACAATCTCTTTGGCACTAGACTGCCAAGGCCCAAGGGTGTTGCCTCCTCCCCTGAGCATGGGCCTCTCTGCTGGCGTTGTCTAATAGTGGGTGGGATGCTGTATATGTTTTAGGGTCTTAGGGGGCTGCTGGCTCTACTTCCTGTCCTCAGAACTCTTGCTGAGATGACCCCAACTCCCAGGTAACTAACTGTCCACTGCCATGCTGAGTGGAAGGCCGGCCAGCTCCATGGAGCGGAACTGTCCAATCAGCCACCAGCTCTCCTGCCTTCCAAGCCCAGTCACCCCACAAGGCAGGCAAGCAACCCTCTGGGGAGCCC
Source organism: Dipus sagitta (assembly GCA_036346955.1). Lineage (NCBI taxonomy): Eukaryota > Metazoa > Chordata > Mammalia > Rodentia > Dipodidae > Dipus > Dipus sagitta. The sequence goes on from CM070782.1 coordinate 25,951,122, forward strand.
AGATTCTGCTAATGTATGACAGGAACTGCACAACATGCCCCAAGGAAGAACCGCCTGGTCAACCCAGAGAAACAATCTCGGTCTTCAGTCACCAAGTTTGGGGCTGTTTGGTTCACACAGTAGGTAACTGGGACAAAGAGCAAGCCTGATACTTGAGGTACAGACCCAGCTGCCACCTTCTCTGAATCTAAGGTCCTAACTGAGCTTCGCCTGTACCTGGAGCCTGTGCAGAGTTAGGTCTCTATTGCGTACTTACAGGAGGCCTCACCTTCCCAGCCCAGGATGCCCATAAATCTATCTGGACATTTCAGTTCTCATTGCTATCCTATGGCTGAAAGCATACTGTGGCCTGAAACAACAAAAGGCCACCTCAGAGCCTGTAGCATCCTGCATTTTGCAGCCAGTATGAATAGATGCCACTTTTTAAAAGTGTGTTGACACACACACCTGTAGTCTTCACACCCAGGAGGTTGAGGCAGGAGGAATGAGAGTTCAAGACCTGCCTGGGCTACAAAGCAAGACCCAGCCTCAAAACAAACAAACAAACAAACAAACCAAAAAAAAAAAAATGTCACCTCCACCCTGAGGACTGAGACAGTTTTTTTGGGACCCACAGTTTTTATTAATGCCAACAAAGGGGCTGACAGGGTTAGAGCAAGCCAAATGAGTAAGGAGCTTTGAACCACCTAGAAAGAGAAAGAGAGCTTTTATTTATTTATTTTTTAAGTGGGGGCAGGGGAAATAGAAAGAGGAGAATGGGCACACCAGGACCCCTAGCCATTGCAAATGAACTCCAGATGCATGTGCCGCTCTGTGCATCTGGCTTTACATGGGTTATGAGGAATCAATCTTGGGTCGTTAGGCTTTGTAGGCAAGTGCCTTAACCACTGAGCCATCTCTTCAGCCTGGGAGAGAGCTTTAAAGCCTTCTTGTGGGGTGTCAGGACCATGCTGTAGGATGCGTCCACCTCACATGGGGGTGGCAGTCATGCAGGAGCCATACCATCCCTCACCTTTCTAAGGTGGACTTGAGCTCTGCTTGGCTTCTTTCTAGAATGGCCTAAGCAGGCTAGACACAGATCAAGCCCCATCTTGTGTCATAAGCACAGTGTAATGCGCTCTCTGGGTACAGGTCTAAAGGCAAGACACTGTCACCTTGGTGTGCCACCAGCACAGGTGTAACTCTCCTTCAGTTTTCCCTTTTCCTGAGTCAGCGCAAACAAAGGCCATCTCAAAGGAGAGTGGAGAAGTGTCACAGCACCAGTGATCCTAAGTGTGATCGTGCCTCCCACCCCCGCCCAGTCTCCGATGGTTGCTGACATCAGCAGACTAGAGGAGTGGAGAAGTTACACAGCACCAGTGATCCTAAGTGTGATCGTGCCTCCCGCCCCCGCCCAGTCTCCGATGGTTGCTGACATCAGCAGACTAGAAGACAGGGATCAAGGCAGACTCAGCCCTCCTGCCTCCTCCCCACACTGAGATTCCCTTGGTGCTCAAAGCCCACTGTAGCTGCTGATCTTCTTTGCTGCACTGCTTGAGTGGCCTACAGATCATCAGAGACTGACCGTTTTCTCTCTCCTAGTCAAATGCCTTTCTGTTTAAGACTGCACATACCAGGTTAGAATGCTATTATGCTTGCTCTCTGTTCTATCACCATTTCTTGCTCCAGACAAGGAAATTATAATTACTACTCTGGCATGTGCTATTTAAAGGGTGTTACAAGCTGAGTGAGTTCAAGGTCAAGCTCCCCTTTGTCTCAGACCCAAGCAGATTTACAAGCTCCTTAAAGTTCTTAGCTACTGGGAAACCAAGTGTTGAGATTAAGGATTTTAAATTTTCTGATAGAAGGTTTTCATATCTGAAAATACTGTACATCTATTTTAATAGTCAACTTTTGTTCTACTCATGCGAACTCTGCCAAACGGTCAGTAACTGAGTGGTGGTGTTGCATCAGCTGTCAAGCCTCCATATCTGAGAGCCTCACAGAAGAGAGAGAAGAGTGAACAAGCACACCAGGGCCTCTTGACACTACAAACTCCAGGATGCATGTGCAAGTGCATTTATGTGGGTACTGAGGAATCAAGCATGGGCAGTCAAGCTTTGCAAGCAAGTGCCTTTAACTGCTCAGCAATCTCTCCAGCCCAAGAGCAAAGTTAAAAAAAAAAATTTGTTTGTTTATTTATGAGAGAGAGAAAGGGAGGGAGGAAGAGAGAATGGGCACACCAGGGACTCTAGTCACTGCAAATGAACTCCAGATGCATGTGCCACCTTGGGCATTTGGCTTTACATGAGTACTGGGGAATTGAACCTGGGTCCTTTGGCTTTGCAGGCAAGCACCTTATCCACTAAGCCATCTCTCCAGTCCAAGATAAAGTTGTTTTTTTTTTTTTTTTTCTTCTGAGACAAACCCAATAGACTACCTTTTTTTATGCGAGACTGGGAGAGAATGAGAGAAAGAATTAGCACGCTAGGGCCTCCAGCTACTGAAATCAAACTCCAGATGCATACTCCCCCTTGTGCACATGTGCAACCTTGCATGCTTGCATTACTGTGCATCCAGCTTATGTGTGACCTGGAGAGTCAAACATGAGTCCTTAGGCTTCTCAGGCAAGTGCCTTAACTGCTAAGCCATCTCTCGAGCCCAAGAGCAAAGTTTTGACTGCTTTCCATTCCCAGTTTATTTCACCTTATAGAGCACTGTACTCAACTGAAAGTGACTTTCTTGGGGCTGGATACATAGCTCTGCAGTTAAGGCACTTGCCTGCAAAGCCTAACAACCTGGGTTTGAATTCCCAGTACCCACGTAAAGCCAGATACACAAAGTGGCACATACATTTGGAGTTCATTTGCAGCAGCTAGAGGACCTGGTGGGCCTATTCTCTCAGTCTGTCTCTCTCTTATCTCTCTCTATTTGCAATGAAATAATAAATAAAATATTGAAAAAAAACAGTGATTTTCCCAACAATTAATTATACATAGCATTCTATTATTTTGTTTTATTTTATTGTATTTATTTGCAAACACACACACACACACACACACACACACACACACACACGGTGGGGGGGGGGTGGATGTGTGTGCCAGGGCCTCCAATTGACTGATGTGTTCATGACCTCACAGTCTACCATTAACCTCCATAAGGCCTGTATAATACAAAGCCCATCCATATATTCTCAGGAATAATGGAGGAGACAAAAGATCAAAATAGATGAGGGACTAGCTGGAATGAAGATGAATTTCAGAGGACAGGGAAACAGACAAAGAAGGGTGGTAGGAGGGGATTATGATACAAATACATTGGAAAAGAGAAAACAAAAAAGTTTGAAAAAATTGTAGACTTTGATAATCATGAATAAAGCCAAAAGGACACTATGGTTCCAAAATGGGAATGTTAAAATAGAGAAACACAGGGCTGGAGAGATGGCTTCGTGGTTAAGGTACTTGCCTGCAAAGCCTAAAGACCCAGGTTCAATTCTCCAGTACCCATGTAAGCCAGGTGAACAAGGTGGCACATTCATATGGAGTTTGTTTGCAGTGGCTAGAGTGCCTGGTGTGCCCATTCTTTCTCTCTCTCTCTTTATCTTTCTCTCTCTCTTCCTCTCGAATAAATAAATAAAATATTTTTTAGAATAGAGAAACACAAAAGACAAAGCTCGGTGTTATAGTTCCAACGTACTTGCACAGTGAATGCTATTAGCCACTGACATGTCACAAGTGTCTGGGCAAGCTAGCACGTGTATGCATTTGTGTATAGTACGATTGTCTGCCAGCCATTCTGCAGTCAACCATACCTGCAGTTGTTCGACACTAAACGACAGTGCTGTTCTGTGGGATGCTCTGTCTCATTGTCACTGAGTTAAGATTGGTTTGGGAGGCAGTGGTGTAAGGGAACAGTCATGTGTGGTCAGTATCCTCCCCCTTGAAGAAGATGGCTAAATTAGTTACTAAGCAAAAGACATCCGCTGGCTTCCTTGGGCACAAAGTTCTCTTGAACAGAGAGAAAAGGCTGTGCCTGAAGCAATGCGGAAGGCAAGACCAACTCTTGGAATTCTCCCTTGAGCTCCACATGAACACTATGACACTATGGCCCACATGCTGACACGAACACACACACACACACACACACACACACACACACACGGTGCTGTGCATTTTCACTACATTAACATGGCAGTGTTTCTCTGGTTACCTCAGTCTCCCATTGTAAGAGACACTCGTGAGCCAGGTTTCAGTATAGCAAGGTGACTCCACGTTGTTACTGTAGTCTTCAGTGCAGGACACACATCTTTACTTTGCAGAAATATTAGAAATTCCTGAGCAACCCGAGGGAATTCTTTGCAAATATATGGATTTGAACATGGGACCTGAAATATGCTAAGTGACCAAGGTGGGATCACATCATTCATGACAAAGGAAAAAATGAACCTGAAAATATCTGAAAACATTGAGCTGACCTTGACCTTGACCTCTGCACTGTGTCCATCAAATCCTCCAATCCAGTATGTTCAGCAAAGGAGCAGGTGTGAGGAAACTGAGCAGTTCAGGTATTTTCTAGTACTTGCTTCCAACCCAATTTGTATAGCGTTTCAGAGGTTATCTGGCTGATTTACATGGAACAGAATTAGTCATGTCAGTAGTAAGGTTGTTTGATGTTGAAAGATGGTATTTATTAAGTCTTGCAGAGTTTAGGCAAAACAATTTCGAATTCCATTACAAAAACAAAAGTCTTGACTTTTGATTGATGATATTTGCTAGGAGATTCTGAAGAGAAAAAGAGACAAAAAATAAACACAACCCACTTTCCCACACATTCATGCCAAATTCTTGTGGGAAGAAATCATCATTATTAACTCTAGGAAGGGTTACTTTGTTTCAGGGGTCTTGGTGAAGTTTCTCTTTGAATGTTTGTATAGTTTCCTGGCTAAAACCATAAACATGATAGAAATCCATGAGACAAAAATAACAACACAATTTAAATAAATAAAATAAAATAAAACTAGCAAACAATTTAATTAAAATGGCTAAGATTTCCTAAGGAAAACTTTGATCCAGTGATCCTGACTGAACAGAAAAATCCTAAATACTCACATTGCTATTCAGTGGAGAGCAACTTGTGTTATGCTTCGTTTAGCTTCTAGTTCACACGACTAAAATTGTCTTGATAAACACTTTGTTCTCAACTTCACACTCCCTCCTTTCCCTGCAAATGAGACATTTTCTCATATTCCTGTTTTGCTGGGTGTTCTCTAACTGTAGATCTGGATCACATCACAAAATTTGCTGGCTGGCAGTCCCAACAATGAAACATGCTTAAAAGCAGCCACCCATTTGTCTGGACTCACTGGATCCCACAACTTTAATTCTGCTTTTTAGAAAAGTTTCTGTATGTTGAGCCTCAATTCCTGTATTACCTTCATCAAACTTTTCATAAATGCTTGGGCTCTTGCCTACTTTCTAAAACCTTTCTGCTAACCCTACTCAGTGTTTGGCTCTCTAACCCCCCCTTCCCTTGTAAATAGTTCCATGTTTACTTCTATCATTGCTAATTTCATTCTCAACTTTGACTCCTTGCTATCACTAGAAGCACAGCTCCATTCACTTATTAAGATACAGTCCTTAGCTGCAGAGATGGTTTAGTGGTTAAGGCACTTGCCTGTGAAGCTTAAGGACCCATGTTAGACTCTCCAGGTCCCACATAGCCAGACGCCCAAGGTGACACAAGCATGCAAGGTCGCATGAGCACAAGGTGGCGCACACTTCTGGAGTTCAATTACAGAGGCTGGAGGCCCTGACGCTCCAATTCTCTCTCTCATGTGCATGAAAATAAGGCTTGCCTCAAAAAAGAAACTGTCCTACACAGAGAAGAATAATAAAGAACACTGGCTTTAGATGTAAAAAGAAACAAGCTTAAATCTTGTTTATACCATTTGCTATTAGCACAGAACTCCATTTGCTATCTATGAATTTCAGGTTTTACGTAAGAACAAACTTTTGCACAGAATGTTAAATAACGATGAAGGAAGAGAGATTAGAAGCAAGATTGTCTTCTTTTGCAGGTAGTCAGTCAGGGACACAAACCTAAAGGAACATAGATGTCAACCCCTGGTGAGATTAGATGACAACTCCAGGATGACTCAAGATGGAGATCCGGACCAGACTCCTGGATCTTTCTCCCGCTAGAAGAATCTTGTATGGGCTTTTTGCCCCTTTGCTTGTGGACTCTTTCTGACTCCACTCTCTTTTCTGATGCACCAACTAATCAAACTTCTCAGTATATCCATTCCAAATGGATACCTAATTTACATCTCCAAGGTTCTAAAACAGAAACCCAATGCAAGTTACCATGAGGGTTAACTCCTTGGGAACCCGCCCAGATTGGGACTTTTCTGATGTGCTTTCTGCTTTATTTTCCTAAAATACATCTTTCTTAACTTACCCCTCTGTGTGTATACACTTGCTAATTCTTTTTCAGTTGAAAGACAAGAGCTCAAAAGCCACTGGCTTGAGGACTTCTAATGATCTTGAGCATCTGGCATTCTAACCACTAAGCTACACCCCTGCCCAGAGCTCAGAGGGACTCCATTGCTCTCACAACCAGTAATGTATTTTCTAAGTCCCACTAAGATCTGAAGAAGTAAGTTATCTAGCTTCTTAAGGTAGATAACCTGCAGGTAACGATAACCGTATATAATATTTGAAACTATCAAAAACTGTGAGTCTGTCAGCCAGATAAGGGCAATTCGCGTGGCTGCCGACTCTTTAAAGTCACGAACATAAGGCTTCCTGAGAAGGTCTGAAGGAATCCATGGTGCATCTGGAATTGGGAAGCTGGTTCTGTACTATTTTTTTTGCATGGAAACTGCATCTGGTTTTCCTTATCTCCCAGGCTCACCCCGATCCTGGCCTGCTCTCCAGGGCTGATTCTCTCTTTAATCTGGCTTTCTGCTGGTGCCTCCTGTCTCTTTGTTGCAAGTCTAAATATGGATATTTTTAATTTCCAGTAAAATAATTTCTGTCCTGGACTTGGCTCATCTTAGATATCTAAAACCTCTGGCTCAGACCACATGTAAGTGTGTCATTCTGTGAAAAACATTTGATTGTGTAATGGGGTGCTAGATGTTCAGGAAAGTCCTTGAACCCTAAACCCTGGGTTCATGTTTAATTTTAATCAAAGAATTGAATGAAATAAGACTAAAAAGGATAATTATTACATTATTATATTTACAAGGGAAGGAAGGTGAGTATGCCCGCATGGTTTGAGAGGCCATCTGGTGGGCCTAGAGAAACGGAGCAGAGGACAGAAAGTATGACAAACTCCTGCCCTGTGGAGAGCAGGAGAGGTAAGGAGCCCATGTGGAAAGTAGGGGGTAGGGGTGCTCCCCTCGGTTTGGCACCACCAGACTGAGCTGAGGAAGAACTCATCAGAAGTGATGAATAGGCTAAAAGGAAAAAAAATCTTGTCCCCTTGCAAAGCATCTATTTATAACCTTCTAGTGGCTGGTCCTACCTTCTGGCTTAGGTGACCAGAGAGAGACAGCGATTGGTTTGGGCTAGGGGCTGTCTCAGGAAGAGCGTAGCCATGATGCCGAATTCTGGGAGCTGAACTTGACCAACTACAATGTTAGGGCTAGATTTAAACCCTAGGAGAGACCTCCCTCCCAGGAGGGGCTCAGGTTGTTTGTGGAAGAACACATCTGGGAAAGAGATAAGGAGTCAGATCCTACTTTAATCTCTAGCAAAATGGAGACTGCTAGGTTAGGCCCAAAGACATCACTGCTTCTTACTTTGAGGGCCCAGTCACCCTAACTGCCTAACAAAGCTCCCTGACTCCCTCTCAGCTGTTAACACTGTAATTGTCAGAAGTGTCTTTACAAACAGAGGAAGTGGCAAATTAAACATGACTGTTGCCCTCACTGATAGCCTGAGCACAAGCTCCAGGAAAATGGCCATAGATACTGAGGACACTCAAAACTCATTTAAGAAGGGCTGGAGAGATGGCTTAGCGGTTAAGTGCTTGCCTGTGAAGCCTAAGGACCCCGGTTCGAGGCTCGTTTCCCCAGGAAATGTGGATTAGCCAGATGCACAAGGGGGCGCACGCGTCTGGAGTTCGTTTGCAGTGGCTGGAGGCCCTGGTGCGCCCATTCTCTCTATTTCTCTCTATCTGCCTCTTTCTCTGTCTGTTGCTGTCAAATCAATCAATCAATAAATAATTAAAAAAAAAACTCATTGAAGAAGAAATCCAGAGGTTGGATACTAAATATTCAATACTAAAGGAGACTTCTAACAAACACACCAAGGCTCAGGGAACGTCGTGGAAGAGGATGGGGAAAGAATGGAAGAGTCACAGTTTGGGAAGAAATGTCCTGAAGCATGTCTCTGCCCCCACAGAAAATAACTGATGCATTCATGACCTCATGGTGAAGAACAGTATCACCTCTGAGGAGGGACCTCAGTGGAATGAGGTCAGGGAGAGAAGACAAGAGATTATAACCCAATGGGAGTATGACTAACATGTTATTTATTTATGCAATAAATTTTGTAATTAAAATTTTTTATAATTAAGTTTTTTAGCACACACATACATAACATGTCAAAGGCCAGAGTAAGTAAAACAGCATTATTTTCAGATAGCACTCAGTTTACAAATATCATGCAAGAATATTTAAGGTAAGTCTGTATACTATATCATTAACAGTAATTTGGGAAATATAAATTAAATTTATACTTGGTATTTCAAACGTCATTTTGGAAGCAAAAACTATTTTGTTCTGTTTTTTTTTTTGTCTAGGGGAAGACTACTAAGAGTAAGTGAACACTAGAAATCTTAGCAGGATTGTTACCTTGAATATTTGTAATGTCATTCATAATGCAAAGGCATTTCTTTACTGCCATGTATGAATAGTAGAAAATAAAGTTACATTAAATTCTTAGGCGAAGCTGGGCGTGGTGGCGCACGCCTTTAATCCCAGCACTCGGGAGGCAGAGGTAGGAGGATCGCCGTGAGTTCGAGGCCACCCTGAGACTCCATAGTGAATTCCAGGTCAGCCTGGGCTAGAGTGAGACCCTACCTCGAAAAACCAAAAAAAAAAAAAAAAAAAAATTCTTAGGCGAATTCAAAGCTTCATCAGAGAAACTTCTTGTCGTTCTTCCTATAAGTTCTACAATGTTTATAAAGCTTGAAAAAAGTGAAGTGAAATATCTGTGAATTAAAGGAAATGCAGCTAGAGGTGAAGAAAAATATTTGTGAAATTATGAGTGAATCAGTTTGGTTAGAATCTCTAGAAAGTGCAGAGTAGTGTAAGAGGAACTACGCAAAATAACTTGAGAAGAATTAAATGGAGTATTTTTATTCAATGCTAAAGAATCTAGAACTTGCCTAAGGGATAAAGGTCAAGCAATGAAAAGTAAAAGAGAGTAGCTTTATCCCAACACTTGTAAAGTGACAGTTTGTGGACTGGAATTGTTCAGTGATATTACCAATTAGTCTGGGTCTGGGTACCATAAACCATGGAAGGCTTAGTTTTCTATGAATAATTTCAAAGTTAAAGCTTGACACTTTATAAGAATGATATAAGCGAAGACATTATTCACCAGAAAATAAGAAATATATAGACATTTGATACTTAGAAAAAAAATTGTGGAACATTAATAAATGATGATATTATGTTCTTCTTCAGGAATATGTTCTTCTTCAGGAATACTTACAGTTTTACATATTTCCTTCAATGTATGTGACAAAGTATTTAATGTAGAACCCAGTAGCCAAAGCAAGGAAAATAATTTGTTGTTTCGTTTACTTCAGAAATCTATTAAATAACCAACATTCAACACAATTTTGACCACATACCTGATTTTGGTTTCTAATCAGTTTTGCCATTCATGCTTCTTTTGCAACTCTTCTGTTATCTGAAACACAGATCATATGAATAAGATTTAAAACAGTCAATGGGTGACATGTGAATATCATTTAGAAAACATGACACAAGTGAGACTGTTAAAGAATTGAACTAATTTGAGAATTACTTTAAATAGTCAAAGAAAAATTTCTACTTTTCTAAGTTTACATAAGTAGTATAGACATGTGTAATATTCTAGATTCATCTAGTGAAAAGTGTGCTTACTAATGATCTATTGAATATATGACATTTCTTTTTGTTTGTTTGTTTTTTGTTTTTTTGAGGTAGGGTCTCACTCTAGTCCAGGCTAATCTGAATTCACTATGTAGTCTCAGGGTGGCCTTGAACTCACGGTGATCCACCTACCGAGTGCTGGGTTTAAAGGGTGAGGTTTTAGTTACAATAAGAATAATACAACTGACATAATATAGTAAATGTATTATTTTCAGATTCTTAGCAAAACCCTGCCCTTGACTAAAGTTTAATCAAATTTTTGATTTAAGGAATTGGTCCTTGAAAATATTTCACATTTTGTTGTCAGTAGATAAAAGTTAACATGTCATATATTGATTTTTTTAACATAGACTCTTAAATACATATATGAAAACCATGACATTGTCATTATGTGTAAAACCTCCACTTGTTGGCCGGGCGTGGTGGTGCACGCCTTTAATCCCAGCACTTGGGAGGCAGAGGTAGGAGGATTGCTGTGAGTTCGAAGCCACCCCGAGACTCCATAGTGAATTCCAGGTCAGCCTGGGCTAGAGTGAGACCCTACCTCGAAAAAAAAAAAAGAAAGAAAAGAAAGAAAGAAAGAAAAGAAAGAAAGAAAGAAAAGAAAGAAAGAAAGAAAAGAAAGAAAGAAAGAAAAGCTAATATAAGATAGTACAGGAAAAACCAGAAGAACTATGAAACAAGAAGAATGGCAAGAATAAAATACACACCTTTCAATAGTAACTCTTTAAAAAAAAAGATTTTATTTTCATTTATTTATTTATTAGAGATGGAGAGAGGAGAGAGAGAGAGATTTGGCACACCAGGGCCTCTAGCCACTGCAAACAAACTCCAGATGCATGTGCCACCATATGATTCTGGCTTATGTGGGACCTGAGAATCGAACCTGGGTCCTTAGGCTTCACAGGCAAGCACCTTAAACTGCTAAGCCATCTCTCCAGCCCAATAATAACTCTTAATATCAATGGCTTCAATGCCCCCAAAAGCAGGATCCTGCTGTGTGTGCTGGCACACACCTTTAATCCCAGCACTTGGGAGGCAGAGGTAGGAGGATTGCTGTGAGTTCAAGGCCACCCTGAGACTTCATAGTGAATTCCAGGTCAGCCTGGGCTAGAGTGAGACCCTACATTGAAAAAAAAAAAAGAAAGAAAGAAAAGCTAATATAAGATAGTACAGGAAAAACCAGAAGAACTATGAAACAAGAAGAATGGCAAGAATAAAATACACACCTTTCAATAGTAACTCTTTAAAAAAAAAGATTTTATTTTCATTTATTTATTTATTAGAGATGGAGAGAGGAGAGAGAGAGAGAGAGAGGAGAGAGAGAGAGAGAGGAGAGAGAGAGAGAGAGAGAGAGAGAGAGAGAGAGGAGAGAGAGAGAGAGGAGAGAGAGAGAGAGAGAGAGAGAGAGGAGAGAGAGAGAGAGAGAGGAGAGAGAGAGAGAGAGGAGAGAGAGAGAGAGGAGAGAGAGAGAGAGAGAGGAGAGAGAGAGAGAGAGGAGAGAGAGAGAGAGAGGAGAGAGAGAGAGAGGAGAGAGAGAGAGAGAGATTTGGCACACCAGGGCCTCTAGCCACTGCAAACAAACTCCAGATGCATGTGCCACCATATGATTCTGGCTTATGTGGGACCTGAGAATCGAACCTGGGTCCTTAGGCTTCACAGGCAAGCACCTTAAACTGCTAAGCCATCTCTCCAGCCCAATAATAACTCTTAATATCAATGGCTTCAATGCCCCCAAAAGCAGGATCCTGCTGTGTGTGCTGGCACACACCTTTAATCCCAGCACTTGGGAGGCAGAGGTAGGAGGATTGCTGTGAGTTCAAGGCCACCCTGAGACTTCATAGTGAATTCCAGGTCAGCCTGGGCTAGAGTGAGACCCTACATTGAAAAAAAAAAAAGAAAGAAAGAAAAGCTAATATAAGATAGTACAGGAAAAACCAGAAGAACTATGAAACAAGAAGAATGGCAAGAATAAAATACACACCTTTCAATAGTAACTCTTTAAAAAAAAAGATTTTATTTTCATTTATTTATTTATTAGAGATGGAGAGAGGAGAGAGAGAGAGAGAGAGAGGAGAGAGAGAGAGAGAGAGAGAGAGAGGAGAGAGAGAGAGAGAGAGATTTGGCACACCAGGGCCTCTAGCCACTGCAAACAAACTCCAGATGCATGTGCCACCATATGATTCTGGCTTATGTGGGACCTGAGAATCGAACCTGGGTCCTTAGGCTTCACAGGCAAGCACCTTAAACTGCTAAGCCATCTCTCCAGCCCAATAATAACTCTTAATATCAATGGCTTCAATGCCCCCAAAAGCAGGATCCTGCTGTGTGTGCTGGCACACACCTTTAATCCCAGCACTCAGGAGGCAGAAGTAGCAGGATTGCTGTGAGTTCAAGGCCACCCTGAGACTTCATAGTGAATTCCAGGTCAGCCTGGGCTAGAGTGAGACCCTACATTGAAAAAAAAAAAAGAAAGAAAAGAAAAGAAAGAAAGAAAAGCTAATATAAGATAGTACAGGAAAAACCAGAAGAACTATGAAACAAGAAGAATGGCAAGAATAAATACACACCTTTCAATAGTAACTCTTTAAAAAAAAGATTTTATTTTCATTTATTTATTTATTAGAGATGGAGAGAGGGAGAGAGAGAGAGAGAGAGAGAGAGAGAGAGGGAGAGAGAGAGAGAGATTTGGCACACCAGGGCCTCTAGCCACTGCAAACAAACTCCAGATGCATGTGCCACCATATGATTCTGGCTTATGTGGGACCTGGAGAATCGAACCTGGGTCCTTAGGCTTCACAGGCAAGCACCTTAACTGCTAAGCCATCTCTCCAGCCCAATAATAACTCTTAATATCAATGGCTTCAATGCCCCCAAAAGCAGGATCCTGCTGTGTGTGCTGGCACACACCTTTAATCCCAGCACTTGGGAGGATTGCCAAGAGTTCTAGGCCACCCTGAGACCACATAGTGAATTCTGGGTAAGCCTTGGCTAGACTGAGACCCTACCTCGAAAAGCAAAAACAAAAACAAAAGGAAACAACAACAAAAAGTAGGATCCTTGGATTTGTTGCCTTCAAGAAATTCACCTTTCCTTAAAACACAGACACAATCTTAGGGTGAAAGAATGGAAAATTGTATTTCAAACAAATGGGTCTAAAAAACATGCAAGTGTCGCTATCCTAATATCTGACAGGATAGACTTCAAACCAACATTAGTTAGGAAAGATAATGTCATTTTATATTGATTATAGGAACACACCAACAGGAGGACATTACAATCTAAACATATATGCACCTAACATGGGGGCTCCCAATTTCATCAAACAAATGCTATCAGAACTAGGGTCACAGATAACACCAAGTACACTTGTAGTGGGTGACTTCAACACTCCACTATCATCAATTGATAGGTCATCCTGACAACAAAAAAACAGAGAAGGATCTGGACTAAATGAAGTCATAGAACACATGGACCTAACAGATATCTACATGACATTCCATCCAAATGCAGTAGCATATGGAACATTCTCTAAAATAGACCACATATTAGGACACAAAGCAAATCTTAACAAATACAGGAAAATTGAAATAATTCCTTGCACTCTATCTGATCACAATGGGATTAAACTACAAATCAACAGCAAGAAAAACTATAGAGTATACACAAAATCATGGAAACTAAACAATACACTACTAAATGATGAATGGGTCAATGAAGAAATCAATAAGGAAATCAAACAATTCATAGGATCAAATGATAATGAGAACACAACATACCAAAACCTTTGGGACACAATGAAGGCATCCTAAGAGAGAACTTATAGCTTTAAGTGCCTATATTAAGAATTTAGAAAAGTCGCAAGTAAACAACTTGAGCTGGTTCTTTGAAAGGATAAACAAGATTGATAAACCTTTAGCAAATCTGACCAAAAGAGAGAAGAGACACAAATAAATAAAATTAGAGATGAAAAAGGCACCATCACAACAGATACCAAAGAAATTCAGAAAATCATAAGGACATACTATAAGAACATATACTCCACTAAATTTGAAAATCTGAAAGAAAGTGATTTCCTTGATTTATATGACCTACTAAAATTAAATCAAGATGAAGTTAACCACTAAAAAGTACAGAGATCCAAGCAGTTATAAAAAAATCTCCCAACTAAACAAAGTCCAGGCCCAGATGGATTCAGTGGTGAATTTCACCAGACCTTCATGGAAGAACTAATGCCAATGCTTCTCAAACTTTTCCATATAATAGAAAAGGAAGAAATTCTACCAAACTACTTCTACAAAGCCAGCATCACCCTGATAACAAAACCAGACAAAGATAGAACAAAAAAAAGAAAACTACAGACCAATCTCCCTCATGAACATAGATACAAATTTCTCAACAAGGTATTGTCAAACAGAATACAAGACTATATCAAAAAGATCATTGACCAAATAGGCTTTATCCCAGAGATGCAGGAATGGTTCAACATATGCAAATGGATAAACATAATACACTATATAAATGGACTAAAGGACAAAAACCACATGATCATCTCAATAGATGCAGAAAAGGCATTTGACAAAATCCAACATCCCTTCATGATAAAAGTTCTACAAAAACTGGGAATAGAAGGAACATATTTCAACATAATAAAGGCTATTTATGTCAAACCTACAGCTAACATAATACTAAATGTGGAACAACTTGAAACTTTTCCACTAAAATCAGGAATAAGACAAGGGTGTCCACTGTCCCCACTTTTATTTAATATAGTACTGGAAGTTTTAGCTATAGCAATTATAGCAATAAGGCAAGAAGTATACATAAAGGGAATACAAATTATCTTTATTTGCAGATGATATGATTCTTTACATAAAGGACCCTAAAGACTCTACCAGCAAACTGTTAGAGCTGATAAACACTTTAACAAAGTAGCAGGATACAAAATAAACACAGAAAAATCAGTAGCCTTCCTACATACTAACAACAAACATGTTGAAGATGAAATCAGGGAATCACTCCCATTCACAATTACCTCAAAAAAAAAAAAAAAAAAGTACCATGGAATAAACCTAACCAAGAAAGTGAAGGATCTCTACAATGAAAGCTTTAAAACACTCAAGTCAGAAATTGCAGAAGACACCAGGAAATGGAAAGACATCCCATATTCTTGGACTGGAAGAATCAATATTGTGAAAATGTTAATCTTACCAAAAGCAACCTACACATTTAATGCAATCCCCATCAAAATTTCAATGGCATTCTTCATGGGTATACACAAAACAATCCTAAAATTCATTTGGAAGCATAAAAAACCTCAAATATCCAAAACAATTTTGAGCAACAAAAATAAGGCTGGTGGTATCACTATACCTGACATTAACCTATATTACAGAACCATAGTAACAAAAACAGCATGGTACTGGCAGAAAAACAGATATGTAGTCTAATGGTACAGAATAGAGGACCCAGATGTAAGTCCAGGCAGCTAAAGTCACTTGATCTTTGACAAACATGCCTCTTCACCAAATGGTGCTGGGAAAACTAGATATGTATATATAGAATGATGAAAATAGATCCTTATCTCTCTGCATGCACAAGAATCCAAATGGATCAAAGACCTTAATATCAGACCTGAAACTCTGAAACTGCTAGAGGAAAAAGTAGGGGAAACCCTTCAACACATTGGCATAGGAAACAACTTTCTGGATATAACCCCAGTGGCTCAGGAAATAAAATCTCTAATCAACCACTGGGACCTCATGAAATTACAAAGTTTTTGTACAGCAAAGGACACTGTGAATAGAGCAAAGAGTTAAGATACCGAATGGTAGAAAATTTTTGCCAGATATACATTTGACAGGGACTAATATCCAGTATATACAAAGAATTCAAAAAACTAAATAATAAGGAATCAGACAACCCAATTAAACAATAGGCTATGGAACTAAATAGAGAGTTCCCAAAAGAAGAAATACAGATGGCCTATAGACATCTAAAAAATGTTCTATATCCCTAGCCATCATGGAAATGCAAATTAAAACTTTGATATTCCATCTCACTCATGTTAGAATGGCTATTATCAAGAAAACAAATGACAATAATTGCTGGCAAGGATGCAGAAAAAGAGGAACCCTTCTACACTGTTGGTGGGAATGTAATCTGTTACAGCCATTGTGGAAATCAGTGTGGAGGTTTGTGAGATAGCTAAATATAGACTTACCATATGACCAGCTATAGCACTCCTAGGCATATGTCCTAAGGACTCATCACAGTACCTTAGAGATACTTTCACATCCATGTTTATTGCTGCTCTGTTAACAATAGCTAGGAAATGGAACCAGCCTAGATGTCCCTCAACTGATGAGTAGATAAGGAAGATGTGGTACATTTATAAAATGGAGTTCTATTCAGCAGTAAACAAAAATGAAATTATGGAGTTTTCAGGGAAATGGATGGACCTGGAAAGGATTATACTTAGTGAGGTAACCCGGTCCCAGCAAGCCAAGCACTGCATGATCTGTCTCATATATGGATCCTAGCTACAAATGTTTGGACTTGTGTGTGAGTTGGAATAAAACTTGGTAGCAGAGGCCAGTAAGGTAGAAAGGGGTTATAGGGAAGGGAGGTGAGGAGAGGACTTAAGAGGATGTCATTTTTATATATGTAAGTAGAAGAACAGATTACTGGTGGTGGAAAGGCCTAAGTGAGATTAGGGGAAGAGATTGAGTAAAGGAAGGGTGAGGAGAGGTTTAATCAAAATCTAAGAGGATATGAAGAAGTCTTATATGGAAACCTACTTTTTTGGATGATGGTGCACCCAGAAGAAACTTCTCAGTGCCAGGGATGGGATACCTTCCAGTGAGTTGTTGTCCAGGGAGGTCCCTGATGCCCACAAAACATTACAGGCCATTGTTGAGGCTCTTGGTTTTCCACCAGGAATAGATGGTAAGACCCTATTGCTAAAGACTCCACATGTTTGGGTTGTAAGGTCACTGAGAAATCAAGCTGGAGCTGAGCTGAAAACCTCCTCCATGTAGACCAGCTGACAGAAAGGTTGAAAAAGCTACACTGCATGCAGTTCAATGGGAGAGGGAAAAGTAGTCAGTTGAAATAAACAACAGTGGTCACTGCAAGCCTTAAGTTTGGCCAGTCAGGTCAAATGAGCCAATAGGTGCAATAGTGGCATGTCTGTATGGGGGAAAGCAATCGCAGTCTAATTGCACTTTAGGCTGCTTCATGGGAGGGAATACATACTAAAAAACCTATGATGGGGGAAGTCATGCACCCTAGGGTTGTAATGCCTGCTGGTGTCTGGCTAAATGCAAATACTATGCTTACCAAACTGCCTGTAAGCACTTTTCTTAATGTTCATACCTATATATTAATACTACTCTCACTTTTGGTTAGAGAAGCATCATTCTTCAGGTGGCAGTGACCTGTTGTGGTGGCACACACCTTTAATCCTAGCACTTAGGTAGAAGTAGAATGATCACTGTGGGTTCGAGGACAACCCGAGACTACATAGAGATTTCCAGGTCAGTCTGAGCTAGAGTGATACCCTACCTAGAAAAATGAAATAAAATAATAATAAAAAGTAAATCTATATCTGCAGGGACAACTGGCAATACTGGAATTAGGGGAAGTATCAAACACCTATTACTAAACTGTAAAGTAGATATCACTGTGATCTCATAGTCATTGTGGCAAAATAATCCCTAGTAAGCAATAAAAAAAATTCAGAATTGACCAAATTGTCAATGCAAGATTCAATGGCAAGGCATATAATACTAAATAGACATCTGATTTATAGGCTTCATTATGGTAAAAAAAAGGATGTTTTCATGGATCTTATATTTCATATTTTGGATTACTATTATGATAATTATCATTGCTATTATCATGAATATTATATTGCATAAACTGTCAAACTTGCAGTATGAATTATTTGTCCCCTTGGGGTATGTATGCATTGTTGTCACAGTGTCTACAGAAATAGACAGACAAATGCAGGCGGATGAGAGCACTGCACTATTGTCACGTGCACTCTTAAGTGTGCAGGAGAAACTGTGTAATATACCTTTCAGGCTTCGTGCCACGTGCTTCACTGATGGTGCTTCTTGTACAAGAGGGAATCAAAGAGGAGTAGGGACTCTCGCCTCAGGTCCTTGATATCTGTTAATTTCATCTAAAACTGTCAAGAGAAATATAGGTGCATAAAGAAGCAATATTTTACATTGTGTACTAGACAACATAGGCACAATTATTGTTTGATATTACGGATGTTGTTAAAACCCTTATCTGTACTTTGAGACTTGGATGTGTGTACAAGGTATGTGTCACAAAACTGAATCATTGTATTTGATTCACTTACAAGTTTGTTGGGCTTACATTTGAAGAAAAACCTGATATTATTAGGGCAATCTCTTTTTTCTTTTCTCTTTTTTAAAGTCTGCGTACATGTAGGTAAAGTTGTTTTGAACTAACTTCAGTTGTCTTTTTATGAGCATTTAAGTATTTTTGTTGTCCTCTTCAAGAAAAACAGGTGGGTTAAGGTCTGCCCATGTTATAAATTAGACACTTATGATAACTGTTTCTTTTCCAGTGGATTTTGGTTTTTAAAACTTTTCTTCTTCTGGACTCTTATTTCTGCTTTTTCTTTAAGTGAACCACTGTTCATTAACTGAGTACTTTTTTAAACATCTACTTCTAAATTACCTAGTTGGGAATATGAAGGACAATAGTTTTGGAAATTATGAAGCGGAGATCTAGTCCAAGCACTACAGGGTAAAGCTGGAGGGTTCTTAAGTCTGTATTTAAATGCTGCATTGTCATGGAAATCATTATTTTGAATTACAATATTGCTCAGGAAATCAGTATTTTTCTTCTAAGTATGTGCATATTGCACTGTTAGATCATAGAAATATATGAATGCTTTATTTAATTCATTTTATGTATGCAAAAGCTGTAAATCTTTTGTATAATGTATTTTATACAGTTGCAAGATGAACATTACATTAGCATGTACATCTGTAAAACTGGGTTTTTAAACTTTTGCCCCATATTTTCCATATTTTAAATATGCAAAATATAATAAAGTTTCTATTTTATTCAATATAAAAAAAGAAGCAATATTGTCCACCATTTTTCTCAATATTGTATGTGAGATCATGATCAGAGTTTACTCTGGCAATGGGTAACTTCACTTTTGCCATGATATGTGATTCTGTAATGTCTATATTGAAAACAACATGAGAGAACTCTAAATGTAAAAACACAAAACTTCACTTGCAATTACACCTGAAATTAAAGAAAACACGAGGAAGTTTCTCACAAATATTGCCAAACTGAAAACTCAATTTAAGTGTAACTTTCTTAATCACTGGAGCAAAATGATACCTAATAGAGAATGAACTCAGAGGACAGTGTCAAGCAAATGGACAGGGTCTCAGCGTTAGCTTTTCACTCCCAGCCAGCTTCTTCCACCTATGACACTGTTACCTGCAAAAGGGCAAAAATGCTGACTGTCTTGTTCATCACTGTAGTCAGTACCTGACTCCATGTCCAGGACCATAGAGATTTGCTAATGGAAGGGTGGGTGGATAATGGGTGGATGGATGGGGGATGGACCTCCTGTGGCCTGGAATTTGGGCTCCTCTAACTCATGGAGAATTGAATGCTACTCAAAACCCTGGTGAATGACTGACACACCCACACCCAACCATCTGTGTGTGGCTCTGTGCCAAAGGCTGGTCATACCAAGACAAAATTATTGTCCAACCTTGCAGGAGCTGCAAATCTACTGGGGAAGCCACACAGGAGCACACGGGAGCTGGCTGGCACCGGCTCAAAGCTGTTTCTGCTCAAATACGTCTAAGTCTTGGTGCAATTCAAGATGCTCCTGATTGCTGTGAGTACAGACCACCAGTGAATAGTTTTTTAAAATTATTTTTATTTTTTATATTCTATTTATTTCACAGAGAGAGAGAGAGAGAGAGAGAGAGAGAGAGAGAGACAGATAGTCAGAGAGAGAATGCATGTGCCGGAGCCTCTAGCCACTGCAAACAAACTGGGGAAGCATGTGCCACCTTGTGCATCTGCCTTTATGTGAGTACTAGGGAGCAAGTGCCTTAATTACTGAGTCATCTCCCCAGCCCTTATATTTTATTTTTAAAGCAGAGTCTCACTCTAGCCCAGGCATGAGCCACCACACCCAGCAATATTTTTTTCCATTATTTCCCACTTCCTTTTCTGTTCTTATCATTATTTTTTTAATGTTTGTTTTTAAAATTTTTATTTATTTGAGAGCGACAGACAGAGAGAGAAAGAGGCAGAGAGAGAGAATGGGCGCGCCAGGGCCTCCAGCCACTGCAAACGAACTCCAGATGCGTGTGCCCCCTTGTGCATCTGGCTTACTTGGGTCCTGTTGAATCGAGGCTTGAACCGGGGTCCTTAGGCTTCATAGGCAAGCGCTTAACCGCTAAGCCATCTCTCCAGCCCATTTTTTAAAAATATATATATTTATTTGGGTTGATTCCAGTTCTTAGCTATTATGAATTGAGCACCTATAAACATGGTTGAGCAAATATCTTTGAGGTGAAGTGTGGAGCATTTAGAGTAAATGCCCAGTAAGGGAAAAACTGGGTGTGTTGGTAGTTCTATAGTCATCTTTTCTGGTAATCTCCATATTGACTTCCATAGTGGTTGTACAAGTTTACATTCCTACCAACAGTGAATGAGGGTTCTTTTTTCCCCACATCCTTGCCAACATTTGTTGTCATTTAATGTTTTAAAATCTGTTTTCACATTTTATTTTATTTTATTTTATTTTATTTTATTTTTTGAGTGAGAGAGAGAGAGAGAGAGAGAGAGAGAGAGAGAGAGAGACAGAGCATGCCAGGGCCTCAGCCACTGCAGTTGAACTCCAGATACTTTCACCACCTAGTGGGCATGTGTGACCTTGTGTTTGCCTCACCTTTGTGCATCTGGCTTATGTGGGATCTGGAGAGTCCATCATGGGTCCTTAGGCTTTGTAGGCAAGAGCCTTAACTGTTAAGCCATCTCTCCAGCCCTCATTTGATTTTTTAATGATTGCCATCCTTACTGGAGTAAGGTAGAATCTCATAGCTATTTTAATTTGCATTTTGCTAATGGTTAGGAATGTTGAACATTTTTAAATTTTATTTATTTATTTGAGAGTGACAGAGAGAGAAAGAGGGAGAGAGAGAGAGAATGAGAGAATGGGCATGCCAGGGCCTCTAGCCACTGCAAACAAACTCCAGATGCGTGCGCCCCCTTATGCATCTGGCTAATGTGGGTCCTGGGGAATTGAGCCTTGAACCAGGGACCTTAGGCTTCACAGGCAAGCACTTAACTGCTAAGCCATCTCTTCAGCCCAGTGTTGAACATTTTTTAGTGTGTGTTAGCCATTTGTATTTCTTCCTCTGAGAACTCTCTATTCAGTTCTTTACCCCCTTTTGAGAGGGTTGTTTGATTTTTTTATTGTTTAGTTTTTTTTGAGTTCTTTGTAGATTCTAGATATTTGGCCTCTGTCAGCTGGCAAAAATTTTCTCCCATTCTGTGGGTAATCTATTGGCTCTGCTTATGGTATGTTTGTCTGTGCAAAAGCTTTTTAGCTTCATGAGATCCCATTGGTTGAGAGATTTCCTGGGCTACTGGAGTATTGTTCAGAAGTCCTTCCCCACTCTTATATTATGGAGAGTTCCTCCTATTGTTTTTCTTCCAGTAGCTGAAGAGGTCTTATATTGAGGTCTTTAATCCATTTGGACTTGATTTTTGTGTATGGTGAGATGAGTGGGTCCAGTTTCATTTTTCTACATGTGGTTATCCAATTTGTCCAGCATCATTTGTTGAAGATGCTGTCTTTTCTCCAATCTACACTATTGGCACCTTTGTCAAAGATCAAGTAGCTGTGGTCACTTGACCTAAAGTCCGGGTCTTCAGTTCTGTTCCATTGGCCTATATGTCTGCTTTTATGCCAGTACCATGCTGGTTTTCTTACTATGGCTTTGTAATATAGCTTTAGATCAGGTATGGTGATACCTTCAGAGGTATTTCTTTTGCTGAGGATATGATTTGATATCCGAGGACTGCTGCCATTCCTCATGCTCTGTGAGTACGCCCCCTCGCTAAGGCTGAGGGAAGAGCATCTGTGAGGTAATCCCAACACAGGGAGCTCCAAGCAGCCGTGGGAAGGAATGTTGTCCACTATGCTAGGGCTAGGATGAGACTTCATGGTGGTACAGCTGCTTTGGGGCCTCCACACTCTGTGATTCTTCGCCCATGACTGAAGCATCCAAGTGTTAATCCCAACACAGGGAGCTCCAAGCAGCTGAGGGGGGGGAGGTCACCCACACTTGGTAGTATGGTTGCTTTGGGGGTTCCACATTGCTGTAAGTAGCCCCCTTAAACTCGTTGGTTCTCCAGACTAGTTTCAGTGTAATTGTACTTTGGTTTTACATCTGTGTGCTGTCTGAGATGAATAGATATGCGTTTGTGTCTCCACAGGGAAAAAGTGTCACTTAATCATGGGTATGAGTGGATTTGGTTGTCTGTGCAGGTACAGGTGAGTGAGTGTGTGTACATGTGCACACGTAAGGCCAAAAGACAGTCTTGGGTGTCATTTCTCAGGATTCCACTCCATCTTTTTTTTTGATTATGTATGTATGTATTTTTGCTTGTGTGTGTGTGTGTGTGTGTGTAATGTAGTAATGTAGTGTGTGCGTGTGGTGTATGCACATGTATGTGGTCTTCGGGTGCCCAATATACTCACCTGCAGTGGGGTCACTTGTCTCCATCTGATCTAGTTTTGAGCCAAGGTCTCTTTTTACTGATTCCGGAGCTTGCGGTGCTCTGAAGATCCCCAGGACTTGGCTCCCCTGTGGTACTGGGGGTCCAGGCTCATGTCCGCCTGTTTTGTCTGGGCTCTGGCCCTCAGGTTCTTATGCTTACACAGGAAGTGAACTTAACTGGCTACTTTTTTTTTTCAAGGTAGGGTCTCATTCTAGCTCAGGCTGACCTGGAATTAGTCTCAGGGTGGCCTAAAACTCATGGTGATCCTGCTACCTCTGCCTCCCGAGTGCTGGGATTAAAGGCGTGAGCCACCACGCCCTGGCTCTGGCTACTTTTATTTTGAGACAGAGTCTATCGTTAGTCTGGTGCTCTGTGTTCACATTGGGCTAAACTGGCCAGCTCTGGAACCCCAGGGATCCCCCTGTTTTGGCCTTTCCTGACTGGTATTAAGAGTGTACTGCAGCCACATCCATGACTTTTATGTGTGGGTTCTGGTAATCAACTTCAGGTCCGCATTATTGAAAAGCAAGCAGAGTGGCCAGGTGTGGTGGTGCACACCTTTAATTCCAGGATCTGGGAGGCAGAGGTAGGAGGATCACCATGAATTTGAGGCTACCTTGAGACTACATAGTGAATTCCAGGTTAGCCTGGGCTAGACTGAGAACTTATCGTGAAAAACCAAAACCAAAAAAAAGAAAAAAAAAAAAAGAAAAGCAAGCTCTGTCCCTTTTTTTCTTTTGTGAATCAAAAATTTAAATTTATTTTATTTTTACAAAAGGTTGAACTCTAGGTCCTCTCACTGCCTACACCCCCACTCCTCTTTCCCTGAGGGCCCTCCTCCGTGGGGCTGTTGGTGTTCACTGTGGGCTCATGAGGAATACTGTGCCTCAGTCCTTCCACCTGCCCCTCTTCCACAATGTTCCCTGAGCCATGGTGGATCTGTTAGCAGTATGATTTAGTGTTGAGTTTTCTGTGGCCTCTGGGCTTCTGCTTTGATTGGCCATGTTGTCTACCGCCTTCTCCCTGGTGCTGGTTGTTAAGCTAGCAGTGAGACCTGTATTTGTGTTTCTGCCTCCTATGCTGTGTCACCTGGGCCCTAGGTGATGTGGTAGACGTTGTCCCCCTTTCTGTGTGAAGCATTCTATTTTATACCCAGGGTGGCCTGAAAATCATGTAGGTCCTCTGGCCTGGATCATGTGACCTTTCCAGCCAGCCATCCTATCCAGTGTAGAGATTAAAGACTTATGCTACTATATTGGCTTCAAAAAAAATTGTTTGAATGGGAGAAAATCACCAGTGAAGATACTCAACAGTGGGCACTGCAAGCCTTATAATTGGCCAGCCAGGCCAAATGAGCCAACGGGTGCAATAGTGGCACGTCTGTCATGGTGGAAACCAACTGCCCTCTAATTGGACTGGAGGCCCACTCCATGGGAGGGAATACATCCCTGATACTGAAAACTTAAAACAGGGGTAGTCATGAGCCCTAGGGGTGTAACGTCTGCTGTTGTCTGGCTAAATGTATATACTATGCTTATCAAACTGCCCAGTAAGCACTTCTGTTAATGTTCATACCCTTATATTAATGCTACTCTCACTTTTTTCTCTTTTCTGATGGCAGTGACCTTGGGATGACTCAGAAGGTATCATGGTGCTGGAAAGAAGTGACCGGAGTGCTCAGTACTGTAATATCTCTATCACACCTTCCAAGGCTCAGGGTCTAATGCAGAAGAGGTGGCGGAAAGAATGTAAGAGCCAAAGGAAGGGTAGGACTCCTTACGATGTGCTCCCCCCAGATACAAAATGGCCTGAATATGCATGACCTCATAGTGCCTGACACTACCTCCACAAGACCATCATAAGAGGAGGAAAAGATCATGACATCAAAATAAAAGAGAGACTGATTGAGATGGGGAGGGGGTATGATGGAGAGTGGAGTTTCAAAGGGGAAATGGGGGAAGGGAGGGTATTACCATGGGGTATTTTTTATAATCATGGAAGTTGTTAATAAAAAATTAATGATAAAATAAAATAAAAATGAAAAAAAATCCCATGGTAATACCCTCCCTCCCCCCACTTTCCCCTTTGAAACTCCATTCTCCATCATATCCCCTCCCCATCTCAATCAGTCTCTCTTTTACTCTTGATGTCATGATCTTTCCCTCCTCTTATGATGGTCCTATGCAGGTAGTGTCAGGCATTGTGAGGCCATGGATATCCAGGCCGTCTTGTGTCTGGAGGGAGCATGTTGCATTGAGTCCTGCCCTTCCTTTGGCTCTTACATTCTTTCCACCACTTCTTCTGCATTAGACCCTGAGCCTTGGAAGGTGTGATAGAGATATTGCAGTACTGAGCACTCTGGTCATTTCTTTCCATCACCATGATACCTTCTAAGTCGTCCCAAGGTCACTGCCATCTGAAA
The DNA here is from genome assembly GCA_036346955.1 of Dipus sagitta. Lineage (NCBI taxonomy): Eukaryota > Metazoa > Chordata > Mammalia > Rodentia > Dipodidae > Dipus > Dipus sagitta. Next base: position 25,976,489 of record CM070782.1, read on the forward strand.
AGAGAAGATTATCTACCAAAAGTGAGAATAGCATTAATATAAGGGTATGAACATTAAGAGAAGTGCTTACTAGGCAGTTTGATAAGCATAGTATATACATTTAGCCAGACAGCAGCAAACATTACACCCCTAGGGCTCATGACTACCCCTGTTTTAAGTTTTCAGTATCAGGGATGTATTTCCTTCTCATGGAGTGGGCCTCCAGTCCAATTAGAGGGCAGTTGGTTTCCCCTATAACAGATGTGCCACTATTGCACCTGTTGGCTCATTTGGCCTGGCTGGCCAAATATAAGGCTTGCAGTACCATGGGATATTTTTTATAATCATGGAAGTTGTTAATAAAAGTTTGGAAAAAAAACTGAAAAAAAATGTTTGAATTTTTCCCAGTTCTCTTTTTCTTTCTTTATTCTCCTCCACCACTGGAGATAGTTTCTTGACAAAAGCTATATTCCCAGCCCTGTCATTGTTAGCAAGGCTGGCCATCCTGTCATCTTGTAGCTAATGGTGGTCTTTACATCTCTCTCCTCCTCCCTCTGTCTCTTGAGTAGTTGGCATTACAGGTCTGGCCTAAAACCAACTTTAATTTTAGTAGGTTTTAGCTTTTAAAATGGGTATCAAGTTGTGAGATATCTATGTGTCTGCACTCACTCATTGACTCAGTGTTATGTTGAATAGAATCTCTGGTGTCGATTTGGTGTGATTTGTTCCTTGCCAATGCATGCACTGTATGCTGGTGTATGCATGTCCTGCAGTGCATGGTCCACTCCTCTGTTCATGGGCATATGTGTTGTTTTACACTTTTGGAGGCCAGCCCTGATGGTACTATATGTACATGTCCCTAGAACACATTTAAAATAATCTCTCAAGTGTAATTTGAGGAGTAGAGCTCTCGGACTGGTGCTCTTCCTGCTTCCACCTCCCACATAGCCTGTAGCACCACACCTATCCAAGGAACCCACTTTCATGTTTTAGATTTTGAGGTAGGCTCTCACTCTAGCCCAGACTGACCTGGAATTCACTATGTAGTCTCAGGCTGGATCCACACTCACATCAAGCCTCCTACCTCTGCCTCCCGAGTGCTGGGATTAAAGGCGTGCGCCACCACGCCTGGCTCCCCATCTTCATTTTTAACTGTAGTAGTGTTTACCTAAATTAATAATACTTTGAAAGTTGATGTTATGCTGTGTGGAATATTTGCACATGCACTTGATTACGTGTTATTAATTTGGTCAGAATTGTGCCTAGTTGGTTTGTTGCTCAAGTTTTTCCTTCTGAGTGCATATACATTATATCATGCCATGCACATCCTACAGTGGATTAATCCTCTCTGTTTACTATAGGTATTTGTGGTGTTTTTAGACTTTGGTATTGTGCACAATGCTGTTATGACTACAGTAATTGTAACTGGAACACGTGTAACATTTTTCAGGGGTATATTTAGGTGTACATGGTGGATCAGAGAGCATGTGACTGTGCATCTTCAGTTGTAGACCAAATGTGTCTCCCCAAAGTGCATATGACAGTCTTTTAAAAGACATTTTATTTATTTATTTATTTATGAGAGAGAGAGAGAGAGAGAGAGAGAGAGAGAGAATGGACATGCCCTGGCTCCAGACACATTGCCACCTTGTGCATCTGGCTTACGTGGGTACTGGCAAATTGAACCTGCGTTCTTAGGCTTCACAGGTAAGCACCTTAACTGCTAAGTCATCTCTCCAGCCCCCTATATGGCAGTCTTAACCTGCGCTGTGATAGTATAAGGAAGGGGGACCTCACCACAATTCAACCTTACTAGCACCTTGGTCTTGGATCACTTATATTTATCCTCTGGAGCTGTGAGAAGTACATCTCTGAAGTTTAAGTCTATAAACATATATGCATATGTTTATGTGTTTGCACATATAGTCCTGCCTAAAACATGACTGCATTGCCTCATGTGTTCAATATTAATTGAAGGGACTGGGAAGGTGGCTCAGTGGTTAAAGGTGCTTGCTTGTGAAGCCTGCTGGCCTGAGTTCAATCCCCAGCACCCATGTAAAGCCCAACACTAAAAGTAGTGCATGTGTCTGTTTAGCAGCAAGAGACTCTGGTATGTTCATACACATAACAAATAAATAAAGATTTAAAATATTAATCTAAGATGACCCATTTGTTTTTTCTGTGTTTTCAGTTCTTACCTCTCTGAACATTTTTCAGGGATTATTCATCACTTACTGGAGGAACACCTATAGTATTTAGCGATGATCTTGCTGTTCTTCAAGGGGCTCTATCAGGAATTGTGTGGAGCAAGTCCTAAAGAACATTTGCAGTGGACATGCAGTTTTAAAGTTTTCCTTTTTAATGGGAGGGAATGGTTTATTTTAGTTCACATTTTCAAAGATTTCTTCCATCAGACTGTACTACAGCTGTTCAACTCATTGTGCTCACAAATCCAGAATTATATAGCTTAACAGTTATTTATTTCAACACACTGAAGATATCTAGTTTTCAGGTTGGAGGTATGTTGACAAGGGATCTGTCAGTGTAGCCATTACGAATTTGAAAGTAAGTTTTTTAATCTTCTGGATGTTTTTCATATATCTCATTTGTTTTTGGCTTTCTGGGATTTTACTAAGATACAATTCTTTTTTATTTATCCTACTTAGGAATAATGGAGCTTCTGATATCTGAATGTTATCTTCCAGCTGGTCTGAAAGATTTTTCAGTCAATATCTCATTGAAATGCCTTTATATTATTTACATCCATTCCTTACAAAGCTATACAATTTATAGGTCTGGAGATATATCTCAGTGGTGGAGTGAATGCTTAGGGTGCAAAAGGAGCTGGATTCAGTGCCCAATGCCAAAAACATCCGTAAATGTGTGTATATCTGTCAGCTTTTGCTCCATCGTCCACCTGTCTTAAACATTCTTCTGTATCTCCCATCTTACTTTCTCTTTGTGTTCATTTCAGCGAAAATTCTTCTGATGTCTTTAAACTCCAAATCGACTCCTTCTCCTTCCCACCCCTACTTACTACTTTAGCTGGCCTCTTGAAAACCACATCCTTGGGCAAAGGCTCTGCGGCACACAACCAATAGGGGGCGCTGGAGGACACGTCTGGGGTTTGATTATATCTGATTCCAGCTAATGCGCCAGACCGGATTGGCATGGTGTGTGTTGGCTCCTTGGTGCCTGCTAGTTTCTTTGGTTTTCTGGGCTTTTCTTTGAATCAGCTCAGTGGTTCCACTGTGGAGGTGAATTTCTCTCTAGTTGCCCTGCAATCTCTTAAGGAAGTCTGAATCTAAGCTTTGAGGGTATGGCTAGGGTTTTCTTGAACTTTCTAGGTGTCCTCAGTTTTCCTTCTGCTGTGGAAGAGGCTATTATTTGCTAGATGTTTGAGACCAGTAACGACATTTAAGGAGCTACCCACTCTTTGGAACAATTATTTTCTTTTCTTTTTTGGTTGTTATTATATTTGGAAATGGGCTGGGACGTTATCGTTACCTTACTTAGTCCAGGCTGGTAGCTCTCTGTGAAGCTCAAGAGGGCTTTGAACTCTTATTCTTCCTCCTGCAGCACTTTCTTGAGTGTTACAAGCATGCTAGGGTTACAAGCATGGGCCACCAGTGGAAAATTTTCAATTTCTTTATTTATTTTACAGTTTCCATTTCTTTTCCTTTTTAAAAATGTTTTTGGCTCAGAGACTGATTATATAGCGTCGACTGGCTTTAAGTCTATGTGGACCATGTGACCTTGAAGATATGGAGCTCCTGCCTCAGACTGTTGGGTGTTCAAATGATTCTAGGTGTGTGTCTCACAATGAGCTTTAAAAACATACTTTTACTTGTCTTCTTTCTCTTGCTCTCTCTCTCTCTCTCTCTCTCTCTTTAGGCACTGAGTGTATAAAGTAACCTAGGCAGAAGCTACATCCCTAGCCCTTTTTATTTTTTTAATTTTTAAGACAGGAACCACTAAGTTACCCAGGCTGCCTTTGAAGTCACCATGTAGCTAAGGCAGGTTATGATCCTGTGATCCTCCTCCCTCGGCCTCTTGAGTAGCTAGAATTACCGGCCTATACCACAAAGCTGGGCCAAAAGGTCATTTAAAAAAAAAATTATGTTTTTAATACTATTTATTTATTTGTAAGCAGAGACAGAGAAAGAGAGAAAAGAGAGAGAAAATAGGCATGACAGGACCTCTAGCTGCTGCAAATGAACTCCAGATACATGTGTCATCTTGTCCATCTAGCCTTACGAGGGTACTGGGGAATCAATCCCAGGTGCTTTAACTGCTGAACCTTCACTCCAGCCCTCCAAAACTCATTTTAAAATATTTAATGTATTTATTATTTATTTATTTATTTATTTATTTATTATTTATTTATTTATGAGAGAGAGAGAGAGACAGAGAAAGAGAGGCAAATAAAGAGATGGGCACTCCAGGGCCTCTAGTCACTTGCAAGAAAAACTCCAGAGGCATGCATTACCATGTGCATCTGGCTTAGATAGGTTCTGGGGAGTTGACTCTGAGTTCTTAGGCTTCACAGTAAGTGTCTTAACAGCTAAGCCATCCCTCCAGTCCCCTTTTAAAGATTAGTTTTAAAAAATATTTTATGCATTTATTTACTAGAGAAAGAAAGAGCCAAGACTCCCTCTCCCCCCTTTTTTTTAGAGTCAGCAAGAGAGAACTGGTGTGCCAGGGCTTCAGCCACTGTAATCAAACTCCAGATTCTTGCACCACCGAGTGCACATGTGTCACCTTACACTTGCATCACCTTTCTGCCTCTGGCTTAGGTGGGATCTAGAGAGTTGAACATGAGTCCTTAGGCTTTGCAGACAAGCACCTTAACTACTAAGCCCTCTCTGCAGACCCCAAGACTCATTTTTAATTTTAGTATTTACTTTTTAAAATCATGGTGTTAAGTTATATGAATAATTGCATATGCTTATGGGATGCTACCTTGTGTGTATGTGTGTATGTGTGTGTGTGTGTGTGTGTGTGTGTGTATGTTGAGGCAGGGTCAATGTGGTGGTTTGAATAGAATAGATGGCCCCCAATATATTCAGTTGTTTATTTGTTTGTAGTTTGCATCTGCAGCCATCTGGCTGGAGGCAGTGTCACTGGGTGGATCTTAAGGTGTGGTGGTGGGTTTCAGATTTCAATCTAAAGATATGCAAAGTGTGCCTAGCTGGAGTTCCTGAAGTGTGCTGTGTGGCTTTTGGCTTTAGGCTTGTACTTTTCTCTCTCTGCTTGGTCCTGCGAAGGCAGGCCAGCTTCTTCTGCCGTTATGGAACTTCCCCTGGATCTGTAAGCTTCAATAAATATCCCTTCCTCCATAACTGTGCTTGGTCTGGAAGTTCATCTCAGCAAACCTGAAGCTGTCTGCTACAGTCAAGGTCTAGCAAAAGCTGACCTAGAAGTCACTCTCTAGCCCAGGTTGTTCTCAAACTCATGGTCATCCCCCTACCTCAGTCTCCCCAGTGCTGGGATTATAGGTACTTCCCAGGTATTATAGGCCAACAGGCTCTAGTTAAGACTAAAAACCAACTTTTAGGTTTTATATTTTTTAACTTTTACAATGAATATGAAATTGTGTATGATGTTAGCATGTATACTTGTTTACAAAATGTAATCTTTCTTATTTTTTCTAGACATCTCACTGTAACTCAGGCTGATTTAGAACTCACTCTGTAGCCCTAGGGTAGCATCAAACTCATAGCCACCCCCCTACCTCGGCCTCCCCAGTGCTGGGATTATAGATGTGAAGCCACCAGGCCCAGCTATGCAATGTTACCACGCACAGAGCGATCACCCTTGAGTGACATTGCTGTAGTGTATTTCCTTTCAGTGCATGCCCACTGTGCTCCTGTGTGCATACCCCACATTAGCTCAGGCCACTCTTCTGTTCAGGGGTGTTTTGGTGTTGTCAGATTTCTGGTGTCATATCTAATGGTACTATGACTGTATGTAACTGTCCTTAGGACACACATAATACCTTTGCAGGGACATATTTAAGTGTAGAATGAATGGGCCTGAATTGCTGCGGCTCTTGGTTTCCTACCAGGAATAGATGGTCAGACCCTATCACTGAAGACTCCACGTACTTGGGCTGCAACGTCACTGAGAAATCCTACTGGAGCTGAGCTGAAAACCTCTTTCGTGTAGACCAGCTGACAGAAAGCTGGAAAAAGCTACCCTTCATGCAATTCAATGGGAGAGAGAGTAATCACCAGTGAAGATACCCAGCAGTGGACACTGCAAGCCTTAAATTTGGCCAGCCAGACCAAATGAGCCAACAGGTACTATAGTGGCATGTCTGTTGTGGGGGAAGCCAACTGCTCTCTAATCTGACTGGAGGCCCACTCCATGGGAGAGAATACATCCCTGATACTGAAAACCTACAACAGGGGTAGTCATGAGCCCTAGGGGTGTAACGTCTGCTGGTGTCTGGCTAAATGTATATACTATGCTCACCAAACTGCCTGGTAAGCATTTCTCTTAATGTTCGTACCCATATATTAATGCCACTCTCACTTTTGGTAGAGAATCTTCTCTTTTCAGATGGCAGTGACCTTGGTATGACTCAGAAGGTACCATGGTGTTGAGAAGAAGTGACAGACGAGTGCTCAGCACTGAAATATCTCTATCACACCTTCCATGTCTCAGGCTCTTTTGCAGAAGAGGTGGCAGAAAGAATGTAAGAGCCAAAGGAAGGATAGGAATCCTTACATTGTGCTCCTCCAGACACAAAATGGCCCGGATATCCATGACCTCACAGTGCCTGACACTACCTACACAAGACCATCATAATGGGAAGAAAAGATCATGACATCAAAATAAAAGACAGACTGATTGAGAGGGGGAGGAGATATGATGGAGAGTGGCATTTCAAAGGGGAAAGAGGGGAGGGGGGAATTACCATGGGTTATTGTCTGCAATTATGGAAGTGGTCAATAAAAAAATTTAAAAAAAAGAATTAATGGGCCTGAGAGTATGTGACTGTTACACTTCATAATATAGGTTTGAAACAGTTTTTAAGGTGATTTAATCAATTCCCACCAAACCAATGTGCAAAAGATTCTGTTGATCTGTACTCTTCTTGTTGTTGTTGCTTTTTTCAAGGTAGGGTCTCATTCTATGATCTGTATTCTTGTTAACACTGGATATTATCAGATTTTAACAGTATGCTAAGTAATGAGCATTGATTTTTCTTATTTTTTTCTTTTCAAGACAGGATCGCTCTTTAGTCCAGGTTGATTTGGAATTTATTCTGTAGTCCAGGCTGGCCTTGAACTCCAGGTGATCCTCCCACCTCAGTTTCTGAAATGCTGGAATTAAAAACATAAATCACTATGCTAAGTTCTATGGTTTTTTTTAAAAAGAATTATGATTGTGGTATTGGTTTCTAATTGTCTTAATAATGATGTTGAACAACCTTTTTTCCCCCTCTGTTTTTGAGAACATGTTTGCACATTCTCTTGAAGGGAGTTCAGTTGCTCTTAGATTCTTGGCTGAGTAACAGTCCTCCTAGATGGGGGGAGGATCTGCTGTATTTGGACTCTGTTTCTACTGGACATAACTTGAAGCTTCAGGAGGAATACACATGGAGCAGAGAAGGGGAAGGGAGATCCAGCTGTCCAGGTCACAGGAATGAGCTCTGGTGATTGATGTCATGAAAGATGCCACAGGGAGATGTCCTTCTTATCTTTTTTTTCACGATAGCTCTGCACTGTGTGTCCTACGCTAGACCAGAACTCTGTGTCCGCTTTCCTTACTCTCCGGTGCTGGAATTATAGTGTGCAACATCTGTCAATGGTTGAACTTTTATTTTTATTTTTGATATGATGTTCCTATGAACTCAGGATAGCCTAGCATTTGATATGTGTTCTAGACTATCCTGAACTCATGATCCTCCCACCTACACATGCTGGGATTGTATATATAGGGAAGCAGGGAATCATTTTCTATTTCTTCTTTTTTCTATCTCTTTTTGGCAGAGTGTCTAATTAGATTACTAAGCTGGTTTGAAGACCTACTCCTGGCCTCCAGAGTGTAGTACTCTTGCCTCATCCTCTTGAGTAGCTGGAGTCACTTTGTAAATGTTCACATACACATATGTACATATATATTCATATATATACATATATGTACATATGGGTGTATCTATATGTGTGTGTGTGTGTGTGTGTTGGTTTAAATCCTTTCCCTGAAAAAAAATTACAGATTCATCATTATCCTCGGAGAACAATCGATTTTATCAGTCCCCCATGTCTCTGGGACATTTGGCAGTGTCTGTGGTCATCTTTGTTGTTCCAGGTGGTGCATGGTAAGTAGGAGTGAGGATACTGCTGAATGTCCCCCATGTGCAGCCAGGTCCCCAAGAACAGAACATCAGAGAACTCTAAATACCACGACTGCCCAGGGGCAAGAAGCCCCAAGAGAAAGTTTATACAAAAAGAACAACTTTTGGAATTTGGTAGGAATTTCATGATTCTATGGATTAATTTGGTTAAAGGTAGGGGAATGTGTGAATTGTGTCTTTCATTAACACATAGGAATTGTGCATATTAATGGATTCCACATGTAATTTCAATACATGTATGTGGTGTACATGGACCCTATCTAATCACTGTTAGATTTTAAGCTTTTATTTTTCTCTATTTTTCGTTTTTCATTTCTTTGATATTTTCACTTATTTGTAGTTTTTTTCCTTCTTTCTGTGTTTTCTAACTTTTTTTGAGATGAACTTTCATGTAGCTCAGGTTGGCCTTGAACTTGCTTTTTAACGGAGGATGACCTTGAACTTCTTTTTTATTTTTTAAAACATCTGTTTTTTTAATTTATTTTACATATGAGAGAGAGAAAGAGAGAGAGAGAGAGAGAATGAATGGGTGTGCCAGAGTCTTCGGCCGCTCCAAATGAACTCCAGACACATGCACCACCTTGTGCATCTGGCTTACATGGGTCCTGGGGAATTGAACCGGCTTTGCAGGCAAGAGCCTTAACTGCTAAGCAACCTCTCCAGCCTTTTTTTATTTTAAAGATTTATTTAAAAAATTGTTGTGTGTGTGTTTATGTGTATGATATGTGGTTATATGTGTGACGGCGGGCGTGCACATGCCATGGCTTACATGGGGAGGTCAGAGAATGACTTTCTAGAGTTGATCATTGCCTTCCACTTCATTTGAGGCAGAGTCTGTCATTCTTCAGGCTTTTATGTGGGATCTGCGTATCTGAACTCAGGTACTCAAGAGAGTTACAGACAAATATGTCATCCACTGAGCTATCTCCCAAACCCCACTGATGACCTTGAACTTCTGATTCTTCTGCCTCCAGCTCCACAATGCTGAGATTACAGAGGTGCCCTACTCTGCCCAGCTTCATTAGGTGCTGTGCATTGAACCCAAACATAGTGCATGCTGGGCAAGCACCCTGCCTCCAGAGCTACATCCCCAGCCCTGTGTGTTCTGTCTTCTAAAGCTGAATGCTTAGCTGACTTATTGTAAACCTTTTCCATATTCTTCTATTTGAGTGTCTAGGATCACAAAAGTTAAGGTACAAAGCATTATCATAGTAACATCTGGAAAGTAATCACCCACTGTGGGTGGGTTTGGGGATCTGAACTCAGGTGCCCACACTTAAATGCTTTATTCCCTAATCCATCTACCCAGCCCCTCCTTCCAGTTTTTGTGCCTGCTTTTCTTTTCTTTTTTATGCTCCCCCCCTTTTCTAGGGATTTTATATAGGCAAGAACTGTAAGTTTATTGCTCTGTTTTACTATAAAAATATTTTTTTAATTATTTTATTTATTTATTTATTGGTTTTTCTAGGTAGGGTCTTGCTCTAGCCCAGGCTGACCTAGAATTCACTATGTAGTCTCAGGGTGGTCTTGGACTCACAGTGATCTTCCTCCTACCTCTGCTTCCCTAGTGTTGGGATTAAAGGTGTGCACCACCATGCTGGGTTTTATTTTATTTATTTGAGAGAGAGAAAGAGAGAGAGAGAAAGAAAGAGAATGGGCATGCCAGGGCCTTCATCCAGTGTAAACAAACTCCAGATGCATGTGCCATCTAGTTTATGTGGGAACTAAGGAATTGAATCTGGGTCCTTTGGCTTTGCAGGCAAACACCTTAACCACTAAGCCATCTCTACAGCCCTAAATTTTTATTTATTTATTCATTTATTTATTTGCAAGTAGGGAGAGACAGAAGAGAGCCAAAGCCAGAGAGAAAAAGAAAGAGAGAGAGAGAATAAGAATATGGGTACCCCAGAGCCTCTAGTCACTATAAATGAATTCCAGATGCATGTGCCACTTTGTGCATCTGGCTTTATGTGGGTACTGGGAAATTGAACCTAGGGAGTTAGGCTTTGCAGGCAAACACCTTAGCCACTGAGCCATCTCTCCAGCCCTGTGTTTATTTTTTTAAACTTTATTTAGTGTGTGGGTGTGTGTGTGTTTAGGTAGGTGTAGGCATGTGGGTGTGCTAGAATCTCTTGCTGCTGCAGATGAATGCCCCTCTGGCTTTATGTGGATGGCTAGAAAATTGAACCACGGCCAGCCGGCTTTGCAATCAAGTTCCTTTAACTGGTGAGCCATCTTCCAGCCCAACTGTTTTTTTTTTTTTTTTTTTTTTTTCTGTGACAGCTTTCATACATACACCCTAAAGGCTCTCCACTCTACTTCAGAGATACTTGCTCAGCCATGCGTATTGTCCCTCTGCTCACAATAGCTAGGGAATGGAATCAGCCTAGATGTCCATCAACTGATGAATAAACAATGAAGATGTGGCACATATGTACGATGAAGTTTTATTTAGCAGTAAAGCAAAACGAAGTTATGAAATTGGCAGGGAAATGGAAGGAACTAGAAAAGATTCTACTAAATGACCTGACCCAGGCTCAGAAAGTCAACCACCATATAATCTCTCTCATATGTGATTCCTACCTTCAAATTAGTCCCTTCCCTCCCTTCTTCCTTTCTTTTTCTTTCTCCCTCCACTCGTTGCCTCTTTCCTTCCTCTTGCTCCCTCACTCCTTCTGCTTAGTCCCTTTCTCTTCTGTTTCTTTTCTTCCTTCCTCCATTCTCCTTCCATGATTCCTTCTCCCTTTCTCCCTCCTGTTTCTTCTGCTTACCTCCCCCCTTCTTCTGTCCTTCCCTTCCTCTCCCTTTATCTTCTCCCTTCTTTTTATACTTCCCCTTCCTTTCTCCCTCTTCTTCTTTCCCTCTCTCCATCTTCCCTGTGCCTTTTCCCTCCCTCTAAATTCAAAGCTAGGATCCATATTTGTCTTTCTGTGCCTGGGTTACTTCACTGAGTACATATTTTTTCCAGATCCATCAATTTATCTGTGAATTTCATAATTTTTTTCTGCTGAATGAAAGTCCAGTGCATATAGGTACCACATCTTCATAATCCATTCACCAGTTGGTGGGTGTCTAGGCTGATTGCATTTCATAGCTATTATGAATAGAGCACCAATAATAAATATGGCAGAGCAGATATCTCTGTGTAAAGTGTTGAGTCCTTAGGGTATAGGCACAGGGGTGCCATAGCTGGGTCATGCGATAGATCTATTTTTAGCTGTCTCAGAAACCTCCACACTGAGTTCCATAATGGGTGCACTAATTCACATTCCTACCAACAGTGGATAAGTGTTCTTACCTTACTCCCTGGCCTGCGCTTATTGTCATTTAATTTATTGATGATATCTGAAGCAGACAGATTCAGGTTCACTGAGATGAATTTCCAGGCCAGGCACAGTTATGGAGGAAGGGATTTATTGAAGCTTACTGATCCAAGGGAAGTTCCATAATGGCAGAAGAAGCTGGTCTGCTTTCACAGGACCAAACAGAGAGAGAAGCACAAGCCTAAAAACCAAAAGGCACAAAGCACAGCACAGCACACTTCAGGAACTCCCGCTAGATGCACTTTGCATATCTTTAGATTGAAATCTGAAACCCACCACCACACCTTAAGATCCGCCTAGTGACACTGCCTCCAGCCAGGTGGCTGCAGATGCAAACTACAAACTAATAAAATACTGAATATATTGGGGGCCATCTATTCAATCCATCACAACATCCATTCTAATTGCAGTGAGATGGCATCTCAGTAATTTTGTGTTTCCCTGAAGTCTAAATATAGTGAACATTTCAAAAAATATTTATTGTGATTTGTATAACTTCTTTTGGGAACTCTATATTCAGTTCTATAGCCTCCCCCCCCCTTTTTTTGTTTGTTGAGGTAGAGCCTCACAGTAGCCCAGACTGACATAGAACTCACTATGCAGTCTCATGGTGGCCTCAAACTCAAGACAATCCTCCTATTTTTGCCTCCTGAATGCTGGGAGTAAAGGTGTGCACCACCATGCCTGGCTACCAGCCCCTATTTTTTGTTTTGTTTTGTTTTGTTTTTCAGGCCAGGCTGACCTGGAATCCACTATGTAGTCTCAGAGTGGCCTTGAACTCACAGTGAACTTCCTACCTCTGTCTTCCAAGTGCTGGGATTAAAGGCATGTGCCACCATGCCTGACTACCAGCCCCCATTTTTTATTGAGTTCTTTTTCTGTTTAGGTTTTTTTTTTTTTTTTTTTAAAGTTTATTTGAGAGAGAGAGAGACAGAAACATCGAGAATGGGCATGCCAGAGCCTCCAGCTGCTGCAAACAAACTCCAGACACATGTGCCACCTTGTGCATCTGGCTTATGTGGATTCTGGAGAATCAAACCTGGGTCCTATGGCTTTGTAGGCAAGCACCTTAACTGCTAAGACATCCCTCCAGCCTGTATTTAGTTTTGTGAGTTGTTTGCATATTCTAGGTATTAACCCTCTGTCTGATGTGTAGCTGGCAAAGATTTTCTCTCATTTTGTATACTGTTTGACTAATAGTGTCCTTTATTGCACAAAAGTGTTTTAATTTCATGATTATTGGCCTTATTTCCTGAGTGACTGGAATTCTATTCAGAAAGTCCTTGCCAGTGCCTATATTGAAATATTTCCTCTGCTTTTTCCTGTAGGAGTTTCAGAGCTGATGTTAGGTCTTTCATCCATTTGGAGTCTTGTGCATAGAGAGAGATAAGGATTGTAAGAGTCCAAGAATCGCTGAAGAAAGACCCCAGACTCAAATAGTATGTAAAAACAAAGAGCATTTATTCTGCAGAATCAGCCAGCATGCGGGGTCAACCATTCATACAAAATGGTGACCATGAGAGGAGCTTGCAGGCCCTTTTTAAGCACAACTAGGGGGATTCCAGGCGGGTTAGGTAATCTTTTAAAATTACTGGCTAGGCAAGCAGCAGTTACAGTTGTACATCTCTGATTTGTTGAGACAGAAGGCGTGAACAGGTTGAGAAAGGTGTGAAATGGACATGTCTGGGTGTGTTTGGACATGTCTCCAGAACTGACTTGGCCCCCAGAGCCCACCACCTTGGGCATGTTTTTTGGTCATAGTCCAGAGGTATTGCAGGAACTGACTCAGGCCCCTGGGCAACTCTTTTCCCCTGCCACATGTCAGGGTCACTGTTGATTAACAGCCCTTTGTTTGTGGTTTTCCCAGAAGTCTTGCCTGCCTCTCTGGGAAATTGAAACTTAGGCCTAGTTAGGGCATCACCTCATTGAAGCCTGACATGGTGTCAATTTGGTCCCTTCAGGACCTAGTTTCATTCTTCTACATACAGATATCTAGTTTTCTTAGGACTGTTGATTAAAAAGTCTGTCTTTTCTCCACAAGTATTTTTGGCATTTTTGTCAAAAAACAGATAGCTAAGCTGGGCATGGTGGCACACACCTTTAATCCCAGCACTCAGGAAGCAGAGGTAGGAGGATTGCCATGAGTTTGAGGCCACCCTGAGACTGACTACATAGTGAATTCCAGGTCAGCCTGGGATACCTCAAAAAGCCAGCCCCTCCCCCCACAAAAAACCCAACAATAAAAACAACAAAAAACCCAGGTAGCTTTTGCTGCATGGGCTTATATCTGGATCCTCTATTCTGTTCTATTGATCTACATGTCTGTTTTGTGCCAGGACCATGCTGTTTTTGTTACTATGACTCTGTAGTAGACCTTGAAATTAATTATAGTGATCCCTCCAGCCTCATTTTTGTTGCTCAAGATTGCTTAGGTCTTTAGTGTTTTCTAATGAACTTTAAGATTATTTTTTCCTGTTTTGCTTGTGTATGAGTGTGTAATGTGGTGTGTTTGTGTCTGTGTGTGTGTTGTATGTGCATGTGTATGTGCCCTTGTGGCACCCTAAACCCTTGCCTGTGGTGGGTGCACTTGTCCATGGTGATCAGAGCAGATCATCGGGTGTCCCCACATCATTTTTCTGCCTCTTCTTGTGTGAGCTGGAGTCTCTTACTGATACTAGAGCTTGCTGCTTTTTGCCAGCCCAGGTGATTCCCTGGTCTCTGCTCCTCTTTGTGAGACTAGGGTTACAACTAGGCGTGGCTTCACCCAGGTGTTTATATGATATTGAGGAGATTCAAACTCTGGCAGTTTTTGGCCCACTCAGATCCTCATGTTTGTACAGGAAGCACATTTAACTTCTGAACTATCTCTGTAGTCCTAGGATTCTATTTCTATTTCAGTAAAAAGGGCCACTAGAGGTTTTGTGTGTGTGTGTGTGTGTGTGTGTGTGTGTTTTGGTGAGGCAAAGTTTTATTGGGTAAAAAAAGATAGAAAAGAAAAAGAGAGACTGGTGCACTAGGTCTGCATCCCAGAGGTTGGGATTTCAGGCTGCAGCCTCGGACTGCTCAGAGTGTCAGCTCTTATTGCAGAAAACCACAAGATGTTCATTGCAAAAACAGGATGGAAGTTAAAATACAAAGTTAGGCGGAACTGAGGCAAGAAACATTCTATGCTATGTATACATAAAGGTATTTAGAAACAGAGAGGTACAGGAAGGTCATGGTACATTGCACAGAGGGGGCCATCCCATTTCTTAGATAACAGAAAACACCTGCATTTTGCAATAAGTCCTGTGATAACAATTCTGAAACTTCTCCTTTATTTGTCAGGACAAAGATATTGCCATCAGAATACATGACCAGATCAGAGTCTGGCCAAGCCACATCTGTCAGGGCCGGGTGGAGTCCATGGAAGGCGGAGGGGATCTCTAGGCAGTCATGCAGAGGGGTTGGTGCCTCATCAGTTTCTGACAGCAGGGAGGCTGGGTTCAAAGCCTTGGTTTGGCGAAACTGTATCCTTGTTTGATCTAAGAGCAAGGCCTGTCACAGATTTTGTAGCCTTCATTGACACTCACTGCCTTATGCTTCATGCTGCCTTTGGTCTGCTCCAATTCCGAACACCAGTCCTTAAGGGCGTCAAACATTACTGTACGGTTCCTGGGATCAGAGGCTTTGTGGTTTTGTGCAACAGATGCATAGGAAAACAGAAGCAATCTGTTAAGCAATTTAGGAGCCTGGGTATGGTGGATTATGCCACTGACAATCCTTTTGACCTCTTCTTCCTTCGTATACTTCAGACAAAAGTGGAGCACTGGGAGGTCTTTGCAGTGGATGATGAGTTTCTAGGGGTACTTATTCAGTTGTCCAAATAAGAGCTTTTTTTTTTTCCTCATCAAACACTCCATAAATCTGATCCACACAGTGGAGTGTAATGCCATTTTCTCCTATGACATTAAATTTTTTTATTATTTTATTTATTAGATTCAGAGGGAAAGAGAATGGGCATGCCAGGGCCTCTAGCCACTACAAACGAACTCCAGATGCATGTGCCACGGTGTGCATCTGGCTAACGTGGGACCTGGAGAATTGAACCTGGGTCCTTAGGCTTCGCAGGCAAGTGCCTTAACTGCTAAGCCATCTCTCCAGCCCTATGACCTTATTCTTAAACTGAGTTTTATCATTATCCAAGGCGGAGTTGCTGTCTCCTAAGAAGGTGATCTTAGTCTGTGCAGGTAAGTCTCCCATAGATTCGTCGCTGACAGGAATCTTCCTGCACATACTTCAGCACTGTGCTGGCCTCACAAAGCAGCTGTTCACCTGGAAACACGTGAAGAGCTACTTCCTTTGCATTTATGTGAATTTCCTCAGGGCGCACATATGACAGGATGGAAGGCTTGGCATCCTGTGCTGCCACTACCCCTTTGCCCAGCATAATGCCACCTTGGGAGGCCAGGGCGCATGCGCAGGGGGGAGATCGGTCTCAGCCATCCCTAGGGCTGTGCCGAGCACCTGGCACTAGAATTTTGATGGGGATTGCAATAGATCTGTCGACTGCTTTTGGTGTGTGTGTGTGTGGTATGAGAGGTGTGTGTGCAGATGTGCTCTCCCTTGGTCACGTGTTTGGGGGCCAAGGGAACACATGGGATGTCCTTCTTCATTAGTCTTCTGCTCTCCTGTTTTATTTCCCTGAAACAATGTCTCACTGAAACTGGAGGTCCCCTTGTTTCTCTAGTTCCCTTTGAACCTCTTGCTTAATGACACGAGAGATGTGGTCATCTAAACAAGAGGCGGCTCTGCTTCTGAGGGTAAATTATTGGTATGTCCCAACCAGGGACTGTAGATGGTGCACGAGGTAGATGCCATCTTGAACCAGTCACCAAGCGTGGTGTAAGGTGGGAAGTTCAGCTGAGTAACGTCAGTGCACCGTCAAGGAGGACATAATGTGACAGATACTCATAGCATAGTGTGCACGTCAAAGTTTGTTAAAAGATAAGATCTCATGTCAAGTGTTCTAATCTGGAAAAGAAACACAGAAAGGAGACAAGGAACTTTGTATTTCCTCCATTTCTCTTCCTTCTGTGCCTTCAGTGTTAGCTCTGTGCTGAATTGTGTAAAACCACTTCCAACGTCTACTCTAGTCCAACGGTTTGGAATATTTTGGAGCGGAGACTCCAAGTCACCTCTTCCCCCTCCATGCACTGCTCAACCTGACCTCTGGAGGCGCACTTTCCCGGTAATGCGCTGTCACGGCCGCCAGCAGGGGGCGCCGTGACGCGCTGCCTCCTCCGCTCATTTCCGGTCCCCTCTCCTGCACCTAACGGACTGCGCGGAGGCCCGTTGGCCCCTGGAGTCTCGAGTTTTCTGGGCCTCGTGGGCTCCTCGGGTGATGCTGGTCACCGTTGGGCCGCGTGGGTCCCACTCCTCATTATGGCAGTCGGTGGGATTTCTGACACTGCTCGGCCTTCTCTTCAGGAGTCCGCCTCTCACCTTGGTGGTTGCTGGCCTCCTGGAACTTTCTGGAATCCGCTTTCCCCTGGTCACGTTTCCAAGTGCCACTGTCGGGAGCTTCCCACCTCGCAGTGGCGTGGGCGTGGTGGGCGTGTCCGTTGTCGTCGTTGGCTCGCGGGCGGAGCGGCTCCTTCACCCCAGGCAGGCCCGAGGCCCCGCGCGCTGGACGGTCCACCGCCGCTCCGCTCTCCCCAGCGTGGCCGCCCGGCGCAGGCCTCGACGGAGCCCCGAAGCCCGGAGTGCGCAGAACCCCCGCCTGGAGCTGGTGAGGGTTCTGCCTCTGCCTACCGAGAGATGGGATTTCGGGCTCTAAAACTGCTTTTATTTTGGTTTTTCTTCTTTGTCCTCCTCTCCAGTCCTGAATGGTTCTCTTTTATTAGTAATGTCCTGTCTCTGGACAGAGTATGTAGCATCATAAGAAATGGGCATGGATTAGTGAGGGGTGATGGGCTAAACTGGCAAGCCATGCAGATCAACATTGTGTCCTGAGGATGAGTGGGGAGACGTTTCACAGCCAGACCATCCTCCCATCCTGGTTTTATTTAATTATTTATTTAATTTGCTTTTTCCTAGCTCATTATTTTAAGAGGTCAACTCAGGTAGCCCAGGGTGACTTTAAATTTGTTACTTCACTCAAAGATTGCCTTGAACCTATGATTCTCCTGTCTCTTACCACTCCAGATTTTGGATTACAGGTGTGACCATCATCCTCAGTTGACGGAGTGGTAAGGATTGAGCCAAGGGCTTTGTAGATGCTAGGCAACAATTCTAAACACCTGAGGCTTATCCCTAGCCCAAGAATTTTAAAAAATATTATTATTGGCTGGAGACATGGCTTAACCTGTGAAGCCTCAGGACCCATGTTTGACTCTCCAGATCCCATGTTAGCCAGATACACAAAGGTGAGGCAAGCAGAAGGATGCGCATGCCCACTGAGTGGCGCAAGCGTCTGGAGTTTGACTGCGGTGGCAGAAGCCCTGGTGCGCCAATTCTCTTTCCCTCCCTCCCTCTCTAAAATTAAAAAAAAAAAATTCTTATTTATTTGCAAGCCGAGAGAAGGAGAGAGAAAGGGAAAGGAAAAGGGGAGGGAGAGAAAGGGAGTGGAGGAAGAGGGGAAGGAGAGAGAGGAGAGGAAGGAGAAGGGGAAGAGGGAAAGAAAGGGGAGAAGGGGAGGAGAAGGCAGAGACAGGGGACAGGGAGAGGGTTACAGAGGAGGGAGATGGAGAGGGAGGGAGGAGGAAGGAGGGAGGGGAGGGGAGAGAGAGAGAGAGAGAGAGAGAGAGAGAGAGAGTGTGTGTGTATATATACACACCAGTGCCTCCTGACACTACAAATGACTTTCAGATGCATGTGGCACTTTGTGCGTCTGGCTTTATGTGGGTATTAGGGAACCACATCCAGGCCATGAGGCCTTGGAAGCAAGAGTCATTAACCACAGAGCCGTCTCTCCAGCCCGAGATTTTTATTTTGATGGGAGGAAGGGGCTTTAGTTGGGCTTACAGTTTCAAGAGGAAGTTTGTGCATGGCAGGAACAAGACCGTAGAGCGGAGGCTGAGCTTCACTCTTGTCATAGCAGCTGGTAGAAAGCAAGAGTGAGCTGAGTTCTAGTGGGGGAAAGCTGGGTTATGACACCCCAAAGCCTGCCCCCAGCAACACCCCTCCTCCAGTAAGTCTCCACCTCTAGCCGTGCTATTTAGGCTGCCTGAAACCCTGCTTCCTGCTTTCTAGAGCAGGGCCAAAGGTGTACAACCCCTAGAACCTATTTTTCTTTTATCTTCTGAGGTAGGGTTTTGCTCTAGTCCAGGCTGACCTGGATTTCACTATGTAGTCTCAGGGTGGCCTTGAACTCAAGGCAATTCTACCTCTGCCTCCAGAGTGCTGGGATTAAAGACCATGCTTGGCCCCCCCTAGAACCTACTTTTATATTCATTTATTTATTTTTATTTTTTAATATTATTTATTTGAGAGATAGAGAGAGAGCAAGAAAGAAAATAGGAGCATGCCAGGACCTCTAGTCACTGCAAACAAACTCCAGATGCATGTGTCACCTTGTGCATCTGGCTTATGTGGGTACTGGGGAATTGAACCTAGGTCCTTTGGTTTTGCAATCAAGCACCTTAATCTCTAAGACATCCCTCCAGCCCTTTTCTTTTCTTTCTTTCTTTTTTTTTTTTTTTTTTTTTTTTTTTTTGTTTATTCTAGGTAGGGTCTCACTCTAGCCCAGGCTGACCTGGAATTCACTATGGAGTCTCAGGGTGGCCTCAAACTCACAGCAATCCTCTTACCTCTGCCTCCCAAGTGCTGGGATTAAAGGCATGCGCCACCACACCCAGCTTTTTTTTTGAGGTAGGGTTTTACTCTGGTCCAGGCTGACCTGGAATTCACTATGTAGTCTCAGGGTGGCCTCGAACTCACAGTAATCCTCCTACCTCTGCCTTCCAAGTGCTGGGATTAAAGGTGTGTGTCACCACGCACTGCCTGACATTTCAGACTTTTAAGTTTTGCCAAGTAATGAACTTAAGTATGTGATTGTGGTATTGTCTTAAATTTCCTTATCACTAATGATGTCACACATGTTTTTTTCTTGTTGTTTCTTTTCATTTTGGAGAACGTGCTTGGAGGTTCTTTTAGGGAACATATCTACTCCTACATCCAAGACTGACTAACAGCCCTATTTTAGATAAGAAAGGTCCTCCACTGGGATCTCTTCCTGTTGGACAGAGCTTTTAGTTTTAGGAGGGATGCACATGTGCTGGTGAGAGAAGGAGATACCTGTCTAGCTGGCCAGAATCAGTGGTGATGAATGGCATGGGAACTGCCACAGCAATACCACCCTCTTAGTTTTTTCTGATTAAAACAATTTTATTTATTTATTTGCAAGCAGAGACAAATAGAGAGCCAAACAGAATGAGAATGGGGCATCAGGGCCTCCAGCTGCTACAAACCAACTCCAGATGCATGTGCTACCTTGTGCATTAGGCTTTACATGGGCACTGGGGAATTGAATCCAGGTCATTAGGCTTTGCAGACAAGAGCCTTAACCACTGAGCCATCTCTTCAGCCCATCTATTTTTTTTTTTTTTTTGGTTTTTCGAGGTAGGGTTTCACTCTAGCCCAGGCTGACCTGGAATTCACTATGGAGTCTCAGGGTGGCCTCGAACTCACCGGGATCCTCCTACCTCTGCCTCCCGGGTGCTGGGATTAAAGGCGTGCGCCACCACGTCCAGCTAAGGGTTTTCTTTTGTTTTTGTTTGTTTGTTTGTTTTTGTTTTTCGAGGTAGGGTCTCACTTTAGCTCAGGCTGACCTGGAATTCTCTATGTAGCCTCAGGGTGGCCTCGAACTCACGGTGATCCTCCTACCTCTGCCTCCTGAGTGCTGGGATTAAAGGCATGCGCCACCACGCCCAGCCCCATCTTTTTTTTTTAAAGATATTCTCTTGCTGTGTATGGTAGGCTAGACTGGAGCTCTGTATCCTCCTTTCTCAGATATTGCAGTTCTAGCAGTATAACCCTATACTATAACACTAACTATTGAACATTTTTTTTTTTGAGGCAAGTTCAACACACTGGCCTTTTAAAATGTGTGTGAGAGAGAAAGAGTGTGAGAGAGAATTGGTGAACTGGGGCCTCCAGCCACTGCAATAAAACTCCAGATGTGTGCATCCCCTTGTGCACATGTGCAACCTTGCATGCTTGCAACACTTTGTGCATCTGGCTTATGTGGGACCTGGAGAGTTGAACATGAATCCTTATGTTTTGCAGGCAAATGCCTTAACCACTAAGTAATCTCTTCAGCCCTTGAACATATTTTTAAACATATTTTATTCAAGAGAGAAAATGAGAATGGGTGCACCAGGGCCTCTAGCAGCTGCAAACAAACTCTAGATGCATGCATCATCTTATGCATCTGGCTTACATGGGCCCTGGGTAATCCAACCTGGGTCCTTTGGATCTGCAGGCAAACACCTTAACTGCTATGCCATCTCTCTCTCTAGCCCTTTTGTTATTGTTGTTGCTTTTTCCAGGCAGGGTCTCCCTCTAACCCAGACTGACCTGGAATTCACTATGTAGTCTCAGGATAGCCTCAATCTCATAATGATCCTCCTACCTTGGCCTCCAGAGCGTTGGGATTAAAGGTGTGCACTACCACACCCAGCTCAGTGAAATGCTTTGTTCCCTCCAATATCACTCAGACCTTGAAATAGAGTCCTCAGGTCACAGGTGTCTTCTCCTTCCAGGCTTGGTGTGTACAGCTTCTCAAAGAGCAGGGTCTGTTCTTGCTTCCCAGTGTAATGGAGAATAGCTGTGCTAAACTTCAAAGCCGAGCTGGTGAGTGCTCATAACTCTATGGAAAGGGATAGCCTCTACCACAACAGGGTGACCACAAGTGGCTCATAATTCTCATGGCAGAAACTGATACTTATGGAATTAAAGCTTGACCAAGAGATTATCCTTAAAGACACTTGTTACAGGGCTGTAAAGATGGTTCAGTGGTTAAGGTGCTTGCCTGCAAAACCTAATGACCTATGTTCAGTTCCTCAGTACCCACATAAAGCCAGATGCACAAAGTAACACATGAGTTTGGAGTACATTTGCAGTGTCTAGACGCCTTGACATGCCCATTCTGTCAATCTTTCTCTGCTTGCAAATAAATAAAAAAGATAGTTGTTACAGCATTGGGTTTTTCTTTCCATAGAGGCCCTTTTCCAGAATTACCCTTCCCTCTTTATATAGTGGGATATATATATGAGAGAGAATGGGCATGCCAGGGCCCGTAGTCATTGCAAACGAACTCCAGATACATGTGCCACCTTGTGCATCTGGTTTACATAGGTACTTGGGAATTAAACCTGGGTCCTTTGGCTTTGCAGGCAAGCATCTTAACTACTAGGCCATCTCTCCAGCCCCATTTTTTTTTTGTTGTTGTTGCTTTGTTTTTTGTTTTGTTTTTCGAGGTAGGGTCTTGCTTTAGCCAAGGCTGATTTGGAATTCACTGTGTAGTCTCAGAGTGGCCTTGAACTCAAGGTGATCCTCCTACCTCGGCCTCCTGAGTACTGAGATTAAAGGTGTGCACTGCCACGCCTGGCTTCCCTTCTTATTTTTTGAGACAGGGTTTCTCATTGCACCCAGAACTCATCAATTCAACTAGACTAGCTGTCCAGCAAGCCTCAGGGATCCCTCGATTCTGCCTCTCCCCATGCTGGGATTAACGTTGTGACACCATGCCCACCTTTTACATGGGTGATGGGGATCCAAATTCAGGTTCTCATGTTTATGTGTCAAGCACTTTACTGACTGAGCCATCTCCCCAACCCCTTACTGTTCTCAGTATCCATTTTACTAATGTCAAGTCCACAGAAATGAAAGAATTTAGGATGTCAAAGAATTTTTATTTTTAAAAAGTTTTTATTTTATATATAATAGGTTATACTCTTCCATCCTCTCATCCCAGCCCGTGACTCCCTGGAGGTCCCTCCACCATGGCATCATGGTATCCACTGTGGGGCATGAAGACCCCCGTCAGTCCCCATGGGGTAGCAGGGGACCAAGCCTTGGGGTACTCCTCACCACTCTGTGGCTCTTATAGTCTTTCCACCCCCCTTCCACACTGTTCCCTGAACCATGGCAGGACTGTAGGCAGTCTGATTTAGAGTTAAGTACTTTGTAGTCTCTGAATTTCTGCTTTGATGGGCTTTGATTGATCACTGTGTCTGACACCATCACCTGGAGCTGGTTGTTAGTCTAGCAGTAAGAGCAGTGTTCATGTCACCACTTCCTCTGAAATTTCTCCTGGGCCCTGGCAGATGTGGTAGAGATGACATGTCTTGTGATGGGCAGTTGGCTGTCTTCTTGTCTTATTGATGTATCTTGGCTCTCTTCCATTTTCTATGCCATCTGACCCCAGTGAGCACACTTTCCTGGCAGCACTAACTGCCTCCCTGAAATATTTTTTTAAATATGTTTTTAAAATTTTTTATTTATTTATTAGAGTCAGAGAGAGAGGGAGAGAGCGAGCGAGAGAGAGAATGGGCACACCAGGGCTTCCAGCCACTGCAAACAAACTCCAGACACATGTGCCCCCTTGTGCATCTGGCTAACGTCGGTCCTGGGTAACTAAACCTGAGTTCTCTGGCTTTGCAGGCAAGTGTCTTAACTGGTAAGCCGTCCCTCCAGCCCTCCCTGATATATTTTAAGGGAGTTTTTGTTAGATGGAAAGGAATGATAATTATACCACTAGAATTTTATGTATAAGCTTTAAAAAATTGGTCTGTGAGTGACAGGTCTTGCTATGTAGACCAGGCAGGCCTGGAACACATATGTCTCCTGTCTCAGCTTCCTGAGTCCTGGGATTACAGCCAGGTTCTACCATTCCCAGCAACATAAGAATCTATACAAGATGTGGAAGAAGATTGTTTAATTATATGGACAGCCAAACACACAATCGTATGTATGTATGTATATGTGTGTGTATACATATATATATACACACACATATATAAATATACTAAACACCTCCCCCACCCACAGCACACACTATAGGCAAGCTTTTGTCATTCTCCAAAGTCTCCTGAGGCTGGCACTCATAACCATATTACAGTGATGAACTTGAAGCTTGGCATGTGGTTGGCAATCTCTCCAACCAACAGAAGGAATATAAAGCAAATTCAGAACACGAGCCTTCCTATTAGTGTAAAAGAAAAAGAGGGCTGGAGAGATGGCACAGCCATTAAGGTGCTTGCCTGCAAAGCCTAATGACCCAAGTTTAATTCCCAAGTATCATGTAAAGTCAGATGCACAAACTGCTGCATGCGTCGAGAGTTCGTTTGATGAATCTGGAGGCCCTGGTGTTCCCACTCTATTTCTGTGTCTGTCATAACTCAGGAGGGAATGCATCCAAGCCAGACTGTGTAGTTCCCTGCTATATTTCTGGGTGAATAAAAGGAATCTAGCATGTCCTGTATGGCACCCGACATTCACAAACTTTTCTGGCTGAGACATTTGGCCAAATGTCAGTGTTACTTTGAGAATGTGCCTGTTTTTATTTTAATCTGTGAATATCACCCCTGGGAATTATGATCACTCACTGCTTTGGGTATTAGAGTGGGGATTGGGAAAGTAACAAACATTGATCCTGGCAAGGGAATGGCACTTTGGAAAAAATGCATACTTCAGTGTTACCTGTCAAACATTTTTTGTTCAAAATATTCTCCCCTCATCACTTTGCTCACTTTTAGAAACTTTTTTTTAGAGTCCTTGGAGGCATCTTCCCTTGGGGTTTCATTTTTGCCATGGTCAGCTCACACAGGTAGGACTGGAAATACAGATCAATTAAGCAACAGTTTGTGACAGACACTGTTTTATGTGCTGGGCACAATGTAAATGCGCAGGCAGACAGTCACTGTTGTTATGGACATAACGAGCGAGTGAGAACAGAATAGACAATGTAACAATGTCAGGAGCGCACAGGGTTTGCAGAATGCTCTTCGGGCTATGGAAGCACAGGACGAGGGGCCTGTTTGAGAAGCCGTGACCACTAGGATAAGACACCTGAAAGGGGATGGGGGCAGAACAAGGGATGCACAGGTGTAGTAGAAGGAACAGCCTGCATGAGGACAGTGGGGGGACTCAGAGCATGACATATACAGGAAACTTGATTCTTCCTGTGGGACTGTGAGCAAGTGATGGGAAGAGATGATGAGTGTTGGACACTTAGGGACATACATTGTAGAAAGTCATGTGTCCAGCTACAAAGCTCACATCCTAGCTCATGCAGGCATGTCCAACCTGAGCCATGGATAGCTCTGAATGCAGCCCAACGCAGCACTGGAAACTTACTTAAAACATGAGTTGTTGGGTTTTGTTTTGTTTTTTCAAGTTAGAGTCTCGCTTGAACTGACAGCAATCCTTTTACCTCTGTTCCTAAGTGC
This sequence comes from Dipus sagitta, assembly GCA_036346955.1. Lineage (NCBI taxonomy): Eukaryota > Metazoa > Chordata > Mammalia > Rodentia > Dipodidae > Dipus > Dipus sagitta. The sequence continues at coordinate 26,001,589 of CM070782.1, forward strand.
TGGGATTAAAGGCATGTGCCACCACGCCTGGCTTGATTTTTTTTTTTTTTTTTTTTTTTTTTTTTGTAACTTGAGTTTTGCAGTTCTTGAGGTGAACTTTGTAGACGATAACATCATGTCACAGTGTCAAAACGTTGGACACAGGGCTGGGGGTTTAGCTTGGTTGATAGGTGCCTGCATTGCAAGCTTGAGGACCTGAGTGCAATCATTATGAGGTAAAATGTCAGGCATGGCAGCACGCAGCTGTAATCTCAGCCCTGTGGAGGCGGAGACAGGAGGATCCCCGGGGCTCGCTGGCCAGCCAGCCTAGCCTAATTGGTGAGCTCCAGGACACCGAGAGACCCCGTCTCAAAGAAGGTGGATGACATCCCAGAGGATGACTCCTGAGGACAACTTCTGACCTCCACACACTCACACACATCCACATGCATTTGTATAAACATGTGTGCTCACACATATGAACACACACACATGTATATCACATACATGCATGCCCCACACACATGCAAAAAAAAAAAAAAAAGACTGGTTGGAGAGAAGGCTTAGCAGTTAAGGTGCTTGCCTGTAAAGCCTAAGGACCTAGGTTTGAGTTCCCAGTACCCATGTAAGCACATGGTGGCACATTTATCTGGAGTTTGTTTGCAGCGGCTAGAGGTCCTGGCATGCCCATTTTCTCTCTCTCCTCTCTCTAATAAATAAATTTTAAAAAGGCTGGACATATTGTTCTGTTTAACCTCCAAGCATGGCAGCCAAACATCTGTGTGAATGTTGGCTCGTGACACCCTGTCCCTGTGGCTAATGAAATAACGAGGCACTGGAAAACCAAAGTCGTGAGTGAGTTTTCTTTCCAAGGGGAAGTATGGGCTCCATGGAATCTCCATGTGTTTCTCCTACTGTTCCAGGAGCTGCGGGAATCCCTGCAGACGGGAGAGAATGACGCCTGGCTCAGTGTTCTTGTGTGGGAAAGGCCGGTCCTCTAGCCCCACCTAATCTTACACGGTCTTACTCTCAGACTTAGGTTTTGGCCTTAAACTGCTGAGCCATCTCTCTTGCCAGTGCACACGAGCTCCAGATGCATGCTTTACTTTGTGCATATGGCTTTATGTCAATACTGGGGAATCAAACCCAGGCCATCAAGCTTTTCAAGCAAGTGCTCTTAACCGGTGAGCCATTTCTTCAGCCTCTCCAGCCCTCCATGTTCATTTTTAAGTGGTATCTTTAAAAAATGATTTCTTTCCTGGGGATTCAAACCAGGGTCCTTTGGCTTTTCAGGCAAGTGTTTTAACTGCTAACCATCTCTTCAGCTCTTAACCCTCATTTTATTGGTAAAAGGATTGGAACTGTGAGAGGTTGAGGAACTGGACGCAGTCAACACCATCGGTACACGCAGGTCTTAGATGCATACACACGTGTATGCAGTTCCATAGCCTGTGTTCTTAGCAGTCCATGACACAGACAAGGCAAGGGCTCCAAGACCAAAGTGTCCAATATATACTGGTCATATGATTCCTCCCCATTGCTGATTGGACCTGGCCACTGAAGTATGATACACCCGTTAGAGCAATCTCATGATGCATCAAATACACTGTTTTGCCATTTAAAATATATACATATATTTATCTTGACACATTCTGCAAATTCCAGTTAACAGACATACTATGAGGCCCCAAACATACAACTAGTTTATCTTACACTGGGAAAGAACAAGGTTATGTGTCCGCAATATAACCATAATGGTCTCACTTTTGCCAAAATAGGGGTTAGGAATCAAAATGTATGAGGTGCTGAACTCCAGCATTCAGCTCACTTTTACAAATTTTCTTACAGGTCTAATTAAGTACAGAGCAATGAGCTTAGGTGGAACATAATCAAGACATGCAAAGCAACACTGGTTTGCTTTAATGTTCATGCTGGACACAACTAGAACTTCCAGAACCAGAAAGAAAACTTTTTTCTTGATTTAGGTTTTATTACAAAGGGGAAAAATCTATTTCAGTCTTTATAAGTCAACCAATAAATGGTCTCAATTCAGGCATACACTATGGCCAAGTTTAACATTATTGCATCTAAAAAATTCTTGTGTATAACAAGTATTCTTTTCAAGGGCTTGCAGGAAAAAAGTTTGATGGGAAGGGAATGTTAAAGCTGTCTAAAATTGAGACTGTGCTGTTAGTGTACATTACATCAGGCATCTTGTTCCACTGAGAGAATTCAACATGGCTCTACTAATTCATGCTAAGTTGCACCCTTAAAGGGCTCGATTTACCTTCCCTAACACTTCAAAAAAATCCTCCTATAATCACTGCCCTGTTCTTTCTAAGATGAATAATGGCCACTATTGAGGACTTTTACAGTTTATTTTTTAAAAATTGTTTATTTATTTGAGAGTGACAGAGAGAGAAAGAGGCAGATAGATAGAGAATAGGCATGCCAGGGCCTCCAGCCACTGCAGGCGAACTCCAGATGCATGTGCCCCCTTGTGCATCTGGCTTTACGTGGGTCCTGGGGAATTGAGCCTTGAACCGGGGTCCTTAGGCTTCACAGGCAAGCTCTTAACTGCTAAGCCATCTCTCCAGCCCTTTTATAGTTTTTTTTTTTTTTTTTTGAGGTAGGGTCTCTAGTCCAGGCTGACCTGAAACTCACTATGTAGTCTCAGGGTGGCCTCGAACTCACAGCAATCCTCCTACCTCTGCCTTCCAAGTGCTGGGATTAAAGGCGTGCACCACCATGCCTGGCTTTATAGTTTTTTTTTCAGGGACTTTTTTCTATAGGTTGAAAAAGCTTTATGACTTACAGGCTTAGACATATAACCTTCAAAATGTTATAAATTGCCTCAAAATATGAGTTCAAGCTGAAATTAAAATTTTACACTTAATCTTATACCTAAAATATATCATTAAAATGTGACTATTTTAATGTAAAAGTAGAAAATAGAGTGAAAATTCAGTATCACGTATTTGCCTTAAATACAAGATCAATATTAAACAGGAACAACATAGTAACAAAAATAGAACTTGTGCATTTGCCCAAACTGAATTAAGTTTCTTTGAATCAAAGTGAAATGTTTCCCATCAGCAACCATACCTCCTCATTAAAAAAAAATTTTTTTAATTGTAGAGCAAGAGAGAGAGAATTGGCACACCAGAGCCTCAGCCATTGAAATTGAGCTCCAGATACTTGTACCACCTAGTGAGCATGTGTGACCTTGTGCTTGCCTCACCTTTGTGCATCTGGCTTACGTGGGATCTGGAGAGTTGAAAATGGGTCCTTAGGCTTCACAGGCAAGTGCCTTAACCACTAAGCCATCTCTCCATCCCCATTACCTCTTCATTTTAACATTGTTCAAACACTAACAGGGGCAGCTGTCTATTTACATAGATTTAGCTAAGTATGTGCTGATTTGTAAGTAGTTTGTCTTCCACATTTGGTATCTAACTATCAAATACATGCACTTAAAAAAAAGTGTCATGGCCCGGCATGGTGGCGCACGCCTTTAATCCCAGCACTTGGGAGGCAGAGGTAGGAGGATCCTAGAGTTTGAGGCCACCTTGAGACTACATAGTGAATTCCAGGTCAGCCTGGGCTAGAGTGAGAGCCTACCTCAGAAAACCAAAAGAAAAAAAAGTGTCATGTGATGCTATAGCCTCACCAGAAGTAGCATAAGGTATTTGGCAAATGTCTTGAGACATTAACTGTAAATCAGTATAGGTATAGTCTTCATACTATGAACGATTCCCTAAGACTTTTAACATTAGAGGAAAAAAAAAACATAATTAATCAGTTTCAATTCCTGAAAATTCAGTTGAGGTAACCTCTGAAGTCACTGTTCCACATTTGCATTAATTCTCCCCCTCTTTTTGGCAGGGTTTGGGTCAACAGAATCTGAAGATAACTCCCCAGAACCTTTCATCTGATAATCAAAAGTCAGCTCTTCTCCAGCCTTTATGGTCCTGTGGAAAATAATGCTATTCTGGGAAGACGAGTATCAAGGTTATCGATGAAAACATTAAACACCTGAAGATTTGGGTCACAACTATGATTCACAAAATGAGACATGTTTCTGTATTGAGCAGCATCCACTATGAACGCATTAGATTCATAGTCCAGATCAAAGAGGTATGTGATTCCTGTGTTGTCATATAACTGCCGCCATCTTCCAGCTTCTTCACTAATGTATTAGTCAGGGTTCTCTAGAGGAACAGAACTGATAGAATGAATTATATTAAAAGGGAATTTATTGGATTAGCTTATGGCAGGCAGTACAATAGCAGTTGCAGGCCCAATAGTCAAGGAACTCAGTAGCTGCTTAGTCCAAGTGGCTAGATGCCTCAGCAGTCCCAATCTAGCACTGAAGGCCTGGAGGCTTCCTGAAGAACCACTGGTCTTCAATCCACACTGGTCTTCAGTCTGCGCTGGTCTTCAATCCATGCTGGAAGGCAGCAAGCAGCTCTGGCAGCCAAGTGGAAGGAAGGAAGGGGATCTTTTCACCCAGAGCTTCCTTATATAAAATCCCACTCTGAAAGGGGCCGCCTGCTCTGGGGGAAGGACTTCCTCCTCCAGTTAATCCTTCCTAGAAGCAACCTCAGAGACCCATCCAAAAGGAATGTCTGTGGATTACTAAACAGATCAAGTTGACAACACCTTAACCATCACAAGTCCACCCCTTGTCAATTTGACATCAAACCATATCTCCTTACATCATACTTAATTCCAAATGAAAATAGTGACAAGCTCATAGTTCTGCCTAACATGGTATAACTGTCCCACATACAACCAGAAATGCAGAAATCTTCCCCCAAACACAAAGCAAGGTTCCTTGAGGCATGCTTAGTCTCTAATGTAATAGATCAAGTGTAACTTCAACAACAGCTAGTGTTATAATCTTAATATTAATATTGGCATAGATATGTAAACACTCCTTATCAAGGTAGGTCAGAAACATGGCAATTACAGTCCTCATTTCTGTAACTGGTCACATGGCTTTAGCTGGTATTTGTAACTACCTTCTACTACGTATTCTGTATTTCCTCCACCTTCAGCAAGCACCTCAGCAAGTCTTGGTTCTTACCTGGAGGAGTGACCCACACCTTCATTCCTGAAGGATCTGGGCCATTTATCACACTACCTTGATTGGGTTGTTGCAGTTGTCTGTTGACTTTGGTAACAGGGCATGGTAACACTAAGAGATGCCCTAAAGCATCTCCTGCACTCCAGACATACTCTTCCTTACCTCTAGTGTGGAGGAGCTGTCCGATTTCCCCTCGGTAGTCTGGATCAACCACACCTGCTAACACTGTAACCTTTTTTAGCCTATTGACTAGAGGGCATCAGGAGCCCAAAGTGGCCAGGGGGAAGTCTTAGCTTCTAATTCAATGGAATGTTCTTTGTGCCTCCTGGCAAAATCACTTCCCCCTCTGGAACCAAGACCTCTAGGCCAGCAGAGTGTAAGGTTGCAGGAACAGGAAGCAAAATTTTGGTTAATGGGTCACTCAGGGTGATGGTAAGTGGGACCATTCCCATTTCCACCCCTTGATTCCTGGACCTGTGAATCTGGGTGTGGTGTTTTGATTCAAGTGTCCCCCATAAGCTTAGGTATTCTGAATGCTGGTCTCCCCACCTGATGGCAATTGGAAATTAAAGCCTCCTGGAGTTGTATTGTTGGTGGTGGGCTTATGGGTGTTGTAGCCAGTTTCCCCATGCCAGTGTTTGGCACACTGTCTTATTCCTGTTGTCCACCTTATGTTGGCTGGCAGATGATGTCCACTCTCTGCTCATGCTCATTTTTCCCTACCATGATGGAGCTTCCCCTTCAGTCTGTAAACCAAAATAAACCTTTTTTCCCCACAAGCTGCTCTTGGTTGGGTGATTTCTGCCAGCAATGTGAACCTGACTGCAACACTGAGATATAGGAGAAACAGCACCATATATCAGACATTTACTGAGAGCATATACAGCATGTTGGAGGATACTCCCCCAGCCCTCCCTCTTGCCACCTAGTTGGCGCTGTAGCTGTTTCTTCAAAAGGCCATTCCACTGTTCTATCAAGCCAGCTGCTTCAGGGTGGTGGGGCACATGGTAAGACCAGTGAATTCCATGATCATGAGCCCACTGCCGTACTTCCTTGGTGGTGAAGTGAGTTCCTTGGTCAGAAGGAATGCTCTGTGGAATGCCATGACGGTGGATAAGGCATTCTGTAAGCCCATGGGTGGTAGTTTTGGCAGAAGCAATACTGCAGGAAAGGCAAGTGCATACTCAGAATAAGTGTCTGTTATAGTAAGGACAAAACGCTGCCCTTTCCGCGATGGAAGTGGTCCAGTGTAGTCAACCTGTCACCAAGTTGCTGGCTGGTCACCCTGAGAAATGCTACTGTAAGGTTCGATTATGACCAGACCATGAAAGACTGCTCTGAAGCAAAGTAAAGGTTTTATTTTGGAAAGACACAAGCTTCCAGGCTGTCATGTGAGAGAAGAGCACAGCACCTTGGCTTTGTGAAGGTTGGGTTGTATAAGGCCTATCTGTTGGGAGGGGGATAGAGGAATGGGCGGCTTCTTTCTGAAGTTAGGTAGGGGAATTTCTGTTAATCCCAAGATTATGGTCAGGCAATTAGGGCATGTTATCAAAACAGAGTCCCTTGAGATAAGGTAAACAGAAAACTGTGGCCTAGGGGCAAGGAGAAACAATGGGTGGGGTGGTTTCTGAGATATAGTCAGCTTGGTTCTTGTAGTTCCCATAAGGCCTCTTCTCATTGCCATTTTGTCATCTACAGTGACTCCATCTTGGGACCCAAAGTAACAGTACCAAACCAGGGGCTCAGAGTTGGTTTCTGCTGCTGGCAGATTTGGCAGTCAGCAGCAACTGTAGCCAGGTCAGCCTTATTTAGTGGGAGTCCATGTTGTTGGGCCCATGCATAGCCTGCATCCCTGCCACCATGACCACTTTGCTCATGGGCCCATTGGGCAGTGACAGGGATGGATGAGGAAAGAGGTTGGCCACTATCCACAGAATGGGTCAGCTTATCTACTTGATTACTAAAGTCATCCTCTGATGAGGTCACCTTCTGATGAACATTAACATGGGACACAAGTATCTATATCTTTTGCCCATTGAGAGAGTTCTATGTACATACACTTTCCCCAAATGTCCTTATCACCAATTGTGCTCCTTCCAAGTGCCTGACCATCCAGCCAAACCATTGGTCACAGCCCATGAATCAGTATATAACTGCACATCTGACCATTTTCTTTCCAAGCAAAATGTACAACGCCCTAAGTTCTGCCCATTGTGAAGACTTCCCCTCATCACAGTCCTTCTAAGTTGTCCCAGAAAGGGGCTGTAATGGTGAGCTGTTCCCTTCTGGGAGGTGCCCTCACAACGTGCTGAGCCATCTGTAAACCATGCCCTAGTCCTCTCCTCCTCAGTCAGTTCATCATAGGGCACAACCCATTGTTAGATCAGGACAGGCTCCCAAAATGGAGTCACCAAGGACAGCAGGATGGCGACAAAGACAAGGAAGTGTAAGGGTCTGAGAATCACTGAAGAGAGACCCCAGACTCAAATAGTATGTAAAAGCAAAGAGCATTTATTCTGCAGAATCACCCAGCATGCGGGGTTCGACCATTCATATAAAAATGGCGACCCCGAGAGGAGCTCGCAGACTCTTTTAAGCATAACTAAGGAAGGTTCTGACAGGCAATTAGTTCTATAGTTTGACTGGCTAATTTGAACAAGGGTTGCATTTGATTTTATATCTATATATTCTTGATTGGTTGGGGCCGAGAAGCCTTGAATTTCCAGGAAGTGACTCAGCTTTTCTCCAGCCAGGACAGTCACTGATTAATGGCCCTTTGTTCTAATTTTAGGCCTATCCTGGGAGGTGTTTTGCTGAAGCCTATCATGGCATCAATTTAGTCAATTTAGTTCTTTCAGTGGGACTTTATATAAAGAAGTTCTGGGTGAAAAGAGCCCCTCCCTTCTTCCCACTTGGCTGCCAGAGCTGCTTGCTACCTTCCAGCATGGACTGAAGACCAGCGTCAACTGAAGACCCGATTCAAACCCAGCAGCTCCTCAAGAAGCCTCCAGGCCTTCAGTGCTGCATTGGGACTGCTGAGGCTCTAGCCACATGGACTGAGCAGCTATCGGATTCCTTGATTCTTGGGCCTATAACTGCTTTTGGACTACCATAAACTAATCCAATAAATTCCATTTTTAATATGATTCATTCTATCAGTTCTGTTCCTCTAGAGAACCCTGACTAATACGGGACCCCAGCTGTGCCGGCTCTCATCTCAGGGCCGCACTTCCTCACTCAATGCAGACAGCAGCAGCGCTGAGCCTGGGAGAGCAGTTGGAGGCATAGAGATAAAGGCTGACCTCCAGTGTAAACATCACTCAGCGTGGGACGCTCTCTGGACGCGTCAGCATCCCGGACCCTGGAGGGGATGAGATAGTTTGGGAGGTCGAAGCTGGAGTCAAGCAGAGCTTGAGTGAAGATGGGGGGGGGGGAACTGGGACTAAGAAAAGCATTCATGGTCTTGAAACCATGGGAACAGATACCAGGAGTCACTGAATGGGACTAAGGGTGGAAGACAAGGACTGCTGTGAGGACAGACAGGCAGCAGGACCACCGTTCTTCCGGATGACAGGGAAGCCTCCACCACTGCACAAGCTGCTGTGTCCTCCGTCAGCCCATCGGTAACTTGATCTAGTGACCTTAGCTGTGACCACAGCAGGCTGCCTTCCCGCCAAGCAGGTTGGTCTTCCCATCTGGAAAATTGGGGAAGTAGTCATTGTTCTACAATGCTTTGCATTTCTGAGCAGCTTGATGGGACCAGGCAAAAGCAAGATCAGCTTAATCTGGAAAGATGGAAGGATTTCTCAAAGACAGGGTAGAACCTGAAAAAAAGATGCCGACCAGCAGTGTGGTGTTGAGAGTGGTTAGACTCACACAGACCTGGACACAAAGCCTGGATCCTAGGCTGGATCCAAGGTACTTGTCTGCAAAGCCAAAGGGCCCAGGTTTGATCCTCCAGGACCCATATAGGCCAGATGTACAAGTTGGCACATGCATATGGAGTTCATTTGTAGTGTCTGGAGGCCCTTGTTTGCCCATTCTCGTTCTCCCTCAAATAAATACAAGCATTTTTTAAAGTTGGATCCTTACTACCTCTCACTCTTTTTAAGCCTCAGTGTTCTTCCTCCATCATGATAGGAGTATAAAGATAATGGCCACCTTGTAGTGTCACAAGAATGAAATGAGATTGTGCATATAAACCTCTCAGCTCAGTGCTCATCCATCATCAATTCTGAGTAAACACTGGGTGTTTTGTCTCCACCGTGAGCATGTGTGGACCAGTGTCACTGTAGTTTTCAAAGATGCTGTCTCTTGTCAACCATCCCTTTCTGCAATGTCACCATGCCACTTCTCCATCAAGAGCTGAAGTCTGGGGCTGGAGAGATGGCTTAGTGGTTAAGCGCTTGCCTGAGAAGCCTAAGGACCCTGGTTCGAGGCTCGATTCCCCAGGACCCACGTTAGCCAGATGCACAAGGGGGCGCACGCATCTGGAGTTCGTTTGCAGTGGCTGGAAGCCCTGGCGCGCCCATTCTCTCTCTCTCTCTCTCTCTCCCTCCCTCTTTCTCTCTCTGTCACTCTCAAATAAATAAATAAAAATGAACAAAAAATATTTAAAAAAAAAAAAAAAAGAGCTGAAGTCTAACTCCTTCTCTTGAACCTGGACTGACTTAGTGGTGCATGTGTCCCCAGTGCAATGTCTCAGAAATGACATAGTGTGACTTCCAACACAGGTTCAGTAAAAACCATGGTGCTCATAATGTGTCTTCTCCACATACTCCTTCTCAGGGCCCTCCCTCTTGGACCTAGCTGCATTCTGGGAGAAGTGCCGTGGGTGTGTGTTGATGATCCATCTGCTTGACAGTCCCAGCTGAGCCTTGCAGGGCAGGCCTCCCAGCCCAGACGTCACAGCATATGTTCAGGATGCTTCCAGGTTATTCAAGTCATCACTGTCCACGTGCCCAAATATCCTGGGCAGAGTCAGGCTGTCCCCACCAGAACAGTTTGGACCTGGAATTCCCCCCAAGGCCCAGGTGTTGAAGGCCTGGAAACCTACCTGTGGAGCTAGTAGGTGGTGCTGGAACCCTTTAGGAGGTGGCACCTGTTGGAAGGAAGTTAGGTCATTGTGGGTGTGATCTTGTGGGGATATCGGAACTCTTCCAGTAGAGCTCACTTTGCTTGCTGGCACTGTGAAGTGAGTTAAGGTCCATCTGGCCATGACGGACTGTGTCACCACAGGCCCAAAGCAACAAGGCCAGACAACCATGAACTGGAACCTCCAGAACTGTGAGCCAAAAGAAGCCATTTCTCCTACTAAACAATCTCTGGTATTTTGTCACAGTGATGGCAAGCTGCCAACACATCTGACAGAGCCTTATCTGACTTCCTCCCCAGAGGGCCAGTGAGCTAAGTCAAAGGACTGGGCACTCACATAACTGGGGTGTGAGCCAATGAGGTTCATTCCCTTCTGCACAGTTTCCTCCAGCATCTCTCGGCCCTGGACTGTCTTGTCAAATTGCAGAGGTGTAAATAGTCCTGATACACTGATAGCGTGCTGAGGGGAGAAGAGCTTGAAGCTCGACTGGTCACAATGCTGTGGGGGGGGGGGTTCTGCCAAGGGACACAGCATGGCACAGTGCTGTCTCCTCCTCCTCTCCTCAGCCATGGCAGAACAGAGTCCATGTTATATCCAGTGTAGTCATGACAGCGACAGCAGGAAACGTCACAAGTAGTACAAACACAAAGCCATGCGGGCAGCATTGCCTCAGAACAGATCCCAAGCAGAGCATGACAATATTTTGGATTTAAAAAAATTATTTATTTGCAAGGAAAGAGGGAGAGAGAGAGAAAGAAAGGGGGGGCAGAATGGACATGCCAGGGCCTCTAGCGCCAACAAACTCCTGAGGCATGTACTGCTTTGTGAATCTGGCTTTATATGGGTACTAGAGAATTGAACCTGGATCATTAGGCTTTGCAAGCAAGAACCTTAACCACTGAACTATCTCTCTAGTGCAGAACTTTGGATTTTTGTTGTTGTTGTTATGAGACAGGGTCTAGCTATGTAGCCAAAGCTGGCCATAATCCCAAGATTCCCCTGCCTCAGTTTCCCAAGGGTTGGGATTACAGTCCTAGGTCACCATGCCTAATTTATAGTTTGAATAAGTGTCCCTTAAAGGTCCACGTGGAAAAGGCTTGGTGGAGCCTATGGGAAAGCCTTCAGGTCACAGGGACATGCCCTTGAAGGGGATTCTGGGATGACTACTACTTCCTTCCTTCCTCTTTTGCTTGCCTGCTGTGAGGTGAGTCACACTACGCACTCCCACCATGGTGGAGCGCAGCCCGGTGATGACTGAAACTTCTAAAACTGTGAGCCAGAATAACTTTTCACTTTTCTTTCTGATCCAGACATTGTTTATTTCCTACCAGAACAAATCTTTTTTTTTTTTTTTTTTTTTTTTTTTTTTTTTTTTTTTTTTTTTCGGGGTAGGGTTTCACTCTAGCTCAGGTTGACCTGGAATTCACTATGGAGTCTCAAGGTGGCCTTGAATTCATGGCAATCATCCTACCTCTGCCTCCCAAGTACTGGGATTAAAGGCGTGTGCCACCACGCCCGGCTAGAGCAAATAGTTTAACAAACAAGCCAGTGAATAGATAAAGACAAGAAAAAAAGGCATAAAAACATAACAAGCTATACATTACTGCATTTCTTAGGGACATACTTGTGTGGTAAAAATTATTAAAAGTTATAAGTGCATCAGAAGTTCACCACCCAGTATTTTATGAAAAGCATCTTTATTAGTCTTTTTTAAAAAGTATTTTATTTATTTATTTGAGAGAGAGAGAGAGAGGGAGAGGCAGATAGAGAGAGAGAATGGGCACTCCAGGGCCTGCAGCCACTGCAAATGAACTCTATACTCATTGTGCCACTGTATGTATCTGGCTTACATGGGGACTGGGGAACTGAACATGCATTTACTATGTTCTCGATTAAATTCTTGTTTTTGCCTTTGTCAGGGACATGGTTGCTGATAACAAAATTTAAGACTTGAATCAGCTGCCAGTATTTCTTCCACAAATGTCTCTTTTTCTGTCCAGGGTCCAACCCAGGTTCCCACATAGTGGTCAGCACTCTCTCTACCTTCCTGTTTGAGACAGGGTGTCTCACTGAGCATGGAGCTCGTGGATTTGGCTGGACTGGCTAGCTAACAAGCTTCAGGACTTCTTCTGTCTCCACCTCCCCAGGGCTGGGCTTACAGGAGCACACCACTGCACCCAGAATTTATGTAGGTGCTGAGGGTTCAAAGTCAGGTCCTCCTGCTTGTACAGCAAGCACATAGCCCACTGAGCCATCTCCCCAGCCCCAAGACCCCTGTGTTAAATTCACTTCTTCTTACCCACCATGAGTGAGCTGTTGTCTCTTGCAAGACCTGATAGAATCTCAGCTTCCACCTCCCGCAGAATGGGTTCAACAAGCAGCACCTCCTCACAGGGTGGGGAGGGGGCTTGCAGTGAGAGGCCAGGTGTTGTGACAAGGGTGGGTCCTTCTTGTTTTCATTTTCATTTTTCAAGGTAGGGTTTTGCTGTAGCCCAGGCTGACCTGGAATTTACTATGTAGTCTCAGAGTGGCCTCGAACTCACAGTGATCCTCCTACGTCTGCCTCCCCAGTGCTGGGATTAAAGGTGTGTGCCATCACACCTGGCTACTGTTATTTTCTATGTGGGTGGCAGGTATCACTGCTGCCCCTGTTTTACACTGGGGGAAAAAAACAACAACAACAAGGCCAGGAGGGCCTTGACAATGTGTCTGAGCTAAGAGTTAATGAGATTGTCTTCCCTTGTTTGTAAGATGTAGAGACCATAACTTCTACCTAGCATGCCTATTCTAACTCTGTGCTGCCTGTATTAGTTACTTTCATGTCACAGTCAACACAGTACCTGACAGAAGCAACTTAAAGGCGGAAGGATATATTTTGCACTCCCAGTTTCAGAGTCCAGCAGGAGCATGTGGCAGAGACTCCTTCATCATGGCAGGTCTAGAAGCAGAAAGCTGGACCAGAACCAGCGGCTAGTAGAAACTCTCAACACCTGTCCCTAATGACATACTGTTGCCATTGAGGGTCACCTACTAAAGGTCCCACAGCCTCCCAAAATATGGCCACCAGCTGGGGACCAGTTTCAGAACATGAGCCTGTGGGAGGCACTTTGGAGTCCAAGCATAACGTCCCTTCCTGCCAGCCTACTCAATGTGACCAGCTTCTCCTCGTTCTACTGGGACGCTTGCCTAGACCTCCCAGGAGGAGGGCTTATAAAGTAAAAGGGCATGACCAACTCCTTAGACAAGGCAAGGTTTGTGGAGGAAGCAGGAATCTCGAAAGGTTGGGAAAGCTGAGCGCTACCAAAGGGATCCTATTAGAGGTAGGATTAGTTAACTGGATGCTAGGACTGTAGCAGGAACCTGGGGGGACAGGGGTAGTTCTCCACACTGAAGTGATGGCTGGGTCATAGAGTCTCATGTTGAAGCTGCAGGCTGTAGTCTGGTCCTGGGATTGACATCCATTTGAACACTTAAATACCTTGGAACAACTATCTAAATATTCTCTCATTCTTAAAAATGGAATTTAGAAATAAAATGGAATTTAGTGTGCTGGAGAGATGGCTGCTCAGCAGTTAAAGAAATTGCTTGCAAAGTCTGACAGCCTGGGTTAGATGCCCCACCTAGTACCCACTTATAACCAGATGCACAAAGTGGCACATGCACCTGGAGTTTCTTTGCAGTGGCAGGAAGCCCTGGTGTTCTCATACTCTCTTTCTCTCTGTCTCTTTCAAATAAATAAATAAATAATAAAATATTTAAAAAAATAGAGCTCAATCATTTGGCCAGGATGGAAAGCTGTAGTGTAGATGTGAAATGTCTCCCTTGGTTCATGTGTTTGAATACTTGGTCCCCAGTTGGTGGTGCTGTTTGGGAAGGTTGTGGAACCTTCAGTAGGTAGAGTCTTGCTGGAGGAAGTAGGTCACTCTCAGGCTTGATAGCCAGATCCCACTTCCTGTCTACTCTCTGCTTCCTAAATGCAATCACAATGTGACCAGCCACCTCATGCCTTCCTTGTCATGATAGACCATATCTCTTCTCAAACTTTGAACCAAAATAAACCCAAAAAGTGAAGGTATGTAAGAAATTAAGAACCACAGCAGAGAAGTAGGAGACACCCAGAGCTTCTAGAGACCACAGAAGCAGGCACAAGTGGCCCCGGCAGCGGCATAGTGGTGAAGATCTGCGCAGCCACCAGGCTCTGCCTGAGCTGCAGGAGAAACCCGGAGAAGGGATTTTCCACTCACACCAACCTCCTTGCAAACTCAAGAAACCTGAAGGAGAAGATAGCAGAGACCAGCTGAGTGGCTTGTGAGGAAGAGGATCATGGGACCAGCTACACAGCTCCAGTACAACTTCAGGCACCCTCCACAGCCTCCCCTCCCCCAACTGCCAATGCTGGTAACCACTAGATCTAGAGAAGGGAACTCAACTACACAGTATCCAGCTGATCACAATGTAACCAGCCACCTCATGCCTTCCTTGTCATGATAGACCATAGATCCACAGGTGATCAAAGCAGTGGATTCACTAACCCAGCCAGTCTACCTGAGCATACTGCACAATAAAGAGGGACCCAAGTGGACATGCCGCATAATTGAAACCAAAGTCATCCCAAAAAGTAACAGGGCCTACTTACACCAGATTAGAACCCACCAAAAAAAGCCTGGTTTAGAGGCCTGCACTGGATGTGCTAATTGCACCTTCCTTGTCAGGGCAAGTTAAATAAGTTTTATTTGGGAGTTGCCATTTGTTGCTTCCTGATTTATAGTGCCTTTGTCTCTTCTTTTGTAATTTTTTTTTGGTGGGGGGAGCAGTTTCTCACTCAGCCACAGGTTGACCTGGGATCCTTTACAGACCAGAAATCTCAGTGTCCCACTTGACAGGATTAAGGGTGTGGTGCAACATACATGCTGAGGGGCTTTGACTTTGTTGGATAGTCTGTTTGGTTTAATACCCACTCTTACATAAATACTCATGGTTGTTTTGATTGAATGTGTATATTGTTCACTTGAATTTTAGAATTTTCCTGTATTTTGCTCCACCCAGCCTACCAGAATACTCACATAGCAGGCAAACCCAACACCTAGGGTCACTTTTGCTGTTACTCTGAGAGTCATTTAAGAGCTGCACCTATCAACTTAAGCTCCTACCAGGAAGATATATAAAATAAGATTTACACATCTAAGAATTCTGTAGGTAGTTAGAAAACCCAAATATCAAAGTAACCCAAGATGCAAAAATCTCTACTTTATAATACAAGAAACACAAAAAAATCAAGATAATATAATTCCACCAAAATTATAAATCTATCAGAAATGACCTCCAGTGAGACTGATTTAGTTGAAATGCCTGAGAAAGATTTCAAAATAATGATTATAACTATGTTCAAAGAAATCAAAGGAATCAAAGATGACCCAGGAAACCAATTTAATGAAATAAGAGGTCAATACAAGACATGAATAAGGAAATAGAAATACTGAAGAAAAACCAGTCAGAATTACTAGCAATGAAGGACACAGTCAGTGAAATAAAAAAAAAAAAAACTCTGTGGAAAATCTCACCAGTAGAATGGATGAAGAGAGGACACTATCTAAACTAGAAGACCAGGTGGCAGTTCTAATATAGACCAACAAAGAGAAAGACAAGCTAATAGGAAGGTATGAATGGGAATTTTGAGATATTTGGGACACCATGAAAACAGCAAACGTAAGAGTTCAGGGTATAGTAGGAGGAGAGGAATTTCACTCCAAAGGCATAGTAGGTGTTTTCAACAAAATCACAGAAGAAAAATTTCCCCAAATTGGGAAGAGAATGCCAATGCAGATACAGGAAGCTTTTAGAACACCAAACAGACAAAACCTGGAAAGAACGTCTCCTCACCATGCAAGAAACTACCAAACATGCAAAACAAAGAAAATATAATGAAAGCAGTTACAGAGAAAGAACAAGTCACATGCCAAGGCAAGCCCATCAGGATCACAGCAGATTACTCAACACAAACTTTTAAAGCCAGAGGGCTTGGAATGGTGTATTCCAAGTTCTGAAAGATAACAACCATCAACCAAGATGACTCTGCCCAGTGAAGATATCCATCCAAACTGATGGAGAAATAAAGCCACAACAAAAACAGGCTAAAGGAGTATATGACCCCTAGGCCAGTTCTACAGAAAATACTCAAAGGGATCCTTCGTGCTGAAGAGAAAGCAAAGCACACACAAGAGGAAACAGAAAAAATAAACCATACTCAAATCACAGTTAATACAAGAGAGTAAAGGGAAAGCAGGAAGCACTGCAAATCAGAATGGCGAGAATAAATACATACCTCTCAATAATAACTCAATATCAGTGGCCTCAATGCTCCAACCAAATGACATAGGCTTGCAGATTGAATTAAAAGGCAGGCTCCTTCTGTTTGTTGCCTCCAAGAAACTCACCTCTGCATAAAAGACCCTGTCTTAGGGTTAAAGGATGGAAAACAGTATTTCAAGCAAATGGGCCTAGGAAACAAGCAGGTTTTGCTCTCCTAATATCTGACAGGGTAGACTTCAAACCAACACTAGTGAGGAAAGATAAAGAAGGTTACTTTATACTGGTTAAAGGAACACTCCAACAGGAGGACATTACAATTCTGAACATGTATGCACCTAACATGGGGGCTCCTACTCTCATCAAAAACTATTAGGATTAAGGTCACAGATAATACAAAACACAGTTGTAGTGGGTGACTTCTCACTCTCATCAACTGACAGGTCATTCCAGCAAAACATAAACAGAGAGACATCTGGATTAAATGAGGTCATAGAACAAAAGGACCTAAATGATATCTACAGAACATTCCACCCAAATGCTGAAGGAAACACATTTTTCTCAGCAGCACATGGAACATTCTCTAAAATAGACAAAGCAAATCTTAACAAATACAGGAAAATTGAAATAATCCTTGTACTCTCTCTAATCACAATGGGATTAAACTATAAGTCAGCAATAAGAAAAACTACAGAGCACACACAAAAACATGGAGACTAAACAGTACACTACTGAAGGATGAATGGGACATTGAAGAAATCAAAATGGGAGTAAAAAAATTCATAGAATCAAATGATATTGAGAACACTGCATACCAAACCCTTTGAGACACAATGAAGGCAGTGCTGAGAGGGAAGTTTATAGCTTTAAGTGCCTATATTAGGAAATTAGAAAGGTCAAGTAAAAAACTTGATGCTTCACCTTAAGGCCTTGGAAAAAGAAGAACAAAGCAAACCAAACATCAGTAGACATGAAGAAATAATACAGATAGGGCAGAAATTAATGAAATAGAAACCAAAAAGCAATCCAAAGAACCAATAAAACAAAGAGTTGGTTCTTTGAAAGGATAAACAAGATTGGTAAACCCTTAGAAAATCTGACCAAAAGAAAGAGAGAAGAGACACAAGTTAATAAAACTAGAGATGAAAAAGGCACCATCACAACAGACCAAACAAATTCAGAAAATCATAAGAACATACTTTAAGAACATATACTCCTTTAAGTTTGAAAATCTGAAAGAAATGATTTCCTATATTTATATGACCTAACAAAATTAAATCAAGAGGAGATAAACCATTTAAATAGGCCTATAACAAGGAGATCCAAGCAGTTATAAAAAAATATCTCCCAAATAAAAAAATCTTAAGGCCCAGATGAAATCACCTTCATGGAAGAACTAACACCAATTCTTCTCAAACTTTTCCATAAAATAGAAAAGGAAGGAATACTACCAAAGTCTTTCTACAAAGCTAGCATCACCCTGATACCAAAACCAGACAAAGATAGAGAAAAAAAAAAAAAAAAAAAAAAACCAGAAAGTTACAGACCAATCTCCTTCATGATCATAGATGCAAAAATTCTCAACAAAATATTGGCAAACAGATTACAAGAATATGTTAAAAAGAAGCCGGGCGTGGTGGCGCACGCCTTTAATCCCAGTACTCGGGAGGCAGAGGTAGAAGGATTGCTGTGAGTTCAAGGCCACCCTGAGACTACATAGTTAATTTCAGGTCAGCCTGGACCAGAGTGAGACCCTACCTTGAAAACCCCCCCCCCCAAAAAAAAGAATATGTTAAAAAGATCATTCACCCTGACCAAGTAGGCTTTATCCCAGAGATGCAGGGATAGTTCAACATATGCAAATCAATAAACATAATCCATTTTTGTACTGAAGGACAAAAATCACATGACCATCTCAATAGATGCAGAAAAAGCATTTGAAAAAAATCCAACATCCCTTCATGGTAATAGTTCTACAGAAACTGGAATAGAAAGAACATATCTCAACACAATAAAGGCTATTTATGACAAACCTACAACCAACATAATACTAAGTGGGGAAAGACGTGAAGCTTTTCCACTAAAATCAGGAACAAGACAAGGGTGTCCACTGTCCCCACTTTTATTTAATATAGTACCGGAAGTCTTAGCCATAGCAATAAGACAAGAGACACTCATAAAAGGGATACAAATTGGAAAGGAAGAGATCAAATTATCATTGTTTGCAGATGCTGTGATTCAATACACAAAGGCCCCTAAAGACTCTACCAGCAAATGGTTAGAGCTGATAAACACTTTTTATTTATTTATTTATTTAGTTAGTTAGTTAGTTAGTTAGTTAAGAGGGAGAAAAAAGCAGAGAAAGAGAGAGAGAGAATGGGCACACCAGGGCCTCCAGCCACTGTAAACAAACTCCAGATGCATGTGCTCCCTTGTGCATCTAGCTTACATGGGTCCTGAAGAGCAGAACTGGGATCCTCTGGCTTTGCAGACAAATGCCTTAACCACTAAGCCATCTCTCCAGCCCCTGATAAGCACTTTTAACAATATAGCAGGACACAAAACAAATACACAGAAATCACTAGCCTTCCTATATACTAACAACAAACATGAGGATGATGTAATCAGGGAATCACTCCCTTTCACAATTGCCTTAAATAAATAAATAAATAAATAAATAAATAAATAAATACATAACCTTGGAATAAAACTAACCAAGGAAGTGAAGGATCTCTACAATGAAAACTTTAAAACACTCAAGTAAGAAATTGTAGAAGACACTAGGAAATGGAAAGACATTCCATGTTTGTAGAAGAACCAATATTGTGAAAATGTCAATCTTACCAAAAGTCATCTACACATTTAATGCAATCTCCACTAAAATTTCTATGACATCTTCATGGACATAGAAAAATTAGCCCTAAAATTCATTTTGAAGTACAAAAGCCTTGAACAGCTAAAACAATTTTGAACAACAAAAATAAGGCTGGTGGTAGAGCCAGGCATGGTGGCACACACCTTTAATCCCAGCACTTGGGAGCCAGAGGTAGGAGGATTGCCATGAGTTCAAGGCCACCCTGAGACTACCTAGTGAATTCCAGGTCAGCCTGAGCTAGAGCTAAACCCTCCCTTGGAAAAAATAAATAAATAAGGCTGGTGGTATCACTGTACCCAATTTTAAGCTGTATTACAAAGCCATAGTAACAAAAACAGCATGGTACTGGCACAAAGACAGACATATAGATCAATAGAACAGAATAGAGGACCCAGATATAAATCCAGGCAGCTAAAAGCATTTGATTTTTGACAAAAATGCCAAAAATTTGCATTGGAGAAAAGACAGCCTCTTTAGCAACTGGTGCTGGGGAAACTGAATATCTGTGTGTAGAAGGATGAAAATAGATCCTTATCTCTCTCCATGCACAAGAATCAAGTCCAAATGGATCAAAGACCTTAATATCAGGTCCAAAACTCCAAAACTACTAGAGGAAAAAGTAGGGGAAATCCTTCAGCATATTGGCATAGGCAATGACTTTCTGAATATAACCCCAGTTGCTCAGGAAATAAAATCACTAATCAACCACTGGGACCTCATGAAATTACAAAGCTTTTGTATAGTAAAGCACACTGTGAATAGAGCAAAGAGACAACTTACAGAATGAGAGAAAATCTTTGCCAGCTATATATCTGACAGAGGATTAATATCTAGGATATACAAAGAACTCAGGAAACTAAATAATAAGAAATCAAACAACCCAATTAAAAAATGGGCTATGAAACTAAATAAAAAGTTCTCAAAAGAAATACAGATGGCCTATGAACATCTAAAAAAATGTTCTACATCCTTAGCCATCAGGAAATACAGATTAAAACTACTTAGAAATTCTATCTCACTCCTGTCAGAATGGCTATCATCAAGAAAACAAATGACAATAAATGCTGGCAAGGATGTGGAAAAAGAGAAACCCTTCTACACTGTTGGTGGGAATGCAATCTGGTCTAGCCATTGTGGAAATCAGTGTGGAGGTTCCTAAGATAGCTAAAAGCAGATTTACCATATGACCCAGCTATACTACTCCTAGGCATATATCCTTAGGACTCATCTCATGACCTTTTAGAGATACTTGCTCAATCATGTTTGTTGCTACTTGTTGCAGTCAGGCTTACATTGCTGGCAGAAATCACCTGACCAAGAGCAGCTTGTGGGAAAAAAGGTTTATTTTGGCTTACAGACAAGAGGGGAAGCTCCACGATGGCAGGGGAAAAGGACTACATGAGAAGAGGGAGCACGTCACCCCCGGGCCCACATAAGGTGGACAACAGGAACAGGAGAGTGTGCCAAACACTAGCAAGGGGACACTGGCTATAATACCCATAAGCCCACCCCCAACAATGCACTGCCTCCAGGAGGCATTAATCCCCAAATCTCCATCAGCTGGGAACCTAGCATTTAGAACACCTAAGTTTATGGGGGACACCTGTATCAAACCACCACATTCTGCCCATGGCCCCCATAAACTGATAACCATACATGATGTAAAATGCAATGCATTCAGGCCAACTTTAAAAGTCCCCATAGTTTTTATCAATCCTAATAATGTTCAAATATCCTCATAATTCAAGGTCTTTTAACTGAGCCATAATACCCCCCCCCAGAACATCCCCCCAAACCCATAATGGCACAGAATAAACATTCACACTGCAAAAGATGGCATTGGGCATAGCAAAGAAATACTCAAGTAATATATGATTTAAATAGGGCAAACACCAAACTCTGTAGCCCCAAGTCCAACAACTCTAGCCAGTGGCAATTCTCCAAGTTGGATAACTCTAACCAGCAACAAGTCTCTGGAGTTCCAATTCTGCCCCTCCAGCTAGGCTACTCACAGTCCTGGAAAACTTCATCTGGGGCTTACAGCTTTCCTTAGCAGCCATCTCATGGTCCCAGCAGCTCCACTGAGATCCATGGTTTATCCTCACGAGTCCATTGGGTCTCCATGCAGGTATCCAGCAAACCTGCTTCACACTGCCCATGGCTGTTTCCAAAACACAAGACTGTGTTGCAAACTCAATGACCCTCTCTTTCCTGCATTTCTTATACTCTACAATACCAGGTAGGGTGCCAATTTGTTAATCCACAGGGGAATAAAACAGACTTTGAAGAATAGGACACTCTTTGAGCACTTAGACCTCTTCAAAAGAGTTTACATTCTTCCTATTGTCCCACTGCAGGTCAGCTGGCCCAATCTCAAAAATTGTAATCTCATATAATTGCAGTTGAACAGGCAGCAGTTTCAGCCCAAAGATTTCATTTTTTCTGTGCCATATCTCTCTGCTCACATCAATCTGTTTCTATGTAAAGCAACCTTGCACAACTTCTCAAGTCACAGGCATAACAGTGAGCCTCTCAAATGGCTTCTAGCCCAGTCCGGGCAAAACTCTCTTTCACCCTCATAAGCCAAACCTCACAGTCCATAGTTCTTACTGTATTCAGGTCTTTCAACTCTGACCAGAATAGTCCATCAAGCTGTACTTACAGCACTGCAAGGCATCTCTTAGGCTGAGGTTTCAAATCCTTCCACATTCCTCTTGAAAATCAGCTCCAAAAGGCCAAAGCCACATTGTCAGGTGTCTAGCAGCATATGAGCCCACTCCTGGTACCACTTTACTGTTGCAGTCAGGTTCACATCGCTGGCAGAAATCACCTGACCAAGAGCAGCTTGTGAGAAAGAGAGGTTTATTTTGGCTTACAGTCTCGAGGGGGAAGCTCCATGATGGCAGGGGAAAACAATGGCATAAGCAGAGGATGGCCATCACCCCTTGACCAATGTCAGGTGGACAACAGGAACAGGAGAGTGTGCCAAACACTGGCATGGGAAACTGGCTATAACACCCGTAAGCCTGCCCCCAACAATACAGTGCCTGCAAGAACCATTAATTCCCAAAGCTCCATCAGCTGGGAACCTAGCATTCAGAATACCTCAGTTTATGGGGAACACCTGAATCAAACCACCACACTGCTCTACTCACAATAGTTAGGAAGTGGAACCAGCCTAGATGTCCCTCAACTGATGAGCTGACAATGAAGATGTGGCACATTTATACAATGGAGTTCTCTTCAGCAGGAAAGAAAAATGAAATTTTCAGGGAAATGGATGGACCTAAAAAGGATTATACTAAATTAGGTAGCCCAGGCCCAAAAAGCCAAGCGTCACATGTTCTCTTTTATATGTAGATCCTAGCTACAAATGTCTAGACTTGTGTGTGAGTTGGATTAAAAAATCAGTAGCAGAGGTCAGTGAGCTAGAAAAGGGCTATAAGGGAGGGAGGAGAGGGGATGAATTAAGAGAATGGCATTGTATATATGTAAGTAGATGGACAGATTACTGGGGGTGGGATGGCCTAAGTGAGGTCAGGGAAAAGATTGAGTAAAAGAAGGGTGTGGAGATGGTTGATCAAAATTCAAGATATTTTGAATAAGCCATATGAAAAACCTACTTCTTTTGGATAATGGCACACCCAGAAGCCATAGACTGTTACTCAAAAAATTTCAGTGCCAGGGATGGGATACCTTTCAGTGAGCTGGCCCCTGATGCCTCCAAAACATTACAGGCTGTTGTCAAGGCTCTTGTTATCCCACCAGAAATTGATGGTAAGACCCTACTGTGACTTCACATGCCTGAGTGTCAAGGTCACTGAGAAATCAAGCTGGGGCTAAGCTGAAAACCCTTCCTGTAGATCAACTGACATAAAGCTGGAAAAAGCTGCACTGCATGCAGTCCTATGGGAGACAGAAGTCATCAGCAGTGAAAACAGTGGACACTGCAAGCCTCAAGTTTGGCCAGCCAGGCCAAATGACCAAACAGATGCCATAGTGCATGTCTTTTATGGGGAAACTAACTGCTCTCTAATTGGACTGGAGGGAATACATGCCTGGCACTAAAAACATAATCAAAAGCCTATGGTGGGGGAGGTCATGAGCCTTAGGCATGTAATGCCTGCTTTTGTCTGGCTAAATGCATATAGTATGCCTGCCAAAATGCCCTGTAAGCACTTTACATACATACCCATATATACACCATATACATTCATACCCATATATTAATTCTACTCTCACTTTTGGTTAGAGAAGCTTCTCTTTCAGATGGCAGTAACCACTGGGATGACCAAAAAGGCAACATAGTACTGAGAAAAAGTGACAGAGGAATGCTCAGCACTGACACATTTCTATCACACCCTCCAAGGCTCAGGGTCCATTGTGGAAGAGGTGGTGGAAAGAATGTAAGAGCCAAAGGAAGGGCACGACTCCTTGCAATGCAACTGTCCAGACAGAAATTGGACTTGATATACTTGACCTCTCAGTGCCTAGCAATACTTTCATAAGACCCTCATAATAGTAGAAAAAGATGATGGCATCAAAATAAAAGACTAACAGAGAAGGGAAGGGGATATGATGGAGAGTGGAGTTGTGAAGGGGAAGTGGGGGAGGGGAGGGAGTTACATGGCTTATTGTCTGTAAGTATGAAAGCTGTCAATAAAAGAGAAAAGAAATTAAAACAGTTAATTCCTTCTGTGTGGCCTCATTGGGCCAGAACTGGAGGTGACAATGAAAGGGGGCTACATAATAATGTTTAGGCACGTGTTCAGTGAGATAACACGGAAGGGAACACAGACCTCAAAAGCTTTTGATTGAGGCTATTTCTGAAGAGTATGCATTGATATTACACTTCGGGCTGAAAAAAGTTACCAACACATCACAGGATGAGTCACAGGTTCAAATGACCCCAGCACTCTTACCAGCTAAGTTAGGGGCCAGACATCTATATTTGCAAATAAATTTTAATTGAAGCACAGACGCATTGGTTTGTGTAATGTCTACAGCTGCTATGGAAGTACAGTGGCAGGGCCACAGCACGGCAGTGGAGACTGTACCCTAAAAGACTGCACACCTGGCCATTTGCAGAACGGGGTTCCATAACCCTGGCCTAAATCCTTGATAGGGAAAGTATTCATTGCCACATTTGGTTTTTAACTTTTCTCCCATTCTCCTTAAGCATGGTGGGCCATGCTATTTCCATTGGGGGGGAGGGGATGATAAAGTCTTTTCTGTGAATCAGTTTCTGTACATTGTGAGCTGTGTATAGATTCAGTGTCCCCCAGTGAATATCGGAGGACTCAAGAGGGTATGGCAAGGAGAAAGTCCCGGAGAGCAAATTAATTCCTTGAAAATGGGAATCTCTGAGTGACAGATTCTTTGAATTCTTTCTGCTGCTCTGATTATATGATGAAAACCCCAGCCCTGCTCTTTTATCAGGCATGGAGCTAAATAGCTTTTGTAAAGTTTATTATAAGGGAATAACTCTCTTCTCTCTGGGACGCTGAAGTAAGCAGCATTTGGAGGCCTGTGAGCTTGACTTCTTGAGTGCACTGGGACCACAGCCAGGCCCTCACTGAAGCCAGGCGGGCGCTCCACTGCTGATCAGTGCACCTCCAGCCCTTTGGAGGGACATGAGCTTCAGGAAGATGGTCAAGATCCATCTTTAGAGTAGGATGCCTCCAAGTTCAAGTATTTTTAAGGCCACCTGCTGGATCCATGGCCTTGGTTAAATGATTTCACTTTATCCAGAAGGGCTGAAAATGTTGGGTGTGGTGGTGTGCGCCTTTAATCTCAGCACTCAGGAATCAGAGGTAGGAGGATTGCTGTGAGTTCAAGACCAGCCTGGGATTACAGAGAGAGTTCCAGGTCAGCCTGGGCTAGAGTGAGACCTTAAAAAAAGAAAAAAAGAAAAAAAAAAAAGGAAAAAAGAGGGGCTAGAAATGCTGGGCATGGTGGCACATACCTTTAATCCCAGCACTCAGGAGTCAGAGGTAGGAGGATCATCATGAGTTTGAGGCCAGCCTGGGACTACAGAGTAAGTTCCAGATTAGCCTGGGCTAGAGTGAGAGCTAAATAAATAAATAAATAAATAAAAGAGGGGCTGGAAGCATCCACCTCAGAAAATGATATGAGAGTTAAATGACACTCTTAGCACAGTGCCTGCCACTTCATCAGAACCTGAGGGGCTGGAGAGATTTCTCAGTGGTTAGAGGTGCTTGCTTGCAAAGCCTGAAGCCCTAGGTTCAATTCCCTAGCAGCCATGTGTTCAAGCCAGATGTGTTCAAGAAGTGACCCTGGTACACCTGCCTTCCACACACATACAAATTAAATTAATTAATTACAAAAGACTGCTTTTGTAATTAATTAATTAAAAGGGTGCTGGAGAGATGATTGCTCAGTGGTTAAGGTGCTGGCCTGCAAAGCCTGAGGACCTATGCTTGATACCCCAGTGTCCACATAAAGCCAGATGCACAAGATGCATCTGGAGTTTGTTTGCAGTGGCAAGAGGCTCTGGCATGCCCATTTTCTCTCTCTCTCTTTCTCTCTGGCTATCTCTGTCTCTATCTGCCTCTCTCTCTCTCTCTCTCACTAAATAAATTTGGACTGGTGAGATTGCTTAGTTAAGGTACTTGCCTGTGAAGCCTAAGGACACAGGTTCAATTCCCGACAATACCCACATAAAGTCAGATGACATGGTAGCACAAGTATCTGGAGTTCATTTGCAGTGGCTAGCAGCCCTGGAGTGACCGTTCTCACTCTCAAATAAATAAACTGATTAAGACGGAAGAGCTCGGGCATTTCTGCAGCTACTTGCCAATGTCTCATTATTGTTTTTAAAGGTTAATGATCTCTTTTCTGAAATGCTTGCAACCAGACCTTGGTGCTCTTAAATTTTGGAATGTTTACAGGTATTTTTTCACTTTTTATTTGATTTATTTATTTATTTGTTTGTTTTTGGTTTTTCGAGGTAGGGTCTCATTCTAGCCCAGGTTGACCTGGAATTCATTATGTAATCTCAGGGTGGCCTCAAACTCGCGGTGATCCACCTACCTCTGCCTCCCAAGTGCTGGGATTAAAGGCGTGCGCCACCACGCCTGGCTGATTTTTTTTATTTTTTATTATTTGCAATGAGAGAGAGAGAATGGGTGCACCAGGACCTCCTGCCACTGCAAACGACCTCCAGACCCATGAGCCACTTTGTGCATCTGGCTCTGTGTCGGCACTGAGGAATCAAACTCAGGGCGTCAGGCTTTGCACATAAGCACCTTTCACCACTGAGCAATCCCTCCAGCCCAGGGACTTTTTTTTTCAAACTGAGTCAGACAGTGGAGGCTCTGGGCCTCTCTGAATGAGCTGTTCATTATGCCTCACGCAGCTCTGGGTCTGCCTTAGATTTCTGTGCCCAGAGTCTGACATAATGCAAGGTCCATAGAAAACCACCAGGA
The DNA here is from genome assembly GCA_036346955.1 of Dipus sagitta. NCBI lineage: Eukaryota > Metazoa > Chordata > Mammalia > Rodentia > Dipodidae > Dipus > Dipus sagitta. Next base: position 26,028,381 of record CM070782.1, read on the forward strand.
AGGCTTGTTGGCCTGAGCACAGTGTTCAGACCTCTCACTCGATCTGATCCCCCACCTGGGGCTCCAAGACCATTCAGATGAGCAGTACAGGATCTGACAGGGGCTGGAAATGGCTCCATCCACGGCCCCACCCTGCTCTTCTGGAGGTCCCTAGCCTCTCCTCAGGGGCCCCAGAGCCTCTGCAAATGGATGCTCCCCCGCTGCCCCCAGCTGCTTCACACCAGCTCTCGCCCCCTGGCCACCTCTACTCACAGAACATCTGCCTTGTCTCTCCTAGGAGGCCGAGAGAGCCAGCAGCAATATTGATTTCAGGTCTACAGTGAACCAGCCCTCTCCCCCTCAAGCTCTTCCTCTGTCATCTCCTATCATAGTGTGCCAAACACTTCTGAGGTTCTGAGTCACACTTTTAATTTGGACAGGAATGCCATTGTCTGTGAGGAGGGGACTGAGAGGAGCATCAGGGACAAAATGGAATCCCTGATCAGCTTCGACTACCACGCCTATAGCCCTAATTGCTCTAAAGGAAGAACATCTAGTTGGTGTGGACGCCAGTTGACTGCTAAGAGCTCAGGCTGGGGGTGGAGGAGGGGGAGGCCATGTCCCTGCAGGGGAACGCTTAGGAGACACCATTCCTGATGTTTCTGGTTGGTATGCGTTTCCCCTCCACTCCCCTAAAAGCAAAGATCCTGATTTAAGCAGGGTGAGAGTCAGCTGTGAGGAAGTGAGTGGCTTTTGCAAGCCCCGGGGGTCAACAGAAGTAAAGGTGGAAGCAGTGTGGAGGCGGGTCTTCAACGCATCAGATCTCACTGAAACCTCACAGCACACCTACGGGGCAGGCAGTCCTGCGGCCCCCACTTCCAGCTGAGGAAACTGAGGCTCAGAGTTGAGCATCTAGACATAGTGGATATGGTGGACCCCTGTCCTGTCTTAACCAGACAGAGGGCTTTCCTGGGATGCAAGAATTTGAGAACTCATGTCTCCACCATGCCCCCACCCCACCCCGGGGACACTGGGATGAGGCTAAACTGAACATAGAGCTCTCTGTTGTCACAGCCAACCTGCTTAGCCACTCGGCCACCATGCCCTTCATCCTGCACGCATTCACTCAGTCATGTGGCCACTGTCATCTGTCAGGACGGTGCATTTCAGAGCGACTCCTGTGGGGAAACAGACACAAGTCTACCAGCCTCTGCTCATGACAGTGACTGCGTCCAGGTAGACTTCAGGCTTTCCTGAGACAGTTACATTTAATGATCGCTAACAGGATCAGGTGGCCTCCCTGGGTTCCTGTCCTGCATGTTCCTAGAAGGACCCACAGTGACTTCCAGAAGGGTGCACTTGCTGGAAGGGCTCCTGGACCCTGTGTCCTCCCCTCTTCAGTCTAGAAATAGGACGTCCAAAGAGGCATTGCTGTTGAAGTGTACACAGTGAGGAGAGTTATAAATAGAGGACTTGGACTTGGGAGAGTCGCCCTTGCAATCCCACTGTACATAGATGGAATGTGTGTCCAGGGCACAGGAGAAGGGGTGGTAGTGGGGAAGAAATACACCTCTGGAGCCTGCTGGACCCAAGTTCAAGGCCAAGCCTGCTCTCTTGTTGCATGTAACCTCACCTTTGTGTGGGTCTATTTTGTTATGACTCTGGCATTTTCCTGAGCCAGCCCACAGAGGGCATTTAAACACCAGGCCTCTTTTCCCTCCCCATTCTCCCCTCACCAGCTTTTGTTTTGTGGCAGGGTCTTGCTATAGAGCTCAGCTTGGTCTCGAACTCAAAACCCTCCAGTCTCAATCTCCCAAGGCCTGGGATTACAGACATGCACTCCCATCCCTTGTGCCCAGCTGTCCTGACATTTAAATTTAAAAAATTTTTTGCAAGGAGTAAAAGAGCAAGAGCGAGAGTGAGAGAGAGAGAGAGAGAGAGAGAGAGAGAGAGAGAGAGAATGGGCACTCCAGGGCCTACAGCCACTGCAAATGAATTTCGGAGTGCATCTGACTTTACATGGGTACTGGGGATTCAAACCCCAGTTGTTAGGCTTTGCAGGCAAGTGTCTTAACCACTGAGCAATCTCTCCAGCCCCTGTCCTGACATTTTTAGTTAACAGACCCCTTTATAGAATTCCATTCCCTATGTTCCAAGTGTGCAAATACTAGCTCTCTTGTTCCTCATGTCAGCTCTAGGTTAAGAGGATGGCTTTGTTTTTGGTTGGGGAAACTGAATTAAAGCAAAGCAAATGAACAAATCTGGAGTTAAAAGACTCCATCAGAGCTGGGGTTTGGGCTCAGGATGATTAGGCTTTGGTCAGGACTTAAATACACTCATGTCCAGCTACCCGAAAAGAAAGGAACACAATACCCAGTGGCTAGCAGGTGGTTGTGGGGGAGCAGGTATGACCCAGAGGGAAGAATGAAGGATGGTTTTGTTAGTCAGGGCCTGGCTGGGTTTTGGGGGAGCCAAGCCCATGGCCATGGCTTGTGTACAGACACCAGCTGCCTGGTCATAGGGGTGCGGCAAGCTTGATGTTTGACGCGGAGGTTTCTGTGGGAGGAACTTCCTTCAAGGCTGTAGTTCGATGGTGAGGATGCATGCCATCCTTTATGAACAGACACTTGTGGCAACAGGCATGTTGGAGAGTGTTGGGTGGTGTCAGGAAGCATTATACAGGGATGGTAGGCATAATGGGAACTTAGGGCCACAGCACTTAGAAACAACACCTGGAGAAAGGCACGCAGGAGCCGCTCCTCAGGCCAGGTGAAAGTCACCAGCAGCAGCCAATGGGAAGAGAGGGCAGCACCAAGGGGAGGGTTAAAAGGACGGGTCTGGCCTCACTTACCACCTCTGTGCTGAGGAGTCTGTCTTCTTTCTTTCTTCCTTTCTCCTAAGCCAGCTTTTCAGGGGGAGGGGGACGTGTTCACATTTCTCTCTGTGCCTCTAGCTATTCTAGCAAGTAAGCAAATCTGCAAGGGTCTCAAAGCTTTCTGACCTTGGAAAAAGAAAAGTCAAACTTGCTTTAAGTTCGAGGTGGGAAGTGTCTAAATTCAGGTGGAGGCAGCTATTTAGGAGCTAGGAAGGAAAGTTGTATCTTCCTTATGAAAGCTTCATGGGCTCGGGCAGCCCCACAAGCCACTGGGGTGGGAGAGGTGGGAGAGGAGGCCGAGCCGTCTCTAGAACCTGCGTGGCCAGTGCAGGGCTTGGCCTTTTCCTTCGAGTCCTTCAGGTCCCACAGGTGATCTCCATGTCCTCACCCGCTTACAGGCTCCCTGTGGGACATGTGAACCCTAACAGGGATGGGGCAAGGGTGACGGGAACAGGGTCTCAGTTGGGTGAACCCTAACATGGATGGGGCAAAAGTGACGCCAACTGGGTATTGGTCGGTTGTCTGGCAGAAGGTGTTGCAGTCAGGTTCGCATTGCTGATAGAAATCACCCAACAAAGAGCAGCTTGTGGGGAAAAAGAGGCTTATTTTGGCTTACAGGCTTGAGGAGGAAGCTCCATGATGGCAGGGAAAACGACAACATGAACAGGGGGTGGACATCACCCCCTGACCAACATAAAGTGGACAACAGCAACAGGAGAGTGTGCCAAGCACTGGCATGGGGAAACTGGCTATAATACCCATAAGTCTGCCCCCAACAATACACTTCCTTTAGGAGGCATTAATTCCCAAATATCCATCAGCTGGGAACCTAGCATTCAGAACACCTCAGTTTATGGGGGACACCTGAATCAAACCACCACAGAAGGTGATGGCTCTGACCTCACAAGCACTCTCGGGTAGGCCGGGCACACCTTTTCCGGTCCTGGTTCCCTTGTGGAATGCAGCTCACCTCCCTCCAGCTCTGTGTGCAGAGCATTCCGCTGGTCTTGCTGGGGCGTTGGGTTCTGGAGAGCCTTCAGGAATGGCAAAAAGCCAACCGTAGGGCTGGGGGTGTCATTCAGTGGTAGCGTGCCTGTCTGACACCAACGTCTCATCCCCAGTGCTGCGAAAAATAAGCATCTGCAATATCTACTGCTCGTAGATCCATCTTAAGATGGGAGCCTATTTGTTGGGCCTTTTTTATGCTGGGGGGAACTTAAGTGACTGTATTTCCTCAGCATTTCTCAATTTCTGCCAAACCAGAGTTCCTATGACGGGAAGTTGCGCCAACCTGGGAAGCAGTGGCGAGGCACATCAGGTGTGGCCCAAACTGCCTCTGGAGAGTTGAAACAAGGCGGGGGGGGGGGTCCAGTGCCGAGGCTGAGGGTTTCCTAAGTACTTGGGGAAACTAAGTACCCACTTCCCGTTGCTAAGATGGAGGCATACCATGCAGTTTTGCTGCCTAAATGACCTTATAATTGGAACGACCATCTAATAAGAAAATGTGGACTTGATAAAACTCATGCAAAGGGTAAACTTGAACTTTCTCAAGGGTTATCTCAGCCCTCCCGAGTCTACATAATGAATGGAACTCAACAATGTTAGCTCTGGGTAGGAGGTGGGCTGCACCTGGGTCCCAAGTACCCCATGGCACTCTTTTTGCGTCTGAACCTGTTTCTTCTCTACCTCTATCAGCCCCTTACATGACAGAAAGTGAGTTGAGAGACCAGTGCCCAAGACCTCAGAGCTAAAAGTTCTCCATGACACCCCTGAAAACCTCAGGGCTGCTCACTTACAAAAACGGCAGCCTCTTTGTGGTAAGAACTTGTCTGAAGCACCCCTGATGGGGGGGCAGCCTCCCTATTCCATGAGTGGCCCCTCACCCCCAGCCTTGTTGTGTCCCTGAGCTGTGAATAGCTAAGTCCAGGCACCCCTACTACTGATGTCAGGTGTCGGCTATAATCCTGTTCCGAAGGTTCCAGTACTGTGCGAGGAATTAGTTGCGCACTCACTAGAGCTAGCCACAGGTATGTAGACGGGTCCTCAGATGGAGCTAATCCTCCTGAAGCGTGTGGGTCTCTGGGAGCATCTCTCCCGCCTCGCTCTCCTGCCCTGACCATCCCTAAGGTTAGGTCACAACGCGCACGCGCTGGAAAGGACACTTCTGAGTCTGCTAAGCGCTTCCCTAACCAAGGTAACAGCTTCCCTGTTACCCACTGAAGTTAACCTTGACGAGTCTATGAGAGCTTCCTGAGTTGCCATAGTGACGAAGAAGCCCAGCTGCCCTCAGAAGCTCCGAGTTCCGGCCTCCGGGAGCCCGTAGCCTACCCACGTACCTCACAGGCTGGGCCTTCTCCGGAAGGTGATGCCCTTTGATACTCGCCTGGGTATCTCTAGTACATCCAGGTCACCTGCAGCCTCCCAAACTTTGAAAGTATTTTAGGCTGTTATCTTCCACACTCGGTGCAGCTGTGGCTCTTGTCACCTTACACGTATTCCCATTGGCCCATGATCTTTGACTTGAGCTGCCTTGAGAGTCTGAGGCAGGGTTGTAGGAGACGGGCTGCTCATCAGAAGAGAGTGATTTCTTTTGCTCCATCCTTTCAGAAACAAAACAAAAACTGGACTACAACTTCACACAGCAGGTGCTCCTGCTCCCCAGGTCACATGGGCAAACACAAATACCTTAGAGTTGTGTACACAGGTGTGGAAGGTGGGACTGCACACCCATCTGGGGTGAAGAACTCTGGCTCCAGGCAGGAGGTCACTATGGGATGGGAAGCAAGGCTGTGCTTGGGACCAGGTACTGCTGTGGGGTGAGGGCAAGTGACTGGATTCACGTGTCAAATACTGATTTTCAATAAGCACTGACGAAGTGACAATTGTGTTGAGCATGGACAGACATCTCTATCACTCCCTGCAAGGCTCAGAGGCCGTTGTAGAAGAATGCAAGAGCCAAAGGAAGGGAGGTGTGCTTACAATGCTGTTTTCCAGACAGTGGCTATGTACAAAACCTGCATAATAGAAGGGGAGAAAATCTCAAATTAGAAACTAGTCAGAAAGAAGGGATTCAGCAGAGTCTCCTTATTGCTGAGGCAGAATTGCATAAGAGGATGGTGGACTTCCTGGAGTGGTAGTTCAGAGAACTTCCTACTTAAAACATGATGCAGGAAACGACATGGAGCCCCCAGAACTGCACCAACTCTTGACTCAGTTCTAGGCCCTGTGCAAAAAACCTTAGCCTTCTCCCTACCTTGGAAAGCTGACTTCAGTGCTTGACCAAAGTGGGCAACAGACGTGAAGACCAGCAGGTGGCCAGATGCCCCTCTGCTGGCTGCTCCTGTCCTCTGACCTGCTACCCCTGGGGAAGGTGTCAATGTGGAGATAGCTTGTAGAATTGGTATGTATCAGCCTTAGGATCTGCTCTCCTCAGTAGTGACATGAGGTCACTTCAAGGCTCTAGGTGGGTCCTTGGCTCATGGCCAGTCCCACAGCTCTGGCATGGTCACATAGCCTAAGCCGGCCCTGATTCCCTCATGTGCAACACTTACCGTGAGACTAACACTTGCACTGAAGGTTCTAGTTAGGATCCTACTGGGTTTATTTCCTAGGCCTTAGCTTTGGAACCCCCTACTTCTCTGAACACATCTGTCTAGTTGGGGGTGGGGCTGGAGATTTGGGTCCTTAAAAGCCCACACTAAGCCTGGCCTAACTTAAATGAAGGTGGGAGTTGAAAAACACTTCCAATGCCTCAGGTGAGCTGAGCTGGCTCCCTACCTAGTCTTTCAGATGCTGTTCATCTCTAGGTAGAACTGGAACTAAGAGCCCATCCCTGTCGGTCCATTCCTCCAGCATCTGAGCATGGCACCAGCATGGCTTCTCTCGTGACTCATCGTGCCCTTGGGACTCTAAAGAGGGGACATGACTGTTCAGCCTTCCCTACTCTTCCTCCTTAGCCCCAATGTCCCCATCTTCCTCTAGATCGCCTTTAACTGACTTCAGCCTAACTTGGTCTGCTCAGTTTTCCTGACTGTGACACTGTGAGGTCCAAGGTACTGAGGTGCTGGGTTTTCAGAAGCTCATGGCTCAGTCTGCTTACTGTGACTACTATGGGGAGATGAGTCCAACCAATGGTTTTAAGACCCCACCACAGCCTTGTGTACTTAACTATTACTTGTGGGGCCACCAGAGGATTCCAAGAGGTCCAATTTAGACATGGGTGGGGGGTCCTTCATGGGAAGTGGTAATCCTCAAGTGATCACATGTTCAACACCCTCACAGGTTACAGGAGTCAACTTTGCTTTATCCCACTAGAGCCACCACTAGGCTGTAGAACTAACTTCTAGGCTTCCTGCTCTGATTTCAATTGGATTCTGAGGGTCTAAATCTCTCCAGAAATTTTACTGACACACTCTATTAGTATGTAGAGGCTCAAGGAGGGCAAAACGAAATTCCAAGCACCTATTGTGTATACCAGGACTAAGTTAGGAACAGTAGCCAGACTCCTACTTCATAATATGACCCAGGTCTGTTATCCGTGGATCAGGCCATTTGAGTTTGACCAGGGATTCTGAGGGAATGGGGTAAACTTTCTATCTCAAATTTAAGTCAGAATGAGCAAAACTAAGTTCCTGACATCTTGTTAAGGTCTAAATTAATCTGAAACGCATTGTCTAAGGGATGCTGGACTCCCAAAAGAACCACTTCTACAAGACTATCAAATGTCTAAGGCGCTAATTCTCCTGGAACAAAAGATGTGGAGGGCCCCACACCCTAGCGGAGTAAACATTCTATACAGCCCAATGCTCATTGAATCCACTGAGATACATCAATAGCCTTGAACTTAGCCAGGCAAGTCTTGAAATAATTCTTACATGCTCCTGAATGAACAGAGGATCCAGGACAATGGTGCTAAGAAGCATCCTGAGCAGAAGAGAAGGGCTTATGCAAAGGTCCTGAGGCAGAAGTAGACTTGGAACAATGCAAGAACAAAACCGTGCGGCTGGAGCACAGTTGAACACTGATGTGACATGGGTGGGGCTAGGCTCTACAGGACTTCAGTTTTTGACCTTTATTCTGAAGGACCCGAGTTGAGTTCTTGGTCTCTGACAGCCGTTTAGATAGAATGCAGGGAATGTCAGTGCAAGTACCAGTGAGGGAGCCATTCCTGTCTTCCAGGAAGAGGGCCAGGACTGGAATCGGTGTTGGCAACTCTGTCCATGTTCAGCTTTTTACTAAGACTTAGATGTTTGGTATGAGGAAGATAAGACATCCAAGCCTATCAGCTCCAAGCTGCAGAGGAAGGCAGTTTTAATCACAGTGGGGCTACCTGGGGTGAGAGAGGATGGGGTGTTGAGTAAGTGATGGGACACTTCCAGGGCTGAGCTCCTGAGAACCCAGACCCCCAACATGTATCAGAAATGATTATGGGAGGAGTTGAGAAGATGGGTCAATGGTTAAAGACACTTGTTTGCAAAGCCTGTTGACCAGGGTTTGATTCCCCAGTACTCACCTAAAGCTAGGTACACAAAGTAGTGTACATGCATCTGGAGTTTGTTTGCAGTGACAGGAGGCTCTGGCATGTCCATACTCCCTCACACTAATTCTAAAGAAATGGTTACTAGCCGGGCGTGGTGGCGCACGCCTTTAATCCCAGCACTCGGGAGGCAGAGGTAGGAGGATCGCTGAGAGTTCGAGGCCACCCTGAGACTACAGAGTGAATTCCAGGTCAGCCTGAGCTAGAGTGAGACCCTACCTCGAAAAACCAAAAAAAAAAAAAAAAAAAAAAAAAAAAAAAAGAAATGGTTACAGCAAAGACCATGTCCCTATAATATGGGAGAAAGTTAGCAGGGAGCCTCAACAGCACGTTGAACCCTGGGAATGAGTGCGGGCACTAATGGACGTAGCTAAGGAAGCCCCCAACGACCAAACCCTCTCCCCAACACTGAGGAGCTTTGGAAGCAGAGTTCAGTGCAGAAGCAAAGCCAAAAACCCCACTAGAGATGTCAATCAAGTGCTCTCTGCCCGGGCTGCGTAGAAGCTGATACTATAGCACCAGCTTTTGCAGAAAGCACGCTTTGCCTTCTAGGTTGAACAAGGAGTTGGGCAGTGAGCTCAGATCTGTCCCCATCAGCTGATCCTATGTTTTGCCGTGGGCGGCTACTTTAATAAGAGGAAACGTCTTCTAGATTGTCACTGGGTTTCTAGTCTGTCATCCTGGCCTAGTCCACAAGGTCTTTTTCATAAAAATATTTTTATTTGAAAGAGAATGGGAACTCCAGGGCCTCCAACCACTGCAAACGAACTCGAGATGCATGTGCCCCCTTGTGCATCGGGATTATGTGGGTCCTGGAGAGTCAAACCAGGATCCTTTGGCTTTACAGGCAAATGCCTTAACCGCTGAGCCATCTCCACAGCCCCACAAAGACCTTTCGTAGTTGATCTGCTTAGGAGACTTCTGCCACTGCAACATGTTCACAAGAAGTACTTGTCAGCCTTAGATACAGTCCGTTACTTGCTCCGGGCTTCATTCCTGAGTCACTGAACTCCGGGAAGGCCTGGGCCTGGTGCCCCGGGGACTTCTTCCAGCCTGACACTGTCTAGTGAGCTGGGCCTGAACAAGGACCTCCATGCAGCATCTCCTGTGCCCTTCTGAAGTCTGAAGGTCTGTGACAGTGTCCCACAAAGCTGCCTGGGCAGCCTCCAGGGTCTTGAGCCTGTTCTCACTAAGTGTTGAGTCATCATCCTGTGCTCTAACAAGGCCTACGGCCTGTCAAGTGGTCTTGACACAAAACTAAGCAAGACACGTACAGACAAGGTCAAGGGCCTTTCTAGGCCTTCAGGACATCCTGCTTGCCCCTCCCAAACCTTACAAACAAATCACTTGCAAGAGACTGACCCTTACCAAGGCAGAAAAGTTCACAAGCTGTGCCATGGCAAAGGTGACGTCATGTGAGTCACTTCTATCATGAACAAAATGGCTTTTCCAAAACTCAACCTCTGAAGGTGCCCGAGCTAGTTAACACTAACGAGTTTCCACAGCTCTGGCCACTGAAACACCTCGAGTCCTACTGTCCATAGCTAAGTGCTAGGAAGGGTCCGTGAGTCCTCGAGCCTGATGAGCTCCTTTGTACGCACAGGGGATACCGAGGCCCATCTAAAATACTTGCCTGACAGATTAGTACACCCTGACTTGAGTCAACCTATAGTTGCCTCTACTCTCCCAAGTCCTCTCTTCTCGGCAGGTGTGTCTCAAAGATGGGGCATTAACATGGGTTCATTGTCTTGAGCCACTCGGCTCCTGTTAGGGATGAATAATGCCTACCCTTCGGTGGCCACTTCTAAGGAACATTAAGAACCGTGGTGTGCACAGGACATGCGGTGTCTGGACAACTAATCCAGGAACTTGCCAGGCTTCCAGAGCCCCACATTGGGCACCAGATGCCGGGCTCCGCTGGCGGGGGCAGGTAGTGCCGAGGGAAGGACCAGGCCTGCTGGTTCCTCCCAAGGGGTTGAGGAGGAGATGAGCGTCCGACCAGTCAGACCTCTCCTGGCCACCCACCGGAGAAAAACCACACTGAGTCGGGAGTCTTGTCGAAGCAGGAACTCGATTTATTGCTATGAGCAGTTGCCTATATAATGTTGGGGACGAAGGCGGGGATTTTAGGACAGTGGGGAAAGGTAAGGGCCAATAGTAAACTGTGGCTATTGAAATGATAATTATAACTCCCATGCGGAAGTAGCAGGCAAGAAGCCCTTAGGCGTCTTGCTGAGTCACGTGTGGCCAGAGGCAGATCACCAAACTTTAGCTAGGCTCAGGAAGTTCCACTAGGCCTCACACCTGGGCCTTTCAGAGGCCAACAGGAACTGACTTTGATGGCCAGGCTCTGTCCTTGTCACTCCACACTTGCCACCAGGTCAGTGAGAACGCTCACTTGTAAACTTCAGGCTTTGCTTTCCACATGTGGAAAATGGAGCCAAATGCCTTGAGACTTTATTTAGAAGATGCCAAACTCTTCTGGTTCCTGGCTGTGCACCAAAATGCAAATGGACAGTAGAAATTCACATTGACCAGACAAGGAGAGATACTGGAAATGACAAGGAAATTGTGTAACAGGAAGCTCTCGGACAGTCCAGAGCTCATTTTCCTGGTGTCTTGATCACTGGTACAAAAGTTAAAGTGGGGCTGGAGAAATGGCTTAGCGGTTAAGGTGTTTGCCTGCAAAGCCAAAAGACCCAGGTTTGATTCCCCAGGACCCACGTAAGCCAGATCCACAAGGGACACATGCATCTGGAGTTCATTTTCAGTGGCTGGAGGCTCTGGTGTGCCCATTGTCTCTGTCTGCCTCTCTTCTATCTCTCTCTCTGCTTGCAAATAAATAAAACTTAAAAAAAAAAGTTAGTAAAGTGTCCAGCCACTGGTGTCTGGTGAGCTGATTCTTGGCACCTTGTCACATGAGCTGGGAACCTGGGAGACTATAAAATAGGAAATGAAATACCTAATGAAAGCACGGGGGTTGTGGTGATTTGAATCAGCTGTCTCCCGTCAACTCGTGTTAATGCTTGATTCCAAGCTAGTGGCAATTTTTTTTTGGGGGGGGGGGAGGACAAGCAGCAAATACAATGATGGCATATTTAGCCCATACTCATCGTATCCTTAGTCGTCTCCGTGAGAAATGACCCTCCTGTAGGGCTCGATGACCTTCATATCAATGAGCTCTTCTTGCTCTTCAGCCACCATCATCCATAGCTTCTGCTCCTCCTTAGCAGTATCTTAGGGAATTGACTCCGATTCGTGGCCAGAATTCTTTGTGGCCATGAGATCTTCATGGCCACTGTACTCAAAGCAATCCGCTCTATTGTGGGCATCAAGTTAATATGAAATTGCTGTCAATTTGATCTGGAATTGCCAGACTGTTGTGAGAGACTAGATCGCAGACTTCCAACGGAAAGTTTGTACATCTCTCGCAACATATCCAGGGCAGGCGACGGTAACGGCAGACTGACTTGGGCTGCGTAAAGGACCTCAGTGTATCCAAAGAAATTCCAAGTCAACAGATCCCAGGTCATCATAGATCCCCTGAGGAATAGGGTCAACTGGCTCAGACTGGCACTGTGGTGCAGCAGGTCCTTCGGGATGTCTGTCTTTCTCCTGTGGTAGAACTGGCCTGTGCCTGTCTAGAATCCCTGCCCAAGAGTGTTAATTTATACCTTAGAGGAACTATGACGAGCTGTGGGCTTTTCGTAAAGTTGTCAAATTGGTCAAGATGGCCACTTTAAGCTGTTGCCTAAAACCACATTGCTAGTCTTCAAGCATGTTTTCCTGGGCAAGATTTTATTGAATTTGCTTTTCTCTAAGCTGTCCTGGCTCCACGTAGTTGGGAACTCTAAATCAGAACCTTTAAATATGTGCATGTCAATAGGACATCTTGCTACGATAGTGTCCCTTAAGAGATAACATACAGAACTGTTTCTAACTCAACAGATACTAATTCTTAACCAAAATATGGGACTCTTGAAGCAGGAAGTCTCGTTTCTAAATCAAAGTTTTCACTTCCATACATAGCATCAGGTATTCTACTGAATGTGGCTGTTGGCATGCCGTGGCAGTGAAATAAAGGCAGGCTCAACTAGCTTGAAGCCGTCCATGACGAGATGGGAGGTGGCAGAACTAGATTCTCCCTGATTTCCTAGGGGATCAAGAATTTGAACAGCATGGGATTTACAAAGTTGAACTATCTATAGCAAAAGACTCCTGAGTGTCTGAAACCCTAATTCCAGTCTCAAATATCAGCCCTGTAGCAGTTCCCTTCTTGTTGCTGGGACAACACCCAACCAGAAGCAGCTTACAGTAGGAGAGGGCTCCTTTCAAGCTGTCCGGTTCAAGGAGAAACTTCATGATGGTGGAAGGAACTGGCTCACTTCATCACACAGTCCCAACAGAGAGGAGGGAGACCCCACAATCCACACACAGTAGGCTAGTCAATCCCAAGGGTCTCCTCCAGCAATACGCCTCCTCCAGCAAAGCTCCGCCTCCCAAAGACTCCAAAGCTGGGGACTAAGTAGGAAGCTTAATCAAATGCCTGAGGGGGCTGGAGAGATGGCTCATTGGTTAAAGGCATTTGCTTGCAAACCTGATGGCCAGGGTTGGCTTCCTCAGTACTCACATAAAACCAGATGCAAAGTGGTGTACCCCTGTGGAGTTTGGTTACAGTGGCAGGAGGTCCTGGTATGCCTATGCCCTTGAGTGCTTTTTCTCTCCCTCCACACACACACTTGTCTCTGTTCAAATAAATATTTTTTTAAAAGGCTACGGGGGACATTTTCATTCAACTTGTCACAATGTTAAATGATTACATGAGCCAAAAGACCAGACAAAAATAACTGCTAAGCCCTGACGCTGTGTACGTGCAAAGCAGTGATTTTCTCCACTGCAATCCTCTTGTGCCATTGGCTTCTACGTGAGAGTAAGGAAAGAGGTCTTCCCAAGTTCAAGCTCATGGATTTCTCAGGATACACTGTGCTGGGAGAATCAGGCCCGAAGTCACTGGTGGCCATAGTATTGTCCTAAGGTCTTTTTGCCTTGGAGCATGAGACAAGTGGGCGGCATAGCCTTCTCACTTCTCCACTCCACCACACTGCTGTGGACTGAGTGGTGTCTGGATCCCCGTGGGAGCCTCTCAAGTCCTCTTCAAGCTTTAGCTCTGGCCCATCCTTCTCCACCCTCTACTGTTCTGAGTCCACGGGACCATGGGTACTTCCGCCTCACTTTAGGTCTAGAAATGAGACTGGTTTTGATCAGCCTCACACAGTCAGGGACACATCCAACAGGACTACGTGGCCATCTGACATTTCTGTGCTGGGGACTGGGTATGTGGGGATGTAATATGAACCTCTGGGCTGAGGAACAGCGAAGACTAATTTTTACTGGAAGCCCAGTTCAGCTTAAAGAAGGCTGAGGGGGTATCCAGGCTCAGTGACCTTGAAAGTCTCAGAAGGTCTGTGGATAATATCACAAAGGAGTGTGCAGTGAGGATTCTGATGACCGATCTCCAAGCTGCCAAATGACACGGGACGGCCTGTCTCAGCTGTCCATGCATCGATCCTGCTGAATGGCAGCGACCGACGTCGGTGTGGGCGCGGCAGGTTCTGCGGAGGAACAGCAGTGGGGGGACGTGCAGTGCAGCGGGCAATTCTTACACTGGCTTCCGTGACTCGGGCTGCGTGGTCCAACAGTGGCTGGCTGCAGGCTGGAGAAGCTGAGAGCCCCGTAGCTGCTCAGCGCATAGGCTGACCTCCTTGCCAGTCCCCAATCTGGTGCCGAAAGCCTGGAGAATCCTTGGAGAACTTCTGGCCTTCAGCACGCACGTTGGAAGGCTGAAAAAAACTGCACAATGGAAGCAACAGGGTAGATGCACTCACAGGAAGGACGAAGCAGGCACGTGGTGGGAACACGGCCTTCTCCTGGGGCCTCTCTAGGCTGTGGTAGACTTGTCCTTCAAGTTTCTGGTGAAAACCTGTGTCACTATTAGAGCCCAACTTGACAACAATACTGAATGGTGAGACCCTTAACCATCAAGCTCCTGGGTTGGGGCATTGAATAAAGCAGAATCGGTGGCTGAATCAAACTTGAGTCCCATTTCAAAGTCCCTTTATCCTTCATCCCTTGGGAAGACAGGAAGGACTTACTTGGGCTCATGGACTATGCGCATTACAGTGGGGAAGGCATAGAGATGGCTGGGACTCCTCACCTCACACCTGTAGGTCAACCATGAAGCTGACTATGTTCCTGAACTCTTCTACTGCCGGGGCATGGCTTATGTCTTCATGGGAGGGAGGGGCAGGTTATGACTAGTTTGACATGGTGGTGCACACCTGTAACTGCAGCAGAGGCAGGAGGGTCTAGAGTTTGAGGCCAGCCTTGGCTATATAGTAAGAGCTTGCCTCAAAGAAATAAGCAAAAAGCCTACTTATAATAAAACAATGAGAAGTTAAATCACTTCCCAGATTTGGGACCACCCACCCATTTAAGTACATAAGATTGAAAATGAAATGAAGTGCAACAGTTAGGGACGTTAAGGACGTCAGGAGGACATGTGCCTCTTGCAGGAGGTCTGTTGGCTTCTGTCCTGAGACGTTCCCAAGGTCATTTCCCTCTTTCCCACCTTTGAGTTCCTTTCAACTGAAGTCTTGATTCTGGCCTCTTTCTGTGATAGGAATGTTCCAACTTTTATAAGCATGCTCAGACTCACCTATAGACACTCCCCTTCTGATCCTCAGTGCTATCCATCAATGTCAAACCCTGTGTTCCCACAGGGGAGGTTTGGAGGACAATGGAGAATAGGGTGTCCTTCCAAGGTCAGCCTGCCATGTCATCATGCTTGCTCATTGGGCATGTGGCCTGTCCATCTCCCCCTGGTCACTCTCCCATTCCTGGTTGGTCAGATGCTCACCAATCTTGCCAATTTCTACAGACATGGGTTGGGACAGTCATTCCCATCATCTTCCCTGGACTTCTCTCTGGAAAGTCCTCTTTGCTCTCGTTGTTCTGTTCTGCAGAAAAAGTGAGGTTGATAAATGTCAAGTTTACGGCCCGTTTGGCCAAGAAGCCTTCTTACTGTTTGAAAGTCAAAGTAGGAATATGAATTTACTAAAACAAACCCACTAGAAGAAAAGGTTGGACTGACACTGGAATCGGTCTTCTATTTACTTGTCTTAGTATTTGTTTCCAAGAGGCCCTTAAGGCCTGGCTGGACTTACTCCTGCATTGAAAGCAAACTGAATTAGGGGTTACAACCAAGTTGGACCCTTGGTTGAAGGAAGGGGATAGAGCTTTCCCTTCTGGGCAGTTTTGGGGACAAGCTCAGGTAATCTGAGGAAGTTTGTCATCTGTGTGTGAACCCCTGAGTCCTTTCTAGCTTGGACTCGGGTCTGTTTCCTCAACTGGGGTTAGAAGCTTCCCTGTATTCTGTCAGAGCTCCAAGCCTGGCTGTTATCCCTACAGCCTCTCAGTCAACATTAACTTACACTTGTCGTCTTGTGGTCTGTTAAGCCAACTTATAATACAGAAAAGTTGAGGGAGCTATGGCTGATGAGATTCCACAGGTACATACCTTCTGCATGTGACCAGTTGGATGAGCATGGCTCCCTAATGGGGAGTAGCTGTTGGCCTTGGAGTATGGGAACTGCTTTTCTCTGAGCTCATGGTTGGCTAGCAAATTTTTGGTTAAGCCATTTCCATATGTGATGCCTGAAAAGACTAGAGAGAAACCACTAGGTATGTAATCCTGAGTGATGGTTAACGTCTATAGTGACCTTGTAGCAACACTGCACAATCTGTGCCACTAACATTTCACTGAGTTTCAGAAAGACAAATGACAAGCACCCCTCGCTACCTGCTCTGCTTAAGTCTTTCATTGACTTCGGAGTTCTCACCTGCAGCTGAGAATTACTCAGAGGACCTTCTACCTTTTAGGCTAAGGGGATAAGGGTCTTGGGTTTTGAGCTGGGGAGTCATAAGGACCTCAGCAAGGACAGGCGACATCCTCTAGAATGACCACTGCTCTACATTTGTGGGAAATGATTACTCTATCTTCTGAGACCCCCTGAACTTTTCAGTCTAAAATGGGAACATTGGTCTGCAAGAAGAGAAGCAATCCCCAGTGTAGACAAAGGTTGACTAGGGTGAGGTAGGCAGAGAAATGGTCTCTATATGGTTCAAGTTGTGCACAGGAGCCTCGTGGGGTGATGAGATGGCCAATTAGTGGTATAACTTGAGGTGTTTGGGTACCTACATCTATGCCTTTTGGCCTTGAACATGATGCAATTTACTTACAAACAGCAGTGGGCCTGGTGGTCTCTACTCAATCCTGAGTCTCACATAGCACTCATCGAGGCCACCATTCTTGTGTATGATTTCATGAACAGATCAGAGTTTATCTTTTGGAATGTCTCAGAAATGTCAGTTCCCAAGGCTTTCTTTCATCCTTCTCCTCAGCCCCTCAGAGGAAAGCTCCGCGTGTCTCCTTACTGAGGGTGACAAGACTGTCAGGGATGCACGGTTACATGGCTGGAGGTCAGCTCTTGCGAGGAGGGGTTGTGACTTAGATTCTTCAGACACTTCCTTTCTTGAGCCATTAAAAGAATCAATAGTGATGTTTTGGTGTGGAAACGAGGTGGAGCCACAGAGTTAGAGCCGGAGCTGACTGGCAGAGACAAGGGGCTGGTCCAAGAACAATGGCAGATTGCAGCAATCTTGAAGCTTTTGCTGAGGAAGCGCCATGTCCAGGTGTGCTTTAGAACAGTAATGTCTAGGGCTGGAGAGATGGCTTGCGGTTACGCGTTTGCCTGTGAAGCCTAAGGACCCTGGTTTGAGGCTCGATTTCCCCAGTACCCACATAAGCCAGATGCACAAGGTGGCACATATGTCTGGAGTTGGTTTGCGGTAGCTGGAGGCCCTGGTGCACCCATTCTCTTGTTCTGCCTCTTTCTCTTTCTTTCAAATAAAATTAAAATATTTTAAAGAAAAGTAATATTTAAACTACATAAAGAGTATATGAAAAACGGACCAAAACCATTGCTAACAAATAAGTGGGCCAATGAACTGAGTAGACAGTTCTCAAAAGAATAAATACAGGGCTGGAGAAATGGCTTAGTGGTTAAGCACTTGCCTGTGAAGTCTAAGGACCCTGGTTCAAGGCTCGACTCCCCAGGATCCACATTAGCCAGATGCACAAGGGGGCTCACGTGTCTGGAGTTTGTTTACAGTGGCTGGAGGCCCTGGTGTGCCCATTCTCTTTCTCTCCCCCCCCTTTCTCTGTCACTCTCAAATAAATAAATAAATATAAATAAAAATTTTTTAAAAATATTTTAAAAAGAAGAAATACAAATGGCTGCTATATTGAAAAGTGTTCAATATCCACAGCCATCAAAGAAATGCAAAGCAAAACTATTTGAAAGTTTATTTTGTCCTAGTCAGTGGCTGTAATGAAGACAACTGCCAAATGCTGGAAAGGATGTGGGGGACGAGGAGCCCCTATTCACTGTTAGTGGGAGTAAACCCAC
Source organism: Dipus sagitta (assembly GCA_036346955.1). Classification (NCBI taxonomy): domain Eukaryota; kingdom Metazoa; phylum Chordata; class Mammalia; order Rodentia; family Dipodidae; genus Dipus; species Dipus sagitta. Next base: position 26,046,298 of record CM070782.1, read on the forward strand.
AAAGCTACTATGGAAATCAAAACAACAACAACAAAAAACTTAAGTAAAACTGGTACTGTGGTCTCTGGGTGTTTCCAGGGTTTTGGTGTCTTATTCAGAGAACTGAAATGCACACTGGTAGCAGAGCAGTGAGAAATCTCACTAGAGGGTAAGGCAATCGTCCAGAAGGGCGGGATGTGCTACCAGAGGGCAGCTGCGCCTGGAGCAGGTTGCCGGGGCAGCAGGTTACTGTCTGGGGCTTCTTCATGGGATCTAAGGGAAGAGGCTGGCTACTGGGGGTCGAGTTTGAGTGGCTCTCTGGCTTGGCTGGCACGCTTGAGTTTACTCACCTCTTCCTTTACTGCACATTTCCCTACCCATGATGCATCTGAATTTAAGCATATGCACCCAGGTATGCATAGGCATGACATGGTAAATAGGGCATCCTGAGCATTCACGTAGGACACAGTTTGCCTTACTGTGCCTGCACCCAAAACGAGGCCAGGCCAGAACAGACCCCTGTCTCCTGATCCTGCATTTAATTTGGAACTTGTTAGAATAGAAACAAGGAGTTAGCAAGGAGCTGTTTAAAGTGGGTGTGAGTGCAGTTTGATGCAGGTGTTGGGGGTGGGAATTCCAGATTGCCAACAGGACGCTAGGTGTACTGTAAGGAAAGGGGTGTATTTACTGCCCGAGCCAAGCAGTGCCCCAGTTTGCCAAGCTATTCCCAATGCTTGCCTGCCACCCTAGCACGTGAGCCGGCTATGTCACTCCTGGGCATACACCCAAAGGACTCCATACCCTACACAGAGGTTCTTGCACATCCGTGTTTGCTGCTCTGCTTGCGAGAGCAAGGAAATGGAATCAACCTAGGTGCCCATCAATGGAGGGGCAGAGAATGGAGACGTGGTGCATGTACACAGTGGGGTTCTACTCAACTGCAAAGGAAATGAACTGTGAAAGTTGAAGGAAAATGGATGGACCTAGAATCAAAGGCCTGAGTCAACCTAGGCTTGAATTTCTCATGCAGATCCTAGCCTCTAACTATGGGTGGGTGGGTGTGCACACGTGCATGTGCTAGTGCACACAAGTGAAGATAAAATCCATGTAACCAGACAGGAGCCCATGCTACCTGAGAGGGAGTGGGGAGGGTAATAGAATACATATGATATGAAAGTGGAAGGGGGAACAGAGAGCAGAGATAGAATAGGGGCAGGAAAATGGGGGAAATCAATCCAAATTAACTATGAAAATGCCATAGGAAAACCTGTTTTGCATGGTGATTAAAGTATTTTTATTTTATTAAAAGGAGAAACAAATTATAAACTTTTAAAAAATGAGTGTTATTAAAAGCATAAGAGAACTAGAAAAATATGTTCAATTCCTTGATCAAGTATTGTGTACAACAGAAAGTGGGCATACACGGAAATGCATGTCTTCATGTAAGGAAAAACCAGTTAGATACCCCTTGTCCTGTCGTGCTGGTTGAATCCAGCGTTGCTGGGGGGATGTAAGGAGGGGAAGGCATATCCTGCGGTGGAATATGGTGGGTGTGCCTGCCTTTCACTTATGTGAGTGCTGGGCTATGAAGATCCCTTCCCTGACACACATCAGTCCACTCAGACTTTGCTAGTCCTGTCCAGGGGACTCCTCAGCACTGATGCCAGGGGAAGAGCCTACTGCTTGCCTCCTGTTCTAAGCTATGGTTGCTATGGCAACAGACCGAGTTCCACCCAAAGACTTACTGCCCAGGGCTACTCCTTTCATGTATATCCACACACCCCTGAATTCAGTCTACCTGGGCACTCTCCATCTACTTCCTGCAAACATAGAAGCCAGCCACTCTGATCCACAGATGGGAAGAAGCAGGGGTCAGGCCCGGAGTCCCCTGCTGGCAGACAAAGGCCTGGGAAGACAGTCTCAACTCTGTGGCTCCCAGAGGCTGAGACTGTGTTCTCGGCTTTCTGGCTGAGTCTTCCTGGGACGCTCAGTGTTTCCATGAGACATGAGCCCAGTCCGTGCAGGCAGGGCAGTTGCTTGGTCCCATAGGAAGTCTGACTTTCCTCACCACTGAACACCCAAGAGAGCAAGCCACGTGAGCGTCACAGCCCAGCCCTGAGGGTGGGCTTCAGACCAAAGGCGGCTTCTCACTTCTGAACAACCCTTACACTTGGTGACATAACAGAAATGAACTTGATATGTAGAAATCACGATGGAACACTTCTATATGTCAGATGTGTTTAAATCTACAGACATATTTCATTGGAGGCTAATTCATCCCTGAAGTTGTTGGCATGCAAACTCTTGCTACCCAAAAAAAATGTCAATTTTGAAATGGGAGAAAAAGAATGTATTCTCAGCCAAACCAAAACCTCAAAGTGATGCCTTGGTGTATCTAAAGCCTTCTTTTATGACCAGTGAAAGTCTACCAGAGTCTGAAACAAAGTAACTTCAGCACGGTGTCACTAGTTAGCAGTTTTCAGTAGGGTCTCCTCCGATCTGTCAGGCTGGAGATGAGAGGGAGATTGAATAGGGTGCTGGGGCCACAGGATCGTGGGAAACGGAGAGGGCTTGTGTGAATTTCCACCCGTGCCAGCTCTGGGCTGGAAGGAGACAGTCCCCAGTGCACGAACTTTTCCTGGGAAGGTATATGAGCAAACATCTCCCCCAGTAGGTCACCAATGGCAGACCAAAGTAATGAGTCCACCCCGATGAGTTTACTGGGCTTATCACAGGAGACCAGTACAGGCACATGTGGGACAATCAATGACCAGGGCCTTCAGCTCAGACATTAAGGGATAGTAGACAGCCTCATGACCCAAAAGTGGATGAGCATGGACACGCCCTCTGAAGCCATCCATGGAGCAGAAGGACGAGAAGCTCACTGGCCGTTGCCTTCCCAGGTGTGCAGCATGACCCTTGCGAGGAGTCGCTGCTCTTGTGAGCGTGAAGGTGACGGGAGCAGCAACGTTGACTCGGGCTTGCAGTTACGTCACCTGCGGTTCCGGGATGCCACCTGGATGTTTGGCCCCCTTGGGTGTCAAATGGAAAGTATTTCTCATCTCCAGTTTCTTGGCTTTGGCTGAGGGCCAGTCAAATAAACAGTGAGCACGTGGAATGAGCCGCATTTGGAATTCCACAGTGTTGAGGAATGTGGGGAACGGAGAGAACTTTCCAAAAGGAGGACAGACAAACTTCACTTAGCTGTCCTTAGTACCTGGATTAGGAGAGGATGGAAGGAAATAACTCTGATATCCAGGGACAAATTGCAAAAGGTGATTTTTAATCCCAATTGCTTCACTCACTAGGGAAGCCTGCTGCTGCCTACAAGTTAACCATTTTATCATGGGAGTCAGCTCATGTTACCCCCTTTCTTCTGCATGGAGTCCACAAGGTAAAATATCCTGGGGGCTGGGGCTATGGTTCTATGGGTAAAGAGCTAGCCAAGTGCATATTGGAACCTGAGCTGGATCTCAGAAGTCATACAAAGATGTGTGTGGTAACATGTGCTTGATATCCCAGCACTGGGGAGGTAGAGACAGGAGGTGCCCCAGGACTTGCTGTGTAGCTGGTCTAGCTGAATTAGGGAGCTCTAGGAGTGCAGTGAGAAGCCCTGGCTCAAGCAAATAGGTGGAAAGCAATTAAGGAAGCCACCCAATGTCACCCTCTGATGCGCATGTGCGTGCACACACCACATATATAATACCCATCCCTCCATGTGGATCCTAAGAGGGGTTGGATCTCAGGGCAGGGCTTAGGAAACCAAGGGCAGATCTTGGCATATCCCCCAGCAGTCCTCCCATAACTGAATGAAAGAGAACAGGAAGGGACCCACTGAGTTGTGCCCATGGATGCTGAAATAACAGCGGCAACTGGCTGGGTGTCTCTCGTCTTTCCATCACCCTGCTATTGCTTCATGTTGATGTCTACTAGCTCTTCTGCCCTCTGTCTTCACTTGGTGGTGACCTTCTTGGAGCACAGGGTGGGGTTGAGAAGGATCAAGTCAAACCAAATAACTGATGTGGGGTTGGAGTCAAAGGTCAGGAGCCAAGAGGGCTCAAACACATGGCTCAGGCCTATTTATATGAATCAGGTGTCCAGTTAGAATGAGCCTCAGCAGCAGGCTCAGGTATGTAAGGGAGAGACCTGACTGGTTGGTGGGCTCAAGGGGATGATTCAGGAAGGGCCAAGTCCATGCAAGGCTAAGAAGCAGGAAGTTGTTACTGGAGTTGAGGCTTGTAGCCATCTTGAGTGAGATTGGATCTGACACTGGTTTTGATCTTGGCAGAGCAGGCAAAGGTGGTATCCATGTTTCTGTGGGCCACTCCCTAGCTGACTATCAGGAAAAAAAGGCCATTTTTCTCTTAATCTATATCACAATCAATCAAAACACCCACTTACTTAGTCTGCTGTCAGCCTCTTTCCTGGCTTATGTTCAGTTCTAATGAGGATGGAGCATCTCTGCTACCTAAATGTTTCTCTCTCCCCTTGGGGTCCTCTGTGCCAGCTTGGGCCTTTTCCATCTTTAGTGTGGGTCACTCTGACTAGAGTGTCATCCTGCTGCTATCAACATGGTTGTCCCTTCTATCTTGCCATGATCCCTGCTGCTACTCATGGTGATGCGCCCTTGACTCAGTACCCCCTGCCCCTCCTGCCATGCCAGAGTCCCCCTTGCCACCTGAGGAGATGACAGTGTTAAGCCCTCAGGAAGTTCTACAGCGAATATCACTGGTCTTCATTTTCTCTGGAACATGGCTCTTTGTGTGTGGGGGGGGGGGGAGTGTTTTCTGAAGAATGAAAACATCACAGAGGTCCAGAGAGCCAGGGAAGGTGCAGGGACCTGGATCAGGGAATCTGAAGTGGTTTGTTACCTGTCATGAGAATTATCAAGTACCTCGAGACATTTTCAACTCCTGCAGTACGCTCTTCAAGGACTTGATTGTACATCGCACTTTGAATCCCTACAGCCACCACTTATGGTTGGAGGGGAAATTGATGACACACTTACACAGTGCACGAGGGGGACACAGAGGCCTGGGTCCATGGGGCCCACTGGAGAGATGACTTGAAACATCCCCATAGCTCTGCGGCTACCCTCTCTGGGACTTTGCGTGACGTCATACCTTCATGTGCTTCCTCGTGTCCCTGGCTGCACTTCCTTGAGCAGCAGGATCCTGCCGGTGACCCTTGAGGGTCCTCGTGGTTGTATGACTTTTCTTGGGGGGCCTTGAAAAATTCCCTCCCAAGTCTAGTTCGGCAAGCCAGTGAATTTGTTGGGGTTATTTATAGCAGCATGGGCTCAGGGTATGGATGACTCAAAAGCAGCTGCATTCCGGAAAAGCACACCTCAGGATGGGGGATGACTCCAGAAAGCTGCATTCCTAGAGGTCTCCAGAAGAGTCTCCTTTCCTCCACAACTGTGACTGCTTTTCTAACCTCGCATCCCAGGCCAGGGCCTGGTGAAGGTTGTTAACGGCTTGGGCTTCCTGAGCCTGCTCACCGGCATAAGCGTCTCTCCTCCCTCCAGGCGGCGATGTCTTGGTTCTGAGGAGGTGTCTTGGTTCTGAGGAGATGTCTACATGACAACTTGGGTTAAGTTTCTTCTGGGTCCCGGCGTGGACACTAAGAAGGACACTAAGAGGTTGCCTCACCATCTTCTCACCTGAGAGCCAGCCCTGCAATAAATGCACCACGCCACGCAGTGGTGAAAACTGAGCTTGACTTGTATCCACTCTTAAGAATGGCCCAGCACTTACCTGAGTAGTCCTCAGACTGGTAGAGATGAGGTTCGAATCTAGATTTATCTAGATCCAGTTAAGAGCCAATTCTATGTCATCCAATAGTGCCTGGGATGGGCGGGAAATTGGAGCTGAGGTCTGGGTTGTCCTGCAGTCAGGAACCCTTCCACCCACTCACTCAAATGGCCCTAGGTGGCCACCAGCTCTCAGGTCAGGTAGCTAAAGCCCTTTGAAATCAGGAAAGGATGCCTATGGCCCCTCCCGGGGGGAGAGGGACATGTCTTTAAAAAGAGCCACACTAGTCTCAGTGCAAAGGGTTGGTCCCACCATTATGGCTGGACATGGGGGTTACTTCTTCAGCATTTAGCAGGATCTATAGTTAGGATCTGTGTACTTCTGTATGTATACTTAAAAACAAAAACAAAAAAGTCTTGTTATAAAGTCCGAGGAAAATGATTGTATAAATTCTGTGCTGGGAGTTGAGATAGTCTCCTATCTCGATGATACTGCGAAGGTTAGAATGGGCTCCAGGGGCTGGGGAGATGGCTCAGTGGATAAAGTACTTGCTATGCAAATGTGAGGGCCAGAGTTCTGATCCCACGACCTCATTAGAAGCCAGAAGTAGTAGTGTATGTCTGTAATGTACCACAGTGCCTATGGCAAGATGGGACATGGAGACAGGAGAATCAAAAGCTTACAGGGTACCTGGCCCAGTGAATCCAGTAATGGCTGTGCCTTAAACAAGGTGAGGATCATATTTGGAGTTGTCCTCTGACATCAAACGTACCCAAGGGGGGGGGGGGAGAATAAGGTCCAGGTTTCTGGTGATCCTGAAGAGATGAGTGGGAGGGAAGTGAGACTTCACATACCTGCTTCTGTTGTCACCAGGATTGCTTCTTCCGAGGGCAGCTGATTTAGTGGAGGAGAGAAGGGATGCAGAAAGGAATGGCTCATTTTTTCTGTTGTCTGATTAGCTTCTGTCTGGCATCTACCCAGCAATGCCTCCAGCTTCTTCAGTCTCCTCTCTGAAGAGGACTTGGGATGCTCCTCCTGCTGTAGGATGGCTGGAGACAGCTGTCAGCTCTTGACCCAGCCTTCCCCTCCTCCCATCTACCCAGATGCCCAGCTCTGTTCTCAGCTTCTGCTGCATCTGTTGGTGAAGTCATAAGTCAGAGGAGGCCTCAGGCAGGGTCAGGCCTGGTCAGCTTGCTGATGAAATCAGAGTAACAAATGGAGGGTGGGTGTTTATATGAGTTTGGGCTCTGGAGCTAAAGACACAATGCTAGCACTTAGCTTCTTGATAAACTCAGCATCAACACTTCCGGGGTCAGCAATTATGGCTTAAAGAAGGGGCTGGGGTGAAACCTCTCTGGAACCACATGGCCACTCGAGCCGGCCCGGCCTAGATGTGGAAGGTGGGCCGAGCAGAGTGCTCAAGCTGACACTGGGCACGAGGCCCTCTCTGGTGCAATGTTTGGTACTCAACCCCTGCCGAGGTCCTCGCCTGTCACCTGTTCCTAGGGGAAGAAGACCCAGCAGTTAGGAGTACAAATGCTTTTGCAGAGAACTTGTGATGCTTGGAGAGGACTGGGTGACGGAGTTGGCAAAGCTCTATTGAGGCGGAGAAGAATTCATCATACTTCTGCTGCTCACCAGGAGTCTGCAAGGGGATTGGCCCCTGCTATTTTGACAACCCCAGGGGAGCCAGATGCCTGGCTGGCTATCTCTGAAGAGAGAAGTTCAAAGAAGTTCACCTCTGTCACATTTACTAATGCTTCTCCCATCCCCTCTCCTCGGACATAAAACCTCCCTGGCCTAATGCTGGAAGGGCTCCTCGCTTTTCTAGTCTCCGCTGCTGAGATGTAAGTGTCCCTCTACATCTAGATGCTCCTTGTAGACACTCCTACTTGCCTCCATCTTTTTCTAACCCTGGTCAAGGCAAGAAGTGCTCAGATCGCATCTCACAGCTCAGAAGGTCTTCACAAACTCCAGTGGAGTGTGCAGTGCAAAGATGGCTCATTGAGTAATGCCACAATTGGGCAGAATGGCCATGCCCATGCCCATGCCCTGGGCCCCACGGCTGTGCTCGACTGCTGGCTGGGCTTGCTGAGAAGTCATGGTAACAGTGTGGGGGATGTGGTCGACCCCAGAGGGGCTGCAAAGCACAGTCTGTATGGCTGAATCTCAATTCTTGAGAATGGAGCAGGGTGTCTGTGCCGGCCTGCGGCACGAGTTGAAACAGACCCCGAAGGAGGGAGTGGGAATGAATCTGAGACAAGAACACAAGGAATGGAGCCAAGACAAGTTCTGATCAAGGCTCAAGTTTATTCAGGCAGACACAAGCTTATATACAGAAAATAAAACTTTCTCAAAACAATGCCTTCATGTCTGAAGTCTGCTCCACCAAGGCCGTACGATAAGGCCTCTACGCCTGGAGATCTAAGACCAGCTGCAGTTCCCACGGTCAAAGAGCAGCTACAGCTCCCAACATCTCCCCCTTCTTTATTAATTAAAAGAAGTGACTGTGCCTGTCTTAGGTTGTCAGAGGCAGAAGAACATCCTTACCCGTCATGGGACAAATGTATTATCCTTCAATATGTGCCCTGTCTTAGGTTGGATGCCTCCTCCCCCGATCTTACCAGTCTCTGGCTACCAGCCGGATAAAATTCAGGGAGAATTAGGATAAAGTCTGAGGGAGCCAAGGACGTGTTCTATAGTGCATAGCTCGGACCTCTGCATGAACATTCACAATAAACTTCATTAGACACTTGAAGAAAATAGGCAATAGGCATAAGAGAAGCAGAAGGCAAACTCCCACAGCTGCAAAGCTGCCTATCCAGGAACTTAAGAGTTCCAACCAGGCAACACAGACTCAATTGCAGCAATTAAATCATTAGCAGCTTTAGTGGCATCAAAATCAAGATGACTCTTCTGTATAGCTAGAATTTCTGAATGTAAACTAACCAAATCTAATGAAATATTATCATGGTGCCAAATTCCTTCCAAGTGCATTTTGACCTTTACCCAATCTTCATAACTAGCATTGTAAGTTTTAGAGGTGATGCAGATCCATTGGTAATCTGCATGGCATTCCAATCGAGCTCTAATCTTCATTCCTTGAATTTGCTCTCCTAAATGTCACTACATCAAACAAAGCATCTATTTTTTCTTCTAACTTCTTGTCTATGGTTACTTGAGTTCCCAAAGCAACAGAGACGTTTTTAGCTAGATTATTAACAAAGTGTGCAGTATGAATTTCTTGTGTAAGAGCAATAGCAGCACTAGTAATGAAGCTAATAATGTAATAAATGCAGCAATCCCAGCAATAATTAAACCTACAACTCTCTTTTGTCTACTTAAACTATTTTTAACATCCTCTAGAATTTGAATACCCTTGTCAGAATACCAAGGCTTTGAAAGATTAACAGGAATCATAACAAATGCAGGTTGTTTGACAATCATTAGTTTCAGAATCATGAGAAACACAATTGGACAGACTACAATTATCACAGGTAACATTAAACATTCCTTCAGACCCATGATACCAAGCAATATTCACATTTCCTAACATCAGGGCATAAGGTGGTCATAACAGTTCCCTTTGGAAGACTATTTGGATTATTGCTGTCAGATGTAACCTTGATACCTCCCAAAGCAGCAGCAATTTTCCATATGTAAGTTTGCTGATGTCCATTGTCTGACCACCACAATCCTAAGGACAGTCCAGTAAACTTCACTGTAAGCAAGATGTAGATGACACCATATTATCAGGATCAGCAGTGTCCTCTTGTTTGATCTCGTGGCCTGCATACCAGACCAAACGTTCTGGCAACCATCTAGCTCCATTTTCTTTTTGTGAAAAAATACAAACAGATCCTCGTCGCCATATTAATACAGGGTCGGATCCACTCCATTTGTTAGTCAATGGATCTTTCCACATTACTTTAGCATAATTAGTCTTGGTTTGTGCATGCCAAAAACGGTCAGCAGCAGAAAACCCTTTTGCATCCAAAAGTAAAAAATTTAAAATAAATAAAGTATGATTTAACCATCTTGTTACTGATCCCTGTGTCATTTCCCCCTTTTTAGTTTTTTGTAACCAGGTTTTTTCAATATGGCTTGTAAAACAGATGAGATATTAGCAGAGTTATCAGAAACATATACATACATTTAATCTTGATAATAAAGAGCTATTGGGTGTTATTAAAGGCTGTACAAACATATTTTTGGTCTTAGAACTTATTTACATATTTTAAATTTGAAAATAACCCTTTGAACATCTATAGTTTTTCTTTATTATAGAATTAGAACTATGGGGAAAAGATGTCTTAATGTTTGTTTCCCCTCTTGAAAAGCTCTTGTTGTATTACTTAATAGGCCATTCATATATTTAAGGTATTTTTTAATCTTTGGTTATACATTTCTCTCTGAGTGTTTAAGACCACGCAGATAGCCAAAATTTAATTAAGGATTAATTTTGGAGGTCATTAACGGCTCTCCAAAGAGACTTTAGGGACCCCGAAGTAGCCCTGTAGCTTACTGTGTTTTCTGTCTGTTAGAATGAGTCAGGGCCATGCTGGCCAAGTAGTTTTCCCTTCTTTGGGAAGCCAGGAGGACTGATTGCTCCTCAATTGTGACTCTCCTGTTTCAGACTGTACACCAATTTTGTTTGGGTCTCCGTATCGTCCCTGCTCAGGAAGACAGGTGACTTACCAGGGGGCGAGTGTAGAAGTATTCCATCATCTCCAGTGGCCTCATGACCTGGGAGCACAGGCCAAAATATTGATATTTTTTACTCCGATGATTCTAATTGGCTTTGGCTTGTACATAGGTGATTAACACACTTAGAAAGGAAGTTACACCAGCCTGGATGTAAGTACATATAGAGCACCTTTAATTACTGAAATAGACTTAGTTAAAGAATGGCACAAGGGCTTCTAAAATCATTTTGTCCTATCTTTAAAATTTTTGTTGTACTGTGGCAGCATAAGCCATATATCTGAGGTATAGAAAGTAGGCACATCTCACGTTTTAAATATCTAACATTTATAAATATATGCAGAACATGTTACCAGTCTTGAAAACAGTACCAGTTGATTTACAAACTTAACTAATTTAACCTAGAAATTGTCAGAAAAGGACACGTAAGACAGTATAAGGTCTTAGCACCTGTGTGAAAACATCTTTGATTAGTTCAGATACCTGTGTGGTTACCAATTACCTAGAGAACATTGGAAACAGAACCATGGAGCTTGAAATTAGTTTTGTCAGATGAGGACCATTGTTTGAGCATTAGGCTGTACCCTAAAGTAGGGAATATATCTTAAGAATTAACTTTGTTATAAGCACTGGAGTTAAGATGTCAAAATTGAGACAGTTATGTTACATACAATAGAATAGAATCTGGTCTTTTCTGAGCCAAAACAGCTAGCTAAATACTAATATAACCCTTGATAAATCTTTTTGAAAGAAAAAACATTATTTGACAACCATTGATTTTGGCTTAAACTTGATAGCTATTGATTTCATGTACCACAGAAATTTTTATTAACATTAAACAATTTTATGTTTTACCCATGACTTAAATTTGATAAAGCTTAAGCAAACTATCCCAATATATTTTAGCCTGAAAATTAGTTTTTTTTTTTTTCCTTAAAGTTTGTAAACAGTTTAAAAACCTCTAATTTCAGGCATGGTGTTTAGGTTTAGCCTGAAAATTTCTTTTTTACATCCACACACCTTTATTTACACACTTTACCATTCTGATCTAAGTACCACTCAAAAGGCATTTTTAACAAGCACTCTATGTCCCAACATTGAAAAATTCCTTCCCAGTTCCTTCAATCAATTCATCTCACCACATTATTAACCATCTTTCTTATAAGGCTATTAAAAAATTATACCAAATTGATTGATCCTACTACTAACAAGAAAGTAGTCTTAATACAATTTTATGTCATTAATACCAATAACACACTTGGAAATGATTTTATTAGGAGTAACTAAGGCAAATTTTGTTATTTTTAGGCAGGCTGGCTTAGAAGTCAGGTCAGTTGCCTCCTTTTTTTTTTTTTTTTTTTTTGCCTATGTTCTTTTATTTTTTCAAAATATGTTGAAATCACTTGAATGAAAACTCAATTTCTAGAATATCTAGCAAACCCTATCTTTTCTTTTTTTCCCTTTTTTTCTTTATTAATCCTCCTTTTTATTTTATTTTATTTTATTTATTTATTTTGGTTTTTCGAGGTAGGGTCTCACTCTAGCCCAGGCTGACCTGGAATTCACTATGGCGTCTCAGGGTGGCCTCGAACTCACAGCAATCCTCCTACCTCTGCCTCCCGAGTGCTGGGATTAAAGGCGTGCGCCACCACGCCCGGCTGTAATCCTCCTTTTTAAATTCTGCTACATATGCTTGTGTGAAGGGCATGGGGCTGAGGGACACGGTGGGTCCCAATCTGCGTGATAATTAGCAGCCTCTTCCTCTAATTCTGCTGCTTCTTCTGGCTCTAATTCCTCCTCTTCCTGGTCACTATCTTCCTTAGAAACTTTTAAAGATTACAATGCTTTATTCAATTCTTCGTAAGTTACAGGTGTCCCTTTTCCAGAACTTTGACTTCTAATTTCTTCAGTGACATCTTGAGTGTGATCTAACATTTGCTTCACTAAACTATCAAAGACCATAAGGAAAAAGCAATTATGGGAACCTTATTGGGACCATGAGTTTGTAAAAAGACATTTAATTCTCTCCCTACTTTATCCCAAGCATCTGAATCAACATTTCCCTGCTCTAAACCAAGGGCTCGTTTTATTAATGAAATCAAAAAATTTGCTTAAAGAACTTGAAGTGTAAGACCTGCAAAAGGGGAGGACTCCCCTTGCTCTGTCTCGGGAAAGGCGGCACCCCAAATCACTCACGAGAAATGGTCTTGATGCAAACAGCAAGAGGACTTTTATTCCAGTGTGCTGGGGCCCACAGTCATATGCCACACAGGGGTAGAGGGCTGTGGACCCCGAGTGCAGGGTCAGGACAGCTTTTATTAGGGTTACAACAAAGCCCACGCACCGTGAGCCAATCATTCCATAACCTCAGGTACCCGCGCAGTGTTGACCAACCAATGTGTTACATTTTATAGTTCTTAGGCTAATCATTTTAAATTGTCCAAGCCTGCACACCGTGGACCAGTCAATTTGTAACACACCATAATCTTCTTCCTATATCCTCAGAGGTCTGCATTTGCGCAGGCTCCTGGGTGGGGGTGACAAATTGCAGTTAAGATAGGTCACTCAGGCCAGAAAGCAGGTTCCGGAACAGCAAGAAGTGTGACCTTTTACCCATCCACTGGCAGAGAGCCAGGTCTGGAATTTGAGGTATTTAGGGCTTCTTAGGAGGCTGGGGTTAAGGCTCCTTTGGAGTGAGGTAGTGAGAAATCAATCATGACTATTCTAAACAAAAGGGGTCCAGGCCTGCCTCAGATAGATAAATGGCCGGCCAAATGTGCCAACCCTTCAATTCTGCAATCCCTTGCCCGTTTAATTGCTGCCCTCCCCTCCCCAGAGTCTCTGAGGAATCTCCATTTCAAGGACACTACAGAAACATTGCACCGCGGGAGGCTCTGGCCCCCGACCACCTGCCTAGACAAGAAACTGAGGAATCTCCACTTCAAAGACCCTCCAGAGACACTCTCCTCCAGGGAGCCACCACTGTTTGCTTTAGCTGATCACAATGGAGGTTACCTCACCTGCCTGGGGTGCCCCTAGCTCCTGCCCCCAACTTCTTTGTTCGAATTTCCATATGAACTCCTTTCCCAAAAGGAAGGGGCTCTCTCCCTCACCACCCCTGTGTCGGGCTGTGGGGATGGAGCCCAGGCCTAGGCTTTTACATTCGACTGTCTCAGCTTCTGTGGCAGATCTCTGGGTGACTCCTGAGTGACTGGGGGACTTGGCACAACAATAGTATTTTTAAACTTCTAACTTTTTGGGGTCTTTCTTTGCGGGGGGGTTAGGCTGTATTTTTCATCCTTTCAGAAGCACTCCCAATTCCTTGTGCTTTTAAAATATCTTACTACAGCAATTAGCTCCTTTTTACTCTTTCTTGTCCCATAATTGCACTGATTTACCTTATTCCAGAAGACTGAGTGGGTGACTACAGTCCTCTTTTTAGTTTCACTTTCTTCCATGGATCCTGGGTTGGTGTTGGCATTCCTCAATGAAGTTGCTCGTATTCAGGTCCCTGTTCCAGGCACCACGCTGTGCCGGCCTGCGGCACGAGTCGAAACAGACCACGAAGGAGGGAGTGGGAATGAATCTGAGACAAGAACACAAGGAATGGAGCCAAGACAAGTTCTGATCAAGGCTCAAGTTTATTCAGGCAGACACAAGCTTATATACAGAAAATTAAACTTTCTCAAAGCAATGCCTTCATGTCTGAAGTCTGCTCCACCAAGGCCGTACGATAAGGCCTCTGTGCCTGGAGATCTAAGACCAGCTGCAGTTCCCACGGTCAAAGAGCAGCTACAGCTCCCAACAGGTGTCTCCGGGGAGGTCTCACGGAGACTTCCTCCCCCAAGTTCACTAGAGAATCTGAGTGACCTGTCCAGATTACAGGTCTGCAGTAGACCTCTAATTCAGTGATCCTTGTATGTGCGCTATCTTGAGAGGTTCCTATAATGGTCTGTCTCTCTGTCAAAAGGCAGCAAGCATCCAGAGATGTGCATTAAAGAAACCCTCAAGATCTCCAAATGTCTGCTTGCAGTGAAGACCAAAGTCATGTGTGCAAGTGGCTTCAATAGGACGTGGTTCCAGGAAGCGGAAGACATGAAAAGAAGCAGCCAGTGAAACGTTCTGGGGCTAAGATTGCATTCAGGGCTTCCAAATTGATGCTGTTGGTGACACCGCACATGTTGTGTGCTTGGACTGAACTCGGGGAGGGATAATGGGTGGACACAGAGCCAGCAGGTGAACAGAGTGGCACATTGTTGTTCCTGAAAGTGATCATGTCACTTCCTGTTCATTTCTCCAAGGCACACTAAGAAGGAGGATCTGTGTCCATACTCCTTGGAATTGGATTGGCCAGCCTGGGACGCCTACTGTTGATAAACTATGGTAGGAGTGATGTCTTCCAAGGCTAGCTCATAGGTGGTGGTATAGCTGCCACTTGATACTCACTCTTACTTTTGGGGACACTTGGACTTCCAGAAGAGAATCTATGACAGGAATTGGTACCCTGCAACTAGCCAGCCATGTGAATGGGGGGCAAGAGTCTGCTTCCAAGGACACTGTCAGACCACCCCAAGCAATGTGATGGGCCATCTTCCCACAGTCCAATCCCTGTGCATTAGGTCCCTGGACAAACTCCGGCTACTGTTTATGATACTCCACTTGGGATTTTGGGGCTGTATTGATTGCCTAACTATGTACTGTGAGCAAAAATATCACTTTACACATGGGTAAAGGTGTTCGGAGAGGAAGTTGCGCTCCTCAGACTGCAAAGTTAGTCAGGATACTAAGCCTGAAACATGGACCTGTCTGTACTGTGCTACTGCGGTCACACTTGTAAAATTTGTTTTTAGTTGCAAGCAGGGAGAAGGGAGACAGAATAAGTGTCCCAGGGCCTCTTGCCACTGCAAATGAACTCCAGATGCATGCACCACTGTGTATCTGGCTTTATGTGGAGTACAAGGCAAGGCAGGGGGATTTCTGGGAGCCATGTAGAAGGGAAGCCCATCCCAAGACCGACAGGCAAATATAGACAAACCCAGAAATCAAACCTATGGGCACAGGTTTGTGTGCCATCCTAGTTTTCTCTTGTCTGCTATGAAACCGCGGGCAAGCCTTCCATCTCGGAGCCCTCGTCCTGGTCTATATACATGGAGATGAGTTCCTCACCACTGAGCACTCGTGAGAACCCACAGGTTGCTCTCAGAGTGTGCCAGGGACTGGAGGTTCTGACAAACTTCATTAAGTCTCCAACTGTCATCACTGCTACTATAGTGGAACAGGCGTATGTCATTTGAAGATGTCACAGGTTGGGTTGTCTCAGGAGATGGCTGCTAAGACAAAGTGTACTTCCTTGTCCCCTTGGACCTGTCCTCTGGGAGGGCAGTGGAGGCAGGCATGAACAGAGGAAGGAGGTATCCTGCAGTGTGGACAGTGACAGCCTCGGCCAGTCCTGCAACAAGCTCTGGAGCTCGAGTGACCCTTTGGAGGCAAGGCCTCTGTAAGCCTGCACCCAGGTAAGCCTGTCCTGTGGTCCACTCGAGAAGAGCGGATGACCCTGGGCTCAGCAGCTGCTTGCAGCTGAGGACACCTAGGAAGGGCTGATGACAGAGCCAGAGGCTTCAGGGAGGTCTCCGTGCAGCACGAGGCAAAGCAGAAGTCGCCTGGAGGAGGTGGCATCTGAGCTAACCCAAAGATGACTGAGTGGCTCCTGGCAAGGTGATGGGAAGTGAGAGGTGGGAATGTCTACAGGAAGCCTCGCACATGAGCACTGCAGAGGGGAGGTCGGAGGGAAGGCGACAGAGAGGACGGTCATGGCTGCCTGTCGTCCGCTAAGCATCTTCCTGTCTCCTGGAAGTGCGCTTCCACGTACCGGCTGCAATCGCTTCCTCTCCTCCTCTGGGCCTCCTGGGAAACCATCTGAGGAGGAGATGAGTTGCTGGTGACTCTTAACAAGGTGACCCTGTGACTCTGCTCACCGGACCCTGAATCACTCCCCAGCCTTCATCACTGCCTGATCTCCCGTCACCAAACGGAGAAGATACTGTTTCCCCATGCAAGGGACACGCGTCAAGGGCAGAGACTGGCTGTCTCCAGCATGTCCCTCCATATCCCCAGTGTCCTGAGCAGGTCACACACTCAAATACATCCCCTGACTATGTCCTGTGAGCCAAGGGCATCTCGGAGTGAAGAGAAGTAAGGGCCAGGTGGTAAAAACATAAGGTTGTTAGAATGTGTGTCCAAATGGCCTAGGAATGAGGGAGTAGACAAGACCTGAGGTAGGGTCTGATTTCTCCTCAGATGTACTGACAACCAGAGTAGACAAGAGTAGCCTTGATTCCAAATTCCTGGAGAGATGGGAACCTGAGAGGCAGCTGACAGGATGCATCTATCTGCCTTGTCCATGCGCCAGATGGTCCCTAAGCCATCCCAGGGGTTCACCTCGCCTGCCTCCTCAGAGCTGGCCCCGCCCAAGGTCCCCCTCCTCACCTTGCCTTGAAGTCATACCTTCCTGGGCAGGATATTCCTTTATTGCATGCCCCCCTTCAAAGCTGATTGTTCTCAGAACCAAGCCCTTTGATGGTTTTATTGTCCCTAAATCCACACCAGGCTCCAGTAACTGCAGAGCAGGTAGAGAGTGCGGAGCAGGAGGGCTGGGAAGCAGGCAGCCAGGATCAGTGCTGGGGGAGAATAACTTCTATGTGTGCGAGCAGACTTGGCTCTGAAGCCTTCCACATGCAGGGGAGATGGGTCCTGGATCTCTGGCCCTGGGACACCCAGGCTAAGTGGATCAAGGTGGCCTCTACTTCCAACGAAGTCTCTGGAGCCCACCTGCCTCTCCTGTGTAGAGTAGTCACTCCGTGTAGCCCTCCCTGTCTCTTTGTAGCAACTAAGCCTGGAGCCGAGTGGCTATGGAGGCCGCCATGGATAAGATCTGCTGGGTTCAGAACACACCAGCCCATCCTGAGACCAGCTCAGCCAACTTACTGGTTCAAGGTCCACTCCTGAAAGGCCTCAAATCCATGAGAATTTGGGTCCAATGAGGCTCATTCATTTTCTTGCTTCATTTCTCCACTCTTACTTTCTGGAATGACTTCCAATTAAAAGTGAGGTGATCAGGCTGAAGAGATCGCTTAGCAGTTAAAGTGCTTGCCTGAGAAGCCTAAGGACCCAGGTTCAATTCCCCAGTACCCACATAAGCCAGATGCACAAGGTGGCACATGTGTCTGGAGTTCATTTGCAGTGGCTGGCAGCCCTGGCGTGCTCATTCTCTCTCTCTCTCTCTCCCTCTCTCTCCTTGCAAATAAATAAAATACTATAATTTTAAAAAGTGAGGGGGCCACCCTGAGCATGTAGAATTTATTCTGCTGCTTTGGTCTGAATATTTGCCTCCAAATTCATATGGTAAGGTTGTAACCTCCAGTATTCTCTATTAGAACATGGGGCCTTTGGGACATTGTCAGAGGTCATGAGAACAGAGCCTTCATCCCTTAAAATGGGGGGAGGCTCATAAAGAAGCCCTTAGAGGGTTACCTTACTCTTACTACTTCCCCACTTCTGAGGCGGTACCATCTATGCACTGAGAAACAGGCTCTCAGCAGACCTGAACCTGGTGAGTCTTAGATTTCCAAAGACACTAACAGAGCTGTGTATGAACTGCCAAATCTTTTGCCAAATCCTCTTAAACCAGTCCATGTGGACTAAAAGACAGGGCCCATTTGAGGGAGTGCTTAGAGCAAGTCTAAGGTTTGTTCTCGGAGAAAGAAGTTGTGGACAGACATGGGGGCGATGGCTCAGTGGGTAGAATGCTGCCACATGTGCCCGAGGATGGGAGTTTGGGTTCCCCAGCATCCGGGTGTGGCGGCTGCCTGGAATCCCAGCCCTTAAGACAGGCAGGAGATCGCTGGGGCAAGTTGGCTAGCCAAACCAGCAAGTTCGGGGTTCAAGTGAAAGACCCGCCTCTGTCAATAAAGTGGAGAGGAACTAGACATCAACCTCTGGCCTCCAAACACACACACGCGTGCACGCATGCAGGCAATGAAGAGGAAGCTTATAGGTTGTTGGCACCCCCCCCCCCCACCAACCAATGGAAGATGGTGAGTGAGTGGTCCCTCTGGGTGTAAGCTAAAAGCTTCTGTATTGTATGTGGTCCCAGCATGCTCCTGTGATCAGAGAAAGCCCTCACGTGGAGTCTCTTGAGGTGTGAGGCCATCAATGTAAAAGCTGTGGGGACAAATGCTATGGACTGAAGTTGAAGGTGAACCTGAGAGCCAGCTGGGAGGATGGGAGAGACTTGCACTGGGCTCTGGCTACACCAGTCTGTGCTGATTCCTCTCAGCAGCCTTTCAGTAATGCACACAGAAAGCACCTACTATGTGCCAGCAACTCTCCTAACCCAAGAGGAGTATGGAGCCACTCTGACACACTGAAGTCCCTGGAGAGATGTGGTTCCTCCAGATACAGGATAGGTCCCTTCATTCCCTTCTGCCTTTCCTCACACTACCTTTTCCATGCGCTCTTTTCTTCATACTTAATTGTAACCTTCCCCTCTGCACCACCTCTCCCCTATGCATGTTCTCTGTACAGGTTGCCCCAGTTGAGATATCTTAGTTTACCCACTGGGAATCCAGACTCCATGAGAGCTGGCTGGGATTTCTTATTTATGCTCATGGCAGATTCCCCTGCACTGAATGACACCTGAGGCAGAACTTCTGGACCACATAACTTAAAGGGGGCATTAGGTGGAAGGTGTCCTGCATGCATGTGAGATACACATGGCTCCATGTGACAACTCTGTTGGTATGACCCCAGCCAAAGGGGAAAGGCCAAGTAAAAATAAAATAAAGGGAATGTAGAGAATCTCAATACCTTCAGGTGCTGGGTGACACCACCCAAAGTTCTCAATCATAGAAGCCAGGTTGGAGGGAGAAGGCAGAGCTCTGAAGCTGGAACATACTTCAAAGCCTTTGAATTTTCCAAATGACCATCACTGGCCATGGAGGAAGGGGGTGGGCAAGAGAAGCTTTGAACATGAGGTAGGGGGAAAAGTCCCCAGTTCCTCTTCCTCTCTCATCTACCCTCTTGACTGAGCCTAAACCAGACCCAGGTTTAAGGGAGCCCCAGAAACCCAGCCTATGAAAGTGGGACAAGATGAAAAACTAATAAGAGGGACAGGGAAGTAACTGGCCATGTTACTTTTCTTGTTGCTGCAACAAATATGCCTGATAAAAGCAGCTTGAGGGAGGGAGGGTTTGTTTTGGCTTACAGTTTGAGGGAACACAGACCATTATGGTGGGGAGATGTGGCGGCAGGAGCCGGAAGCCGCTGGTCATATTGTCTCCACAGTCAGGAGGCAGAGATGAATACTGCTGCTCAGCTAGATTTCCCCTTCTTACACGGTCTAGAACCCCAGCCCATGCCATGGTGCCACCACAGTGAGGGTGGTTATTCCTGATTAAGGGTACAGTTAGGGTGACTGGACCCCTGGAGGTAAAAAAGGCAGGAAAGTGCACTTTCTAGAAATCGAAGATCTGACTTATCTCTTATCTAGTTCCCTAGACCTGTTTTTCCATAAACAACCAGGACCCTTACTAGGAGGGAGGTCTTTGATAGGATTTAAACATTGATTGGCCAAGTTCAGCCCCTGGAACCAACCAGCTGTCCCTCTGATTCACCTGAGCCGGAAGATAGCCCACCACTATAAAGGTTATAAATACCTTTGCAAGGGGAGGGAAGACTGTGTGACCACTTGGAAACTTCCGGCTGTGGGTGAATTTTTTTCCCTCTGCTGGGCTTGGGCTGGCATGACCTGGGCCTAGGCCCAGTGGAGTTGAGCCAAGGGGAGAGGCCCCTAGCCCTTACTCTCCACATGAGTTCCTTATCCACTCCAGCCCCCCACATGGCAAAAGCTCCTTGAACTTTCTCTTTTCTTTCCAGTTTTCCCAGGCCCTCCATGTGGGATCTCTAACCATGTGGGTGCCTTCCTGTACTTCTCTCAATAAACATAATTTTCCTAGGTATGGTGTCACCTGCCTTTAATCCCAGTACTTGAGAGGCAGAGGTAGAAGGATCATTGAGTTCGAGGCCAGCCTGAGACTACAGAGTGAATTCCAGGTCAGCCTGGGCCAGAGTGGGACCCTACCTTGGAAAACAAAACAAAACAAAAAAATATAATTTAATAAATATCCTTCTCAGTCTTTTTTAAAAAATTCAATTCTTTGATTAAAATTAGAAACAAACCTATGGTTTGGGGTTCAAGGACTTTGCTGGACTCCGAGCACCCGGTTACATTCCCGCCTCAATTAACCTAATCTAGAAAATTCCTCACTGACATGTTAAAGTGTTAAATCCTGTGGCACAGACCTTTAATCCCAACACTCAGGAGGCTGAGGTAGGAAGACTGTCATGAGTCTGAGGCTAGCCTGGAGCTATAGAGTGAGTTCCAAGTTAGCCTGGGCTAGAGTGAGTCCCTACCTCCAAAAAAAAAAAAAAAAAAATTACAACTTGGAACAGGAAGGCCTTTGGAGGGCACAGGTTGTCCCCTCCCTTTTTTTTTTTTTTTCTCAGTCTGGGCTGAGTTCCTCAGCCGCAGGTTTCTTAGTAGCTGGCAGGAAGTCCATCCCTTGCTTCCTTACTTTAATTTCTGAACACAGGCAGGAGTTTAAGTTTCAAGACAAACTAGACAACAAAAACATTCTTGGAAACTCACGTGGCTTGGGTAACTAGGCAGGGGCAGAAAGGGTATAGTAGCTGACTGAAATTCTTTCAACACTATAGCTCCGGAGGATACCTTAAGGACCTCCAGGCACTGCACCCTGTGCGCCTTTCTTCCAGCCTACTCCTGCCATTGGCATCATGCAATCTTCCCTGCACTTGTTTGCCAAGTATCTTTCAACCCCTTGCTCAGTAGGTGGAGTGCGGACCCCCCAATATGGTAAGGGAAGGGACTGTCTTGTTTTGTCCTTCACAAACACCCTCTGTGTGTGGACACTTAACTGGGATGGTATAGGAATGACCAGGTGGGCAGAGGCCAACTTTGCACAGCCCACTCCTGAGCCCTTAAAGGTGCCTCTCTCCTTGCCCCTCCCAGTCTTAGAGACCTGACTGCTCCGTGAAGACAGGCTGTGTCATGTTAGGAAGTGGAGCCAGGGTCACAGCTCCTGGGTCTGATCTGATCCAGCGTCCCGAGCCCCATCCCTGGGGTCTGATCTCAGTGGGTCTGGGGTGGGGCCCAGACCTCTGCATGCTTCCTGCCTCGCAGGGACTCGGCTGGATCATTGCTTTGTCTTCTGCATGCTCCTCTACAAGAGCTCATGGTCAGACCTTCAGTGTTGAATGGAATGGAGCTGGGGTTGTCATGTGCTGATCCAACATAGCAAGAGACTTGAGGGTGAGAGGGACATGGGAAGGATGCCCTACAGGAGGGTCCCAGGGCCTTTGGCTATGGGGAGAACTCTGTCTCAGTTGGTCCCTGAGTGGTGGACATGAAGAGCTCCTTTCATGCTTGCATAGAGCCAGCAACAGTAAACTCTGCCTCAGCAGGGTCGCAGCCCCACCTCTGACTCATGTGGCTGAATAGCCAACTGGACTTATCAGAACATAGCATTGAGTGAGGAACTCTAAGCCCCAGGCTTTGGGCCCCCAACTCTGATCTATCTCTATGCCTAGAACTGGGCTGCCTGGGGGAAGAGGGCTGAGTGGAACCACACAGGATGGGTTTGTTTGCTAACGAGAATGGATGCCCATGCCACTTGCCCTGCCCGAGGTCACACAACCTGGTCTTGAACAGGCCTTGGTTAGAAAACACACCTCTCTCCCTTATCCCTACACCATGGAGCTGGTTCCTATAGCAACTGAGTCTCCATTTTGTCATGGGCACAAGGACCTGAGTGGGAAGTCTGAATAAAACCTGGAGTTTAGTTAATAGCGACATGTGCAGGTTAATTGCTTAGTTCTAACAAGGTCATGGGGGAAGATGTGAACCCAGGGGGAGATGGGCCAGGGAGTATAGGGAACATTGTACACTGTGCATGCTAGACCATGTGAGGGACAGGCTGGCCACTGGCCCCAGTTAGGATCAGAGTTCATGTCCATCTCTCACCCAGCTCTACCACCCAACCAGAATCTTATGAGGAAACGGGCTGGAGAAGTTCCCGGACCTTCACCTCTCTTCCTCGCCTGTAGCATGGTGCTCATAGAGCCTGCGGGGGAGGGAGGGCGGTATCGGACTCAGCATGGCCCGGCGCATTTGCACACACTGCCACTTAGCTGCTCTGAGATGTGGCTACTGAACGTCAATCAGCTGTCTGCTCAGACCTTCGTAGACCGGTTCCAGGCGATTGTCTAGTCTCTTCTCCGTGGGTGGCCAGGTAGTGTGTGTAGCTCAATTCTCAAAGTGGCCCCAAACTCACATGGAAGATCTTAGCAGCCTTCCTGCCTCCCATCCCACTGAGCATGCTCACTGGCCTAGAGCCAGCTATTTCTCACTACCCTGAGTGAATGAGTGTATAAGGAGGTTCCATGTAACCCTTGTTGTAATAAGAACTAGGAAATAGCCCAAGTGCCCACAAGAGGGGATGACATTGGAAAGAACCTAAGTGCCCATCAAGAAGAGATGGTGTATGGGAGGTATACCCATTGTTGCAGTCAGTTCGCATTGCTGGCAGAAAACACCCGATCAAGAGCAGCTTGGGGGGGGGTGTCGGTTCTTTTGGCTTACAGACTTGAGGGGAAGCTCCATGATGTCAGGGGAAAACGATGGCATGAGCAGGGGGTTAACATTGCCTCCTGGCCAACATCAGATGGACAACAGCAACAGGAGAGTGTGCCAAACACTGTCAAGGGGAAACTGGTTATAACACACATAAGCCCACCCCCAACAATACACTGCCTCCAGGAAGCTTTAATTCCAAAATTGCCATCAGCTGGGGCCCTAACAGTTGGCACACCTAAGTTTATAAGGGACACCTGAATCAAACCACCACAGTCTGCCCCTGGCTCCCATAAACTGATAACCATACATGATATAATATGCAATGCATTCATCCAACTTTAAAAGTCCCCTATAGTTTTTAATCAATCTCAATGATGTTCAAACATTCCCATAGTCCAAGATCTTTTTAAAAAAATTTTTTTCTTCATTTTTTATTTATTTGAGAGCGACAGACACAGAGAAAGAGGCAGATAGAGAGAGAGGGAATGGGCGCGCCAGGGCTTCCAGCCACTGCAAATAGAACTCCAGATGCATGTGCCCCTTGTGCATCTGGCTAACGTGGGTCCTGGGGAATCGAGCCTCGAACCGAGGTCCTTAGGCTTCACAGGCAAGTGCTTAACCGCTAAGCCATCTCTCCAGCCCCCAAGATCTTTTAACTGAGCCATAATACCAAAAAAAAAAAAAAAAACCCCTCAAAAAGCCAGTAATGGCACAGAATAAACACACTACAAAAGATGGCATTGGGCATAGCGAAGAAATATTCAACCAATACAAGATTTAAACAGGATTAGATTTAAACATTAAACTCTGTAGCTCCAAGACCAACAACTATAGCCAGTGACAAGTCTCTAAGTCCAATAATCCTAAGCAGCAAGTCTCTGGGGTTCCAATTCTGCCCTTCCGGCTAGGCTACTCACAGTCCTGGAAATCTTCATCCGGGGCTGGCAGCTTTCCTCAGCACCCATCTTGTGGTCCCAGAATCTCTACTGCAACCCGGTATCCATCCTCGGGATCCATCCTCACGATCCACCTGTGGAAATGACCTCAAACACTGAGAAATCTCTGTGGTGTAGAACATCTCTAGTGCATACAAGCTGGAGGTGGGGTGGGAAACGGAGTTATGCATTTATAAAAAAAAAACATGAGACAACTGGTACAATGGTGCAGGTCAGATTATGGTCCTGTCTGTTGCAGTGTCCAGGGCAGTAGCCACACACAGTGTGTACTATTGAGCACTGAAAATGTGGCCAGTGTGACTGAGGGCCTGATGGTACTCTATTCTAATTAAAATTAAATTGCCTCGTTGGCTAATAAGTCCCTTACTGGACAATGGGGGTCTAGAAGGTGACAGGGCAAACCTACTGGGGCAGAGGACAGAAGGCAAAGAGAACTGTGTGGGGTGTGGCTTGTTTAGGAACCTTAATCCTGTATGGTTAGAATTGAATGCATTCTTAAATGCTGGCCTGGAACCCAGGACAGAAAAAGGACAGTCGATGGCACCTGCTGCAGTCCAAGTGGATTCAGAAGTGTAAGCCATATGCACATGGCGGCACATGCTGTGGTGTTCATTTGTAGTGGCTGGAGGCCCTGGTGTGCCCATTCTCTCTCTCTCTCTCTCTCTCTCTGTGTAAATAAATAAAATATTTTTTAAAGGCAAGCCCAGGGAGCCCCCAGACCTTGAGGTTCCCGATGCATACCATAAGCGTTTACAGGCTCCTCTTGGTGAGTGGCAAGTTTGCAGTTCTCTGGACTGTTTCTGGGTATCTCTAAGAGGAATACAATGACAGATGAAGGAACACTTCCTGGCAGTGCCACCACCTGGGCCATCTTAGGGTCTGGTCTAGAAGCACAAAGCCTCAAAGAGTGGTGTGTGAGGGATTTAGTAATGGATGGTCCCAGG
This sequence comes from Dipus sagitta, assembly GCA_036346955.1. NCBI lineage: Eukaryota > Metazoa > Chordata > Mammalia > Rodentia > Dipodidae > Dipus > Dipus sagitta. The sequence continues at coordinate 26,071,343 of CM070782.1, forward strand.
AGACATGGGAAAGGGAGAAGGGCGGTGTTACAATACAACACAGGCAAGTCCAGCATCCAGCAAGAGTGCAGCCCGGGCCGTCCCTGCCTGACCCTGTGGGCACTCTTGGGCGAGAACTCCACCACTGAGCTGTCTTATGTTACAGGTGGAAACAGGTCTTTCACCTCTGCCATTGCCTCCTGGCCACCCTAGTACAGCAGAAAGCCCTACACACTTCTTCCTCCATCAATGAGGCCACAGGTCCTCCAGTGTCCCATGGCCAGTCTCCCTAAGTGATGGACTGGGGACATTAGGAGCCCAAGAACACAGATGCCAAGGGGTTGGGGATGCTGACCAGACAGCAGGGATCTGGATGGTGAGTCAGTCGTTTCTCCTCCATATGGCAATTTTCCTTCCTGGGAACCTCAGCCAACTCTGGAGACCACCACAGGCACTGAATCCTGCCCCACAGACAACCGTTCTACTGCACTTCTGGCTACAGTTGCCCAGGTTCCCCCCTTATATCCTCAGCCTTTCCCTTTGGGAAATGCAATAAGAGTGTGACTAGAGGGGCTAGAGAGATGGTTCAGCAGCTAAGACACTTGCCTGCACAGGTTAACAATCGGAGTTCCATTCCCCAGTACCCACATATAGCCATATGCACAGCACATGCATCTGGAGTGTGCCTACAGTGGCTGGAGGTTCTGGCACACTCATTATATCTCTGCTTACAAATAAATAAAGATATTTTTTCTAAAAATGTATGAATAGAACACTGTGATTTCATTTCTAAAAAAGCAAAGAATGTTTTCTCACGATGATGGTGTATTTCACAGAAGCCTTGAATGCCAATGTTGAGGTGAGCTGGCAGTTTCTATGTGCCTGGTTCATCTTCCCACTGTCTGTTGGTCACACACAACACTCAGGCCATGAGGCAACAGGCCCCTTAGGGACTGATGGAGTGTGGATTTCTAGAATCTCTGTAGAAAGTGTAAGGTTCGGGAGCCGGGCGTGGTGGTGCACGCCTTTAATCCCAGCACTTGGGAGGCAGGGGTAGGAGGATTGCTGTGAGTTCAAGGCCACCCTGAGACTACATAGTGAAAGGTCAGCAAGAGCTAAAGTGAGACCCTGACTCGAAAAACCAAATATATATACATATGAAATAAAAATAAGGTTCGGGTGTGACTAAGACCACAGAAACCACTCTGAGGCAAAGATGGAAGCTTTTATTTGGGAAAGCACAAGCTTCCAGGACTGACTCTCAAGAGTGGAGCACAGCCAACCTGAGATTCCAGATAGTGCGCTTTATAGGGCTCTTCAGTGGGGGGGAAGGTGAGGAAGGGAAAAGTTGAACTAAAAAGGTTTCTTTAGGGGAGATCTAAGATAGCCAGGGTGTGACACCAGAACAGTGACCAGTGACTTACAAGATGAGGGGGCAGGAAATCATGACCTTGGGGGCATTGTTAGACAAGGAAGGCATAATGGCTGGCCAGTTCCTTGAAGAATGTGGATGTCTTGTGTCTTGTGTCTGTTGTCATCCTGCTGTCTGGCGACTCCATTTTGGGGCCCATCCTGACCTAACATTCCAGACTTTTGCTAATGACAAGGGACCGTGGTTTCTCTCTTCTGTAGTATCTTCATGCTGACCATAAGGAGTGACAAGCTCTTATGGGAGAGGCTGGATAATGTGGTCGATAGGCCCCCCCTCAGGGCAGGTGATGAGGAGACAGTTCCTCGGTGGCTAAAGGCTGGTAGAGGAGGGACAGGTCATTAAAAGTTGGTTGAATTTTTGGTGGGTGAATATGTCCACCTGATTTTGGATGCATTTCAGAAGGCAGGGGGCCAAGGCAAGTAGTAAGAGTAGTCCAGATATAGGCCCTAGTAGTGGCAAAAGCCAGGGCCAAACTGTACCAAAGATGTCCCATGACTCAGAGGGAACTGGTGCTCATACTTGAAGCTGGTCAGCCAGATTTTTTAGTTTAATTTTGACCTCTACCTTGCCTGATTGGTTAACATAGTAACATCATTCCTTATTTAGACTTCTTTGAACATATTTATAATCATTCTTTTGAAATCTTTCTCAGGCATTTCCTCTAACTCATTCTCACTGGAGGTCATTTCTGATGCATTAATACTTTTTGGTGGATTTATATTGTCTTGATTTTTGGTATTTCTTGTGTTATAATGCATATATTTTTTGCATCTTGGATTAATTTAATGCTTGGATTTTCTAGTTAGCTGGGTATTATTAGATGTATCAATCAATCTGATGTTATATATCTTCAGGGTAGGAGCTTAAGGTGCTAGGTGTGGCTCTTAAGACTCTCAGAGTATCTTCAAAAGTGAACCTAGGTGTTGGGTTTGCCTGCTATGACAGTATTCAAGTAGGCTGAGTGGAACAAAATACAGATAGATTCTAAAATTTAACTAAACAATGTACACATTCAATGAAAAACAGCACAGATTATTTATGCAAGAATAGGTATTATGACAACCAGATCCTCTATCAACAAGGAGGTTAAGATTTCTGGTCTGTTGAGGGTTCCAAGTCAGCTTGTGACCAAGTGAGACTCTTCCCTAATGTATAACAGAAGAGGAAACAAAGCCACTATAAATCAAGAAGCAACAAATAACAAGCCCAAAATATGGCTTATTTAAGAATGGCAAATCTGACCATCCATCAGATTTAACATATAATTTATCCTGACATGGAAGGCGCAATTACCACTTCTGGTTCAGGGCTATATACCAGGTTTATTAGGCGGGTACTGACCTGGTGTAATCCCAGTTACCTTTTGTGATGATTTTGGTCTCAGTTATGCTGAGCTCCTGCTTGGGTCCCTCTTTGGTGCGCTGTGGGTTCAAGTAGGCTGGCTGGGTCGCTGGACCGCTGCTCTGTTCGCCAGAGCTGGCCACTGGCGGTGGGGGAGGGGAGGCTGTCAATGGTGGCTCTAGTTCTCTCGCTGGTCCACGTGATCCTCTACCTCGTGATCTGCTCCTCCAGTGTTCACTGCCGTTCTCCCTTCATATTTCTTGAGTTTGCGAAGAACTCTGGTGAGTGGAAAATCCCCTCGCCTGGCTTTTCCTGTGGCTCAAGCCGAGCCTGGCGGCTGCAGTCCTGTGGACCTGACACCACTGATGCTAGAGCCGCTTCTTCCGGCCTATGTGGTTTTCAACAATAGTTATTCCTGAAAGCTCCCGACCAGCATTGAGAGATGTCCTTATGCCAGAACTCAAGGTGGTTTGGAAGAAACAGTGGGATGGGGAGCTTGGAGAGAGGGCGCCAGAAGCAGGGAGTGTCTGAAGCAGAGGTGCCATTGTACAGGGGGACTGCAGTAATGAGGGGGCACTTGAGGGAAGCGCTCAGGAAGCAGGCAGTGTGGTTGGTAAGATTGAGTTGATTGAGGAGGGAGAGAGAGAATTAAGGATGGACGTCCAGATAGTGGTAGAGGAGGTTAGATCACGCAGATCTTCCTGGAGCTTGCCATGAGCCTGTTTGACATCCATAACTGTCTGGGTATGGGCATTTGGGGCAGTCTTAGGGGCATTTTGAATAGATCTAAATATTTCTATTCTACCCCCACAGTGAGAGCCCACAGTGTTACCACCCCTGCCATCCCATCTGCCCACTTTTGGTCACATGGATCTGTGACAGAAAAAGTTGTGAGTAGCCCTTGAGACTTGAGCTGTGGTGGTTGGATGCCACAGGATTTAGTTGGGTGAAAGCAGTGGTACCCATAGGATGGGAGATCGATAGTGAGCCCCTCCTACAGAGCCAGTGTAGCATGCTGTTATGACCTGGTCCTGAGCGAAGCAGAGACTCTCTCATACCATCCCTGTACTGAGCTGGCTTCAGGGTAGTCATTGGTGACATCTGTTATAGAGAAGGTGAGGGAGATGGGCTCCATGCACCCTGTGAGAGGACAGAAGAAAGAATTAAGGAGCTTGGGGGTTCCTTCAGTTGGGAGGAAGCCTCTCTCCTTCCAGGTAGCAGCATGGGGATGTAGAATATGGAAAGCACATTTAGAGTCAGTATAGATGTTAACTGTCTTGCCTTGTGTCAAGGTTAGGGCTCCAGTGAGCGCTACCAGCTCAGCCTTTTGGGATGTACTCCCCTTAGGCAATGGGCCAGTCTCTATTATCTGGTCATCTGAGACAATAGCATGCCCTGCTATTCGCTATTCGAGAGCCCTGTGAGTTAGTGGAGGAGCTGCCATCTATATACCAGGTGTGATCAGGGTTGGGGAGAGGAGATAGAGCGATTCTTGCATTGTGATAGGTGAGTTTCTCTAGGGTTTCTAGACGGGGATGTGTAAGTTGCTTGGGTAGAGGCAGGAGGGTAGCAGGGTTCAGTGAAGGACAAGAGTCACATGTGATGTTATCAAGGAAAGTGATGTGAAGGAGTTGAATTTTAGATGGGGTCAGAGTAGACAGGAAAGAGTTGGAGAGCAGATCTTTAAGCCTGTGGGGGGAGAGGGCAGTGAGTTGCCCAAAAGTGAATTTCTGTGCCCCTTGGGCCAGAAAAGCGCTGCAGCAAGAGCACGTAGGCACGGTTGCCAGCCCCGGAACAGAGGTTTTTAGTTGCTTAGAGATAGGCTGCAGAGACGACGGATGGGCCCTTCATTTGACCTAGAACTCCCATTGCCGGACCCCTTTTCTGTGGAATAAAGAAGAAAAGCTGCTGAAGGTCTGGAAGTGCAAGGGCGGGAGCTTCAAGAGGGCAACTCACAGGCAGGAGAAGGCAGCATCTGTCTCTGACTTAGGGTCTAGGGGTCCATGAGGGTCTCCCTTCACCCTGTCGTAAAGGGGCTTTGCCAGGAGGGCAAAGTTTGGAATCCACATTCTAAGGAACCCAGAAAAGCCAAGAAAGGGGAGGAGTTCTTCCTTAGAGGTAGGCAGGGAGAGAGAGCAAAGATGTTTGCGGGTCTAGGATGAGTTGTGGTGAGGTGGGGGTGAGGAGAAAGCCCAGGTACCTCACTTGGGTTAAAGTTAAGCTTTTGGGGGAGAAACTTGATATCCTTTAGATCTGAAAAAGTTAAGGAATTTGCTAATATGTAGTTTAGATAGAGAAAGAGAGGGTGAACAGAGCAAAATATCTACATATTGTAAAAGTGTGCTGGGAAACAGATCCAGGGACAAAAGGTCAGTGGAGAGCGCTTGACCAAATAGGTGGGGGCTTTCTCTAAAACCCTGGGGAAGGACAGTTCAGGGGAGTCGAGGGGCAGTAGGAGTATGGGGGTCCTCCCAGGTGAAAGCAAAAAGATTGTAGGAATTGGGGTGGAGGAGGATGGAGAAGACATCTTTGAGGTCAAGAACTGAAAAGTGAGTAGTGGAGGAGGGGATGTGAGAGAGGAGAGTACAGGGGTTGGGGACTACTGGGTGAATGGGCATAACGGCAGCATCAACTAGGCACAGGTCTTGGACTAAATGGTAGATCCATCAGGTTTGATAACAGGCAAGATCAGAGTATTGCAAGGGGAATGAGTGGGGTGATGGAGGCCAGCTTGGAGCAGGTGAGAAATAATAGGTTTGAGATCTTGGTGATACTTAGGTGAGAGTGGGTATTGAGGGCTGCAGGGAAAGGATGTGGGGTCTTTGAGTTTGAGGATAGGTGGGTGATGAGAGGCTAGTGCCAGTGAGGAAGTGTCCCATACCCTGGTATTAACTTCAGAGGCAGGGAGGTGGAAACCTGGGTCCTTTGTAAGGGAGGGGGCTGGCGGTAAGTCAGAGAGAGAGAGAGTGTGTGTGTGTGTTTGCATAAGATATCGACCCAGAAGAGGAAGAGGACAAAAGAAATGAATGGGAGAGGGGAGTGTCCCAGACTACACAGGGTGGGGGGGAGATGCGGGAGTGGAATAGGCTGTCAATACTCGACACAGATCTGGGAAAAGTCTTCTCAGAGTAGGATGGCAGGACTGACTGTGGTGGTTTGAATAGAATAGACGGCCCCCAATATATTCAGTTGTTTGTAGTTTGCATCTGCAGCCACCTGGCTGGAGTCAGTCAGTGCCATTGTGTGGGTCTTAAGGTGTAGTGGTGGGTTTCAGATGTCAATCTGAAGATATGCAAAGTGTGCCTAGCTGGAGTTCCTGAAGTGTGCTATGCTGTGTGGCTTTTGGGCTTGTGCTTCTCTCTGTTTCTGCTTGGTCCTGTGAAGGCAGACCAGCTTCTTCTGCTTTTATGGAACTTCCCCTGGATCTGTAAGCTTCAATAAATATCCCTTCCTCCATAACTGTGTCTGGTCTGAAAGTTCATCTCAGTGAACCTGAAGCTTTCTGCTACACTGAACAATTGGCCCCCCAAATCTATAACATATGAGACAGGCCTTCCTCCCACTGGACTGTGACCCTGGGCTCCCCCATTGTGATATGGAGAGTGTTGGTGGGGGCTGACGTCTGGGGCACCATCAATGTTCTGCCGCCAGGCCCAGAAGATTAGCAATTGGCTCTTGTAGGGGATGAGGGGGCTGGCCTACCTTGTTGAGACAAAGAAGGATAGTCGACCTTCCAGTGTCCAGCCAGTCTGCAGAGGACAGGGCCCTGGCAGCAGGCGTGGGCTGTGGCAGGTTTTTGCCTAGTGGCCAGTGTGGCCACCCCTGAAGCAGGGCGTTGGTGGTGAGCATTGAGACCCCATCGTTGTCTTTGGGGGAGGCCTCAGGGCCGCAGCCAGGAACTGGAACTGCTGTCTGCCTCTGGCCACCCTCTCAATCCATTCTTGGTCCTCTCTATTATTAAAAAACTTTAAATGCCAGGTCAAGCAGATCTACCCGAGAGGTTTGAGGGCCCTCTTCTAAGTGTTTAAGTTTTTTCCTGATGTCAGGGGCAGATTGGGGCAGGAAGTGGATATTGAGAACTATCATGCCCTCTTGGGAAGCAGAGTCGAGGTGAGTGTACTGGGAGTGCCTCAGTTAGGCGTCCATAAACTCAGCTGGATTTTCATTAGGCTTCTGGCACCTGGAGTTTGTCAAAATTGACAAACTTATGGGATACCTTTTGGAGGCCAGCCAGGAGACAAATAATCATTCTATCAAGGGCAGCACATCTCGGGGAGTTAGTGGGAGCATGGTATTCCCAGACAGGGTCCTCTCTGGGGACAGCAAGCATCCCTACTGGGAAAGTGTTATGAGTTCAGTGCGCCTCATCAGCATGGGCCTGAGTGGCCATCCAGACACATTCTCATTCATCAGGAGTGATAGTTGAGGAAAGAACTACAAAGAGGTCATGCCAGGTTAGGTCATAGGCCTGGGTGAGGTAGTGAAATTCCTTGGTATAGCAAGTTGGGTCAGTGGAGAAAGAGACATGGAAAAAGGAAGGTGAACATGAACTATTATTCCTTTAGTACCTGCGACCTCACAGAAAGGGCACATTCTGTCCCCGTGAGAATGAGTACACTGGGCAGGAGGGGAAAGAAGAGGAGAGGAGATGGGAGGCGGTGGTGGTGGGAGGCACAGAGACAGAGCAGGAAGCAGATGAAGGGAAGGGAGGAAAGGTGTGGGCATCAGCCAGGGGGTCAGGAGAGGCTGAGGGAGCTGGAGGAGCCAGAGGAGCTGTTGGGACCAGATCATCTATGGCATCTGGGTCGAAAGCAGAGGGTGAGGACGAGTATGGGGGCAGGAATTAGAGCATGTTTCTGAGACCTTGGCTAGAAGGACCTGGTGAGAACAGCAGGTAGAGCAGAGAGAAGGTCGTGTATACAGAGTTAAAACTGCTTGGATATAGGGTATTTTGGACCACTTGCCTGTACATTGGCAGAAGTTTTCTAAATCAGTGAGAATTTGGAAATCAAAAGTACCACGTTCAGGCCATTTGGACTCATTGTCCACCTTATATTGTGGCCAGGCAGAGTTGCAGAGAAAGATCAGATGACAAGGTTTGATGTCATCCAAGTGTCGTAGAGTCTTTAAGTTCTTAAAGAGACAGGCCAGGAGGGTAATATAAATTGCCTTGGAGGTTTGCTTCCCTATGGAAGCATGAGAGCATAGTAAAAGGGCTAGTGAGAGGAGAGAGAGAAAGAGCAAGACAAGGGTGGAAGAAAGAAACCAGGGCTTAAGCTAGTTTTACATAGGATACCAATATGACCCCCTGGCCCGTTAGGGTGAACAGGGCCTGCACCTCCCACATGAGCAGAGGCCATACAGGTTACAACTGTCGGCTTTTTAGCCTGTTAGTGGGCAAGGCAGATAGATGACTGTGCTCTGGATGGCAAAAGAGGCTGGCAGTGGAAGATGAGATCTCAGAAGGGAGAGGGAGTGTCCCAAGATGGTAACCAAACCAAAAGGTACCCCTTAGGACCTGGTAGACCAGAGAGCAAGAGACCTAAGGTGTTGAGAGTGTGTCTTTCTCAGGACCTGGGGTTGGGTCCCAAAAGCAGCCAAGGGGTATAGCCTGGCATGCTGGCACGGCTTCCACGAGGAGGGATTAAACCCAAGAGCAGGCCAACCCAAGAGGGACACTTACCAAGAAGGAGGGAGGAGATGAAGAAGGGAAGAAGAGTGAGGCTGAATTGTGGTGGGTGTGAAAGCCGGTATCAGGCAGAAATGGTCCGAAGCTTTCAGAGGGTCAATGGCAGCTCGGTGGTCTGGTCAGGGGAAAGGAGGACTGGCCACCCAAGAGGGCAACCGGAAGCCTCCTATTCGAGTCAGGGCACCAGATGTAAGGTTTGGGAGTGACCAAAACCACGCAAACTGCTCTGAAGCAAAGACAAAAGCTTTTATTCAGGAAGAACATGAGCTTCCAGGGCTGGCTCACAAGAGAGGAGCACAGCCAACCTGAGATTCCAGATAGTGGGCTTTATAGGGCTTCTTCAGTTTGGGAGGGGTGAGGAAGGGAAAAGTTGAATTAAAAACGTTTCTTTGGGGGAGATCTAAGATAGCCAGGGTGTGACACCAGAACAGTGGCCAAGTGACTTACAAGATGGGGCGGGGGAGCAGTAAATCATGACCTGGGGCATTATTAGACAAGGAAAGGATAATGGCTGGGTGGTTTCTTGAGGAATGTGGATGACCCACGTCCTTGTATCTGTCGCCATCCTGCAGTCTTTGGTGACTCCATTTTGGAAAGCCCATCCTGACCTAACAGAAAGCAGTGTGGTAAAAACTAAAAGTCCCCAAGTTGTACGGCCTGACACCCACTTCCAGAGCTTTCTCCTAGAGGAGCAGAAATGCTGCAGCATTCTGGGCTCAAAGGACATGATCAAGGGTATTGGTTGTAGCACATTTTATAACATGAAACAACTGAATGTGACCTGCCTGTCCCTCAGGAGGGAAAGGGAAGAGTCATGACTGTGTTTCCTTCGTGTGGACTAGCACACAAGTATTACGGTGCTTGCCTACAAATCCAAAGGCTCCAGGTTTGTATTCCCCAGTACCCACATAAGCCAGATGAACAAGGTGGCACATACATCTGGAGTTTGTGTGCAGTGGCTAGAAGCCCTGTTGCACCCATTCAGCCTCTTCCTCTACCCCCTCAAATAAATCAAATAAGGGCAGGCCCACAAAGTTTTAACTTGAAAGCATGTCTGATATATGACTGAAAAATATACTTTGGAGAAAGAACAGTGGTGTAAACTAGTTTTTGTAAGAGGAGGACAAGCTCGTGTGGGTGTTTATGCAAGCACAGAGGAGGGCAGGCAGCACCCGAGGATCTTGGCTCAGGGTGAGGAGATGGCACAGCTTTCTGTAGCTCTTCGTCTCTTTAGCTCCTCAAAGCTACAAATTATTAAAACTGAAACTTTGACAAGCTGGAAAACGGAGTGGGGGAGGGGCAACATCGGCCTCAGAGCCTGTCTCCTCCCTCTCCCACCCCAATCTCGGCCCCCATAGATGCACACTGTCCCCTCTACCTCTCCCTGCCCCTGGCCCCCCTCCCCAGCCATCCTCAGCCTGTCGTCCTGGGATGTCTCACGCTGACGTGGCCCATGCTGCCCAGCTTTCCAGCTCCCAGCAGGCCTCCTGCCCCGGTGTAGTCTCTGTATCTATATTCTTACTAATTTTCTTTTTATATTCTCATATCTACATATGTTTATAGACATAGACTTCAAATAATTGTTTCCAAAGATGGCCACATGATTGACAAGGGGAGGCTGGGAAAGTGACACCCTATAACACCCTGCAGAACCAGTGTCCCATGGGAAGTGTTCCTGTAAAATTAGTTGTCCCTTGGATGAGTTTCCCCATTGAGAAGGCGCTGTGGGCTGGAACTGTGTACCAGTGAGGTTAGCATGGGGTCTTCTGGGAGGACATGCCAGGAACTGGCCCATTTTGCATCAGCTGTGAGGCCTCCATTGATCCCTGTTCATCTCTGTAAATGGTTGTACTGGGCCTTGTCCACCACAGGGGACACTCAGAACTTGGAGCTGCACCATCCAGAGGGCAATGGGCTGAGGGTGACAGAGGGATGGAGGGTCCACTGGACCCAACAAAAGCCACTGTCCACTAAGTGCAATGTATGTACTATGTTTTGTCTGTAAAATAAGAAAAATGATTTCTCAATGGTTTGAGAGGGAAAACTGAATCAACTGAAAACATTGTCTGGCTGCCTTACATGTGGGGTCTCATTTACTCTTCCCCTGGGATCTCATGAGCTGGCTCAATTGACAACCCCGAAGGAAGGTCCTGTCTAGGGAGTGTCCATCACACTCCGAGCGCAGTGCTGTGTGAGGCTCCCTCTTTTTTTTTTTTTTTTCACGGTTGGTTTAGAAATCAGGTGACGTGGATAAGCCACAGCTCTCCCCAGTCCCCAGATGGGAAAGGTGAGACACAGCCAAGTCCCTCTTCCAAGGTGTCTGGGAGAGCAAGTGACAGAGATGGGCCACAGTCCAGACTTTGTCCAGCTCCTATTCTGCTCTGGGCCTGGGGACACCCGCTTCTGCCTGAGGAGCACAGGCGCCTCCTTGTGGCCACATGTCTCACTAGACCCCCTCCCCATGCTGAAAATGTTCGTGAGTCCATTGCAGAAGAGGTGGTGAGAACAACGTAAGAGCCAAAGTAAGGGCAGGATGCCTTACAATGCACTCTTTCAGACACAAAATGGCCTGGATATCCATGACCTCTCAGTGCCTAGCACTACCTACACAACACCTTCATAATAGGAGAAAAATATGAGATCAAATTAAAGAGAAAGTAATTGAAAAGGGGAAGGGATATGATAGTGAAGTTGCAAAGGGGAAAGTGAGGGACAATTATCATGGTTTATTTCTATAATTATGGAAGTTGTCAATAAGGAAATTAAAAGATATTGCTGAAGACTCCACATACTTGGGCCACAAGGTCACTGAGAAATCCTGCTGGAGCTGACCTGAAAACCTCCATGTAGACCAGCTGACAGAAGGCTGGAAAAAGCTATGCTGCATGCAGTTCAATGGGAGAGAGAAAAATTTCCAGTAAAAATACTCAACAATGGACACTGCAGGCCTTAAATTTGGCCATCCAGGCCAAATGAGCCAACAAGTACAATAGTGGCACGTCTGTTATGGGGGAAACCAACCACTCTCTAAGTGGACTGGAGGCCTGCTCCACAGGAGGGAATACATGCCTGATACTGAAAACCTACAACAGGGGTAGTCATGGCCCTAGGAGTGTAACATCTGCCAGTATCTGGCTAAATGTATATACTATGCTCACCAAACTGCCTGGTAAGCACTTCTCTTAATGTTCATACCCATATATTAATGCTACTCTCACTTTTGGTTGGAGAAGCTTCTCTTTGCAGATGGCAGTGACCTTGGTATGACCCAGAAGGTACCATGGTACTGAGAAGAAGTGACAGAGGAATGCTCAGCACTGCAATATCTCTATCACACCATCCAAGGCTCAGGGTCCATTGCGGAAGAGGTGGCGGAAAGTATGTAAGAGCCAAAGGAAGGACAGGACTCTTACAACGTGCTCCTCCAGACACAGAATGGCCTGGGTATCCATGACTTCACAGTGCCTGACACTACCTATACAAGACCATAATAATAGGAGGAAAAGATCATAGCATCAAAATAAAAGACTGATTGAGAGGGGGAGGGGATATGATGGAGAATGGAGTTTCAAAGGGAAAAAAGGGGGATGGGAGAGCATTACCATGGGATATTGTTTTCAATCATGGAAGTTTGTTAATAAAAAATAAATTAAAAAAACAGAGAAAAATGGGCCTAGAGAGGGCTCAACAGTAAAAGGCACTTGCTTTCAAAGCCTGATGGTCTGGGGTTTGATACCCTAGTACTCATGTAAAGCCAGATGCACACAATGGTGCATGTGTGTGGAGTTCTTTGCAGTGGCAGGAGACCCTGGCATGCCCATTCTGTTCTCCCCCCATCCCCCCAGTATTTATGGTCATTTGTTTTCATGATGGTAGCCAATCTGAGAGGAGTAAGATGGAATTTCAACATAGTTTTAGTCTGCATTTCCCTGATGATTAGGGATGTAGAACATTTTTTAGATGCTTATATGCCATTTGTATTTCTTTTGAGAACTCTCTATTTAGTTCCATAGCCCATTTTTAAATTGGATTGTTTGATTTCTTATTTAATTTTTTGAGTTCTTTGTATATTCTATATATTAATCCTCTATCAGATGTACAGCTGGTAAAGATTTTCTCCCATTCTGTAGGTTGCCTCTTTGCTCTATTCACACTGTCTTTTGCCATACAAAAGATTTGTAATGTCATGAGGTCTCGGCGGTTAATCTGTGGTTTTATTGCCTGAGCAATTGGGGTTATATTCAGAAAGTCTTTGCCAAGACCAATATGTTAAAGGGTTTCCTCTACTTTTTCCTCTAGTAGTTTCAGAGTTTCAGGTCTGATATTAAGGTCTTTGATCAATTGGACTTAATTCTTGTGCATGGAGAGAGAGGATCTATTTTCATCCTTCTACAGATACATATCCAGTTTTCCCAGCACCATTTGCTGAAAAGGCTGTCTTTTCTCCAGTGAGTATTCTTGGCATTTTTGTCAAATATCAGGTGGCTATAGCTTCCTGGACTTACATCTGGGTGCTCTATTCTGTTCCATTGATCTATATGTCTGTTTTTGTGCCAGTACCATGCTGATTTTGTTACTATGACTGTAATATAGGTTAAAATGAGGTATGGTGATCCCACCAGCCTTATTTTTGTTGCTCAAAATTGTTTTAGATATTCAAAGTTTTTTGTGCTTCCAAAGGAATTTTTTGATTTTTTTTCTGTTTGCATGAAGAATGCCATTGGAATTTTGATGGGGATTGCATTAAATGTGTAGATTGCTTTCGGTAAGATTGCCATTTTCACAGTACTGATTCTTTCGATCCAAGAACAAGGGATGTCTTTCCATTTCCTAGTGTCTTCTGCAATTTCTTGCTTGAGTGTTTTAAAGTTTTCATTGTAGAGATCCTTCACTTCCTTGGTTAGGTTTATTCCAAGGTACTTTATTTATTTTGATGCAATTGTGAATGGGAGTGATTCTCTGATTTCATCCTCTGTGTGTTTATTTTGTATCCTGCTAGATGGCTATAGGTGTTTATCACCTCTAACAGTTTGCTGGTAGAGTCTTTAGGGTCCTTTATGTATAGAATCATGTCATCTGCAAATAATGATAAGTTGATCTCTTCCAATTTGTATCCCTTTTATGTGTGTCTCTTGCCTTATTGCTATGGCTAAGACTTCCATTACTATATTAAATAAAAGTGGGTACAGTGGACACCCTTGTTTTGTTCCTGATTTTAGTGGAAAAGCTTCAAGTTTTCCCCATTTAGTATTATGTTGGGTGTAGGTCTGTCATATATAGCCTTTATTATGTTGAGATGTTCTTTCTATTCCCAGTCTCTGTAGGACTTTTATCATGAAGGAAGGTTGGATTTTGTCAAATGCTTTTTTTGCATCTAATGAGATGATCATGTAATTTTTGTCCTTCATTCCATTTATATAATGTATTACATTTATTGATTTACATGTGTTGAACCATCCTTGAATCTTTGGGATAAAGCCTACTTGGTCAGGGTGAATGATCTTTCTGATGTATTCTTGTATTCTTTTTGCCAATATTTTGTTGAGATTTTTTTTTTTTCAAGGTAGGGTTTCACACTAGCTCAGGCTGACCTGGAATTCACTATGTAGTCTCGGGGTGGCCTCAAACTCACAGCAATCCTACCTATGGCTCCCAAGTGCTGGGATTAAAGGCATGTGTCACCATGCCCAGCTTTTGTTGAGAATTTTTGCATCTATGTTCATGAGGGAGATTGGTTTGTAATTTTCTTTTTTTTGTTTTTTTGTTTTTTTGTTTTTTTGTTTTTTTGTTTTTCGAGGTACAGTCTCTCTAGCTCAGGCTGACCTGGAATTCACACTGTTGTCTCAGGGTAGACTTGAACTCACAACAATCCTCCTACCTCTGCCTCCCGAGTGTTGGCATTAAAGGCATGCGCCACCGTGCCCGGCTCCTTTTTTTTTTTTTTTTTTTTTTTTTTTTTTGGTTCTATCTTTGCCTGGTTTTGATATGAGGGTGATGCTGGCTTCATAGAGGGAGTTTAGTAGGATTCCTTCTTTTTCTATTTTATGGAAAAGTTTAAGAAGCATTGGTGTTAGTTCTTCCATGAAGGTCTGGTAAAATTCACCAGTGAATCCTGGACTTTTTTTAGTTGGGAGGGTTTTTGATAACTGCTTGGATCTCCATACCTGTTATAGGCCTATCTAAGTGGTAAATCTCATCTTGATTTAATTTAGGTAGGTCATATAAATCAAGGAAATCATCCATTTCTCTCAGAATTTTAAACTTAATGGAGTATATGTCCTTATAGTATGTCCCTATGATTTTTTTGAATTTCTCTGATATCTGTTGTGATTCTGCCTTTTTTTTTATCTCTAATTTTGTTAATTTGTGTCTCTTCTTTCTTTTGGTAAGATTTTCTAAGGGTTTATCAATCTTGTTTATGCTTTCAAAGAACCAACTCTTTGTTTCATTGGTTCTTTGGATTTGAAAATCCTATTTTTTTTTTTTTTTTTTTTTACAGATGAATAAAACTACATTGTGGGGCTAGAGAGATTGCTCAGCAGTTAAGGCACTTGCCTGCAAAGCCTAATGACCTGGGTTTGATTCCCTAGTACCCACGTAAAGCCAGATACACAAGGTGGCACTTCCATCTGGAGTTCATTTGCAATGGCTAGAGGCCCTGGCATGCCCATTCTGTTTGTCTATCTCTCTCTGCTTGCAAATAAATAAAAATACTATTTTAAAAATTCCTTTGTGTGTATGTGCCCCATCTTCATAATCCACTCATCATTGGATGGGCATCTAGGATATTGTGAGTAGAGCAGCAATAAACGTGGATGAGCAAATATCTGAGATAGAATATATAGAATATAGAGTCCTTAGTGTATATGCCCCCAGAAGTGGTATAGCTGGATCATATGCTAGATCTGTGTTTCAAGCTTTGAGAAACCCATATTCTGATTTCCATAATGGCTATTAGCTTGCATTCCCAACAGGGAATAAGGGTCCCACTTTCCCCACATTCTCACCGGAATTTTTTTTTTTTATTATTAATGCTAGCTATTCTGACAGTTGTGAGATGGACTCTCAGGGTGTTTTTTTTTGTTTGTTTGGGTTGTGTGTGTGTGTGTGTGTGTGTGTGTGTGTGTGTGTGTTTTGAAGTAGGATCTCGCTGTAGCCCAGGTTGACCTGGAATTCACTATGTAGTCTCAGGGTGGTCTCAAACTCACAGTGATCCTCCTACCTCTGCCTCCCAAGTGCTGGGATTAAAGGCATGCACTACCACACCCAGCTCAGAGTGGTCTTAATTTGCCTTCCCTGATGGCTAGGGATAATCTATACTGTTTTAGATATTTATTAGTCACTTGAATTTCTTCTTTTGAGAACTCTCTGGCCAGTTCCATAGCCCACTTTTTGATTGGGTGATTCATTTTTCTGGGTGTTTAATTTTTTGAGATCTTTATATATTCGAGATACTAATCCTCTGTCAGATGGATAGGTGGAAAAAATTTCTCCTATTCTCCAGACTGCATGTTCACTCAGTTAACCATAACTGGTGGTATTCAAAAGCTTTTTTAAAAATTTCATGTGGTTCCATTTGTCAATTGTTGACCTTATTTCTTTAATATTTTATTTATTGGAGAGGTGGTGGGAAGAGGCAGATAGAATGGGCATACCAAGACCTCTAGCCACTGCAAACGAACTCCAGATGCATGTGCCCCCTTGTACATATGGCTTATATGGGTCCTAGGGAATCAAACTGGGGTCCGTAGGCTTCACAGGCAAATGCCTTAACTGCTAAGCCATTTCCCCAACCCTGTTGACCTTATTTTCTGAGTGACTGGTCCTATTGAGAAAATCCCTGCCTATGCTGCCATCTTGTAGTATAGCAGTTTTATAGCTTTGAGTCTTACATTAAGGTGTTTGATCCATTCGGAATTGTTTTCTTAAATACTTTTATTTTTTATTTACAAACAGAGGTAGAAGAGAAACAGAGAATGGGCACACTAGAGCCTCCAGCCACTGCAGATGAACATGCCACTTTGTGCATCTGATTTTACATGGGTACTGGAGACTTGAACCCTGGTCATTAGGCTTTGCAGACAAGTGCCTTAACCACTGAGCTATCGCTCTGGTCCTAGAATTGTTTTTGCACAGGGTGAGAGACAAGAGTCTAGCTTCTTTCTTCTGTGGATATCCAGTTTTACACTGTTTGTTGAAGATGCTGTCTCCTCCAATATGTTGTTTTTTTTTTTACATCATCAAAAATCAGGTAGTTGTACTTACATGGATTGATATCTGGATCCTCTATTCTATTCCATTGACATAATCCACCTTTTGAAAAACCCCTACATTGGCTGGGTATGGTGGTGCACACCTTTAACCTCAGCACTCAGGAGGAAGAGGTAAGAGGATCTCTGTGAGTTCAAGGCCAGCCTGAGACTACATAGTGAATTCCAGCTCAGCAAAAGAAAGGCCCTACCTTGAACAACCAAAATAATAATAAAAAAATAATAAAAATAGGACTGGCGAGATGGTTTAGTGATTAAGGTGCTTGCCTGAGAAGCCTAAGGACCCATGTTCAATTTCTCTCCAGATCCCACATAAGCCAGACACACAAAGGTGAGGCAAGCGCAAGGTTGCACATCTCCACTAGGTGGGGCAAGCGTCTGGATTTGATTGCAGTGGCTGCGGCCCTGGTATGCCAATTTTCTCTCAAAAATAAAAACTGAAATCTACATCTTACATCCTTGTATTCGTATGTTGAAGGATGCTTATCACATGATTATTCTCAATGATAAGATCAGCTAAAGGTAATTTCTATTTTCCAAATTTGGTAAAAATACATGCTTAATTTATCCTCTCTAATCCCAACTCTTGTGAGGCAGAGGTAGAGTAAAAGCTAAAATAAGATATAATTGTTTGCACTTTTAGCATACACTTGTTGAAGAAAGTACCCCTTTGAAGGGCCTCAGTTTCCCTACCTAGTGTGTGCATGTGGGGTGTGTGGACACATGCATGCTCCCATTGTGCACATGCGTGGAGGCTGGAAGAGAACCTCAGGTGTCCTCCTCTATCCCTCCCCCTTGTGTGTGTGCACATGGGGGTGTGGACACATGTGTGCTCCCGTGTGCACATGTGTGGAGGCTGGAAGAGAACCTCAGGTGTCCTCCTCTATCCCTCCCCCTTGCTTCCTGGAGATGGAGTCTCTCACCGGACCTGGAGCTGCTGTTTCCAGTCAGACGGGCCAGTAGCGAAGCCAGTGATTCTCCCGTCTCTGGCCCCGCTCAGAGCTGGGGTTGTCACGGGCCTGTGGAGCCATGCCCAGTTTTTCACGCTGGTACTGGGGAGAGATCTCATGCTTATGCAGCGAGTGCTCTTGCCTGCTGAGCCCCTCCCAATTTATGATTTTCACATAGCAGCTCTAATGGACAAAGACTTCCTCTGCCTGCTCTGGGAAGCCCTGGCTGATAGTTATACAACAGGGAAGCTGAAGGTCTCCCATGCACTGTACAAGGGAGGTAGACCCCTGTTTTGAAAGGTGACATTGCACATGCAATGTGACATTCAGTGGCATGTCCCCAGGGACCAAAAGGTGTGTCTATGCTGGGCGTGGTGCTGCACACCTTTAGCCCCCATGCTCAGGAGGCAGAGGTAGGAGGATCACTGTGAGTTCAAGGCCAGCCTGGGACTATAGACTGAGTTCCAGGTCAGCTTGGGCTAGAGTGAGACCCTACCTTGGAAACCACCTGAGGATCTGTTTATCCTGTGGCGTCATCCATCCATCTGTTCCATCTGCAGAAGGATGGAGCCGCTGCTGTTACTCGCGATGAACACATGCTCCCTGCTGCAAGCAAAAGGTCTTCTCTTATTTTGTTAATTGACTGGCACACAAGATGGGGTCTGCTCGGTCCAGGTGCCAGAATCCTGACCCAGAGCAGGGTGGCAGCGATGGAGCCACTGCTGTTGTCATCAGAGCTGTCGGCACCCGTAGCCAATGGTTCCATCTTACACGCGCCCGTCACCCAGTCTGTGCAGACACAACCCTGCGGTAAGTCCATTTGGACTCTCAACCCTGCCTTGGTGTAAGAACGGGGTCAAGAAAAGCTGCACACAGTGCTGGGGAGCTGCTCGGGTGGGGGAGTGCGGCTGCGCAAGCATGAGGACGTGAGTGCAGAGCCCCAGTGCCCACGTGAAAGCCGAGCCCGGTGGCATACGCCTGTAATCCCAGGGCTGGGGAGGTGGAGCCCGAGGATCCTGCTGGCTAGCTAGTCCAGCGTCAGTGAGCGCCACACACAAAGCCTGCTAGGGTTAGTGTGATTGGACTCTGTGGTGGTTTAGATGTGAACATACGTCCTCCATAGACATACATTTTATTTTTAGTAAGTTTTGTAAATTCAATCTCCAGCTGCCTGGCTGGGGGAGGTGTCACTGGGGGCTGGATCCAGCCCTAAGGTGTGATTGGGGGCTGATCTGATTCCAGCCCAAAGATGCAGAGAGGTCTGAGCTCCTGCTTGCTGCCGGTTCCTGTTTGCTGCTTTTTTGGTATTGCTGGCTGGTGATGGTTTCTTTCTCTGTTTGGATTTATGAATGGGAGTCAGCTTCTTTTGCCTTTAATGGGTACAGCTCCTCTCATTCATCTGTTTTTTTAAAAAAATATTTATTTATTTGAGAGAGAGGGAGGGAGAATGGGCATACCAAGGCCTCCAGCCACTGCAAATGAACTCAAGACACATTGCCACCTTGTACATCTGGCTTTTCATGGGTACTGGGGAATCAAACCTGGGTCCTTAGACTTTGCCAGCAAGTGCCTTAACCACTAAGCCAGCCCTGCTGCTTTTTGATAGTTGATGGCTGGTGGGGGTTTTCTCTCTCTGCTTGGATTTATGAATGGGAGCCAGCTTCTTCCACCATCGATGGAGCTTCCCCCGGACCTGTGAGCTGAAGTAAACCCCTCCCTCCCATAACACTGTGGTTGGTTGATGCCCATCCCAGCACTGTGGAGATGTCTATGACAGACTCCTTTGCAAATTCTGTCTGTAGGTTCTGACTGTTACCTGTAGACAGACTTACAGGGACAGGATGGAGAGGGGTTAAACTAGGATATTCCCAGGATCTAGAGATCACTAACACATTTTGGGGGATAAAAATTGAGACCAGAGGGCCATATGTATCCTAAGTTTCTAAAAAAGAACCCATCAGAGAGAGAAAACTAACGTCTCACTAGCTTGCCTATACTTGAACAGTCTCCATCCTGGACACGTGTCCTTACTTCAAGATTGCTGTATGGACACTGGCGGCACAGACCATGGAGAGATTTGGTTGGAATCCAGAAGACAGCCAGTCCCCAGAAAATTATCCCATCCAGTGCTGGAAAGCTTTACATGAGCTACCAGGGAAAAGTGGCCAACATCTGTCTGAGCAACTCAAAGTATAAGGGACTCAGAAGCAAACAACCTGACGTGATGCTCACACAAGTGCAATAGTGGCACACAGCCATGGTAGGTAACCAGTTGCTCTTGGATTGGCTAACAGATCCACTCAGTGGAAAGGAAACCATATCTGGAACTGGGAAACAAGTCAGAATCATATCCACATAATGATTCTGCTTTCCATTGTCAAGCTCCCACTAATCTTGGGCTATAAGGGGGTTTACACCCTTTAAATTTTCTCTCAATCAATGCCATGTAACTGGTGCTGACTTCACTCTCCATTGGAGAATCTGTTTCTCTTTTTCAGACAGGAGCTGGACCTGAGGAGATAAACAACCCAGTGCACTCCACCCTGGCCCCAGATGAAACCACAGAGGAATTGGGAAATGAGCAAGAGTGCGGCTTTCTTAGTGAACCTGATATCAGCACAAGGGTGAAGGAGACAGACACTGAGGACACTCAACACCTACCAAACCAGAGACCCAGAGGCTCCTATGTGCCCATCACTGAAGTAGACTTAAAATGCACCCAACATGGCTAAATTTTGCAGAAGAGGGGGCAGAAAGATGGTTAGAGCCACAAGTTGGGACATTCTGCACAGAGACATTGCCTCTCTCCCATAACGGACTGCTGCCCCCATAATGCATGACCCACAACCCCCATGGGGTTGACCTGTATCCCCAATGAGGAGGGCCTCTTCAGAAAAGGGGCAGGGAGGAGGAAAATGATGGTACCAACATGTGTTGTTTACCTACTAAATATGTCCATATCTAATAAAAACTAAAAAGATTGCTGCGTGGAGTGTTTATGTGGAAAAGAGGTAGAATAAGGCTTTTGACAAACCATCGTCAAATGATTTCAAGAAAACTCAGAGCGCTGAGCCGAGCGAAGGTGGGGGTGCCTCCCCTGAGTGGGAGACACTGAGAGTCTGGGCAGGCTGGCCAGCTCTGGATGGGGCCAGCCAAGCCAGGGCAGGGCAGGTCATCTCTCAGAGAAGCCAGAGGTCCACCCATCTCATGAGTGGGTCATTGTCTCCTGGGCTCAGGAGGAAAGGTGGAGACTGTGTGTTGGCAAAGTGAGCGAGGAGGGTCTTGCCTGTGTGACAAGAAGGGTGATTGGAGGCTGGGACAGTGGCCCAGTCAGTGAAACACTTAGCACACAAGCAGAAAGACCTGAGTTCAGATCCCTAGCGCCCGTATGAACGCCAGTTGTGGTGGCACTGGGGCGGGCGGAGACAGGAGGATCCCTGGGCTTGCTGGAAAACTAGGCAAATCTGTGAGTTCCAGGTTCAGCAAGAGACCCTGACTCAAAAACTAAAGTGGAGGGTTGCAGAAATGGCTCAGCAGTTAAGGCACTTGCCTCAAAGCCTAACAACCCAGGTTCAATTCCTCACTACCCACATAAGGCCAGGTGCACAAGGTGATACATGTGTCTGGATTTCTTTTGCAGTGGGCTAGAGGCCCTGGAGCACCCATTCTCTCCCTCTTTCCTTCCCTCTCTCTCTCATACACACACAAATTTTTCTTTTTAATTTTTCAAGGTTGGGTCTTGCTCTAGTCCAGGCTGACCTGGAATTCACTATGTAGTCTCAGGGAGGCCTTGAACTCTCGGTGATCCTATCTCTGCCTCCCGACTGTTGGGATTAAAGGCGTGCACCATCACCCCCGGTACAAATATTTTTAAAAATAAAGTGGAAAGGGGCTGAGAAAGACCCTGACATCAGTTTCTGACCTGTACATGCCCATGGACACACACACACGTACATGTGTCCACACACATAAAAAATAAGACCGTTGATCTCCCATCCCAGTAGAGAAGGAAGCCAGGGGCGGACAGCCTGGGGAGGGGCAGGTCCGTGGTGGGCTGGAAATGGGAAGTTTCAGGGTGGCAGGAAGGCTCTGTTTTGACGCAGAGACTGGGGGAGAGGAAGATGGGAAATGGGAAGAGCTGGGAGCCGAGATTCATGCACCTGCAGAGAAGGAAGCGGACGCACTAGGGCCAGGTAGGGCCGGGTCTGCGGCTACCCGTGGACTGCGGACTGTGGACTGTGACGCGCTCCCCATCGTGTCCCCTTCCTCCGAACTGCCGCCCTGTCACCGCCTCCTGAATCCCGTCAGGGGAAAGCCGGGTAGTGCCTGCCCTGCGTCAGCCAGTCCTTCATCACTATAGAAACATCACACGTATGGTACAGGTGGTGAGGGCAGGTCACCTGCCATCTGCCCGCCAAGCTTGCGTGAGTGACATCCTGTGTGCTGGGGGGGAGCTACTTTCCAGTAAGGGGGGCCCACCCCCTGATGCCCACACTGTGAATGTTGCGTCTTGTGAAACACGATCAGTTGGTCATCCAAACTACACACACACATAAAATGCACACATGCATGCATCTGGTTCACCCTAAGTATTTAAAGGGTATTGGTGACTGAGTTGCTAAAATTATTTTGTTCCATTCTCCTGTTGACCTGCCGAACACGACACCAACCTCCGTGAACGTGGTCCATGAACGCTGTAGCTGACTGACACCCCCCATTCCTGCGTCCCTGAATCCCAGCCACACACTCTTTACCTGAGACCAGTGAGTGTTCCCTGTGACCTACGACCTTCCGTGAGGAACTAACCTCTGCCGAATCAAGCCACTCATGCCCACCCCCAGCCTTGCCCAGAGGACTCTTGGGCACTGCTTTGACATGGTTTCCCCCGCCCACCACACACACACACACACACACACACACACACATACACACACACATATACACCATCAGAGGACATACGCAAAGTCTCCAGATGTTTTTTGGTTGTCACAGCTGGAGGGATGGTGCTGACCTCTAGTGGGCAGAAGTCTAGGATTCTATGTCCTGCAATGCCAGGATAGTAGCAGATGTCAAAAGATGGGCCACCCTAATTCAGGATGACGTCGCCTGTGTGGTCACCGTATCCACTGATGGGAGAGGCTCACCCACCTCCTAATACTCAGCTGTCCCTCACCCTGGACCACGCAAGCCGTGCCTGGACCAGGGCTGCAGAAGACAGCCTGGGGTATCAGAGAGGACACTTGGACTGTTTGGGAGACAGGTTTGCGGAAGCGAAAGTGGAAGCTGTCATGGAGTCTTCTGAGAGGGATAATGACAGATGCAGCCAGGAGGAAGCAGGGGGAGGGGGAGCAGGGGGAGGCCTTGGCTCCAGCCTGGTCTGCAGGTCGTTCTGCAGGTAAGTGCCCCCACGCGCTCGTCCCCGCTGGCTCTCTCCAGGCTAAGCCTGGGCTTTCCCAGCCCTGCACAGTCCCTCGGTGGCTGGGTGACCCCAGAGCGCTGCCGGCTTTTGTGCCATCCCCAGAGCCCTCAGCGCTGGCCTGGCTGACAGAGCCAGCCAACCTGCAAAGACAGCCAGGGACAGAGAGGCACGAAGCCATGGGCGTCCTCCCACATAAGCGAGAAAAGGGAGTCTGGGTGGAGCCTTGGCCGTGTGAACCTGCCAGACACCCAGGCAATCCGCTCAAATGAATAGCCTCGAGGGGCTTTTCTGTGATCTGCGCAGTGCTGGATCCTGTCCATGAACGGGCAGGAGCAAGCATGGACAAGCACCTACTGTGCGCCAGAGCCCTACTGTGCCCTGGTTGGCCACGTATTCCTATGAAATCCTGGCCCTACCTGCCCTTGCATCATAAAAGGTCACAGGCTTTTCTCCCTGCTCATGAGTTAACGTCTATGAAGACTGCTCACAGGACGAACCTCTGGCCAAGCATGGTGACACAAGCCTTTAATCCCAGCACTTGGGAGGCTGAGGTAGGAGGATTGCTATGAGTTAGTTCCAGGCCAGCCTGAGACTATAGAGTGGGGTCCAGGTCAACCTGGGCTGGAACAATACCCTACCTCAAACGAAAACACAAACAAAAAGGTTGGGGAGATGGCTTAGCAGTTAAGGCACTTGCCTGTTAAATCTAAGGACCCAGGTTCAATTCCCTAGTACTTACATTAGCTAGATGCACAAGGTGGTATATGCGTCTGGAGTTCTTTTGCAGTGGCTGGAGGCCCTGGAACACCCATTCTTTCTCTCCCTCCCCTTCCATCTGCCTCTTTCACTCAAATAATTTTTTTTTTAAATGGGGTTGGAGAGATGGCTTAGCAGTTAAGGCACTTGCCTGGGAAGTCTAAGGACCCAGGTTCAACTCCCCGATACCCACATAAGCCAGATGCACAATGTGGCACATGTGTCTGCAGTTCATTGGCAGTGGCTAGAGGTCTTGGCAACACATTCTTTCCCTCTATATCTGCATCTGTTTCTCTAATAAGTTAATTCAATGAATAAAAAATAGACCATCTGTGCAGCAAAGCCAGTGGACAGCATCACCTCAGAGGCGGCTCCGCTCCCCTTGTCCATCTCTTT
The DNA here is from genome assembly GCA_036346955.1 of Dipus sagitta. Taxonomy (NCBI): domain Eukaryota; kingdom Metazoa; phylum Chordata; class Mammalia; order Rodentia; family Dipodidae; genus Dipus; species Dipus sagitta. The sequence continues at coordinate 26,095,575 of CM070782.1, forward strand.
AGGAAGGAACCAGGTCCAGAATGTTCCTTAAGTCCTGGATGGGCTTGAGGGCATGTGGGTGCTTTGAAAGGCTCTCTCTAAAGTTTGTGAAGACGTGGATGTTGGCAGTGGGATCTGTTGATCCTCTAGATTTTTCCAGGGGACCAGGACACTAAACAGACCCTGAGAAAGGAATCCCTCTCTTCAGGGCCGCTGAACTTGCTGACAGAGGTGTGTGGGCTTGTGACAGCTGCTTTGACAACAGACTAGGTCGGATGGTTCACACGACTTCAATGACCATCTCAAGGTTCTTGAAGATGGACTATGAACTCACCGCTAGGGCGTGTGACAGGTCATGTGTTTGGACCACTGGTCCCCAGCAGGTGGCGATGTTGAAAGAGGCTGCGGGACCTTTGGCGTAGGTGGCTCTGGGGTGGGGGAGCTTTGAGTTACAACCCTGTTCTCCAGGCTTCCTGATCCAGCAAGACACGAACAAGTTATGCCACAGCTCCCTCCGCCACAGACAGAGCTGGTATCCCTGAAACCAGAAGTCCTTGTCCCCGTCACAGCGGTGAGAAAAGAAACAGGCTCCTTTTGGAGGCTGTGAAGCAAGCCAGCCCAAGACTCCTGTAGGCCATCCTTTGTGTCCCTTGATTTGTGCCTGTCTGTGACCCGATTCCCACACCCCCCCCCCTTTTAAAGTTCCTACTGCTTAATTACCCACAAGTCATTTTTAATTTTTATTTTGTTTATTTGCAAGCAGAGGGAGAGGGAGAGAGAGAGAGAGAATGGGCACATCAGAGCCTCTGGCCACTGCAAACAAACCAGATACACATGCCATTTTGTGGGCTTTATGTGGGTACTGGAGAATTGAACCCAGGTCAGTAGACTTTGCCAGCAAGTGACTTAACTTCTGAGCACTCTCTGCAGCCCCCTGCTTTCCTCGTTTTATAAAGACACCCGTCATGCTGAATTGAGGGCTCCCCATACTCTAAAATGGGGTAAATTGTTCACCTTGACACATAACACCTGCCACAACCTCATTTCCAAATGAGGTCACATGTTGAGGCACTGGCACTTTGGACTTCAACATATACATATTCTGGGTGTGAAATTTCACCTGCAACAGGGCATCTCACAGCAGGCCCAGCACCACCTTGTGTTATCAGGGATGGTGTGTGAGCAAAGGGAGGTGAGCAGTGGTCACAAGTTGGGGATGGTGACTATGGTGACAGCCAGGCTCAGCCCACAGAGTTGGAGGGATTTTTCCATTGTCATCCAGTGTCCCCAGCCCCTGTGGGCTCACACCCACCCTTCTACTTCTCCTGCTATGAAAAGCCCTCCACCCCAGTTCCAGGTCAGCTGTGACCAGGTCAAAACCTCACAGTGCCACAAGCCAGTCTGTCATGGCGCTTGGGAACACTCTCCCCAGACAAGGTCCACACCGTCTTGAAATGGGGGAAGCCTGGAACCATGAGGCCACTTTGACGAGTACAGAAATGTGGTCAAGCCCATTCTTGGCTTGTGTCAAAATCCCAGGGGTCTTATCTTGGGCCTCCTTTTACATGAGCAAGAGCTCAGGTCTCTATTTGGAGCCACGTCCAGAGAGCACCATGCCTGCCTTGTTCCTCCTTGTATGATCTCCCGTTTGCAGACCCCGTCTCTCACCTGCCAAACAGAAAGACATGATCTCTGCTTGGTTGCAAGTTCCTATGCTGGGTCTGCACTTACTGCTGGTGAAACTGAAGCCCAGAGTGCAGGCTTCCAAACCACGAAGTGTAGCAATAACTGCGTAGCATCAGCAGGGGGCGCTGCTCTAAGCACTTTACATTTCTTTCTTTTTTTTCTTTTCTTTTCTTTTCTTTTTTTTTTTTTACAAGCAGAGAGACAAAGTGAAGAGAGACGGGTAGACAGAATGGGTGTGCCAGGGCCTCTAGCTGCTGCAAATGAACTCCAGATGTGTGCACCATTTTGTGCATTTGGTTTTATGTGGGTACTGGGGAATCAAACCCTGGTCGTTAGGCTTTGCAGGCAAGTGCCTTAACCGCACAGCCATCTCTCCAGCCCCACTTTACATTTCTTAGCTCTTTTTGCCACATGATCCCCATCTTACAGAAAAGGAAACTGAGGCACGGGGCGTAGAGATCACAGTAGTCCATGCTTCTAACCCTTCGTGTAGAAACCCTTCCCATCAGGTAGTTCAGTGGCATGCTCCACGCCCCACATCCCCTTCCCTCCACCCGCCCCCCACGCCCCTTCCCCTCCCCCAGCACGCATTAAGCCAGGCTGGGTCTTTGCCAAGTCTCAGCCGTCACAGGCTTCTCATCTTTGATCACCAGTCAGCCCAGATGTTGGGCTGATCAAAGGCAGCTGTTGCCCAGACCCTCCCCAGAGCTCTGGATTATGGATGTGGGAGGCAGATCGGACAGACACGTTGAGGGACGGGATATGGAGCCTGACTGGGCAGGGCCGGGGCAGCGAGAGGGAGCTGGCAGGCCTGGGCCCTTCCCTGACCCGGGAGCCTAGAAGGCTGCTGTCTGAGAAGCCTAGGGAGTGCTGGCCCTAGGTCCCGACTCAGGAGTCAAGAAGCCAACTGAGGGGGACTCAGGAGTCAAGAAGCCAACTGAGGGGGAGGTTCTAGGGTGTTGTGCATCGCGGCAGCCGCCCCTTCCCTCTGCGGTCACGTTGGAGGCGGCGCCGGGGCCTTGGCATTGGGCCGCAGCCTCGCCCACTCCTGCCGCCGTCCACTGCTTCCCCACCATGGATCCCCGCAAGGTGAACGAGCTCTGGGCCTTCGTGAACATGTGCAAGCAGGACCCGAGCATCCTGCACAGCGAGGAAATGCGCTTCCTGCGGGAGTGGCTGGAGAGCATGGGAGGTAAAACACCACCTGAGACTCACAGCTAAATCAGAAGAGACTATTAAGAAATCGATAATGAAGATGTAATTAAACCAGACACTGATGCCCCTCAAGAAATGGGAGATGAAAACTTAGAGATAACTGAAGAGATGATGGATCAAGCAAATGAAAAGAAAGGGGGCTGCTATTGAAGCCCTAAACAATGGTGAGCTTCAGAAAGCATTGACTTGTTCACAGATGCCATCAAGCTAAACCCTCGCTTGGCCGTTCTGTATGCCAAGAGAGCCAATGTTTGCGTCAAGTTACAGAAGCAAAACGCTGCCATTCGAGACTGTGACAGAGCCGGTGAAATAAGTCCTGATTCCGCTCAGCCTTACAAGCGGCGGGGGAAAGCACACAGACTTCTGGGCCATTGGAAGAAGCAGCCCATGAGCTTGCCCTTGCCTGTAAACAACCGAGCGCTCAGAAAACTGCCGGACATCGGAGAAAGTATGAGCGAAAACGTGAAGACAGAGAGAGAGAGAGAGAAGAAAGAATAGAAAGGGTAAGAAGGCTCGAGAAGAGCATGAGAGAGCCCAAAGGGAGGAAGAAGCCAGATGACAATCTGGAGCTCAGTATGGCTTGTTTCCGGGTGGCTTTCCTTGTGGAATGCCTGGAATGGGAGGGGACATGCCTGGAATTAATGAAACTCTCAGTGATCCAGAGGTTCTTGCTGCAATGCAGGATCCAGAAGTTATGGTGGCCTTCCAGGATGTGACCCAGAACCCAGCAAATATGTCAAAATATCAGAGCGACCCAAAAGTTATGAATCTCATCAGTAAATTGTCAGCCAAATTTGGATGTCAAACCTAAAGCTCATTTGCAAAAGCCCTTGCTGGAGGAAAAGCAACCTTGATCACTTGCTAGATGTCACAGTAACACAAACCAATGTACCCCTGACCTTCTCGTTGGGAGAGCCGGGGTGCTTTGAAGATATTCCCTACCCTCTGTACCAAATGCAGCTGAACCATTTGACAATGATTTGCCATTAGGGTATTCATGCAGATGTTTTCCTAGGAGGAATTGCAAACTTTAAACACTTTTAAAACCTTAAAATATTTAAAACAAATTTAAAGGGTGTTAATTTCTACATGTCTCTTTACTAATGCTTTTGAGTTTTTACTTTGAATTACTGGGCAAGTAAGATGAGTATGGGAGATTTATTGCTCTAATGTGAATAAAATAAAGGGTTTTTTAGTGGGAAGCCAAACTCAAGTAGATTGAGCTTGAGTTGGACAATGGTTACTGAGACATTGTGATTTGTCTTTTTGAATATTTGTGAAAAATGATTTATTTCAATTAAACTATTGGGACTGTAAGGTTTAGGAGTGACCAAGGACCATGGAGACCACTCTGAGGCAAAGGTGGAAGTTTTATTCGGAGGGAAAAATGAGCTGCTAGGACTGACTCTCAGGAGCGGAGCAGTCAGTCTGGGATTATAGATAGTGGGCTTTATAGATTTTTCAATTGGGAAGGTGAGAAAGGGGAAGGAATTTTCTTGTTAGGGCAGCAAATCTCTGTTCTTTACATTAGCCATATGGAGAGACCAGGAGTGACCTGGTGAGAGATAGGAGGACAGCAAATCTCTGAGCCAGATGCACAAGGTGGTGCATGCATCTGGAGTTCATTTGCAGTGGCTGGAGGCCCTGGTGTGCCAATTCTCTCTATCTGCCTCTTTCTCTCTCTTAAATAAATTTAATAAATAAATAAAATACACAAAGCAAGGTATAACAAAGTGGCACATGCATCTGGAGTTCATTTCCAGTGGCTGGAGGCTTGGTGTGCCCATTCCCTCTCTTTCTCTCCATGCAAATAAATAAATAAAATTATTTTTAAAAAAGCAGGGCTGGAGAAATGGCTTAGTGGTTAAGGCATTTGCCTGCAAAGCCAAAGGACCTCAGTTCAATTCCCTAGGACCCACATAAGCCAGCTGCACAAGGACAGGCACACGTCTGGAGTTGGTTTGCAGTGGCTGGAGGCCCTGCTGTGCCCATTCTCTCTCTCCCTCTCTCTGCCTCTTTCTCTCTCTCTCTCAAATAAATAAATAAATAAAAATAAAGTTAAAAAAAAAGATTGTCATATATCAGGAAAAAAAGCAAGGCATAGTGGTTCCCAACACTCAGAATGTGGAGACAGGGGGACTAGGAGTTTACAATCACGCGTGGTTACAGAGAGGCCAGCCTGGGCCACCCTGTCTGAGACACTTGCACATCCTGCCCCAGCACTGCCAACAACAAAATGAAACACGTTGACCAGTAATAATTTGCATCTAGAATAATATAAATGGACTGAAGACATGGCTCAGCATCTACGTGTGCTTCCTGCACAAGCATGGGGGCTTGATGGGGAAACAAAGAGATCTTGGCGAATGTTCAAAACCCCAGCAAGGCCGAAGTTCTGCTCTGACGAGACCCAGGCCCCCAGTTTACATTCTCGTGGGCCCCTCTGTTGTCCTCCATGACCCCCACCACACCTAACACCTCAGTCCTCCATGCCCGCCCCTCCCCACCTCTGCCTGCCGCGCCCACTCACGGCGTCCAGAGCCCCTTCTCTCTCCCTTCCCTGCAGCCTCACGCTCATCCGCCCCCTCGGCCTCTCCCGACACATCTGGGACAGTAAGACCCAGGTCGACCACCAGGGAGGACAGGAAGCAGGTCAGGACCCACCACACGCGGCTCGGACACAATCAGAGGGACATTGCCAACCTGCGGTTGCTCTGGCCACCCACAGTGACCAGACATCAGACATCAGCTCCGGTGGCTCTGACTTCGCCCCATCCCACCTGCGTTACAAGGGATCTTTTTCCTGTTTGTGCCTCTTGGAGCAGGGGACCAACTAGTAGGCTGTCACTATACTGCTGTCATTTTTTTTTTTTTTTTTTAATTTTAGAGAGAGTGAGAAAGACACAGAGAATTGGCTGGCCCTGCCTCAGCCCCTGCAATGGAACTCCAGATGCTGTGCCACCTAGTGGACATGTGCGACCTTGCACGCTGCCAGAGAGAGAGAGAATGGGAGAGAGAGAGAGAGAGAGAGAGAGAGAGAGAGAGATGCACGCTGCCAGAGAGAGAGAGAATGGGAGAGAGAGAGAGATGCACGCTGCCAGAGAGAGAGAGAGAATGGGGGGGGGGGGAGAGAGTGTGTGTGTGTTGTGGCTGTCCCTCCTGGGAGAGCACCGGTCCTGTTGGATGGGGCCCCACCCTTCCAACCTTCCTCCAGCACACAGGAGCTCAGAGCGTCCCTGAGTGGAGGAGAGGCGAAGAGAGTCTCGGTGGTCGCTTTTCCATCAGAAATGACTAGAATTTGCTCCAAACTCAAGAAAAGCCTCTCAGCCTGGCCAAGAAATCAACAGGCTCGCGCATGCGCTGCCCGTCCCTCACGCAGGGAAACAGCACGACAAGAAGACAGACGGCTGCGCAGCCTCCTTGAGGACCCGCCCATCCCCTTCTAGAATCCGCGGCCCGTCCTACCTGCCACTGTGGTGGTCCTTGGGAGAGCTCTGGGCTAACCGGTCTCTCTTTTCTTTTTTTGGTTTTGATTTTTGAGACAGGGTCTTGCTCTAGCTCAGGGTGACCTGGAATTCACTATGGTGTTCCAGGCTGGCCTTGAACTCACACGGGACCCTCGTACCTCTGCCTCCCTTGCCCGCGCTGGGATTGAAGGCGTGCGCCACCATGCCCGGCCTAACTGCTGTTTCTTGATTTGCTTTGCTGAGCCACGTCTCCTTTGATTCTCATGCCATAGCCGGGGACAGGTGGTGTCCAAAGGAGGCTTCACCCATGTCTACATTCCTCCCAATATGCCTTTCCCAGGACCTGGCCTATTCTCTCATCCCCACACAGAGCCCCCAGATCCATGCCCCTGTCTTGGAGCCTGGAGGGGCTCCCTCGGCTTGCGGCCCCATCCCTCCAGTCATGAAGAGCGGCACCACCCTGTCCTCACATCACCTTCTCTGTGGGCGTCACCCCTCCTGCTGCCCCTCTTCGAATGCAGCTGATGGCCTGAGCGTCCACGGGGCCATTCCAGAATCACATCCCACCCCAAGACCAGGGGCATCCTTCCAGCGGCACCGACTTTCCTTAGACTGAGGCCGTTATGTCAGGGGCACTCCCCGGCCCACCACCAGCTCAGCGCTGCAGTTCCGCACCCTTCTCGGCCTTTCTTCGCCCTGCCCCACCTCTGGGTGCGCCCGCCCTCCCTCAGAGCACCTTCCAGCCCTCGGACCCATCCACGCCTTGGACCCGGAAGGCACGGTTTCCCAGCTGGATCAGACGCTGTTGCAATCCGTATGTTGACCTCTTGCTTCCTCGCGGTTCAAATCTATCCCTGTCTGCAGAAACATTTACCGCTCGGCTGCAGCAGGCGCTGTCTCCAGCCGCTCTTTCTGGTAGTTCCAGCAAAAACCGAGGACTGAACTTTGCCTCTCCGCGGGGCTCTGGCGCCCTCTGCTGGTGTCTTGGAGAATCGCATGCAGCTTCTCCAACAGCCTGAGTCAAGATGGTCCCCACCTGTGGTAGTTTGAATGCCTGTCCTCCAGAAGACTCGTGTTTTACGAAAGCTTTTCTCCCACTGCCTGGCTGGAGGAGGTGTCACTAGGGGGCGGATCCTGTGGCCCAGTCCTAAGGCGTTACTGGGGTTAGGTCTGATTTCCAGCCTAAAGTTTTGCAGAGTGCTTGACCTCTGCCTGGGGTTCCCTGCTGGTTGCTGCCGGTTTTGCTCTTTCTTGTCGCGCTGGCCGTGTGGCTGCATCTCCCTGTGGAAGGGGGCCAGCTTCCCCCGCCATCAGGGGAATGTCCCCGGGATCTGTAAGCTTCAAATAAACCCCTTCCTCCCATAAACCGTGTCTGGTTTGGAAGTTCATCCCAGCAACGTGAGCTGACTGCAACACCAGCCAAGAAAGAATGGAAAAGAGGTGGAGGGCTGTGGGTTGGCCCTTAGCAAAAGCACTAGGAGACAAAAGTCCCAAACCAGCAAAGAGGCATAAATGGAGCTGGGCCAGGTCATGCTGGAAGCAGTGGGCTAGAATGCAGACACGGAAGCCTTGACCTGGCTCAGGTCATGCCTTGGACAGTGGGGTAGGGTGCAGACACGGAAGCCTTGTCCTGGCTCAGGTCATGCCGTGGGCAATGGGGTAGGGTGCAGACACGAAGCTTTGTCCTGGATCAGGTCATGGCGTGGGCAATGGGGTGGGGTGCAGACACGGAAGCCTTGTCCTGGATCAGGTCATGGTGTGGGCAATGGGGTAGGGTGCAGACACGAAGCCTTGTCCTGGATCAGGTCATGGCGTGGGCAGTGGGGTAGGGTGCAGACACGGAAGCCTTGTCCTGGCTCAGGTCATGCCGTGGGCAGTGGGGTAGGGTGCAGACACAGAAGCCTTGTCCTGGATCAGGTCATGGCGTGGGCAATGGGGTAGGGTGCAGACACGAAGCCTTGTCCTGGATCAGGTCATGGCGTGGGCAATGGGGTAGGGTGCAGACACGAAGCCTTGTCCTGGCTCAGGTCATGCCGTGGGCAGTGGGGTAGGGTGCAGACACGAAGCCTTGTCCTGGCTCAGGTCATGGCGTGGACAGTGGGGTAGGGTGCAGACACAGAAGCCTTGTCCTGGATCAGGTCATGGCGTGGGCAATGGGGTAGGGTGCAGACACGAAGCCTTGTCCTGGCTCAGGTCATGGCTTGGGCAGTGGGGTAGGGTGCAGACACGGAAGCCTTGTCCTGGCTCAGGTCATGCCGTGGGCAGTGGGGTAGGGTGCAGACACGGAAGCCTTGTCCTGGCTCAGGTCATGGCGTGGGCAGTGGGGTAGGGTGCAGACACGAAGCCTTGTCCTGGATCAGGTCATGCCATGGGCAGTGGGGTAGGGTGCAGACACGAAGCCTTGTCCTGGATGAGGTCATGCCGTGGGCAGTGGGGTAGGGTGCAGACACGGAAGCCTTGTCCTGGATCAGGTCATGCCGTGGGCAGTGGGGTAGGGTGCAGACACGAAGCCTTGTCCTGGCTCAGGTCATGGCGTGGGCAGTGGGGTAGGGTGCAGACACGGAAGCCTTGTCCTGGATCAGGTCATGCCGTGGGCAGTGGGGTAGGGTGCAGACACGGAAGCCTTGTCCTGGCTCAGGTCATGGCGTGGGCAGTGGGGTAGGGCGCAGACACGGAAGCCTTGTCCTGGCTCAGGTCATGCCGTGGGCAATGGGGTAGGGCGCAGACACGAAGCCTTGTCCTGGCTCAGGTCATGCCGTGGGCAGTGGAGTAGGGTGCAGACACGAAGCCTTGTCCTGACTCAGGTCATGGAGTGGGCAGTGGGGTAGGGCGCAGACACGGAAGCCTTGTCCTGGCTCAGGTCATGCCGTGGGCAGTGGGGTAGGGTGCAGACACGGAAGCCTTGTCCTGACTCAGGTCATGGCGTGGGCAATGGGGTAGGGTGCAGACACGAAGCCTTGTCCTGGATCAGGTCATGCCGTGGGCAATGGGGTAGGGCGCAGACACGGAAGCCTTGTCCTGGCTCAGGTCATGGCGTGGGCAGTGGGGTAGGGTGCAGACACGAAGCCTTGTCCTGGATCAGGTCATGCCGTGGGCAGTGGGGTAGGGCGCAGACACGGAAGCCTTGTCCTGGATCAGGTCATGCCGTGGGCAGTGGGGTAGGGCGCAGACACGGAAGCCTTGTCCTGGATCAGGTCATGCCGTGGGCAGTGGGGTAGGGCGCAGACACGGAAGCCTTGTCCTGGATCAGGTCATGGTGTGGGCAGTGGGGTAGGGTGCAGACACGGAAGCCTTGTTCTGGCTCAGGTCATGCCGTGGGCAGTGGGGTAGGGTGCAGACACGGAAGCCTTGTCCTGGCTCAGGTCATGGCGTGGGCAGTGGGGTAGGGTGCAGACACGGAAGCCTTGTTCTGGCTCAGGTCATGCCGTGGGCAATGGGGTAGGGCGCAGACACGAAGCCTTGTCCTGGATCAGGTCATGGCGTGGGCAATGGGGTAGGGCGCAGACACGAAGCCTTGTCCTGGCTCAGGTCTGGCGTGGGCAGTGGGGTAGGGTGCAGACACGAAGCCTTGTCCTGGATCAGGTCATGCCGTGGGCAGTGGGGTAGGGTGCAGACACGGAAGCCTTGTCCTGGATCAGGTCATGGCGTGGGCAGTGGGGTAGGGTGCAGACACGAAGCCTTGTCCTGGATCAGGTCATGCCGTGGGCAGTGGGGTAGGGTGCAGACACGAAGCCTTGTCCTGGCTCAGGTCATGGCGTGGGCAGTGGGGTAGGGTGCAGACACGAAGCCTTGTCCTGGATCAGGTCATGCCGTGGGCAATGGGGTAGGGTGCAGACACGAAGCCTTGTCCTGGATCAGGTCATGGCGTGGGCAATGGGGTAGGGTGCAGACACGGAAGCCTTGTCCTGGATCAGGTCATGGCGTGGGCAATGGGGTAGGGTGCAGACACGAAGCCTTGTCCTGGATCAGGTCATGGCATGGGCAATGGGGTAGGGTGCAGACACGAAGCCTTGTCCTGGATCAGGTCATGGCGTGGGCAATGGGGTAGGGTGCAGACACGGAAGCCTTGTCCTGGATCAGGTCATGGCGTGGGCAGTGGGGTAGGGTGCAGACACGAAGCCTTGTCCTGGCTCAGGTCATGCCGTGGGCAGTGGGGTAGGGTGCAGACACGGAAGCCTTGTCCTGGATCAGGTCATGGCGTGGGCAGTGGGGTAGGGTGCAGACACGAAGCCTTGTCCTGGATCAGGTCATGGCGTGGGCAGTGGGGTAGGGTGCAGACACGAAGCCTTGTCCTGGATCAGGTCATGCGTGGGCAGTGGGGTAGGGTGCAGACACGAAGCCTTGTCCTGGATCAGGTCATGGCGTGGGCAGTGGGGTAGGGTGCAGACACGAAGCCTTGTCCTGGATCAGGTCATGGCGTGGGCAGTGGGGTAGGGTGCAGACACGAAGCCTTGTCCTGGATCAGGTCATGCCGTGGGCAGTGGGGTAGGGTGCAGACACGAAGCCTTGTCCTGGATCAGGTCATGCCGTGGGCAGTGGGGTAGGGTGCAGACACGGAAGCCTTGTCCTGGATCAGGTCATGGCGTGGGCAGTGGGGTAGGGCGCAGACACGAAGCCTTGTCCTGGCTCAGGTCATGCCGTGGGCAGTGGGGTAGGGCGCAGACACGGAAGCCTTGTCCTGGATCAGGTCATGCCGTGGGCAGTGGGGTAGGGTGCAGACACGGAAGCCTTGTCCTGGATCAGGTCATGGCGTGGGCAATGGGGTAGGGTGCAGACACGGAAGCCTTGTCCTGGATCAGGTCATGCCGTGGGCAGTGGGGTAGAGAGCAGACACAAAGCCTTGTCCTGGCTCAGGTCATGGCGTGGGCAATGGGGTAGGGTGCAGACACGAAGCCTTGTCCTGGATCAGGTCATGGCGTGTGCAGTGGGGTAGGGTGCAGACACGAAGCCTTGTCCTGGATCAGGTCATGCCGTGGGCAGTGGGGTAGGGTGCAGACACGGAAGCCTTGTCCTGGATCAGGTCATGCCGTGGGCAGTGGGGTAGGGTGCAGACACGGAAGCCTTGTCCTGGATCAGGTCATGGCGTGGGCAGTGGGGTAGGGCGCAGACACGAAGCCTTGTCCTGGCTCAGGTCATGCCGTGGGCAGTGGGGTAGGGTGCAGACACGGAAGCCTTGTCCTGGATCAGGTCATGCCGTGGGCAGTGGGGTAGAGTGCAGACACGAAGCCTTGTCCTGGCTCAGGTCATGGCGTGGGCAATGGGGTAGGGTGCAGACACGAAGCCTTGACCTGGATCAGGTCATGCCGTGGGCAGTGGGGTAGGGTGCAGACACGGAAGCCTTGTCCTGGATCAGGTCATGGCGTGGGCAGTGGGGTAGGGTGCAGACACGGAAGCCTTGTCCTGGATCAGGTCATGCCGTGGGCAGTGGGGTAGGGTGCAGACACGGAAGCCTTGTCCTGGATCAGGTCATGGCGTGGGCAGTGGGGTAGGGTGCAGACACGAAGCCTTGTCCTGGATCAGGTCATGGCGTGGGCAGTGGGGTAGGGTGCAGACACGAAGCCTTGTGCTGGATCAGGTCATGCCGTGGGCAGTGGGGTAGGGCGCAGACACGAAGCCTTGTCCTGGCTCAGGTCATGCCGTGGGCAGTGGGGTAGGGCGCAGACACGAAGCCTTGTCCTGGATCAGGTCATGCCGTGGGCAGTGGGGTAGGGTGCAGACACGAAGCCTTGTCCTGGCTCAGGTCATGGCGTGGGCAGTGGGGTAGGGCGCAGACACGGAAGCCTTGTCCTGGATCAGGTCATGGCGTGGGCAGTGGGGTAGGGTGCAGACACGAAGCCTTGTCCTGGATCAGGTCATGGCGTGGGCAGTGGGGTAGGGTGCAGACACGAAGCCTTGTCCTGGATCAGGTCATGGTGTGGGCAGTGGGGTAGGGTGCAGACACGAAGCCTTGTCCTGGATCAGGTCATGGCGTGGGCAGTGGGGTAGGGTGCAGACACGGAAGCCTTGTCCCTGGATCAGGTCATGCCGTGGGCAGTGGGGTAGGGTGCAGACACGGAAGCCTTGTCCTGGATCAGGTCATGGCGTGGGCAGTGGGGTAGGGTGCAGACACGAAGCCTTGTCCTGGATCAGGTCATGCGTGGGCAGTGGGGTAGGGTGCAGACACGGAAGCCTTGTCCTGGATCAGGTCATGCCGTGGGCAGTGGGGTAGGGTGCAGACACGAAGCCTTGTCCTGGATCAGGTCATGCCGTGGGCAGTGGGGTAGGGTGCAGACACGAAGCCTTGTCCTGGATCAGGTCATGGCGTGGGCAGTGGGGTGTGGGGTGCAGACACGAAGCCTTGTCCTGGCTCAGGTCATGGCCGTGGGCAGTGGGGTAGGGTGCAGACACGGAAGCCTTGTCCTGGATCAGGTCATGCCGTGGGCAGTGGGGTAGGGTGCAGACACGGAAGCCTTGTCCTGGATCAGGTCATGCGTGGGCAGTGGGGTAGGGTGCAGACACGAAGCCTTGTCCTGGCTCAGGTCATGGCCGTGGGCAGTGGGGTAGGGCGCAGACACGAAGCCTTGTCCTGGATCAGGTCATGCCGTGGGCAGTGGGGTAGGGTGCAGACACGGAAGCCTTGTCCTGGATCAGGTCCATGGCCGTGGGCAGTGGGGTAGGGTGCAGACACGAAGCCTTGTCCTGGATCAGGTCATGGCGTGGGCAGTGGGGTAGGGTGCAGACACGAAGCCTTGTCCTGCTCAGGTCATGCCGTGGGCAGTGGGTGTAGGGTGCAGACACGGAAGCCTTGTCCTGGCTCAGGTCATGGCGTGGGCAGTGGGGTAGGGTGCAGACACGAAGCCTTGTCCTGGCTCAGGTCATGGCCGTGGGCAGTGGGGTAGGGTGCAGACACGAAGCCTTGTCCTGGCTCAGGTCATGGCGTGGGCAGTGGGGTAGGTGGCGGGGGGGGGGGGGGGGGGGGGGGGGGGGGGGGGGGGGGGGGGGGGGGGGGGGGGGGGGGGGGGGGGGGGGGGGGGGGGGGGGGGGGGGGGGGGGGGGGGGGGGGGGGGGGGGGGGGGGGGGGGGGGGGGGGGGGGGGGGGGGGGGGGGGGGGGGGGGGGGGGGGGGGGGGGGGGGGGGGGGGGGGGGGGGGGGGGGGGGGGGGGGGGGGGGGGGGGGGGGGGGGGAAAAAAAAAAAAAAAAAAAAAAAAAAAAAAAAAAAAAAAAAAAAAAAAAAAAAAAAAAAAAAAAAAAAAAAAAAAAAAAAAAAAAAAAAAAAAAAAAAAAAAAAAAAAAAAAAAAAAAAAAAAAAAAAAAAAAAAAAAAAAAAAAAAAAAAAAAAAAAAAAAAAAAAAAAAAAAAAAAAAAAAAAAAAAAAAAAAAAAAAAAAAAAAAAAAAAAAAAAAAAAAAAAAAAAAAAAAAAAAAAAAAAAAAAAAAAAAAAAAAAAAAAAAAAAAAAAAGAAGCCTTGTCCTGGCTCAGGTCATGCCGTGGGCAGTGGGGTAGGGCTGCAGACACGAAGCCTTGTCCTGGATCAGGTCATGCCGTGGCAGTGGGGTTAGGGTGCAGACACGAGCCTTGTCCTGGCTCAGGTCATGCCGTGGGCAGTGGGGTAGGGAGCAGACACGGAAGCCTTGTCCTGGATCAGGTCATGGCGTGGGCAGTGGGGTAGGGTGCCAGGACACGAAGCCTTGTCCTGGATCAGGTCATGGCGTGGGCAGTGGGGTAGGGTGCAGACACGAAGCCTTGTCCTGGATCAGGTCATGCGTGGGCAGTGGGGTAGGGTGCAGAACACGAAGCCTTGTCCTGGATCAGGTCATGCGTGGGCAGTGGGGTTAGGTGCAGACACGAAGCCTTGTCCTGGATCAGGTCATGGCCGTGGGCAGTGGGGTAGGGCGCAGACACGAAGCCTTGTCCTGGATCAGGTCATGGTGTGGGCAGTGGGGTAGGGTGCAGACACGAAGCCTTGTCCTGGATCAGGTCATGGCGTGGGCAGTGGGGTAGGGTGCAGACACGGAAGCCTTGTCCTGGATCAGGTCATGCCGTGGGCAGTGGGGTAGGGTGCAGACACGAAGCCTTGTCCTGGCTCAGGTCATGCCGTGGGCAGTGGGGTAGGGTGCAGACACGAAGCCTTGTCCTGGATCAGGTCATGGCGTGGGCAGTGGGGTAGGGTGCAGACACGGAAGCCTTGTCCTGGATCAGGTCATGGCGTGGGCAGTGGGGTAGGGTGCAGACACGAAGCCTTGTCCTGGCTCAGGTCATGCCGTGGGCAGTGGGGTAGGGTGCAGACACGGAAGCCTTGTCCTGGATCAGGTCATGCCGTGGGCAGTGGGGTAGGGTGCAGACACGGAAGCCTTGTCCTGGATCAGGTCATGGCGTGGGCAGTGGGGTAGGGCGCAGACACGAAGCCTTGTCCTGGCTCAGGTCATGCCGTGGGCAGTGGGTAGGGTGCAGACACGAAGCCTTGTCCTGGATCAGGTCATGCCGTGGGCAGTGGGGGTAGGGTGCAGACACGAAGCCTTGTCCTGGCTCAGGTCATGGCGTGGGCAGTGGGGTAGGGTGCAGACACGAAGCCTTGTCTGGCTCAGGTCATGGCCGTGGGCAGTGGGGTAGGGGCAGACACGGAGCCTTGTCCTGGCTCAGGTCATGGCGTGGGCAGTGGGGTAGGGTGCAGACACGAAGCCTTGTCCTGGCTCAGGTCATGCAGTGGGCATGGGGTAGGGTGCAGACACGAAGCCTTGTCCTGGATCAGGTCATGGCCGTGGCAGTGGGGTAGGGTGCAGACCCGAAGCCTTGTCCTGGATCAGGTCATGGCGTGGGCAGTGGGGTAGGGTGCAGACACGAAGCTTGTCCTGGCTCAGGTCATGGCCGTGGGCAGTGGGGTAGGGGTGCAGACACGAAGCCTTGTCCTGGATCAGGTCATGGCGTGGGCAGTGGGGTAGGGTGCAGACACGGAAGCCTTGTCCTGGCTCAGGTCATGGCGTGGGCAGTGGGGTAGGGTGCAGACACGAAGCCTTGTCCTGGATCAGGTCATGCCGTGGGCAGTGGGGTAGGGTGCAGACACGAAAGCCTTGTCCTGGCTCAGGTCATGGCGTGGGCAGTGGGTAGGGTGCAGACACGAAGCCTTGTCCTGGATCAGGTCATGCCGTGGGCAGTGGGGTAGGGTGCAGACACGAAGCCTTGTCCTGGCTCAGGTCATGGCGTGGGCAGTGGGGGTAGGGTGCAGACACGAAGCCTTGTCCTGGATCAGGTCATGGCGTGGGCAGTGGGGTAGGGTGCAGACACGAAGCCTTGTCCTGGATCAGGTCATGGCGTGGGCAGTGGGGTAGGGTGCAGACACGAAGCCTTGTCCTGGATCAGGTCATGCGTGGGCAGTGGGGTAGGGTGCAGACACGAAGCCCTTGTCCTGGCTCAGGTCATGGCCGTGGGCAGTGGGGTAGGGTGCAGACACGAAGCCTTGTCCTGGCTCAGGTCATGCCGTGGGCAGTGGGGTAGGGTGCAGACACGAAGCCTTGTCCTGGCTCAGGTCATGGCGTGGGCAGTGGGGTAGGGCTGCAGACACGAAGCCTTGTCCTGGCTCAGGTCATGGCGTGGGCAGTGGGGTAGGGTGCAGACACGAAGCCTTGTCCTGGATCAGGTCATGCCGTGGGCAGTGGGGTAGGGTTGCAGACACGAAGCCTTGTCCTGGCTCAGGTCATGGCGTGGGCAGTGGGGTAGGGTGCAGACACGGAAGCCTTGTCCTGGATCAGGTCATGCCGTGGGCAGTGGGGGTAGGGTGCAGACACGAAGCCTTGTCCTGGATCAGGTCATGCGTGGGCAGTGGGGTAGGGTGCAGACACGAAGCCTTGTCCTGGCTCAGGTCATGGCGTGGGCAGTGGGGTAGGGTGCAGACACGAAGCCTTGTCCTGGATCAGGTCATGCCGTGGCAGTGGGGTAGGGTGCAGACCACGAAGCCTTGTCCTGCTCAGGTCATGGCGTGGGCAGTGGGGTAGGGCGCAGACACGGAAGCCTTGTCCTGGCTTCAGGTCATGCCGTGGGCAGTGGGGTAGGGTGCAGACACGAAGCCTTGTCCTGACTCAGGTCATGGAGTGGGCAGTGGGGTAGGGCGCAGACACGGAAGCCTTGTCCTGGCTCAGGTCATGCCGTGGGCAGTGGGGTAGGGTGCAGACACGAAGCCTTGTCCTGGATCAGGTCATGCCGTGGGCAGTGGGGTAGGGCGCAGACACGGAAGCCTTGTCCTGGATCAGGTCATGCCGTGGGCAGTGGGGTAGGGCGCAGACACGGAAGCCTTGTCCTGGATCAGGTCATGCCGTGGGCAGTGGGGTAGGGTGCAGACACGAAGCCATGTCCTGGATCAGGTCATGGCGTGGGCAGTGGGGTAGGGTGCAGACACGGAAGCCTTGTTCTGGCTCAGGTCATGCCGTGGGCAGTGGGGTAGGGTGCAGACACGAAGCCTTGTCCTGGATCAGGTCATGGCGTGGGCAGTGGGGTAGGGCGCAGACACGAAGCCTTGTCCTGGCTCAGGTCATGCCGTGGGCAGTGGGGTAGGGTGCAGACACGGAAGCCTTGTCCTGGCTCAGGTCATGGCGTGGGCAGTGGGGTAGGGTGCAGATACGAAGCCTTGTCCTGGATCAGGTCATGGCCGTGGGCAGTGGGGTAGGGTGCAGACACGGAAGCCTTGTCCTGGATCAGGTCATGGCGTGGGCAGTGGGGTAGGGTGCAGACACGAAGCCTTGTCCTGGATCAGGTCATGCCGTGGGCAGTGGGGTAGGGTGCAGACACGAAGCCTTGTCCTGGATCAGGTCATGCGTGGGCAGTGGGGTAGGGTGCAGACACGAAGCCTTGTCCTGGATCAGGTCATGGCGTGGGGCAGTGGGGTAGGGTGCAGACACGAAGCCTTGTCCTGGATCAGGTCATGGCGTGGGCAGTGGGGTAGGGTGCAGACACGAAGCCTTGTCCTGGATCAGGTCATGCCGTGGGCAGTGGGGTAGGGTGCAGACACGAAGCCTTGTCCTGGATCAGGTCATGCCGTGGGCAGTGGGGTAGGGTGCAGACACGAAGCCTTGTCCTGGCTCAGGTCATGGCGTGGGCAGTGGGGTAGGGTGCAGACACGAAGCCTTGTCCTGGCTCAGGTCATGGCGTGGGCAGTGGGGTAGGGTGCAGACACGAAGCCTTGTCCTGGATCAGGTCATGGCGTGGGCAGTGGGGTAGGGCGCAGACACGAAGCCTTGTCCTGGATCAGGTCATGGCGTGGGCAGTGGGGTAGGGTGCAGACACGAAGCCTTGTCCTGGATCAGGTCATGGCGTGGGCAGTGGGGTAGGGCGCAGACACGAAGCCTTGTCCTGGCTCAGGTCATGGCGTGGGCAGTGGGGTAGGGTGCAGACACGGAAGCCTTGTCCTGGCTCAGGTCATGCCGTGGGCAGTGGGGTAGGGTGCAGACACGAAGCCTTGTCCTGGATCAGGTCATGGCGTGGGCAGTGGGGTAGGGTGCAGACACGAAGCCTTGTCCTGGCTCAGGTCATGGCGTGGGCAGTGGGGTAGGGTGCAGACACGGAAGCCTTGTCCTGGATCAGGTCATGCGTGGGCAGTGGGGTAGGGTGCAGACACGGAAGCCTTGTCCTGGATCAGGTCATGCCGTGGGCAGTGGGGTAGGGTGCAGACACGAAGCCTTGTCCTGGATCAGGTCATGCGTGGGCAGTGGGGTAGGGTGCAGACACGAAGCCTTGTCCCTGGCTCAGGTCATGCCGTGGGCAGTGGGGTAGGGTGCAGACACGAAGCCCTTGTCCTGGATCAGGTCATGCGTGGGCAGTGGGGTAGGGTGCAGACACGAAGCCTTGTCCTGGATCAGGTCATGGCGTGGGCAGTGGGGTAGGGTGCAGACACGAAGCCTTGTCCTGGATCAGGTCATGCGTGGGCAGTGGGGTAGGGTGCAGACACGGAAGCCTTGTCTGGATCAGGTCATGCCGTGGGCAGTGGGGTAGGGTGCAGACACGAAAGCCTTGTCCTGGATCAGGTCATGGCGTGGGCAGTGGGGTAGGGTGCAGACACGAAGCCTTGTCCTGGATCAGGTCATGCCGTGGGCAGTGGGGTAGGGTGCAGACACGAAGCCTTGTCCTGGCTCAGGTCATGCCGTGGGCAGTGGGGTAGGGTGCAGACACGAAGCCTTGTCCTGGATCAGGTCATGCGTGGGCAGTGGGGTAGGGTGCAGACACGAAGCCTTGTCCTGGCTCAGGTCATGCCGTGGGCAGTGGGGTAGGGTGCAGACACGAAGCCTTGTCCTGGATCAGGTCATGCCGTGGGCAGTGGGGTAGGGTGCAGACACGAAGCCTTGTCCTGGCTCAGGTCATGGTGTGGGCAGTGGGGTAGGGCGCAGACACGGAAGCCTTGTCCTGGATCAGGTCATGCCGTGGGCAGTGGGGTAGGGTGCAGACACGAAGCCTTGTCCTGACTCAGGTCATGGAGTGGGCAGTGGGGTAGGGCTGCAGACACGGAAGCCTTGTCCTGGCTCAGGTCATGCCGTGGGCAGTGGGGTAGGGTGCAGACACGAAGCCTTGTCCTGGATCAGGTCATGCCGTGGGGCAGTGGGGTAGGGGCTGCAGACACGAAGCCTTGTCCTGGATCAGGTCATGCCGTGGGCAGTGGGGTAGGGCGCAGACACGAAGCCTTGTCCGGATCAGGTCATGGCCCGTGGCAGTGGGTAGGGTGCAGACACGAAGCATGTCCTGGATCAGGTCATGGCGTGGGCAGTGGGGTAGGGTGCAGACACGAAGCCTTTTCTGGCTCAGGTCATGCCGTGGGCAGTGGGGTAGGGTGCAGACACGGAAGCCTTGTCCTGGATCAGGTCATGGCGTGGGCAGTGGGGTAGGGTGCAGACACGAAGCCTTGTCCTGGATCAGGTCATGGCGTGGGCAGTGGGGTAGGGTGCAGACACGAAGCCTTGTCCTGGATCAGGTCATGGCGTGGGCAATGGGGTAGGGTGCAGACACGGAAGCCTTGTCCTGGCTCAGGTCATGGCGTGGGCAGTGGGGTAGGGTGCAGACACGGAAGCCTTGTCCTGGATCAGGTCATGCGTGGGCAGTGGGGTAGGGTGCAGACACGGAAGCCTTGTCCTGGATCAGGTCATGGCGTGGGCAGTGGGGTAGGGTGCAGACACGGAAGCCTTGTCCTGGATCAGGTCATGCCGTGGGCAGTGGGGTAGGGTGCAGACACGAAGCCTTGTCCTGGATCAGGTCATGCCGTGGGCAGTGGGGTAGGGTGCAGACACGGAAGCCTTGTCCTGGATCAGGTCATGCCGTGGGCAGTGGGGTAGGGTGCAGACACGAAGCCTTGTCCTGGCTCAGGTCATGGCCGTGGGCAGTGGGGTAGGGCGCAGACACGAAGCCTTGTCCTGGATCAGGTCATGCCGTGGGCAGTGGGTTAGGAGTGCAGACACGAAGCCTTGTCCTGGCTCAGGTCATGGCGTGGGCAGTGGGGTAGGGTGCAGACACGAAGCCTTGTCCTGGATCAGGTCATGGCGTGGGCAGTGGGTAGGGCTGCAGACACGAAGCCTTGTCCTGGATCAGGTCATGGCGTGGGCAGTGGGGTAGGGTGCAGACACGAAGCCTTGTCCTGGCTCAGGTCATGGCGTGGGCAGTGGGGTAGGGTGCAGGACACGAAGCCTTGTCCTGGATCAGGTCATGCCGTGGGCAGTGGGGTAGGTGCAGACACGAAGCCTTGTCCTGGATCAGGTCATGGCAGTGGGCAATGGGGTAGGGTGCAGACACGGAAGCCTTGTCCTGGATCAGGTCATGGCGTGGGCAGTGGGGTAGGGTGCAGACACGAAGCCTTGTCCTGGATCAGGTCATGGCCGTGGGCAGTGGGGTAGGGTGCAGACCACGGAAGCCTTGTCCTGGATCAGGTCATGACCGTGGGCAGTGGGGGTAGGGTGCAGACACGAAGCCTTGTCCTGGATCAGGTCATGGCGTGGGCAGTGGGGTAGGGTGCAGACACGGAAGCCTTGTCCTGGCTCAGGTCATGCCGTGGGCAGTGGGGTAGGGTGCAGACACGGAAGCCTTGTCCTGGATCAGGTCATGCCGTGGGCAGTGGGGTAGGGTGCAGACACGAAGCCTTGTCCTGGATCAGGTCATGGCGTGGGCAGTGGGGTAGGGTGCAGACACGAAGCCTTGTCCTGGATCAGGTCATGGCGTGGGCAGTGGGGTAGGGTGCAGACACGAAGCCTTGTCCTGGCTCAGGTCATGCCGTGGGCAGTGGGGTAGGGTGCAGACACGAAGCCTTGTCCTGGATCAGGTCATGCGTGGGCAGTGGGGTAGGGTGCAGACACGAAGCCTTGTCCTGGATCAGGTCATGCCGTGGGCAGTGGGGTAGGGTGCAGACACGAAGCCTTGTCCTGGATCAGGTCATGGAGTGGGCAGTGGGGTAGGGTGCAGACACGAAGCCTTGTCCTGGCTCAGGTCATGCCGTGGGCAGTGGGGTAGGGTGCAGACACGGAAGCCTTGTCCTGGATCAGGTCATGCCGTGGGCAGTGGGGTAGGGTGCAGACACGAAGCCTTGTCCTGGATCAGGTCATGGCGTGGGCAGTGGGGTAGGGTGCAGACACGAAGCCTTGTCCTGGCTCAGGTCATGGCGTGGGCAGTGGGGTAGGGTGCAGACACGAAGCCTTGTCCTGGATCAGGTCATGGCGTGGGCAGTGGGGTAGGGTGCAGACACGAAGCCTTGTCCTGGATCAGGTCATGGCGTGGGCAGTGGGGTAGGGTGCAGACACGAAGCCTTGTCCTGGATCAGGTCATGCGTGGGCAGTGGGGTAGGGTGCAGACACGAAGCCTTGTCCTGGATCAGGTCATGGCGTGGGCAGTGGGGTAGGGTGCAGACACGAAGCCTTGTCCTGGATCAGGTCATGGCGTGGGCAGTGGGGTAGGGTGCAGACACGAAGCCTTGTCCTGGATCAGGTCATGGCGTGGGCAGTGGGGTAGGGTGCAGACACGAAGCCTTGTCCTGGATCAGGTCATGGCGTGGGCAGTGGGGTAGGGTGCAGACACGAAGCCTTGTCCTGGATCAGGTCATGGCGTGGGCAGTGGGGTAGGGTGCAGACACGGAAGCCTTGTCCTGGATCAGGTCATGGCGTGGGCAGTGGGTAGGGTGCAGACACGAAGCCTTGTCCTGGCTCAGGTCATGGCGTGGGCAGTGGGGTAGGGTGCAGACACGGAAGCCTTGTCCTGGATCAGGTCATGGCGTGGGCAGTGGGGTAGGGTGCAGACACGGAAGCCTTGTCCTGGATCAGGTCATGGCGTGGGCAGTGGGGTAGGGTGCAGACACGAAGCCTTGTCCTGGATCAGGTCATGGCCGTGGGCAGTGGGGTAGGGTGCAGACACGAAGCCTTGTCCTGGCTCAGGTCATGGCGTGGGCAGTGGGGTAGGGTGCAGACACGGAAGCCTTGTCCTGGATCAGGTCATGCGTGGCAGTGGGGTAGGGTGCAGACACGAAGCCTTGTCCTGGCTCAGGTCATGGCGTGGGCAGTGGGGTAGGGTGCAGACACGAAGCTTGTCCTGGCTCAGGTCATGGCGTGGGCAGTGGGGTAGGGTGCAGACACGAAGCCTTGTCCTGGATCAGGTCATGCCGTGGGCAGTGGGGTAGGGTGCAGACACGAAGCCTTGTCCTGGATCAGGTCATGGCGTGGGCAGTGGGGTAGGGTGCAGACACGAAGCCTTGTCCTGGATCAGGTCATGCGTGGGCAGTGGGGTAGGGTGCAGACACGAAGCCTTGTCCTGGCTCAGGTCATGCCGTGGGCAGTGGGGTAGGGTGCAGACACGAAGCCTTGTCCTGGATCAGGTCATGGCGTGGGCAGTGGGGTAGGGTGCAGACACGAAGCCTTGTCCTGGATCAGGTCATGGCCGTGGGCAGTGGGGTAGGGTGCAGACACGAAGCCTTGTCCTGGATCAGGTCATGGCAGTGGGCAGTGGGGTAGGGTGCAGACACGAAGCCTTGTCCTGGCTCAGGTCATGGCGTGGGCAGTGGGGTAGGGTGCAGACACGAAGCCTTGTCCTGGATCAGGTCATGGCGTGGGCAGTGGGGTAGGGTGCAGACACGAAGCCTTGTCCTGGATCAGGTCATGGCGTGGGCAGTGGGGTAGGGTGCAGACACGAAGCCTTGTCCTGGATCAGGTCATGGCGTGGGCAGTGGGGTAGGGTGCAGACACGAAGCCTTGTCCTGGATCAGGTCATGGCGTGGGCAGTGGGGGTAGGGTGCAGACACGAAGCCTTGTCCTGGATCAGGTCATGGCGTGGGCAGTGGGGTAGGGTGCAGACACGAAGCCTTGTCCTGGCTCAGGTCATGGCGTGGGCAGTGGGGTAGGGTGCAGACACGAAGCCTTGTCCTGGATCAGGTCATGGCGTGGGCAGTGGGGTAGGGTGCAGACACGAAGCCTTGTCCTGGATCAGGTCATGGCGTGGGCAGTGGGGTAGGGTGCAGACACGGAAGCCTTGTCCTGGATCAGGTCATGCCGTGGGCAGTGGGGTAGGGTGCAGACACGAAGCCTTGTCCTGGATCAGGTCATGGCCGTGGGCAGTGGGGTAGGGTGCAGACACGAAGCCTTGTCCTGGCTCAGGTCATGCCGTGGGCAGTGGGGTAGGGTGCAGACACGAAGCCTTGTCCTGGATCAGGTCATGGCGTGGGCAGTGGGGTAGGGCGCAGACACGAAGCCTTGTCCTGGATCAGGTCATGCCGTGGGCAGTGGGGTAGGGCGCAGACACGAAGCCTTGTCCTGGATCAGGTCATGGCGTGGGCAGTGGGGTAGGGTGCAGACACGAAGCCTTGTCCTGGATCAGGTCATGGCGTGGGCAGTGGGGTAGGGTGCAGACACGAAGCCTTGTCCTGGCTCAGGTCATGCCGTGGGCAGTGGGGTAGGGTTGCAGACACGAAGCCTTGTCCTGGATCAGGTCATGGCCGTGGGCAGTGGGGTAGGGTGCAGACACGAAGCCCTTGTCCTGGATCAGGTCATGGCTGTGGGCAGTGGGGTAGGGTGCAGACACGAAGCCTTGTCCTGGATCAGGTCATGGCGTGGGCAGTGGGGTAGGGTGCAGACACGAAGCCTTGTCTGGCTCAGGTCATTGCGTGGGCAGTGGGGTAGGGCGCAGACACGGAAGCCTTGTCCTGGCTCAGGTCATGGCGTGGGCAGTGGGGTAGGGTGCAGACACGGAAGCCTTGTCCTGGCTCAGGTCATGCCGTGGGCAGTGGGGTAGGGTGCAGACACGAAGCCTTGTCCTGGCTCAGGTCATGCCGTGGGCAGTGGGGTAGGGTGCAGACACGAAGCCTTGTCCTGGCTCAGGTCATGCCGTGGGCAGTGGGGTAGGGTGCAGACACGAAGCCTTGTCCTGGCTCAGGTCATGGCGTGGGCAGTGGGGTAGGGTGCAGACACGAAGCCTTGTCCTGGCTCAGGTCATGCGTGGGCAGTGGGGTAGGGTGCAGACACGAAGCCTTGTCCTGGATCAGGTCATGCCGTGGGCAGTGGGGTAGGGTGCAGACACGAAGCCTTGTCCTGGCTCAGGTCATGCCGTGGGCAGTGGGGTAGGGTGCAGACACGAAGCCTTGTCCTGGCTCAGGTCATGGCGTGGGCAGTGGGGTAGGGTGCAGACACGAAGCCTTGTCCTGGATCAGGTCATGGCGTGGGCAGTGGGGTAGGGTGCAGACACGAAGCCTTGTCCTGGATCAGGTCATGGCGTGGGCAGTGGGGTAGGGTGCAGACACGAAGCCTTGTCCTGGATCAGGTCATGGCGTGGGCAGTGGGGTAGGGTGCAGACACGAAGCCTTGTCCTGGATCAGGTCATGGCAGTGGGCAGTGGGGTAGGGTGCAGACACGAAGCCTTGTCCTGGCTCAGGTCATGGCGTGGGCAGTGGGGTAGGGTGCAGACACGAAGCCTTGTCCTGGATCAGGTCATGCCGTGGGCAGTGGGGTAGGGTGCAGACACGAAGCCTTGTCCTGGCTCAGGTCATGGCCGTGGGCAGTGGGGTAGGGTGCAGACACGAAGCCTTGTCCTGGATCAGGTCATGGCCGTGGGCAGTGGGGTAGGGTGCAGACACGAAGCCTTGTCCTGGATCAGGTCATGGCGTGGGCAGTGGGGTAGGGTGCAGACACGAAGCCTTGTCCTGGATCAGGTCATGGTGTGGGCAGTGGGGTAGGGTGCAGACACGAAGCCTTGTCCTGGCTCAGGTCATGCGTGGGCAGTGGGGTAGGGTGCAGACACGGAAGCCTTGTCCTGGATCAGGTCATGCGTGGGCAGTGGGGTAGGGTGCAGACACGAAGCCTTGTCCTGGATCAGGTCATGCCGTGGGCAGTGGGGTAGGGTGCAGACACGAAGCCTTGTCCTGGATCAGGTCATGGCGTGGGCAGTGGGGTAGGGCTGCAGACACGAAGCCTTGTCCTGGATCAGGTCATGCCGTGGGCAGTGGGGTAGGGTGCAGACACGAAGCCTTGTCCTGGCTCAGGTCATGGCCGTGGGCAGTGGGGTAGGTGCGCAGACACGAAGCCTTGTCCTGGATCAGGTCATGCCGTGGGCAGTGGGGTAGGGTGCAGACACGAAGCCTTGTCCTGGATCAGGTCCGATGGTCATGCGTGGCAGTGGGGTAGGGTGCAGACACGAAGCCTTGTCCTGGTCAGGTCATGCGTGGGCAGTGGGGTAGGGTGCAGACACGAAGCCTTGTCTGGTCAGGTCATGGCGTGGGCAGTGGGGTAGGGGCAGACACGAAGCCTTGTCCTGGATCAGGTCATGCTGTGGCAGTGGGGTAGGGTGCAGACACGAAGCCTTGTCCTGGACTCAGGTCATGCGTGGGCAGTGGGGGTAGGGTGCAGACACGAAGCCTTGTCCTGGCTCAGGTCATGGCGTGGGCAGTGGGGTAGGGTGCAGAACGAAGCCTTGTCCTGGATCAGGTCATGCGTGGGCATGGGGTAGGTGCAGACACGAAGCCTTGTCCTGATCAGGTCATGGCGTGGCAGTGGGGTAGGGTGCAGACACGAAGCCTTGTCCTGGCATCAGGTCATGGCGTGGGCAGTGGGGTAGGGTGCAGACACGAAGCCTTGTCCTGGATCAGGATCATTGCGTTGGCAGTGGGGTAGGGTGCAGACACGAAGCCTTTGTCCTGGATCAGGTCATGCCGTGGGCAGTGGCGGGTAGGGTGCAGACACGGAAGCCTTGTCCTGGATCAGGGTCATGGCGTGGGCAGTGGGGTAGGGTGCAGACACGAAGCCTTGTCCTGGATCAGAGTCATGCCGTGGGCAGTGGGGTAGGGTGCAGACACGAAGCCTTGTCCTGGCTCAGGTCATGCCGTGGGCAGTGGGGTAGGGTGCAGACACGAAGCCTTGTCCTGGATCAGGTCATGGCGTGGGCAGTGGGGTAGGGTGCAGACACGAAGCCTTGTCTGGATCAGGTCATGGCGTGGGCAGTGGGGTAGGGTGCAGACACGAAGCCTTGTCCTGGATCAGGTCATGGCCAGTGGGCAGTGGGGTAGGGTGCAGACACGGAAGCCTTGTCCTGGATCAGGATCATGGCGTGGGCAGTGGGGGTAGGGTGCAGACACGAAGCCTTGTCCTGGATCATGGGGGTCAGTGGCGTGGGCAGTGGGGTAGGGTTGCAGACACGAAGCCTTGTCCTGGATCAGGTCATGGCCGTGGGCAGTGGGGTAGGGTGCAGACACGGAAGCCTTGTCCTGGATCAGGTCATGGCGTGGGCAGTGGGGTAGGGTGCAGACACGAAGCCTTGTCCTGGATCAGGTCATGGCGTGGGCAGTGGGGTAGGGTGCAGACACGAAGCCTTGTCCTGGATCAGGTCATGGCGTGGGCAGTGGGGTAGGGTGCAGACACGGAAGCCTTGTCCTGGATCAGGTCATGGCGTGGGCAGTGGGGTAGGTTGCAGAC
The DNA here is from genome assembly GCA_036346955.1 of Dipus sagitta. Taxonomy (NCBI): domain Eukaryota; kingdom Metazoa; phylum Chordata; class Mammalia; order Rodentia; family Dipodidae; genus Dipus; species Dipus sagitta. The sequence continues at coordinate 26,121,802 of CM070782.1, forward strand.
ACGAAGCCTTGTCCTGGATCAGGTCATGGCGTGGGCAGTGGGGTAGGGTGCAGACACGAAGCCTTGTCCTGGATCAGGTCATGCCGTGGGCAGTGGGGTAGGGTGCAGACACGGAAGCCTTGTCCTGGATCAGGTCATGGCGTGGGCAATGGGGTAGGGTGCAGACACGGAAGCCTTGTCCTGGATCAGATCATGGCGTGGGCAATGGGGTAGGGTGCAGACACGGAAGCCTTGTCCTGGATCAGATCATGGCGTGGGCAGTGGGGTAGGGTGCAGACACGAAGCCTTGTCCTGGATCAGGTCGTGGCGTGGGCAGTGGGGTAGGGTGCAGACACGGAAGCCTTGTCCTGGATCAGATCATGGCGTGGGCAGTGGGGTAGGGTGCAGACACGAAGCCTTGTCCTGGCTCAGGTCATGGCGTGGGCAGTGGGGTAGGGTGCAGACACGAAGCCTTGTCCTGGATCAGGTCATGCCGTGGGCAGTGGGGTAGGGTGCAGACACGGAAGCCTTGTCCTGGCTCAGGTCATGGCGTGGGCAGTGGGGTAGGGTGCAGACACGAAGCCTTGTCCTGGCTCAGGTCATGGCGTGGGCAGTGGGGTAGGGCGCAGACACGAAGCCTTGTCCTGGATCAGGTCATGGCGTGGGCAGTGGGGTAGGGTGCAGACACGAAGCCTTGTCCTGGATCAGGTCATGGCGTGGGCAGTGGGGTAGGGTGCAGACACGGAAGCCTTGTCCTGGCTCAGGTCATGGCGTGGGCAGTGGGGTAGGGTGCAGACACGGAAGCCTTGACCTGGCTCAGGTAAATTGCTTCAGCTGTTTTGTGTGCTCGGGTTTCTTTCTATACTAATCTTTACATCAACAGGTTATGGTGAGGTATAAGTGAGACCATGTAGCTAACCAGTGCTTGGATCTCAAAATGTGATGTCAGTATTTTTGCTGTTGGTATTGGGCTAAACAGTTTATGTTTTCTAATCTTCCACTACCCCAAAAGTGGTCTTCTTTTTCAAGTGAAGGGTGAGGTTCAGAGAGTGTGACTGACTTGTCCAAGGTCACACAACAGGAAGCATCAGAAATAGGATTTGAGGGGCTGGAGAGATGGCTGAGCGGTTAAGGCACTTGCCTGCAAAGCCTAAGGCCCCATGTTCAATCTCTCTCTAGATCCCACATAAGTAGATGCACAAAGGTGACACAAGCACAAGGTGGCACATGCGCACTAGGTGGCACAAGCGTCTGGAGTTCAACTGCAGTGGCTGAGGCCCTGGCACACCAATTTTATCTCTCTCTCCCTCTCACCCTAACTGTCTCTAAAAAAAATAAAAATAAAAACAAATAGGATTTGAGAGTTGGAGAGATGGTTCAGCGGTTAAAGCGCTTGCCTACAAGGCCTAAGGACCAAATTTGATTCCCCAGTACCCACATAAAGCCAGATGCACAAGGTTGCACATCCTTCTGGAGTTTGCAGTGGCTAGGAGCCCTTGCATGCCCATTCTCTCTCTCTCTCTCTCTATATATATATATATATATATGTATGTATATATATGTATATATATGTACATATATATACATATATAGTCTTTCTCAAGTAGATCAATTGAATTAAATAAAAAAGAAATTGGATTTGAACCTGGGTCTCTGTCTGTCTCCTATGTGCATGGGCTCAGTGTCACCCTCAGAATGAGCTACTTCGTGGCCGTGGTCTTTCCTGTCCCTCCCAGGTAGTGTAGGGGGGAGAACAGCGGGGAGATGGTGGTGCTATGCACTGATAGTACAGTGTGCGCGCACTGCTTCGGCTTGGGGGAGAGTTTTCCGTCAAGGACATTAGCTGTAGAGGTGACCTTGGAGAGACACAGCTCTTGTCCAAGGTGGAGCCTATGGTGGAAAGACTTTATCCCACAAGATTATATGATAATGATGACAAAAGGGGTTTATTACAGCCTCGTGGCTCCTCCTCTTCCAGCACACTATCTTCCCCATGTCTGCTCTGACCACCTTGGGGACATCAGTGCCTGGAGTGTGTTGGGCACAAAGCAGAACCTTATAAATTGTTGAGACAAATGAATGAATACACGAGTGAATGGGTTTGCTCCTTCTGTCTAGTTAAACCACAGCCAATTCACTGATGGTCTTAAGGCATTTCCCACCAATGGGTGTTCCATGATGTAAGGACTTGGGGATCCAGTAACTTAGGGGCGCACTGTGAGAAGCAGAGGTCTTGGTGCTTGGGAGATGACTCTGTCAGTAAAGTTCTTGCCACACAAGCATGACCACGTGACGACCGGTAAGAGCCGGACATGACAGCTCTTGCCTATAATCCCAGCACCAGGGAGGCAGAGATAGGAGGGTCCCTGGGGCTCTGTGACCAAACAGGTGCATTCCAGGTTCAGTGAGAGACTCTGTCTCAAAAAATAAGGTGAAGAGCTATTGAGTAGGACTCCTGACATGAACCCCTGGCCTCCACAGTCCCCCATGTACACACACACACACACCACAAAGTAAAGCAGGTCTTGATGGAAAGACTTTTGGGGATTTGAATGTCCTAAGGTTCATTGAATTTGGTGAATTGGTGGTGATGTGCAGCATTCGCTCAGTGAACCCAGTGACCCTGTCCTTCTTTCACCGGGATTTACAGATGTCTTGGGTGCTGCCCACATACCTGGGGAATGTCTTGTGAAGGCTACAGATGTGGGACCAGAGTAAACCCTTAACTTTTTGGTTTTTTGAGGTAGGGTCTCACTCTAGCTCCGGCTGACCTGGAATTCACTGTGTAGTCTCAGGGGGACCTCGAACTCTCAGCTATCTTCCTATCTCTGCCTTGCCAGTGCTAGGATTAAAGGCATATGCCACCACGCCTGGCTTCACTTGTTTTTATAACCGTCTTGGACAACAGCTAAGTTGGATGGAAAAGAGTGAGGATGTCTTGTAAGTCCAGGCTGGGGAGATGGCTCCGTGGATAAGGGCACTTGCCACACAGGCATGAGTCTGGAGATGGCCTGATTTGCCCCAAGTTCAATTCATCAGCACCCCTGCAAACAGCTGGGTGCAGCCAGGCAAGATTGTTATAACCCCAGTACTGTGGGAAGTGGAGAAGTGGAGAAGTGTTGACCAGAGAATCGCTGGGGCTCTCTGATCAGCCAGCCTGACCAAAAATGGCAGTTCTGGGTTCAGTGAGAGCCTCCATCTCAAGCAAACAGCACACTGGGGCTTCAGTGATGGCTCAGTGGTTAGAGGAATGACACAGATGAGGGCTAGAGAAGACCTCCTCCCAACATGCTCCTCGGGCCTCCATGCATGCCCGGGGCGCATGCATCTGTGCACACATGTGCATACACCACACATACACAATACCACATGCGGGCTGGAGAGAGAGATGCTCAGTAGTTAAGGCACTTGCCTGCAAAGCCTAATGACCTGAGTTTGATTTCCCAGTATGCATGTAAAGCCAGATGCACAAGATTGAGCATGTGTCTGGAGTTTGTTTGCTGGAGACCCTGGTGCACCCATTCTATCTCAATCTCTCTTTTCTCTCTCTCGCTCTCTGTCTCTCTCTGTTTGCAAATAAAATTTCAAGATCACATATTACACACACAATAATTAAATAAAAACTACTAAAGAATCAGTATGGTGGAGCATGTCTTCGTGTGTGTGTGTGTGTGTGTGTGTGTGTGTGTGTGTGTGTTTTGTTTTTCAAGGTAGGGTCTCACTCTATCCCATGCTGACCTGAAATTCATTGTGTAGTCTCAGAAGGGCCTCAAATTTATAGCAATCCTCCTACCTCTGCCTCCCAAGTGCTGGGATTAAAGGTGTGTACCACCATGCCTGGCATTGGAGCACACCTTTAAATCCCAACACTTGGGAGGCTGAGGTAAGAGGATTGCCATGAGTTTTAGGCCAGTCTTGGCTACAGAGTGAGTTCCAGGTCAGCCTGAGCAAGAGACTCGGCTTTAAAAAGGAAGAGTGGCCAGGAGTGGTGGCGCACACCTTTAATCCCAGCACTTGGGAATCCTAGGTGGGTGGATTGTTGACAGTCTTAGGCCATCCTGAGACTACACAGTGAATTCCAGGTCAGAGGTCAGCCTGGGCTACAGTGAGACCCTACCTCGAAAAAATAAAAATAAAAAAACAGAAAGAGAAAGAAAGGAAGGAGGGAGGGAGGAATCCACTTGAAACCAATGTGCCAAGTCATGTGTTAAATGGAGACCAGTGGTCAGTGGCTGGACCCTGGTGGTCAAAATCAAGAAATAAACTCTTTTAAACTAGGCAATGACCATCCACAATACAGCTGGAAGATGTAAAAGGAAAGATGACAGATTCAGTTTTGTGTCCAGCCCACTTGACTCACCTGCCTCTGTCCTCAGGTTACAGACGTCATGGCCACTCGTGGTCACAGAGACACTGGGATTCACAGCCTTCCTCTCCCAGAATGAAGCTCCAAAGCTCCGTCAGCCGCTCTTCTGAGAGTGAGACTCTCACTCCTCCAGCCAAGGTCCGTCTGATGAGTGACTTGCAATTTCTGATCCAGATAAGCATTTACAGTTCACTGCTGAGAGCAAGGGGTCCCCCACACCTCCAGCATCAGGACCAGCATCCGCATGCCACAGGTGAGTTGTCAGACACCATGCTGGTATGGACTTGTCCTCCTGTCTCAAGTTAGCCTATTACCCAGAGCTCTCAGGTGCCTGACATGAGGGCTGCCCTTCAGAGGGGCTTGGACTGCTGGACCCACATTGACCCCACCCCAAGATGACCTTCTCCTTCATCCCTCCTGCTGCCTGAGTCTTGGTCCCCAGAAGTCACCACAGGTAGAAGGGTACAAGGGGAACCCAGCATGACTCTGGCTTTGACCCCCCTCCATGATCTTGGCCAAGGGTCCCCTTCTTTCTGGGTCTTGATTTCCCTCAATGCCCCAAGAATTTGTGTGTTTGAAAGTCTCCCCAAAATGTACTACCTCTGAGCACCTTTGAAGATGACAGACATCACAGGCCTCCTGCCACGCTCACTGTGAGGTGCCCTCAGCCAAAACCCAGCAAGCTCTGGCAAGATATGCAAGTGTGCTGTTTCAGTGACTTTTGACACTATGACATGCCTTGGCAACTGATCCACACCTACAAATGGTGGAACTTCTGGGGCTGGGGAGGTGACTCAGTGGTAAAAACGCTTGCCATAACATGAAGACATGAGTTTGATTCCCAGAACCTACATAAACATGCCAGGTGTGGTGGTGTGTGTCTGTAATCCCAGCACTGGGGAGGTCGAGTCAGGAGCTCCCCGGGTGTTGTGGTTGCCTGCTCATTGCTGGGGAAAAGCACCCGAACAAAAGCAGCTGATGGGGGGAAAGGGTTTATTTTGGCTCACAGTCTTCCAGGGGAAGCCCCATGACAGCAGGGAAAGCATGGCATGAGCAGAGGGTGGACATCACCTCTGCCACAGCACAAGGAAAACAGCAGCAGAAGAGTGAGCTGAACTGACACTGACAAGTTAGGAGCTAACAAACCTCAAGCTCCATCCCAGCGACACACCTCCCCCAGCAAGGCTCCGCCTCCCAGTGACACACCTCCTCCAGAAAGGCTCCACCTCCCAGTGACGCACCTCCTCCAGCAAGGCTCCACCTCCCAGTGACACACCTCCCCCAGCAAGGCTCCACCTCCCAGTGACACACCTCCCCCAGCAAGGCTCCGCCTCCCAGTGACACACCTCCCCCAGTAAGGTTCCGCCTCCCAGTGACACACCTCCTCCAGCAAGGCTCAGCCTCCCAGTGACACACCTCCCCCAGCAAGGCTCCACCTCCCAGTGACACACCTCCCCCAGCAAGGCTCCGCCTCCCAGTGACACACCTCCTCCAGCAAGGCTCCGCCTCCCAGTGACAAACCTCCCAAGCATGGCTCCACCTCCCAGTGACACACCTCCTCCAGCAAGGCTCCGCCTCCCAGTGACGCACCTCCCCCAGCAAGGCTCCGCCTCCCAGTGACGCACCTCCCCCAGCAAGGCTCCGCCTCCCAGTGACACACCTCCCCCAGCAAGGCTCCGCCTCCCAGTGACACACCTCCCCCAGTAAGGTTCCGCCTCCCAGTGACACACCTCCTCCAGCAAGGATCAGCCTCCCAGTGACACACCTCCCCCAGCAAGGCTCCACCTCCCAGTGACACACCTCCCCCAGCAAGGCTCCGCCTCCCAGTGACACACCTCCTCCAGCAAGGCTCCACCTCCCAGTGACACACCTCCTCCAGCAGGCTCCACCTCCCAGACAAGGCTCCGCCTCCCAGTGACAAACCTCCCAAGCATGGCTCCACCTCCCAGTGACACACCTCCTCCAGCAAGGCTCCGCCTCCCAGTGACGCACCTCCCCCAGCAAGGCTCCGCCTCCCAGTGACGCACCTCCCCCAGCAAGGCTCCGCCTCCCAGCGACACACCTCCCCCAGCAAGGCTCCGCCTCCCAGCGACACACCTCCTCCAGCAAGGCTCCACCTCCCAGTGACACACCTCCCCCAGCAAGGCTCCACCTCCCAGTGACACACCTCCCCCAGCAAGGCTCCACCTCCCAGTGACGCACCTCCCCCAGCAAGGCTCCGCCTCCCAGCGACACACCTCCCCCAGCAAGGCTTCACCTCCCAGTGACACACCTCCCCCAGCAAGGCTCCACCTCCCAGTGACACACCTCCTCCAGCAAGGCTCCACCTCCCAGTGACACACCTCCCCCAGCAAGGCTCCGCCTCCCAGTGACACACCTCCCCCAGCAAGGCTCCGCCTCCCAGTGACACATCTCCTCCAGCAAGGCTCCACCTCCCAGTGACACACCTCCCCCAGCAAGGCTCCACCTCCCAGTGACACACCTCCTCCAGCAAGGCTCCACCTCCCAGTGACACACCTCCTCCAGCAAGGCTCCACCTCCCAGTGACACGCCTCCCCCAGCAAGGCTCCACCTCCCAGTGACACACCTCCTCCAGCAAGGCTCCACCTCCCAGTGACACACCTCCCCCAGCAATGCTCTACCTCCCAGTGACACACCTCCTCCAGCAAGGCACCACCTCCCAGTGACACACCTCCTCCAGCAAGGCTCCACCTCCCAGTGACACACCTCCCCCAGCAAGGCTCCGCCTCCCAGCGACACACCTCCCCCAGCAAGGCTCCGCCTCCCAGTGACACACCTCCCCCAGCAAGGCTCCACCTCCCAGTGACACACCTCCCCCAGCAAGGCTCCACCTCCCAGCGACACACCTCCTCCAGCAAGGCTCCGCCTCCCAGAGACACACCTCCTCCAGCAAGGCTCCACCTCCCAGTGACACACCTCCTCCAGCAAGGCTCCACCTCCCAGTGACACACCTCCCCCAGCAAGGCTCCACCTCCCAGTGACACACCTCCACCAGCAAGGCTCCACCTCCCAGTGACACACCTCCTCCAGCAAGGCTCCACCTCCCAGTGACACACCTCCTCCTGCAAGGCTTCACCTCCCAGTGACACACCTCCCCCAGCAAGGCTCCACCTCCCAGTGACGCACCTCCCCCAGCAAGGCTCCACCTCCCAGTGACACACCTCCCCCAGCAAGGCTCCACCTCCCAGTGACGCACCTCCCCCAGCAAGGCAGGCTCCACCTCCCAGTGACACACCTCCCACAGCAAGGCTCCACCTCCCAGTGACACACCTCCCCCAGCAAGGCTCCACCTCCCAGTGACACACCTCCCCCAGCAAGGCTCCGCCTCCCAGTGACACACCTCCCCCAGCAAGGCAGGCTCCACCTCTCAAGTTGCCATCAGCAGGAGACCAAGTGTTCCAAACACATGAGGTGATGGGACACGGTGGAATCAAGCCACCAGACTGTAGCTCACCAGCCTAGCCTCACTGGGGAGCTCCAGGCCAAGGAGAGACCTTGTCTCAAAAAAGCGATGGTGTTGTCTGGGCCTGGTGGTGCATGCCTTTAATCCCAGCACTCGGGAGACTGAGGTAGGAGGATCACCATGAGTTCCAGGCCACCCTGAGACTACATAGTGAATTACAGGTCAGCCTGGGCTACAGTGAGACCCTACCTCAAAAAACCAAAAAAAAAAAAAAAAAGAAAAGAAAAGAAAAGAAAGAAAGAAAGAAAACAGAACTACATTCTTCATTTAAAATCCTTTTCATTAAAACTATCATTTAAGGGGGCTGGAGAGATGGCTTAGCAGTTAAGGTACTTTCCTGAGCAGCCTGAGGACCCACGTAAGCCATGTGCACAAGATGGCACATGTGTCCGAAGTTCATTTGCAGTAACTAGAGGCCCCGACATGTCCATTCTCTCCCTCCTCTCCGGCCCCCCTCAAATAAATAAATATTTTTAAACTATCATTTAATAAACTCCACTTTAGTTTTAGATTTGTAGAAAAATGGTGAGAACATTACAGAGCAACCCCTCCATTAATCCTGCACACCCTGTTCCTCACTGTCTGCATCATTCTGGTTCATTAGTTACCACTGATGACCCACTGTGACACAGTATCATTCCCCAAAGACCCTGAATGTCCTTTTTCCTGTCCCAGGATCACATTCTAAATTAGTCTTGGCTCAGTAGACTCCTCCTGGCTGTGACAGCTCCTCTCATATCACTTGTTTTCTTTTTCCCCTTTCAATATTTTTATTTAGTTATTTGAGAAGGTGAAAGAGTGGGAGAGAGAGAGAAAAAAGAGAGACAGAGAGAGTGAGTATGGGCATGCCAGGTCCTCCTGCCAAATGAACTCCAGATGCATGTGCCATTTTATGCATCTGGCTTTACATGGGTACTGGGGAGTTGAACCCAGGATGTTGGGCTCTACAACCAAACACCTTTAACTACTGAACCATCCCCCCAGCCCGCATCCCTTGTTTCGGATGACCCTGACACTTCCGAGGCACACTGGTTAGGGATCTTGTGGTTGTCTAGGTGTTTTCTCATGACAAGAGGTTGTCATAAGATGAGTCTTCCAAATCCCAGCCAGGACAACTCGGTCTTGCTGGAAACCGCCATGTCAGACTACGGCTAACAAGCTGTCCTTCCGTGGGCAATGTTGGCAGAATCCCTGATAAGGGCAAACACAGAGAACACACACACACACACACACACACACACACACGTGGCTTTCCCAGAGGCGGGTGGGGCTTGTGCCGTGCATTATCAGAGCCTCTGAGAGTGATTCTAGCTACTGTTCTCATCCAGAGGGGTAATAATTCCTCATAGACTCACAGCCATAGAGAAGAGGAACGTGACAGGTGAGTGAGTGGGGAGGGGGGTGACTTTGGGATAATGCAGCCTTTGGTAGTCATCCACCACTTTGTAAGTAACCCCTAATAACCTGGTCTTATTCATCAAGATGAGCTTGTATGAGCTTTGGACTGTCCACACTTCTCAGTGTGGGAACAGTTGTTGATTTTACATCTCCCCAAGAAATCATGCAGCAGACAACAAAATGCCTTTTTCATTCAAATTAAAGGTGCATGCTGTTAATATGACTCACCACTGTTGACCTCAAACTTGACCCCTTGGCTGAGGTAACTGTGGTGGTTTGAATCAGATGCCCCCCATAAACTCACATGTTCTAGATACTTGGTACCCAGTTGATGGTAATTTGGGAAATGGAGCCTTGCCAGAAAAAAAATGTGTTGGGGGAACAGGCTTTGGGGTGTTTTAGCCGTTCCCCTTGACAGAAGTTGACTCAATCTCTTAGATGATGTCCGGCCACTGCTCATGTAAAGCCTTCTCCTGCTACAACGGAGCTTCCCCTTGAGACTGTAAGCCAGGAGAAAAACCTTTCCTCCCACCAGCTGCTTTTTTGATCAGGTGCTTTATCTCAGAAACACAAAGGAACTACAACAGAAAATTGGCTCCAGTGGAGTGAGGTCATTAATGCTAAAGACCTAACTGTATGGCTTTGGGCCTTTTGAAACTGATTTGTGGGAGGAATGTGGAATGATTTGAAACCTTGGTCTAAGAGATACCTTACAGCACTATAAGTACAGCTTGATGGGTTCTTTACTTTGTTCTTAATTTATTTGCAAGAGAGAGAGAGAAGAAGAAGAAGAAGAAGAAGAAGAGGAGGAGGAGGAGGAGGAGGAGGAGGAGGAGGAGGAGGAGGAGGAGGAGGAGGGAAGGAAGGAGGAGGAGGAGGAATGAGAATAGGCATTCCAGGACCTCTTGCCACTGACTAACTCCAGACACATGCACCACTTTGTGCATCTGGTTTTAAGTACATCCTGGGGAATTGCACCCAGACCATCTGCCTTTGCAAGCGAGTGCCTTTAACTACTGAGCCACTTTCCCAGCCCAGATTGATGTATTCTTAAAGAGCTGAAAGACCTAAATGCAGAAAGAAATGTGGACTGTTAGGTTTGGCTTAGGAGGGGAAGAAGGAGCTTTGTCTGGACTAGGCTAGGACAGTTTGCCTGAGAGGCTTCCTGCATTCTTCACATGTCCTGACAGCTTGTGCAGGGTTGCATTGCGCAGAAGTGGACTGGTGTGAGCAGATGGATATGGCACAGAAAGAAATGAAAGTTTCAGGCTGGAGACAGTGCCCGTTCAGCTGCCATTGTTTGAGAGGTCCTCACCATTGAGATTGGGCCAGCTGTTCCACATGGGGACAGCAGAAAGAATGCTGGGCTCTTTTGACAGTAAGGAGCCTGAACGCTGAAGGACTGACTGCCCTGCTCTTCAAAGTCAGCTTTAGTCTCCCCTGGATTAACAATTTGATAGCCCACCTGGGCACAAATCCAGGAAAGAGAGGGTCACTGGACATGCGACATGGTTTTGTTGGAGGGCCACTGGGCAATGTGAGGCAGGGCTGTTGGAGTCTCTGCATTGAGACCCAGTGAAGCCAGGAGGATGAACTGTGGGTTGCAGTGGAGACCTCGGCATTTTTTTTCTAAGATGCCAGAGCTGTGAGGCAGCCACCAAGGAGAGCTGCTGGCTTAGGGCGGATTATTCTCTGGGCTGTGAGCAGCCCAGCGGGAGGGATGGGATTGGAACTCCAGGGACTTTGTCACTGGTTACACTGGTTACTGGTTGGAGCTACAGAATTTGACGTTTGCCCTATTTGTTTTAGGTATTGCTCTGGTTCAATCTTCCCTTGCTAGGTCCAATGCCATCTTTTGCAGTGTGAATGTTTACTCTGTGCTTTTGGGTGTTTTTGGTTTACCAAACTCATAGTTGAGAGACCTTAGAGTAAGGGGATGTCTGAACAGTTTGGGTACTGACAGAAAACTATGGAGACTTTTAACATTGAACTGAATGCATTGCATTTTACATCATAGATAGTCATGAGTTTACAGGGGGTAGAGGCAAGATATGGTGGTTTGAATCAGATGTCTCCCATGAACTCATGTGTTCTGAATGGACCCCAGCTAATGGCAATTTGGGAGGCGGAGCCTCACTGGAGGAGATGTGCTGTTGGTTGGGGGGTGGGGGGCTTAGGAGTGTTGCAGACAGCCCTCCATTGCCAGAACTTGACTCACTCTCCTCTACTGGTGTCCACCTGCTGAGGCAGAGGTGAAGTCCAGCCTCTGCTCAGGCCGTGCTTTCCCTGCCATCATCAAGCTGCCCTGGAGACTGCGTGTTCTGTCCCAGCAAGGAGGACGTCACTGCCACAGTGACACCAGTCCATTTCAACACTGTTCAGTTTCTCTCCTTCCCCAGTCTTTGGAATGTCACCCCACAGCCATGCTGAAGACCCCCGCCTTGTTGAGGAAGAAATGGTAGCATTCATCATTTAAAATCCTCGATTATTTTCACTTTTGTTTGTTAATCATATATTACTCTGGTCTTGTAACGAGTCTCTTTGACAGTGATGGAGCCTTGTCATGAATCTTAGGTGGGCTTAATCAAGAACTAGGGTGCCAGGCTCCCAACAGCCACCAAGAGCGCTACTGAGTCAGGAGCCATGGATTATTTGTCTTAGCAACTTGAAGAATGAATTTCACGGACAACAACAGATAAGTTAATTAATTAATTAATTTTGGAGGAGGGTTGAAGTGGGGTCTCGATATAGCCCAGGCTGGTCTGGAACTCAAATCTGTAGCCCCAGGCTGGCTTGGGACTCATGGAGATCCTCCTATCTCAGTCTCCTCAGTGCTGTGATTAAAGGTGTGTGCCACCACACCCAACTGTGAAGGGTAAGTTTTTGTTGATGTTGTTGTTTTTTAAGGAGCTTTATTATAGAGAGAAAGCAAGCTTAGAGAAAAAGCTTACAGTGTTTACTGAGAAGTGAAAGTACAAAGCTCTGGACAGTAGAGAGGGGTCCTGGAAAGTGGATTCCAAGTAGAACTCTGGTCAGAAGGTTTATATATGTTGGAGAACAAAGAAAGTTGTTTGATTGGTACAAAGGAGAGGCCACCAGTCTGGAAAGGGCCCTTGTTGCAGTTACTTTCTCACTGTTGGTGCAAAACACTTGACCAAAAGCAGCTGATGGGAGGAAAGCACTTATTTTTGGCTTACAGTCTTGAAGGGAAGCTCCATGATGGCAGAGGCTGGACACCACTTCCTTGCAAACATCGTGTGGACAACAGCATGAGGAGAGTGAGCCTCACTCTAGCAAAGGGGAGCTGGCTGTAACACCCCTAAACCTGATCACAACAACATACTCTCTGCAGCAAGGTTGCACCTCCCAAATTGCCACCAGCTGGGAACCAAGCATTCAAAACACATGAGTTTTATGGGGTCACATAATTCAAACCACTACATTCTGCCCTTAGCCCCTATAAACTGATGGCTATATGTGATGCAAAATGCAGTGCATTCAGTCCAACTTTTTTTTTTTTTTGAGGCAAGCCCAAGAGACCAGCCATTTTTTATGTGTGAGAGAGAGAGAGAGAGAGAGAGAGAGAGAGAGTGAGAGTGAGAGCAAGAGCAATAGAGAAAGAGAATTGGCATTCCAGGGCCTCCAGCCACTGCAATCACACTCCAGACACATGTGCTCCCTGGTGCACACATGTGACCTTGCATGTTTGCATCACTGCGTCTGGCTTACGTGGGACCTGGAGAGTTGGACATGAGTCCTTAGGCTTCATAGGTAAGTGTCTTAATTGCTAAGCCATCTCTCCAGCCCACTTCTCTCCTTTTTGAATATTACCCCAGCCCCATATTCAGGGAGGGTCTTCCCTGCTTAGTTAAATCTCCCTGGAGTTGGGGCTGGAGAGATTGCTCAGTTGGTTAAGGTACTTGCCTGCCAAGCCTAACCACTCAGGTATGATTCCCTAGTACCCACATAAAGCCAGATGCACAAAGTGGCACATTTGTCTAGGATTTGTTTGAAATAGCTAGAGGACTTGGTGCACCCATTCTCTCCCCGTCTGTCTCTCTTTTCTCTGTCTCTGTCTCTGCCTCTGCTTGTAAATAAATAAATATTTTTAAAAATCTGGGCTGGAGAGATGGCTTAGCAGTTAAGGCACTTGCCTGTGAAGCCAACGGTTTGATTCCCCAGTACCTCTGTAAGTCAGATGGCACATGCAACTCTAGTTTGTTTGCAGTGGATGGAGGTCCTGGCCTGCCCATTCTGTTTCTCTCCCTCTCTCTCTTTCTCTGTCTCTTTCTGTCAAATAAATAAATAAAAATATTTTTAAAAAACTCCCTGGAGTCACTCTCATAGACATGCCCAGAGGTGTGTTTTTATGATGATCCTAAATCCAATCAAGTTGATAATCCATGACTCAAATATATAAGGAATTCATGTCCCTGGAAATGATCACACATTATTGACTTTGATCTGTGTTTTAAGTATAAATGCATCCATCTATGGTTATATGCAACTGACATTTTCATTGATTGAAAACAACAGGTATTTTTTTCATTGTGAAAAAATTTAAATGACAAGCAATTACTCATTATAAAGATGTCTCCTTACACCTGGACACCTGCTTTATTGATCTCCTCCCTGGAAGCAACAGCAACTGTCATCTCCTTGTGTCTCTCCAAGGTCATCATTTTATTTTATTTTATTTTTATAGAGAGAGAATTAGCATGCCAGAGCCTGAGCCACTGCAATCAACTCCAGAATCTTGTGCCACCAAGTGGGTATGTGCGACCTTGCCTCATCTTTGTGCATCTGGCTTCTGTGGGATCTGGAGAGTCGAACATAGGACCTTAGGCTTTGCAGGCAAGTGCCTTAACTACTAAGCCATCTCTCCAGCCCAAGGTCATCATTTTTTTTAAGCACTCAAACATCACAAATTTATTGCTAGTAGTACTACTGGTAATGTAATTTTGAAACTTTTTTCTATTATAGATGAAACAAGTAATAAATGTATTTCCGTTAGTAGAAACTCTAAGAGGAAAGATATACAGACATAGAAGAAATTATGGATGAGTTGGGGATATAACTCAGTGGTAGAGCACTTGCCTACCATGTGCAAGGCCCTCAGTTTGATTCCCAATATCACAAAGCAGAAGGAGGGTGAGCAGGGGAAAGGGGGGAATGAAGAGAAAGGAAAAGAAATGAACAGAGTAAATAAATTATGAATTAGAATCTTTCACATAGATATATTTCTAAGAAGTAATGCTACTCCATTACAGGGTTCCCATAGCTCAATAATTAAGTACCATTTCCCACTAAAGGAAATTTCTCAGAGAAGTGACTAATTTTGGATTGCCAATCCAGAAAGTCCAAAAGTACAAAACTGAGCCTGAAACTCCATGTCAGAAAATGATGAAGGACTCCAAACAAATTGGGTCAAGTCAAAAGCCCATAAAACCAAGCTTTAGGGGAATCCATCCACTGGCTAAATGAGCCAACTTGGCCATTAATAAGAATTCTTTGGCTGGAGAGATGTCTCAGTGTTTAAGGTACTTGTCTGCAAAGCCCAAGGACCCATGTTCAACTCTCCAGGTCCTGAGTAAGCCAGATGCACAAGGTGACCATAAGCATGCAAAGCTGCACATGTGCATAAGGTGGCAAACCTCTGGAGTCCGATTACAGTGGCTGGAGGCCCTGGTGTGCCAATATTTTCTCTCTCTCTTTCTCTCTTGCTCTCACTCTCTTGCATAAAAAAAAAAAAAAAAAGGCCAATCTGTTGGGCTTGCCTCAAAAGAAAATTAAAAAAAAAATTTTTTTTTAAGTTTGTCTGGAGTTTGACTGCAATGGCTGGAGGCCCTGGCACACCAATTCTGTCTCTCTCTCTCTCTTTCATTAAAAACTTTTTTTATTTTAAAGATGAAATGCCAGGCATAGTAGTGAATGCTTATAATTCAAGCACTCAGGAGACTGAGGCAGGAGGCTCACCAGAAATTCAAGACCAATGTGGCCTAGTAAACTCCAGGCAGATTAACTTGATTTACATAACTATTATGGGTTGACTATATCCCCTCCCAAACCCTGAAGTTGAGTTCCTACTAACTCTAATACCACATGGAGTGACCTTATTTGAAAACAAGGTCTCTACAGAGGTGGTCAAGTTCAAAAAATGAGGGGATGGGCTGGAGAGAAGGCTCAATGGTTAAAAAGGTATTTGCTTGCAAAGCCTAACAGTGCAGGTTTGATTCCCTAGGACCCACATAAAGCCCGACACACAAAGCAGTGAATGGAGTTTATTTGCAGTGGCAGGAGGTCCTGGTGTGCCCATGCTTTCTCTCTGTCTGTCTGTCTGTCTCTCTCTCTCTCTCTCTCACACCCTCTCAAATAAATAATTTAAAAAAATTTAAAAAAGTATGACTCTAATCCAATATAACAGCCTCTGGGGCTCTGTGAGGACCTTGTCTCCACCACTGCTGCTCCTGGAACCTACCTCGTTTCCCCAGCTCCTGCCCTCCCTCGTCTCTGGAGGTGAACTGCCCTGTAGACCCCGTGGGGGTCAGCTGGGACCCCTGGGCTGCAAGCTTGCTGTTTCCCTCGCTTTGGTGTTTCCCTTAACCCCAGCTGGGTCCATGTCCTGCGGCTCACATAGCAAATGACCACACCAGAGGTAAATTCTCTCACATTTCTGAGATCAAGTTGACAGCAGGACCACACCCCTTATGTTGGCTGCAGGTGGGGATCCTGCCTGCCTAGGCCAGCCTCGGGTGTGGCTGCAGGTGCCTGGCTTGTGACAATGTCCCTCCCATCTCGACCTCCGTCTTCACGTGGCTTCTCCTGTGTGTGGCTCCTGTAAGGGCGTTTGTCATTACATGTAGGCTCACCCGGATAACCCAGGATGATCTCAGTTTGAGTCCCTCCGTTACATGGCCAGATACCCTCTACCCAAGGAAGGAGACATTCACAGGAACCAGGGGTGTCTTTTGGGAAGAGCACTCCTGCAGTGCCCACACTTCTGGACAAGTCCCCTTCTGATCGCCTAGGTCCCTTCGAGTGCAGCACTTTCCTCCCGCTAGCTCTGCGTTTCTTCGGAGAACATGTTCGGCCACTCAGCTCTGTTCAACAGCGGCACAGACTCCAGGAGCCTACAGCTCTCCAGTGACACTTAGTATCCAACGAGCAGCTGCTACTTACCCCACTTGTTCTGTGGTGGGGTGCTTGGCACACGTGGATCTGATGAGGCCCCTTTGGAAACATGCTGCGGAGAAAACCAGCCACCTGTCTATAATGTTGAATAAGCGGACTGTGTTCCCAGCCGCGATTTCTGCAGACTTACGCTATGCTAGACTCACACAGCCCTGCATGAAGGGCTCATCGAGGAAGACACTGCTTTCAGGGGCTGGTCTTGAAGATGAGCAGTGGGTGCATTCAGAGATGCACAGATGGCTGACTTCATTAGCAGACAGGGAAAGCCAAATGACATCGAAAGTAATAGACCCACCCAGATAACTATAAATCAAGATGAACTAATGAAACTGTTAGAAGAAATGAGGGGAAACTGGAACATTCACATTGTACTCTTAGAAATAAATGTAAATGGGGCAGACATTTTGAAAAATGATTTTTCAGGGATTTCTGAAAAGGTTAATATATGACCCAGCAATCCCTCTCCTAGGACTATGCCCATGAGAAATAAAAACATATGTCCACAAAAACTCATGTATACAAATATTCAAGTGTGTACAAGTATTTGGAATAACCACAAAGTGGAAGTAGCCCAAATGTCCGTCCGCTGATGGGTGGAGAGACGTAACATGTTACAACCAGACGTTTAATGCGAGTCAGCTACACACTGGATGGAGAGCTGACTTGCGCTGCCGCATGGGCGAGCCTTGAAAACATGATGCTGAGCAGAAGAAGCCAGTCCCCAGGACCACATACTGTATTTCATTTACATCAAACGTCCAGAATCGATAGGCCAGAGGCGGCAGGCAGATTCACGGTTGCCAGGGGCTGCAGGGAGGAGGATTAGCAGTGACAGGTAGAGGGTGCAGCACCTCCTTTGGGATGTTCTAGTGTTGATTGTTGTGTTGCAAAACTCCATACTAACAACGATTGAATTGTATGTACCCTTTAGATATGCAAATTCTGTCTTAATAAAGCTTTTGAAAAAATTTTTCCAGGTAGGGTCTCCCTTTAGCCCAGGCTGGCCTAGAATTCACTATGCAGTCTCAGACTGGCCTAGAATTCACTATGTAGTCTCAGGCTGGCCTAGAATGCACAGCAATCCTCCTACCTCTGCCTCCTGAGTACTGGTATGAAGGGCATGCACCACCATGGCTGGCTTCAACGAAGCTCTTAACAATAGCAACAGAACTGTATGGCAAGAGAAAGAGAGAAGCTTGTGGAGGGGGGCGGGAAACTCCTGTGCAGCTAAGACTCTGTGGGGAGCAGTAAAGAAATATGGGCTTTCAGGAGAGAGATTTGGAGTTTTCATTTTAAATGTCCCCCGGAGTAGAATTGTATCCTAGGAGCTTTAAAGTGTTATGCCCTTGAATCCTAGGAACATAGAGAATTATCCTACGCTTACAGCAGTATTCTTTGCTTCCGGGTTGGCGAGTGGGAGACTGGAAGCTCAGCAGAAACCTGCAGAATTCATGGAGGGTAAGAGTGGACACTGAGGGCACTCACTGTGGGGTGCTAGGCAGCCCCCTGTTCAAATATAAGCCTTTGGGGCTTGGAAGACTGCTCAGAGGTTAAAAGCACTTGTCTGCAAAGCCTGCCAGTCCAGGTTCTATTCCCAAGCCATCCACATAAGCCACATACAGAAACTTGGTACAAGTGTCTGATGTTCGTTTGCAGTGGTCAGAGGCTTTGGCATGCATGTACACACATACACACATGCATCCAAATAAAATAAAAAACTTTAAAGTCTTGTCTTTCCTACTTGGTAGCTATATGGCTTTGAGCAAGGTGCTTTACTCCTCTGGTCCTCAGTTTACCTTCTGATATTCACATGACATTCTCCCTCACTGAATCATGGTGCCCGCCAGCTTCTCTAAGCGTCAGACTTCTTACTCTGTTTCCCACTTGCAGAGCTGTCTTTGGACTAAATAACAAAATTAAATTGAAAAAGTGAGATCATAAAGCTAAAGTAAAATAATAAATAATCAAATAAAATAAATAGCGAACTGGCCGGCTCAACTCTGCTCACATCTTCAGCAATACGCCATGGATGCTAGGAACCCGCGCCCCCTGCCGGCTTTGCCCGGCATTGCCGCGGCCAGAGACACGGCGCCTGCGCAGTGTCCGTGCGCTCAGGCCTGGGACTAAGGGTGGGATTTCCTCCGCCGGGTATGTTTGGCCCCGCCCACTTCCGGGAGGGGCGGGCCGAGAGCTGCGCCACGTGACCTGCCAAAGATGGCGGCGCCCAGCGCTGCGGCGTGTGGGCCGTGAGAGGACGCCGTGCGCTGGTGCTGGCATCTGGAGCGTGGGGTCGTTGGCGTCATGTCGCGATTGATCGTGAAGAACCTCCTGAATGGGGTGAGTGGAGATCCGGGTCTTGAGCCCTAAGGTGGGCCGTCCGGGAGCCGCGGGTCCGGCCCAGGGGCGGCCGGGAGAAGGGAGGGATTTCCGCTCAGGGCCGGGACGCGGGAGACGCGGAGCGCGCGGGGGCGGATCCCGGGCTCCTCCCCGCCCGACCGCGGGGACCCGAGCTGCTGCTGGTGTTATTATTCGACCTGCTGGACTCTCAGCCGGACGGCTCTGGTCCTCGGGGGTCTTTTGGGCAAGCACATGGGGAGAGAACTCGGAGGACCTGTCCCGTCTTTTTTTTTTTTTTTTAATAGTTTTTATTTATGTGAAAGAGAGAGAGAATGGGCGTGCCAGGGCCTTCAGCCGCTGCAAACAAACTTCAGACACGTGTGCCACGTTGTGCATCTGACATATGTGGGTCCTGGGTAATCGAACCTGGGGATCCTTAGGCTTTGCAGGCCTTAACCGCTGAGCCATCTCTCCAGTCCCCTCTCCCGTATTTATCTTTATTTTTTCGAGGTAGGATCTCGCTGTTGCCTAGGCTGGCCTGGAATTCATTATGTAGTCTCAGAGTGGCCTCGAACTCACGGCAGTCCTTCTACTTCTGCCTCCTGATATTATTAAAGGCGTGCACCACTATGCCTGTCCTGTCCCAGTCTTTAAGGAAGGTAGAAATGTCCAGTGATGTGAAGGGACTTAAACCATTTATCCATTATGTGCAGAAGGGGGACCCAGCCACACATTTCCACTTGCCTAGAGCCCAGCTCAGAACCTGGCACTTGGTTGGCACGCTGGATAAATGAAGTGAATGTATGTATGTATGTATGTTTGTATGTATGTGGCAGTAGGTGACTAGATGGCATGTACTGGAGGACAACCTCCCACAGAAGGTTCATGCCCAAATGTGGAATAAGCCATCCCTGGGGTATCTCTCCAAAACTATTTCTCTTTTACTGCTTTGGGCTTAAATTTTTCCTGGGCTGGGGAGATTGCTCAGTGGTTAAACTGCTTGCCTGCAAAGCCTAACAACCTGAGTTTGATTTTCCAGTACTCACGGAAAGCCAGATGCACAGGATGGCGCATGTATGGCTGGAGGCCCACTATTCTCTCTCCTTTCCTTCCCCCGCCCCCACCCTCTGCTGGGCATGGTGGCACAAGCCTTTAATCTCAGCACTTGAGAGGCAGAGGTAGGAGGATCACTGAGTTCGAGGCCACCCTGAGACTACATAGTGAATTCCATGTCAGCCTTGGCTAGACTAGCAAGACCCTACCTGAAAAATAAAAGAAATTCGCTTTGTTTTCCTTGTTGGATGGGAAGGACCTTGGCATGATTAAAACATTTCACATTAGTGCAGAAGTATATAAGATCAAGTAGGATGTGGTGGTACACACCTGTAATCCTGACACTTGGGAGGTGGGGGCAGAATTATCAGGAGTTATCCTTAGCTACATAGCAATTTGGAGGACAGCCTGGGCTACATGCTACTTCATTTCCAAGAAATGGCTAGGTGTGGTGGCTCACACCTCTAATCCCAGAACTCTGAAGGCTGTGGTAGGATCTGAATTCCAGGCAAGACTGGGATACAAAGTGAGTTTCAGGTCATATTGGGCTAGATTGACACCCTGCCTCAAAAAAACTCAAAATAGAAAGTTGAGTGAGGGGCCTAGGTTGATGGCTTGGCAGTTAAAGGTGCTTGCTTGCAGAACCTGAAGGCCTAGGCTCAGCATGCATGTGGAGTTGGTTTACAGTGACAAGAGGCCCTAACATGCCCATACACATGCATTCTCTCTCTCTCTCTCTCTTTCCTTGCAAATGAACAAATAAATATATTATTTGCAAGCACACACACACAAACACAATGGGTGCACCAGGTCCTCTAGCTGCTGCAAATGACCTCCAGATGCATATGTCACTTTATGCATCTGGTTTTGCGTGGGTACTGGGGAATTGAACCCAGGTTGCTAGGCTTTGCAGGTGATGTGTGTGTGTGTGTATGTGTGTGTGTTGGGGGCCTGTGTATGCCATGGTACACATGTGGTTAGAGGACAACTTCAGGGTATTTGTCTTTTTTTTTTTTTTTTTCCGTCTTTTTCATGTGACAGTCTCTGCTGCTGTTTTGTCACTGCTGTGTCAGTCTAACTGGCCCACAAGGTCCCAGATCCCCCTGGCTGTGCCTCCCATTGACAGAAGTGCAGTAAGGTGCTAGGGAATTGAACTCACGCCAGCAGGCTTGCAAGCCAATACCTTTAACTGCTGAGCCATCTCCCCAGCCTCTCTCTTAATTATTTTGACAAGCCTTGGTTAGGCACCTGCTGTGTCCCACCATAATGCCAATGCTGTAATTGGTCCTGTCCTTGCGGCAGGCCCTGTAGGGTGGGGTGAGGGCATTGTCCCCCACCCTGGGTCTCCTTTCCTCCTCAGTTAGTGAACAGGCCTGCTCAAGGTCCCACAGCTGATGTCAGGTTCAAAGCTGGGACCTGGCCTCACTAGGAAAGCACACTTTACCACCTGCTCCCCTCTGGTCTCCTTGGAGAATCCTGGGGCATTTCCAGCCCATTTGCTCTTTGTCCCTTTGCACTGGGCACTGGGTTCCTTCCTCATGACACCTTCTACCCTAGATGAAGGCGGAGCGTTTCTGGCAGCTGTTCGCGGCCTTCAGCACGCTGACCGACTGCAGCCTGAAGTTCACCAAAGACGGCAAGTTCCGCAAATTCGGTTTCATTGGCTTCAAGTCCGAGGAAGAGGCCCAGGCAGCGCTGAACCATTTCATCAGGAGCTTTATCGACACGTCCCGGATCACAGTGAGTCTGGGAGGGTCTTAACCCTTGCCTGGCCATCGACACTGATGCTGCTTGGTCTTACACTCGGCATTCACGTCCCAAGGCTGGCCTCCTTCAGCCTCTGAGGGCTGTGGCCCACCCCATGGTACACAAGTTTTCAAGCGGCTGAGAATTGCTTGAGAGCTTTTTGTAAAAACTTACTGAAAATTTTCATACATGTATATTATGTATCTTGATCATAATCCCCTTCCAGTACCTACTTCTGTCCCCCCCCCCTCCACTGGACCCCTTCTTTACAACTAGTCACTCTTCTATTTTGATGTCACTTTTCCCCCTTCATCACCCATGATGGGCCCAACGTTGTGCCGGTCTGGTGCAGGTAATGTCAGCTGCTGAGAGGTCACGAGTGCCACGGCCACATCACGTCTGAGGTCAGCTTTCCGCAGCTCTCCCCCAGTCCTTTGGCTCTTACATCCTTTCCACCTCCTCTTCCTCAGTGTTCCCTGAGCCATAGAGGACTTGACGGGTGTCTCACTTAGCCCTGAGCACTCCACAGTCACTCATTCTCAGTGCTCGGACAGGTGTTCAGTCTAGTAGTCACTGCCAACTGCAGAAAGAAGCTTGTCTGCCAAAGACAAGAGCCGCACGAATCTGGGCATGAGCGTGCGTATTCAGAGCCCAGTGATGGGACACAGCACATCCGCTGAGCCACACGGTAGTAGTGAGGTCTTGTTTTGACTCATCATGTGGAGGTGAGCCAAGATTTGGTGGCTGAAGCCAAGGCTGGGGTTGACATTAATTTGCTTCAGGTAATTCAGCAAAACAGTAGCAACTATAGAACCTGAATTCCAGGTGCTGAAAAGCAGCATGTACATGTCAGGTGCCACAGCAGGTGTGGAAATCTCCCTCTCTCACACACACAGGTGGAGTTCTGCAAGTCTTTCGGAGATCCGACGAAGCCCCGAGCCTGGAGCAAACATGCCCAGAAACCCAGCCAGCCCAAGCAGCTGTCCCAAGACTCTGTTCCCCCGGATACTAAGAAAGTACGCGGTGCTCCCCCAGCCCTGTGTGTGCTGGCAGGGTGGGCACTCACTGGGAGAGAAGCAAGACTCTCCTGGGTGGTTCCAGAAAGTGGGCCCACCCAGGGCGATGCACTTCTGTCCCCTTCCCCACTATGACCTTCAGTGCCTGCCTTGTGCTTCTAGGACCACAGCAAGAAAAAAGTGCCAAGTGAACTGGAGAAGGTGAGTGTCTTGTGACCGAGAGGGAGGGCCACACGGAGTTGAGAGAAGGTGGGCTGGAGGGGCTGAGCTCTCCCTAAATCCTCTCACCTCTTCTCCCTCTCCCCCATAGCTGAAGGAAGATGGCGACTTCCAGGAGTTCCTGTCCGTTCACCAGAACAGGGCCCAGGTGGCCACGTGGGCCAACGATGCACTGGACACTGAGCCCCCGAAAGGGAAGAACAAGCCAGCCAGTGACTACCTGAATTTTGACTCCGACTCGGGGCAGGAGAGCGAGGAGGAGCAAGAAGGTGAGGGGGTTTGTGCCCAGGGCCAGAGGCACACCTGGCATGCACACAGAGCTGTGTGAGCAGGAAGTAGTTGTGGAGCAAGAGAACCAGCTTGAAGGCCTAAGGCTGCAGCGCACCACCTTGCCGTGGCTCGTGAGGGCAGCAGACATGGCTGCCAGGTAGCTAGAGAGGAGGCAGGCTGGGCCAGGCAGGGACTGCAGTGAGTGTATGCTCCAGCCTGGGCACAGAGCCTGTCGTTTCTCATAGGCAGATGTGCTGCCTATGAGAACGGGAAAGGCGATGTGCAGAAAAGTCCTGCAGTTCACACAGAAATGCGTGCGCTTTGCACTGAGCTTCACTCTTGTGGTCAGATAGCCATGGGCCGTGGCACGTCCCATAGCTCTTCAAGAAAGGGGCATGTGACCCTGCTCAGCTGCCTCCCAAGGTCAAGCTCCTCTCAGGAAGGACTCTCCGGCTGCCATTTCTGAGTGCCACAGACTGCTTGTGGAGGTGGCCTTTGCCGTGCAGAGCTGGGTCTCAGCACAGCCACCTTTGACGCTTCTCCAGAGAATGTCAGGAGTGGGGGAGGATGGGATGGGCAGCAAGGGTGCTGTTGCTGCCTCCTGGAACCCACAACATCCACAAAGCCAAGACACCCAGCGTGAAGCTTTTCTGAGGAAGCGTGACTGGGCCAGGTGGCGCAGCCTGGAGATCAGCACCTAGGACAGTGTGCATGTCCCGTCACCCGCACGGTGTGCAGAGCCACACTCACCCGTCTGTCCTTTCTCAGGGTACATCTTCGTGGATTTAAGCAGTGAAGAGGAAGTGAAGAAAGCTCTGAAATGCAACCGGGAATACATGGGTAAGTATTGCGTGGTCACCTGCCATCTGAGTCCACCAGGTGTGGTCACACACTACCTGAGTCACAGAGTAGTCTTACAGACCTGCATCAGCGACACATGTCGCTGTCTAACCCCTCCTCTCTGCCAGACAGTGGGTCCTGGGGATCCAGCAGTGAGCAGACAGCCCGCAGCCCCTGCCCCGAGGAGCTGGCTGTCCTCTGTTCCCTCTTCTACCTTGACTTGCTTCACTCTTCCTGCCTTTCTTACTGCCCTGCTCCGGGGAAACTGAGAGACAGCACTGTACTCCGGGCTGTCTCCTGATTCTTGGTAAAAGAAAAGAAAATGCAGAGCTGGAGAGATGGCTCAGTGGTTAAGGCATTTGCCTGCAAAGGCAAAGGACCCAGGTTGTATTCTCCAGGACCCACGTAAACCAGATGCACAAGGTGGTGCATGCACCTGGAGTTCATTTGCAGTGGCTGAAGGCCCTGGTTCACCCAATCTCTCTGTCCCTCTTTATCTACCACTTTTCCAAATAAATAAATCTTTAAAAAAATTAAAAAAGAAAAGAAAATGCAGCTGTGAGTTTCCTGGGGCGGCATGATAACTGACCATTGCCCCAGTGCCATAAACCTGCAGGAGTCTCTCATTAAGCTGACAGCTCAATTCCAGTCCTGCAGTGCAGTGGGCTTCCCCGTCTTAGCTGCAAGGCAGTGTCATGTCACTTGGCTCGGGTGTCTCCCCATCTCCTGACCCCAGTCCCCAGCCCCCCTCTGCACTGCTGTTCCAAGGATGCTCGTTGAGTTCCGGTCACCCAGCTGGTTAGTTCAGGGCCACCTCATCTTTCCCTTAGTAGACTTGGCCACATTTTTGGAGCCACCATTCCACCCACCGTAAGGAATCGGGAATTTCTACTTGCTTGACACTTTTGTTTTTAGACCTTGGTCATCCTCACCTCCCCTCCCCCCATAATCCTGAGGAGCAGTGGGGAAATGATTTCTGAGTTCTGCGGTTTTGGCCCCACGACAGTCCGCAGCCTGGGGTTCTGTCAACCACACTGTGGATCTGCCTGGCCCATGAGCACTGTTAGATAGGCCCAGGACTGAGATGTGAGCACCCCCGGAATGCTGACACCCCCTTTCTTCTACCACTTTTGGAAGAAATGCGTGGTATCAAAGGTCTCTTGCAGAGTACAAGTGGCAGATCAAGGGCACTGACAAGGTGGGGCCTTTGTTTCAGCAATTCATCGGCCATGTGACTTCACACACGTGGCCCCTGAGGCCCAAAGTCACCCGCAGCTGAAAGGTAGTGCAGCTAACTGAACTCTAGCCTGCCTCACGCTCAAGCTTGTTTTTCTTAAACATAATTAACTTGCAGTACTTGTGTGTCATATGAAATTGGAGTGGAATATGTGAACATGTATTCTTGGGGAAGCGAATCTGTGTGTCATTTAACCTTTTGCAGAGAACTACACGTGCATCACGCCTGCCTACGCACCCGTGTCACCTGGGGGTGTGCATGTGTCTAGAGAGGTGCACATGGCAGGAGAGTGCACGCTGTCTGGATGGCTGCGCTGATGATGGTGCCACCCTGCCCACGCCTCACGTCACAAGGGGCCTGAGATCCACTTCATGTCACATGGCAACGAGCTTCTCCCTCAGCTGAAGTACAGCGCAGGGGCCTGAAGGTTGTTCCCAGGCGTCTGTAGCATGAGGGGCTCAGGGCTCAGCACTCCCCCACCTGGCTCCATGGCCTCCGACCCTCAGGGGTTTTTGTCACTGAGCCCCTCCCACAGCATCAGCACCCCTGTCTCCACAGTTCCACCACGTCCCTCTGTTCTTGGAGTGGGCTCCAGTTGGTGTCTTTGGTGCAGCCCCACAGAAGAAAGAGTCCCACATCACCCCAGCAGAGCCACTGGAAGAGGACCACGTGCCACCAGAAACAGGTCTCATTTCTGGTGAAGTCGTCGTGCCGCGGGACTGTGGGAGGGGCAGCTGGAAATGCCCGTCACGCACTGGCTGAATATTCCTGTGTTGCCCAAAAGACCAGTGGATCTCAGAGAGGACAGATGCATAAATTGTCCTTTAAAACATAGAACATCAAAATTAAGGGTATCACATGAGGCAACGAGTTTTTTACTGTGTCAGTTAAAGGCTGTGGGGAAGAAATCCCAGACTATTAATAGGAACAGCCAATGGCAACCTTGTTTCCAGGTGAGAAGTGACCTAGGACTGGTGGGGACGGCCATTCTTAAGTGTCTAGTGTCTGCAGCACACCCTGGTGTCTTGTTTGTCCCTTGTTAGAACTGTGAGAGTTTCACACTCCCCACTGACATCAGGAGTGCCTCCACGCGATCCTGAAGCACTCCTGCTCTTCAGGGCCCCCCGCTGGTCCTGCCTGGCAGCAAGGTCCTCCCTAGCAGGCAGGACAGCAAGCCTGGGACCATGTCACAGTGGAGGATCTGAGGCCTCCAGTGAGGTGTCAAGGACTGTGAAGTCATTGCACCCAGATGTCAAGATTTTACCCGTTAGTTTAGCAGCTGCCGTCCTTCCCAAGGGTAGGGGTGTGGATTGCTCAGTTTGCTAAAACAAGGATTTTTTCCAAAAAGAGGTACTAAGGCGCCTGTTGTCCATCTCTATTGCTCTTACATATTAAAGTACACATGCACACGTATATGTTGCAGCAAGGAAAGTGGAAGGTGGAGGAACGGAGCTCTTAGGCTCTCATTTAAGTCGAGTGGACAGCACAGACATGATGGCCCTAGCTCGTCCGCGTCTCTGCTCGCTGCTCCATCATGGCTCCTCGGAGCCGGCCGCTCGGTACTGGGCTCAGGGCCAGCTGGTCTGAAGACCTGGTTCTGGTCAGAAGGTTAGTCCTTCAGTCTGCTCCCTGAGGACCCCAGAGCATCCTGGTGGCTGGGCTGTCACTGGCTGATGGAAACCTTCCAATGTCCTCTCCTTAGCATGAACCAGCGTCCCCCGGGACCTGCCCCTGCTGCCACCTAAACATTCTCTTCCCGCGGGCGCGGTTTGGCTTGCTGCTGGTTGTGGACGCTTGGCAAGTGCTTGGCCACAAACCTCCACCCCTGCCCCGGTGTGTTGCCACCCCACTGTCTCCCCAGACCTCCAGCTCCCCTGTTCCTCAGTGCTGTTGCTGCACTGGAGCCTGGGTGATGCTTTTTGGTCCAAGATGAGTCCTCTCAAGCCAGGATCGCAGGGTCCCCGAGGGCACGTGCCCAGGAGTCCTTGTCTCCCTGCTGTGGGCAGTGGAGAGGCACTGTGTGTGCTTCCCAAGTTTGCCGCTTCGTGGCTGTGCTTACCCACCGTGTCCTGACACGCAGCTCCCTTTACGATCACCTGTTCTTCCAGGACACTGGTCACCATTGTGTTGATTCTTCGTTTGCTTCTCCTGTTTCCCATCACCTTGACCAGACTGTGAACCCTGACGCCAAGGGCCAGGCTGTCTCCCGCAGCCCCAGGCATAATGCAGGGTAACCTCATACATAGACACCAAGGGAGTGAAGGCCTATGGGAAAAGTGTGCCTCTGTCTTCTTCCTGGGAGGGCGGGTAACACGTCTGTGAGCCGAGCCTTTGACACACATGAGGCTTGAGGGTGGTTCCAGGTTCTTTAGCCTGTGAGTTGTCAGGGACACTGTCAGTCACAGAAATAGGTACGTTTGTGCCCAGCCCAGCCACCCTGGAGTTTGCTTCAAGTGCTTCTCGCTGTCTGGAAGGACACCGCATGAGTCCTCACTGGCTTGTCCACTGCTCAAGCCACACCTCCGCTTTCCCACTGACCATAGCACCCGTAGAGACCTGTCTGAGAATGATCCCGAAGGGCAGCCTTTGCTCCCTGCCTGCCAGTGCCCAGCACTTTGTGTCCTCGCCCATGAGGCTCTGTCCAGTGTGCTGTTATCTTTGTGCGCTCCTTGCTGTGGCTGGGCAAGCACCTCCTCCAGGAGTCTCCGTCTCTAGTCTGTAAAAGGGGGGATGCCCCAGGAACTACTAAGCCTGTCAGGATGGAAGGAGAGGTGCAGTCTGCAGGTCACTGTTACTGCTACACATTTGTAGCTGACAAGATCTGTGTGTCCCCATGCGGGCCTGGTCTGTGTGCTCATATGTGTCCCTGAGCAGGGCTGGTCTGCGTGTACATGCGTGTCCCTGTGCAGGGCTGGGGTGGGTACATTGCTCTGAAGCACAGGGAGACTTCCCAGTGCCAGGAATCAGCATCCCTGCCCCTGGTCATCAGCCTGTGTGTCAGTGGTCAGTGTTCCCACCCGTCATGCCCCTGAGCCCCAGACTGATTTGCAGAGGTCACAGAGCTTGGGGCCTGCTCTGGCTGCCTGACCTCCATTGCACTAGGAAGCTGAACCTGGCTGTGCCCGCCCAGCCACACAGCCCACGTCTCACCAGGGTCGCCTCTGGCTCCTTTTGTTCCTCTTTTGACTACTTAGCCCCTCCCTGCCCCTAGCCCTGGCCCCCCGGGCTGTTTCATCTGCTCCTTCCCAGCCCTGTGCCTGAGAACCTTGGAGTGCTGAGGTGAAAATCCTGACGGATTCTCACAGGGTAGGAAAGGAGGAGGGACAGCTGGGGGAGGAGCTGTTCCTGAGGTCCCCCCCCCCCCCCGCTTTTCTGCACCGATGTCCTCTCCCTGCACAGGTCCCGGGGGAGGTTGACAGTGTTTTATCTCCCCACAACCAAGACCCTCACCTTGAGATAAAGGGCTCCGAGTTAGGGGAGGTCCCACAAAGCTGCTTGCCACTGATAACAGGCCTTGGATGCGGGAATCCTGTGGCCTGATTATACCAGCACCCCCGTGGGCTGTGTGACGGTTTTACCTTGCTGGCTACAGATGGGAGCACATCCTCCCTGCTACTCCCAGCCCCTCAGCCCGCCAAGATTCTAGATCCTTGCCCTCTCCTGGCCGCTCTCCTCCTTTCCACTCCTTCCCTGTCACCCTGGCTCCTGGTTCTGAGTTCATTGACAAACGTGCTTGAGCCTCACAGTGCCCATTTCTTTCTCCCTCATCTCTGTCTCCCCACTTGGGGCGGGAGCAGAAGCCCTTGTTAACAAGAAGTCCTTCATCACCCTGGTGCTGGCCGCCTCCACCCCTCCGGGACCCAGGTGCAGGTCGGTCCAGCAGGGCCTGGTTTGGCCACTAGGGAAGCACAAGGTGGCCAGCAGGGATGCAGCTCCCTGGAAGTATGGCCCTGGCTGGCCTTCTGGGAGTCAACAGGGACAGAGAGAGGGTCAGGGCCCTCCATAGCATCCTTTTTTTAAAAAATTATTTATTTGAGAAAGAAGCAGATAGAGAGAATGAGAATATGAGAATGAATATGAATATGAATGAGAATGGCCATGCCAGGGCCTCTAGCCACTGCAAATGAGCTCCAGACACATGCACCACCATGTGCATCTGGCTTATGTGGGTACTGGGGAATCAGACTTGGGTACTTAGGCAAGCCGGCAAGCGTCTTAACTGCTAAGCCATCTCTCCAGCCCAACATCCTTTTTTGTCTCACAGCGTTAGGCATTCCCAGTGTGCATAGGAAGGAGGGGTGGAGTTGAGAATGAGCAGACCATCATTTCTTGGGTACTCGTGACAGGCCCAGTCTTCTACACCTCTTGTACCTTTACACTCTGGAACTTTCCCTGATGTAGGAGTGAGTGACTGGCCTTGGCTTTCCCTCCTGCCATCTGAGGGGAATAAACCAGGTGTAGCAATTCTAGAACATTCCACTGAGTCATGAGTCCTGTGGGCATGGATCATGGGTCCATGCACAAAGACTTCCTTTCCACATGTCTTCTCTGGCCACTGACTGGGTGGGCCACGTGGAGAGCACCCTCATTTCTCCATTGTGCCCTGGGTTTTGTCTTTGGGCTTCTAGCCCTGGTGTCCTGTGCAGTTGGGTAGAACCAAGCCCTGGCCTAGGTCTCTTGGATTGGCGGGATTGGTATGGATATTTTGGGGGCCAGCCTAGCTGTGTCCTTTTTTGTAGTGCTAAATAGCTACAGCGTTTGCTGCTCAGGTGTTCCTCAGGCAGGTCCCAGGGCCCACAGGTAGGAAGCATGCCATTCGATGGCCCTCTCGCTACGAGCTCCCAGAATGCTGGAGAGGTAGAGAGTCCATGGCACAGCGCAGCGCTCGGGCTGTGGAGGGCAGACGCGGCACAGCGGGCACCACGTCAGCACCTCAAGGAAGGAGGCCACAGCAGAGCACTGGCCACTTGTAGAGAAGGAGCAGAGAGTGGTCCTGGGAAGGCGGGCCGAGTCTGAAGTCTTGTGGCTTTTGAGCCCTGTTGAGCAGTGGATGGGCCAGAGGGAGTGTTAAGCAGATACGGCGTAGAAGTCATAGATCAATGTTGTTGTCTGCTTGGGCTGCCCAGCACAACCACAGTTTGGGGGCCGAAACTCAGGAATGTTTTGTTTCACCATTACAGAGGCTGGAAATCCAAGATCGAACTGTGGGCAGGCCTGATTTCTGCCGAGGGGAAGCAGCTGTTTCAGGTCCCTCACCCCGCCCCAACCTGTGGACAGCCGTCTCTGGGTCCACTTGGCATTCTCATTGTGTATTACTGTCCTAGGTTCAAAGCTACCCCTCTCGTTTATTTGTTTATTTTTGAGATGGATTTTCATTATGCAGCCCAGACTGTCCTCAAACTCATGATCCTCCTGCCTCAGCATCCTGAGTGTTGGGGGTATAGAGGTGACATGTACCACAGTGCACAGCTCACCCCTGTTTGTGAAGGGCATCAGTCATGCTGAATTTGAGCCCATCCTAGTGACTTCATTTTAGCTTGATTACCTCTGTAAGAGCATGTTTTAAGTAAGGTCCTATTCTGAGAGACAGAGACTGCCACATGGGAGCGTAGGACACACACTTCCATACCAGCTCTCATGCACAAACAGTAAGCAAGAGTCTGACAGAGTGTTTTCAAGGGCTGTTGCCATCCTAACTCTTAGTCCTCTAATGTGTTGGCTCTCTTCCCTGGACTTCACCGGATGTGGTCCAGTGGTCAGAGGACATGTGGAAAGGAAGTCTTTGTGCATGGACCCGTGATCCACGCCCACATCTGCCTCTGAGTTATGTTGGCTGCGGCCTGGTTGGGTTGCCGCTTATCACAACTGTGGTCATCCCTGATAGAGCCCTCTCCCTCCCTCCCAAAGGCAGAATTCTATTATGAAGTTAATTATCATGTCAATCATCTGTTAATTAATAGCCAACCGGGCCTCAGGTGGCAGGTCTGTAACCCCACTGGCGGATTCATCAGGATGTCTGGTCACAAATGGCCCCCTGGGAGGGAGCTGGGGCCTTTCTGGAAGGAAAGGGTGCCAAAGGGGAAGAGAAAATTAAGCAGGGCCCAGGGGTGGAGCCGTGCATGTGCGCCCATGCTGTGCTGAGCCTCCTTCCTCTTCCCATCTCTCTCTCCTCAGGATCACTGCTCTCCATGGGGTTCAGGTTTGTGGAGTACAGGAAGCCGGAGCAGGCCCAGAAAGCCCTCAAGCAGCTCCAGGTAATCTGGGGACCCTGGGACCATGGCCCATGAAGAATCAGGAGCCTTTTTCAGTCCTCCGTGGGCACTTTGATTCATTTCTTCCACCCACAACACTGTCATTGGGGGCCTGACTTGTACCTGGTACTGTGCTAGGTCTGGGTGGGGGGAGGGTTCCCCTCGTCCTCTGGAGAAAACAACAGGCAATGTTCACAAGTGTGTGACTAAAAAAGACACTGCCCCAGGGGGATGCTATAGGGTGCATGAGCAGGGAAGGCTCCTCTAGACAGTGAAGTCAAACTGATAGACATGGAGAAGTCACGGAGAGACCTGGGAGGAGAGCGGCTGGGAGGTGGGAGCGGCACATGCAAAGGGCCTGTGGCCGAGGCGCTCAGGAATGAGCTGTGTATATTTGAGAAAACAAAGAGGCCAGTCTGTCAGGAGATGGGGATCCAGCAGGAAGGTGAGAGGTGAGGGGCTGGAGGATTGGAATTAAGCCTGAAGGCAGTGGGAGACCAAGGGTCTCACGTGCTTCAGGACGGTCTCCTGAGGTTTGGTATTCCAAGGGTAGCTGAGGCACTCAAGCCAGACAGCATGATGGCTTTGCCATCGCGGGGCAAACGTGGGAGGAGGAGTTAAGAAGTGTTTGGTCTTAGGCTCTGGGTTCTGCCTTAACAGAGGAGGGAGAGCTGTTCCTCTACAGGCCACATGTTCTCCAGGCAGATGGGGACCCTCAGCAGCCAGAATGGAGCTGGGCTGTAGAGAGCGAGCAGCCTGGGTTTTGCACCAGCCTGCAAGGAGCTGGGCCTCACACCCCTATACTGCTGCCCACATCCCAGGTCCTCCCTGCATGTCAGCTTTCCCTCTGGGTGTTGCCTTATGTTTTTCAAAGACATTGAAATCCCACTTTATGGCGCACACTTTTAATCCCAGCACTTGGGAGGCAGAAGTAGGAAGATCTCTGTGATTTCGAGGCTAGCCTGGGACCACAAAATGAGTACCGGGTCAGCCCAGGCTAGAGTGAGACCCTACCTCATAAAAGGAAAAGAAATTGCACTCTATTACTAGGTGCTGTATATTGATTTAACTTTGGCTGTGTAATTCCACAGGCCCATCTTTGCTCTGTCTCAAGAGCCTGAACTTCCATGTGCATGTGTACCATGTACAGTTAGTTCTGCACGTGACTGTCTGCCGTGGGCAGACGTGTGCTCATCGCCACCAAAGATGGTGCACACAGAGCTCTCTGAGGTGTCTTCTGGGCGCTCCTGGAGATTTCCAGGGTCATTTTGCTACGGCGCCTTCTCTGCCTGCGTGGACTGCTGCCGGGGCCCCTTGTGTGCAGCTTGCAGGGGCTTTGCCCTGACATGAAGCTGAGGGAGCACTCTGCAGGTCAGGCCCATGGCTCTTCTTCGTGAAGACGCCCATAACAAGGGAAGCTCCTGTGCGTCTGTGTGTCAGGAGACTGACAGGATGCTGGCTCGGCCACCAGCTGCTGCCTGGCTTAGGGGAGGCCTTTCCGGGAAACACATCTCTGTCCTTGGTTCTGACCAGCCCCTCTGTCTAGGTTGTCCAGCGGCAGGGCTAGGTGCTACTGAAGAGTAAGGGGGATAGTGACAAGCCGTGTCATCTTGTCTCCTAGGGTCATGTTGTGGATGGTCACAAGCTGGAAGTGCGGATCTCAGAACGGGCCACTACGTGAGTCTTGTGTCCCCTCTGTCCTTAGATGGCATCCATCCTCTCTGACTTTGGGGCTGGCTGACCGCATGTCTTATACTCTTACGTTTCCTTTCCACCTGACCCTGCACACATTTAAGACTCTTCCGATTAAGGCTGCCATTGGCCAAGTCCAAACCTGCTTCCCTACTGAGTGGGTCAGTGCTTGAACCCCAGCAGAGGATTTATGCACATTCTCCTGATAAAAGTTGTAAGTGGGGCTGCGGGTGTAGCTCAGAGGCAAAGTGCTTGCTTTGCACCCACAAGTCGCTGGAGAGAAACCGAAGTCCACACACTCATCTTGGTGGCAGATCAATAACCCAGCAGGTCTGAGGCTCAGGGTAAGCGTCAGGTGTCCTGAGACCTAGCCGGTCCCTGTGTACCCCTGTCTCTCTCAGTGGGCCCAGACCCTCTTCCTGTGAGAGTTGACGTTGGAGACAGGGCAGACCTGCTTGCCTGGTTTCCTGGAATACCTTGGGGGGAGGGGGGGTTTGCTCCTTAGCCTCCGCCTGCTTGTCTGTGCCAGTGAACCAGCGCCCTTGAGCGGCTCCTGACGGTACCAGGACGTAGTGTGCCCCAGTAAGCCATTATCGTCACCTGCCTGCCTCTGGTGTACAAGTGGTCACCTCGGACAGTCCTGTGGCTGGCCTGAGGTATTTATTTGGTAATTTCCGGCAAGCTAGTCATGTATCGTGGGGGTGCTGCTCCGTTTGCTCCCTGTTCTCTAGTGTGGAGCGGCCCCGGGTTTCCTTCCGTCAGTCTGTGCTGTCCCAGCACCTCAGCAAGGAGAAGGTTTGGATTGGGAATGCTCAGAGGCTAGTGGGGTTCCCAAGCTGGAAGTTAGAGTTTGGCTTTGAGCCCAGCGCTCTAATCCGGGTTCTGATCCAACTGCAGCATAGCCTTGGGTAGGAGGCATGGTCTGTGAGTAGGGCATGTGTGTAGGGCGTCTGGCACAAGCATGCCAGAGAGCACCCAGCCTGGGTGGCTACCTTTCTTTTCTAGGCCCTGTGCCCTGGGCTTGCCTGAGGTCAGCCCTGCGAGCCTCCTGGTCGGGAAGTCACTCATTAATTGAGCAAAACTATGGGGAGCCGTGGTGTCCCGACACCCTTCCCGGACACTGTCTGCCGTGGTGTCGGTCACTGCGTGGGGCTGCCCAGCACGTGAAATGTGGCGACGGCTGTGGTGTTAATAATACAGCTGTCTGTTGCTGTGTAGCCAACCTCCGCAAACCAGCGGCTTACAGCAGTGCTGTGGATGCGCACGTGGGAGTCCAGGAGCAGGTCAGCTGGGGTCAGCTCGGGGTCACCTGAGAATGCGGTCAGGACGTCAGCCGGGTTCAGTCCTCGGGCACTTGCCCGGGACTGGCAGGTCAGCTTCTGTGGCAGCCCCCATGTGCCCGTGGGCAGGAGGTCTCAGGGCCTCACTGAGAGCTGCGTGCTGGGACTTCTCGAGTGTCCTTCGGACTTGGCAGCAGGTTTCCCCACCACAAACAATCCAAGGGACGGGGAGGAAGCAGTGCTTCCTATGGCCTAGTCTCAGAAGTTCTGCAGTCACTTCAGCTGCCCCGCTGGCCCTACACAGTGGGGAAAGGCTTATGCAAGGGCGCAGGCCAGCCCGGCCAGTGGCAGTGTGCGTTCTTAGTTGGATCTTGCACACCAGCCCTGTGATGGACAGCCCGGCCCGGCCCGGGATGCTGAGTCAGGGACACCAGGCTAAGTATGAGCTGACCTCAAGGCAGGGACGAGACCAGGAAGAGAACTGAGTTGGGGTGGAGGGGGCTTCTCTTTCTAGAAGACTGGAAGGCCTCTGGGAGGTAGGGTGCAGAGGAAGTAAGTTGTTTTTTTGTTTTTTGAGGTAGGGTCTCACTCTAGCCCAGGCTGACCTGGAATTCACTATGTAGTCTTAGGGTGCCCTTGAACTCACAGCAATTCTCCTACCTCTGCCTCCCAAGTGCTGGGATTAAAGGCATGCGCCACCATGCCCAGCTTTTCAGAGGAAGTAACTTGGTAATAGCTGCCCTTGCTGACCGTTCCCTGTGAATCCCCAGACTCTCTGATGACGCTGACACCACCACTAGACCCATTCTGCGTTTGGGTAAACTAAGGCACAGAAAGGCCATGTCACTTGTCCAGGCTTGTGGAATGTTGTCCTCAAGGTGTAACTTGGCCATTGCCCTCGTGAACTCTCAGCAGCTATGATTAACCACACAAGATGGTCATCGTGGAGGTGGGGAGGGGACACTAGCCTTGCTCGAGGACCTCTCCTTCCCCGAGGCCATCTAAGCCATCAGAGGTTGCTTGGCGTGGGGTCACCTTCAGTGTGTAGCTGCCTGTAAGTCATGCATGCCCGTTTAGGTAAGCCCAGTTAAGCTTATGTATGTAGAGTTGTTTCTTCGGTCTGTCACTGGTGCTCTGTCTGGGACAGTAGACACTTGTTCAGGTCTTCCCAGGAAAAGTTCACTTCACACCCAAGGGAACAGAGTTTGTGTGGCCAGTGTGGCATTCACGGGAGGCTTGTTAACTCAGAGCCGGGTTCTCCCCCACCTGAGTCAGCAGTGGAAGGTCTCCACAGGCAGGCAGGGCTTGAAGTGACGGCAGTGAGGGTTCTGAGTGGGAAGATAGCAGGATTGGTTTGGGAGTGACCAGTGGACCCACCTTATAACTTGCTCCCCACCCCCACAGGCCAGCCTGACACCCACTTGGAAGAAACATCCCAGGATGCCGACAACCTCCAAGATCCTGGTGCGCAACATCCCCTTCCAGGCCAACCAGCGGGAGATCCGGGAGCTCTTCCGGTGAGTCTCTGGCTCCAGCCCATGGACAGAGCCTCTTCTGGAGGCGGGGAGGCAGCTTGGGGTTTGGGCTGGCGCAGTGACTTTTCAAAGATCTTCTGGCTGCCTTTGACCCATCCCCCTTAATCTCAGGGAGCCTGGTGCAGGAATCAGAATGGCCAGGCCGCCCTTCTCACAGGTGGGAGGACAGCCAGACATGCTCTACATCCATCTCCATTGCCAAGCAGGAAGGGCACGAGCTCGTGTAGTTGTGCCCCAGCCCTGCCCTCGGTGTGCTGGGAATGTCCACCATCTGGGTCACCCAGTAGCTTTTCCTTGAACCAGATCCACACCACCTGGTGACTTACATCCCTCGGCACTGGCTGTACCCTCAGAGAGTCAGGTTCCACTGGCCAGGTAGGGCGCAGCTCCCCGTGGAGCCCACATGGCCCCCCAGGAATGGGACTCATCTAAGTTGCTGTCTGGGAAAAGCCCTCTGGGGAAGAGAGTAAGTTACCTGCACGCGCAATACAAGCCATGGTCACCAGGTGTGACAGGAGTGACACCCTCAGCTCTGGGGCAAGACCAGTGAGGACACTCAGAGGTGGGCCTGTGGGCACTGGGGTGGGTGCTGTAGGACTCCCTTCACCCCACCGTGATGCCAGGTAGGAATCTGGATGGAGTGAGGCCCGTGGTGCTTGTGGCTCGGAAGACTGTCCATCAGCCCGAATTCCTAGGGGGATTCCTCAGTGGCGGATTCTCATTTTGAAAGCAGTCCACACAGGCAGGACTCAGCCTGTCTATCCAGGCCCCTTGGCTTTCCATCCCTGCCCCAGCACGTAACAGCTATTGAAGTGAATCAGGAGGGACATTGTTTAGGCATCACTGTGCCAGCCCTGAGTGAAGGAAACATTCTGTGACACAGCATGAGAGCAGGGACGGGGTCCAGAGCCACCCCCGGCGTGTGCTGATGGTTGCAACTGCATGGCCCTCAGCCGTCACAGCAGGTGACTTTGTCCCCCAAACCTGATGGCTGGGGGCTCACTGTTCCTGGGACTCAGCCCCGCAGTTAGCACAATAGTGACCAGGATTTTCTGTCTGAGGCCTCAGTCACTCAGTCTCCACATGAGGCATTCTCACATGAAGTCCTTGTTAGAGTGACCTGTTGGCATCTTGCAGGGTAAACTGTGGTTGCATAATGTGTCCTAAATTGGGTTGACAGGAATTACCTTCACGAAATTTGCCCTCTCTGCTCTTGCTGTGAGCTTCAGGGAGTGGGGCGCTGTGAGGGAATTCATTACAGAGCCCCTGTCGCCTTGCTCGTTCTTCGTTGCGTCGTGTCGTGTCCTGGGGTACTGGCATTAACAGCTGTGATCAGTGGAGATGCCGGCCCCTCCTGGGTCTGAGCGAGCACGGTGGTTCCAGCCTGGTTAGATGCGCTCACTTCTCGGGGTGTTCCCCGTCTCAGCACCAGGGAAGAGTCGGGGGTTTCTGAGGGCAGCACCACCACGGGTGTAGTATGTGGTCTGCACCTGCTGGCTTCAAAAGAGTCCAATTTAAGACCTGCCAGATCAAAAGGAGCCTGCTAAGAACAGTACGTGTTGATCAGGAAGTCACATCCCTCGGAGATGACAGCATCACTTGGGTCCGTGGGATATTTGGGGTGACACTTATCCTGGGAGACAAAAGGCTGCAGGGAAGGGGAAGTGCTTTGTTTGATCTGAGTGTTCTGTGTACTTTTAAAGGACAGGGAATTAGTGTCCACAGGACATAATTACAAGTGTCTCTGCGTCCTGCCATTATTCTGACAGGACTGCTCATGAGCCCCTGGAAGCTGAAACCCTTCAACATGCTCGGCCTTGCTTTGTTGTGAGCGACTTGTGGATTTGAGGCAGATTGCAGTGGCGGGCAGCAGGGGTCACTGTGAGCCTTCCCAGGGATGGGACTCTGGTCCAAGGAACCCCAGGCACCATTCTAAACAAAGCCACTGGCCTCAGAGGTCACTGGCTATGGGATGGTTTTAGGGCTTGGGGTAACGAGTAAGGTCCATTGTGTCGGGCAGATGTGGGGCTTTTCCTGCTGGTGCAGTAAAAATCAACAAGCCCACCTTCAAGGTGTGTGCAGCATCTACCTGTGCTGACCTTGTCCAAGCCCGCGGGTGCCTGAAGGAAACCAGAGGCTCCAGAATGTGGCACGTTCTGCCCAGGACTGCAGCTGAGCCCGCATGGAGTTGAGTGTTCTGCCCCAGGGCTGGGGCTTGTCTTTCCCCTCTGCCGTCCACTTTTGTCCTCCTGGGTCTAGAAGGAACTGTTGTCCCTCAGTGTGTTTCGATGGGCACACTGCGTGGTGAGGGTTACTGGCAGCAGGCTCTGTGCTGGCCCTGGGGCTGCAGTGTGTCTAGAGGACGCTGGCCTCGCGTCACTGTCATGGCCACTGCATGTGGAGAGCAGGGAGGCGATGTCTCAGCGACCTTGGGACAGCACCACCCGGGCCCTTCCTGGAGGCTCCCCACTCCGCGCCTCAGTGGGTCACATTCCTACCCATAACCCAGCCCCCAGTGCCCACACAGGAGGCGGTGGGCCACATCGTCAGGGACAGTTGAGAATCCCCCTTTGGAAAAGCCATGTCAGCCCAGTGGTGGATGAAGCAGCGCTGCGTGTGCTGCTGGTGTTCTGGGCCATGGCCTCCCCGCACAGGTCAGATAACCATGCTGGGGCTGGTGCTGACCGCCTGTGGTGGTGTGCAGTGACTAGTGCTGGTGGTCACTGCTGTCCTGCACTAGGTCTGTGGGCTGCCACACGCCCCGTTGTCGGGTTCCCGTGTTGCCACGGTCTGCAGCTCAGTTGCCGTCGGCCTGGAGCCCGCCTCCAGCCCGCTCACTGCCACGTGGGGCTCAGCTTCTCCCCTCCATGTGGCTTCCCCGTGCCTGTTGGAGGTCTCCGAGAGCATCCATGTGGAGCTCTGAGGCATAGCAGGTGGTTAATAACTGTGTTTCAACATCAGTGGAACCAGGATTTGAACCAGGGTCAGCCTCAAGACAGAGCTATGTTCTCTGCAGCAGCTCGCAGTCCTCCAAGGTTCTCTAGGGTTTGCGTCGCCGCCTCCTCTGTGCGTGCGCTGTCATTCCCGCTGCCCAGCAGCCAGGTCCATAAGGACCCTGAGGGACAAGTCCAGTCAGGCCCTTCTACCCCCTTAGAAGGCAGTGTGGAAGACCAACAGGGGTACCCCAAACTCTGGACAAACTTTCTTGTGTGTGTACACAACTTATCACCCACAGCCAGGGCAGAAACGGCCCAGGCTCCAAGGTCCCCGTCCTGTGTGAGTCGTCTTAGGGATGAGCGAGAAAGAGGTTTGTTTTGGTTTTTCTCTCCCTCCACGGCAAGTTCCCCGGGCAGACAGAGCGGGAGGAAGGCCTCGCAGGCCCAGTCTGTACAGGCAGCTACAGCTCGGCACTCCCACCGCAGGCGCAAGCTCTGCACAGTCAGAGCTTCCGCAGCTGGGGCGCAGCCCCACCCTTCGTGTCCAACGATGCCCCTTCCATAGCAAAGCACCCTTGGGGGGCAAATGTCAAAGCACAGTGCCACTGCTCTGACCCCGAGGAGGCATCGGCTTCTAGCTCAGCATGGCCTGACCACTCTTCATGGTTATTCATCCTCATGGCCGCTGGCCCGGCTGCTTTTGAGCACTAGATGAGGAAACAGGCCAAGGGGCCTGGCCGCAAGGTCCTCAGCTGGCCCTTGTCCACTGTCTTCCGCATGGCAGCCTTGCCTTGAGACCCTGATTTCTGGTAGGTGGGATCCCCTTCATTCAGCAAGGGGCCTCTTCCTCAGCAGGCCTGGCCTCACGGGCACGTGAGCTGCAGAGTGACACAGGCTCCACACGCTCTACAGCCTCCTCTGGAAGCTGAGCGTCTCCGTGGCAGCAGGCCTGCAGGTTAGATTGTTCCAGCCTGCAAAGTGGCAGGCAGAGGAGGTTGTTTGGCCCTCAGCCGGCCTCACTTTCCTCATCTGTAGCCTGGGGCTCTTGCTACTCCCTGCTTGGGCACTGGAAGGCACAGCCTGAAGTGGGTTGAATGCTGACATGCCGGGGAGGCGTCATTCTCAGTGTGGGGGCCCACGCTTCTGGTCATCCCACTGAGGGTGTCCCGGGCGCGTCCGCGCGACCCCTCCAGAGCAATGGGGCGAAGTCCATCCTGGCCGTGGACTAGGTTCCAGAGGTTCCCTCTCTCCTTGCCTGAGCCGCCCCTGCCCTCAGCACCTGGGGAGATGGGAGCAATGAGCACGGGCAGTTCCGTGCAGTGGGGCGACAAAGATGGGTCCATTATGAACCATTAGTGACTGGCTACTCCCAGGGACGCTGAGTGGAGCTGGGTGGCCCTGCTCCACTTCACTATTTGGCATGAGGTCTGGGAAGATGGTGTCATGGTTCATGGTGTGAGAGAAGGCCCAGCAGCTGGCAGTGAGGACACAACAGCCTCAGCTCCTCCTCAGCGCAGACCTCGGGGCAGTTCCTACTCAGAGGATTCCACTGTCTTGACAGTGGAGAAAATTGGACCTTCCACCCTGCCCATCATCATCAAGGCCTGATTTCTCCTCCTCCCCTCCTCTCTCCC
Source organism: Dipus sagitta (assembly GCA_036346955.1). Taxonomy (NCBI): domain Eukaryota; kingdom Metazoa; phylum Chordata; class Mammalia; order Rodentia; family Dipodidae; genus Dipus; species Dipus sagitta. Next base: position 26,162,266 of record CM070782.1, read on the forward strand.
TCCCCAATGCTATTTTGTCCTGCCAACTATGGGGGTCAGGTGCTGCTGACAGGCCATCTAGGGGCCATCTGTGAGAGTGACACCTTCTTGGCTGGGCCTTAGTCCATTAGCTCCTCATTGTGTATGTCCCCTGGGAGGAATAGATGTGGGTTCTCCTCAGCCCTGTGAGGATCTGTTTCCCTCTTTCTGGAAGGCTCCAGTGGTCAGATTCTTGCCTCCTATATTCAAAGGTGCCACATGGTGAATGCCCCACACTCCAGACTCTGAGAACCAAGCATCTGACAGTCAGGGAGCCTGAGGCCTGGAGGGACTGGCTCTCCCTATCACCAGCCAGTCACTGCAGAACCCTGGCCATGCACAAGCCCCTGGCTTTTTACCGAGAAGACCTCCTACTGTTGACTCCTTGTAGGCCTAGAACACATCCCTTCACCTCGGTTTCCTCTCTAATGGCCCTTGTGCTGCCATCCTCCTGGGAGAAGAGCATGCACGGGGTCATCGAATGAGAAGGGCCATCCCACAGAGGCAAGACGGGCACACTTTCTTGCTGGTTCTCCCACCCCTGCGCACCCCTGCAGGCCTGGAGTGCCTCCTGAGAAGTGGCCTGGTGCAGCTGTGTCATGGTCACCTGGCTGGATGTGGTTCATGTAGGCCCATGCAGTGTTGGGGGGGGGGCGAGTTCTGTCCCCTGTATACACTGTGCGGGGGGCACATCCGCCCTGGTTTTCCATGAAGGAAAATCAGAAGATCTGGTTCCCTTGGCTTGGTTCCGCTGCATCTCCGCAGACTGCCTGCTCTGGAGTTCCCGCCTGGCCTCTGTAGATGCTGGAGTTTGCACCTCTGTCCCAGCTGAGACTTGGCTGATGTGGGGCCACACAGTTCCGTGGCCTTCTTCTCTTTCCATCCTTTCCTCCCAACTTCCTCTCCAAGTGCCCTGGAGCCAATTTGGAAACTGCCCACACATGTAGAGGCATCTGGGCATCATTAGTTGTCACCTATGTCCTAGTGTGATGGTGGTGTCACCAGGCCTTCCAGGCAGTGAGCTGAAGGGCACAGCTTGGGACAGCTCACCTGAGTTTCTGCTCCAGTGCGTCACTCCTGGCCGTGTGACCCAGGCATGTTTACCAACCCGTTCTGTGCCTGAGATTTCTCTCTTGGAAAGTGAAATCCCATTGTGCATTGTCAGGACTAAACTGTGGGTACAGGACCCACTGTAGGTATCACCGTCCGCATCAAGCCCTGAAGCTTGTACTCTCCCTCCCACCCCCAGCCACCATGGCCTAGCCACTTCTCCCGGCCTGCCTCACAGGCTCCCCTTGGGCCTCCCTCTGAGACTGTATGTTTAGTGCACCAAACCCATCCCCACGCTGCCAGGTCAGATGTGGTCAGGGTGCTTGGCACAACAGCTGATGTTCCGAACATACTCGCTGAGCATGCCGACTCACTGTGGAAAGCCATTTTCTGGGATCCTGATAGATAAACTTGAGGTCTGTGCAGCACAGAGAGGTTCAGGAGTTTCCTCAGGGTCACACAGCTCTGCAGGAGCATAGCCAGCTCCCACTCCAGAGAACACCTTGCCCCCCTAGAACTGCCCTTGAAGGCCAGGAATGTCCACATGGGGAAGCAGCAGAGGCCGCCTGCTCCACATGGAGGGCTGCTTTGTTCCCCCGTTTTCTTCCTCAGAAATGTGAGCCATCTGCTAGGGTGTGAATGGGCAAGTTCACACCAGGTGTGGTTCCCGCTTTGTGGGCAGCACTGTCCATCCTCATTTCCTTTCACAGTGACAGTGACCATGACCATGGAGGGAGGGCTGGGCCTTGCTGTGCACCACACTCCCCGTGCCCAGCCCCGAGGGCTCTGCTCCAGGTGCTCCTGGCTGCCCGCGTCCCTTTCCTGGGAGCTTCTGGCCCTTTCCTCTCTGCAGCATGGCCTGGGATGGAGGATGCCTGCCCCCCATGCTTCCTGGCTTGCAGTGGTCCCCTCTCTGTCTCATGGCCGCTGCTCCTCTTGAGGGTGTCAGCTACGAGGTGATGCCCACACTGGCATGTCTGCAAATGCCCCAGTTCCCAACAGGTTCATCATAGGCTCCAGGTGGACATGAGTCAAGGGATGCTGTTCTCTGTGGGGTTCTCAGAGGGGCAGGCAGCGAAGGTTTTTTTTTTTATGTTTTATTTATTTATTTGAGAGGGAGGGAGGGAGAGAGAGAGAGAGAGAGGGAGGAAGAGGCAGTTAGAGAGAATGGGCATGCCAGGGCCTCCAGCCACTACAAACGAACTCCAGACACATGCACCACCTTGTGTGTCTGGGTCACCTGGGTATACTAGGGACTAGAACCCAGGTCCTTAAGCTTCACAGGCAAGCACCTTAACTGCTAAGCCATCTCTTCAGCCCAGGAAGGCTTTTGAGAAGATGTGTTCAGTGGAGATCTGTAGTGCTCACGAGTGACCACAGGGATCTGAAACTGGGACCATTTTCGTAGACAGACATCTGACACACGCGGAAATTTGCACGCAGTGTGGTCTCCTGAACACTCACAAATCTGCACACTGCAGCCAGCATCCAGCAGAAGACATTGATGTCCCCAGTTATCTCCACATGGTGCCCGTCCTGCAGCCACACAGCCAGAATGCGCCAGATGTCAACAGACCCCCCCCCCATTCGCCCCAGTTTGCTGGCATGTTGCAGCTCTCACTCCGTCATGTCTGTATTGCACATGTCTGTCTTACTGCTGGGCACGTGGTGCTCTGTGGTTGTGGGTATTTCAGATGGTGCTCTTGAGCTGTCTTCTTTATTCAATTTTTTTTTTGAGGCAAGCCCAACAGACTGGCCTTCTTTTTTTCTTTTTGGTTTTTCGAGGTAGGGCCTTACTCTAGCTCAGGCTGACCTGGAATTCACTGTGTAGTCTCAGGGTGGCCTCGAACTCATGGTGATCCTCCTACCTCTGCCTCCTGAGTGCTGGGATTAAAGGCGTGCCCCATTTTTTTTTTTTTTTTAATGAGAGAGAAATTGTCATGCCAGGGCCTCCAGCTACTGTAATCAAACTCCAGATGCATGCACCACCTTGTGTGCCTCTGTGACCTTGTGCATGTATCACCTTGTGTCTGGCTTACATGGGATCTGGGGAGTAGAACATGAGTCTTTGGCTTCGCAGGCAAGTGCCTTAATCACTAAGCCATCTCTCTGCTCTTGAACTGTCTTTGTATGTGCTGTGTATCACGGGGTGGGGGTGATGCTGGATGGAGTTGCTGTGGGGTGGGTGCTGGGACTTCAGGACCCATCTCCAAGTACATTCTGGGGCAGTTCCGTCTACATGCACTTGATGTTGGGAGCCTTGGCCGTCTCTAGCTGTCCTGGTGGGTGAGGGTGGCCTCGTGGCTCTGTGGATTACACTCTGTGTTTGCTGATGCCCGATGAAAACTAATGTGTTTCTGCGCCATTTGGACAGCCTCTGACAGAACAGAATGCCTGCCTGCCTGCTCAAGTCCCTTACCCATTTTTAAACTTGGGTTGTTTGATTTTTTTTAAACTTTTTATTGACAACTTCCATAATTACAGACAATAAACCACAATAATTCCCTCCCATCCCCCACTTTCCCCTTCACAACTCCACTCTCCATTAGTCTCTCTTTTATTTTGATGTCATCATCTTTTCTTTCTATTATGAGGGTCTTGTAAAGGTAGTGCTAGGCACTGCGAGGTCGTGGATATCCAGGCCATTTTTTTTTTCAAGGTAGGGTCTCACTCTGGTCCAGGCTGACCTGGAATTAAGTATGTAGTCTCAGGGTGGCCTCGAACTCATGGCGATCCTCCTACCTCTGCCTCCTGAGTGCTGGGATTAAAGGCGTGTGCCACCACGCCCAGCTACGAGGCCAATTTTTGTGTGATCGTTTGACTTTTTTAATTAACTTTTCTTACTGTCTGCGTATGTCATTTTGCATGTTCTGAATCCAGTCCCTGGTGGCTGTGATGGCAGTGTCCCTCCTGTCCTGTGGCAGCTTTCCTCCCTCTCACAGCTGAGGGCCTTCATTTCAGGATCTTCCCTTGTCTCCTTCCTGTCCCCGAGCTCTCTGCCTCTTACCTGCTCCCATGTTCTGTGAGCCGGCCTCCTCCATCAAGGAGAGTCTGTTTGTCCATACTCTGTGAGCTGCCTCCTCCATCAGGGAGAGTCTGTCTGTCCATACTCTGAGCTGGCCTCCTCCATCAGAGAGAGTCCATCTGTCTGTATTCTATGAGCTGGCCTCCTCCATCAGGTCAGTCTGTCTGTCCATACTCGGTGAGCTGGCCTCCTCCATCAGTTCAGTCTGTCTGTCCATATTCTATGAGCCAGACTCGTCCATCAGGGCCAGTCTGTCTGTCCATACTCTGAGCCAGCCTCCTCCATTAGGGAGAGTCCATCTGTCCATGTTCTATGAGCCATCCTCCTCCATCAGGTCAGTCTGTCTGTCTGTACTCTGTGAGCCAGCCTCCTCCATCAGGTGAGTCTGTCTGTCCATACTCTGTGAGCCGGTCTCCTCCACAGGGCGAGTCTCTCTGGGATTGGTTGTCGTGTGGCCTCCTCCATCAGGGAGAGTCTGTCTGTCCATACTCTGAGCTGGCCTCCTCCATCAGGGAGAGTCTGTCTGTCCATACTCTGAGCTGGCCTCCTCCATCAGGTGAGTCTGTCTGTCCATACTCTGAGCTGGCCTCCTCCATCAGGGAGAGTCTGTCTGTCCATACTCTGAGCCAGCCTCCTCCATTAGGGAGAGTCCATCTGTCTGTATTCTATGAGCTGGCCTCCTCCATCAGGTGAGTCTGTCTGTCCATACTCTGAGCTGGCCTCCTCCATCAGTTCAGTCTGTCTGTCCATACTCTGAGCTGGCCTCCTCCATCAGGGAGAGTCTGTCTGTCCATACTCTGAGCTGGCCTCCTCCATCAGGTCAGTCTGTCTGTCCATACTCTGAGCTGGCCTCCTCCATCAGGTGAGTCTGTCTGTCCATACTCTGAGCTGGCCTCCTCCATCAGGTCAGTCTGTCTGTCCATACTCTGAGCTGGCCTCCTCCATCAGGTGAGTCTGTCTGTCCATACTCTGAGCTGGCCTCCTCCATCAGGTCAGTCTGTCTGTCCATACTCTGAGCTGGCCTCCTCCATCAGGTGAGTCTGTCTGTCCATACTCTGAGCCAGCCTCCTCCATTAGGGAGAGTCCATCTGTCTGTATTCTATGAGCTGGCCTCCTCCATCAGGTCAGTCTGTCTGTCCATACTCTGAGCTGGCCTCCTCCATCAGGTGAGTCTGTCTGTCCATACTCTGAGCTGGCCTCCTCCATCAGGTCAGTCTGTCTGTCTGTACTCTGTGAGCCAGCCTCCTCCATCAGGTCAGTCTGTCTGTCCATACTCTGAGCTGGCCTCCTCCATCAGGTCAGTCTGTCTGTCCATACTCTGAGCTGGCCTCCTCCATCAGGTGAGTCTGTCTGTCCATACTCTGAGCTGGCCTCCTCCATCAGGGAGAGTCTGTCTGTCCATACTCTGAGCTGGCCTCCTCCATCAGGTCAGTCTGTCTGTCCATACTCTGAGTGTAATCATCTTTCCCGTCATGCCCTGGGGGAGGAAGAGCAGTCTTTCTCACCCTTTCATGCGCCACCCAGCACCTGCCCTGTTTCCTTTCAGTGCACCTGCCTTCAGAGCCACCGCCCTGAGCCAGGCGTGGTCTTGAGCCTCAGTACCAGAGAGAAGCTGTTCTCACGAGATGGGTATTATCATGTCCAATCCTGAGAAGGTGAAGAAATGTGGCAGGTCTGTGCAAGGGAATATTATTTGGCCCTCAGAAGATCAGAGGATTGAACTTGATGATGGAGTGTTCATGGAACATGGTGTTAAGTGAGAGAAGCCAGACTCAGAACACATCTCTAGTGCTGCTGTAGAAATCTCCAGGAAGAAAGGATGCGTTTTGGCTCACAGTTGGAGGATGCGGGCCATTGTGATGGGGAAGGCATGGTGGCAGGAGTGGGAGACGGCTGCTCACGTGGCATCTGCAGTTCGCAAGCACAGAGATATATCTAAGCCCATGGCATGGTGCTGCCCAGATAAGGGAGAGTCTGTCTGTCCATACTCTGAGCTGGCCTCCTCCATCAGGGAGAGTCTGTCTGTCCATACTCTGAGCTGGCCTCCTCCATCAGGGAGAGTCTGTCTGTCCATACTCTGAGCTGGCCTCCTCCATCAGGGAGAGTCTGTCTGTCCATACTCTGAGCTGGCCTCCTCCATCAGGGAGAGTCTGTCTGTCCATACTCTGAGCTGGCCTCCTCCATCAGGGAGAGTCTGTCTGTCCATACTCTGAGCTGGCCTCCTCCATCAGGGAGAGTCTGTCTGTCCATACTCTGAGCTGGCCTCCTCCATCAGGGAGAGTCTGTCTGTCCATACTCTGAGCTGGCCTCCTCCATCAGGGAGAGTCTGTCTGTCCATACTCTGAGCTGGCCTCCTCCATCAGGGAGAGTCTGTCTGTCCATACTCTGAGCTGGCCTCCTCCATCAGGGAGAGTCTGTCTGTCCATACTCTGAGCTGGCCTCCTCCATCAGGGAGAGTCTGTCTGCACAAGTCTCTGAAGGCTGTGACAATGTGGTTCTGCTTCTGTAATGCTCTTGAAGTAACAGGATGGGGGCAAGGGGAGAAATAGGTTAGTGATTGCCAGGGCTTTGGAAGGGAGGCCAGCAGCTGTGTCTGTGTAAGGGGTCCTGGTGATGGGCCCTTTGCTGTCTTCACTGTAGTTCGTGGTCACTTGAACATACTTGTGAAAAAAATTTCATGGAAGTACACACATAGAAAGAGGTTTGTGCAACTGGTGAGATCCAAACATGGCTCATGGTAGCATGGCTCCTTTTTAAAGGGTCTGGGAGAAGGAGGAGCTGGTCACTAGGTGCATAGTCTTGGGTGCTTCTTATGACAGGCTCAAATTCTATACTACTGTGCACGTCCCTTCCTGTGGTGCATCTGATCTTAGTCCTGCATGTGTGGATGATGCTAAGAGGGGCACGTCCCTGAAAACAAACTTGAGGACTTAGCTTGCCTTGATTTGCATACACTGAAAACCAGTCCAGACTGGATAGGCTCATCTTCCTTGGTTTTAGGGTGTTTTCCAGGACCTGTTTAAATAGAAATGGGACGCAGCCAAGGATTGCTAAGGGCGTAACAATTCAATTCTGTCATTTAAAGCAGGTGTGCGTATGTGTGCAGCCCTTGCCAGCAGGTTGCAAGGTGCTTTGTAAGGAAAGGGGGCATTTACTGCCCAAGCCAGTCAGTGCCCTGGGTTGCTAAGTCATTGCCTGTGCTTGCTTGCTTGTGTGATGGCACTCCTTCTCCCTGCATCATGGATGCTGAAGACCATGGGACCTGGGACATCCAAGGACCTCCCTGGAGCAGCCATTTCCAGCCTTTCCCATATCACAGACCTCCTTGGCAGTGGGAGGGCCCAGCTGCTGATTTGTGGCTATGAAGCAGCTGGTGGGATTAGACACTGACTGAGCAGCTCCGAAGCCAAGCAAGGGACACAGAACACTGAGCTCCAGGAGTAGGATAGAACGATGTGAGCTCCAGGAGGGAGGATAGAACCATGTGAGCTCCAGGAGGAGGAAAGAACCATGTGAGCTCCAGGAGGAGGAAAGAACCATGTGAGCTCCAGGAGGAGGAAAGAACCATGTGAGCTCCAGGAGGAGGATCGAACCATGTGAGCTCCAGGAGGAGGAAAGAACCATGTGGGCTCCAGGAGGAGGAAAGAACCATGTGGGCTCCAGGAGGGGGATAGAACCATGTGAGCTCCAGGAGGGGGATAGAACCATGTGAGCTCCAGGAGGAGGATAGAACCATGTGAGCTGCAGGAGGAGGAAAGAACCATGTGAGCTGCAGGAGGAGGATAGAACCATGTGAGCTGCAGGAGGGGGATAGAACCATGTGAGCTCCAGGAGGGGGATAGAACCATGTGAGCTCCAGGAGGGGGATAGAACCATGTGAGCTCCAGGAGGAGGATAGAACCATGTGAGCTCCAGGAGGAGGATAGACCCATGTGGGCTCCAGGAGGAGGACAGAACCATGTGGGCTCCAGGAGGAGGACAGAACCATGTGAGCTCCAGGAGGAGGATAGAACCATGTGGGCTCCAGGAGGAGGATAGAACCATGTGGGCTCCAGGAGGAGGATAGAACCATGTGTGCTCCGGGAGGAGGATAGAACCATGTGTGCTCCGGGAGGAGGAAAGAACCATGTGTGCTCCGGGAGGAGGAAAGAACCATGTGTGCTCCGGGAGGAGGACAGAACCATGTGAGCTCCGGGAGGAGGACAGAACCATGTGAGCTCCGGGAGGGGGACAGAACCATGTGGGCTCCAGGAGGGGGACAGAACCATGTGGGCTCCAGGAGGAGGACAGAACCATGTGGGCTCCGGGAGGGGGACAGAACCATGTGGGCTCCGGGAGGGGGATAGAACCATGTGGGCTCCAGGAGGAGGACAGAACCATGTGGGCTCCAGGAGGAGGACAGAACCATGTGAGCTCCAGGAGGAGGACAGAACCATGTGGGCTCCAGGAGGAGGACAGAACCATGTGAGCTCCGGGAGGAGGATAGAACCATGTGAGCTCCGGGAGGAGGAAAGAACCATGTGAGCTCCGGGAGGAGGAAAGAACCATGTGGGCTCCGGGAGGAGGATAGAACCATGTGGGCTCCGGGAGGAGGAAAGAAGCATGTGGGCTCCGGGAGGGGGATAGAAGCATGTGGGCTCCGGGAGGGGGATAGAACCATGTGAGCTCCGGGAGGGGGATAGAACCATGTGAGCTCCGGGAGGAGGATAGAACCATGTGAGCTCCGGGAGGAGGATAGAACCATGTGAGCTCCGGGAGGAGGATAGAACCATGTGAGCTCCGGGAGGGGGATAGAACCATGTGAGCTCCAGGAGGGGGATAGAACCATGTGAGCTCCAGGAGGAGGATAGAACCATGTGAGCTCCAGGAGGAGGATAGAACCATGTGAGCTCCAGGAGGAGGATAGAACCATGTGAGCTCCAGGAGGAGGATAGAACCATGTGAGCTCCAGGAGGGAGGATAGAACCATGTGAGCTCCAGGAGGGAGGATAGAACCATGTGAGCTCCAGGAGGGGGATAGAACCATGTGAGCTCCAGGAGGGGGATAGAACCATGTGAGCTCCAGGAGGGAGGATAGAACCATGTGAGCTCCAGGAGGGAGGATAGAACCATGTGAGCTCCAGGAGGGAGGATAGAACCATGTGAGCTCCAGGAGGAGGATAGAACCATGTGAGCTCCAGGAGGGAGGATAGAACCATGTGAGCTCCAGGAGGAGGACAGAACCATGTGAGCTCCAGGAGGGAGGATAGAACCATGTGAGCTCCAGGAGGAGGAAAGAACCATGTGAGCTCCAGGAGGAGGATAGAACCATGTGAGCTCCAGGAGGAGGATAGAACCATGTGAGCTCCAGGAGGAGGAAAGAACCATGTGAGCTCCAGGAGGAGGAAAGAACCATGTGAGCTCCAGGAGGGGGAAAGAACCATGTGAGCTCCAGGAGGGGGATAGAACCATGTGAGCTCCAGGAGGAGGATAGAACCATGTGAGCTCCGGGAGGAGGAAAGAACCATGTGAGCTCCAGGAGGGAGGATAGAACCATGTGAGCTCCAGGAGGAGGACAGAACCATGTGTGCTCCAGGAGGGAGGATAGAACCATGTGAGCTCCAGGAGGAGGAAAGAACCATGTGAACTCCAGGAGGGAGGATAGAACCATGTGGGCTTCAGGAGGAGGACAGAACCATGTGAGCTCCAGGAGGAGGACAGAACCATGTGGGCTCCAGGAGGAGGATAGAACCATGTGAGCTCCAGGAGGGAGGATAGAACCATGTGATCTCCAGGAGGAGGATAGAACCATGTGAGCTCCAGGAGGAGGACAGAACCATGTGGGCTCCAGGAGGAGGACAGAACCATGTGGACTACAGGAGGGGGATAGAACCATGTGAGTTCCAGGAGGAAGAAGAATCTGGCTTACTGATTGTTTGGACAGGTTCTGTCTCTGTAGTGCAGGCCAGCTGGAACTTGCGGTCCTCTTGCCTCAGCTTCCTCAGTTCTGGTGTCATGGTGTGTACCACCACACCTTGGTTTGTCAAGTCTCTAATTGTGATGCTGTTTTGTGACTGGCTTTTCTGGGGCCCACAGCAAGATGTTCAGTTATGTCTGATTCACTGCAAGGAGCAAGGTCAGTGAGTCTGGCTGGATACTTGGTGTCCCTTCTGTCCCTGGGACAGCTCTTCCATCTATTGTGACTTACATCTGGGACTTATAGCAGACACCAGGGCTGGTCTTGTCTTCAGCCTTCCCTTACCCTGCCGTGTGTGGCTAGGAAAGGTGCTTGGCCTTTCTGATCCTCCTTGGAAAGCAAGTGAAGCAGCCTCATGGTGACGCCTCCACGGTGTTCCTCAGCTGCTCCCTGCACTACTCCATGTGAGCCAGCACAAGACACAGAAGACGGTCGAGCCTGGGCCCAGGGTTTTCCTGTTGGGTTTGGTTTGTTTCTCGTTCCCCTTCTGCTGGGCTGCTTCTGGCCACTGTGCTCATTATTTACGAGGGTTGAGTATATAAAAATGTCTACAACGATCATCTGCCATGCAGATATGGTGCTTTTAATCCCATGGGCCTGGTGCATGCTAAGCATGAGCTTTATCTCCAGCCCCTTAAACTGAAATTAAAATCCTCCCACATAATGGCCATTACTGAGAGATATTTCTATTGTTCATCCACACGGTGGAGTAGGACTGTGGCTGCTCATCATTAGGAATACTGTCACCACTGTGCTGGTTGGAGGCATGGTGGCCTCACTGTGCCTGTCCCCTTCCCCTGTCACAGACTGTATCCTGTGGCCATGAGAGTGGGCTCATTGTAATCCCTGCTTTGATCTAGTATCAGAACACTCAGGCTGTAGAGATGGCTTAGCCATTAAGGTGCTTGCCAGCAAAGCCTAAGGACCGTGTTCTGCTCTCCAGATCCCATGTTAGCCAGATGCACAAAGGTGAGGCAAGCGCAAGGTCATGCATGCTCATTATGTGACACAAGTGTCTGAAGTTCTATTTCAGTGGCTGAGGCTGTGGTGTGCCAATTCTCTATCTCTCCTCTGAAAAAATAAAAAATAAAAAATTTTAAAAAAAAGAATGCTCAAGGACATGTATGGACCTGCGGCCATCCACATATGGTCTTCATGTCATCTGTCACAGGAGGGTATGGCCCACTGACTCCCTTTCAAAGCACTTGGGTCAGAACTTGGGCTCTGGCTTTGAGTCCTAGTCTAGACCTTCTTTTGGAGGAGATGTGCCGTTTATTTTTCAGACAAGCATAGTTCTGAAAGTGGGATGGCTCCTCACCTACTTCCAGAATGATTCAGACCTCTAACGGCAGGGAGAGGGGAGTTGGGCGGAGGGTGCTTGAGTAAAAGGGCGTGAGACTGGAGTCTGCGCTCCCTAGCAAAGAGGGAAGAGGCACGGTTCTTTCTAGTTCTTCATCTGCCACTGAGAGGACGACGGAGAGACAGACAGACACCCACACTCTAACAGTCTGCTTTCTAGGAAACAGTTCCGAAGAGATCTGACCCACTCTACAAGAACAGCATTAATCCCTTCAGAAGGTCATGGCCCAGTCACCGCACCCCACCTCTACCTTCCACACTGTTGTGGTGGGGACCAAGTCTCCAGAGCGTGAGCCTTGAGGGCGCATACAACCCCCAAGCCGCAGCAGGGCCAGAAACCTACCTCAGGCCTCAGCTCTGGCCAGCACAGGCCAGGACCCTTTCAATTGTTCTGTTCTCTGATCTGGCCATTCTGATTCCAGAGGTTCGTCCTTAGGAAGTCATTAGAAATGTGGACACACTTTCTGTGCTAGGATCTTCTGTGAGGGGTTGCTTATGACAGTGAAAAATTGAAAATGTGATGAAATGTTTTTGTAGAACAGGGGCAGAGGGCATGAAGGAGGACCTCCAGGAGCCTCCACAGTGTTGTGGAGAACCTCATGGGGGGGGGGGGAGGCAGGCTGTGGAGCCAGCACTGAGGGAAGAAAGCACATCAAAGAGTGGGTTCAGCTGGGCATGGGGGCACACACTTTTAATCCCAGCACTCAGGAGGCAGAGGTAGGAGGATCACCGTGAGTTCGAGGCCACCCTGAGACTACATAGAGAATTCCAGGTCAGCCTGAGCTAGAGTGAGACCTTATCTCGAAAAACAACAACAAAAGAGTGGGGTTCAGTGTGGTCACTGCACAGACACACGTGTCCAGGAAGCACCCAGAGTAACAGTATGGTCAGCTTGGAGGCTCCTCCTCCTCCTCCTCTTGTGTGCATCTCACAGATGGCTGTTTAGAATTAGAAGGCAAACCATGTCCTCAGCTCCGTATCCCTGGAGCAGAGCTGCTGGGGGGAGGCGTGGAGGGCGCTGCATGAATGGCTTCAAGTCTCTCTAGGGCAGCTCTGCCTTCTCTCCTCCCTGGCTGGGTTAGCCTTGCTCTTGACCTCCAGAGCCCCCCGGGTAGAATTCCATCGCCTTAAATGCAGCCAGGGCAGCACTGCTCTCAACAGGGTCTTTCTGCAGCTCATCTTACAATTTCCAGACTTACCCCACTCCTCAGAACCCTTCTCTGTGAGCAAGTCAAGCTTTACTCTGGAAATTCTTCCCTCCTGATTCTGAAGCTCATCTCATTATACAGAGAATCCGGGAAAGTGAGCTAAACAAACAAACAAACAAGCTTCCATTTCCAGCATGGCATCATAGCTCAGTACAGCAGAGGCCTGCCTGCTTCCTAAGTCCTTTCGCACACCTCCAGCGAAAGGCTGGTATTAATATCTCTGCTTTTCAGACGAGGGGACGGGAGGGCAGAGAGGTGAAGTACTCACCTACAGTCTCATAGCTGTTAAGTGTCGAAACTGAGGCCCCCAGTCCTGGGCTCCAAGCTGCATTCCTCCCCTAGATCAGTAAGGCAGGTTTGACAGACATAACCCCAAACAGGCAACTCCCCTGTTCACGGATGCTGAGAGCCTCTTGTCCTTCCAAGTGCGCGCTTCAAAGCCTCCCACAATGGCTGGGCTACGCAGTGAGTTATACCAGCTGATCCTGCCTTTACAGGAGTTTACTGTTCAAAGTAGACCGGGGTGACACAGGCATGCTTATTCAAGGTGCTCATTGTCACACGCAAGCACAGGAAACAAAATGTTTCACCACCTCATGGGCTTGGAATAGTGTGGGAGCGGGGGAAGACAAGTCACAGGGAAGGGGGGTTAATCCAGGCAGCCCGTTGGCCCTCCCTGGGACAAGTGCGCTGTGCTACCTTAAATCGCAGTAAAGTCACGGCTTTTTTTTTTTCATCCCACTCTCCCCATCACCTAGACGACTCCTAACGTAGCAGTTTATACAAAAGGAGAGATGGCATCCTAGAATCTTTTTCACTTTTTTAAGACCTCTAAACCTGTGCCCTGGGATGGTACTTTGCCATTGTCAGGGCTGTTCCAGGTCCTCAAGTAAGTGAGCGGCCCAGATCTTCCATCCCTGTCCTGGCCCTTCCGGGAGCAGCCAGCCGAGTCAGCCTCCCTGGCCCGTGAGGAGGCGAGGTCAGAAGGCCTGCCCTTCAAGCCCTGCCCATCCCTGGGAGCACGGACCGTGCACTTGGTCCTCCCTGGGCCTTACCTGTTTTTTTCCAAACAAGTTGTGCTGAGGTTGATATTAGCCTGAAGAGGCCAGCCCAGTAGCCCAGTGTGGGCTACAGGAGGTGCAGGCAAGTTGTAGCAGCTAGGATTCTCTATCCTGCTGGGGTCCCAGCACAACTCTTCCCCCCACATCCGTGGACAGAAGGCACCTTGTGGTTTGATTCCTCTAGAAGATCCCAGATGCACATCAGCTACATCTCAGGATAGCAGCCCTCAGGAGAAGGGTCTTGGAGAAATTCTGAAGTCCCCTTCAGGGGACAGGTCATCTTTCTGCGAGAATCTTCCAGGTCTGGCTGCTTGGTTTCTGTTTATTTGGCCAATCTCCCTGCAGGGGCTAGAGATTCTCTGTCGCTAGGATTACGGGCGTGAGCTACCTTGTGGACTGGGTCGGAGACTCTCGGTAGCGTCCCCAAGTGTCCCCTAGTCTCACTCAGGACCCGTGGGCTGTGGAGGACGCCAGCGCATCCACCCACGAGGAGTCACTCATTTCTATCTCATTTTCGAGTTATTATCGGGCTGCCGGTTGAGAGAGTGTTTTGACAGCAGCTGTCAGCAAGGTGCAAGCGACTGCCATCGCCTCCGATTGGCTGAAGACACCTATGGCAGTGTGCTGAATAATATCCCAGCCCACCCCACCCCCGCCACCCAGAGAAGCAGGAGGATGGGGTGCTCTCAGGGAGGAAAAGAAAACAGCCGACAGGAGGAAGGAAAACACAGGCATGATTAGCATTTTTCTGACTCCCACTAGAAACAGCAGCCATAAAAGACTCAGATTGTATCTCGTGTTTTATTTAATTTATTTTATTTGAGGTTTGGGGCAGCCAGAGAGGCAGGATGAGAGATGTTCCATCCAAACAACCATTTAGGCTTGTCAGAGTTCATTGATTGAATTAGCGAGGTTTCATTCCTGGCTCCCAGCAGCCAGGGCCGCAGCCGGCAAAGCTGGGGGTGACCCGAGCCCGAGCCGGGAGCTGGGGAGCTAGAGAGGAAAGGGGTCCCTGTGGAGAGCCGAGCCATGCTGATCTGGCCAACAGCCTGTCCCTTCTTGCCTCTCTGCTGAATTGCAGCCCAGGAGGACGCAGTCATCTTCCTGAGATTCTTCTCCCTCTGTGCATGTTTCTTTCCCAGCACAGCGCGCCCAGGCAGGGAATAAATGATGCCCGTGTTCACTGCCTTCTACTCAAGCACTTGAAAACTCCTTGTTTGTACAGTTGATTTTTTTTTCATTGAAAAAACAAAAACTGAAGCCGAGCGTGGTGGCGCATGCCTTTAATCCCAGCACTTGGGAGGCAGAGGTAGGAGGATGGCCGTGAGTTTGAGGCCACCCTGAGACTCCATAGTGAATTCCAGGTCAGCCTGAGCTTGAGTGAGACCCTACCTCGAAAAACCAAACCAAACCAAAACAAAACTGAACTGCCCCAGAAGACAGGTGCTTGGTGGCTAGGAAGCAGGCACAACTGTGCCTTAAATTGAGGACCCTTAGGAGCTGTCCTCCAGGTAGAGTGAGCCAGAGAGGGCAACCTGCCTTCCAGATGAGGGAGGCCATGCACCTCCTTTATTTATTTATTCATTTGTTTATTTATTTATTTAGAGAGAGACGGAGAGAGAGAGAAAGAGCGAGAGAGAATTGGTGTGCCAGGGCCTCAGCCACTGCAATGGAATGCCAGATGCTTGTGCCACCTAGTGGGCATGTGCGACCTTGAGCTTGCCTCACCTTTGTGTCTAACGTGGGATCTGGAGAGCCAGCACCATTTATTTATTTTTGTGAAGCAGAGTCTCACTTTAGCCTAGGCTGACCTGTGTGCCTCCCATGTGCCTTTTTGTTTCCAGAAAGCCCCAGCTCTGCTCAGACTTCTGCCCTGAGCAGTCTCTCTTCCTTTGGGTTCATTGTTGTGATGGGACGTGTGGCTGCCTTGTCTCGGCCTGTCGGTACAACAGAGCTGAGGAGAACTACTGTCCTGGGGGGTGGGAGGTAGGGGTGTCTGTGGTGATTGTGACCAGTTGGGGCATTTTTGTCTGTCAGGGGACTTTTGGCGGTGCCCAGGGTCATTTGGGGTCGTCATACCCTGGAACGAGCTACTATTGGGTAAAAGCCAGGGATGCTGTGAACATCCCCCAGGGTGAGGGACAGATGAGGTTGGGGGTGCAGTGGCCTTATCTGTGGGGGCGGGGGGCACGGCAGCAAGCTGCATAGCTTCCTGAGTTTCCCAGGAGGGTTCCAGTGGGCATGGAGGAGCAACCTGTTCTATGCCCAGGACTTGCCAGCTACGTTCCTAGTCATTATGATATCCAGAACCAGCCCCAAAGATGCCCAGAGGCCCATGGGACCCACGCCACCTGTGGAAACCTCTGCTTGTCAGTACTTCTTTAGGGCTGGCCCTGTGCCAGAGGCCAGGTTCCCAACATGTCCCCTCATGTGTTTAAACAGCAGCACTCAGGGGAAAAGCTCCTTTCAGCTTGACAGATGGGAAGGGACTATGAGGTGACGTTCCAGGCCTGCAGCCAAAGGCAGGGAAGGTGGTGGCGAGGCTCAGACCTGTGGGGGCCAGCCAGCCCTACAGAGCCTTGGACTCCTGGTCTGTAGGGTGGCAGGCACTGAGGCCTGTCCTCTCACTTCTGACATCGGTTGAGAAGTGAAGGGAAGCGCGTGGAAAGGAGTTTTGCCAGGCTCACGTTCAGTGAGAGGAGGCTGTGGGCGGGCATCTCCATGCGCAAGAAGCCAGACCCAGTGAGTCAATAGCCTCGGAGGTGTGGACCTACACGCAAGCTATGGCAGCAAAGCGATTCTGTCTCAAACAAAACCAAAGCCAGGCCTGTCACCTCCGCTTCTCATGAGGCTAAAACAGGAAGATCACAAGTTCAAGACCAGCCTGTTCTATAAAGTGAATTCAAGACCAGGCTCAGTGACTTAGGGATGTAGCTCATTGGTTCAGTATGTACCTACGATGCATGAGACTCTAGGTTCATTCCCCAGCACTGAAGAAAAAGAAAGTCAAGGTTTAGAGCCAGGCTGAATTTGGTCTGAAATCTGTAAAATGTGGCCAAATAGAATCACATATTCTGATGCAGCTTTGCTTCTTCAGGACTATGTTGTCATTCACAGGGTGACTATCCTATCATTTCAAACAAGTCATTAAAAAAAAGTTTATGTATTTGCAAGCAGAGAGAGTTAGAGATGAGAGAGTATGGGTGCTCCAGGGCCTCCAGCCACTACAAATGCATGTGCCACCTTGTGCATCTGGGTCTGCATGGATACTGGGGGACCAAACTCAGGTCACTAGGTTCTGCAAGCCAGCACCTTAACCACTGTACCATGTCTAGAGCCCCTTACGTCTGTGTGTGCATGCGTGCACGCGTGCGTGTGTGTGTGTGTGTGCACGTGTGTGTGTGTGTGTGTGTGTACTCTCTTAATCCCGCACACCTTCATATCACACATCACTGTCTTTGGGGCTTCATTTCCTCATGTCATTGGCTCATCTCCCCCTCCCTTTGCTTGCGTCCTCATCACTGCCTCTGACTGGCTGATACAGTGCCGCCGCCTCCCACAGAAGGGGCTCCGTGAGCCAGGCTTTTCTTCCTGCTGCTGCTCTTTGATCCTAGGCCAGGATTCAACAGGTCGCAGAGCACATCTTAGGCCAGTGAGGACCACTTGCCGAGTGGACGAGCAAGTCAACCACGATGAGAAGGTGTGCACACTGCGATGCCTCTGCTCTCCCCCTTTCCTACTTGTTGTCTGAGTTGGCGTGCAAGGTGGGGCACCATCGGGTCTGCGTCAGAGGGACGTGGGTGTCTGTTCTTCACTCGGGGCCAGGGCAGAACGGCAGCTGCAAAGCACCTGTTCCATGTAAGCCGCTAGTGCCGGGCGGAGCCCGTCTGCTGCCTGACATGGGATGCTGGGCTGCGGCCGCGAGAGGTTACTGCGTGTGAGTGTGGGTGTGTCAGCTGGAGGACAGCCTCAGGTGTCCTTCCTCAGCACCACCTTCCCTTTCTCAGACAGGGCCTCACTGGCCTGGAGCTATTTAAAAAAAGACTTTAAGACTGTGAGTCTTAAGGTGCCAAGTCAGTTCCTCGTTAAAATTACAAAGTCCTCATATACCCCTCTAGCTTCCCCCCCCCCAAAAAAAGACAAAATTCAAAAATACAAGGCATGAGAGTCTCAGGATTTCTCTGTTGTTCTCTCTTCACACATGAACTTACGGATTGTTTCCAGTCCTCTTGAGCTCGAGTTGTAATGAGAGAGCATTGCTGCTGCGTCATCCTGAATTATTACTAAGGTGTTGTTTCAAAAACAAGATGGTATCTAGACCAGAATTGGTACAGTTATCCAAATCAGGTGGTTCAGGTAGGCTTCCCTGCGTTCCCGGGATGGTATTTGTATGAAATGTTTCCGCTTGCGGGAACAGTGTCTCAGGAGGAACCCGTGTGGCAGGCAGCCCTCCGTCTCTGGGTTCCTTTGGCTTTGGAAATGTTCCCTCTTTGTTCATGACGCAGGCCGCCCTGGAATCCAGGGGCCATTTGTTTTGTTACTGCCCCCAGTTGGATGGTTGCAAGTGGGGCTGTGACTCAGTACATTGCTGGCTTGGCCCCTCCTGACTCTTTGAAAGCTGGCATAAGGTCATGTTAGGGTTTTCCACCGTGTTCTTGTTTTTATTTTGGTCACTAGAGAGGGAACATCTAGAGGAGACTGTAAGACTCTGTGCTGGGCTCACTTTGAGCAACCACCAGTGGCCCTCGCCTGAGTTACCTCACTGTGCTCCTGGCCAGCTGGCGATTTTGTGACGTCATCGTTCTTTCTGTGTATATTGGTGCCGTTCTCGTCGACGTGACCTGGTTACAGCCCATCATGGCGAGGAGGCATGGCGACGGGAGCTTGAAGCAGGTCCGCAGTGAGAAGCAGAGCTGCTGCTCAGCCAGCGCTCTCCTGTCACGCAGTCCAGGACCCCAGCCCCTGGGAGGAGTTTGTCACAGCAAAGGACGACAAACACAGTGAGTTATGAATGATGCATACATGACAGACTCAGAAGCGAGCGACACCCAGAGGCCCCCCACTTAATGCAATGCCAGCTCCTCATCTTCTTGAGCCTGTCCGACACCCACATGTTCGCACCACATTCACGCTTCTTGTAGTGTCGCAGAGGCCCTGTCTTACAGACAGGACAGACTCGGGCAGTGGGGACGAGGGTCTCCAGTGGAGGAGAGGGACAGTGTCCTAGAAGCTGCTCTTGTGAACTCGAGCCAGGCATGCTGAGTCCCCAGCCCAGGGCAGCACGAGGCGGTAGACAAGCCACTGGGTTCCCAGGTCTGATCGGCGAAGAGCAGGTGAACATTGTGGGAAGAGCAGAGAGCGGGCAGCTCTTGTCTCAGCGTGGGCCTCTGCAGTCACCCTGGTATAAAGATTACAGTGTCTTCATGGCTGAGGCCTTCAGTCACTGACCATAGTTTTGACCTGGGGCAGGTGTGTGTTTCTGCCTCAGCTTCCTTGTTTAAAGCATGTGGGTCGTAATGAATAGTGCCCACCTCATACCCTTGCCAGTCATTCGGTGGTGAGGCCCAACAGGGCTCTGAACCTGGGGCCTCTGTGGGTGGTGGTTGGTAACAACCAGGCCAGTGTATGCAGCATTGCTGTTTCCATGCTGCCTTCTTCACTGCCCCGCCTTGGTCTCTTGGCTGGCTGACCCTGGCAGGCACCTTCCCTGTGTGCATTCAACAGAGCACCCTTCTGCCTGCCCCCCCTTCAGAACGGTCCGCCCCACTTGGGTCTACCTTGCCCAAGACACTGCTTGCAGGCATTTGGGTGCCGTCTGCCACTCTACACTCCCTCCAGCAGCCCTGGCACCCTGGGAAGGTTCTGGGACAGGTTGCTTTGGTGAGGCTGGTACTTGCTTTTCTCATTGCTGAGACCTGACAAAATACAGCTTACAGAAGGGGTTAGTGAGTTAGTTAATGTTGATGACTTTTTTTCTTCAAGACAGGGTCTCACTCAAACTCATGGCAGTCCTCTTACCTCAGCCTCCCAAGTGCTGGGATTAAAGGCATGAACTAGCATGGAAGGTTTCTTTGGGGGGGGGGTTCTGGGGAGGTAGCATCCATCATGGCTGGTGAAGGTACCGTGGCAGGAGAGTGGGGCTGCTCACTCCCACCTCAGTCAGCCAGGAAGCAGAGATGGGGCAGTGCCAGGGCCCAGCTGCCTTTCTCCTTTTTGGCCTTTCTATTCAGTCAGGGAGCCCAGTCCACTGCCTGCCTTCAGAGTTAGTCTCCCCTCCTCAGTTAACCCTCTGGGAACATCCTCACAGACGTGACTGGAGCTGTATCTCCTGCAGGACTCCAGATCCCTTTACTTTGACAACGAAGACTCCCTGCCATCCACAACCAGACCATCTGGGTCTCAAAACCCAGCAGAAGGACAGAGGGAGGGCTGCCAAAGCCTCCCACAGACAGCAATTTGAGGGAGACAGTCCTCACTCTGGATGCAGACTCACAAACCTCTGGGGCCTGAGGAAGATGGCACAGCCATGCATTGTTTCTTATTCACCTGTTTCCCTCGCATAGCACTAGATCAGGAAGGCATTCCCGCCTGGGTCCTGATGAGACACGTCCTCACTCTTCTATCTCGCCATCCATGGTCTTTCTCCGGCTGTAGGAACTTAGCTGATTTTTTTTTTTTTTTTTTGGCAGTGGGACGTGAAGCCACATGACACCTGTCGTCCTTCCTCCCTTTCAACGATAGATCGTTAAGTTATTCCACAGGAGCTGGAGCTCTGAGGCTAAATGACCACGGCGCGTATCATGGCAACTGTCCCTGTCTCGGCCCCCCCTGCTTGCCGCTGCAACCGCGGCTGTGAGGAACTTGCTGGAGAAGTCACTGTTGGGGGAGGCTGGGTGTGCAGTATAAGAGACTAGACTCCCAGCTCCCTCTTGCCTCCATAAACTCATTTATGTGGCATCCCAGTCGACATGAGCCTTGTGTATGTACAGAACTAAATTGGGGGCTTCAGTGTAAAATGGGTGCTTCTAAGGACAGGCCAAATGCTTATTGGCACTTACAGACTAAGTGATACTGTGGCTCCTGTGTTTTAGAGACTGGGGTGAGCCACTGCACCCAGTCTTTGTGTTCCTGATTTTTATACTCGTTCATTTATTCAATGACTGCACATGTGGTAGTGCTTTTTTGGACAGTGGAACACTCAGGAGCCATAGATTGTTACTAGAAAATTTTCAGTGCCAGGGATGGGATACCTCCAGTGAGTTTTTGGCCAGGGAGGTCCCTGATGCCTCCAAAACATTACAGGCCATTGCCGAGGCCCTTGGTTTCCCACCAGGAATAGATGGCAAGACCCTATTGCTGAAGACTCCACATACTTGGGCTGCAACGTCACTGAGAAATCCTGCTGGAACTGAGCTGATAACCTCCTCCATGTAGACCAACTGACAGAAAGGTGGAAGAAGCCATTATGCATGCAGTTCAGTGGGAGAAAGAAATCACCAGTGAAGATACTCAACAGTGGACACTGCAAGCCTTATAATTGGCTAGCCATGCCAAATGAGCCAATGGGTGCAATAGGGGCACGACTTTCATGGTGTAAACCAACTGCCCTCTGATTGGACTGGAGGCCCGCTCCATGAGAGGGAATACATCCCTGATACTGAAGACTTAAAACAGGGGTAGTCATGAGCCCTAGGGGTGTAACGTCTGCTGCTGTCTGGCTAAATGTGTATACTATGCTTATTAAACTGCCCAGTTAGCACTTCTCTTAATGTTCATACCCTTATATTAATGCTGCTCTCACTTTTGGTAGAGAATCTTCTCTTTTCAGATGGCAGTGACCTTGGGATGACTCAGAAGGCATCATGGTGCTGTAAAGAAGTGACAGGAGTGCTCAGCACTGCAATATCTCTTATTACACCTTCCAAGGCTCAGGGTCCATTACAGAAGAGGTGGTGGAAAGAATGTAAGAGCCAAAGGAAGGGTAGGACTCCTTACAATGTGCTCCCCCCAGATACAAAATGGCCTGAATATGTATGACCTCACAGTGCCTGACACTACCTACACAAGACCATCGTAAGAGGAGGAAAAGACCATGACATCAAAATAAAAGAGAGACTGATTGAGATGGGGAGGGGATATGATGGAGAATGGAGTTTCAAAGGGGAAAGTGGGGGAGGGAGGGAATTACCATGGGATATTTTTTATAATAATGGAAGTTGTTAATAAAAATTTGAAAGAACAAAAAGGTTAGCGCCTAAGTCTAAGGCCAGTGAGGGTCCCTACAATGGAAATCTAGGTCAAGTCTGAGCTTCCTGGAAGCCTGGGGGATAAGGGATGACTGTGGACCCACCAGGCACCATGCATACCAGATAGAACATTATGTTCTTAGCACTGAACTCCGAGGAGGAAGGAATGAGCTGGCTGGAAGGGGCCCAGTGTGACGGGTCAGTTTCTCTTTCAGAGCTTACAGCCTGTAGGATTCTCTTTGTAGAAGCCGTGCAAGTGGTGTGAAGGATGTGGGACGTGTCTGTCTTCCTCTGGATCTCCTGGATGCAGAGCCTGAAGCAGGGCTTAGGGACAGGTGACTTAGGAGCCAGTGAGTGACCCTGGGGGGCAGGACAAACAGGACAGTGAGGCAAGGTCCTGGCACAGCTGTGGTGTGACTGGTCGAGGCATGTCGGAGAACTGTCCCCAATTCTGAGCCATGTGGACTCAGCTGAAGAGGCCCCGGGCTTTCCCCACCATGCAGTTGTGAGAGGACTCCCAGGGCAGCAGGGGGTAGGACACTGGCAGGGACAGGGGAGCTGAGCTGTCACCATCTGCCCACCTGGCTACATCCAACATTTGAGATGGGCCGCCAGGTGGAACGTATATTCCATTGTTGTTCTGCCCATAGACAGCCAGGTCTGCACTTGTCTGCCCACAGGCCTCCTCACTGTCCACATGCATCCTGCACACACAATGCCCACACCCCTCTCTCTCTCATGTGCCCTGAGCCACTCCCCAGCCCCTTTGCTTCAGTTTTGTAGAGATCGATTTTATAAAAATACTGTTCCATGGCCAGGCATGGTGGCACACGCCTTTAATCCCAGCACTCGGGAGGCAGAGGTAGGAGGATCACCATGAGTTCGAGGCCACCCTGAGACTACATAGTGAATTCCAGGTCAGCCTGTGCTAGAGTGAGACCCTACTTTGAAAAACAAAAACAAACAAACAAAAAATTGCTCCACAATCAGTTGGGAAGAAACAAAACAAAACTCTGGCTGCTTACCTCAGGTGCCTATAAAACTCTGACTTGTGGTCTAACAGTGATTGGCACATGGGAGGCTTGTTTTCAGACCCAAGTAACCATTTTCTTGGTGGTGCTGAAGGTGGAACCAGGGCTCCTGTATGCCCAGCCAGCACTTCACCCCGAGCACCACCCTCAGCCATGCTTGTCCTGGTAGCGCTTTGGCTTCTTGTTTCCATGGGCCTCACGCCTCCAAGATGACCCAGGCAGGGAAGTCTTCCAGCACTGTTGCTGCCTTCAGCCCCTGGGCTGTGTGTGTGTCGGGGAGAAGGGGACCCCACTTCCCTCCAGATTCCTTGTTTTATCACTCTCAGGGCAGGTGGCAAGGCTGGTGTTCCCTGCTTCTGCTCAGTGCAGAGCTAGGCCTGGTTTAGGGGGTGCTGTGGCTAATGCTGGGTCAGCCTGTGATGGCGTGCTCCCTGGGCACCAACCCTCGGGTGAGCGATGTGCCAGCAGGTGATGTGGTGAGCCCTAATGAGGCTTGCTGCAAGCCTCCCTAATGGCAGGCTGACTTGGGTCTTCCTTGGCCTCTCAACAGTCCTCCCCCCCCCCATAGTAGCTGATTAAGGAAAACAAACGACACAGGGAGGTAGGGGGCGAAGACCCCTGGGATTCAGGGGGACAGGACGGTAGGATACCTCGGGGTGGAATTGGGTGGGGCAGCGATGACGTGATGTAGAAGAGGGCTGTGAGACGTTCTGTGAAGAGCCAGAGGCAGTAGTTCCATCTGCGTGGGGCACGTCATTTCTGTGTGGGTACTCTGACTGTGAATCTCAGAGCTTCCCGTAGAATCCTATGTCCCCAGAAGGTCTAGGGGCTCAGATTTGGCCTGAGGGCCCTGGCTTGCCTCTCTCACCCTTTCCTTCTCTTTCTGGTGGCCCTCTAAGATGGGAGTCGCTGTCCAAGTGCTGAAAGACTAGCGATCCGACTGGGCTCTGCTGCGCTCTGCCCTGTGATGCCCCTGGCATCCAGCAGGGGCCTGGTAACTGCATGGAGAAGCCAACACACTGAAGTCTGGCGCCCCCTGGTGGGAGGCTCCTTGAACTCCTCTCCCTGTCTGTTGGCAGTGGTCACTGCTGCTGCTCCCAGCCAGCCTGCCTGCCCCAGGCCCTCTGCGCTGCAGAGACCAGAGGAGCTGGACTTGCTGCGGGGACAGCAGGTGGACGAGCAGGTCCAGTGGGGCTCTGAGGAGCCCAGCTCCACACAGTTACCCAGCCTCCTGTTTCACCGTGGCTGTGGGGAGAGAGCCACAGTGCTCATACATCATAGGGCAGACCTAGTCACGTGGCTTCATCTAATTCCACCGACCTGCAGAGGCTGGCAGGTCTGGGGCGGGGGACACTTGGAGAGCAGGTAATGGCTCTAGGCTGCCACCCCCAGCGCACTACAGTGGCAGTCCCTGGAGCCTCACCCCACCATTGTAACCTGTTCTTTTCAAGGTGCCTCATCACCGGGCACTCTGGGTTCACTGAGGAGTCTTTTGTCCCAGTCGAAACATTATTTCAAGTGCAGTCACACCCAGAACTTGAGCGTGCACACCAGGCCGTCGGGGAACTTCCCTGGTTAAAGGTGGAGAGGTGAAATAGGACGTGCCTGGGCCGTCGGGATGGTCTGAGCTCTGGGCCCATCTCTGACTCTTGGCATCGTGCATGTAGGCAGGGCTAGCGCCTCTTCTTCCTCGGCTACCAGGTGGGGCTCTGCTCGGCCCAGCACCTTTCACTGGTTTGCAGAATATAACACTTTGTTCACTTGAGCTTTTCTTTTCTTCTATTTTTTTTTTGAGGTGATCTAACTGTGTAGGCCAGACTGGCATGGCACTCAGCCTACTGAGTGCTGGGATTGCAGGCATGTTCCACCGTGAGGACTGCTATTGTAGAGTCCTGTGTGCAGGCGCTGTGTTCAGCCTGCCCTTCAGGTACTCGCTTACAGATCTCCTTCACCTTCAGAGTGCTCACTGTGTGGCCACTCGGTGGTGCCCGTGAGATGGGCTCTCACATTTAGTGGTCATCACAGACAGTCAAGCTTCCCAGTTGAGGCCAGTCCCTCCTACGGTCTGCACACTGCTGTGGGAGTGCTGGCTTCCCACAGGGGGTTGCACACGCCATGTGGTTCAGGCTGAGAGCTCGAACGCAGCCAGAGAATCTACCCCGCTCCACACGGATGGGAAAAGCTGTGATTATTTTCCTCTGACAGTAACTCCACACCACGCACCCCCACCCCAAGTCACCACAGACCTGCCAGCACACTCTAGTCACCAGCTGCGCCTCAGAGAAAGCTGTGGCCACACTTTCCCTGTCTTCCAGATGGAGCCAAGGTGGGCTGGCGGGGACAGGCACCGAGAGTCTGCCTGCTCCTGCACTAGACGCCAAGTGCTCAGCTCTTGGCCGGAGCCACGGCCACTTCCTTCTCCCTCCTCACCGGCTCTGCCCCTGTCTCTCACCTCAGTGCCCGACAGCGCAGCTGCAGAGGTGCAGCGACTCTCCTCACTCACTCCTGCCTCAGGCACCTTCATGTTTTTCCACACCCTAAGTTCTATCTGGCCTTAACTTTTTTATTTTATTTATTTATTTGAGAGAGAGAGAGACAGACAGACAGAGACAGAATGGACATACCAGGACCTCCAGCCACTGCAAACGAACTCCAGATGCATGTGCCACCTTGTGCAGCTGGCTTACATAGGTCCTGGGGAATCAAACCTGGGTCCTTTAGCTTCGTGGGCAAGTGCCTTAACTGCTAAGCCATCTCCCCAGCACTTAACTGGATGTTTTTAATCAAGAAAGGAGCCTCCACCTGCGCACTCAGTGGTGTATTCATGGTTTTCTCATTTGCATGCTTCAGTTCATTGGTGGTCACCTTCCTGCAGGCCCCTGTGCCCAGCCTGCCAGAAGGCAGCCCTCCAAAGGCCCATCTCTGCTCCAGGCTCCAGCCCTCCCATGGCCCCTCACGGAGCCCTTTGACTCCCAGGCACCCGTGGGCCATGTGGTCTCAGCTCCCTCTTCCCTGAGGAATTGAGTTACTGTGTTAGTTTGTTTGGCCCTAAACAAATGGTGCCGCTCACAGATCCATCTCATGCTCTCCCTGCCTCTCAAAACTCACCAGCCATCCTGATGGCGAGGTGTTTTATTGTTGTTTTCTTTCCCAGACTTTTAAAGATAACATTTGTCCCAGCCTGGTGAGTCGCTTTCCTCCCCCCAGTATGTTGGCAGGCTCAGCAGCATGAATCACCGCTGCTCACTGTCTCCCACTGCCCGGGAGGCCTCCAAGGCCTTCCTGCCAATGCCGTCTCCCAGCCCTGTCTCTCACGGCTCCTGCCGGGCTGTCTTCGCCGCCGGCCCCTGGCCAACCCAGTGCCTGGCTTTCTGTGGTCATTCGGGAGCTGAAACCGTCCACCTCAGGCCTAGAGAAGTAGCCACTTCCCACGCTGTTCATTTAGCAGTCTGGGGGCTTTCCACCAACATAGGGGAGGCAGTCAATCTCCTCTTAGCCTTGAGCAGGGCAGGATGGATGCTTGGGGCTCAGGCCAGGGGTAGGGAAAGTGTTCAGTATAGGCTTTCCAGTGTCACGGCAGTGGGGGTGGGGAGAGTCCTGGAGTGTGCTGGTGTCCGAAGAAACTTCTGGAATGCTGAGCTCTTCAGAAGCCCTCTTCCAAATCTGCCCTCTCCTCAGCCTCTGGTACTTCCTGAGTCTTTTGCCTGCTGGCTTTGGAAGCCAGCTGCTGGTGACTTCAGCTAGATACCCAGCAGTGAGTTCAAGGGCAGAAGTCAATGGCTGTGTCCCGAGTGGGGTTCAGTGGAACAAAGTAGAAAGTCCCCAACTTCAGTGACCAACAGAGACTTTAGGTCGTGTCGGTGCCATACACACCCAGGGGCCTGCTCTGGTCCTGCAGAAGGCAGCTACTTCCGGTACCAGGGACCTGCTCATGAGAGGCGAGATCACAGAAAAGACAACAAGCCCGGGCTAATGAGCGCACTGGTCAGCAGTCACGGTGTGCTGGGTGCCAAGGGCACCGGCCACCCAGTGGTGCAACAGGGGGAGGAAACATAGTGTACCCTAGAGTTGGGCACACACCCGCGACATTGAGGAAGAGAAGAGAGGCGGGGAGTCAGGTGAGCCCTGCGCAGAGCACTGGTGGGAGCTCTCTCAGAGGGGGCACCCCCCACTGGCACTCTGCCTACCCTCACTTTAGCAGGGTAACACTTAGGTTTATAGGTTCCGAGGCCTGTAGCAAAATGCCTGGCCCTGGGCTCATGGGGGCAGGACTCCCGCTAGAAACAGACACGCCCGGCTCAGCTTGTCACTGTACCTTTTGTCCATTTGTCCCACCACTGACGGAGAGGTCTCCTCTCAAGTGACTGCCACCTTCTCCCTTTAGCATCAGCCCCCTCCGACAGTTCTGGAATGCACGGGGCTTCTTCCTCCCTGTGCCTGGGACGCCGAGTCCAGGCTGCAGTTAGGGTGTTGGGGGCAACCACCGCCCCTGCTCAGGTGGTCCCTGGCTACTGTGCACTCCTCATATTTTAATACAGTTTCATTGGCACCCAGCCACTCCTGTCTATTTGCATATTGTCTCTGGCCGCCAGAAGAGCTGAGTAGTCACAAAGCCAAAACTAGTTACTATCAGACGTTCTAGAAAAAGCATGCACACCTTGCTCGAGCCCTGGCTGCCAGCTGTCACTTTGTCAAGCCTATTGGAATCTGCCACTGTTGACCCCTATGCCCTTCTCAGCTGCTCTGGGATAAGGAAGCAGTTTGCAGAGTGACTAGAAATTAGGCCTCTCCTGAGGGGGCTCTGCCTAAGGCTCCCTGGGGTGGCGTTAGCAGCTCAGTGCCCTGGCTTCAGAGAATCTCTGGTTCTAGGTAAGGAGTCCCCACATGGTGCAGACTGTGGGAGTCCCATGACTGTGTTCTCAGTGCTGGCCCCGGCTCACACCCACCCAGGCTCCCCGGAGGCTCTGCTTCCCTGTACCACGCAGGGGTTCAGCCAGCAAGGGAACCTGTTTCCCAGAGGTGCTGTCAGAGCACGTCACTTTGTGGCCCTCCGGAGGGCAGAAGCTGACAGCCCTGGGGCCTCTGCTCTCTAGGCTGGGGGATCCTGCCACCTGCTGCTCTCAGTGGGGAGGGGCTCTCTAATGGCCCAGTGACTGGG
This sequence comes from Dipus sagitta, assembly GCA_036346955.1. NCBI lineage: Eukaryota > Metazoa > Chordata > Mammalia > Rodentia > Dipodidae > Dipus > Dipus sagitta. The sequence continues at coordinate 26,190,378 of CM070782.1, forward strand.
TCTTTCTGCCTGGGTCTTCCTCCTCCACATGTCCCTCACGATCCCGCGCACCGGTAAGATCTGCCTCTCCTGCTGCCTTTGCACCCTCCTGGCCACAGTCCCTGGTCAGGGTCGTGGTTGTCAGAAGTCTTTTCCTTGAGCTTGTGGTGGTTGGACGGGTGGTGACTGGTTTCAGAGAGCCACAGGGCTGCGGGAAGGAGCTGGAGGTAACATGGTGTCACGCGGCTGTCATCGTGGTGGTTTTAAGTGTCACATGGATCCCAGAGCAGTAGAGCCCTTTCTAGGTGTATGTGTGTTTCTGGGGGAGGGGGAGTGCGGACGGGATGCCAGGGTGGGGTGGGGACTGATGGCGATGGCAGGTGTTCAGAGGGGAAGGGCTGTCTTGAGGGCAGCCTTCCAAAGCCCGGCTGTGAGCAGGCATAAACAGGCCCAAGCAGGTGTAGCCAGCGGCAGGGCTGACATCCTGCCTGGTGCCCTGGCCTTGCTCAGAGTCCCAGCCCCTGTTTGTCCCATCTTCTCCTGTTGTCACCCTTCATCTGGGCCCCAGGGAAGTCTGGAGTCCCGGCTCCGCAGCAGTGCCCAGGGCGGCCTAGGCAGTGTTGGAGGTACTGAGCTCGGCGGTGATGTGCAGTACTGAGGGCAGTGGGGTGGGAAATGGGCAGGGCGACACGGAGGAGATCACACGCAATTGTCCCCAGCTGGGGCCGGCTGGACTTCTGTCCTCCGGCAGTGTGGGAGAGAGGATCACGGAAAGCATGACACGTTGCCGATTAATCCCTTCCCCGGCTGGTTTGTAGCTCCGCAGAGACGGGCAGTTCTCCCCTCTCCCTTTAACTCCCGCCCTCCCCCTTTCAGACACTTGCTGTCCTGAGGACAGTGACAGTGAAGGGTGTTTCTGGTTCTGAATGTCCACCTCTGGCTGGCCACATTCTTGTAACGATTTCATTAGCTTGAATTAGCCACTTTATTTTCTTGTAATGGGATTAGCCGTTCTTGAGGCTGCTGCAGACCAGAGGCAGAGAGCACCAGAGCCGAGGAGCCGAGTGTTTCATTAACTCACCAGGCGGAGGGCGGGCCTGGCCAGGATGTGCGCTCAGGCCTGAGGGAGGAAGGGGACTGCCATTGCAGCAGCTCGCTCAGCCCAGGGGACGCCGAGGTGCTACGATATCTCCCTGAAGGGACTTCTTTCCTCTGCCTTGTAAGACCAGCAGGACGTGGGCACCCACGGAGAACTCCTGAGTGCCAAGACCCTCAAAGCCTTGTCTGACCTCCTCGTGGATCCCTCGGTTATCTTGGCTTCTCTGCTGGACACCCATGGCCCCTAGGAAGCCTCGCTTGCTCAGGACCAGCTCAGGTCATTTGGAAGTGTGACAGCATCTACTAACCTAGTTCCTTAGATAGCCAAAGGCTGTGGATTCAACAGCCCTATATGGTAGAGTGACAGTTCCCATTTTACAGATGACAAAACCATCTCAGAAATGTGGCGGCAGGGCTGGAACACAGTCCCAGGTCTCCAGAAATTTGGGTGCATTGCATGCTGCTGGGATTTGACCTTTCAATGTCAGAACAGGACCCTCTGCAAAGTCACCGTGTGCTTTGCACACTCCCTGGCCTTTCTTCTTCTTCTTCCTTCTTCTGCTTCTTTCTTCTTCTTCCTCCTGCTCCCCTTTTTTTTTCTTTTTTAGTGGGTTACTCCGGACAGAAACCCAGAGCCTCCTGCATGCTAGTCAAGCACTGTAGCACTATATCCCCAGCCTTCTTTTCACCTTTTATTTCTCAGACTCACTAAGTTACCAGGCTGGCCTTGAACTTGTGAACCTGCTGCCTCAGCCTCCTGAGTAGCTGGGGCAACTGGTCTGTGCCACTAGGCGTGCCTAAGTTTGCTTGCTTAGGGAAAAATAGTAGTACTCAGTGGCTAAATGTGTCTGCAAAGCACAGTATCTTCTCCCTCGTCCAAATAGATCCTTCACATCTCTGACATATTAAAGGCCCTGACCAGGTCCACAGCAGAGGAGCTGGCTGATTATCCCCCAGAACAGCACAGGCCTTGTATACAGAATACTGCTTCACACCCCTCAGTGTGACTCTGAGAAGTACCCAGTTTAAAGGCTGATGTCTCACTTGCAAGTTCTCTTTTATACCGAATTCTGGTTACCAGAACTTCCACATCTTCCTGGGTGATAGGTCACCGTTTGTGTTCTAATTTTCAAGCATTCCCAAGGACGCACATGGTGAGGTGGTACCGTGAGCACGTGCATGCCTAGTGGTGCATCTGCTCCGTGAGGCAGTGCTGAGGCTGTCTCGTGATGTGCACGTGCTTTTCGTGCACACATTAAAGAGGAAGAGCCGGAAACCGTGGGTCTGCTGTGGGCACAGTGTCAGAGTGTATGTGTGTGGCGTGTCGGTGTTTGCCAGGTGCATGTGCAGACCCCTGGTGCCCAAACCACAAGGCTCCTCACCTCCTACCTGAGTTAGTTGTGAGGAGGGAGAGTGAATCAGCCACGTCTGTGCCCAGGGCACCCTGTGCAGAACACCTGCGTGGCAAGACCCTGTACACCCTCGGGTAGTGCGGATACCCCAGCAGCCACTGTGTGTGAGCGTGAGCACCTGCTGGAGCTGAGGGACAAGGGTGAGGCCACCAATGCCCGGGCTCCTGGGAAGGGAAGTGAGGGAGGGGAACCTCTTGGAAGCTGAGCTCCAGCTGTCCACCTCGAGGCTGAGAGGCCCTCACACCCCTCAGTGGAGCAGTGGCCCTCAACCATGGGTAAGCTTCTGCTCACCTTGGAGCTTATCTTGGTAAAGTGCCAGTCCAAGAAAGATGGCAGGGTTCCTGCATCTCTGACGGGCTCACCACTGACGCAGGCCGGTGCCCGGGACCTCTCGAGGATAGTGCTAGCTGCACCCACCTACCGCCTGGTGAACTCGGGCATGGCCAGCCTCCTGCCCCTTCTGCCAACCTGATACAGCTTCCCATATTTCCACCCACCTCACTGCCTCCTACTGATGATCAGTACAGCCAGAAAGCGGCACATCCAGAGTCACCTCCTGAGAGCCACACTAGGGACCACCACTGCCCTGCCCCCTTGCTGAAGCCACTTGGGAGGGGTGTCATATACCTTTAGCTCCAACTCAATTTAGCTTTGGAGACAATTTAGCTGTTCATCCCTGGGGTTTCTCATCTAGAAAACAGGAAGGTCACGCCTGCCTGGCAAGAGCCTTGCAGAGGCTTTTGAGAGAAGTTAAAACGCCGTCCTCCATTTCCTCAGAAACCAGGCCATTTTTCAGCCTCTGAGAGGCAAAAGCGAGAGAAAGTGTTGTCTGGTGACGATGGGGTGACCTTTACACCCAGCTCTTTCCAGGTCTAAGGGTTGGATAATTAAAAGAGGTCATCATCAAAGACACTTTTTTTTTTTTCCAAGGTAGGGTCTCCCACTGGCCCAGGCTGACCTGGAATTCACTATGTAGTCTCAGGGTGGCTGCAAACTCACAGCGATCCTCCTTTCTCTGCCTCCCGAGTGCTGGGATTAAAGGCGTGCACTGCCGCGCCTGGCTAAAGACATGTTTTGAAAGAGCCAGCACAAGGCCAGAGGGAGGCTCCATTCCTGCATATGGCTCAGTAACAGGCCCGTGCCACTGCCCTTCTGCGGCACAGGCCCGACACTGACGCGTACTTGTGTCCACACACCTGGAGGTCCAGGAACACCCCCCGCAGGTGGACCTGCCCTGAGCTGCCCTGCACGGTCCATCGCGGCCCAGGTCATCCGCAGAGAGACTGCGTCGTCATCCCACTAAGCAAGGCTTGGTTCAGAACATCACCGTCTAGGGACTAACCCCATGGATGAAGTACCAGAGGAGGCCCCCTCTCTCCTGCTGTGGTTCAGCCACAGTGACTGAGGAGGGAAGTGAGTCCCTTGGGAGGACCTCCAAGGTCCCCGGGACACTCCCTGCACTGCCTTGTGGTTGCCTTACGTGATAGTGCATCATCTTAAGTGACGGAGACAATGTCCTGTCCCCAGGTGTGACTGTATCTAAATGAACATTCCACAGGTAATGTGACATGGTGTGTGAGCAGGATGGGGGCCTGGCACCCTGGGAGAACCCCGTGAATGCTGACCTGGTGATTAGAGGGAGTGGGGAGCATGTCCTTAGCTGCAGTGCCTATGGGTTAAACTGAGTGGAAGGACCCTGCCATCTTGAGGTGTACGTTCTGTTTTCTAACAAAAGGACGGGAGAATAAGTAGATGAATGAGCCAATCAGCCAGCGAGGAGATGGGACAGACTGTGGCTGGCTTGGCCAAGGAGGTGACAGGAAAGGTCTGTGGAGAAGGCAGCATTTGGGGTGAGAAGAGAATGACAAGAAGCAAGTGTTGGAAACAGCCAGGTCAGGAGGAGCCGGGTAACAAGCTCGAGGCCCAGGCCTTGGGCGGTGCAGGTTCTCCATGGGAGTCAGGAGGGTGGGGAGGGGGGCGAGCTGCCTCCGCAAGAGGAGAGAGGGTCCCACCAAGCACAGCGTTGGTGCTGAGGTGGGACTGCTCCAAGGGCGAGGAAGCCCTTGAGCCAGGTGTGAGATCGGGGTGTGAGATCGGGGCAGGTTGTGCAGGAGTGCAAGTAACTGTTGCCCCATTTTTGAGGGCATCCATGAGGCTGTGGTTTTCTGCATCTCAGAACAGCAGGCACTGTAGATGCCATCGTACCCGTGTTCCTGAGCCTCTACCGCTGGCGCAGCTGATGCCCGGGTTGTTCCCGGGTGCCAGTTCCCTGATGTCCCACATGCCTGTGGGGGACCTGTGGCCACATAGGGACTTTGGGCAACGGAGCCAAGGACAGGACCTGGAGCAGGGCAGCTGCTGGCTCCATAGGCACCTCCAGTGGAAACTCTTCCTGGCCCTTGAGTCACTGGCATGCCCTCCTTTGGGAAGGTGGCAGGGGAGTGGGTGGCAGGGCTCAAAGCCCCCAGTGCTGGACCTGGTCAGTGGAGAGCTCAGGTCTCACACACCCAAAGCCCTGTCAAGAGTCAGAAGGAGCCGGGCGTGGTGGCGCACGCCTTTAATCCCAGCACTCGGGAGGCAGAGGTAGGAGGATCGCCGTGAGTTCGAGGTCATCTTGAGGTAACCTAGTGAATTCCAGGTCAGCCTGGGCTAGAGTGAAAACCTACCTCGAAATACCAAAAAAAAAAAAAAAAAAGTCAGGAGCTGGGTGTGCTTCCTGCCACAGCCGCAGTCCTCCACTGCGCAGGACCCTGACACCCCACAGACCTGTACAGACCTTGTGTGTTTGCCGGGGGGCTTGGGCTAGTTGTTGGTAGACCCAGTAACAGTGGATACTCTTACCACAAACCTAGGGACTGACCATCCCCCTGGAACCCAGCTCAACCCCTTGCCACCTTGAGTGACTCCCTACAGGGCCATGTTTAAAAGCCCACTCTGGCCTCTTTATTCACCAGTGACCAGCCGAGTTTTCTCCGCCTATAAAGTAGGAGTACTAAGGCCTTGTGGGTTCATGTCCAGGCACCGCAAAGCACGTGGGGTCACCAACGCCAGTGACCGCTTGGCAGGTCGTGCAGTGTGTTAGGAAGCTAGTGCTGGTGGGCTGTTGTGAGCGGTCTCTCAGGCCGACAGACTTGGCTGTTTCTTTGTAGGCCTGGAAGGAGCAGAGGAAGCCTATGTCTTCTATCACAAAACCCGCCCTTCATCTAGTTCCCATCACAGCACTGCTCTCTGGGTCCCTTGGGTGGCAGCAGACTCTTTCCCAACAACGCCTTGAGTGCAGATGGGGAGAAGGCCTGCCAACAAACTTTCCATGTGACCCCACACTTAATCTGGAATGCTGTCCCTTCCAGACTTCTGTCTGGAGCAGAGAGGCCTCTGCTCCATGGAATGCGCCCCGATTGCCCCTTAGCCATGGCATATAGGCAGGCTAAACCTGCCTCCCACCCTGCCCCCCCCCCAAGCCCAAGACCAGGCTCCACAGCAGTTTGAAACTGCTGAGCTCTCTAGAGGGTTCTCTCTCACCTCGTCTTCCCTCTCAGTCCCTTCCTCCTGGGCCCATCTCTTCACTCAGTGGAGAGGGAGAGACAGATGTGTGATCCCTTCTCAGTGGCAGCCTTGGGGCTGTGCAGGACGGGCCCAGGGCTCAGCCTGCAAGGAGGGGAACCCGTGTGCGCATACACTTCGCATAAGAGACTTATTTATCAGGGTGCCTTCTTCCACATGTGAGCACCCCCTCCCACCCCGCACATCTTGGAAGAAATTAGAGACCCAAGTTGTTGCAAACCCGCGGACCCGCCACCAATCACGCAATGGCAGTGGTGTGTGGCAGAGGGGGTGGGGCTGCCGTGCGGGAGGAGTAATTGGTGAACCCAAGGTGAATGAAATAATTGGAAAAGTGAGGTGTGAGTTTGTTAGGGAAGTGTGAGTGTGGTGGGGGAGGGGAGGAGGGCCATGTTTAAAAGCCCGCTCTGGCCTCTTTATTCACAGCTTCGGATACAGTAATTGCTATTTTGTGGTTTCTATTATCTACACAGTGGGGAGCGTGCGCAGCTCCGTCCCCTAGCGTGCGACTGGGCTGGGGATGGATCCCTGGGTGCCGTGTTTCCCTCCCTCACTCACCGGCTCACGGTGGCCCTGCTCAGCCTCTCCCTCCTGACCATGGCCTTGGCTCCTCAGAGACAGGGTTCAAGAGGAACTCCCTTCAAAGGCCACTCTTACAAACACACGCAGACCTCACTGTCAGATAAGAACCTTCGTGATGGCTCGTCTTTATGTGTCACTCATCTCCAAGGAGCGAAAGGTACTTCATTGATTGTTTTTTTCTTCCCCAGACTTCTTTTTTCTTTTAATTCTCTTTGCTTATCTCTGCGCGACCCTTAGCGTTGGCCTCCTGGTATCCGCAGTGCACGAGCCCCAGAGCCAGGTCCATCCAGCACTGACCCTGGACTGCAAGGACAGAAGCTTGCCTGGGTCTGAGTTCCAGTCAGTCTTACTCTCTGCCCCTTGGTTTTCTCGTCTGTTCAATAGAAGCCCCTTGACCCAGGCTTACCACACCTGGGGATGGTAGATCTTGGACTGGGCAGGTGGCGGGCACTGTTCGGCAATGACAGTGTTTTGAAGCCTCAGCCATATGTTTCGAGAAGTGTCCACAAGCGGGGCTTGATGGCGCACACCTTGAGACACAGAGGTAGGAGGATCGCTGTGAGTTCGAGGACAGCCTGAGACTACATAGTGAATTCCAGGGCAGCCCAGGCTAGAGCGAGACCCTACCTTGAAAAACCAAAAAAAAAATAAAAATAAAAAAGTGTCCACAAACACTGGGAAGTCCCTCCTCAGATCTAACCATAACCCTCTAACTCTTGCCCTGTTCTTGGAAGAAAAAAAACTTCCCACCAGTGACACCCCCCTGAAGCTGCCATGGTCTTTGGGCACAGTGTTTTATTTACCACTCGGGTGGCAGCCTGGAAGCCCCGAGACTGGGGATGTTGCTTCCCCAGCATCCACCACCTGCCTAGGACAGGACTCGAGCTCCCCGCTTTCATTCGAGCTCCCTCCGCGGTGGCGCTGGAGTGTCATTCTCCATCGTGCTGTGGCTCTGTCCTCAGCACCCTTGTGCAGGCCTCAGACGCTCACGCCCTTCAGCCCCCTCCTCGCCAGCTTCTCCCTCCACCTTTTAATCATTTTCCCAGCCTTGCCCTGGACCCTCCGCTGCTTGCCATGCACCAAGCATCTGTAGCTCGCAGCCTGCTGCAGAGGTTAGGAATTAACCTCACAGCCCCTCTCTCCCTCCTCCCCTCCCTCCCTGTCTCCCCCTCTCTCTCATTCCCTCCCCGCCTCACTCTCTCCCCATGCACATGCAGCCAGCCAGAGGGAACAGGTTCTCAGTCTCCCTTGCTTTGTGGCCTTGGGTAGATCACTGGCCCTCTGAAGGTTTGCACAAGGCTTCCCAGCCACCCTCCAACACAGGTTCTCCTTCACCCAGACCGGGCCACATCTTGGGAAGGAAGTTCTCAGCTCCTGAAAGTGACCAGTCCCCATCAGGGGGGCAGAAGTGAGTTGGCAGCACAAGGGAGCAAGTGCCTGGATTCCCATCCAGACACCCCCATATGCTAGCACAAGCCGGTGGCTGCTTCCCTAGTAAGTGGGGGCAGTAACCCCGAGGTGATCGACATCACAGCCTGTTTCTTCGGCAGTCTCCTGTACCACAGGGACTCCTTCTAAGAATGAGGCATGAGAGCTGGGCCAAGGAAGAGCTGACGGATTCAAGCTAGGCCTTAGGGGGAACTGTCCCACGTCTGTGAGGCACTTCATGAAATGTGTGGCTGAGGCATGAAGACCCTTCAGGGCCCCTGTTGGCTTCATTGCAGCAGTACACCCAGCACTCACATGGGCATGCAACTCCAGGCTGCAGGTCTAGCCACGGGTGCCTGCTGTTGTGGAGCTGACTTCCAGCCCAAGAGATGCTTTCATGGTGGGGGCGTTGCCAAAGTGGCATCGGTCCTGCCTTGGGAGTGCTTAGAGATGGCAGCACACACAGGCATCTGGAAGATGGGGTATGCCTGTAGAACCCTGTGGAGGGCTGAAGCCCTGTTCGTGCAGACCTCGCGTCTGGGTCCTCAGGGCTCCTGCAGGCCTCACCCTCAGTCCCAGAGACTTCAAGAGAACTGAGAACCAAGGATTGTTTATGTAGACCAACCTGCCAGCAAACTTGCCCACGCATCCCCTGCCCTCCCTGTCCCCTGCAGCTCCACAGAGGCAAGGGACTTGGTACAGGGACCAGAGGCGGCAGTGTCATGGGATGTGTCGGCCTTTAGGTGGCAGAATCAAGCAGGGTTTGTGGGCTATCCTCCTCTGCTCTCCAGCCTTGCCTTCTCATCCCACCTGCCCAGCCTCTGGTCCTCAACCCAGCCCCCTCCAAGTCGGCCTCGAGCCTTCTCTAAGCAAGCCAGCGACTAACCAGACTCCTTCCTCCTCCTCCTCCTCCTCCTCTGGGGGCGGCTGGCCTTGTTACCAGCCCTGTTCTCAGCATCCTGCGCAGAGATGCTGGGAGGGGGCATGGTGCCGCCAGGAAGAGCTCCAAGGAGACGTGCCGATTCATTTTGAGGCTTCATAATACCACATTTACACACCGTCCTGCCTTCGGAAATGGGGCCGGCAGATGCCTGGTCATGCTGGCAGGGCTGCGGGTTAACGCTTTGGATTCAGCTTATATCATTTCCTGAGTGCTCACGGCCTTTGCCGTGCTTTACCCGACCCGTCTCTGGCCCGAAGCGTCGCACGCCATCGTGCTTGGATGTGTGCACAGGACAGCCATGAGTGTGTGTAGATTTTCAAATAAAATAACACCTCTCTTCAGATGCTGTGCACATTAAATATTTATCAGTGGAAATTTGCACGTATACATTTGATAAATGGACATTAGGAGGGAACTGGGGGTGGGGAAGAGACAAGAATGCCAGGGAGGCCCCAGAAAGCGCAATCCTTTTGTCCTAGAGTCTCTCAGAGGTTGGCTTGGTGGAGAGGAGAGGAGAGGAGAGGAGAGGAGAGGAGAGGAGAGGAGAGGAGAGGCGAGGCGAGGCTGAGCCAAGGAGTGGTGCAGGCCATGTTTAGCCGATCCTTTTCTTCTCCCCAGCACAGCCTCCCCCGGCTTAGAAGACAGCACAAGGGAAGTTTGGGGAGGGGACTTGGGCTCCGGGGAAGGAGCTGTGTGTCACCAGAGCACTGAGCCCTGAAGGCACTTACGGCGCTGGGTTCTGCGTTAATAAAAAGGTTTCCGTGCTTGCCTGTGTGGTCACTGTGGGCTTGCCAAGTGCTGGGCTCAGCTTGTGGGGCTGAACCCCAAGAACCCTCTGTTCAGAGCCCCAGTCTCAAACAGAGCAGTCCTGGTCCTGCCTGGGCCTTTGTGTGCAAGCCTGGTCACAAGAAAAGGACTGGTGTCCTTCATCTGGCAGGAGAGGAAGTAAAAATGTTCCATCAGCACTTCCGGTCTGATTGTTGTCCCCCCCCTCCGCCTCCCATGGCCAACTGTGAGCAGGAAGGCACACCTGCCCCGGAGGATAGGTTGGTTGTGTGGGGAGGTCATGCCCATGTAGGTGGGTGGGTGGGTGTCCCGGGAGCGCTCTGGTGACCTGCAGAGATGGGAGTGAGAGACTCGGTCATTCCGACCCCACCTCCTGTGTCCTCCTCTCGTCTCCAGCACCTTCGGGGAACTGAAGACCGTGCGCTTGCCGAAGAAGGTGACAGGGACAGGAACACACCGAGGGTTCGGCTTCGTGGACTTCCTCACCAAGCAGGATGCGAAGGTGGGTGTGGTGGTGCCCCGCCGAGCCAGTCCACAGAGACACTGTCCCATACCCCGTCTCTGCCTTATTTATACAACATCCCCGAAGGAAGAGCTGCTGGGCTTTGAATGTGTGTGTATCCATTACACATATGTAGGACCCCAGGCTACCCTGTTTCTCAGGCCTCTCCATGTCAGGGTGAGGCCTTGGTCTGGGTGGCCCCAGGGCTGCGCAGCCTGGAAAATGCTGTGAGCACCATTGAGGGAGCTGCCCCGGAGAAATGTCTCCTACAAAGGCCAACACCAGGGCTAGTGGTTCCCACACAAACTACAAAGCCTGAGTTCGAATCCCATCACTGCCTCTCAACTGCTGTTTGACCTTAGATAAGTGACTTGCTTGCCTCATACCTTACAACTTTTGGGATGTCAGTGGTGGTGGTCTGAGAACAGGGCCTGTCTCTCTTCCCTCTGTTGGCCTTGTTGGGGAGGGGCTGGGGCTGGTGGCATGGTGTGGATGATGGACAGGATGGGCATCTGCAGTGCCAGCCCCCTAGCTGGAAGCCCTCCTCTACACATGGCTGTCCTCCTACCTGAAGCTGGTGTCACAGCCGACATTGCTCAAGGGCCTAAAGGCTCACACACAGCGTTGGGTGTTCCTGCACCCCCTTGCCACACGCATGTGGTTTTGCTCTGGGGGATTATGAGAGCAGAAGGGAGTCCCTGGGGCATAAGGCGCCCACCATCCAGTTGCCCTGTGCAGCATCCAGGCCAAAGGCAAGATTATTCGGAAGCCAGCTCAGCCCTGTGTGGTGACTGGAGGTGGCAGCTCCTCCTCTCTGTCCCTCTGTTCCTGGCTCGGGAAGAGAAAGGGCAGCTGAGGACAGCCAGGGCTCAGCCCTTGGCCCTGGGACTTCTATTTCTGGATCCACTATCCCTGCAATGGCTCCCCCTCCATGCCAGGACTTGGGCCCTCTGTGCAGCCCGTGCCAGCAAGCTGGTGTTGCCGGAAGTAGTCTGCCGCCATCAGTGCCCCCGAAAACTCCCTTGCTGTGCTTGCGCCTTGAGGCCGATGTATCCCCCCCCCCCCGTTCCTCCTGGTCTGTGTGCGGAGCTGGCTTATCTAGTAACTGGAGTGGTCGGTGCTGTCCACCTCCCTGTCGCGTACCTGTATGAACAGCCAGAATATGGAGTCGCCCACAGGGTGGGACCTGAGGACAGGAATCACTGTACTGTGCTTAGAGTCATGAATTCGTGGAACCTGCACCAACCAGCAGAGGAGCCCTACACCCCCCTCCTCTCCTGAGCTCCCCCCCATACATCTGTGAAGCTTTGTGGGAAGGCTCCTTCTTTTTATTAAAAAGCACCCAGGCCCTGCTGGACTCGGGTTCCCTCAGATCCCGTCCCCTGGCCTCTCCACGCGGAGCAGCAGCCTGCCCACCTCAAGTCGCCATCAGAGGCAGAAGAGGCGGCAGAGGGTGAAGAGAGCAGTGGGGACTTGGGGAGAGGCAGGGAAGTCACAGAACTCAGTGGAGGGCACCAGCAGCGGGGTGCAGGGGGCCTTGGGGTCTCAGCTCCCGGTAAGGAGCTTTTTTCTGGGACCCTCCCCTTCCAGTTGAGAGAACAAGAGTCCCCTCCCACCAGTCATGGCTCAGCTCTGAGCAGATGCTTATCTCCATCCTCCCTAAATAAAGAGTCCAGGTCCTTCCTCCTACCTGCAGGCCTTTGAGTCAAGCACAGCTGGGAGGGAGAAGTCCCCAAAGAGAGGCGCCGTGCCCCAGAGCCCAGAGGACCCCCGCCCTGGGCAAGCGTAGCAAGAGGCCTTCATGGATGCCTTACACTACCACGTTCACCGCAGGCATCACCCAGCCGGGCCCAGGACGCCGTGACTGGGTGGGAAATACGTAGAGCTCCTTCCCTGGTTCCCTGCGTGCCTGAGGAGCTCTGACTTTGAGACAAGAAGCCTGTCCCAGGTTGGCAGTGAAATTGCCTGGCAAGTCAGGGGAGGGACTAGGCCACCTGCCCTCGTCACGGGCACTGGTGACCAGAGCCCTTCACCCAGGAAGCCAGAATGATGAGCTGGCAAACTCGCCCCACCTAGGATGTTTGCTGTGACCCCAGAGTCCTGGGTGGTGTCAGCCCCTCTGGAGATGCTGCTGTTGTCGGAACCTCCAGGCACGACCTGGCAGTTTTCACCCAACCTGCCCTAGCGTGTGTTTGTTGGGGGGTGGGGGGGCGGAGATGAGGTTGCTGACAGAAGGAGACCAGGGCGTGGCAGGAAGTCAAGGGTTCACACACGGTGGTCTCCCAGGCAGCTGTGTCATGTCTTCGATGTCATTTTCATCTCTTGGCCACAGCGGCATCTCTGAATTGATAAAAATCGATGGCTTCTTAAGCCTCGTCTTTGGAAGGGTCGGTGCTGGACATTCAGGTGTGTTGATCATTTTCCCTGCGCTCCATTGAGGAAACGGGCTCAAAGGCCCAAACATGCTGCTCTCGGTCATGCAGTGGCTACTTGGCAGAGCTGGGGACAGGATGGCCCCTCCCCGTCATCATTCATTGGTTCAGCAAGTACCTCACCCTGGAAAAGAACCCTCCAGTTAGAGATCTGCAGAGAGGCCAAGAGGTTGCCCCAGAAAGCACCTCCTGGGCACAGCCAGTCCCCAGAAGAACAGTGGGTTTCCTCCACACTGCCACCTCCCTCCACCCTCCTGAGCCCAGGGTGTGGCCTTCTCACCTGGCAGGCAGGTGGGAATCCTGGGCAGGTGGGACTGGCCCAGTTGGCTGTGCCATCACCAGTTGCTACTGGGATTGCATCCGGATGCGGCCTCCTCCTCTCTCTGCTCAGCCCAGTCAGGTCACAAAGTAGAAAGAAGAAAGGACCACCCGGAATGGGAAGGACACAGAGCAGACGGGCATCCGGAAAGCAGAATATTATTTTTCCCCACACAAGGCGCCTTTAATTCTCCCTCCTGAGCCACTGCGCCTTTGTACTTTCGCAGTTGCAGCTGTTTCTGCCGCCGCCGCTGTTGTTTTAAAAGGTCTATTTTCACATGGAATGCTATCCAATTAGCAGTGCAATGTGTTGGCTTAAATAAACACTTGGGGAGGGGGGATGTGATGGCGGCTGGCGTTGGCAGGCAGGGTTCTGCTATAGTAAACAACCGCAGCTTTAATTGTAGGGTCGCTCTAGCAAACGTCTCCTTTCTCATTTCCCGCTTCTCCACCATGCTGGGTGGGCACCTAAAGAGTGGCAGGGACACATCACTGAGCCCTCACTGGCCGGTGACACTTGAGTGGTAGAGGGGCCTCTGTGTGGAGACCCAGGGTGGAGAAGTCAGGGAGGAGGGACAGGACAGAGCTGCTCAGGGCTGATCATTCTCCCTTCCTGGTGCTAGGTGTCCCTGCCCAGTGCCGAGATGTGACCTGCAGTGACTGACCTGTCTGGTTGTCAGTGGCATGTGCTCAGCACAGTAGGAAGGAGAGAGTAGTTGTCGATGCAGGAGGGGTGTGCAGAGAACAGGCCCCAAAGAGAAGACGCCAGGGCAGCATCTCAGACACTCCTGTCCCACCCAGCCAGACAAGGTCAGTGTGTCCTGTGACATCAGAGCTGCCTCCCACCATGCATGTGAATCCCTGACCCCACTGCAGGAGGTGATGGTGCTGTGTTTGGGCAGTGGTCAAGAGAGTAAGGCGACGAATGGCGTGGGGCGTACACCAAGGAAGGAAGGCAGCTCAGTCCCCTTGGCCTCTTTTTTTTTTTAAAATTTTCTGTTTTATTTATTTATTTGAGAGTGACAGGCAGAGAGAGAATGAGGCCGAGAGAGAGAGAGAGAGAGAGAGACAGAGAGAGAGAGAGAGAGAGAATGGGCACGCCAGGGCCTCCAGCCACTGCAAACGAACTCCAGACGCGTGCTCCCCCTTGTGCATCTGGCTAACGTGGGTCCTGGGGAATCAAGCCTCTAACCGGGGTCCTTAGGCTTCACAGGCAAGCACTTAACCGCTAAGCCATCTCTCCAGCCCCCCTCCCCTTGGCCTCTTGCATTTGAAGTCTGTCAACCCACTGTACTGTGGATGCTGACAGACGCAAACCCAGGAGTTGGAGTGTCTTCCCCACTTTTCTGTTTCAAGGTATGTGCCATGTACACACTCAAATCTGTGTTTCAATGAGGGGTGTTGTTGGGCTCCTGTCAGAGGTAAGACGTGGTATTCAAGTTCTGACTGAGTTTGTGTTTCAAGGTGCAGGGACTCAGGCTTAGCCAACTATTTGTGCACTCAGAGCCTAGGATGAGCACAAGCCACCTTCCTCAGACTAGCTGCCCAGATCATCCCCCAAATATTTGCTGCATCACAGACCTGCCTATGGCTTATAGACCCGAGCAAAGACAGCCCAGGGCTCGATGTCCTCAGCGGGAGTCGTGAAGGAAAGTCCCCGCTGAGCCAGAGCCTTCCTGTGTTCGTCCTCAGTGTGGGAATCCGACCTGGCAATGGCGGCAGCAGGTACCAGGAACTCAGGTTGGAGGTGAGGCAGGTACAGGGCCCAGGGGAAGCTCCTGCCCCGCTTGGCGCCCCGGCAGTCTCTGGAGGTTGCAGCAAGTTTCTCACCAGGTCACAGAGCCAGAATGCCGCGCGGTGACCCCACTCAAGCTGCCTGTTGCTTCCTGGCCACCGACACCACTCTCCTTCCTTATTGGCTGTCTCACTTCTTCCTAGGGGTGCTACAAGCCTAGAGTGCATAGGTGGCCTCCAGCTGTCAGACCCCCTACTGGAGCATTTGTTGATTCAGGTAGTGTTCCTTGGGGCTAAGGTAAGCTGAGTGAGTAGCAGAGAGAGACACGCCTCGGTGTCTCAGTTGCTTGAGACGCCAGTCTAGAAGTGAACCTGTGGGAATTGTCTTGGAAACTTGTTCTCAGCTGCACAGTGTCACCTCGCGGACCTTGTGTCCAAGCCCACAGTGGGAGTCATTCAGTCTTGCGTGTGCAAGAGCTCAACACATCCTGGGACACGCCTGCCTGAGAGGCGGCTCTCAGCCCTGGTGGGCCAGCAGCAGCAGGCAAGGGGTGCCAAGACCTGGCTCACAGGGACTGGGGAGCAGTAGGGAGGAGGGAAAGGACCTGCTCCTCACACACAGGACGATGACATTAGGTCGCCCTGGGAAGCTGACCCTGTCCCTGAAGTCACTGCCTGTGTTTCTCATCCAGGCCAGCAGCCCCCACCCCCTGCTCCATCCCGCACCGCCCTTCTTCACCAGCTCAGAGCACTCCCTGCAGGTGATGGGGCACCGTTGGCTCAGGACAGGTTGGCATTGTCGGTGCTTGGCGTGCCTTTAGCACTGAGGTCCTCTGGCACTCCAGAGGCGATTCGCAAAGAGAAGGAGGGACTGGTTGAGGAAGGTGCCCCAGCTTCTAAAGGCAGAAAGTCTGTCTGCTGTTCTGCCCACAGCCATGCCTCAGCCAGCTCCCCACGGTCCCATGGGACCAGAGTTCTGTCAACTGCACAGAGTAAGGTTGGTTTCCAGGGAAGCTTCTGAAAAGTCGGCCTCTGCGCTGTGCTGCAGCCTTCCACCACTTTCCGTGGTCTTAGAACATGGCTTCCAGACTAAGCATCAGTCCAGCCTGAGCCCTGCTTCCCCTGTCCACCTGAATAGACTTCCTTCTAGGGCATTAGGACAAGGCAGTAAGAGGCCAGGGCCATGAACCTGAGGGCCATGGCTTTATTCACAGGGAATCAGTAAGACCTACAGGCCTGGATGGTCGGGGTCTGAAGCCTGGGTATGCTCACGGCTGAGAGGTCAAAGTTGGCCAAGGCAGGAGGTGTCAGGTGTCCATCCAAGTTTGGGGTTTTACAGGGACAGAACCATCCTAGTCGTTGAGGTGAAGAGAGAGGTTTACACAGCAGTAAGAAAGGCCGAGAAACTCACTGCAGACTCCTCAGGGGTCAGTGGTGGTGAGATGTCACAGCTCCTAGAATAAAGGGATGCTTGGAGAGAAAGGTAAGGCCCGAACCTTTGTCCTGCAGGGCTGTAGCAGGACAGTGGCAGACACTGGCCCCTGTGGTGTTCTCTATGTCATGCCCAGCTGCAGTCTGGACTGTAGGCTTCCTAGCAGGCCAGGGGAAGGTTGGGGTATCCATTGCTCAGAGTCCCAAGGCCACGCGTGTTGTGGGTGCAGAGCCACAAAGACTAGGTATATCTGGGTCTTCATTAATGCCATAACCAAGCAGTCCCCAGCTGTGTTCTCCACAAACAAGGTATACTCTTGTCCCAGTACATCTTTGAAGTCTGAAATGGAGGGTTGAAAGGGTATTTTGGCTGGACATCAAAGCCATGACTACCCTGACCATCTGCCCCAGGCCAGGGACATGTTTTTGAGAACTTTGGCGAAGAAGAGACCACTTTTCTGGGTGGTTACTAAGCACAGCCCCCCCGATACTAATAGGAAGGACAATGCACCATGGTTCAAGGTTGAGCCAGGGGAACATGCAGACAGGTGTGCCAGGGCAGGGAGCCAGTGCTGGCATCTGGGTCCTGCTGGAATTCTGGGGCAAGAGGAAATGGGTGAGTGGAACAAGAAAGGAAACATGAAACCGACTTGAAGGCACGCCTTGGCCAGTGCCTCAGTTTTCCCTGTGTTGAAGTGAGAGACCAGTACTGCTTCACAGGAGTAGGCTAAGGTCATGAGCTTAGGAGCCTGTGGAACTTGGGTTCCGAGGGCCACACCAAGGCCACTGACTCTAGAAAGAGGGAGCACAGGTGGCAGAAGAGCCGTGGGGCAAAATCTCCCCCTGGACATGCCTCAGGGATTCTTGGTAGAGGCAATTCCCTGGGCCAAGCCTCCCTGAGGAGGGGGTGGACTGGTTCTGTGGGGTCGAGTGTAGGGAGAAACTGCTGATAGACTTGAGGCTAGGGAGGCTGCGGCCCTCTCTGTTCCCTCTGTTGTCCTGAATCCCCGAGTGTCCCTTTGCACCAGCCTGGAAGCCAGCTGCCTCCCTCCTCACCCACACACTCCGAGGACACCTCTAAACGCTCATTGCCCTCCTTCCAGGGTTCTGGATTATCCAAGATCAGTTTTAGCCTTGAGTCCTCAACCTACCCTTGACAGTTTGAGGCCACCACACTCCAGTCCAGGGAGTGGGCACACAGCAGTGCGACCTGATTTCTGTCACCTTTTGGGGACTGGAGTTAGGAAGGTTTGCTCTGCTATTTTTGGAGAACCCTGTACTGTGTTCTAAGTGTGGATACAGAAGAGCTGTTGTGCTTGGGGCGAAAAGTGGACCCTGTGATATCAGGCAGTATCCGGAGCGCGGCATCCCCTGTGCTGGGCGGTGGCTGTCCTGGGGCCAAAGTGCTCACTGACTCCTTCCTGCTCTTTGCACTGTCTCCTGTAGACCTGACCAGGCCAAGGCTCACAGACGGCAAGCAACTTCCTTTCCCCCAACCCCCCACCACACAGCTTGGACGTGGTGGGACCAGGATTTGAACGGAGGCAGTCCAGTCGCAGAGCCAACCCTTGAATCCTGACCTAAGAGGAAGCGACCATGAGCCAGAGGACAGAGAGGGGGAACGAGTGAGGAGCACTCTGTAGGGAAGCCAGGACGGGGTTTGGGCAACTCCTTCAGCAAACAGAGATTGCTCTGAGCTTTCCCAGGCACAGGGAAGAAGTTGTTGTCCTAGATAGAAAAATCCTGGTGGTGGACATGAGCGAGGCTGGACAGGGGCTGGGGCGTCTCAGCTGGGCCTCCCTCCCAGGCTCTCTTATCTCTGCCTTGCAAGCTTGGGCCAAGCAACCACCAGATGCAGCTTCTCAGCCGCTCCAGCACACCTCCCACCCATGTCCCTGTGATGCAGCCCCTCGGGGACCCTCTCCAGACTCCCCACCAGCTTCTCTCTTCGTCTTGAGGTTCAGGCTCCCCCAGTCCCACTGCCTCCGCGCCTCGCCAGCTGAGCGCACGGGTGTTTAGAGCTGTGAATAGCCCATTTCGGCGCAGGGTCCAGATGTATTTTTATATCCGCCTGGAAAAAATGGCAGGGGCTCTGCTGGCAGTCAGAAAGAGGCTTTTAAATTAAAGTTTAAAAAAAAAAAAAAAAAAGGAGGAAAAGTTGCCTGCACCTGGCCCTTCTGGAACAGCCGCGAGAACAAAGCCTCTCGCCTTCCCTCCGCCCGGCCGCACGTCTGCTTCTGAAGCTCCCGCCCGCTCCTCCTAGCTGTCCAGATTCCATCTGTCCCAAGTAGACACTGGGTGCCTCCCTTGGCCCCACGGTAGCCCTGCCCAGAAGAAAGGCCTGGCAGGGATTGTGACTCGCCCAAGGTCACAGCCTGACTCCCAGGGCTGGGGTAACAAGGCTGTCCAAACTGGGACGTTAGACAGTTCTGGAGCTACTGGTCCAAAATCAAGGTGTGGCGGGCTAAGTCTGTCACGTGCTTCTCTCCCAGCTTCTGGTGACAGCTGGCAGTGTTTGGCACTCTGTGATTTGTAGACTCGCCACCTGGGCCCTTCTTGTGTCTCCACATGGCACTGGCCCTGTGTGTGTGTGGCCTCTAAAGACACTGACGCTGCTGGGTTCAGGTCTCCCATACACCTGTCTGCTTTAAGCACGGTCCCCTGAGGTCCTGAGGAGTCAGGATCTGACACATCTTCTGGGGGACACAGTGCAACGGTAACGGTCACTTCATGTTTGGGGGGCAGCGCTTGTTCTAGTCCGTGCTTTTCTGGTTAAGCTTCCTGTACATCGGCGTGTCTTCGTGCTCACACCCTTTGGAACCTGGGTCACTTAACTTGTCCAAGTCTTGACACTGGGATGCACAGGGTCTCTTCCCTGCCTGGCATGATGACTAGAGTCCAAGAACTCTTGTCCGCTGCCCTGTGTGGCCTGGGCTGTTTCCAGACGACGTTGAGGAGAGCGTCCAGGCGTGGTGGCTCAGCTGCAGAGCGGCCGTGTCGGAGGGAGCCCACCAGGGCCGTCTGGTTCTGTCCAGATGCAATGCCCAGGACGGCGCATCCATGGAGACAGGAAGTAGATCTGTGGTTACCACATCCTGGGCGGCCGGGGCAGAGAGAGCTAAGGTTTTGAGGGGTGAAGGAATACTCTAAAATTCCTGCTAATGGTTATATAACTGAATACACCAACAGTGTGTGAATTGGATCTCAATATAAGTGTTAAAAACAAAAGGCCTGGGGCTGGGAGATGGCTTAGGGGATAAGCACCTGCCACTCAAGCCTGAGATCCAAGTTCATATCCCCAGAGCCCATGTGAAAAACGGGAGGTCCTGACAGGCTTCTGTAACTCTAGCATACTGGCAGTGAAATGGGGGGGGGGTCAGAGATAGGAGAATTTTCTGAAAATTTTGAGGTCAGCTAGGCTGGAGTGAGGGGGGAGTAGAGAGACTGAAAGACTGCCTCCCACGAGGTAGGAGGCAAGGACCAACACCACAGAGTTGTCCTCTGACCTGCACACACATGCCATGACACACGTGTGTGGATACCCACAAACAGGAACTCGGTAGACTTCTGAGGGCAGGAACAGCAGAAGGTGATAAGTAAGAGCCAGTGGGAGGTCAGGCCAGAGCTGGCCTGGGAGCCCATGGCAGAGGGGCCAGGGCCCAGCATCCCAGTAAGGAAGCAGCCAAAAGAGATGGGATGATGGACTGTGGGTTTGTCACCCAGTGACCAGGCAAAGCTGGGCCAAAGCCACCGAGAGCTGGGTGGAAGGCCGGCCCGCTAATGGGGTGCCCTTCAGAGGTAGGATGTCACAGGGAAAGAGGTCGTCTGTCTGGCCCAGGCACTAATTATAGCCCAGTGGTGGGTATATTGACTGCTCCGTCAGTTGCAGCTCTCCTTCTCTGGAAACATAGCCCACTAATGAAATAGATATGCCAAGCAGCTCCCCAAACCCTCGCTAGATCGCCCCAGTCTCAGGGGCCAGAGCCCGCGTTCTTCCTCGGAGAAGCTGGCAGGCAGTGGGAGAGCCGGGAAGTGCTCACAGCTTCCCGTGGCTCACGTGCTGCTGTTTCTTGTCCCTCCAGAAAGCCTTCAACGCCCTGTGTCATAGTGTTACAGTCAGGTTCGCATTGCTGGCAGAAATAACCTGACCAAGAGCTGCTTGTGGGGGAAGAAAGGTTTATTTTGGTTTACAGGCTCGAGGGGAAGCTCCATGATGGCAGGGGAAACGATGGCATGAGCAGAGGGTGGACATCACCTTCTGGCTAACATAAGATGGACAATAGCAACAGGACAGTGTGCCAAACACTCATTGGCAAAGGGAAACTGGCTATAACACCCATAAGCCCATCCCCAACAATACACTGCCTCCAGGAGGCATTATTTCCCAAATCTCCATCAGCTGGGAACCTAGCATTCAGAACACCTAAGTTTATGGGGGATACCTGAATCAAACCACCACACGTAGCACCCACTTGTATGGCCGAAGGCTGAAGTGACGGTGCAGGCCCTGCGGCGGAAGACAGCCCAGCCCTGCCAAGGTAGGAGTGGCCTAGGGTCTCCAGAGAGCTGCCTCACTCAGACAAGTGAAGCCCAGGCCCCAAGACTCCCAGCCACCCTGTGTGAGGGTGACCATGTGCACACCGTGTCCAAGCTCTGGGGCCTGTTACCTTGCAGGTGGCTGGGGCACTGGGGCTAGGCAGGCAGGTGTAGTGTCTGTTTCCCATCGTCTCCTGGCAGGGCCACAGCTCGTAGTCATCAATCCAGGTTTCAAAGCCTCCCTGAGGCCTGGGGATGCTGGCGGTGCTTCCTGGTGGCTGAGCCAGAGGCCATACTGTCACCAGCCCCACTCTGCACCCCTCTATGGGACCTTTCTGTATGTGTCGTTTAAAGGTTGTCCACGTCCTGCCAGGCTCTGCTCATAGAGCTGACACCACCTGGGTGACACCTGTGGACTGTTGGGTCAATCACAGGAAGCCCTTGGTACTAGCACGTCTTGTGTTCTGGGCACCACGGCCGTGAATCAGGGCTGTGGCTCTGCGGGAGGGCATTGCTTCATCAGTGGTCCGGGAAAGGCGGACGCAGATGGAAGAGCCCAAGGTTGGAGGGAGGCATAAGTCTGGTAAAAAGGAGGCCAGTGTGCCCAGACCTGAGGGCAGGTGGGGCTGGAGAGGTCCCTGGGCCTCACCTCCTCCAGAAGAGTGTTTGTGGCCGTTGGATGAGGAGGCGAGAGGCGGAGGGCAGCGTTGGAGGCATACTGGCATCTTGCTCCCATTGTTCTCACTAGGGTATCAGTGCTACTTGACCTTGAGTCCCACCTCCTCCCTGATCCCGTGTTGCCTTCCTCTGGTCTGTCCAGGCCATGGAGTGCAGCAGCTGCTGGTGCCTGTCTGCCCACTGTGGGTCTCTTGGCTGTGTGATGGGAGCTTATCCTTCCTCCCACCTCCAGAAGAGCTGGGGGCTGGGCTGGGCAGGGCAGACCTGTCTGTAGGTACACTGTGCTGAGATTTCAGGGGCAGGCACTTTTCCTCCCGGTTATCTCTGGATCAGGTCCCTCAGAGGGTCCTTCGTTGCTCCTGGGAGGGTTGGGGGAAGTTGCTTCCTGTGAGTGCTCATCCCCTGCTCATCTCTGTCAACCAAGCTGGGGCCAGAAATGAGTTGTCCCTTCTCCCAGCCAGGAAAGCTGAAAGAACCTCCCAGAGACTTTCCCATGAATGGGTGGGGGAGCAGAGTGCAGTCTAGGTGACTGGTCTTGCCTGGGCTAAGAAGCAGAGAAAGCATTCCAACAAGACTGCACCCCGAAAGTATGCTAAGCTACAAGAGGTGGGAGGGCTCAGACCACAGCCCAATTTTTTTTTTTTTTTTTTTTTTTGGAGGCAAGCCCAACATATTGATTTTTTTTTTTTTTTCTGTTTTTCAAGGCAAGGTCTCACTCTAGTTCAGGCTGACCTGGAATTCACTATGTAGTCTCAGGGTGACCTCAAACTCATGGAGATCCTTCTACCTCTGCCTCCCAAGTGCTGGGATTAAAGGCATGCGCTACCACGCCTGCTTTTTTTTTTTTTTTTTAATGCATGAGAGAAAGACAGAGAATTGGCATGCCAGGGCCTCTACCCACTGCAGTCAAGCTCCAGATGCAACCTTGTACACTTGCATCACCTTGTGCATCTGGCTTTTGTGGGACTTGGAGAGAGTCAAACATGAGTCCTTAGGTTTCACAGGCAAGCGCCTTAACCGCTAAGCCATCTCCCCAGCCCATGGCCAAATCTTTAGAACACACACTTGGCCCTCCCTCATGCTTCCTAAACCCATCCCACCTCCCAACCATACTTCTCACAGACTGCATTGTTTTGAGCCCCAAGCAGGACCCTGTTCTTTGTACATGCTATTCCCAAGTCATAGACCACCTACCCTTTACTTGGCTAACACTGAGGGTCTTGGAGACCCTGCAGCATTTCCCTCCCTGCCCACCAGTATTGCTTCCTCAGCACCCCAGGTGCCCAGTGTCAGGACCAGTAGCCGTCCTCTGTCATCCAGCTCTGTTCTGTTCCCGTGTTCTCTAGCCGTTACTTTCTAGCTCTTACTGCCCTCCTTATGCTTTGTTAACCCCGCTAGACCTGGCCTCACGTTTGTGCTGTGATCATGCTTGTCAGTGATCACTTCCTGTGCCCATGTCTGGTGTGGTCTCTCCCATGCCAGGCCTTCATCCGAGGTTGGGCATATTGGAGCCCAGGCAACCACATCAGCTGGAGAAACAGGCCGAACACACAGTAGCAAGCTCACAACTCACTAAGTCCCCAAATCCTGACATGCACACTGAACCTGTCCCTATCGACAGGATCGACAGCCAAATGCACCCATCGGCAAATGTTTGTGCAAGGCGTTCTCAGGAGCCCGGGTGGGGGCCGCCTCGCCTGGGGTCATCCCTCCATGCAGCCCAGGCCTGTGAGAGTGCAGGCTCAGCACTTCGACCTTGTGTAGAGAGAAGCCTCTTCAATAAATTGACCTCCAAAGACAGCGTCATCACACCTCAGTGAAAGGATGTGTCAGAAGCCAGGCCTTGCTGTGGGATGGGCTGAGTCTAGAGCCGCGAGCTGCAGCAGGGCCGGTGATGGGCAGGCACAACAGTGATGCTAATGAGTACAGCATCTGCCTCTTCAGCAACCCCAAGATGTCCATGAAGAACCTGTTTGACGGTCAGATGACCGAGACTACAAGTAGCACATGACTCCTGACAGCTAGGGCCCCACAGACCCCGGGCAAGTAGCCTATGCAAGTCCTCTAGCTCTGGTCTCTGCACTCAGATGTCAGGAGAAGGTCACCAGGCGTGTGGAGTAGTCCATGCAGGTCCTCTAGCTCTGGTCTCTGCTCTCAGATGTCAGGAGAAGGTCACCAGGCGTGTGGAGTAGTCCATGCAGGTCCTCTAGCTCTGGTCTCTGCACTCAGATGTCAGGAGAAGGTCACCAGGTGTGTGGAATAGTCCATGCAGGTCCTCTAGCTGTGGTCTGTGCACTCAGATGTCAGGAGAAGGTCATCAGGCATATGGAGTAGTCCATGCAGGTCCTTTAGCTCTGGTCTGTGCACTCAGATGTCAGGAGAAGGTCACCAGGCGTGTGGAGTAGCCTATGCAGATCCCCTAGCTCTGGTCTCTGCTCTCAGATGTCAGGAGAAGGTCACCAGGCGTGTGGAATAGTCCATGCAGGTCCTCTAGCTGTGGTCTGTGCACTCAGATGTCAGGAGAAGGTCATCAGGCATGTGGAGTAGTCCATGCAGGTCCTCTAGCTCTGGTCTCTGCACTCGGATGTCAGGAGAAGGTCACCAGGCGTGTGGAGTAGTCCATGCAGGTCCTGGTCTCTGCACTCGGATGTCAGGAGAAGGTCACCAGGCATGTGGAGTAGTCCATGCAGGTCCTGTAGCTCTGGTCTCTGCACTCGGATGTCAGGAGAAGGTCACCAGGCGTGTGGAGTAGTCCATGCAGGTCCTGTAGCTCTGGTCTCTGCACTCAGATGTCAGGAGAAGGTCACCAGGCGTGTGGAGTAGCCCATGCAGGTCCTTTAGCTCTGGTCTCTGCACTCAGATGTCAGGAGAAGGTCATCAGGCGTGTGGAGTAGTCCATGCAGGTCCTCTAGCTCTGGTCTCTGCACTCAGATGCCAGGAGAAGGTCACCAGGAGTGTAGAGTAGCCTATGCAGGTCCTGTATCTCTGGTCTCTGCACTCGGATGTCAGGAGAAGGTCACCAGGCGTGTGGAGTAGTCCATGCAGGTCCTCTAGCTCTGGTCTCTGCTCTCAGATGTCAGGAGAAGGTCATCAGGAGTGTAGAGTAGCCTATGCAGGTCCTGTATCTCTGTTCTCTGCTCTCAGATGTCAGGAGAAGGTCACCAGGCGTGTGGAGTAGGTCATGCAGGTCCTCTAGCTCTGATCTCTGCACTCAGATGTCAGGAGAAGGTCATCAGGCGTGTGGAGTAGTCCATGCATGTTCTCTAGCTCTGGTCTCTGCACTCAGATGTCAGGGGAAGGTCACCAGGCGTGTGGAGTAGTCCATGCAGGTCCTGTAGCTCTGGTCTCTGCTCTCAGATGTCAGGGGAAGGTCACCAGGCGTGTGGAGTAGTCCATGCAGGTCCTCTAGCTCTGGTCTGTGCACTCAGATGTCAGGGGAAGGTCACCAGGCATGTGGAATAGTCCATGCAGGTCCTCTAGCTCTGGTCTCTGCACTCAGATGTCAGGGGAAGGTCACCAGGCATGTGGAGTAGTCCATGCAGGTCCTCTAGCTCTGGTCTCTGCACTCACGTGTCAGGAGAAGGCCACCAGCCGTGCCGAGTGCTCCGTGGCAGAGCAGGTGCCCTGAGGACACTATGCTCCACCTAGCACTCCATTGTTGGGAGGTGCACGGTGCATTCCAAGTCCTCAGAACAGGCCTCAGGCTCTGCAGCTTTCCTGGGCCTCTGTGCGCTCTCCCCCTCTTCCCTGCTGTGAAAAGCACCAGCTCATTTGTGTTGAAGTCCACATTGTTCCATGCCTCCAGGGCCCTGGCAGAGCCCAAGGGCAGGTGGGACCGGTGCCCAACTCTGGCCGGGGCCCTGAACTCTGCCAGGAAGGCACTCAGATCTCAGGTGGAGGCCGCCCAGCATTGGCCAACACAAAGGCTCCCTGTGGGCCAAGGGTTACAGCATCAAAGACGGGCCTCTTGGCCCTTCCTGAGGCAGGAACTGGCAGCAGGCTTGCTGGGGACACTGGCTTGTGAGCTGTTCTTGGGTCTCGTGGGAGGTGGCGGTGTGGAGCTTTGGCACCAGCTGCAGCCTTACTGTGGCTGGTACAGCCAGCACGAGTCACCCTGCCACCACCCCTTCCCCTGAGACTCCACTTCTCCATGGCTCAGCCTCTGACCCAGGAGGGGTGGTAGAGACGCAAAGTCCCTGGGTCAACGCAGGCAGCTGAACTGCAGTTCAAGCTAAATCCACCTCACTGTCGTCGTCATGACTGGGATCCAGCCACCACCCATAGGCGTTTGTGGTATTGCTGCTACAGGCTCTGGGGAGGTGAGCCTGTCAGTGTTCTGCTGAACGCACCAGAAGGCACAGAGAAGGCGAGCAGCTTGCTCGGGGTACCAGCTACCCTTATGGCAGATTTGGGATTCAAACCTGGGCTTTCAGGCATTCTGCCAGCCAAGTGTTTACATCCACCGATCTATCCAGGCAGCGCTTTTGTGTTGGATCCAGCATGCACACTATGTGTGTGTGTGTGTGTGTGTGTGTGTGTCTGTCTGTCTGTCCATCCTCCTATCTCTTCTGTGGCCTTGGGTAAGCCTCATCTTAACATCTGTCCAGTGAGCATAGGTGTTCAGGTCACTGGGAGTATTGTGGCTTGGAGGTGACATACCAGTACTGGTGTTCAGTGACAGAGGGGACAGGCAGTCTTTGTGATCAGCATTACCCCTCTTCCTGTTCCAGCTCTAAAAGCCCTGTCCTGCACACTCAGCACTGAGTCCAGAGGGCTGAGGAGGACCTGCTGCTGCTGAACCTGCACAGCGCGAGAGACGGAGGAAAAAGTGGGGAGAAGGGGCCGGCAAGCGAGGTCCCTGGCACAGAGCCAGGGCCCGGGATGGTGTTTGCATCCTGGAGCCACCTGCTCTCCTGAGTTTCCGGTCAGAGGCCCAGAGCTCAGCACATAGTAAGAACATAGTTGTCACAGAGCAGTGACAGAGCAGGAGAGGTCCCTGTGTGATGTGTCACATACCATAGTGTCCCTTGCAATCCAATGCTTGAGACACCCCTGGCACACTGAACAGGGAGGGGCAGGCCTTCAGCCCTGCTCAGGAAAATCACCCTGAGTTGGGAAAAAACCTTGACACCCGACAGGTACATTGGAAAGGGAAGAAGGCGGACGGCCTCCCAGTGCTCCTGTCCTCCCCCTGCCCTCAGCCTGCGGCCTCCCCCTCTCCCTGGCCAAGAATCCGATTTCTCATCTCCAGCCGCAGCCCCGTAGTAAGTGAAGTGCTATTCTTCAGCGCCTTGTGTGTGGGATGGGAAAAGAGTGAGCAAGGAGGGAAGAAGGAGGGAAGTCCGCCCCTGGCTGTGTCCCTTTCTTCCAGAGCGTGTTACAAACCAGCAGGGTCACAGCGCTGCAAAGCTTTCAGAGCCCGGCAGGCTGCGGTCCCTGTGAGGACACGCCAGAGAATATAATGGCAGGAAAGAAATCCGCCGCCGATCCCGGTCTTAAGCGCTCACAGCCAGGGAGGCCTGGCACACGGGCTTCTATTTGGCCGGGAGGATGGCTCTGCTTCTCCGTGTTGTCTTATTCCAGCTGGGGAGGCCTGATGGGCTGTGGTTAGCATCCGCACCTTTCACCTCCAGAGCGGGGAGCGCAGACATGACCAGCATGGCAAGTGGCTGCCAGCAGAGACCCTGTTCCCCGCCCACCGGGCCAGGCTGGGCTCGGCTCTGCTGGCCAGGGTGGGAGATGGGAAAATTACCTGCAGGAAGAGCTCCTCCGCACAGAAGAGAGTGTCCTAGTTGGCCACCAGCCTGGAAGGAACACAGTTACCCTCTCAGCATCACAGGGGCAGAAAAGGAGCCCATGTTGGACCCCTGTGCCATCAGCCTGGCCCCTGCCACCTCCAGGTCTCAGCCAGTGTCACAGAGATGAGTTTTCCCTACACTGCTTTTTCTCTTTTGTATTTTTAAACTATTTATTTATTTGTTTGTTTGTTTGCATGTGTATAGGTAGACCAGGGCCTCTTGCCACTGCAGACCAGTATCTGGCTTTACAGGGTGGCTGGGGAATTGAACCCGAGCCGGCAAATTTGGCAAGTAAGCACCCTAAGCCACTGAGCCATCTCCCCAACCCCATGCTTTTTCTCCTGAGTCCTGTGTTGTACCCACATCTCACCTCCCAAGACCTCAGCTCACCATGGTTGCTCAAGCACACAGCTGAGTCCTCTTTCCCTGCAGACTTACCGTCCAGGAGACGGGGGCCTCACCACACCCCTGCCTCTCCTTGTCCTGAGCACCCATCGAGCTCCATAGCTGTCAGGAGGGCAGATGAATGCGCCCCATTGAGAACCCAGTGCTGGGAGTGGTTGAGGGCAGCTGAGCATCTGGCATACTCTGGGCCCTGTGTGCTGCCAACCCAGCCATCTATCTCCACCCTGGGTGTGGCACTGGGACTCTGCAGAGCCAGGGGCTTCACTCCAGCCTACTGTTAGACTTGCAGCCAGAGCTGGGCCATGTGTCTAAAGCCAGATGTTCCTACCTTGCTCCTAGAAACCATACCCATCTAAAGAGGCAGCCCCGTTCTTTCCTAAAGACCAAGTCAACCTCAAGGAAAGGAAAGGAAAAGAAGTGAAGCCAGGGAGCTTTGTCTTGGGGCTTTCTTCGGGGCATAGCACTCAGCAGTTCTACATACTCCACCTGTGTTTTAAATACCTGACGGCATTTAGCCTCACAGCTCCCCAGAAGGAAGCGTCATCTCCCTGTTAGACATGCAGACAGACCCAGAGATGTGTATTGAACACCCCGAGGGCACACAGCTCTGGACCCTTGCAGAATAGATAATGTTGTTTCATCCCACTCTATATCCCCAGCATTTCCTCAGTCCCAAGTGGCCCACTCTGTTAAATGGAGGCTCCTCACCTGGGTAGCTCAGTGTACACTCCTCAGTCTGTTTTTATAAATAAAGCTTTATTGGAACACAGTCATGCCCAACTGCTTCTGTATTGTCTCTGGCTGCCCTCTCAGTGCAGGGCTGAGACGGGGACCCTGTGACCCCAGAGCCTGAAGTCTTTGCTCCCTGGCCCTTCACAGAAGTGTGCGGGCCTCTCTCACAGCGCACAGTTCTGGAGTGCACAGGGCATCTCCCTATCCCAGCTGGCAGCCTCGGTGTCATCTGTCCTGGGAAGGAGGCCTGTGGCTTTGCTTTTCATTCATTTGCTCCCTTGTTCCTTCATGGAAGGAATATTTGAGTGGAAAAAAATAGGTGATTGCCAGAAAGTGTAAATATCAACAAAGGTCTGATGATAGTGAATTCTATGAAGAAAATTAGACAGGATATAATATACTCGGGGAGTATTTGATATGGTTGTTAGATCCCCAAGGAGCCGGCCTTTCTGCCAGGGCCCTGGGGCGGAAGTGTGTGAAGCTGGCCTTTGTGGCTGGAGCGCGGGTCGAGCACAAAGAGTGAGTGGAAAACAGGAGAGGCAAACGGGGCCTAGCTGGCATGGCAGGTTGCCCAGCTTTCACTCAAGACGCACTGGCAAGCTCCTGGAAGATTGAAGGAGGGGAAAGCCAAGGTCAGATTTATATTCCCCAGAAAGCTGAGGAAAATGGGTGGAGGGAACTGAATATACTGGGTGTGAGGCATCGGCCAGGACGGCCCATGGGACACCAGCAGATGTGTGGATAAGTTCAAAGCTCGGGGCAAAGTCTGGGCTGCGATATAAATTTGGAGATCATCAGCATACAGATGATATTTAAAGCCTGCAGCTGTTCCCATACACCCCCTTCCATAACTTCCTTGTTCATTCGTTCATTCATTCTCAGGACAGCACGCTTTCAAAAGACCAGAGACCACAAGAGCCCATTATCCTCATCAGCCCTTGCAAATAGGCCTCCTTGATCTTGGTCATGAAAACATAATCATCAGGCTTTCAAAATCACAGGCAGAAAGTTCAAGCTTGTGTGTGAAGTCACAGAACTTATTATTCAAAATATCCCCAGCCATGGCTCCTTCCAGCTCCTTGGAGACAGAGGTTTTCCATAAGCTCCTGATTCAGCCCTTCATCTGGAGCCACAGCAGTAAGTGGGCACAGGTGACTGCTTGATTGTCACCAAAGGTCCTGGGAGGACATGAGGAATTTCAACCCTGTGGAGGGCTCTGTGCTCTGACCTTCCCCTGGCTCCAGGCGCGCGGGTGGGCCATCACGAGAAGACAAGGGTAGTCCAGAGGGTCTTTCCTCACCCCATCTGGTGCAGCTGGTGGGTGCAGAATCAGGAAGTGGGACACAGCTCCTGACCAGGAAAGCAAGTGGAGAAGGAGGTGTGGGAGGCCTGCTGAGGGCCATGCTTGGGAGTCTGGGCATCCTTGAGGCCAGCTGGGGCAGGTGTAGTCCCCGCCCAAGCCTCACCGGGTGGTGTTTCAGAAACATTTCCGAGAGCTTGGGCAATATCCTGTCCGCGCTGCCCCCCTCCCCTGGGAGCGGCTGTCCGTGTGGGGAAGGTACTTGCTCCCAATCCAGCTAAATTGTTATTGACTTGTGTTCTCTGCGCTCTGCAAACATTTCACTCAGCCGTCGCCAGCGAGGCCAGGAATCCCTGCTAGGGCTAACGGGGAAGCCAGCTGTGCCGGGCCATCTCCCCCGCACCTCCTCATCGATCACAGAATTCAACTGACAGGAGGACTGCAGGGCGGCCCGGGAGGGGCACGGCCTGGCCACCACTGGGAAAGTCATTGGGGCCCGTGGACCAGAGCCCTGGAAAGAAGGGCTGAGGGGTGGTCGGCCTCGTGGTAGCGTGGCCCGTATGTCTGTTGCACAGGCTGACCTGGCTCCAGGAACCAGGAAAAAGAGGCGGCAGGGGCACAGAGAGGAGGGTAGGCCTGAGGCCCTGCTGAGCCATCCACAGGCCTCTGCAGATCTGTGTCCTACCTGCCAGGCGTAAGCACAGGCCAGTGTTGAACTCACCACTGTTTGACGATGCGAAGACCTGACCCTGGGAAGTAGATTGCAACTGGTCTTGGAAAATCAAGCCGGCCACCGTGTCCCCACATCCTCACAGGACAGCCGGGCCTGCATTGATGATGTGTGGGAGCCTCGTCACTGCAGTCCGTACTGCACAGCCCCTGCGGTGTGATTCCGTCATGACCCTGCCTGGCTCCTCTGACAGCACCTGACCCGGGAGATGCCACTGACTGTTCCCTCTTCACTTCTGCTTGGACCTGGTCAGGAGGAGGCGATAGGAAGCTAATAGTGACTGAGTCCCTAAGACTCAGAGCTGTCTAGCAGGGAGGTGCAAAGTGCCTTCCATCCCCCACCCCTTCACCTCCCGGTCCTTTGTCCTCTCTGCCTGTCCTCTGCCCTCTTTCGCCTGGACCCTTCATTCACCCCATCTGCACAGGTTTCCCAAGCCTGGCCTGTGCCCCTCTCCTACCTCAGGATAAGTCCACACTGGTCCAGGATGGAGCTCCGTGTGCACAGGGCCACACATAGCCAGTCCAGTGCCTGGACTTGGTGCACAGAGACGACGCTTGGAGAACTAGGTCAGCCTGCTGTCCTTCCATGTGAGTTGTTAATAGCAGTGACCGTGGCCCTCATGGGACCCAGTGCCCATGTGGGCCATTTGCCCAGGAACCACTGGAGTAGGGTCTAGGCGCCCAAGCTTTTCAAGCTGGTTCTGTTGGGCTCTTTGTCAGAACCTGCTGGTACAGGTACTGCCATGTAACTGGCCGGTTCCCTCTTCCTTCTCGAGGCCCTCCCTCCATGCACTGACCCATTGTGCCAGTGACGCTCTGCAGCCTCCTTCCTAAGGGCGGCCGGGTTGCCGCCTCCTAGTGCAGGGCGGGTGGCTTGTGATCTGCGCTTTGCTGGCTGTGAGGTAAGGCCCAGGAGCCTGCACAGCCTGAGCGCCAGCCCAGGTGGCAAATCTGCAGCCACAGGACTCCTCCCCCCCCAACCCCCGAGCCTGGGAGTGGCTGCTGGGTCATCTGAACTTGGTAGTCCACACCCAAACTGTTACATAGACAGCTTCTGGGGACTCATTCCTGCCTTGTGCCCCCAGTCTTGCTCAATGGGATGAGGCTTACAGAAAGAGCTCTTACGTGGTTGGTGGTGAAAGGGAAAGGAAAGTCTCACATTCAAAAGTGGGGAGCTGCTGTCCCCCACTTCCTCCTGAAACGCTGACCTGCCCACAGGCCCCACGCACTCGCTGCCTAGTGCTGACTGATGGAGCTGTGGGCTGGGTGGCCCTGGTGACGGGAGGCCTCACTTACGTGTGTTTCTGGAGTCTGAGTCTGCTCCTCCTAGGTGCAGGCCAGGAAGGCCTCGGCCCCTGCCCAGTGCAGGCCTTGAGAGGTTTCCCTGCGTAGCTGATGCCGTAGCTCCAAAGGCCAGGCAGGCAGCTCTCTCCATGGACAGGAAGTCACCTCTTGGCACTGGTGACTTAGTCTAGGTCCCCAGGAACTGGAAGGGGTAGGGGGCAGAGCAGGGTCCTAGCAACCCATCCGACTGAACACAAGTGCATGCACCCCATGTGCCTCCCCCTCACCAGCTCCCAGCCACCCCTCAATAGCAGAGGATTAGCCCAAGGGCGGGAGGCCAAGATGGCTGGGCAGGCGGTGGCTGCTCGGCTTGTAGGCTGGTTTGCTGCCGGGGTTTGAGGAGGAGGGAGAGGTTGTCCCACACCGAGGGGCCCCTGTGTGCAGGATACAGTTCTGAAGGCCTTGCTTCTGGTCACTTCCCCCTCCCCCAAATGGAGTCTTCTATATTGTCCAGGCTGACCTCGTACTGGGCTTAGTCTGCCTTTCCCCTGTTGTCGTTTGGTAACTGTGAAATAGCCCAGAGAGGCGAGGCAGCTTGCCTGAGGCCTGCAGCCTGAAGAGCAGCTTTGATCCTGGCTGCCTGAACCCAGCCTTGGGCTCCTGAGCAGCTCCCCAGCCAATCACGTCTGCCTCTTCCCAGGGCTCCAAATCCCGCGCCCCTGTTAGCCAAGCTCATCCCCAGCCTGCCTTTCCTCGGGGTCCTGCCTCCGAAACAAAACCCCATGAAGCACTTTCTCTTGTCCTCTGACAGCCCTGCCCCCGCCCTCGCCTGCCCGTGCCTTCCTTCCACACAGGGCGACATTGCCAGCCAGGGACGGGAGAGACGCGGGCTGGCATTCTGTCAAGGAATTAATTGAAAAATAAAATCATTAGATGGGAACTCCAGAAATGCAAACATGGTGGTTGGAGGTTGGGGGGGGGGGGAGGGGGACAAGGCTGGGGGGTGGCTGAGCTTTTTGTCGAGTTAATTTCTCCAGCATTGATGTTTGGTGACAGGCGCTTGTTGTTTATCTTTGGGTGCAGCTGTAGCGCTGAGAGAAAATGCGCAGCTTGTTTCGTGTATTTAGATTACACCTTTCCGGGGCCCCGCATTGTGTTTGCTTGGTGAAGACCCACTGAGGCTTCTGGTGTGGGGAAGTGGGATTTCAACAGCTGTTCCTGCAGGGCGAGCCCGGGCGCCACGTGGGGGCTGCCACGCTGGGGACCCAGCCCTCTGCGTGGGCTTGAGCTAGACCCACAGGATGCGGGGCCGGCGAGGTGTGCCTGCCCCATCATTTAGCTCCTTAATCCTCATAGCCACCCCCGGAAGGGTCACTCAGCCAGCCAGTCTGTCCTGTAGCCATGGAGTTGTGGTCACTGCCTGCCCCTACATCCCAGGCCCCACCCCCAGCATCTCCTCCTCGGGTGTCTGATGTTTTCTAACCTGCCATTGGAGGAAATGGGATGAGTCCCTTTGGCCTGCTGAGCCAGTTACTTCCGTCATTTCCCAACAGCTATTGATTGATCCCTGCCCCCTGAGCTCCCTACCCAGTCCGTGCCTCTCCGCCCATCTGCCCAGGGCTGGCATTGCTCGGCCTCACATGTTTCACAAGGCCCATTCTCAGGTGAGGAAGCTGAGGTGAGGAAGCTCTGACAGAGTCCAAGTCTGTTGCTTGCGTTCACAGAGCAAGTCCACAGTGGAGCTGGATCCAAACTGAGCTTGTGTCAGGGTTGCCTTCCTGAGCATAGTTAGGACAACCTGGTGGGGGGCACGCAGGGTTCAGCAGAAGTAGACCCCTCTCCTGCCC
This sequence comes from Dipus sagitta, assembly GCA_036346955.1. Classification (NCBI taxonomy): domain Eukaryota; kingdom Metazoa; phylum Chordata; class Mammalia; order Rodentia; family Dipodidae; genus Dipus; species Dipus sagitta. The sequence goes on from CM070782.1 coordinate 26,223,893, forward strand.
CGGAGATGGGCCTCCTTGTGGACCATGGAAAGGTGGGCAGTGGGAAGGAGAGGAAAAGCAGTCAGTTCCTTCCCATTTATAGCAGATGGACTTGAACCTTGAACTAGGTTTGGTCCCCTGCTCAAGTTCATGCAGCTTCCCCAGTGCCAGCTCTTCTGATCTGAAGCCAGATATAGTAGTCTTGAACTCTGTCACCTTCCCTTCCCAAGCCCGCCACTTCTAAGTGACTCTGGCCATGGCCCCCTCCCAGGCAGGGCCCCTCAGGATACCACACAGGCACAACAGTTTGGGCAAGCTGAGCTAAGACTGTGGGGTGTAGAGTGTCACATAAGTGTCTACACTTGCATTTTTTCACCTATGAAATGAGGGTGCCTGCACCCTTGTGGAACTCTGATGGGACACTGCAGAAAGCTCCTTCCCTGTGTATGTCTCTCGCTACATGCCGTTCTGTCCATGCCTCAGTTTCCCCAATGAGGCAATGTCTCAGGGCCTTGTCATTATGCCATTCCACAGTTCCACAGGCTAGTGTGGCCCAGGACAGCCTGCCCAGGTCTGCGTCTTCTACAAATGGCCTCCTGGCCCTGGCCTCGCTCCTCCGTACCACATGGGGTGTTTGCTGACTCACTCTTCCCCTAGCGAGCACTGACGTACCCGTGCTGGGTACACTGCAGTGGCCATGCAGCCTGCGGGAGGAGCCAGGCCTGGAGCTGGGAGCTCTTTAGAAGGCTGTGCAGGTGGCATTGCCAGGGCCGCCCTCTCACTAGCCCACTGCCCTGACATGACACCCAGGCCCAGGCCCCGAAGGTCCCCAGAAGCTGAAGGACCATCAGGCTGCAGGGAGTTCAGTTCTGCATGGGGGGCACGTTTCTCTGACATGGGGCTCCAGGGGTCCCCAAAAGGGATCATGGCTCACTCTGCCTCATTAGAAGTCTGAATATAAACAGGCTTGGCATGGTGGGAATTCCCCCAAACACAACCAGAGCCCAGCCAGAGAGAGTGGTGGGGACCCAGAACATATCTGTTCCCATGGCCCAGGAAGGTGGGGGTGGTTGTATGTCCCAAGAGACAGAGCCCAGTGTCCTTGTGCTGGAGGGCAGAGCAGGGAACTCGCTGTTGGGCAGGGGACCTGACTGTTAAGGGGATAACCAAAGGCAGGGCACCATTCCCTTCAGCCAAGTGGTTCTGGAAAATGGCTGCATGGGGTGGGGCTGAGGCTCAGGCTGGGGGGTGCCCTGCTGCAGCAGGGTGAGCCCAGGTGGGTGCTGTGTGGAGAATGTCTCTGAGGAGACTTGGGGTATAAGTATGGAGGTAGAGAAGCTTCATCCCAAAGATGAGGACCCTGAGTGGCCTCTGGGGGAGGAGCATTCCAGATGAGATGGACGCATAGACCCTGAGGTGGAAACAGGGGAAACCAGGGATCTGGAAGCGACCAGCCTGTGTGGTTCAGTGGCCCACAGTGCGGCAGCTTCTGCTTTCCTGGGGAGAGGGAGGGATGGTAGAGGTATGGGCAGGGGAGTTGTGGGCACTAGTGTCAGTTTAACAGAGCTCCTGCGACAGCCTTGCAAGGCCCAGGTGCTGGTGTGTGGACCAGGGGGAGCCATGGGGAGGAAGCCGCGGGGAACTGGGCCGCCCTCCACCCCTCTCCTTTTCACTGTTGGCCATGATGTTTACAGCCGCCTCCCCAGCGGCAGCATCTCCCCCAGACCTGCCGCTCTGCTCCCTCTTCCCCTCAGGGATAGCTCAGGAGCCTCTGTTAGGTGCCAGGCACGGTGTCGAGGCTAGGGATGCACAGTGAGTCAGACAGTGTCCCAAAAGAGGGGCTTGCGGCATAGTAGTGGGGGTTGAGGGAGACCAGGGCATGGCAGGTGGTCATCGGAGATCTGGGATCTCTGGAGGGACAGTGACTGAAGGGCGTGTGGACGGTGCACCAGGGAAGGGCAGGTCAGTGTCCCAGTCAGACCAGTGTGGAGGAGTGAGGTGGAGGAAGGGAGTCCAAGAGCCCCAGCAGGGAGATGAGGTTATTCCTCCTGAGTCAGGCACTGTGAGAGACATGGAGTTTGGAGGTAGGCAGCGGGTCAGCAAGTGTGCACTAGGAGGGCTTCCCAGGAGTCAGAGCCCCGAGGACAGGGTTTGGATGGACTGCCTCTGTACACGTCAGGCCTTCGCTGATGGCAGATGTTTAGACTAGCAGACCCAGCCTTCCTGCCCATTCCTTCCTGGACTGTGGACTTGGGCATGACTTGAGTTCAAGTCACAGGTCTGCCTCTTCCTGGCTCTGACACCTTCTACTGTCCTGTGACTCACCTTACTCAGTATACAGGGTAATAAGCAAGGGCTGTGGAGATACAGCGCACAGTAGGACCTCAGTCAGTGGAGTTTGGGACCAGTGTATGTTCACGTTGCTGAGCCCACTGTGCCCTGTGTCCCTCCATCTTTTCTTCATACTCTATACCTGAAGCCCACTCTCTCTGTCTCCGGATGGAAAAGGCCTCTGATCCATCGGAGCCCCAGTGAGCGCCCTTCTCCACACGTGCTTATTATGACCTCTGCGTCCCTCAGGCTCTGCAGCTGGGTACCCAACATTTATCAAACTCCTGCAGGGTGCCCTCCTCCCATGAGAGTCTGTGACCTCCACAAAAACATGGTCGTCTTCTGCTTGTCTCCCCTGGCTTGGATGGGTCTCTGCCTGTGGGAAGAGGCAGCTTTCAGGCCCTGCGCTCCCCATGGAATCCTTTGCTCTGAGGGCAGAAGGGGCTGTGGCTGGGTCCTAACCGGGGCATCTCACTTCTCTTCCCTTTCACCCTCTCTCACTGCTTCGGCTTTCTCCCCACATGTTCTTTGCGTCCTCCCTCCCTCCTCTGCCCCCTTCCACCCGCTCACTACTCTCTTCTCCTCTCTTGCCATCTGGGCTCCCACAGAGCCCCCAAAGAAAAAGCGGTCTGCGGTGTTGGACGGGATCCTGGAGCAGCTGGAAGACAGTGAGAACGATGAGGAGCAAACCCTTCAGCTGTGAGCTGGCACCGCTGGGTATGTAGCCGCGGGCTGTGGGGACGGGGCAGCCGCTCTGGCTGGCTACAGTGTGGGCTGGGGGCATGGCGCGGTGTGTCAGCGGACCCTCCATGAGTCAAGGTGAAGGGGACAAGAGAAGGTGCCCGGGTATCTGGCTCCAGGTGTGTCACTGGTGACATTCATAGTCACACTCATGTGAGAAGGTCCCTTCATCTGCTCCTGAGATGGTACCTCCTGGATCCCTCCCGCAGTCCTAATGCCACTCGGGGACCTCAGTGCAGAAGGTCAGAGGCTCTGGAACTCAGGGCAGGGGCCACAGCCATCCAGGAGCACGCAGGAGGATGCCTGCTGCGTGGCTCAGCTCTGTTTCCCAACCTTTACCTCCCTGCAGGGCAGCTGCGTGAGACCCCTCCTGCTTCTGGCCCAGAGACAGTGCACGGCTCAGGACCCATCTGTACGTCACAGGACCCTGAGCCTGTTACCTCCCAGTGGCTCCTATAACATCACACTCCGGGCCCCAGTACCAGGCTCACTTCTGGACTATGCTGTCACCAGTGTGGGCCACCCTCCATCTCCAGGTGGAGGCCCTATGACTGTATCGAGGCCTCCCATGGCCACCCTGCACTGCCAGCCAGAGGGAGCAAGATACTCAGGAGCAAGGGACCATGGCCCTTCAGCCAACTGCGATTTGGTCCCAGCACTGCTGCGTCCACTGTGACTGCAGACCCACACGGTGCTGTCTTCTTGCCCCACAGGGTCTGTCCTGGGAGCCAGGGTGACTGGTGCCTGCCTCGGCCAGCCCCTGGAGCCTAACCAACCAGCCCAAGTCAAGACGCTCCTCCTCGCTCGGCTGCTCCGTGGTGCTGGATCTGGGGGTGCTGAGGAGGGATCGAGCAGGGGTACAAGAGACTTCTGACTTTATACAGGAAACTTGGCCTGTGGTTCTTTTTCGTGGGGACAAGGCCCTGGTTTTCAGAATGGCCTGGCGCCAAGCCAGACTACCAGCATTGAGGGCCACTTCCCGTGGGTGGAGAAGGCTCTCACTTACCTGGCTGCAAGTGACCTGAGTCATACGATGAAGGACAAAGCCGAGAGGGATGGCTCCTTCCCTGTGCCCAGGCTTCCCGTGGGGGCCTGGGCAGCGGGCATCAGCCACTGCACTAGGATGGCACAGTGTGACTAGAAGCTCCCAGAGCAGGGTCCACCCTGTTGCAGCTCAGTGCGAGCAGCAGGCCCGTGCCTGGACTCAGGCCTGTGGGCGCCCTCAGCCTCGGGAGCTCTGGAGGGCGGCTTCTCCGAGTCCTCGGCCCCCAGCTTGACGAAACAGTGAGCAGAGGGGCTGTGGGGCCCCCGAGGTCACCAGCGTGAAGGGCCCACAGTGGGCAGCAGAAGGGAAGCCACCAACTCCCAGCCAGAACTGCCTAGTGGGATTGAGGATGCCAGAGAACATCCCTCCTGCCCCAGCCGGTCCCCCAGACCCCCCAGCCTGCGCAAACACAGGCGGCCAGTTACCCACATGGTGTCCCCTCTCCTGCCTTCATGTTACACCCATGGTAGACTCAGCTGTCAGGCTGAGTATGGACAAAACCTTTCTAGGCCTTCCCTGGGCTCTGCAATGAGCCACAAGCCCCACCTTGGTACCATACTCGTGCCCATGTGGCCCTGCCCTGAGTGCACTGTGGCCTTCCGGGGGTCTGTGCCCAGGGCCTACAGTGGTCTTCTAGGTCCCTGTTTGCTTCTCTTTGTCTCTGTGGAGATCTTCATCTGAATCACACTGGTCTCCATTCAAACCCCCCTCCACTGAGAGGGTGTCCCCTGGCCAGGTCATCCTCAGAAGCCACAGTTGGATCCCATCCACACCCAGTCCTTTGTCCTGTCCCCCAAAGTTGGGATCACAGGTGCGCACCCCCACACCCAGATCTGAAGGATTTTTGAAAGGATAAATAGGATATTGTGGGTGGCCTGCAAACAAGAAGCAGAATAGAGGGGTTCAGGGCTTTGCTCAGGGAGCCCAGACCAAGAGGGTGGGGCAGGGCCCATGTGCAGAGGCGGGGATCTCAGTGGAAGGGAACCTGTGTGCATGACACCATCTCCCCCTGGGATTCCTCACAGAGCTGCACCCCAGAACAGGTCCTGGTGGTTGAGAAGTGAACACCCTAGTGCTTCTGTCCCCAGATCATTCACCATGCTTTCCACCTGGAGCAGCAGAGAGCCTGGCGCAGGCCCTGCCTCAGCCTGGAGTTGAGGGAAGGAGCTGGCATTGCCCGGCTGGCAGGCTCTCGGGGCGTGGAGACCATGAGCCTGGAGCTCAGGTTCCAACTCAAGCACTGTGGCTCAGTGTCAGCATTTTGTCACGTCTTGGTAAGGGGCAGGCACTTCAGGACAGCCACCCCCACACCAGAGCCAGATAGGACCTTCATTCATTCAATCATTCATTCATTTCTTGGACACCTGCCTGGCATCCCGTGTGTTCCGGGCATGTACTGTGCACCCATATGGGGGTTGATGGGACAGAAACCTGGTCATTCCGCATTTTTCACGTGGGCAGTGCTTGCTGGCTAGGCATCAGGGTCTGCCAGACTTCTAGACACACAAGTGGGGCATCAGGCGTCTCCAGCAGCCCCCCGCCTGGGTCCCCTCTGCTGCCTCCCTGAGCAAGCACAGCCTCTTCCCTCAGGCCACAGCCACAGCGCTCGCTCTCGGGGTGTCTGGGACACGATCAGCTGGAGCCGGGCGTGCAGGCTTTGCTGAACAGAGCCAAGCTCCGTCTCAACATCTAATTCAATTTGTTCTGCGGAGACTGAAATATGAAATGGTTGCCAGTCAGAACGTTCAAAGGATGGGGAAGGGGGAGTGAGTGGCTGCTGAAATTTAAATTTTAATGAAAATGACTTTAACCCTTTGGTACGCCTCATGGAAATAGAACACAGGCTCCTGTCCTGCAGATAAAGCCCCTGGGTTCTGTCTTCGTGTGTCTCAGGATCACCGGGGATCAGTAGGCATCTTTCTTTTGTTGTTCAGCAGTATGAAGGCTTGTTTCCTAGTGACAGACTCACCCACGCCGCAGGTGACTTTTCCCACCGGCCCCTGTGCAGTTGGGGCACCAGGTGCCTCCTTGCTCCTTTTAGGGGAAAAAAGCAGGGAAATTTTATAGCATTTATTCAATTCTTAGGCAAAAGGCTGAATTGCAAATAAGTTATTTTTCTATTTCTATTTTTTTAATTTATTTTTAAGACCTTTCTATGTTGCCTGGTCTGGCTGAACTCCTGGACTAAAGCAACAGCAGGCACAGGTTGCTGTCCTTCTGTGGTAGCTAGTTTCCTTGGGGTCAACCCCATCCTTCTAATTGTAAGTCCCAACAGCACATCCGATCCCAGTCTGCATGCCTTGTCCTCCTGGCTCAATGCACTCTTGGTACTTAGTATTTGTTGAGGAAATGAATGGGTCCCAGTTTTCTTCTCAGCCCCCTGAAGGGGTGTGGATATATGGAAATGGTCTGAAAGGAGAGCGACATTCTCAAGATAACGCTGTACAGGGGGTTAGCCCCGATTCCATCTAGTTGGGGGGGACACTGACCAGAGAAAGAGGAGAGCCCAGGGGACAGGTGGCCAGAGCATGGACTGATAGCAGGAGGAGCGGAATGGGAGCTGTTGGGTCGGCTGTGGAGGGCACAGAGCAGTGCATTGGAGGCTGAGTGGGGACCCCCCCCCCCTTTAGAAACTGAAGCCATGGAGGTGCACAGGCCTCTGCAGGGCTGTGCGGGGAATCCCGGCGCGCACACAGCTCAGGAGGGTCGAGAGGTTTTTGTCTTGTTCTTTGTTTGGGGGGGGGGGCGTAGTTTGATGTTCTCTGGTTTCTGGTGGTTCGGGGAGCAAACCGGGTCATGCTTGCTAGACCACTGTGCTCCACCCCAAGCCCCTGTGAGGTGGTTTCCAAACGTGGCTAGGGAACCCCTTTTACAAACAAGTCCTGTGCAAAGCCCCAAGGCAGAAACCAGATAAAGCAAGAGCTGCTGTGTTTGAAGTTGAGGTACAGGGCCTGGCCCCAAGCACTCATGTTGTCATAGCATCTCAGTGACTACAAACGTGTCCGTGTCCAGAAGCACAGGGGGCCCAAGGCAGGAGAGCCGACTTTAAGGGCCCCCCACTCTCTTTTATTTGCATGTGTATGTGCCTGGACACTTTGTGTGTATACACACGTGTGCATGTAGAGGCCAGAGATTGACATCTGATATCTTCCTCAGTCTGTCTCCACCTTATTTTCTGAGACAGGGTCTCACTGAACCAAAGCTCGCCAACTTGGCTAGACTACCCAGAAGGCAAGCTCTAGGGGTCTGAACTCAGGTCCGCATACTTGCACAGCAGGGATTCTCCCCACTGACTCACTCCCCAGTCCCCCCTTTTTTTTATTTATTTGAGAGTGACATACAGAGAGAGAAAGAGGCAGATAGAGAGAGAGAGAGAATGGGCGCACCAGGGCCTCCAGCCACTGCAAACGAACTCCAGATGCGTGCGCCCCCTTGTGCATCTGGCTAACATGGGTCCTGGGGAATCGAGCCTCGAACTGGGGTCCTTAGGTTTCACAGGCAAGCGCTTAACCGCTAAGCCACCTCTCCAGCCCCCCAGTCCCTTTTTGTGGGGGTCACTGGGGGTAGGGTCTCACTCTAGCCGAGGCTGGCCTGATCCTCCTATCTCAGCCTCCCAAGTACTGGGATGATAGCCATGAGCCACCACACCGAGCTCCAGCCTCCATTTTATTTTTCATTTCATGAGGTCATTCTCACATGCTTACCACAAGCACAGACCCACTCCCCCAAGCCCATGGTTTTCCAAACTCTCAGCAATACCGGCCCATTGGTATAAAGATAAATAGAAGAGTGTGACGTGAACCCCATGTCAATAAATGGCAGCCTATGGGCACAATCCAACTACTGTGTGTTCACATTAATAAAGTATTAATGGAACGCCACTGTGTAGCAGAACTGAGTTGTTACAATAGACTGGCCACAAAGCCCAAGATTATACCAGCCACTCCTTGCCTTAAGTGCACTAGTCCCCACTCAACCAAAGCCCACTGATTTTACAGCTCAGAAGGCCAGGCCTGGAGGGGTCACAGTACATCAGCACCCCGATTCTGTCCCTTTGCTGGTCACCAGCAGACCCAAGGCTGGCAACCTAGGCTCAAGACCCAGCCGAATCATGTGCCTTCAGCGTGGTCTTGTGCTGGCTGCTCTTTGGCCTTCCAGCTGCTCGGTGTCCTTGCTGTGAACCCAGGTGACAACAGGATGGACAACGCGGGTTGGGATGTATGAGTTGGGATGTGCCAGGGGCTGGGAAGGTCCCCACGTGTGCTCCATAAAGCTGCAGCTGTCATCCGGAACCCCAGGGTGAGGGCAGCATCCCCCACGCTTGGGCTGGGGCCCTCTGCATCAGCAACACAATTAGGGGACCCTCAATCAGAAGCCAGGGCTGCATGTATGTCCCCCTGGCTTCCTTCACAGATCCCACTTCCCTTAATTGCACAAAAGCAACTTGGGGAAGAAAAACTTTATTTTGGCGCATGGTTTGAGGAAATAGAATCCATCTTGGTGGGAAGGCACAACAGTGGAAGCTTGGGGGTATGTCTTCCCACAGTTAGACCTCTCTGGACACACCTCACAGACATGCCCAGAGGTCAACTTGATGATGAACATGAGCCATCGTAGCAGCCAAAGCTGTGCTGAAGGAAAATTCATAGTCTCTTAAGTATGTACATCAACCAGCACTACAGGGTCCCTTCTTGTAGAAGTTATCTACTGCCACAAAAATGTTGCTTAAGAAATCTCAAAACTCAGGGTTGGACAGATTGCTCAGTGGTTAAAGTCAAAGTGGCATGTGTGTCTGCGATCTCAGTGCAGCTAAGGCAATGGGAAGTGGAGCCAAAAGAATCCAAAGCTCACAGGGTAGCTAGACTATTGTTTATTTGCCATGGCAAGAGACCCTGTCTCAAAGAAGGTGTAGGAAGAGCACATACACTTTGTGGTTGTCTCTGCCCTCCACACGTGCACTGTGGCACATGCATACCCATACACAAGTATACACATAGATTTAAAAAAAAAATTCCAGGGCTTAGAGAGATGGCTTTAGTGGTTAAGGCATTTGCCTGCGAAGCCAAAGGACCCAGGTTTGATTCCCCAGGATCCACCTAAGCCAGATGCACAAGTGGCACATGTGTCTGGAGTTCGTTTACAGCAGCTGAAGGCCCTGATGTACCCATTCTCTCTCTCTTTATCTCTCTCTCTCTCTCAAGTAAATAAAATTAAAAATTTTAAGAAAATTCCAAAACTCAGTGGTTCAAGACAACACATACTTGCTTAGCCGAGGACTGTGTAAGTGGCGGGCTGTTCCTATCTCCATTTGGCCATCTGTGCCTCTGCCTGCAGTTGCAGGTCCTTGACTGGCTCTGCAGATCTTGGCTGGCTCTGTCCCAGTCCTTGTCTAGCTGCCTTGGTGCCGCCTCATCCTGCAGTAGGCCAGGCGTCTCCTCATGGGAGGTACGGCAGCAGAGAGGAAGGGTTTGTCCAAAGCGTCTTGGGTCACATTGGATATTTCCTACAGGGTCCATGCTTAGGCCCAGAGTCAACAAGAGAGGGCTATGTCTCTGAAGAATGGATATGGGGGGTAGAAAGCCTTGACAGTTGGAGTCACCAGTGCAGTCAGGCTCTCATAAAAGTCTTAGAACATACCTTGTACCCATGTCTCTCTAGGCCCCCATCCTTGGCCCCCTTTTTGTTGTTGTTGTTTGTTTTTCTTTTTGTTTTTGGTTTTTCGAGGTAGGCTCTCACTCAAGCTCAGGCTGACCTGGAATTCACTATGGAGTCTCAGGGTGGCCTCGAACTCACAGCGATCCTCCTACCTCTGCCTCCCGAGTGCTGGGATTAAAGGCGTATTGTTGTTTGTTTTTCAAGGTAGGGTTTCACTCTAGCTCAGGCTAACCTGGAATTCACTATGTAGTCTCAGGGTGACCTCAAACTCATGGCGATCCTCCTACCTCTACCTCTCAAGTGCTGGGGTTAAAGGCGTGCGCTACCACGCCTAGCTTCCATTGCTTTTATATCTCATCCACCCCCATCCCATTTGCCACGTGTCCATCCTTCACACCTAGACCCTACTTCCTCAGAGAAGTCTCTGCTGGACGCCGAAGACTTAGCTTCTGCAAGGTCTTCCCCTGCTGGGTCAGTCCCTGCAGACACTAATCTGGGAACTGTGTCTTACCCCCTCAGTTCCACTGTGTTCTGGGATCCAGACAGCCCCCATCTTTTGACCCCTTGACAAACATGGGCTGAAGCTGTTTACTGCTGGGCAGCTGAGCCTGGCCTCCCATGGCTTTTCTTCTGGCTTTAGGAACGTACACCCTGCTAGGGTCACGGAGCCACTCCACAAGCTCCCAGGGTGTGAGTGGACCTTCCAGTTAATTCCCCACCAACACCATCTTCCCTCCATCTGTAGCCAACTGGGCCCAGAACCACCGTGAGGCCACCAACCGGTCCCTGTGGCAAGGCGGCCTCCAGCTCTGCTCATCCCAGAGGAAAGGAGCTGAGCCAGCGAGTTCCATCAACCCCCCGCCCCCAGCCCTTGCCAAGATGGTCAACGAGCCCAGGCACTCGCGGCTTCTCAGCAAAATGCCCACATGCTCCTACCCACCCGGGTTAGCTTTGGATTGGAAATGGTGCCAATCCAAGTTGAAAAGTTGCCCCGGGCTCCTATAGCATCCAGATCCGGTTCATTCCAACTCCCAAGATTCGTCCTTGCGAAAACCCGTTTCCCACGGGAAAGCTTTGAATTTAGAGCCCCGCGTCTGGGATGTGGCCTCATTTCTCTGCGTCCTGGTTCTTCTCAATTCCCCAGGCCTCACTGCCCTCACTTCGGAGCCTAAATCAGGGACAGAGGCTCCGTCGTGCCTGCATCCCAGCTGCTGCGGCCTCGTTTTGGGGGGAGATGGAGAAGCCAACGCCTCCTTTCTGCTCCCAGCAGCCCAGGGCTGCCTTGCCCGCCTGGGTTTGAAGGCAGCCTCCGTTCTGCAGTCTCCCACCCAGGCAGCTGGGCGGTCCACCACCACCCCTGCTTGGCACCTGCTGCCTCCAGCAGTGCTCACAGTGAAGAGGAGGCTGGGGCAGCCAGTACTGGTATTTCCTGTGTCTGTTGTCCCATATTTCCTTTGCATTTTGTTTGATGGTCTCAGCTTCTGGTGCAAAAGTGATCCCTGAAGTTGGGACCCCTCCCAACCTGGTTAAGTAACATCCCATAACCCAGAAGTACAGGCTGGAGAGCACACCTCCCAACATGGGTTCTGCTCCTCAGGTCCCCAAGTCTGCCTCTGCTTCCTCGCCTGAAGACAAGAATGTGCCTTCCAGAATGTTCCAGGTCCCAGGAAATGTTTATCAAGCCAGGTCTGAGGGAACCATTTGAGCCATTTACTGCACTAGTTTACTGATGCCTGGCACTAGAAAGCTAGCCCAGGGGACAAGCCCAGATTCCCCAGGGACTCCTCCCCAGAAACCAGAAAACCAAATGGCATGGGCCATACCTTGAATAATGGGAGGGAGGGAGGTGCAGCTCAGTGACAGATCACATGCCTGGCAAGCGTGAGGTCTTGAGTTCCAGTCCCAGCATTACAGAAAAGAAAAGGAATGAATGGTAGGCAGGGCCCCGGGTGGGGGGAGCTAGAAACTTCTGAAGGAAGTCAGCCAGCGGAAGGGGATGGAGGGCAGGAGAGGTTGTAGTGGGAGGAACAGCATGGATGGTGCAGGTCTCCTTCTCTGCACAGCCCTTCTTTCTCACCCACCCTGGCTGGCAGCCCTATTGCTGTCTCTTAAGCCACTGTGGGGGCTGGAATGCTCCCATGGTCCCAGGACTGTGCTGTCCCCATCTGAAGACTGCAGCCATGTGTCAGGGCTGCGCGCGCGTACACACACACACACACACACACACACACACACGTCCCATGTCGTCCCGCAGGCAGGCAGGGAGAAGTCACGTGGCTGAGGCCTCAGATGCGTCCGCTTATGAATATCAATCAGGCCTGGTAATTCACAGGAAGAGGAGTCCAGATTGGCTAATAGGCAATGCTTTCACCCCAAACCCAGCCTGGGGAAGGAGAGCAGCAGAGGCAGGCAGGTGTGGGCATGCTGTGAGCAGAACTGGAAAGCCAGGCGGTGGGGCTGCAGACAGCCAGGTGCGACTTGCTCACTTGCACGTCTGGGGAGAGTGGGAGCGCCATACAGCATGCATGGCCAAAAGGATGCTGGGAACTTGGCCCCTGCAGTGTGAGGAGGGTGAGGGCTCTGGATATCCTGGGGTGGAAAGAGGCAGCAGCCATCTCCGTTGGTGTGGGGGGTGGGGGCAGGGGTGGCTGTTCAGGATGCAAAGAGCCATGTTTGCAGAAACTGAGGCCCAGCCTGACCACAGTGGCTTCACCTGAGTCCAAATGCTACCATTGCTGGGCATGGTGGTGCACGCCTCTAATCCCAGCACTTGGGAGGGAGAGGTAGGAGGATAAACATGAGTTTGAGGTCACCCTGAGACTACATAGTGAATTCCAGGTCAGCCTGGGCTAGAGTGAGACCCTACCTCAAAAAAAAAAAAAAAAAAGAAAAAAAAGAAAAAAAAGAAAAAATATTTATGTGTGTGTAAGCCTGATGCCTCATCCTCAACATTTGGACTCAGCTGTTTAGAGCCTGTGGTCAGGTGGGGGTAGGTCAGATACAGTGTTTTGTAACATGCAGGTGGCAGAGCCTCCCAGGGCATCCCACGTTCTCTCTACATGTGAGATGTGTGAGGGCCCAGGCCTTCCCAGAGCAACCCTGCTCCAAGCCCCTGGAGTACATGAGCTTCTGGGTTACCACCACCAGAGGAGGCGAAAGCCCATCATCTCCCCTCTTCTGGAGGAGGAACCAATGGATCAGAGAGGTATTATGACGTGCCAGAAAACCACTCAGCTCCAAGTGGGACCAGAATTAGAGCTTGGGAAGCCTAGCTCTAGCCCACAGCCTTGACCTTAGCAGGCTGTGACACCCATGGGACAGATACTTACGTGGGCTCCCAAGAGGTGGGCCCCACATCTGACCCTTGGCCCGTAGAAGCCAGAGCCCATCAGAAGACAGGCTTCGAAGCACAGTGGGCACAGAGCCAGGCTGCAAGCCTGAAAAGTGAGTCTACAAAAGACGACCTGAAACCGGGTGTTGGTGGCACACACCTTTAATCCCAGCACTTGGCAGGCAGAGGTAGGAGGATCACGGTGAGTTTGAGGCCAGTCTTGGACTACATAGTGAATTCCAGGTCAGCCTGGAGCAAGACCCTACCTTGAAAAAAATAAAATAAAAATAAATAAATAAATAAAAAGATGACCTGAGTCAGTGTCCTCTCTCCTGGCCAAATGCCAGATGTGGAGGATGTGCCAAAGAGCAGCTAGCTGGCCCCTCCCTGCCACATGCAGAGCGCCAAGGACCACAGGGCCACTGAGGGCCCCAGGCACTATGGTCCTGACCCAGCCCTGACTGTCAGCCCTGGGCTGCCTTCTCACCTCAACTCTGTTGTTGTGCTGTGTGCTAAGAGCCCCCCCCCCCCCACCAGGAATAGAGCACTGAGGTGACCGGACACAACGTCCTTTTCACATCCCAAGGTGAGAGACAGACTTCCCTCAAGTAACACTGTAGCACTGGGCCAGCAGACATGCTGGAGGTAAGAGCAAGGAGAGGGCACCAGACGGAGAGGCTCCTTTACGTGGGGCCCCCCAAGGGTGGCCTTGCCTGTGCAGATCAGTTGTGCTTCTGATGCCGTGAGGGTGACCGTAGCTGATGCTGGTCAGGCCCTTGACACACAGTAGGCGCTCAATAAAGGCAGCTGCTGCCACAGTGGGGATGTTTCCTGCATTCTATTTCCAATCTTTTTTTTTTTAATTTTTATTTATTTATTTGAAAGTGACAGAGAGAGGGAGAGAGATAGAGAATGGGCACTCCAGAGCCTCCAGCCACTGTAAACGAACTCCAGACGCCTGCGCCCCCTTGTGCATCTGGCTAACGTGGGTCCTGGGGAATCTAGCCTTGAACTGGGGTCCTTAGGCTTCACAGGCAAGTGCTTAACGGCTAAGCCATCTCTCCAGCCCATCTATTTCCATTCTTTTTAAAAAAATTTTTGTTCATTTTTAAAAAAATTTTTGTTTGTTTATTTATTTATTTGACAGCGACAGAGAGAAGGAGGGAGAGAGAGAGAGAGAGAGAGAGGGAGAGAATAGGCGTGCCAGAGCTTCCAGCCTCTGTAAACAAACTCCAGACGCGTGCGCCCCCTTGTGCATCTGGCTAACATGGGTCCTGGGGAATTGAGCCTCGAACCAGGGTCCTTAGGCTTCACAGGCAAGCGCTTAACCGGTAAGCCATCTCTCCAGCCCTTTTTGTTCATTTTTATTTATTTATTTGAGAGTGACAGAGAGAGAGAGAGAAAGAGGCAGATAGAGAGAGAATGGGCACACCAGGGCTTCCAGCCACTGCAATCGAACTCCAGACACGTGCGCCCCCTTGTGCATCTGGCTAACGTGGGTCCTGGGGAATTGAGCCTCGAACCAGGGTCCTTAGGCTTCACAGGCAAGCGCCTAACCGCTAAGCCATCTCTCCAGCCCTTCTTTTTTTTTTTTAATTATTTCAGGGCTGGAGAGATGGCTTAGTAGTTAAGGCCCTTGCTTATAAAGTATAAGGACCCAGCTTCAATTCCCCAGTACCACATAAACCAGATGCACATTTTGGGGCATGCGTCTAGAGTTCCTTTGCAATGGCTAGAGGCCCTGGTATGCCCGTAGAGAGAGAATGGGTGCACCAGGGCCTCTAACCACTTCAAACAAATTCCAGATGCATGCACCATCTTGTGCATCTAACTTTGTATGGACACTGTGTGGAATCAAACTTGGGTCCTTAGGCTTCATAGGCAAGTGCCTTAACCTCTGAACCATCTATCCAGCCCCTATTCCCATCTTTGCTCCCCTCCATCCTTAGACAGATGGGACCACTAGAAGTCCCCACATGAACCACCAAGGCTGGGAAACTCCTGAGGCTGTGGTCAGCCAGGGCCTAGCTTACCACCACTGCTTACTTTCATTTGCACCAGCAGGGAGCCTGGGGATATTGTGGGGCAGCAAGTACCTGCCCCCTGGTCCCTGTGCATCTGTCTGTCCATCCGTCTGTGGCTGGAGGTTTTGGAGGCCTTGCTGGGCAGGCACAGCCGCGGCCGCCTGTGAAACACTGTGAGTTTCTCATTTTCCCCTTGAGCAGTTTCACGACCCCGGGTGATCCTGCAGCAGAGGCTGGCTGGAGACCCAGGCCTGGGGAGGGGGGATGGAGGACGCACCCTCCCCCCTCACAATGCAAACAATGAAAGAGCCAGAGAGAGCTGGGGAGAAGGGTGATAGACGCATGCCCTGGCCTGTCCCTGGAGACTGGACGAAGTCACCAAGCACATAGATACTCACAGCAGCACGTGAGCCCCGTGGGACACAGTCATTTTGCACACAGACACATAAACTGCGAAGATCCCCTGCTCCAGCCTCCTAGCTTTCAAGCAGGAATTCACTCTTGGCACAACAGAAAAATTCTTTCACCATTTAGGACACTGAGGCTGACCCTTCTTCTTTCATTTACATGTGACATTGTGACGCAGCCTCCCTGACACATGAGTGGGGCTCAGGCCCACTTTCCAAGTGTTGAAACTGAGGCTCAGGGAAGTTTATACACTTGCCCCGTGTAACACAGCTTAGAAATGGCAGAGGGCCAGCGATGGGATACCTTCCAGTGAGTTGTTGGCCAGGGAGGTCCCTGATGCCCCCAAAACATTACAAGCCATTGCCGAGGCCCTTGGCTTCCCACCAGGAATAGATGGTAAGACCCTATTGCTGAAGACTCCACATACTTGGGCTGCAAGGTCACTGAGAAATCCTGCTGGAACTGAGCTGATAACCTCCTCCATGTCGACCAGCTGACAGAAAGGTGGAAGAAGCCATTCTGCATGCAGTTCAATGGGAGAGAGAGAAATCACCAGTGAAGATATTCAACAGTGGGCACTGCAAGCCTTATATTTTTCCAGCCAGGCCAAATGAGCCAATGGGTGCAATAGTGGCATGTCTGTCATGGTGGAAACCAACTGCCCTCTGATTGGACTGGAGGCCCGCTCCATGAGAGGGAATACATCCCTGATACTGAAAACTTAAAACGGGTAGTCATGAGCCCTAGGGGTGTAACGTCTGCTGCTGTCTGGCTAAATGTATATACTATGCTTATCAAACTGCCCAGTAAGCACTTCTCTTCACACCCTTACATTAATGCTACTCTCACTTTTGGTAGAGAACCTTCTCTTTTCAGATGGTGGTGACCTTGGGAATGACTTAGAAGGCACCATGGTGCTAAGAAGAAGTGACAGAGGAGTGCTCAGAACTGAAATATCTCAATCACACCTTCCATGTCTCAGGGTCCATTGCGGAAGAGGTGGCAGAAAGAATGTAAGAGCCAAAGGAAGGTTAGGACTCCTTACAACGTGCTCCTCCAGACACAAAATGGCCTGGATATCCATGACCTCACGGTGCCTGAAACTATCTACACAAGACCCTCATAATAGGAGGAAAAGATGATGACATCAAAATAAAAGAGAGACTAATGGAGAGGGGAGGGTATATGATGGAGAGTGGAGTTTCAAAGGGGAAAGTGGGGGGAGGGAGGGCATTACCACGGGATATTGTTCACAATCACGGACATTGTTAATAAAAAAAGAAAAAGAAAAGAGACGGCAGAGCGGTGCTTTAGGTTCTGGTCTCCGTGACTCCACATGAACAGTGGGGGAGAGGATGAGCTATCAAAACTGTGGCAGCCTCTCTGTCTCTCTTATCTGCTTCCTCTCTCTCCCACCCTTTCTCTCTCAAATAAATAAAAGATATTTTAAGGGGGGCTGGAGAGATGGCTTAGCAGTTAAGGCACTTGCCTGCAAAGCCTAAGGACCCAGGTTCGATTCCCCAGGACCCACATAAACCTGATACACATGGTGGCGCATGTGTCTGGAGTTGGTTTGTAGTGGCTGGAGGCCCTGGTGTGTCCATCCTCTCTGTCTGCTTCTTCCTCCCTCTCTCTCTCCCTCCCTCCTTCTCTCCCTTTCTCTCTCTAATAAATAAAAAATATTTTTGAAAAACTGTGACAGTCTTTGCAAGGCAGGCAGCACATATGATGACCCCACCCCACCCCTAGGTTAGGTTGGACCTGGGCATCCAGGCTGGGCTTCTCCAAGTGCAGCTTCTTGGAGCCTTGTAGTCCCAACGGGAGCAAGCCTGCCATGTCCCCGCCCACCTCTGTCCGAGGGCCTCCAGCCTCATGAGGATTGTGCTGGGATGGAGCCCCCATACTCACACATGCCAGGACCAAGCTCTGCCACCGAGCCCCAAGCCAGTCCAGTTCTCATGCAATTAAAAGTCTGCTTGGGGCTGGAGAGATGGACTCAGGTTAAAGGTGCTTGCTTGCAAAGCCTAACAGCCCAGGTTTGATTCCCCAGTACCCACATAAAGCCAGATGCACAAGGTGGCGCATGTCTGGAGTTTGTTTGCAGTGGCAAGAGGTGCTGGCACACCCATATTCATTCTCTCTCCAAATAAATAAAAACAAAACAGTCTGCTCTGTCCCTGCCATGGTGGGTACCTCAGTGTCCCCACATACCAAGCTGGCCGCAGCCTAGGCCTTGGCCTCTCTGTTGAGGACCTCCTGCCTCATTCTTTTCCCCAGCCCTCTGCCTGACGTGCTGAGCAGGGAGGCCTTCCCTGCATGCATGGGATGCAAGGTCCCTTCACCCCATCACCCTGGCCGTCTCGGTCTTCCTTTGACCACCCTTGGACATGCTGCATACTTGACCATCTATGCATGTGTAGTGTGCATGAATGTGCATATGCATTATCATACAAGGGTATATGCCCACCTGTGCGTGTGTGTGGAGGCCAGAGCTTGACACTGGGCGACGTCCTTAGTCACTCCTCTCCACCTTATTATTTAAATTTTACTGTTCATACGTGAGTGCTCACATGCACACCAAGGTCTCTTGCCATTGCATGCAAAGTGCAGCTGCATGGGTCACCTTGCATCTGGCTTTGCATGGGCAGTGGGGCCTGCAGGCTTTGCAAGAGATTGCCTTTAACGCTAGGCCATCTCCCCAACCTCTCCACCTTCACTTTTTTAAAATATATTTTAACTTTATTGAGTTTAGAGAGAGGGAGGGAATGTACATGGCACACCAGGACCTTCTGCAAACAAACTCCAAATATGTGTGCTACTTGGGTCAGTAGGCTTTGTAAGCAAGCACCTTTAACCACTGAGCCATCTCAAAGCCCAGCATTTCACATTCAAACCACCAGAGCACACGTGTGTGTATGTATACAGAGGCCAAAGGTTGGTATCGGCTGTGCTCCTGGATCACTCTTTATTTTCCTAAAGCGCGGTGTGACTTGAGCCCAGAGCTCTGATTCAGCTAGTCTAGCTAGCCGGTTTGCCCTGAGGATCCATCCCTTCTCCACTTCCCATGTGCTGAGATCACAGATGAAGCCACACCCACTGGTATTTCTTTATGTGAGTGCTGAGGAAACAAGCCCCAGTAGTCCTCACTTAGGCACCGAAAAAGCTTTATAGCCGCATCACCACAGTTCCCTTTGCACTCTTCTTTTTTGGTTTTGGTTTTCCTGAGGTAGGGTCTTGCTCTAGCTCAGGCTGATCTGGAATTCACCATGTAGTCTCAGGGTGGCCTCGAACTCGCAGCAATCCTCCTACCTCTGCCTCCCAAGTGCTGGGATTAAAGGCGTGCGCCACCACGCCTGGCTTCCTTTTCACTCTTTAAAAAACTATTTATTTATTTGCAAGTAGAGAGAAAATATGAATATAGGTAACAAACTCCAGAGGCATGTGCCAGTTTGTGCAGCTGACTTTATGTGGGTACTAGGGAATTAAATCCAGGCCATCAGGCTTTCCTTTAATTACTGAGCCATCTCTCTCCAGCCCTTGTGTGCTTGTGCATGCGCGTGTATGTGTTATATGCAGGTGCATGTGTAGGCCACAGGATCCACCTTCATTTTTGAGACAGGGTCTCTCACTGGACCTTAACCTCACAGATTCAGTAGACTGCTGGCCAGCAAGCCCTAGGGATCCTTCCATCCCTGCTAACCTGGCACTGGACTCCAGGCTCCTGCCATGCCCAGCTTTTATGTGTGTGCTTAGATCCGAACTCAGGTCTTCATGCTTGTGTTGCAAGAACTTTACTCACTGAGCCATCTCCTCAGCTATAGACTGTATGTGTCCATTCTTCCTCCATCCCCATCTACAATGTTCCATAGGGCAGGGTCTGTTCTCCTGGTCAACTGCTAACCCCTCAGTGTTCAGCACAGTGCCTGAGGCAAAAGAGCATATGGATGAAGGTGAGCAGACCTGTGGGTGGATGGGTAGCCCTGCCTGTCCCTCCCTGGGCTCCCCTGTCCTAGAAGGCAGGTCCTCTTGTCCCCACTTCACAGATAGGAACACTGAGGCCCAGGGGCTGAGTATGGCACAGCTCACAAGATGCAGAGCCAAGAGTCCTTGATCCTGAATGGCCATCCTTTTACAGGTTCAGACAGCCCATATCTCACCCTTAGGTGACATCCACAAGACAGGGACCTGCGCACGAAGGAGAGAAGGCTGCCTCTTGGCAAGACGCCACTTTTCAAAGAGATTAAAGAGGGAAAGCTTAAAGCAGAAGTTGGAGGCTTGGGTCGGACCAGGGGCCGGTCCCGATGGGCTGCAGAGGTGGTCTGTGGGCGCTGAGCCGGAGCAGGCCGCAGGGTCTGGATCCACGGCAGCAGGCGGGCGGGCAGCGCCTCCACTTCGTTAGAATGCAGCCCTGAGATCGCGCTTCTCTCTGATGGCTGATTGATTGACACTTACAAATTACCCAGCCGAAAGTGTGGAGTCTTTGACCCCTGAGTAACATCTTTGGCAAGCCTGAGATTTGCCAGCATTTTGTCATCTAATTACTAGCAAATCCCCTGAAACTTCGCTGGCTGGTGAATTTTTAATGCGGGGCAATTTCAACGTGACGCCTGGCCCAGATGGGTTCTCGCGTTCCTCACCTCTCCCTCTCCTCTCCTCTTCTCTCCTCTCCTCTCCTCTCTGCAGCCCTCTTGTCTTAACTCATTTTTCCTTAAACCTCACCAGCTTCTGGGTGAGCTGGTGTAGGGGTGCACCCCAAGAATCAGCAGAGCAGAACAGGGTTGCCTTGTCCCCCCTGACCATTGAACAGTGGGACAGGGTCGCCATGTCCCCCGGTGACCATTACAGAGCAGGACAGGGTTGGGGTGTCCCCTCTGACCACTGCTGGTGCGTTTCCTTGCAAGAAGGTGTCACTCCCGCCCCCCAGATTCATTGCTGTCCTATGGGGTTCTCATCCCTCCCCTTCAAGATGGCCCGGCTGGCCAAACAAACAAGATGCCATGATGAACCCATCTCCTTGAGGGCACAGTACCAGTGGCTGCCGTGCTGCATGGATGGGTGACGGCCTGCAGGTGGTCGCAGTCACAGGATCCTGAGGCAAAGCAAGGGTTTCTTGATTGGTCTTTACGTCCATAGAGAACGGAGCCCCGGCAGGCAGGGGAGGCAGTGGGCAGAGCTGAAAGTGGGCTTTCCATCCCATGTGCCTCCTCCAACCCCAGAGGAAGCTGCATCTGCTAGCCCACGGCCACGTGCCCCGGGCTGGGAGGAAGCCAGCCCCTCCCCCAAGTACACTGCTTCGTCCAGGAGCAAAAAGACCTCTAATCCCAAGCGAAGTCTGTGGTATCATGGCACATACTTAGAATCCCAGAGATGGGCAGCTGAGGCAGGAGGATTGCTAGGAGTTCAAGACCAGCTAGACTTTGTCTCCAAAAATAAAAAAAACAAACACTAATAGGGCTGGAGAGATGACTTAGTGGTTAAGGCGTTTGCCTATGAAGCCAAAGGACTCAGGGTCGATTCCCCAGGACCCATGTAGGCCAGATACACAAAGTAGTGCATGCATCTGGTGTTTATTTGCAGTAGCTGAAAGCCCTGGTGTGCCTATTCTCTCTCTCTCTCTCTCTCTCAAATAAATAAAAATATATTAAAATCTAAATTTAAAAAAAAAGTAATAAAAACAAAACAAATGCAAGCAACAACGGTCCATGAGTGAGAAACGTCGACCCTGTTTTCTGAATCACCCCCCCCACATGATTTTAAAGTATTTCTTTTATTCTTTGTTTATTTTGAGGGACAGGACCTCACTTTGTCCTAGCTGTCCTACAACCTACATGGACAAAGTTGGCCTTGAACTTATGGTGATCTTGTCTCTGTCTCCTAAGAGTTGGAATTATAGGCATGTGGTTTTAAAATATTTACCTTTACTTTTTTTTTTTTCAAGGTAGGGTTTCACTCTAGCTCAGGCTGACCTGGAATTTACTATGTAGTCTCAGGGTGGCCTTGAACTCCCGACGATCCTCCTACCTCTGCCTCCTAAGTGCTGGATTAAAGGCATGCGCCACCACTCCCGGCCAACTTTTTAAATATATATTATATATATATATGTATGTGTATATATATATATATATAAATAAATATATATACAGATATATATATACACACACACACATATATATATATTCATACAGCCAGACATAGGATTCTTAGTTCTTTAAAAAAATATTTATTTATTTATTTGCAACCAGCAAGAGATAGAGAGGAAGAAAGACAGAAAATAGATGGGTACACCAAGGCCTCCAACCCCTACAAACAAACTGCAGACTCATAGGCCACTTTGTGCATATGCCTTCACATGGGTACTAGGGAATCAAACCCAGGTTGTTAGGCTTTGCACGCAAGTGCCTTAACCACTGAGCCATGTCTCAGAGCCGGGATTCTTACTTCTAAATACAGAACGAGATGACTTTTAAACTCTGTGCCCAGCCCAGCCCTCCATGTGGGCGTCTTCCTCAGTGACACAGGATGTGAGGTGGGAATCCAGGTCTCCATGTGGAGATAAGTCCCTTCTGCCCTCTCTGCCCCCTCCTGCCTTCCCCTATTCAGAAAGATGTGGCTGGACTATTCAGGCCCATTTCTTCTTACACGTGTACACGGCTGATAAAATATTCCACCTCACCCCTAGTCCCCGTGGGACCTGCTGTCTTACGGGGAAAGAGTTTGTATGACAGCGACCGCAACAGACAACACGTCGCCTGGAAACCATTGGGGCGGAGGGCGGGGGGGGGGGGAGAGGGAGCGAGGGAGATCCTGCTTTCTATTCAGATTCCCTCTTCGGGTTTTCTTACCAGCATTTCCAGAGGAGAGACTGGGCCTTGCTCTGTGGGCTCCGGTGGGGCTGGAAGATGCCCTCCCAGATGCCATGCTATTCAGGTCTTGGCCTGGCTCCTTTATGGGCTTCCTCTGGGGCTGCAAAGCTCCGCTAGGAAGTAGACCAGGGTTTGTCCACAGCCACTTCAGGTGACCAGCAAGTCCAGGGACAGTTAGGAGTGAATGTGTCATCCCCAGTCTCTGAAGGTGGCACGGGAGCAAGGCTTGTGGGCAGGGAGGCTGGAAACAGCAGGTGTGGCTGGAGATGATGGGAGGAGGCCAGCCAGAAAGGATCCCTGAGGAGCCTGAGGAAGCCAGGGCCCCATATGGCCTGTGGTTGGGCCCATGGGCCCCCGGAGGGCATGCTACAAGAGGACCTTCCCAGACTTCCAGGTGCCCTCGGTTGTCTCACGCCTCCTTCCCTTCCTGTGTAGCAGTGAGCTCCAAATCCAGACTTCCGGAGGAAGTGTAGAGCATAGGAAAGCTTACAGAGCAGGGGAGCAGAGCCAGCTTAGCCTCCTTTACAGAACACAGCTGGTTATGCTTGGAATCCACTGGGGCAGGGGTGGCCCCCACACCCTGGATCTGGTGACAGCCAAGAGCCACCCCGCCTGCATGGAGGGCAGAGTCACAGACTTGAAAGAAAGCTGTCTGCTTGGGGTGTAGCGTCAGCGGGACAAGCGTGAATGACATCAAATCCAGAAGAGAGTGCAGGGACACCAGGAGGGTCAGAAAGAGGATGATGAAGATGGCCACATTTGACAAGCACCCCTGCATGCTGGGTGCTGAGCTGGCCACAATGAGTGGCCTGGTCCCCAGCCACAGAGGGCTCAAGCTCACTAGGAAATGCCTTGGCAGGGAAGGTGGGCATCAAAGTGGGATTCATTAGGGTGGCACAGGGTCATCTGTAGTGGCTTTACCATGGGCCCAGAGACCCTCTGGCTGGGCAGGACTGGGAGGTAGGTAACAGCCCATTTCAAAGACACCTATGGGTGCTTTGGTGGGTGTGTAAGAACTGGGTCCACTTTGGAAGAAATTTGTTGGACCCCTAAAATAAGCCAGCCACTGCCACCAATGTGTGCCATTACCTACTGCCCATAGCCTTGCCTTGCGTCCCCAAGATTGAAGAGCATAGTGTCATCTATTTTTCCATACTCATACTTCCTGTGCTCTTTTTTCATTTGTTTTAAATAGTTTTTATTTATTTTGCTTACTAGAGAGAGAGGGAGAGAGAGAGAGAGAGAATGGGTACACCAGGACCTTCAGCCTCTATAAACGAATGCCAGATGCATGTGCCACCTTGTGCATCTGGCTTATGTGAGTCCTGGGGAATGGAACCTACATCCTTTGGCTTCACAGGCAAACAACTTAACCGCTAAGCCATCTCTCCAGCCCTTAAATATTTTTATTTATTTATTTGCAAGGTGAGAGAGAGAATGGGTGTGACAGGGCCTCCAGCTGCTGCAAACAGACCCCAGATGCATGCACCACTTTGTGCATTGGGCTTTACATGGGTACTGGAGAACTAAACTTGGGTTGTTAGGCTTTGCAGGCAAGCACCTTAACCCCTGAGCCATCTCTCCAGCCCCATTTGTTTTATTTTGGGGTGTATGAGTGTGTGTGCACATACACTCGTGAGTGAGTACCTTTTATTCTGAACAAGGGGACTATGGCTTCTTTGTAAAGCTCAGGACTGCTTTGAGCCTTTGTCGGTGGTCAGCAGTTCTGAGACTAGTGACATCTTTCCTTCCTCACTTTCCCTTACCCATTCAATTGTTCAAAAATATATTTTTTTTACCCCTGAGGTAGTGTGTTACTCTAGCCCAGGCTGACCTGGAATTCACTATGTAGTCTCAGGTGGCCTTGAACTCAAGGCGATCCTCCTACCTCTGCCTCCCGAGTGCTGAGATTAAAGGCGTGCGCCACCACGCCCGGCTCTGTGCCTTTCCTGGGGACCTCCTGCAAGGACAGAAAGCCTGACCTGAGGTCTCACAGGAAAACAGATGACCAACCAGGAACCAATCCACTCAACTTCCAGCAGGGGTGAGGGCTGATGACAGGGCGGCCTTTGGTTAGGGTTGTCCTGCCAGGCCGCCCTGGGGCAGTGTCATGCAAGCTAAGACTGGATGGCTGAAGAGATCCAGTCATGTTTGTTGAGGATGGAGCCGAGGCCAGCAGGAAGGACAAGTCAGCTGCAATGCAAGACTCAGAGCCCTTGGGTTTGATGACCAAATGTGGCAGAGTCTCAGGAACATGGGTTTGGCATGGAAAAGTCTAGGGAAAAGGATAGTCATGGTTGCTGGTGGCACACACCCATAGGTCTTTACCTGCAAGGCCTTTTCTTGCAAAGCAAAAAATTTCAGTTACAAAAATAAGTCAATCACCGTGGGCCTCAGTGCCTGGCACAGTGTGTGTGTGTGTGTACGTGTGTATGGAGAGGGGAGAAACTTACTGCAAGCTGGAGAGAGAGCTCCATGGTCCTGCAGCATGGCCAGTGGCGTAGGACTGCTGCCTACCCTTTGAAGCCCACCAGGCATGCACCCACATTGGCCTGGACTTTGAGGTGCCTCCAGAAAAATCAGCAGGTACCTCGATCTACCAAAATCCCCTGTGGCGGCGGACCTGGCCCCCCGGAAGGTGCTCACCACCATCTGCGAGTGTGAACACCCCCACTGCATCCCCCCTGAGTTCACAAGACGGAGATTCTCATTTTCACCCCGAGACAGCCTGTCTGTTGGATAGCTGGGAGCCTCCTATTTTTTTTTTTTTTCTGAATGATAATTTCCCCCTCTTTTTTTTTTTTTTTTTGTAGCTAAAAATCACCCAGGCTTGTCCAGACGAGAGGGCAGAAAATGATGCGGCGCAGGAGAAGGGAAGATAATTTCTGTGGGTCACAGACATTCTCACTTGTCATCAGTCTGCAGGGGGAGTGGGGAGGGCCAAGAGCCTGCTCGAGATGAGGGGATGGAGGAAGAAAATGAAGGCTGGCCCGAATCCATCACTGTCCTACTCCCCTCTCCCTGGGGGGGTGAGGAAAAGACTTGCTGTGGAAAAAAGGGAACAGAGGAAAGGAGAGGAGGAGGAGGCTGGCGGAGGGATGGGAGGCAGAACCCTGATCTTGTTGTACCAGCTGGGCAGGACCCCTTCCCACTCCTAGCCTCAGTTTCCCCACTGAAGAAGCGGATCACAACCCCCTCTCCAATGCCACCTGACCTGTCCTACACATGGGGTGGGAAGTTGCTGCGGGTGGCTGCACATTGAGAGCGTGGGCGGTGGGGGGGTGGAGGGAGCAGCCTGGATGAAGCCTGCACACGGGGGTTAAAGGGAGTCAGGGTTCAAACCTCAGTGCTGTCCCCAGGAGGGCAGGACACATTGCAACCCCCTGTCAGGGCCTCAAGTCCCCATATGAAGACGGGGGATAAAAAGACCACTTCGGTCACAGGACTAGTGGGAGAACAGAGTGAGGAATAAACAAGATGTATGTCTGGTATGTTGTAATTGCTCAACAGCAATAGTGACAAAACTCATGGAAAAAAATGACGAGGGGATGACCAACAGCCACCTGAGTCCTCATTGCCCCCAAAATAACAATGGGGGTGCAGGGAGTCACAAATTCTCATGTGTCACAAAAGGGCTCACAAACCATCCAAAAGGCAGGCAGAAGGAAAATACACAGCGCCAGGCACAGTGGCGCATGCCTTTAACCCCACCACTCGGGAGGCAGAGGTAGGACGATCGCTATGAGTTCGAGGCCACCCTGAGACTACGTAGTGAATTCCAGGTCAGCCTGGGCTAGAGTGAGACCCTACCTCGAAAACCCAAATGAGAAAAACACACAGGATTTAGATTCCCATACACCTCTGGTTTGAATCCCAGATCTGCCCTCAAGTTACAATCTCATTTCCATGGGCCTCAGTTTCCCCAGCTGCACGAAGTATCTTGTGACATCTCTTAGGGTCACCCGAAGGGTTAGAAACAGCATCTGCGACCTGCTGGGTAGGAGGTGAGTGCCAGCATGAGTGGTGAATGAGTGGAAGTCTGCAGGTGGCTGTCTCTGAGCAGAGCGACTGACAAAACCAGCCATAGGCTCCATCTGGGCTGCGGACATTGCGTGTTGACTGTAGGTCTGACCAAACGAAGCGAGAGCATGACAAACCCGCAGAGCCACGGTCACCCAGGGCTGTGTTTGAGTGCCAGCATTGTGGGTGCGGGCAGTTCCCACGTTGAATCAGTACCTCAACCCCTTCCCTGGGCCAGGCCTAGATGTTCTTCCTGACCTCTCCCTCCAAGTGCATTTCTGCGGTCCCTTTCGGCTGCTCCTCTGCCTCACTGAGCCCGGTGGCCTTCCAAAATCCACGCCTCCATAGTCTCACTGGTGGGGAGGTGACTGCTTTACCAGGCCGGTCAGTTTGGAGTTGACTTTCAAGACGTGGCTCAAGTACAGGGTTGAGATTCTCTACTGATTTATTTGTGTGTGTGTGTGTGCGCGTGTGTGTGCGCGTGCTGGGGGGATGCCCATTGCCACAGCCCACTTGCAGAGGTCAGAGGACAACCTCAACCTCAAGGTGTTTCTCCTCTCCTCCCACCTTCTTATTTTTTAATTTTTGTTATTATCATTTGTTTTTTCGAGGTAGGGTCTCGCTGTAGCCCAGGCTGACAGGGAATTCACTATGTTGCTTTTGAGATAAAAAGCTAATTACCACTCGGGATGTATAAGAGAGAGGAGAGTTGATTTTGTGCTAATTTTTAGTTTTATTTATTTATTTGAGAGAGCGAGAGAGGGAAGGAAAGAGGCTGACACAGACAGAGAGAGATAGAATGGGCGCACCAGGGCCTCCAGACACTGCAAACGAACTCCAGGCGTGTGCTCCACCTTGTGCATCTGGTTTATGTGGGTGCTGGGGAATCGAACCGAGGTCCTTTGGCTTTGCAAATGCCTTAACCGCTAAGCCATCTCTCCAGCCCCTTGTGCTAATTTTTTTTAAAAAAATTAATTTATTTGAGAGAGAGAAAGAGAAAGGGGGGGGGAGAGAGAGAGGGAATGTGGGTGTGCCAGAGCCTCCATCCACCACAAACAAACTCCAGATGCACGCACCACCTTGTGCATCTAGCTTACATGCTGTAGTAGACAGCTTCAGGTCACTGAGATGAACCTCCAGACCAGACACAGTTCTTGAGGAAGGGAATTTATTGAAGCAGGGGAAGTTCCATAATGGCAGAAGAAACTGACCTGCTTTCACAGGCCCGAGCAGAGAAAAGCCTCAAGCCCAAAAGCAAGCAAACACACTACAGGAGCTCCAGGCCGAACTCAGGCACTTTGCACATCTTTAGACTGGAGTTCCAAATCCACCACCACACCTTAGGGCTGGACGCTGAGATCCACTCTTCCAGCCAGGTGTCTGCAGATCTAAATTACAAACTTTAATAAAATCATGGATATATCAGGGGCCATCTATTTCAACTACCACACATGGGTACTAGAGAATTGTCCTTAATCTTTGAAGGCAAGTACCTTAACCGCTGAGCCATCTCCCCAGCCCTAAATTTTAAAAAAATAATTTATTTAGTTGCAAGCAGAGAGAGAATTGATACACCAGAGTCTCCAGCCACTACAAACAAACTCCAGATGCATGCCACCTTGTGCAGCTGGCTTTATGTGGGTACTGGCGAATTGAACCCAGGTCGTTAGGCTTGGCAGGCAAGTGCTTAACCACTGAGCTATCTCTCCAGCCCTAGTTTTTGTTGTTAACAGTCCAGACAAGTGCTGAGGTCTGAGGTGAAAGTGTGGAACCCATATCATCGGTGGACGACACTGACTGTGTGTCCTAAGTAGGAGCTTCATGGATGGGCTCCAATGCTGGTCTCCTCGAGAAGAGCTGAGCCCAGCTGGAAGAGGCTTCCTGGGCAGCTAACAACTACAGCCTCAAAAAGTTGGGTGCCCTGGGCTGGACGGATGGCTTAGCGGCTAAGGCGGTTGCCTGCAAAGCCAAAGGACCTAGGTTCAATTCCCCAGGACCCAAGTTAGCCAGATGCACAAGGGGGCGCATGCGTCTGGAGTTTTGCATTGGCTGAAGGCCCTGGCATGCCCATTCTCTCTCTTTCTCTGTCAAATAAATAAAAACAAAATAATAAAGTTTGGGTGCCCTATTTGTCTAAGGAAGAAGAGGGGACATCCTAGTGGCATAGTGCCATCTCCCTGGATGTAGAAGCCATGAACATCTTGTCATTTTAGAAAATCCAACCCCCCCCCCCAGCTCTCTTCCTTTCTTTGAGCTTCTTGTGTTTTCTCCTACCACAGGGCCTTGGCACCTGCTGTTCCCTGTACTTGGCACACCCTTCCCTCCTCTCTTCACCCAACTGATGCCTATTTGTGCATCACATCTCAGCTCAGAAGTGACACCGCCTCCTCCTCCATCCACAGAAGTCTTACTGGATAGGCTATCTCTCCCACTACTGTCTCCTCCTTAGACACTTTCCCCATGAGTACAAGGCTGAGGGTATTCAATGGTGTTCACTCAGCAAGTACTTACTGAGGACCTACCTCGCAAGTGCCTCATTGAATGGCTGAGAGGGCCAAAATAGCAGGGACAAGGCAAGATGCTTATAAGGAATAAATTCAAGGTCAACATGACTGAGCAACAGGAGAGAGGAGACAGTGGGAAGAGATGAGACCTACGGCAAGGGGTGGATTTAATGTGCAAGGCAAGGGGAGTGTATCAGCCAGCAAAAGGCTGCTGCAAAACAAATTATCCCAACAACATCACTTAACAGGAGTCTCTGCATGGTATCCGTCATGGTCCCGATGGCTGGAGTGTGGCTTTGTGGATCTAGGCTGGCCTCTCTCAGGGGGTTTGTGGGTCAGCCAGTCAAATTGGTCTAGACTGCCTCTGTTAGGAGTACTTGACTCCCCATCAGGTGGATCATGCTTCAGCAGGCGGAGGCGGACCCCCTCCCAGGGTGGGGAGGAGCTGGAGTCAGCTCAGATGTGCATTCTATTGGCCAAACCTCCTGAGGTCAGCTCAAAGGTGGACAAGCAGATCCCTTCCTCTGATGGGCGGGGTTCAGGATTTAGGGCAGGAAAACAGACTCCGCCTTCTGTGGGCGAGGCCCATGCTCACAGCGGCGAAATAGACTCCACCTATCAATGGGCGGGGTCATATTACACAGGCAGGTAAGCAGGCTCCGCCCCTCAGTACTGGGGCCCAAGCTCACAGGCAGGAAGGCAAACTCCGCCCCTTGGTGGGCGTGGCCCAGGCTCTTTGGAGGGCGGAGCTTGTCATGTGCGGAGGGGAGGTCCGGCGAGGGGTGCACCCCGGAGCTCCGGGAAGGTTTTCGAGCAGGGCAGACACCCCAGCCCACTGTAGGACCGTGGGAGCCCCCGGGAGTCCTGACGGGTGGGCAGGCATGACCTCAGTGGACGCATGCGCAGTCACCGTGGAGGAGGTCGGGTTGGGGGTCCCCCCCAGCCGCCGAGAGCCCGGAACTCGGCTCTCCCTCCCGGAGTTTAACGAAGAGCCCGCGGGGCCGGGCTGACCTGGTACCGCGGCCCGGCCCCGGCCGCAGGGCACCCCGCGGGCCGCTTCCCCCGACCCACAGGGGCCCCGGCTCCGATCCCACCCGGGGGAGGGGACGAGGGTCGTCTGACAAGCTCGGGCTTCCGCTGCCCAGCTGGGCCCGCCTTCCTGCCCGGCCTGCCCCAGGGCAGCGTGAGCCCTGGCAGCCCCGGCTCACAGTGCCTGGCTCCTCCGTCCGGACCCAGAACTCAGAGTTCTGAACCCGTTTCCCTGTGCGTCTTGGGGTGCCAAAGCCTCCCTCCCGCCTGGAAGTGAGCGCTGGGGGGAGTGCCCTCTGTGTGCAGGACTCCTGCCAATGTTCGCTTGCAGGTGGGGTGGTGGCTTTCGTCCCCCCCATCCATGGCCTCAGGAGCAAAGTCAGTCAGTGTGCTAGACGTGGACCACGCCTAGGGCACCGCGAGGGTGGCCAGCACAGACGTGTGGCCACCGAATGCCGGTCTTGGACTTGGGTGTACTGCCCACCTTCTCACATTCATTCCTCAACAGGTACCTGCTCATGTCTGCTGGGCCTCCTCATTTATAAAGTGGGGTGTGAGGGCTAAGGCACTTGCCTGCAAAGTCAAGTGTTCGATTCCCCAGGACCCACACAAGCAAGATCTGCACAAGGCGTCTGGAGTTAACATTTGCATCACCTGGAGGCCCTGGCACGCGCTCTCTCTCTCTCTCTCTCTCTCTGCCTTTCTCAGGTAAATAAAAATAAATTTTAAAAGTGGTTAAAAAAATAAAGTGGAGCCGGTCGTAGTGGCACACGCCTTTAATCCCAGCATTCAGGAGGCAGAGGTGGGAGGATCGCCATGAGTTCGAGGCCACCCTG
The DNA here is from genome assembly GCA_036346955.1 of Dipus sagitta. Taxonomy (NCBI): domain Eukaryota; kingdom Metazoa; phylum Chordata; class Mammalia; order Rodentia; family Dipodidae; genus Dipus; species Dipus sagitta. The sequence goes on from CM070782.1 coordinate 26,254,659, forward strand.
AGACTCCATAGTGAATTCCAGGTCAGCCTGGGCCAGAGTGAGACCCTATCTCAAAAAATTAAAAATAAATAAAAGTGCGGTGTGGAGGACAGTTGGACAAGACAACTCCTTGCTATCCACCGTATGATAGCTTTGGGGAGACGGAACCCCCACCCCATTTTCCTTGGAAGCCATTCCTTTCTCTGTGTCCTGCCTCCTGCTCCCTACACAGGCAGAGACCTTTGGTGCTCAGGACGCATAATAAGTAGTTGAAGATCCGCAGTTCCCACAGTGGGTGTGGTGTGGGACATCACAAGCCGCCCTTTGGGGAAAGTCTTGTGACCTGGGGAAGAAGTGCGTGGGAACGGGAGGACACAGAGCACGCCCTGAACGGACTCTAAGCTTGTCACCAGCAACAGCATGTGCCAAGGCCATTCCGTTTACCACCCACTGACTGTCCTTAGCTCCCAGATGTCTTCCTGCAGACAAGTGAGCCCCCCCCGCCAAAGGTGCCCAAGGCCACCAGTCAGATTCCAAGTTCACAGCAGCCCAAGCTTAAAACCCTTCCCACCTCGTGGCTCCTTGGCTGTTCTCACCTTCACATGGGACCATCCGAACCTTCTAGGCGATAGCGCAAGGGTGGTTGAGAGGAGCCTTCTTTCTGTTGGCTGTTGGGGAGGCGGAGGCTGTGACTCCACACATGGGGGAGCAGGGGCTGCTGTGTTCCCCTCCGAACCTCAGTCTTCCCCTCTGCCAAATGGGACCATTCCTTGTAGCTCCTTGGAAGATATGGGGCTGGAACCAAGCAGCGTTTGCTGCTCCAAGTCACCTGCCACAGAGAACATAAGCTTCTCCAGCAAGACAACCACAACCTGGAGTTAGGGAAGAGGCAGGTCCACCATGAACTCTGGAAGTCACGCAGAAATGGCCACCCCAAAGCACTCCATAAAATCTAAGCAGCAGTTAAGTGAGACTTGCGAGTAAAGGGAGTAATTAGCACACTTCCCACAGAGAGTAAAACCCAAAGGTCAGATAGTGCCAGGGCCATCGGCACTGTGTTCAGCCAGGTTCCTGACTGCAGCTGCTGGGTGCACTCCATGCCCACGCTGACCTTCTAGAAGGCCAAGAACAGCCAGGCAGGAGGTGCTGCCTGAGTCTGGGGACCAGAGATGAACTTTATATTCTCTGCAGCCCCGAGACTGGCATCCTTTGTGCCTCATCTCCCTGCCTGCTCGGGGCGAGCGTCTTCCCATAGGGTGACAGGCAGGATTCAGCTTTGGACAGGGATGACAAGGACACCTCTACAGAGCCGCTGTCTATGGGGCAGGGTGAGCAGTGCCCACATGGGTAGGTGTGTGGACCCTGCGGGTGTGCACCTAAGCCCCCTGGCCCATGACCGTGCCCAAAAGTGTGGCAGCAGCTGCCACAAGCTCTTGAGCTCCAGAGACACCTCAGCTGTGTGAATGGTCTCCACGGTGGAGCAGAGAAGAGAACCAGGTACCCCGGCCCCTGGGCAGCCACAGCTGGTTAGTACAGGTGACAAAAAGCCAACCCCTGCCTGGAAAAAGGGGCACAGCTGAGGCTAGCCTGAGAGCCACCTGCTTCCCATGTCTCTCCCTCCATTCCCTGCCTCCCTGCCCTCTCCTGGCTCTGTTGCCCACACGACCTCCGGGGGGGGCGAGAGAAAGAGGGAGAGAGAAAGCTCTGGGCCAGTCCTGGCTGGCTGCAGACACTCTTACTATCATAGCTGTTCAGTAGCGACTTGTAGAAAACCATATATTCTCTACTATACCAAAACATGGGCTTGGCCAGGTGAGGCAGGTGTGGTGCCTAAGGTGTAGACCTTGAGGAAACATTGTCTCTTAGAGCCTGACAAATGCTGGGCACTGTCGAAAAAGCAGGTATTGTTCAATGTGGATTTTTCCAGAACCAACTACACAAGTCATGGACACACTGCAAGGAGGGTCATGGCTATGGTGGTGCTTTCCTTTAATCCCAGTACTCGGGAGGCAGAGGTAGGAGGATCACTGTGAGTTCGAGGCCAGCCTGAGACTACATAGTCAATTCCAGGTCATCCTTGGCTAGAGGGGGACCTTACCTTGAAACAAACATACACACATACACCCCAAAAAGGTTGTCTCTTGTGGCAGATGGACATGGACCTGAGCTCCATTCGCAGTCTGCCACACAGCTGTGGCTTTGGGAGTGTCTGCTGCCTTCCTTCTCTGCTCTTTTCTCGGTGTGTCGACATGCATGGAGTACCTCCCTGGGGCGGGGGGGCTGCTGGGAGATTTGATAGCGTGTTTGTGAACTTGCTGTTTCACAAGTGCTCACTACTGGTGTTTTGTTATGTGTTGTCGAGACAGAGTCTCACCATGTAGCTCTGACTGACCTTGAATTTGCAATCCTCCCGCCTCGTCTTCCGATTAGCTAGGATGTCAGGCTGTGCCCAAAGGCCCCTGTGGGGTAAATTTGGTTGGTCTCTACGCAAAGCCCTGTGGAATCTTGGGCCTCAACATGGCAGTGCTGGGAGGTGAGACCTTAAAGAGATGAGGCCTACAGAGGCAGTGAAGTCATGAGGTCGTGGGGACTGTGCTGTTTGTGATATCTCAGCACCTCCTTCAGCTCTCTTTTGCCCATATTCTCCCATCACAAGTCCACCACCTTTCTTTTTTTCTTTCCTTCCTTCCTTCCTTCCTTCTTTCTTTTTTTTTTTTATCAGAGAGGGAGAGAGAGAGAGAGGAGAGAGAGAGAGAGAGAGAATTGGTGTGCCAGGGCCTCCAACCACTGAAATTGAACTCCAGGCATGTGTGCCATCTTGTGCATATGTGTGACCTTTAGTGCTTGCACCACCTTGTGCATCTGGCTTACATGGGACCTGGAGAGTTGAACATGAGTCCTTAGGCTTTGCAGGCAAGCACCTGCCTCCATCTCTCCAGCCCTCTTTCTAAAAAAAAAAAAAAAACACTTTTATTTATTGGAGGGGGGGCATCAAATGGGCATGCCAGGGCCTCCAGCCACTACAAACAAACTCCAGATGCAATGTACCACCTTGTGTGTCTGGCTTTACGTGGGTACTAGCGAATTGAACCTGGGTCCTGCTGAGCCATCTCTCCAGCCCAAGTGTCCTGGTGTTCATGTGAAGCCATTCCCAAGCACAGTGTGCAAGAGCAGACCGTGTCAAGTGTGTGACGTCACACAGGCCTGAGGTGGGACGTGTGCTCTGCCTCTCCTTCTCTCCAATTGCCTCATCTATGAAATGGGGATTTTCGGGGCTGGAGAGATGGCTTGGTGGCACATGCTTGCAAAGCCTAATGGCCTGGGTTCAATTTTCCAGTGTCCACTTAAAACCAAGTGAACAAGGTGGAGTTTGTTTGCAGTGGCAAGAGACCTTGGTGCACCCATACTCACTCTCTTCCTATCCGCCTCTTTCTCTCTGTCTCTCAAATAAATAAATGAAAAAAAAATGCACTTGCCTGCAAAGCCAAAGGACCCAGGACCAATTCTCCATGACCCACATAAGACAGATGCACAAGGTGGCACATGCATGTGGAGTTTGTTTGCAGTGGCTGAAGGCCCTGGTGCTCCCATTCTGTCTCTGCCTTCCTTTGTCAAATAAATAAAAATTAAATTAAATGGTTTTTGAAAAACTGAAACTAACCAACAAAAACTTCAGAGAGGTGAGACTGCTATGGGTTGTGGGGCAGACATATCCGTCTTTATAACTCAGCTATGCACTTACCAGCCGCGTGTCTTCAGCTAATCTGGAGCCCTCGCTGAGTTTAGCTTTCATTAATAAAATGGAGTCACTCCTGCCTGCTTCACCACAATGGGAGGAGGTAGACCAGTCCTCCTCTCAAGCTGTGTGAGGGCCCTGGACAATCAGCTAGCCTTCCCGGGTCTAGTTTCCCTGGCTGCAGAGTGAGGTCTCAGGGGAATGTAAGTCATAAGGAATTAAGTCCCAACCACTGAGCTGGAATTTCGCAGGCACTCCAAGCACGCGGCTTCCTTCCGCAATCCTCCTCCCACCATCCCAGCATGGGAAGTGATGTTGGCTGGAGGCTTATGTCAAGCAGTGAGCAGGGCCCGCCAGTGACAACGACTAAGACGGGGCCTCTCTCCTGATGAGCTTCCTGGCCCAGTGGCCGGCTGACCCACCCCAATTAGGGGACTCTTGTGTTAATATTGACAGACAAAGGAGCCAGCTGGTGACCTCTGACCTCCACTCACTTGGGATCACAGGCTGATCTCACCGGCCCTGGGCTCTGAGAACCAGCTCTCCTAATCTCCTTTGTCACCAGAACCTCACCCTGACCTTTGCTCCCTGCCTGTCTCATTTCTGGTTAGTTCCAGGCCTGATGGTGAATGCATGTGGCCTGGATGCAGTGGAGGGAGGGCGGCCAGGGGCTGCTGGGTGGAGGAGGGACAGGTAGGGACAACGCAAGGTTTTGTAACTGGTTGCTCTGGGGCTCCCACCGCACCCTTTCTTTCTTTCTTTTATTTTTTTGTTTCTTTTGAGGTAGGGGCTCGTTGCAGCCCAGGCTGACCTGGAGTTCACTATGTAGTCTCAGGCTGGTCTCGAACTTACAGCGATCCTCCTACCTCGGCCTCCCGAGTGCTCTACCTCGCCAGGCTTCACTGCGCCCTTTCTGCGGCTGGACCCTGGCGCCTCTGCCAGGTGTCTCTGCCCGAACAGTAGCAGCCTCAGGCCTGCAGTGCTGAGCTCAGGAACAGACTCTGAAGAAGGTGATGCCCAACAGTAACCATGGCAACGAGGTGCCAGTGCAGAGAGCGGCGCTCGGCCCTCTGCTGTCCCTGTAGAAGGACATGATCAACAAGCCATCCTTGGAGCTGGCACCTGGGTGCTGGGCGCAGCGTCCTGCCAACGTCCAGCTTTGCCCATGGGCATGAGCAGGGAGATGGCACCGGGCATGCTTTCTGGCTCTCCGGCTTGCTCTCCGAGATGGCTGTGATCTTGGTCCTTTCTGCTCCTCCTTCCAGTCAGGGCTCTCCCGCCTCTAGGCCTGTGCCAATGGGCAATGAGGTCCTGAGCCCCAAATGAACCCCCAACCAAAGCCAGCAGCTTTCTGTGACACACCTGGACCTAGCAAGTGAGACTGGGGAGAAAGAAACAGAGCCCAGTCAGAGATGGAGAGATGGCTCAGCTGTTAACGACGCTTCCTTGTGAAACCTGATGGCTAGAGTTCGATTCCCCAGTACTCACATAAAGCCAGATGCACAGTGGCGTATGCATCTGGAGTTTGTTTGCAGTGACAGGAGGCCCTGGCATACCAGTTCTCTCTCACTCTGTCTCTCTTTCTCTCTCTCCTTGCAAATAAACAATAAAAAAATTAAAAGAAAAAGAGCCAAGTAAGACCTGTGGAGCCAGACCATCTGGATTTCACCCTGACTCTGTCATTCTGGCAGTGACTTGAGCCAGTAGCTGAACATCTCTGGGCCTCATGAATTCAGCTGCCAACTGGGATTCACTCACCTTGTTGGGGTGTGGTGAGATAGCACTAGAAAGCTGTCAGAACAGTACCTGGTAGAGGGAAGCACTCTAGTCCCAATGAGACTTCCCTTCCCCAGAACCCTCATTCCAGGGGAGAAGACATGCTTCTGGCTGTGGTTACGGAGGGCCAGCTGGGAAAGGTGGTGCTGCCTGGCATACCAGGACTCTGGAGGCAGAGCCAGGAGGACCAGGAGTTTAAGGTCAGTTTCAGCCACATGGCAAGTTGAGGCCAGCTTGGGCTATCTGGTCTCAAAAGAACAAAAAATCACTTTTTTTTTCAAATCAGAGAGTCGTTTAAAATCACTGTAGGGGCTGGAGAGATTGCTCAGTTGTTAAAGTGCTTGTCTGCAAAACCTAACAACCCAGATCTGATTTGATGTAAAGCCAGATGCACAAAGTGGTGCGTGCATCTGAAGTTCTTTTGCAGTGGCTGGTGTGCCCATTCATTCTCTCTCTCTCTGCATGTAAATAAATAAATAAGTAACTTAAAAATAAATAAAACATTGTAAAAGAGTCAAGTCAGAAATGAGTGTCTGGGGAATTAGAAAGATAGGTGTCTTGGGTTGGAGAGATGGCTCAGTGGTTAAGGCACTTGCCTGCAAAGCCAAAGGACCCTGGTTTGATTCCCCAGGACCCACATAAAGCCAGATGCACATGGTGATGCATGTGTCTGGAGTTTGTTTGCAGTGGCTGGAGGCCCTGGCATGCCCATTCTCTGTCTGCGTCTTCCTTTCTCCCTCTCTCTCTTAAATAACTAAATAAAAAAAAATAATTGGGGAAATAGAACCAGTCAATAAGTGTCCTTAAATAAATGAATTTACACATATTCATTCATTCATCCAGTGACCACTTATTGTTAGTCAGATGTGAACGAATGGATGAATGGATGGAGGGATACAGGGACCAACAGTACAGTGGAGTGTAGACAAATGGTCACTGTGTACAGCCAGCACTTGGAGGCAGAGGTAGGAGGATCACTGTGAGTTTGAGGCCAGCCTGGGACTACAGAGTGAGTTCCAGGTCAGCCTAGGCTAGAGTGAGACCCTATCTCAAAATAACAAACAAACAAAAATAATAAAATAAGGGCTGGAGAGATGGCTCAACAGTTAAAGGTCCTTGTCTGCAAAGCCTAACAACTGGGATTCGAGTCCCAAGTACCCACATAAACCAGATGCATAAAGTTGCAGCACATGTATCTGGAGTTCATTTGCAGTAGCTGAAGGCTCTGGTGCACCTATTCTCTCTGTCTCTCTTCTATTTCTCTCTGCTTTCAGATAAATAAGTGATATTTATTTTTTAAAATATATATATTTTTATTTATTTACAAGGGGGGGACGGGCATGCCAGGACCTCTAGCCACTGCAAATAAACTCCAGATGCAAATGCCACTTTGTGCATCCAGTTTATGTGGGTACTGGGGAATTGAACCCCCAGCAGGTCAGGCTTTGCGAGTAGCGCCTTTGAACACTGAGTCATCTCTCCAGCCCCAATAAATAAAATTATTTAAAAAAGAAAATAAGGTTCTTCCTCTGTGGGTTAGGCCCGCATGTGGGTGCCAGGAGCTGGAGGTAGCAGCGTCTTCACGTGCTTCCCACTGAGTCCTCACCCTCCATCAGGGTGTCCCTCCCTCTCACAGGACAGGGTGTAGCCCCGCCTCCTTTTCCAGGGCTGGGGGCCAAGAGTTAACCTGGGAAGGGGCTCTTAGTGACAGCCAAAGGACATGTCAAATCAGTCATATTTAAACAAAAGCCTCTCCCGCCCAAGGGCCCTTTTAAAAGCTGCTTATTTAATTAAAAGTCCCATTTTCCATATTTATGGCCCTTATTCAGTTAAATATTAACCGCTGGGGCCAGGGCTGCTGTGTGCTTTGCGAGCGCTGGGCAGGGAGGTTCATTACCGCGGCCGGGATTTATCAGAGGCAGCGGCATGGCGATCAATGCCTCGTCCTGGACAAACACGCGGGGGGTAGGCAGGGCCGGGGCGCATCTCTGTCACTCTGCGCTGCTAGCTACCACCTTCTGCCCCTGGGAAGGGGGGGGGGGGTCACATGCATGAAGACAGAGATACAGAGACTGAGAGGAGACAGAGACACTGAGTCATAGAGACAGACACAGTGACAAACTGAGAGAAATGGAGACAACACAGAGATAGTGAGGGATACTCAGAGACACAGAGACCCTGAGAGAATGAGAGATGCAGAGGTAGTGAGGGACACGGAGACAGACAGGGAACCACCAGACAGCCAGTGGCCATCTTCCTGGCTCTCTGTCTGGACCTGGTACAAACTGTTTGAAACCCAAGGGAAACAAAGATGTGGGCTCCCTTGCTCAAATGGAATTTTTTTTTTTTTTTCAGCCATAAGGGAAGAACAATGTCGCCTGCAGGAAAACGGATGCAACTAGAGATAATCTTATAAAATGACTTAAGCCACCCTCAGAAAGACAACTAATCTATGTTTCCTCTCATTTGTGGCTCTTAGCTTCGATAAAGCTACATAGATCATGTGTGTATATGACATGAAGTAGAAGGAAACTGTCTGGGGGGAAGGGGACTACTGGGAGGGGTGGGGACTAGGGGAGGGGATAGAGTAGGGAAGGTAGAAAGAGAGTAGTATGCTCAACATTTTGTTTTGTTTTTGTTTTTGGTTTCAAGGTAGGGTCTTGCTCTAGCCAGGGATGACCTGGAATTCACTATGTAGTCTCAGAACTCATGGCGATCCTCCTACGTTTACCTCCCAAATGCTGGAATTAAAGACATGCACCACCACACCTAGCATATGAAAACTTTTAATTCTTAAAAAGTTTACTGTGTTTCCACTGGGCGTGGTAGTGCACGCCTTTAATCCTAGCACTTGGAGGCAGAGGTAGGAGGATCTCTGTGAGTTCGAGGCCACCCTGAGAGTAGGGTGAATTCCAGGTCAGCCTGGGCTAGAGTGAGACCCTACTTGGAAAAACCAAAAAAAAAAAAAAAAAAAAACACACACAAAAAAAAGCTTACTGTGTTTCCAGTTTCTGCTGACTTAGCAACCTCCACTTCCAACCAAGTGGCCACGACCATTTTGATCCCCATGTTGAGGTTCAAGGACATCAGGTTGTCACTCAGCTTGGGAGGGACGGAGCCAATAGGTAACCCGGCCTCCTGGCTCCTGAACATATGACAGAAGTCAGGAGTCATTCATATCTGTCCTTCTCAAGTTCCTGACTCTCCTCAAGCCTCAGTTTCCCCACCTGTGACATGAGAAGAGTCACTTGAATCTAGTTGTGGGTATTTGTATCTTTTGGGTGCTGTGGCTGCTCCCGGCCGCTGTGACTAGGATGATGGGCGACACACACAAAGCCAGATTGTGCCGTCCGTAGCTGCTCTGTGGGGCAGGGGAACAAAACAGTTCACCACCTGATCCTCTGTAAACTTGAGATCTTGTGTCACCTTTCTGAGCCTCAGTTTCCCCATAAGGTTAGTGTTTCTTCCTAGGTGTTTTGAGGCTTGCATGACACAATTCTTGAAAGTGACTTCTCAAGGCCCAGCACTGGCCCTGCCCACCACCTGCCGGAGCAGGGCAGGGCTGTGGCAAAGGCTTTCGGCTGTGCCTGTAACGTGCCTCCGAGGGGCAGTGTGTCTTCAGGTGTCACCCTGGCACCTTGCCAGTCTGCATAGTGACTAGACGTTTGGCTGTGAGCATGCAGCTCCTCCTCAGACCTCAGTTTACCCATCTGTGGAATGGCAGGGTGACTGGATTGAGGAGGACTTGTGGGGTATTTACAAGGCAATGCATCTGAGCAGCAGAGGGGAAGTCTCGGGGGTGGACGGGACCACCATGGCACGTGTTCCCATCTGTGTAAGGAAGGACTGCCAGAGGCCGAGGGCAAGGGCCAACAGCCAGGCCAAGGAAGGTGTACCATGCATCACACACACGCACACACACACACGTGCACACATGGGCACACATGAGGGCTACATCCCAGCACTCCTTCAGCCTGCACCCTGCCTCTCTCCTTAGAAGCTCGGGTCTCTTCCACCTCTCCTCCCTTCCCCCAGAGGGGAAAAAAATCTGAAAGGCCAGATTAGAACTTCACACAGCATCGCCCAGAAAAATCTATGTCTCATTTTCCTATCTAGTAAAATAAAATGACACCATGCACTCGGGGACCCTGGAGGGGAGCGTGTAGGGGAAGACAAGGAGGGGGGAGACCTCTTCCCAGAGCGGGAAGCCCAGGGCTAGAAGCCTGGGAGGGGAACAGACCTAGGGGACAGAGGGTGACATGTTTCCCCCATTTTCCTCCTGGGGCTTGTAGGCTAGGCCAGGGGGGTGGGGGGAGCCTGGGAAGAATCTCCTGGCTTCCATGAGGAGAGAGGGAGAGAGAGAGGAGGAATAAAACCCTGGGCATGGTGGTGTGAGTGAGGAAGTGGGAGAGAGAGAGGGAGAGACACCAGGTTATCAGAGAAGTGTGAAGACAATAATACAATCTGACATTTCTGAAACAAGACCCCCCGGTTGCTATGGCAACGTCTCATGTGGGAGCAGCTCCCAGGAGACGGCTCCGAGATGTACTATAAATGATGTTTGATTAGAATTTAAATCATTTAGGCAGAGAGAAGATAGGCCTTTTGTCAGCAAGGGGACCTGGGGGGAGGGGGCGGCGGCGGGGGAGGGGCGCGCGGCCCGGAGCCGAGCGGGGTCGCGCGGGGTTGATTACTTTTGCCCTGGGCTTCATTCCCGTTTACTGTAACCTTTCCACGGTGGCCGCAGGGACGTGGAGGGCAAGAGAGGAGACGCCTGGGGGGACGGGGTGTTCAAGGGGAGGAAGAAGAGGGAAGAGAGGAAGAGAGGCAGAGGTAGGGAGAGGGTGGAGAGCGAGGGGGCCCGGGAGAAAGCAGAGGACGAGAGAGGGAGGGACGAGGGAGAGAACAGAAGAGGCAAAAAGAAAGAAGAGAGAGAGAGAGAGAGAGCAATGGGTGATAAAGGTTGAAGAACAGAACAGAGAGAAAGAGAGAGAGAGAGAGAGAGAGAGAGAGAGAGAAAGAATCGAGGTCCCATGTCACACCCCCAAATCATTCCCGGCCCCTGAAAGTGCTCCAGTTTGGGGGCTCCACGCAGAGCCTGCACTTAAGAAGCCCTGCCCTTCCCCCCACCTCCCACTCCAGTTCCCCGGGCACAGGGAGGTGTCTGCGACTCCTGGGCAGGGGCGAGTGACCTGGGGCAGCCGTGAGTGAGTCCGGAGAGAGGAAGGTGGGTCCTGCTGAGCTTCCTCCTAAAATCCTGGGCAAACCTCTGGCCTGTGGTTCCACAGTTTCTTTAAAACAAGAAACGACCAGGCGAGGTGCATGGTGGTGCATGTCTGTCCTCCCAGCACTTGGGAGGCAAAGGCAAGAGGATTGAAGCAAGTTTGAGCCTAGCTTGCTGGACCCTGTCTCAAAAACAAACACAGATTAAAAGAGAGAGAGAGAGAGAGAGAGAGAGAGAGAGAGAGAGAGATGAGGGGGGGGAGAGGATGTATGAGTCAGCTCAGCTTGCATGCTTAGAGTTCAGTCTTCTCTGGTTAGTTTTAATTTTATTTATTTGTCAGCATTTTAAAGTGGGAGACTTCACGGTAAAGCTGAATATTGAATTTCTGGGTTCTTTTTATTAACATCAGGAAGACCTTGGCATACTGAAGGTATTTTTCTTATGGCAGCCATGTGGACATGAGGGGTGTTGGTCCTTCTTCCAAGAGCTTGAGGTCTGTGGTTTGCCAGGGTCGCACCACTTTTCTTGCCTGCACTTGAACTCAAGCTCTTCAAACCACCTCCAGCTTCTTATGGCTCTAGTCAGCCACTCACGTGGTTTTGGACACTCAGGATCAAGGCTCATGGGTTTCCACAGTTCGAGCAAGCTATACCACCATGTGCCGCCCACAGCAGGCACTCAGTAAATGTTTACTGAACACAGGAAGAAGAGCCTGGGACCCCAAGACAGGGACACAGCCAGTAGCTATTTGAGATAGCAGCTCAGAATAGCCTGCCTGGAGAATCCAGGAGTCAGAAAGGAGATCTTTTTAAAAATATATTTTATTTATTTATTTGAGAGACAGACAGAAAGAAAAAGAGAGAGAGAATAGCGCACCAGGGCCTCCAGCCACTGCAAACAAACTCTAGATGCATGTGCCCCCTTGTGCATGTGGTTTACGTGGGTCTTGGGGAATCGAACTGGGATCCTTTGGCTTTGCAGGCAAAAATACCTTAACCACTAAGCCATTTATTCAGACCAGAAAGGAGATATTTTTGAAAAGGGTCATTATTACTGTTTAAGAAGAAATGCCCCGGACAGGCTGGGGAGGTCTCACAAGTTAAAGGCTCTTGCTTTCAAAGCCTGGTGGCCTGAGTTCAATTCCCCAGTACCCACATAAAGCCAGATGCACAATGTGGCCCATGCATCGGGAGTTCCTTTGAAGTGGCACTAGGCCCTGGCATTCCCATTCTCATTCTCTCTCTCCTTACAAATACATAAATAAAAAAATATTTTTAGAAAGAGATGCCCCGTGTCGAGCGTGGTGGCACACGCCTTTAATTCCAGCACTCGGGAGGCAGAGGTAGGAGGATCGCCGTGAGTTCAAGGCTACCCTGAGAATACAGAGTGAATTCCAGGTCAGGTGGGCTAGAGTGAGACCCTACCTCGAAACCCCCCCCCCAAAAAAAAAGAGAGATGCCCTGAAACTTTGTTGTTGTTGTTTGTTTTTCAAGGTAGGGTCTCACTCTAGCCCAGGCTGTCCTGGAATTCACTGTGTAGTCTCAAGCTGGCCTTGAACTCATGGCGATCCTCCTATCTCAGCTGGGATTAAAGGCGTGTGCCACCACACCCAGCCTGAAAGTTTTTATCTCAGCCCCTTCGCTGAGGTCCACCAGACCCCTCCCCCCATCTTCACATCTGATGTCATTTGTACATGTGTTTGGCATTTCGATCCCCAGGAGACTGTGATCTCCATGAAGAGAGAGAGCTCTTGGCTGGTACAGTCAGTACCATCGCCCTAATATTCAGTAGATCAACTTCTGGTCTCCATATGCACATGTGAATACACACATGTGAACACATAATGTATGTGCACATGCACCACATAATACACATGCAAAAATCATAATAAAATATAATTGAAAAACAAGAGACTGCTATGATCAGGCGAGGCATAGTGGTACATGCCTATAATCCCAGCACTCAGGAGGCTGAGGCCAGCCTGGGACTACAGAGTGAGTTCCAGGTCAGCCTGGGCTAGAGGGAGACCCTGCCTTAAAAAAGAAAAAGAATAAAGTGTCCATTGAGCGATGTCTGCCACCGACAGGGACACGGTCATTCACTATACTCCTGGGTGGGGGTATTTTCAGGTCTAGAGGAAAAGCTGTCCCCTTTCTTTTCTTCTTTTTCTGTTGTGTCCAGGGTCAGTCCTGCCCCCAATAGGGTTTCTGGGAAGCAGTGGCACCCAGAGGAGCCCAGGATGGAGGCTGAGCCAGCTGTCTGGGAGTGAAGAGAGGACTTGCGATTGCTCATGTGAGTCAGTGCTCAATGTCGCTACACCCCCAGGGGCTCACCAGAGGGGCTGCTTCAACTGAAACTCCCAATGGGAAAGGCTCTGGGGTCCCAGGGTTTGCAGAAGGAAGAGAGAGAATCTCTTGGATGAGGAGGAGGCTCTCTGCACAGTGCCTGGCATGTGGGGACTGCTGTGGCAGCCACCCCTGGCTCCCCAAGTCACCTCCCCTCAGTCCATCTATGCCTGCAGCTCCTTGACAGCAAGCAGAGACTCTGCCTGTGACCAGAGTGAACTGGTCTTTGCTTTGCCTGCACTGGGTCCTGTCCAACAGCCTGGGGAGCCCCACGCACCCTGGACCTGTAGGGTGATGGTCCTGATACGCTTCCAGTGACAGCCCTATCAAATCCCTGTCCACTGATGGCTCGAAACAACCCACAGTTTGTGTCGTAATACGTTGGAGGTCAGAGGGCAGTTCGGGTCCCAGTGGGTCAAGATCCAGAGCTGCATTCACACTGGAGCCTGAGGGGAGACTCGTGTCCAGCCTTCTCTGGCTTCTAGAAGCTGCTCACGTTCCACGGCTCATGACCCTTTCACCCATCTTCAAAACCAGCAGCATTGGGTCCTTTTTCCACTGCAACCTGTGGCCTCCCCTCTTCTGAACCCTCCTGATGATCAGGCCCCGCCTTCCCCCAGTAAAGTAGATTTCTTCCTATTTGGAGGTCAGCAATGTGAATTCCATCTGCAACCCAAGTTCCCCTTTGCTGTGTGACCTATACCACTTCCCAGGTCTTGAGGAGTAGGATGTGAACAGCTCCGGGGGCTGTTATTCTCCCTGCCACATGGCTCCTGGGGTCAGCCCTTGAAGCAGCGGAGGCCAGCGGCCAGTGGGCAATGCTGTGGCTGGCAGACCTCCATAGACAAGTCTAGAAACATTCCTCAGCAGATGCCAGGGAGATGAGACCCCAGTGGCTACGGTAGCAACCTCTGCAACAAGCCTTTATTTACGCTTGCACCTCCCGTGAGGTGACCTGTCAGCTAAGTCATGGGACCCCAATCCTTGTCTCAAGCCTCGCTTTGAGGAGAGCGCCCACTAAGACCATCCCACTGGCTCAGCTGAGCGTGATAGACAGCCGGCACAAAGCGTCTTGCGCACTGTTTATGTCGCTGTTGGCTGATAGGTTCACAGTCATACCTAGGGCTTCAGGCACGGCTGGAGCTGGTTCAGGAGCAACATCAACGATTCTTCTTCTTTTACATCTTAGCAGTACTTGCGTGTGTTGACTTCATTCTCAGAGAGCCTCTTCTCAGAGATCCACCCCCACCTCCCACCACCATCACCACCACATCCTCCTCCTCCTCCACCCCAGGGCATGAACCAGAGCAAAACTGAGAGAAATAGCACCAGCGCAAGCACCAGATGATCTTGGTCCTTAGGTCTGATTGGCTCATCTTGGGTCATGTGTCCATGTCTGAGCCAATCACTGTGTAAAGAGAGGGTATGGTTTTCACAGGCCTGCCTTGGGAGTCGGTGAAGGAGGGGTGGGACTAACCACCTCAAGGAGTAAGCTGTGATTCCCCTAAAAATAATGGGGATGCTGGGCTGCAGAGGTGGCTTAGCGGTTAAGGCACTTGCCTACAAAGCCTAAGGACCTAGGTTTGATTCCCCAGGACCTAGGTAAGCCAGATGCACATGATGGTGCACGCATCTGGAGTTCGTTTGCAGTGGCTAGAGGCCCTGGCATGCCCATTCTGCTGTGTGTGTGCGTGTGTGTGTGTGTGTGTGTGTGTGTGTGTGTGTGTGTGTGTGTGTATAAATTTTTAAAAATGGGGATGCTTTCAATCTCAGAAAATAAAGGAAAAAGCTCATACACCCTCCCTAAGTAAGATCTCCATGTACTGTTAATTTTAGGTAAATTTCTCCCAAGGATAAGAGACAAGAGGCCACCTAGCAGATGGGGCCTGGGGCTGGGAGGAAGGGAAGCCAGGCACGGAGCCAGCAGGCTGTGCCAATCCATCCTAGCTGGAGGGAATTCTGGGGATCAGGAATCTGCAGTTGGGAACTTGTCTATATTTTTCCAATTTCTATTTCCTTTGCTACAAAGCTGAGAGAAAGCCAAAAGGAAATAAAGTTCCTTTGAAAGATGCCAGTCTCTCGGTGCCCTGTAACATGACACGTGAGAGAGAAAGCCTTCTGTGGAAGCCTCAGGGGAAGGAACTGGGAGGCTGGTAGCAGAGGAAATGCATAGAAGCCCCCCTCCCAGGAAAGAGGTAAACAAGTGGAGAGAGAGGAGGGGTTCCCCCTGCAGGAACTGAGCCTGCAGCAGGTCAGGGTGGCCAGCTGACAGAAAGCTGGAAAAAGACACGCCGCATGCAGTTCAATGGCAGCGAGAGAAATCACCAGTGGAGATACTCAACAGTGGACACTGCAATCCTTAAATTTGGCCAGGCAGGCCAAATGAGCCAATAGGTGCAACAGTGGCATGTCTGTTATGTGGGAAGCCAGCTGCTCTCTAATCAGACTGGAGGCCTGCTCCATGGGAGGGAATACATGTCTGATACTGAAAACCTACAACAGGGGTAGTCATGAGTTCTAGGGGTGTAACATCTGCTGCTGTCTGGCTAAATGTATATACTATGCTCACCAAACTGCCCAGTAAGCACCTCTCTTAACGTTCATACCCTTATATTAATGCTACTCTCACTTTTGGTAGAGAACCTTCTCTTTTCAGATGGCAGTGACCTTGGGATGACTCAGAGGCACCATGGTGCTGAGAAGAAGTGACAGAGGAGTGTTCAGCACTGAAACATCCCTATCACATCTTCCAAGGCTCAGGGTCCATTGCAGAAGAGGTGGCGGAAAGAATGTAAGAGCCAAAGGAAGGGTAGGACTCCTTACAACGTGCTCCTCCAGACACAAAATGGCCTGGATATCCATGACCTCACAGTGCCTGATGTTACCTACACAAGACCATCATAATAGGAGGAAAAGATCATGACATCAAAATAAACAAGAGCCTGATTCAGAGGGGAAGGGGATATGATGGAGAGTGGAGTTTCAAAGGGGAAAGTGGGAGGGAGGGAGGGAATTACCATGGGATATTGTCTATAGACAATTATAATTATGAAAGTTGTCAATTAAAAAAAGCAAAAACAAAACAAAACAAAAAACCTATGTCTGATTTTATGTGTTACTTGGTGAGTCACCAGGTAAGGCTTGGCAGCGAGGCAGCCTCGGCTGGTATTGGCCGGGCTTCCTGAGAATGTGGAGGGTGGTCTACGACCTCAGCCGGGCTTGCGTGCCCGGCAGTTGGCTGTCTGAGAGCAGAGCCACAAAGGTGGCAGGGCTATGGGTCTCTCATTGTCCCACAGGGGCTCAGGGGTTGTCACTTGTAGGCATCAGATGCCATAGGATCGATTACAGCCATGGCCCGGAATTGGGACAACATCACTTCTCCTGCTTGCTTAGAGACAAACCAAGCCACGGGGCCAGACCAGGTTCCAGCAGTAGTGGGAAAACAGGCTCCACTCTAGATGTGAGGTGCTCCCAAGCATCCTGGCCCGCTCTTTCTTCCTTCCTTCCTTCCTTCCTTCCTTCCTTTCTTTCTTTCTTTCTTTCTATCTTTTTTATTTTTTTGAGGTAGGGTCTCACTCTAGTCCAGGCTGACCTGGACTTCCCTATGTAGTAGTCTCAGGGTGGCCTTGAACTTAAGGCAATTCTCTTACCTCTGCCTCCCGAGTGCTGGGATTAAAGGCGTGTGCCACCACGCCTGGCCATCCTGGCCATTTCTCAGTCCACTGCAGTCTAGGGTTACTAGCAGTCCTGAGCCCTGTCATGTGCCAGGCCCCGTGTGCATTCCCACGGTGACCCTTTGAGATACACACCCTCAGGACCCCAACTTACAGGTAAGAATACTGAAGCTTAGAGAAGTCTAATCACTCACCTGTGCTCACACAGTCAGTGAGTGGCAGAGGCGGAACTCAGTCCCCCCATGCCACGCTTGGGCCCATAGAGACCCTTCCAGGGAAGGCCTGCATGGTGAGGTGGCCAGCCAGCACTCCACAGGTCACATGCTGGCACCAGAGGACTCGGTGTCAGCTGTTGCCTGAACACTGAGCTCACATCTAATGCCCTGCCCTGGCCTCCTGGGCCTATCTCCTTGGAGCAGGGGATCCTCGCCAGAGCAACTGGTCTTAGAGCTCAGCACTGTTCCCATCACCCACCAGGCATGTCTGTGAAGGGAAGGCGGGAGGGAAACCTGTGTGGTGACTTTTCCCTGGGATTCCAAGCGCTCCTTCTCCACACTGCCCCTGCCACCGCCGGCTCCCGGGCTCCCTCTACTTCAGTCCTGGGTGATATGAGAGCTTCCTTCCTGGGTCTCCTGTCCCCACAGTCCATGGCCCACAGTGGCCGGTGAGCCAATCTGCTGCTCTCTCTCCTTTGGTGGCTCCCATCTCCCTCAGGCAGAAAGCCCAGCACTGACAAGCTCCTGCCTCCCGCTTCCCTGCTCCGCACCCATGCCCTGGACACCCTTCTCTCAGTGCCACCCCCAGCTGTCCCTGGCCTGGCCCCTCAGTGCATGCTGGTGGCCTCCCACGTGTCCCTCCATAGAGAGCCTCTTTTTAATGGTTGGCCACGCTGTCTTGTGAACGTCATCTCTGTTGGGCTCCTTATTCTGTGGGGCTCTTCCTCACAGAGCATCACCCCAGGGGGCGTGACACAGTGCCTCTATTCATTTATTCCTTGCCATCTGCTGTCTCCAGTAGACTGGTACCTCCCTGGGGGCAGGGCCAACTTCCTGAAGTTTCTTTGTTATATTCCCAACTGTGTAGGATGGCGCCCAGCACTGGAGCAGACTAGCTGCTCAGTAAATATGCTTTGGACTGACTGACTGACTGAATGATTAAGTGAATGAGCAAATGAATGAATAAGTGAGTAAATGAATGAATGAGTGAATGAGTGAGTGAGTAAATGAATGAGTGCATAGTTAAGTGACTAAGTGAATGTGAAATGAAATATGAATGTGAATGAATGAGTGTGTAATTGAATGAGTGGATAGATGGATGGATGAATGAATGCTTGACAGTGGATGAGTGAATGAATGAGTGGATGAAGGACATCCTGGGATACCCTCTCTGGGGTGGGGATGGGGTGGCAGTGTCCAGGAGGGAACAGGTGAGGGTTTGTGGCCCAAACGACTCGTCTGGATTAGTTAGGGGCTGAGGCGGCAGGGAGAGCGCCCTTCCATTGCCTCGTCATGGGTGTGGGATGCCACTTCTCAGACTCCAGCCCTCTTGCATCAGGCTGCCATCCTAGCTAGGTAGGATCTGCCCTACCTCGAACATTCTCCAAGGTGACTTCCCTGGGTGTGTAGAAGAGGGAGGAGGGTTGCTCCTGTGTTTCCCTTTGGGAGTGACCCAGCCTCTTTGCTGACCATGGTGTGCTGACCGCAGGCCAGGCGCGGTGCCTGCAGGGAAGGTAGACGGAGGTCCGGCCCTGAGCCCTGTTACTATTGCCCGTATGGTCCCCAGAGTTGCTCAACCTCCCTGAGCCCCAGTTTCTCCATCTGTCACAGGACTCTATGTCAACATACCAGAGACACCTGGTCTACATTGCACTGTTCACAATCACCTGGACGTGGACCCAGCTTAGATGTCCATCGACAGACTAATGGATAAAGGCCGGGCGTGGTGGTGCACGCCTTTAATCCCAGCACTCGGGAGGCAGAGGTAAGAGGATCACCATGAGTTCAAGGCCACCCTGAGACTACATAATGAATTCCAGGTCAGCCTGGACTAGAGTGAGACCCTACCTCAAAAAATTAAAAGAAAAAAAAAACCCAAGATAATATAATAGTAATTTGTTGCAGTCAGGGTTGCATTGCTGGTAGAAATCACCCAACCAAGAGCAGCTTGTGGGAAAAAGGTTTATTTTGGCTTATAGGCTCAAGGGGAAGCTCCACGATGGCAGGGGGAAATGATGGCATGAGCAGAGGTGGACATCACCCCGTGGCCAACATCAGGTGGACAACAGGAACAAGAGAGTGTGCCAAACACTGACAAGGGGACACTGGCTATAACACCCATAAGCCCACCCCCAACAATAGACTGCCTACAGGAGGTGTTAGTTTCCAAATCTCCATCAGCTGGGAACCTAGCATTCAGAGCACTTAGTTTATGGAGGACAGCTGAATCAAACCGCCACATAATCTAACAAAGTAAAATAAAGGGGTGAGGTGTAGGTCTGTGATAGCATGCATAAAGCCCCAGGTTTCATCTCCAGTAGAAGGGAAGAAAGGCGAGAAGAGGAGAGGAGAAAGGAAAGGAGAGAGGAAGAAAGAAGTAAAGGATGGAAGGGAACGAGAACGATAAGAGAAAAATGAGAAAGTGATCCTATGATGAGAAGTAGAGACAGATGTGAACTTTTTTTTTTTTTTTTTGAGGTAGGGTCTCACTCTAGCCCAGGCTGACCTGGAATTCACTCTGTAGTCTCAGGGTGGCCTTGAACTCACAAAAATCCTCCTACCTCTGTCTCCCAAGTGCTGGGATTAAAGGCCTGTGCCACCACGCCCAGCCAGATGTGAACTTTTGCAGCACCTCTCTGAGCCTCAGCCTCCTTGTCTATAACTAGGAGAGAGCGTCAGTGTGAGGATGAAATGATACTGTAGATACAGGCCTTAATAAGCCAAGGCACAAGATAGAACTCAGGATTGGAAGTGAAGGAATAACAGTGGATTTCAGTATCATTACTCTTGCTACTGCGTTTGTAACCATACCACTATTGTGGCTTGAATGGTGGTCCCCAAAATGTCTATCTAAGTCCTAACCTGATATATCTAACTTCCTGTGAGTGTGACCTATTTGGAAATTGGGTCGGTGGTGGTTAATTTTGGTTGTGAACCTGATTGCATTAGGAAGCGCCTAGAGGGGCTAAAGAGATAGCTTAGTGGTTAAGGCATTTGCCTGCAAAGCCAAAAGACCCAGGTTTGATTCCTCAGTACCCACTTAAAGCCAGATGCACAAGGTAGTGTGTGCATCTGGAGTTCATTTGCAGTGACTAGAGTTCCTGGCGTGCCCATTCTCTCTCTATCTGCCTCTCTCAAATAAACAAAAATAAAATTAAAAAAAAAAACATACCAGAGGATGCATTTTTTAAAAAAGAAGCACCTAGAAGTTTTGTAAGGCACATCTCTGGGTGAGTCTGTGAGGAAGGTTCCAAAGAGAATGAACTGAGGGAGAGAAGGCTGGCTGTGATGTAGCACCATCCCAGAGGCTGGGGACCTGGGTGGAAGAAAAGGTGAAAGGCATGAGTTTGTGTTCTTCCTATCACCTATCTATTTATCTATCATCTATCAATATATTATCTATTTTCCTATCATCTATCGATATACCTATCTATCATCTATCTATCTATCTATCTATCTATCTATCTATCTATCTATCTATAATCTATCAATCTATCATCTATTTTTCTATCATCTATCTATCATCTATATATCAATCATCTATTAACCTATCATCTATCTATCATCTATATATCAATCATCTATTAATCTATCATCTATCTATTTTTCTATCATCTATCTATCATCTATATATCAATCATCTATTAACCTATCATCTATCTATTTTTCTATCATCTATCAATCTATGATCTATATATTTATCTATTATCTATCTATCTATCAATCAATCATCTATTTATCTATCATATATCTATTTATCTATCTATCTATCTGTCATTTATCTATTTTCCCCAAGACACCATGATGTGAACCGCTCCATTCCTCCCTGCACTCCCGCCATGACGCTCTTCCTCACTGTGGCCAAACACAGGCTGAGCCTTCTGAAACCATGAGCCAAAACCAATCTTCCCTCCTCTTAAGTTTTCCCCTCAGATATCTGGTCACAGAGAGGACAGGTCTTTGCACATGTAGTGAAGGGTCTGCAGCTGTGACCCTCCTGGCTGTGGGGTGGGCTCTGACTCCGGTGATAAGTGTCCTTCAGAAGAGGGGAAAGGAGAAGGCCTGGGCAGGGAGGGGGGTTGTGAGGGTGGAAGCAGAGGCTGGGATGATGCAGCCAAGGGTACCAGGAGCTGCCAAATGTTGGAAGAGGCTCCCTTAGAGCTCTCAAAGGGAGAATGACCATGTGGAAGCCTTGACTTTTGGCCCTGGCCTTCAGAACTATGAGAGCATATGTTCCTGTTGATTTTAGACCCTTTGTTCCTGGGAATTTCTCACCACAGACCCTGGAGGCTGATGCACCATCAAGAGTACTAGAACTCCCAAGTTGGCGAAGATGCCCAGGGGTTTCCTAGATGTGATACCCTCAAAAGCCAGACATATACCAGGGCAGGGCTCCATCCTGTGACAGAAGGGACATCAAATCACACACACACAAATGTACACAGGCCCCAGTGACTTGCACCAAGCCTAGAGAAACCATCTCCAAGTGGACACATCTGCTTCATCCCCACCAGTGACACCCAGGAACCCAGACGTTCTGTCCTAACTTGGTGGTGACTCTTCCAGAGCTGGCCAGGCACAAGGTCCCTGCTTTCCCATAGCCCATCACTGCACCTTCCCTCCCAGAACCCAGAACCTGGGGGTAGGTGCCACGCAGCACAGGGATAATGACAGAGTACTGGTAAAGACGCAGGACTCATGAGGCTGGGGTGATGACTCAGCAGGGAAAGTGTTTGCCACGCAAGTGTGAGGATCTGAGTTTGAATCAGCACTCACATAAAAGCCAAGCATGGTGGCACATGGCTATAATTCCGGTGCTGGGGAGATGGAGACAGGAGGATCCCTGGGCTTGCTAGCTAGCTATTCTAGCCAAATCAGAGAGCTCAGGCTTCAGTGGGAAGCCCTGTCTCAAACAATAAGGTGGATGGGCTGGAGAGATGGCTTAGCGGTTAAGGCGATCACCTGCGAAGCCCAAGGACCCATGTTCAATTCTCCAGGTCCTATGTAAGCCAGATGCACAAGGTGATGCAGGTGCATATGGTTGCACATGTGTACAAGATAGTGTACATGTCTGGAGTTCGATCACAGTGGCTGGAGGCCCTGGTGTGCCAATTCTCTCTCCCTCTCTCTCTCTCATAAAATAATAAGCTGGAGAGGGCTGGAGAGATGACTCAGTAGTTAAGGTGCTTGCTTGCAAAGCCTGATGGTCTGGGTTTGATTCCCCAGTACCCACATAAAGCCACATGCACAAAGTGGTGCATGTGTCTGGAGTTCCTTTGCAGCAGCAAGAGGTCCTGGTGCACCCATTCTCTTTCTCTCTCTCTCTCTCCCTCCCTCTCTCTTTCTTCTTGCAAATGAATAAGGTGGAAAGCCACTGAGGAAGATGCCCAATGTTGACCTCTGTCCTCCACAGGAATGCCCACCCACACACACACACACGTGCTCATACACATAGAATCACACCTGCACATGTAGGAAGACGAGGAGGAGGAGGAGAAGGAAGAAGAAGGCCTTGCTGCACAATTAGACTACAGAGCCTATGTTGGAATTCTGTCACCCCATTCCTTGACTGTGACCTGGAACAAGTCACGTACCCCTTGTGTGTCTCTCATCCCTCATTGTACGTCAGGGACAATGGCCACACCTCCTTCAGGTGGTGTCTGTACGGAAGCAATGAGAACAGCGAGGGAAGTACTGAGCGCTGTCCCCGGCACCGAGCGAGGGACGGCTGAGGGCATCTGGTGTCCAGGAGGGCTGGGGTGGGCAGGAAGGATGGTCCAGGCAGGGGCAGCCAGCGCAAAGCCTGAAGGACAACGAGA
Source organism: Dipus sagitta (assembly GCA_036346955.1). Classification (NCBI taxonomy): domain Eukaryota; kingdom Metazoa; phylum Chordata; class Mammalia; order Rodentia; family Dipodidae; genus Dipus; species Dipus sagitta. The sequence continues at coordinate 26,277,427 of CM070782.1, forward strand.
GGTATGTTTGAGCAACAGATGGCTCTGTTGAGCCAGCACTAAAGGACAACCTGTCCTAATCCAGCCCGGGTCACAGCCCAAGCTGAAAAATCCCATGAACTGAAAAATGTACAGAATTATCAAGTTCATGAAAATATACAGAATTGCCAACTTCATGAAAATGCACAGAGATGACCAAGTTCACGAAAATGCACAGAATTACCAAACCCATGAAAATGTACAGAATTACCAAATTCACTCCTGCTCCCAAGAAAATTGTGGGCCACAGCTTCTCAGTTATGGCGCCATTGACACCTTGAGCTGGATGGTTCTTTGCGGTGGTTTTAGAAGCATCCTTGGCCTCCACCAACTAGAAGCCAGAGGTGAGTCCTACCTGAATTGTAACCACAGTGTCTCCAGACACTGCTGAGATCACAGTTGCCCTTGGTTGAGGCCATTTCCAGATCCACATGGCAGCACAGCCTGGGCATTGGCCTCTCCCCGCCCCCTGGAAGATGGCTAGCAGACACTGAATGTTCCTCTTTGTGTGCTGGGCCAGGCGGGAGAAAGCACTGAATGGGGAGGCCAGGCAGAGAATGCGGTGCTGGGACCCCTCTTGGCTGGCTGAAGGATATTCTCAGAGAACTTACTAAATACCCAAGCCCAGTTCTCTCCCTCCAGAGATGTGCACGCTGTGAAAGTGTGTGGTCTACAGGCGACCTGTGGCTCACCCGTCCTCAGACTGACCAGGGCCAGCAGCTGAGCAAAGCGACGGGAGCAGATGGTGCGCTCTCCCAGGGGGCGTGTGAGCTCCACGTCCACTCATGTCCAACATAAGGCTCCTGCCACGGCTGACAGAGGTCTGTCCTGTATGTGCTGCAGCCTGTCTGGCAGTAGCTCCTGCTCCCTCTCCTTTCCTGTCTACACACAGGAGCCCCTGGCCCTCACAGCTTCTCCTCAGAAGACCCACCTGATGGAGGTGCTTTGTGTAGAGCTCAGGAGACTGAGTGTTACTTGGCCCCCAGATGCTCAGCCAGCCCTCTAGACTAAGTCTGCTTTCCTTTCGTTTGCTTGAATAGCAGCATGGGTGCAACAAGCCATGATGTCACTCGTCTTATTATTATTATTTTTTTTGCCATATGTGGTGGTGTATCCCTTTAATTCCAGAGGGAGGAGGATTGCTGTGAGTTCAAGGCCAGCCTGAGACTACATAGTGAATTTCAGGTCATCCTGGGCTAGAGTGAGACCCTACCTGGAAAAAAAAATTATTTGCAAGGAGAAACAAAGATAGACAGAGAGAGGAAAGAAAGAGAATGGGCATGCCAGAGCCTCTAGCCATTGCAAACTCCAGATGCATGCGCCGCTTTGTGTATCTGGTTTTACGTGGGTACTGGGGAGTTGAACCCAGACCATTAGGCTTTGCAGGCAAGCGCCTCAACTACTGAGCTATTTCTCCAGCCCCATGCTGTCACTCTTTCCAGTCTCCTCTGGACACCTCTGGCAACAGATCTCAGCCCCTGGCAGAAGAGACAAGGAACCCTGGCTCCTGATGTTCAGATTTGAGTCCTCTTCCCAGGGCCAGAGAGGGACATCTCCACATCCTGTAACTTTGCTTGAAATAGTCTGGACCCAAGGTTAGTCCCTATTTTGCAGATCATGGAAAATTGTAACATCAAAGAAAGGAACAAGTATGTTGGAGGAGTCAGCGGGAATCGATTGTGGGCTTGTAGCGGGTCTGCTCCTGACCAGCTCTACTGAGTGTCCAGCGCTGGTCGCAGGGCTGGGGACGTGAATGGACGAGAGAGAGAGTAAACAGGTCAGGGAGCTTATAATCCAGAGGGGGAGAGCCACCACTAACAGGGACATGAAGAACAATGTCACAGGGTAGCGATAGGGACAGAGGACAGGGTGAGGTGACTAGGAGGGGAACTGAGGGGAGGAGAGGCAGTGATCAGGTGCTGGGAGACAGTGGCCTTGTAGATCTGATAGTTCTAGGGTGAGGAAACCAGATGAAAGAACTTGAGGGAACAGCATTCTAGGCAGAGGGATCGGTAAATACAAGCCCCTGGTGTTGGGGGGGGGGCAGGGAGCACTGTGGAGGTGTAGTGGGGAGCCTCCCAGAGGCGCAGGGGACAAGCTGATACTAAGAGGGGAGGCTGGGATCTGGCTCACTCAGGAGATGAAAACGAATGCCTGCTTTTAGACTAAGGGACCCACCTGAGACAATGACACTTGTCACCTCCACTTTTGAATTCCGGGCGTTGAGTTCCTGGGAACTCAGACCAAGTAAGATTTCTCAGAACCAAATGGAACAGGTGACCCTCCAAGGTAACCAGCCTGGGACAGGAGGAGTCACAGGTCAGCCCCACAGAGGAAAGCCTCTTGAGCATTCTGCCCCACCTGCCTCCCACGGGCTGGTCATGTGATTCTACACTCACGTGACTGGATCAAATAGCGGCTCCCCATGGGGTAGGGACCTAGACTGATTTCCACTGAGCCCTAGAGTCTGGGGACACAAAGCAGGGGACAGGGAAAGTACAGGCTGCATGTCGCTTTACACAGCACTTTCCTGGCTGGGGAGATGGCTCAACGAGTCAAGTTCCTTCCTCACAAACATGTGGACCTGAGTTCCATCCCAACCACCCGCATAAAAATGCTGGGTGTGGTGACACATGCCTGTAACCCCAGCACTGGGAACCAGTCGAGCCTAATTGCTGAACTCCAGGCCAATGGGAGACCCTGCCCCCTCCCTGAAGGTGGTGACACTGGAGAGTGTCTTCTGGCCTCCACACTCACATGCAGACACACTCACATGTGCACCCGCATGCACGTGAACACATACATGCATTTATTTTAAAAAAAAGGGCTTCCTGGCTCCTAGGTCTTTGTTTCTCACATTTAGAATTTTTATTTATTTGAGAGAGAGAATATGAGCAGGCCAGGGCCTCTAGCCACTGTGAACGAACTCTAGATGCATGCACTACTTTGTGCATCTGGCTTTACATAGGTACTGGGAAACTGAATCTGTGTTCTGAGGCTTTGTAGGCAAGCTCCTTAACCACTGAGCCATCTCTCCAGCCCTTGTTTCTCATCATATATATATATATATACACACACACATGGGTCCTGGAGAGTTGAACCAGGATCCTCTGGCTTTGCAGGCAAATGCCTTAACCACTATGCCATCTCTCCCGCCCCCTGTTTCTCACAATTTTGCAGCTCATAGGCTTCGCTATCCCCAGGAAGCTGCCTGTGAGCTGGACAAGACCTAGAAAACTGGATTGTTTCTCCTTGCATTGTTTTATCTATTTTCCCGGCTTTACTGAGGTGCAGCAGACAAATAAAGTTGTATATATTCAGTCACCATTCACACGAGGGGACCCACTCCCTGCCGTGCTCTTTCTCTCAGGGGAAGCCACAATGCTACAGTCAGATTCAAGGTGGAAGGAATGAAAGAGAACAAAGAGGAAGGAAGGAAGGCAGAATGCGTGCGGCCTTCACTCTCCATCAGCCCAGGAAGCACTTATCCTTCCAGGACACCCAGGATGGTGCCTCATCTCTGAGCCAGTGCCAACTCCAAGCTGGTAGTTGATGCTGTGAACAAGGCTCACGTGGGGCCAGGAGTGTGAGAGGAGCGTCTGGTGTACACGTGGTCACTGACTCTCATGTGTCCTCAGCGAGCCCTGTCACCTCCTGCACCGGAGTTTTTCCATTTCTACCTTTATGGGAGTGACAGCTTCTCAGTCTTGATTTGTTTGGTTGTTGTTTGTTTGTGGAGATGGGTCTCACTATGTAGCCCTGGCCACCCTAGAACTCGGTGTAGGCAGGGATGGTCTCAACTTTGTGATCCCCTTGCCCCAGCAGCGAGCCATTATGCCCAGCCAGTCTTCACATTGTTGTGGGGTGTGTGCATGTCGTGTGGGTGGTGTGTGTAGTGTATTCACATGTGTGTGTAGATGCATGCTGCAGAAAAGAGAACATCAGGTTCCCTCCTCCGTCACTCTTCCACCTTATTTCCTTGACAGTGAACTTGGAGCTCACAGCGTTTTCCTGTTAGACCTGCTAGCCAGTAAGCCCTAGGGATCCTCCTGTCTCCTCACCCCTCAGGGCTAGGTTTACAGGCGGGTGTGTGACCATACCCAGTGCTGCAGTCAAGACAAACATCCGACCAGACACAGTTTATGGGAGGAAGGGATGATTTATGTCAGGCTTATGGATCCAGGAAAAGTTCCATCAGTGGTGGGAGAAGCTGGCCCCCTTCACAGATCCAAGCCTAGAGACACCACAAAACAGCCAACACTAACTGTCAGAGCTCAACCTGCTCTCTACACACCTTCGGGCTGGAGTGAAGATCCTCCCAAGCACACCTTAGGGCTGGACTCCAGGATCCACCCTTAGGGACCTGGCCCCTTGTAGCAGGGATCTGCCTGCCAGGGACTTGAGTAGAAAGTTTCAGTAATAATCTGGCCAGGCGTGGTGGTGCGCGCCTTTAATCCCAGCACTCGGGAAGCAGAGGTAGGAGGATCACCGTGAGTTCGAGGCCACCCTGAGACTACATAGTGAATTCCAGGTCAGCCTGGGCTAGAGTGAGATCCTACCTCAGGGGAAAAAAAAAAAAAAAAATCTGAGTCTATGGGGCCAAACTATCACATTCAAACTACCACACACAGTTTTTCTGTGTGGGTACTGGAGATTGAACGCTTACTTGGCAAGTGCTCTTATCCTCTAAGTCACCTTCCCAGCCCAAGTCGTGACATTTTTGTGACTTGCAAAGAAATGCCTAGTCACTCCTTGCCCTGGCATCTCACCACACCCATCACCGAATATGTACTCTTGGAGAGCATCCAGAACTCAGCCTCCCCACCCCGAGGTCTTGATAACCTCTGAGATGGAATCAGCAGACAGAAAAGGGCGTGGGGTGGATGGCCACCGTGTTGGCGAGCTCATTGTTCCTGTTTCTTTGGCTACAAATGTCACCCCGATGTCCTTTGGACCCTACTGCATGGCCCTGCTTGGAAAGAGCCTCTTTCTCTCCAGTGGGGGACGGACGCAGCTGAGGCTGTATAGCTGTGGGCGCACTGAGGACAGGAGAGGTAGCCTGAGAACGACCCAATCAGAGGACAGCAGGCTGTGAGCTGACCCAATCAGAGGACAGCAGGCTGTGAGATGACCCAATCAGAGGACAGCAGGCTGTGAGATGACCCAATCAGAGGACAGCAGGCTGTGAGATGACCCAATCAGAGGACAGCAGGGCTGCGAGATGCCTGAAATGATTCTTCAGCCCATGGATCCAGCTGCCCTGAGGCCCCTGCCGTCAGTTAGTTGGAAGTTATCTGAGCCCAGAAGCATTGACTCTGGACTTACAGTTTCTGAAACTGTAAAAACATACATTTCTGCTATTTTAGGCCACCCATTTTGCGATGGCAGTCTAGAAGATGAACCCAGGACAAAAGGGCATGCCAGGTAGGGGTGCCAGTGCAAAAGTCAGTGGGAACCAACATGTCTGCTCCCCCAAGGAGTAGACATGGATGTAGCAGAACCTTCGCCTTGTGTGGTCACACAACTATGACACATGTGTGTTTCCTCATAGTACGTAGGGATATGTCATGATGAACTTCCCCTGGGCACCTTTCTCCAACACAAGCCGTAGGTTAGCAGAGATGTATGGACCAGGCATTCACCACTGTGTGTATTTAGCGTGAGCTATGCACCAAGCCTGGACTGAGTGTGTTGTAGATAGTGTCTCTTCAGCTTCTCACAAACGGGATAGACATAAATAAACAAACAAATAATTAATTAATTAAATTATGCATTTGTTTGTTTTTGGTTTTTGAGGTAGGGTCTCACTCTAGCTCAGGCTGACCTGGAATTCACTATGTAGATGTAGTCTCAGGCTGGCCTTGAACTCACAGCTATCCTCCTACCTGCCTCCCAAGTGCTGGGATTAAAGGCATGCGCCGCCACAACCAGCCTGGAAAGACGTTCTTATCTCCATCTCTCAGGTACAGCTCAGGCTTCTGAAAAGTCACTGCACCAGGAAAGTAAAACTGACCCCTACCACAGGATAAGCTTGCACTCCTAACTTTCGGTTGGGCCATACAGAGGTCTGAGCTTCGTGTCCTTGTCAATTCATTCTGCCCACCCAGCAGTCATGGGAGTGGGGACTTTCTGTGCATGTCCCTGCCTTGCAAATGTGGAGAGAGGGAGGGATAGATGGAGAGAGAGAGAGAGAGAGAGAGAGAGAGAGAGAATATGGGCCCTGAAAAGGAATTCCAGACACATGGGCTACTTTACCTGGTTACTGGGGAACTGAACCAGGATCAGCAAGCTTTGCAAGCAAGTACCTTTAACTGCTAAGTCATCACCCAGGCGTTCTTTTTACTATTTATTTTGTGTGTTGGTGTGAGTGTATGCACGTACACACCACAGCACGCGTGTGGAAGTCAGGGGGCAGCTTCCGGGTGCTGGTTCTCACTTCCCACCTTGTTTGAGTCAGGATCTCTCCTTGTTCAGAAGTGCTCCACCAGGTTATCTAGTCAGCGAGCTTCCCGGGAATTCTCCTGCCTCTGCCTCGCATCTCACTGTAGGTGCTGAGCCAACAGAGCTGCCATAGCTTCTAGCTTTTATGTGGGATCTGGGGATCTGAACTCAGGTCCCCACGCTGACATAGCAAGTGCTTTATCCACTGAGCCATCTCCTCACTCAGCCTTTACTTCTTGTTTTGAGACAGCATCTATATATATACTTGTGATCCTCCTGCCTCAGCCTTACAAGGAACTGGGAGGACAGGCCTGTGCCACCAGACCTGGCTTGTTTCTTGAGTTGACCTGCACTGGACATGGCCCAGCGGCCCAGACAAGCTGGAGTCCTGGAGACACTGCCCTTCTAGGACTACTGCGGCCAAGCCCACAGATCCTGGTCCCAAAGACCAGAAGCTACATGGCTGAATTAGCGGCCCCCCCCATACACACACATTGTAGGTGTCAGGGGAGGATGGGTGCTCTAATCCACCCCAGGGGCACCCAATGGTCCTATGTATCACCTGGTGTAAGTGGGTCCTCTCCCAGTAGTACGGAGCAGGCAGATGGTGCTTGTAGATGGCCACGTTGTCCCACCAGCTCCCTGCCGTGGCCTGGAGCAAGAGGCACCCTGGACCTCGGGAGATGCCACAGCAGAAGCCTGCTCCCAGACACCCTGCTTAGGGAGCAGATGTGATTGTGGCAGTCACCTCTTGCAGCCCTGCTGTCCCAGGCCTGGAGGAGTGGTGAGCAGACAGCAGGGTATTTACGGTTCCAGTGACCGATGGGGTGTCCAGTGGGGCCAGTAGGGGCAGTGGGCAGGTAAGGCTGTTGATGATACTCGTGGTTGATAGGATCTAGATGTATCTAAACAGATGGCCTCCAAGGACACATTCCTGTTTCTGAGACCCTGGGTCTGTGGGCAAGGGAAGAACCCAACAGCACTGAACACCTGGGCAGACAACAGGAGTGGGAATGAGACTTAGGGGAGGGCTGGGAAGGAGTGGGGCAGAGGGAAAAGCTCTCTCTCTCTCTCTCTTTCTCTCCAGCATTTTCCTGTGTAGTCCTGGCTGGCCACAAGCTTAGGTCTTGGCATCTCAAGTGCTGGAATCACAGGCACGCCTCACTACACCTTGCTTATGTTTTCTCTCTTGTTTCTTTCTCCTCAGTCTTTCCCTCCTCCTCCATAGTCTCTTCTTCTGCCCTTTTCACCATCCCTGGCCTGGCAACAGCTCCACAGACCCCATGATCCTCTCTGGGATTCTCAAAGACCAAAGTCTGGTGCCTTCTTCCCATCATGGGCAATTCAACGACATGACACTTTTCTTCCCAATATTGAGGAGGGAACCCAGGTCTTGTACACGCCAGGCAAGCCCTCTACCATTGCCTGTCTTCAGTCTTAGGCTGACTGTGAACTACTAGGCTCACATAAGCCTCCCACTTCAATCTTCCAAGTCTCCTGGGCTTCCAAATCATGACATTGCGCCCAGCTGAATGGTGCCAACTTAATCATATGGGTCTCATAAGACAAAGAGTACAAGAGGAGTCCATGCCAGGAGACAAGGAGTATAAACACTAAAGAAGGGACTGGAGGAATGCAGCTGTCAATTGATGAATGCTAAGGAACCCTCTAGAAGCTTCTGGAAGCTAGAATGGGGCAGGGGATGGATTTTCCTATAGAAGCCTTCAAAACTGATTTTAGATTTGTGTGTTTGTTTGTTGTGAGGTAGGGTTTCACTCTAGCCCAGGCTGACCTGGAATTCACTATGTAGTCTCAGGGTGGCTTCAAACTAACTGCAATCCTCCTACCTCTGCCTTCCAAGTGCTGGGATTAAAGGCATGCGCCACCACACCCAGCTTTAGATTTCTATGTTTTTTAAGTCCCCTGTAGGCCAGGCTGGCCTTTGAACTCACTATGTAGCCAGGGATGATCTTGGATTCCTGATCCTCTTGCCTCCAGCTCCCAAGTTGTAGGTTTATAGGCACATGCCACCATGCCTACCTTGAGTTTAGAATCCTGATCTTCAAAGCTTTAAGACAACTCATTTTTCTTGTTTCCAGCCATTATGTGGTAACTTTTTCCAGCAACAACAGAAAACAAGTGCAGATTTTTGGTACCAGAAGTGGATTGGTGCTGTAACAGATACCTAAACACATGGCAGTGACTTTAGAACTGAGTGGTAGATAGAATTCAGAAGCGCTTTGTGGCACATTACCGAAAAGATCTGCATTGTCCCGAGCACACTGTTGAAGATGGGCTGGGTGGCAGAGGTCAGCGAAGGCTTGTAAGGGAGCAGGGGATGTAGTGGAGAAAGGAAGCCCGAGTGTCTCAGAGAGCTGACAGCATCAGCAGCCAGCTGCTGTGGAAACATGAGCTGCTGAAGGTGGTAAGAAATGGGGAACGTAGTTTGACAGCAGAGGAAAGGGGGTCCTTGTCCCATGGCAGCCGGAAGCCTGGGTAAAAGACACAGTGTGGCTCAGTGGCAGAACACTGGCCTAGCAGGTAAGAGGTCCATCCCACACCACAAAGTGGAAGGAAGGAAGGAAGAAAAGAAGGGAGGGAAGAATGTAGAAGGAAAAAAGGATGAGGGAGGGAGGAAGGAGAAATGAATGGAAGGAAGGAGGGAATAAAAAGGAAGAAAAAAGGAAGGAAGGAAGGAAGGTGGAAGGAGAGAAGGATGAGGAAGGGAGGAAGGAGAAAGGAAAGGAAGGAAGGAGAGAATAAGAAGGAGGGAAGGAAGGAAAGAAGGAGAGGAGAAGGGAAGAAGAAGGAAGGAGGAAGGAAGGGAGGAAAGGAGAGGAGAAGGGAGGAAGAAGGAAGGAGGAAGGAAGGGAGGAAAGAAGGAGAGGAGAAGGGAGGAAGAAAGGGAGAGAGAGAAACTGACAAGTGATAAACCTGTATAATTTAGCTGAGGAAATTTCCAAGCCAAGTTTCAAAAGCATGGCCTGGTTTCTTTTTGTGGCTTAAACTACATCATGGGAGGAGAGCTATTCAGAAAGGAACTACTAAGCAAAATAGAACCAGGACCTGAAGGTTTGGGAAACAGTCAGATTGTAAAAGATGCTAAGATTGGTCCATTGCTGGCAGGAGGCATGCTCCGAAGAGAAAGTAGGGGAGCCTAGAAAACATCCCCCTCAGACACCAGAAGCACCAAGAGTCCCATTGTCAACCCATGAAGGCAGTGTGGGTCTGGGGTGTGTGTGGGGGGGGTGGATCAGTACTTTAGCCATCACAGCAGGATTGAGGAAGGTCTGCACAAGAGCCTCCTATCTGAGGAGCAAATCCCTGTGATACTCTGGGAAAACCACAAGGTTTTTTTCTTCCTCCTCCTCCTTTTTCTTTTTTCCCCCAAGGCAGGGTCTCACTCTAGCCCAGGCTGACCTGGAATTCACTCCGTAGCCCCAGGCAGGCCTTGAACTCACGGTGATCCTCCTACCTCATCCTCCCAAGTGCTGGGATTGAAGGTGGGCACCACCATGCCTGGCTGCCAACCCTGGTTTTGTTTGTTATTTGGGGGCAGAGTCTCACTAAATTTCTCAAGCTCGCCTGCAGCTCACTCTGTAGTCTAGGCAAGCACTTTACCCACGGAGCCTTCTCTCCAGCCCTATAAGTTCTTTCTAACAGTGGCAAAGGGCTGAATACCGCCCCATAGGTTTGACCTCCAGACCAGCTGAAGAAGGACCTCGGGACCAGGCCCTTGACCTCAGCACTGAGGCCAGGTGACAGGGGCAAGGTAGAATGTGCTCTTCCTGCCAGCCCAGCACAGACCAGTTTCTAGCTCCTGACCACCACGAGGGACCTTGAACTTGAACTGAGGCAATGCTGGTGGAGCCTGTATCCCCACAGTGGGGCTCAGGCCTGGCTTCTTTCTAATGCTGCTTGTGAGAATGCATAACACCTAGCTGAGTTTGAACTGCACTCAGACCATGAATAATTTTTTTCAGTTCAAGTATATCCCAAATCCCTTCTGGGATATGCTTTTATACCCTGCACTCTATTCACTGTCCATACCGCGGTGGAGGTTGACTTTCTTACCACCGCCATGAGCACACGGAGGATTCACGCTCTCAGAACACCCAGGAGCCTGAATGATCCCAGTGGAGCCACACCCAGGACGGCCTCTGTGTCCACTCTCTCTCCACCTTACCTTCCTCCCCTAAGCAACACTGCCCCTGGGTGCCACCAGCCAGAGTTTACTTGCTTTTAATACAGTCTCCACCAGGCCAGCGAGCAGTTCTGTCTTGCTCTCTATCATATCTCCACACCGTTCCCAGGCAAAAGAAACCCCAATGCCTATAAAGGATGCTGTCCCAGGATGGCTTCAGATGGATTTCCAGGTTTGGGCCTTCACTGGTCCAAACTGGTTCCATGCATCAACAAGCTAGGCAGGCAAAGCCTCCTGGCTCACCCCAGCTGCCATCCTGTGCCTACTGAATCTTCATTTTGTATATGCCTCCAATTCTGTTTCCTCCACTGGAAAATAAAAGGTAAGGGAGCACTTACTGCCCCTTCGTAGAGCCTCAAGACCCCCTGGGAAGAGCAGACCACGAGGTGCAAACTTGAATACGCTCTTTGCAAAATGACCTGCTTTTCATGGGTGGGCAGAGGGTGATGAGACAGGGCCCTGCCTCAGACCTCTTCCCTGTTAGCCCTCTTCCTCTCTGGGCTTCAGGTCCCAATGCAGCCAGTTTCTTTCTCCGGCTCCCGCCCTCCCCTCTCTCTCCTTAAAGCCAGGCACCATAGTCCAGTACTTGGTGTTTTGTGACATTTTTACAAGTCTTGTCTGAAGGAGGGTAAGGCAGGGGCTGCCTGGGGCGTGAGCGGGACTGCTTCAAACAGGCTGAGGTGCCCCATGCTTGGTTTTTGTCTAGTTGCAAATATGTCATTTTATACAGGCTTGATCAAACACGTCCCTGAGCTGGGTGGGGTGGGGACCAAGAGAGGAATTAACATTTTTCTCTCCACCAGAGCTGGGCTGGCGTCCCGCCCCCTCCTCCATGTGGCCTCGTGGGGATACATCCAATTATAGATGGATCTCAAAGTCCAGTGTCTGCCGGCACAGCCCCAGCTCCAGGGGCGCACACAGGTCTGAGCCAGCATCTGCAAACGGTTTCTGCATGCCGGGCCGTGGGCTGGGTGCCTTACGAAGATTTTTATGGGGTTGCTAGGGGGGACAGAATGAAACACAGGGTTAATGCAAAAACTCCATCAACTGTAGCTGTTTTCCCCTCAATTTAATAATGGCCACATTAAATGTATAAGGCAATTGCTTCCCGCCTGCTCAAAGGGGGTCCGTGGTCCAGCAACAGCCACGTCATCTGAGAAATCAGCAGAAACGCAGAATTTAGCTCCATGTCAGACCTGCTCAATCAGACCCTGCAATTTAGCAAGCTATCCAGGGGTCATGTGTGGACAGTGGACTCATGTGGACATTGTGGTGGATTGTATATCTTGATTTCAGAATCATTCCAACATAGGGGGATAATGCGTATTTGAGAATCAAGGACATAAAGTGATTTCTATTTCAGATAAGGAACTTGAGACTCAGAAGCAAAGTGACTTGTCCAAGGTCACACAGCCCGATTGTTCAGATCGTCTGTCCAGAGCTTCACACAAAAGGACAAGCCATGACGTAGCAGAGGGAGGATGACACGTGGACCAGCAGCTTGGGACCACCTCACCGCACTGCACTCCCCCCTCAGAAAGAAGGTGTCATTATCAGGGGTGGTGACCACCTCCTGGTTTCTGAGGACAGCAGAAGATAGTATCAAGGGCCAGGTGTGCTTTCCCTGTCACCTTGTAAGTCTGATCTTGCCAAGCAGCCTGGCCTGGTGGAAAATATCTCCAGGTTTGAAGAGACTGCAGGGTTTCCACACAGACATGGCTGTATCACAGAGAACCATCCGATGCTGTGTGGCTCTTGAAGAGCTTCCTGCTGGCCACACAGGCCCCACGCTTGTGGCACTCCCTCCGAGAGGCAGCCTGTCTCATGTGGTCCCAGTTAGGTGACTGTCCCTTTTCAGTACTTGTCTCATCTCTCAGTGACATTGACATTGGCTATTTGCTGGCCTGTCAGTGCTCTGTCTTCTCTACTGGAATGTCAGTGGGCAGGGTGGGCATGGGATCTGCACAGTCAGCTCTGGGCCGTGGTGCCTAGCAGGGTTGTGAATGCTGGCCAAGTCCATGAGTCAACAAACAGGCACGCACGCGTGCGTGTGTCTATGTGTACATACGTGTGCATGCATGATGGATAGAGATGAGTAAATGAATGTTGATGATTGATGGGGGAAAATGGTGAGTATGGGTGGATGAATGGGTGATAGATGATGGAAGGGAGGTAGATGGATGAATGGATGGATGGGTGAATGGATGGATGGGTAGATGGATGAATAGATAGACTTTAACCAGCCAGAGATTGTGGAAGGTGTTTCTTTTCTATCCTAGACTTTGAATCTCTATAAGAAAATCTCTGGTGAAAACAAAACCACTTTAAAAATTTTTTAAATCTTTTTATTATTTTTCTTTGAGAGAAAGAGAGGGAGAGAGGGAGAATTGGTGCACCAGGGCCTCCAGCCACTGAAGTTGAACTCCACATGCATGTGCCACCTTGTGCACACGTGAGACTTTGCAAGCTTGTGTCACCTTGTGCACGCTTACATGGAACCTGGAGAGTTGATCATGAGTCCTTAGGCTTTGCAGGCAAGTGGCCTTAACTACTAGGACATCTCTGTAGCCCTAAAACCACCTCCAAACTCCTTTCCTATCAAAACAGAAACAAATCAGGTCCTGTTCCAAAAGAAAAAAGTTAAAAAAAAAAAACAAAATGGTGTTTACCCAGCAATAATAGCTTCTCTCTGGTATTTAAGTGGATAAAATATTTAGAAAATCAAACATGATAATCACCCCAATCTCCCAACATACCTTTTATTTTTAAAATATTTATTTATTTATTTACAAGGAGAGAGAGAGAGAGAGAGAGAGAGACTATGAATGGGAGAAGGAATGGGCATGCCAGGCCTCTAGCCACTGCAAGTGAATTCCAGGTACATGAGCCACTTTGTGCATGTGGCTTTATGTGGGTACTGGGGATTCAAACCTGGACTGCCAGGCTTTGCAAGTAAGCACCTTTAACTGCTGAGCCATCTCTCCGCCCCAACTTATATATTCTTTTCTTTTCTTTTTCAAAGTAGGGTCTCACTGTAGCCCAGGTTGCCCTGGAACTCACTCTGTAGCCCAGGCTGGCCTTGAATTCATGGTGATCCTCCTACCTCAGCCTCCCAAGTGCTGAGATTAAAAGTGTGTGCCAACACGCCCCCTAGTGCTGGGTTTAAAGGCGTGCTCCACCATGCCTGGCCACATACCTTGCTTTACTCTGTGTTTCAGACGTTGGGGCTCCTCTGAAATTCAGGAGGCTGGAGTTGAGCTTTCTGTTTGCAGACTCTCACTAGCTCAAGGGCGGCCCCTGACTGTGGGTTACCAGATTCTCTCTCCCTAAGAGCTAGGACCATCATTCACCCAGGATACAACTTCATGCCAGCTGCAAGAAAGCTTCTCCTCTTCAAACCATGCATGGTTGTGTGCCAGGGACAGTGGCTTAGTGAGAAGACATCCAGGAATCTCGTCAGCCCATCATCGCTGTTCAGGAACCAACCTGCCCATCTGCACATGACGGCCTTGTCTGACCCAAGTCACAGAGGCTTGGAGCCTTGTTGGCCTTGCCGCCTACCTCTCTGTCGCAGTCAGGTTCACATTACTGGCAGCAATCACCCGACCAAGAGCAGCTTTTGGGAAAAAAGGGTTTGTTTTGGCTTACAGGCTCGAGGGGACGCTCCATGATGGCAGGGGAAAATGATGGCATGAGCAGAGGGTGGACATCACCCCCTGGCCAACATCAGGTGGACAATAGCATCAGGAGAGTGTGCCAAACACTGGCAAGGGGACACTGGCTATAACACCCATAAGCCTGCCCCCAACAATCCACTGCCTCCAGGAGGCATTAATTTCCAAATCTCCGTCAGCTGGGAACCTAGCATTCAGAACACCTAAATTTATGGGGGACACCTGAATCAAACCACCACATTCTCAGACACTCTCTGGTCATCACTTGAACACAAGCCCTACAGGTTGGAGGGAGGCAATGAGTTTTTCATCTCTCACACCATTCTCTCTGTCTTGCTCTCTTTTTTCCTCCTTCCTCCTGTGTTTTCCCTTCTCCCTCTTCTCTCCCATTTTCCTCTGCTGCTAATTCAGGAATAAGAGCTGAAGACAGGGTTTAGCGGTTAAGGCACTTGCCTGTGAAGCCTAAGGACCTGGGTTCAATTTCCCAGTACCCATGTAAGCCAGATGCATGCATCTGAAGTTTGTTTGCAGTGGCTAGAGGCCCTAGTACGCCCATTCTCTCTATCTGCCTTTTTCCCAAAACATATAAAAAATAAATAATAAAAAATTCAGGAATGAAACATACCTGTGTTTCTCAGCTTGTGGGCTCCCACAGGTGGCAGTCAGAATGGTGTGACACTGTCCCTTCCCTCTGCTCTGGGACCAGGGGTGGACTGAAGTCCCACCCCTGCCCACCTGAGGTGGGGCTGGGGAGGACTGTGGCTGGGATCCACACTTCATGGGTGGGACAGAAGCCACAGTCCAGCCATGCAGAGTGCAAACATGGGACTTGGGAAGACCTGCTACTTTGGCTTAGAAAATGCGAGTTTGGGGAAAGACTTGACCCCTGGACCCTGTTTCCTCTTCGGTTAGGTAGGAATTGTAAGATGCCTACGTTACAAGGCTGTGGGGCTGCTGCTTGGTGGGAAGGTTTGGAGACATAGACTGGGGTTCTTGGGGACGACTGTAGGCACGTGGCTTTGGCATTGTGTGACTTTGCCTGGAGAGAGGTAAACAAGCACCTGTTCACCTCAGCTAGGACCCCAGCGACAGACCAAAGAAATGATCCCATCCCAGTCTAGCTGAGTGAGCCAGAGAGATTTTTTTGGGGTTACTGACAGAGCATAGGTGAAGGGTTACTTGTGGGAGCATGGGTAACTCAAAGGCAGCTGTGTCACTGAAAAGCTCATAGGTGACAATTCACACAAGCTGCTTTCCTGGAGCTCCCTGTGTACTGGCTGCAGCTCAGCTGGTTGGAGTCCCCTCTCTCGGCAATGCTCAGTGTTCATGACCTTGGGGATGGGGCAGTGGTTAGTGTTCATGACCTTGGGGATGGGGCTGTGGTTAGTGTGCATGACCTCAGGGAGTGGGCGGTGGTTGGTGTGCATGACCTTGGGGAGGGGGCGGTGGTTAGTGTGCATGACCTTGGGGAGTGGGCGGTGGTTAGTGTGCATGACCTTGGGGATGGGGCGGTGGTTAGTGTGCATGACCTTGGGGAGGGGGCGGTGGTTAGTGTGCATGACCTTGGGGAGGGGGCGGTGGTTAGTGTGCATGACCTTGGGGAGGGGGCGGTGGTTGGTGTGCATGACCTTGGGGAGGGGGCGGTGGTTGGTGTGCATGACCTTGGGGATGGGGCAGTGGTTAGTGTGTATGACCTTGGGGATGGGACGATGGCTAGTGTGCATGACCTTGGGGATGGGGCAGTGGTTAGTGTGTATGACCTCGGGGAGGGGGCAGTGGCTAGTGTGTATGACCTTGGGGACAGGCCATGGGAATCTTGTCTCAGGAGTTTCCTGAGACCTGTAAGTTTTGTTTTCTTGTCAAGTCGATATGTTTCAATTTGGAGGACATAGTTCCACACCACGAGACCCAGACCTGCTGCTACAAGCCCAGGAGCCAGGGCACGCTAGGCTGGCTGAGGGCACCACCGAGACTTGGCGCCTGGGCTGGAGTATTTACCCACCCGCGATGGCAGGGATGGCGCTCTGAAGCAGGACGCCAGGTCTTATCCTCACTGGGGCTTGGATGAGGGCCTTGAGCACCTGGGTTGGTGAGAGGCGCTCCCAGGGGAGCATCTGGCAGAACCTCGGCACCGTGGAAACCGTAGAGTGCTGTCTCATCCGTGTGAAATCAAAGCTTGTTAACTCGGTCCCCCGCAAACCCACATCTTGGGGTGATGTGGGCTCCTGGCTAACCAGCTTTGAGGCGCTCCTGCATCTAGACACCCTTTGTCCCGGTTGCCTCATCTGTCAACCCTTCCGAACTGGCAGCTCTGTCTTTCCATGGTGGACCCTTGGCCCAGAATCAGTCTCAGTTCTGTGCGGTTTGGTTCTGAAATGCAGATTTCTGGCCCTCTCCTCGCCACACCCACTTAGGAATGTAATTCCAGGCAAGGAGCCTGGGACTCTGCATCGTGACAAAGCGGGGTGCTGTGGGTCCTTGTGGGAGGGCAGTGGCAGCTGGCAGCTCATGACAGGCAATTGTGGGTGGATTCTGAGCACTGCAAGGGGGTGTGGAGACTCTATCCCTCTGCCATGTTCTCCAGCGATGCTCTGTGGGTCACTCCTGCCCATCTTTGCCTGGCCTGTCCTTCAAAACCGGCCAGCCCCCCTCCCCTCATTGTCCCAGAGTGGCAGGAAGTACTGGATCAAGTAGTAAAACAGTGGTGAGGAGAGGAATTCTTTCAGAGGCTGGAGGTTACATGTGCTGAGCAAAACTGTATGGAAGGAGGGAGGGAGGAATATTTAATACATATTTACGATAGTGTTGAACTTTGAGCCCAGGGCCCCTTGCATGCTATGTAAGCTCTTCACCACCAAGCCACTCCTCCAACAAATAGTTAATATTAAGTATTTCACCAGAACCACTAAACAGGAGTAATCTGATTCATGTCTTCTAAAGAAAGACGAGGGAGGGCTGGAGAGATGGCTTAGTTGTTAAGGCGCTTGTCTATGAAGCCTAAGGACCCAGGTTCAATTCCCCAGTACCCATGTAAGCCAGGAGACACTGCGTCTGGAGTTCCTTGAAATGGCTAAAGGCCCTGACACTCCAATTCTCTCTCTATCTGCCTCTCTCTCTCTATCATTTCTCCAATAAATAAATAAAATATTTTTAAAAAGAAAGACCAGGGAGCAGAAGCCCAGAGAGGTGAGTCACTTGTCGAAAGAAGCACAGCTTTAACACCGGACTTTGAAACATTAGGCTCCTCTATCTCCCCCACCGTCCCCTCTTCACTTAAGTTATTACTATTATTTATTTACAAGGAGAGAGAGAGAGAGGAAATGGGTACACTATGACCTCTTGCCACTGCAAATGAACTCCAGATGCATGCACCACTTTGTGTGTGTAACTTTACATGGGTACTGGGGAATCGAACTCAGGCTATCAGGCTTTGCAAGCAAGCATCTTTAACTGCTGAGCAATCTCTCCAGCCCCCTCTTCATTTTTTTTTTCAAGGTAGGTTCTCGCTCTAGTCCAGGCTGTCCTGGAATTCACTACGTAGTCTCAGTCTGACCTCGAACTCATGGCAATCCTCTTACCTCTGCCTCCCAAATGCTAGGATTAAAGGTGTTCAACACTACGCCCTCTTAACTTTTTAAAAAACAATTTTTAAGGATTTATTTATTTATTTATTTATCAGACAGAGAGAGAGAGAGTAAGAATGGGTGCACCAGGGCCTCTAGCCACTGCAAATGAACTCCAGATGCATGCGTCACCATGTGCATCTGGACTATGTGGGACCTGGAGAATCGAATCTGGGTTCTTTTGCTTTGCAGGCAAGCATCTTAACTGCGAAGCCATCTCTCCAGCCCTTAAAAACCATCATTTTATTTATTTATTTATTTGCAATCAGAGAGAGAGAGAGAGAGAGAGAGAGAGAGAGAGGAAGAGAGAGAGAGGGAGGGAGGGAGAGAGAGTGGGCACACTAGGGCCTTCAGCTGCTGCAAACAAACTCCAGGCACATGTGCTACCGTGCGCATGTGGCTTATGTAGTTTTTGGGGAATTGAACCTGGGTCATTTGGCTTTGCAGGCAAGTGCCTTAACTACTAAGCCATCTCTCCAGCCCATTTACCTTCACTTCAAAAAATATTTATTTATTATTTTATTATTTTATTTTTTGGTTTTTCAAGGTAGGGTCTCACTCTGGCCCAGGCTGACTTGGAATTCACTATGTAGCCTCAGGGTGGCCTCGAACTCATGGCGATCCTCCTACCTCTGCCTCCCAAGTGCTGGGACTAAAGGCATGCACGACCACGCCAGGCCACAAAAATATATTTATTTGCAAGGAGAGAGAGGGGGGATGGGTGTGCCTGGGCCTCCTGCCACTGCAGACTAACTCCAGACACATGTACCACTTTGTGCATCTGGCTTTACCATGAGCACTAGAGAATTGAACCCAGGCCGTCAGGCTTTCCAAGCAAATGTCTTTAACCACTTGGCCATGTCTGCAGCATCCGCTCTTCACTTTTATTGACTTTGCAGGTGAACACGTCCGCCCTCAATTACCTCCTGCAGCTCGGGGCGTCATGTCACCCCCAGCCCCACAGCACCTGCATTTCACAGAACCCGCGCCCTGCCCAAGGCGTGTGTGCGCATGCTCATGTCTAAGAAGCTGGGTGGGGAGGGCGCCCCCGGACAGTCTTGGGGCACCAGGACAGCGTCTTCCTTTTATTTCTCCTACATTTGTTTTTTTGATCCGTGGCAAATGCTGGAAAATTAAAGCAAGTCATAACTCAAGCCTTGGGTGAGTCTTGAGTTTGCAGTGGCTGGGGTGCGGGGGAACGTTTCCTCTGACTAAGTGCTTGTGCCTGAATGAGGCAAGCTGGGACCCTGTGCGTGGGCACAATCACCCTGTTGAGTCACTACTGAGCACCAGCACCCTGCAGTACTTCATGTGAGGAGTGGATGTGTGACCCAGTTTCAGAAGGGGAGAGGGCCAGGCACATGCAGGAGACATAAGCAACTGTCATTATTGTTACCATTAATGATAAATATGACACAGTCCGTTCACGGAGGGTACCAGGAGACCGTTGTCCCCGAGCCCAGGATGGCAGACATCCCAGGGCTGGCCCAGGGCTAACTTCAGCCTCCACTTGGGCAATCACAGGGTGTCTCTGCAGAGTGAGGGACGCTGTCTGGTCCTTGCCTTGTGAGTAGAGCTGCTTGCAAGGTAATTCTAGAAAGTTCCCTTGGACGGTCCAGACCCATTGCATCCCTGGTGCAGTTCTCCACTCTGCCTTTGCCTTCGCTTTTGGTGTTTTGTTTTTTTTTTTAATATTTATTTTTATTTATTTACGAGAGAAAGAGAGAGAGAGAGAAAGGGAGCACCAGGGCTTCTAGCCACTGCAAATGATGTGCCCCCTTGTGCATCTGGCTAACTGGGTCCTGGGGAATCGAACCTGGGACCTTTGGCTTTGCAGGCAAATGCCTTAGCTGCTAAGCCATTCCTCCAGCCCTATCGACCCTTTTGGAAAGCTGCTCCTCTGGGATGCACGAGACGGGAAAAGTGATGGCCATAACGCTGTTGGTTTGGGGCACGTGCTGGACAGCCAGACTGCCGGATGTCCAGTGTATGCCTCTCCATTAAAGTAAAAGCTATGTGTCCTCAGACAAGCCTCTTTACCTCTTTGGACCTCAGTTTACACATTTTCACATTGGTAGTAACTGTTTGTCTCATAGAGACTTTGAGAGGAGTAAAACAGGAGTGAAAGTATCTTCCATATAGTAACCTGCCCAAGTTCATTGTCGTCCCTCTCCTCCCATTCTTACCCATCAGGGAAACCCTCAATACTTGATGAGTTACCAAGGCAAGCACCACTGACAGCTCACCGTGCACCAAGTACCATTTGTATCTATTAATTCTCCTTTGAGCCAATTCTTACAGGTAAGAACCATGAAGATTACTGGACTAGGGAGATGGCTACACGTTAAAGGTGCTTGCTTACAAACCCTGCCGACACAGTGGGGATTTTTTTGTCTTTTTTTTTTTTTTGAGTTAGGGTCTCACTGTACCCCATGCTGACCTGGAGTTCACTATGTAGTCTCAGGGTGGCCTTGAACTCATGGCGATCCTCCTACCTCTGCCCCCCAAGTTCTAGGATTAAAGTCATGGGCCACCACATCCAGCTCTGGAAGTTTTGATTCCCCAGTACCCATGTAAAGCCAGATTAATGCACAAAGTGGCACATGTGCCTGAAGTTCGTTCATAGTGGCAAGGAAGCCCTGATACACCCATACTCTCTCTCTCTCTGATATAAATAAATATATTCTTTAAAAGATTCCTATCTTACAGATGCAAAAATGAGGGGAAAAATACACTTACTATTTACTGAGTCAATATATATATATATATATATATATATATATATATATATATATATATGTATGTATGTATGTATGTATGTATGTATATGTATATATATTTGAAAGTGAGAGAGAGAAAGAGTGAGAGTGAGTATGGGTGCACCAGGGCCCTCCTGCCACTATGAACAAACTTCTGGCACATGTGCCACTTTGTGCATTAATCTGGCTTTACATGGGTATTGGGAACTTGAATGCAGGCCATTGGACTTTGCGAGCAAGCACCTTTAACTACTGAGTTATCTCACCAGCCCCCTGAGCCAAAATTTCAACTAAAACAGTTTAGCTAGGCTAAACTGCCTCTTTGTTAAAAAAATATTTTTATTTATTTGAGAGAGAGAGAGAGAGAGAGAGCAACACACACACACACACACACACACACACAGAGAGAGAGAGAGAGAAAGAATGGGCACACCAGGGCCTCCAGCCACTGGAAATGAACTGCAGACACATGCACCACCTTGTGCATCTGGCTTATGTGGGTACTGGGGAATTGAACCTGGGTCTTTAGGCTTTGCAGGCAAGTGCCTTAACCACTGAGCAATCTCTCCAGCCATAAACTGTCTCTTGAAGAAGGGAAGGGGACTGAGGGAACAGGTGAGGTTCTCAGATGGACAGCGTGTCAGGGGAAGAGTTACAGGACCAGAGTGGGCGTGAATGTCAGGCCAGCGTTATGGAGATTAAAATGGGAAAGGTGTAGGTCTGAACACAGAGCTCTGTAAGCCGCAGCAGTGATGAGGATAGACGGGACGGAGGGGACAGCCTAGGAGGCTGAACGAAGGAGTTTGTGCAGGCAGCAGAGGGGACCAGCAGTTGATAGCGGGCCAGCTGGGGCTCCGATGAGCCAGCCATGAAACCCATCATGACTGCCATCTCTCTGCATCCACGGAGGGGGAGGAGTCAAGGACCAAGCATGGGGGTCACTCTTCAGATGGTGGGGACAGAATTCAACTCCAGAGTGACCTCCTGAGGTACCCATTATCTCTCAGGACATCTCACTGTACTGGGACAATGAGCCTTTTTCTAAAAGGCTGAGGCAGAAGGAGAGAAAATACTACTTTTTTTTCAGCTCAAAGTTTACTGAGTGCCCACTCTGGGCCTGGCCTTGGCAGGAGTTTTGGATGTGGTTTACTTTCTGGCCACCTTCCACATGGGCCTCTTGAGGGGCAGAGCCTTGATGGCTAGGAGTAGAAGGATCCAAGAGGCTGCATTCAGGAGATGGGGTATCAGTTGTACCTCACAATTAAGTAGGCCCAAGTGTCAATGTCTCAAAACTGCCCACCCTGGCACACTGCATGGCCAGTGCAGCTGGTGAGGGCAGCACTTCCCCTTGTCCTTGCCTGGGCACCAGGCTGGTGGGGGGCTGTACCTTAGGGAGTGTCTGTGGCCGTCGGCAGGGGATGGGAGGTAGAACATCGCTTGTGTGGCTGAGTTTTGTGCCCAGCAGAGCGAGGCTTCTCCGTCCACACTAGCAAAGCTAGTCACACAGTCCAGCTCACCCTCCAGGGGCCGCGGAGGTCCAGCCTTCTGTGTGGTCCGTGATCGCCACAGGCCCACAGGGAAGAGGAGGAGCTGATATGTGCATAAGTGGAGGAGCCCCAAGAGTGGTAGGCTGTGGTGAGGTCCAGGCGGGACTGGGAACAAGATTCCACTTAGGTTGGGGGCAAAGTGCAGGATAGGCCCAGGGTCAAGATTCAGTCTTCAGCCAGAGTTGGGATTGACGTTGGGATCAGGGTCAGGGATTAGAGCTCATTGGGGAACAAGGGTCAGGCTTCAGCATGTCACTGTGGTCTTCACGTAGTCATTGGAAGTGTCAGGCTGGGACTAGGATCAGGGCTCAGTTTGTGGTCAGGGTCAAAGTTTAGGTTGCAATTGGGATTATCCGTGACTGTGCTCAGGGTCTGGGAGACAACTGAGCCTGGCTGGGATCAGGGCTCAGTCTATAACTGGGATCAAGACTCAGTCTGTGGCAAGGTCAAGATTTAGGTTAAAAGTGGTTTGATCTGTGACCATGTCCCGGTTCAGGCTGTGGCTGAGACCAGAAGTTATCCTGTAACTGAAATCAGGGCTCAATCTATGACCAGGTCAGGGCTCAAGTTGTAAATGGCTTAACGTGAGACTCCTCAGGGCTCGGAATTCAGCTTATGACCAGGATGAGAACACAGTCCATGTTGGGCATCAGGACCCAGGCTAAAAGTGTTTCTCATCTGTTTCTGTGCTCAGAGTTAAGCGAAAACACTTCAATTTTGGACTGTCACTGGGATTAGGCATCAGTCTAAATCAAGAGTCAGGGTATACTCTGGGGTTAGGATGAGGACCCAGCCTCTGACCAGGGTCAGAACTATCCACTGACCAGACTTTCTCCTTATTTTTTTCTGTTTCTTGAGGTAGGGTCTCACTGTGTAGTCTCAGGCTGGCCTTGACCTCACAGCAGTCCTACTTCAGCTGGGGTTAAGACCAGACTTTTGAGACTGGAGGCTCATACCTCAGGTCCTTGGTGTGGAACATCAACCTTGGTCTCCCTCAGTCCCAGAACCACTGTCTGGTCTCCTCTTCCCCAGGAGGAGTGGCTCTCACTTGTCTGATGGCCTCAGGTCATCTGGTCGGACCTGCTGTGGCCATCAGCAGGCATCCTGGGCTCCCTCGCTAGGCCCCGCGCCTCCCTCCTCCTCTCTTCCTCTGCCACCAGCTGCCGGCTCCGTCTGCTCGCTCCTCTCTTCTCCCCCTCTCTGCCTTAGAGACAGCTATAAGTCTCCCGTGAAATATATACAGTGTAAATATATAAAAAGCTTGTGCCTGCCTGCTGCTTATGTATTCATGAAATAGTAAATAAATTTTATGGGATAATTTGAAGGCTGCCAGGGAGCCGGGAGATGAAAAGCAAGACCTAATGAGATGAAGTATCGGGGCGGCACACACGCTATCGATCTGCTGCCGCTGGCCAGGCTGGGACGAGCCGGGGCTCCTGGGGCCCAGAGCCTGGGGACAAGGCGCTCCGAGGGGCTTCGGGGGTCATAAACCACGAGCAGTGGAAGAAGCTCTGGAAGCCGTGATGGGTGCTGATAGCCACCTTCTGGGAGACCCAGAAAAAACAGGCTGAGTTCTTGTGGTTGTTTGCTACATACCAGTATCTTCCCTCTGCCTGCCTCAGTTTCTCCACTGCCTGCTGAGCACAGAGACTGTCTTCCCCATTCTGCTCGCAGTGTGTAATGACAGGCTTGTTCTGTGCCTCCCGGGTCAGTACCGGGCTTTCCCTCTACACTTGAACCCCAACTGAGCAGTGGAGACCACGCTCTTGGGGCTTGGTTTTCTTGGTCTGGGGGCAGAGTTGATTCTCAAGACATATTTACTGGTTAGATATAAATGGGATGAATGCATGGGCAAGGGAGGAACTAGAACAAATGCAATCCACACACCCTCCCCAAGCCCATATTACCACCTTGGAATCAGCTTCCATCATCTGCTTGGACCAGGCCCAAGACACTTTCTTCATGCTCCTTTCCTGGATTCTACGGGCCATTCTTATCGCAGCCACTAGAGGGCTCCAATTAAACTGAAACTTATTTCTAGGGCTCAGAAGTCTCCCTTGGCTATAACCTCATTCAAAGGGCCAGAGCCCTTCACCTCTTGACAGTCCTTGCAGGATCTACCTTGGTGGTCTCCAGCCACTATTACACACAGCAGTTTCCCTCCGGCCCACCTCCTCCATCAAGACCAGCCACTCAATGCCTGCATGTGGTGGACTGCACCACAGTGCCTTTGCACAGGTCTTTTCCTTCCCATAGCAGCTTCCCTCACCTCTCCACCACACTGAAGCCTGTTTCTCAGTGAGGCCCAGTGACTCCAGTGTAAAAGAAGGCAGCCAGCCTTCCAACCATCCTCCCTTCATTCTCCTTCCTCACCAGTCCTTTCCTCTCCACCATTCATCCTCCTTCTCACAGCCATTTGTTCTCCTTCCTCCTCCTTCCCACCAGTCCTTTCCTCTCCTCCTTTATCTTCCTTCCTCACGAGTCCTTTCCTCTCTTCCTTCTTACTCCTTCCCACCAGTCCTTTCCTCTTCTTGTTCATCCTCCTTCCCGCCAGTCCTTTTCTCTCCTCCTTCCATCTCCTTCCCACCAGTCCTTTCCTCTCGTCCTTCATCCTCCTTCCCACCAGGCCTTTCCTCTCCTCCTTCTTCCTCTCTTCCACCAGTCTGTTCCTCTACTTCTTCATCCACCTTCCCACCAGTCCTTTCCTCTCCTCCTTCAACTCCTTCCCACAACATCTTTTCTCTCTCCTTCCTCCTCCTTCCGACCAGTCCTTTCCTCTCCTCCTTCATCCTTTTCCCCCATCCCCTTTCCTCTCCTCCTTCACTCCTTCCCACCAGTCCTTTCTCTCCTCCCTTTCACCCCCTCATGTCTTTCCTGCTCATTCCAAGAAGTCCTTTCCTCTCCTTCTTCATCCTCCTTCCCACCAATCCTTTCCTCTCTTCCTTCATCCTCCTTCCCCAACATCCTTTTCCTCTCCTCCTTCCTCCTTCTTCCCACCATCCTTTCCTCTCCTCCTTTCATCCCCCCCCACCATCCCTTTCCTCTCCTCCTTCCTCCTTTTTCCCACCAGTCCATTCTTCTCCTCCTTCCTCCTCTTTCCCAACAGTCCTTTCCTTGCCTGCTTCTTCCTCCTTCCCATCTGCCCTTTCCTCTCCTGCTTCGTCCTCCTTCCCTATCATTCCTTTCTCTCCTCCTTCATCCACCTTCCCCATCAGTCCTTTTCTCTCCTATTTTATCCTCCTTTCCTCTTCTCGTTCATCCTCCTTCCCCTCCAGTCCTTTCCTCTCCTCCTTTGTACTCCTTCCCTATCAGTCCTGTCCTCTCCTCCTTCATCCTCCTTCTTCGATAGTCCTTTCCTCCTTCATCCTCCTTCTTTGTCAGTCCTCTCCTCTCCTCCTTCATCCTCCTTCTTCGACAGTCCTCTCCTCTCCTCCTTCATCCTCCTTCTTCAACAGTCCTCTCCTCTCCTCCTTCATCCTCCTTCGTCAGTCCTCTCCTCTCTTCCTTCATCCTCCTTCTTCGTCAGTCCTCTCCTGTCCTCCTTCATCCTCCTTCTTCGACAGTCCTCTCCTCTCCTCCTTCATCCTCCTTCTTCGTCAGTCCTCTCCTCTCCTCCTTCATCCTCCTTCTTCGTCAGTCCTCTCCTCTCCTCCTTCATCCTCCTTCTTCGTCAGTCCTCTCCTCTCCTCCTTCGTCCTCCTTCTTCGTCAGTCCTCTCCTCTCCTCCTTCATCCTCCTTCTTCGTCAGTCCTCTCCTCTCCTCCTTCGTCCTCCTTCTTCGACAGTCCTCTCCTCTCCTCCTTCATCCTCCTTCTTCGTCAGTCCTCTCCTCTCCTCCTTCGTCCTCCTTCTTCGTCAGTCCTCTCCTCTCCTCCTTCGTCCTCCTTCTTCGTCAGTCCTCTCCTCTCCTCCTTCGTCCTCCTTCTTCGTCAGTCCTCTCCTCTCCTCCTTCATCCTCCTTCTTCGTCAGTCCTCTCCTCTCCTCCTTCGTCCTCCTTCTTCGTCAGTCCTCTCCTCTCCTCCTTCATCCTCCTTCTTCGTCAGTCCTCTCCTCTCCTCCTTCATCCTCCTTCTTCGACAGTCCTCTCCTCTCCTCCTTCATCCTCCTTCTTCATCAGTCCTCTCCTGTCCTCCTTCATCCTCCTTCTTCGTCAGTCCTCTCCTCTCCCATTTCATCCTCCTTCTTCTACAGTCCTCTCCTCTCCTCCTTCATCCTCCTTCTTCTACAGTCCTCTCCTCTCCTCCTTCATCCTCCTTCTTCGACAGTCCTCTCCTCTCCTCCTTCATCCTCCTTCTTCTACAGTCCTCTCCTCTCCTCCTTCATCCTCCTTCTTCGACAGTCCTCTCCTCTCCTCCTTCATCCTCCTTCTTCTACAGTCCTCTCCTCTCCTCCTTCATCCTCCTTCTTCTACAGTCCTCTCCTCTCCTCCTTCATCCTCCTTCTTCGACAGTCCTCTCCTGTCCTCCTTCATCCTCCTTCTTCGTCAGTCCTCTCCTCTCCTCCTTCATCCTCCTTCTTCGTCAGTCCTCTCCTCTCCTCCTTCATCCTCCTTCTTCGACAGTCCTCTCCTCTCCTCCTTCATCCTCCTTCTTCGTCAGTCCTCTCCTCTCCTCCTTCATCCTCCTTCTTCAACAGTCCTCTCCTCTCCTCCTTCGTCCTCCTTCTTCGTCAGTCCTCTCCTCTCCTCCTTCATCCTCCTTCTTCGACAGTCCTCTCCTCTCCTCCTTCATCCTCCTTCTTCGACAGTCCTCTCTTGTCCTCCTTCATCCTCCTTCTTCGTCAGTCCTCTCCTCTCCTCCTTCATCCTCCTTCTTCATCACTCCTCTCCTCTCCTCCTTCATCCTCCTTCTTCGACAGTCCTCTCCTCTCCTCCTTCATCCTCCTTCTTCGTCAGTCCTCTCCTCTCCTCCTTCATCCTCCTTCTTCATCAGTCCTCTCCTCTCCCATTTCATCCTCCTTTGCCTCCAGTCCTTTCTTTTCTTCCTTTCATCTTTCTTCCCCACCTGTCCTTTGCTCTCCTTCCTGTGTCCTGCTTCACCCGCCAGTCCTTTCTCTTTGAAGTTCTACAGTATTTAATTCCCTATCAGCTCGTTTGACTGTTGTGTTAGGACCCCATATCTGCCTGGCCAGAAGTAGGTGCTTGTTTCACGGTGGTTGGTGAGTGAATGAGTGAATGAATTAAATAATTGAACAAATAACCAAGGGACTGCCAAGGCTGTTTTTATTAATTTAAAAATCTGTTTATTTTATTTGAAAATTAATTAATTTATTTATTTATCAGAGAAAAGGAGGCAGAGAATGTGGAAGGGAGAGAGAGAAGCCGAATGGGTGTGCAGGGCCTCCAGCCCACTGTAAAGGTACTCCTGAAGCATGTGCCATCTTGTGCATCTGGCTTACATGGGACATGGGGAATCCAACCTGGGTCTTTTTGCTTTGCAAGCCAAGCTTTAACAGCTGAGCCATCCCTCTAGCCCCATTTATTTGATTTTTGCTTTTTATTTATATATTTTAAAGAGATAGAGGGCTGGAGAGATGGCTTAGAGGTTATGGCGCTTGCCTGCCAAGGCTAACGTGTCAGGTTTGTTTCTCTAAGACCCACAATGCCAGATGCACAAGGTGGCACATGCATCTGGAGTTTGTTTGCAATGGTTGGAGGTCGTGGTTCACCCATGTTGTCTCTCGGTCACTCTCTTTCTCTCTCTGAAATGAATGAATGAATAAATAAATAAGTAAAAAGAAATAAACTCAGGCATTATTGAGAGACCCCTAGGAGGTCAGTGATACTCACTTCTGGGTGAGCCTGAGGGAGTTTCTGGCAAGGATTAGATCCCACTGGTTCTGACCTAATCCACTGACCAATCCATAAATTGAATATCTTACTGCGAGGTGACAGAACTGTGGGAGGAAGGCCTGGCTGGAGGAAGTTGGTCACTAGGGGGTGTGCCCATGGAAGCTGTCCCTTGCTGGTCAAAGGCCTGAAACGCATCCATATATTTAGGGTACCTCATATTCTTGTCATATGAATTTAAAGAATTAAAATCCATTGATCACAGGGTAAGGGTTAGAGAGACTTCATTTGATTAAGAGAATGCAAGAAAAGAAAGTGCAGAGAGCTCCTCTTATGTGGAAGGCATCAGGGGGTAGGGAACCCACATGGGAGTAAGAGGGGGTCTCCTCTCCTCTCAGCCTGGAAGCTTACCAAAACCTGGAAGTTCAGGAGCCGGCCAAGAGAGAGGCTTTGTCCCTTGGCACACACATCTACTTATAATCTTATTGTGGTGGGTCTCGCCTCCAGGCTCAGGTGAGCCAGACAGACAGCTGTTTGGTCTGAGCCAGAGACTGGCTCAGGAAGAGGCCCGCCATGACACCAGGTTTGTGGGGTGGGGTTGCTAAATGTGACCATCCACAATGTCAGGATTAGATTTAAATTCTAGGAAAGGGGACCTCTCTCCCAGAAGGTTGTTTGTGGGAAAACAGGGAACTCCTTTAAGCAAAGCCGAGATTGCAAGTGCAGAGTTAAGGACATTAATGCCTTTACTCTGGGTGGGTGGGGGGCAGTCATCCTAAGGGCTTCAGGCCTGGCTGGAGGAAGCCCGTCACTGGGGTGGGGGGTGCGCGTGTGGGAGCTCTCTTGGCCCTGGCTTCTCCTTGTTATTGGTATACTCTGCTGTCTGTCTGCCATGACAGGAGCCCTCTCTCCACACACTGGCCCCTGTCACCCTGCCACCAGCGGGATGTTTCTTCTCCACACAGACACAGAGCAGGCACGATGGCCAGAGACCTCTGAAACCAGGAGCCCAGAGAAATCTTTCCTACCTTAAGTGGTTGTCCCCAGGATTTTGCTCAAGGTAACAAGAGAGCTAACCGACACACTTGACATTGTCAGCATTGTCTCTTTAGCCAATCTGATGGGGAAGGGGTTGCGTCCCTCTGTCTGCGGGTCTCCTGAGGTGACTGTGCTTGCTCCCGTGCACAGCTCTCTCAGAGCTGCTGCCTCCAATCCACTGATGCTCACTGTGGAGGTGTTCGGGTCTCTCATCCCCTCTCCCTTTCTTCTTTTTCTTCTTCTTCTCTCTCTATACAAGACAGAATAAAAACAAGTAGTTAGTTAAAATCAAGAAAACGAGGATTTTTAATAAATATTTTGTTTATTTGAGAGAGAGAGAGAGAGAGAGAGAGAGAGAGAGAGAATTAATATATGGGCATGCCAGGGCCTGTAACCATTGCAAAATGAACTCCAGATGCATCTTGTGCATCTGGCTCTATGTGGGTACTGGGGAATTGAACCTGGGTCCTTAGACTTTTCAGACAAACTCCTTAACTGCTGAGCCATCTCTCCCAAGGATTTAAAATATATATATGGATTTTCTCTCTTTTTCTGTACTTCTGCTAACAAAAGTCTGCTGGCAGGCTTGTGGTGAGCTACGGCCACCCATCTTATGGCTTCCCTCCATTTGTTTAACAGGAGCTTCCTCTTTTTGTCTGTCCCCAAGACTTTTTACATGATTTTTTTTTTCTCTGTTCCAAAAGAAACCTATTTTTGTGAAAACTGCCTGGGTTTGGAGCCATCAACATGTGCTCTTTGCCAAAACTCACAATCCAAAAAGTGTAAGAACTTCCTCAATTTGGGGTTCAGAATTCGGACTTGTGTCCTTTGAACCAGGCTGCAGCCTGAATAAACCCTGCTTCCTGAACATTCCTGGTGTCTTGCCTTATATTTTCTGCAACAATCTTCTCTCTCTCTCTCTCTCACATACACACACACACACACACACACACACACACACGAGTATTCTGTAGCCCAGGCTGGCCTTGAACTCACCACATAACCCAAGGATGACCTTGAATTTCTGATTCTTCTGCCTCTACCTCCCCAGTGGTGGGATTACAGGTGCTCATCCAGTTTATTCAGTGCTGGGGATGGATCCCAGGGTTTCGTGCCTGCTAGGTAAGTGCTCCAGCAATTAAGCCACATTCCTAGACTTTTCTCTTTATTATTATTATTAATATTTTGTATGGACACATCATGTGTTGGTTCCTCTTTTCCCTCATCCCTGCCCCCGTTCCACTGGGGACGCTCCTCAGTGGGATTGCAGGTATTCCCTATGGGGTTGTGGGTTATGCATTGTGGGAGCAGAAGTCAGTTATTTTTTTGGGGGGGGGGAATGCTTCTGGGCATGATGTCTCAACCTGTGGCTCTTACAGTCTTTCTACCCCCTCTTCTGTAAAATTCCCTGAGCCATGGTGGGTGAGTTTTAAGTCTACTTCAGTGATGAGCACTTAGGAGCCTCTGGATGTCTGCTTTGGTAGGTGTCTTCAGGGTCTGTCTCCTACACCCTGGCGCTGATTATCAGGCTCAGCATAGAAGGAGCACTCATGCTTCTCTCCCCAATTCCTCTGTGGTTTCAGCTGTGGCTTGGCTGAAGTGCAAGGGGTAGTTTATCTCCTTGGGTCCCAGACTATTTTCTTACTGACTAGATCTAGACATGGCTGCCCATAGCTTGTATCCTTGCTTTCCGTATGGGGTCTTTGGTTGCATAGAAGCATTAAAAATATTTTATTTATTTATTTATTTAAGAGATAGTGAGAGAAAGAGAAAGACGGAGAGAGCGAGAGAGCGCATGAGCACACCAGGGCTTCTAGCCACTGCAAAAGCATATGCCGCCTTGTGCACCTGGATTTATGTGGGTACTGGGGAATTGAACCTGGATTCTTAGGCTTTGCAGGCAAGTGCCTGATCCATCTCTACAAGCCTGCATAGAAGCTTTGTATTGTTGCTCATGTATGTACTCTGCATGTGTGTATGTGTGTTTATATGTATTTACATGTGGAGGCCAGAGAGGTTAATGTCTGGTATCTTCCATGTACATATATAATTGTTATTGAAAACTTTATTTCAAGAACATATTGTAAGCCGGGCATGGTGGTGCACTCCTTTAATCCCAGCACTCGGGAGGCAGAGGTAGGAGGATCACCACAAGTTCAAGGATACCCTGAGACTACAAAGTGAATTCCAGGTCAGCCTGAGCTAGAGTGAAACCCTACCTCAAAAAACTAAAAAAAAAAAAAAAAAATTTAAAAAGCACATATTGTAAACTGGTCATATTCCCATCGGGCTATACTCTTCCTTCTCTCCTAACCCCATTCCAGTACAGGTTCTCCTCAGTGGAGTTATTGATAATCACTGTGGGGTCATGAACGCACCAGTTAGTTTCTGTGGGGAGGACAATGCCTTCTGGGGCTCTTACATTCTTTCTGTCCCCTCTTCCCCAATGTTCCCTGAGCCTTAGAGGGAGTGTTCGAAGTCTCTGTTAGTGTTGAGCTCTGGGCAGCCTCTGATTTTCTGCTTGGATGAGTTTTGAGTCTCCTCGGTGTCTACCGTCATCTCCCTGGATGAGGTTCTCAGGGAAGCTGTGAGAGCAGCTCTCACGTCACCTTCTACCCCTCTGTAATGTTTCTTGAGCCCTGACAGATGTGACAGAGATTACCCCTCTTGTGCAGGCCCTCAGCTTTCTTTTCTTGTCCTACTGGTGGGTCTTGAGTCTCCCCAGTCTTCCCTGATATCTGTAAAAAGCAGATGCTCTAGCCAAGAGTGAGAGCATCATGGACCAAAGGGAATAAATATAGACATTTAGAAGACTTTTTGATGGACGTAACCTCTCCTTTTAGCCAAAGAACAGTGGAAGCTTCCCTCTAGGGTCTATGATCTTTTAAGCCATAGGCTTCTGGCTTGGTTCTCAGTACCAAGTATGAATTCCCTCTCACCGATAAGGCCTCATATCCAGCCAGAGAGCAGTTGATTGCTCCCCCCTGCCCCACAGCCTGGAGGTCACCAGTGCACCTCTTGCCTTGCCGGATGATTTTGTAGCTTAAGGGATCCAGTGCTTGTTCACACACTTGGTGACCATCATCCCCTAGCAACTTGCTAAGAACTTTCCAGCGCTATGAGAGCCAGCTGGCAGGGAGAGGCGTGCACCGTCATGTCTGGCAAGATTCACTTTTTACCATCATCTAAGTGTGGGCATCAGCAACTTATCATTGACTGATTTCTCTTCTGCCACTGTCAAGACCAGCCCATTTCTAGCCTCTCATTTGTCCCAGTTCCTCACTGGTGAGCCTTTCATTTCACATCAGTGGTGACCAGAGTCCCTACTTTCCGACTGTAATTTCTTCATACTCCAAAATTTGAGACATGGGTTTGATGCCAGTTTTGATGCTATTAGCCACACAAAATCATGACATCACAGGACAATAGTCAACAACCTTGAATAAGATGATACAAAAACTATGATGTCACTGGAAAATAAAAAAAAATTAGCTCCATTATAAGGGCCCACTGTTGTATATGAATTTATCATTGATCAAAACATCATGATGTGGGGCTAGGAGAGATGGCTCAGTGGTTGAGGTGCTTGCCTGCAAAGTCTAATGACCAGGTTTCAGTTCCCCAGTGCCCATGTAAAGCCAGATGCACAAAGTGGTGATTGCATCTGGAGTTTGGTCGCAGTAGCTAGAGGCCCTGGCACACCCATTCTCTCTCTTTCTGTCTATGCTTGAAAATAAGTAAATTAATGCCAGGCATGGTGGTGCACTCCTTTAATCCCAGCACTCGGAGGCAGAGGTAGGAAGATTGCCATGAGTTTGAGGCTACTCTGAGAATACAGCGTGAATTCCAGGTCAGCCTGGGCTAGAGTGAGACCCTACCTTGGAAAAAAAAAAAAAAAAAAAGAAAAGAAACTAGGTAAATAAAAATTTAAAAAGTCATAATGCAATATGGCTACAAGCTCTTACTTCGGGCCCTCCCATGAGCAGTTCCGTTGCGGCAGCACACATTCCTCTCTCAAATAACCCCCTGGCTTCCTGCTTCACAAACACCAGCATACAATGGAGCAGTTCGCTGTTCCGTGTTTCATAACCCTGCCCAGGATTTCTTTCCTGCCTCATGTTTCCAACCACCAAGCACATTGTACATTGTCATGTTTTGAATGTGAAATGCCCCCACAGGCCCCAGCTGGTGGCAATGTTGTGGAACCTTGGGGAGGTGGAGCCTCACTGGAGGAAGTGAATGGGGGGGGGGCTGCGTACTTCCTGTTGACTCTGCTTCTTGACCACAGACGCAGTGTGGTATGCCGCCTCACCGATGAAGGTTCAGCTGCCATAAGTCCCCCGCCCCCACCCCTGGCCAGGATGAGCTGTTTCCACAAACTGTGAGCCAAAGCAAGCCCTTCCTTTTAAGTTACTTCTTTTTATCCAATATTTAAAATTATTTATTTATTTATGAGATACATAGAGAGAGGCAGATAGAAAGAGAAAGAATGGGCACTCCAGAGCCTCTAGCCACTGCAAAAGAGTTCCAGACACATGTGACACCTTGTGCATCTGGCTTTACGTGGGTTCTAAGGAATCGAACCTGGGTCCTTACGCTGAGCAGGCAAGCCCTTATCTGCTACGCCATCACTCCAGCCCCTTAAATTACTTCTTTTTGGGTATTTGGTCACAGTGACAAGAAAGATAACCAGTGAGTACATCTCAAGGGTGTTGTTTGCCCTCTGCCCCTACTTCTGGAAGGTCAGTCCACACAGGCAGGGACCTTTGTCCTGTCTTCCCCACTTCTATATCCTCCTCCACACTGAGACATTGGAGCCAGACGTTTGCAGGCCTGCGGAGGGACTGGCGCTTGTGATCAGAGGAAATGTGAACTTGGAAGAACGTCGAAGGGCTGGGTCGGGGTGGTGCAGCAAGCCTCTCCTTGGATGAGGCCTGGGGAGGGGCTCTGTACTGGGGCTCAGGGAGGAGAGTGCAGAAGCAAGAACACCAAGGTCAGCGTGTATCGGCTGGCCAGCTCACATTCTGCCTGCCTGCAGCTGCTGCCTCGATGAGAGAGACAGACACAGAGAGAGAGAGACAGAGAGAGAGAGAGAGGCTTTCTTCTTTCTCTTTCCTACAAAGCCCATCTTCTTAAATTTTTTTTTAAGAGATAAGGGTTAGGAATGACTTTCTCCCACCCCTTTTAATATTTTATTTATTTATTTGAGCGAGAGTGAGAGAGAGAATGGGTGTGCCAGGGCCTCTAGACACTGCAAACAAACTCCAGATACGTGTACCAACATCTGGCTTATGTGGGTACTGGGGAAGTGAACCCGCATTGTTAGACTTTGCAGGCCAGTGCCTTCTCCGCCATGTGTCCAGCCCCAAAGCCCATCTTTATACTAATCTCTCCACCCCCAGCCGGAGCCTGGGTGGCAAGACACTGAGTGTGTCAGCTTTGCTCAGAAGGGGACATGGCCACTACCCGCTGCCACGGCAGGCTGTGGGGACCCAGTGGACTGGAGGAAAACAGACAAGCCCCTGATCTTCTAGAACTCACCCAGGAGAGGCTGAGCCAGTCACCCGTGCCCTCAGCATTGTGTGGGCACCTGCTGTGTTCCAGGCTCCATTCTAAAGTTGGATCACTGGGTGACTCATTCAACTAACGTTGGAATGCCAACCACCTGCGTGTCAGAGATGTTCTGGGCTATCTCCAGGCTCCTGTATCTGCAGGTTTGGAGTCTGAGGACTCAACCAATGGCAGATGAAAGCTCTGGGGCTAATAGCTTAGTGGTAAAGTGCTTGCCTAGCACATGTGAGGCCCTGAGTTCCATCCCCAGTACCACACCAAAAAAAAGAAAAAAAAAAACCGGGTGTGGTGGCGCACGCCTTTAATCCCAGCACTCGGGAGGCAGAGGTAGGAGGATCGCCGTGAGCTTGAGGCCACCCTGAAACTACATAGTGAATTCCAGGTCAGTCTGGGCTAAAGCGAGATACTACCTCGAAAAACAAAAAAGCAAACAAATATATATATATATATATATATATATATATATATATATATATATATATATGGTACTTGTTTAGTCCTTATAAACCGTGACCAGATGTAACTGGGGGCTGTACTCTTGAGTTCCCAGGCTCAAAGTGTAGTCCTGGTCAGAAATAAATGCCTCTATTTATTAATATAAAAAAAGTGCTACAAGAAATTGGGCTGGAGAGATGGCTCAGCAAATGGCCCAGGTTTGATTCCCAAGTACCCGCATAAAGCCAAATGCACAAAGTAGTGCATGCATCTGGAATTCGTTTGCAGTGGCTAGAGGCCTGCCATCCTCTCTTTCTCGTTCTCTCTCTCCTTGCAAATAGGTTAATAGAAATAAAATTAAACAAGTACAAGAAATTTCATGTGTACTGAGCACACAAGGCTTTCCCTTGTCATTATTACCCAGCAGCCCACGTAACTGTGTCCGGACATGCATATTGGCGTCCGCAGGATGAGGCATCTTGAGATAGTTTAAAACAGGGAGGGTGTCCACAGGTTCCATGAGACTTGATGTCCCCGGGCCTTGACATCCAGCAGGGGTGGGGTGGGTATCCTCCTCAGATACCTGGGAGACTGTCTTGGAATACAACTGCCGACAGTGGTCCCTGCGGTGTAAGCAGGAGACCAGGATCAAGCTGAGGGAACTATATGAACCACAGGGTAAGGGGAAGAGCACAGGTTAAGGGAGCTAGCGAGGGTTGTGGAGGGAAGGCTGCCGTGTGATGTGGGTGTCAGGGCGACGCTCACAGCAGAGGTGCCATTGGCACAGGGCCTGGGAGAAAGTGGCAGTCTGGAAGACGATGGTCCAGGGTCCAGGAACATTGGAGGCTGGTGCTCCCGGAGTTGTGAGGGAGGAGCAAGCAGCACGAGTGGAGATGAATTCAGAGAAGCAAGTGGCCGGATCTCCAAGGAGGTATTGTGCCCTAGTGAGGCCCTTGACCTTGGCTCTGCCATGGGGTGGGGCCTCCAGGAGGCAGAATCTACTGTAACAAACGATAACCGATATTACCAGAACATTCCTGCTGTTTAGTGGCAGCAACTATAGAAAGAAGACCACATTCTCCTTAGAGGAGACACTCTGCCTTAATTTCTAGCCATCCACATCAAGTTGAGATCCCTTAGCTGTCTGGAGAAAGGCTGAGATTTGGAGGCATTGGAGGCCTACCAGCAGAGCCCAGTGTCCTGTGAAGATGAATAGAGACATCCTGGGAGTGGGGGACTAGACACCCCAAGTGGCCTGTACCCTCCCTCTCTGACCACATCCCCCCCCCCCAGCCATCATGAAGACCAACAGCTGTGAATCTTTTCTAGTTGCTACAACAGGAACCTTGTAACTTAGCACCTGCGAGAACTGTCTGTGTTCCCAAACTTCACACAGAGTGATCCAGGAGCTAGGGGTGCCCCCTGACA
Source organism: Dipus sagitta (assembly GCA_036346955.1). Taxonomy (NCBI): domain Eukaryota; kingdom Metazoa; phylum Chordata; class Mammalia; order Rodentia; family Dipodidae; genus Dipus; species Dipus sagitta. The sequence goes on from CM070782.1 coordinate 26,313,954, forward strand.
TGTGTCTTTCCCCATGTTTGCCTCTGTATTTCCTGGTGTTGGCCTCGAAGGCCTTCTTCCTATGGTGACAAGAACCACCTTATACACAAGACAGGCACCCTCTCAGTTTAGCAAACCACCAGCAAGAAATGGATTCTATTTTTAAGAAAGTTTTTTTTAAGTGTTTTATATTTATTTATTTGAGAGAGAGAGAGAGAGAGAGAGAGAGAGAGGGAAGAAGTGGAGGAGGGAGGGAGGAAGAATATGGGCACCCCAGGGCCTCTAGCCAATACAAACGAACTCCAGATGCATGTGTCACTATGTGCATCTGGCTTACATGGGTTCTGGAGAATCGAACCTTGGTCCTTAGGCTTCACAGGCAAGCACCTTATTTGCTAAGCTATCTCTCCAGCCCAAGAGATGGATTCTTCATCAGCAAAAATACCAGAATGGGCTCTCATTGGCTCCAATGGGCCATGTGCGTCTCTAATCAGTCGTCACAGACAGAGATATGGCATGCTCTGATTGGCTGGGGCTGTTTTCTGACCCCTTCGGTGATGGACATATGAGAGGAGAGGAAGGAGGTGCCTCCCCCAGAAAGACGAGCAGGGAAGAGGGAAAGGAGGGTGTGGGGCCAGCTCTGACCCAGCCTGGACTGTCCCCCTTGCAGCTTTTGCCAACGCCGTCAAGCATAAGAACACACTGGGCAGTAGGAGCTCCTTGCAGATGGCATCTGAACCCCAGCCCCCAGGCCCGAGGCCACCTGAGTCTGTGCCAGTGTGAGCCTCCTGAAAGAATGTGACAAGAGCCAGGGAGGCTCCTGCCCAGAATCCTCCAAGCTCCAGAACCAGGGTTACCTGATTGGCCAAATGTCACCCCTGCCCTACCAAGTAGTGGAGAGAGGTCATTGATGTCAGCCGTCTGCCTTCCAGATCCCAAGCCATACGAGGGGGGCTCCTGGGAACTGGGACCCAGAAACTCCAGGAGGGGTTGTCTTCAGCAAGAAGACTCCAGCCCCTGATACCACTTTGAGATCTGTGGTAAAAATTCTGCACCCAGGGGGAAACGAGCAGCTCAAACTCGAGCCTGTGGCCTTCTTGCAGTAATGTGGCAAGACATTCTGCCAGCTCAAAGCTCAGACCGTGAGCTCATTCTCCTCCTTATCATGTTTCTAGCCCTTGGTGGAGGAAGGTGGGGATGTGGATTAAATCGATAGGCATGAATCAGGGGGTAGTGGGTATGGGGTCACACACCTGTGATCCCAGCACTCGAAAATCAAGAGTTCATGGCCAGCCTGGGCTACATAATGAGACCCTTGGAAAAGAATGAGAATATTTTCTGGGAAAGCAAAAATGTTCCCACGGTCATTGTAGGTCATTCTAGGGGTTTGGGTGCTTATGTGCAGGTATTTGATGAAACTTAACATGTGTTGTCTTAGGCTGTTTGAATAGTACTTACAAAATGAAAAGTGGGGGCTGGAGAGATGGCTTAGCAGTTAAGGTTCATGCTTGCGAAGCCTAAGGACCTCGGTTTGATTCTCCAGGTCCCACGTAAGCCTGATGCACATTGTGGTGTATGCATCTGGAGTTCGTTTGCAGTGGCTAGAGGCCCTGGCATGCCCATTCTCACTCTCTCTCTCTCCCCCTCTCTGTCTGTAATAAATAAATAAATAAAAATAAAATAAAATAATGAAAAATGGGTGGAGATTTGGCTTAGAGCATGAAACACTGGCTGCACAAGTAGGAGGCCCTGAGTTCAAATGCTCAGAACCCATGTGAGGCCAGGCACCGCAGTGCACACGTCTGTAATCCTGGCATGCCTACAGAGAAACAGGAGGTGGAGACATGCGAGTCTCTGAGAAGCTCGTGGGGCAACTAACCTGGCAGACAGTGACAGCAGTGAGCAGTGGAAGACCCTGTCCCAAACGAGGTGAAAAGCGAGGACTGACATCCAGAGTTGTCCTCTGACCTCCAGATGCACACTGTGGCACACGCCCATCTGCACATGCGCGTGCGCACGCATGCACGCACGCCCACACACAAAGATAATAAAAGAATGAAAAGGTGGCGCAGGCCTTTAATACCACAACTAGGGAGGCAGGGGTAGGAGGGTCACCATGAGTTCAAGGCTACCCTGAGACTACAGAGTGAATTCCAGGTCAGCCAGGGCTAGAGTGAGACTCTACTTCAAAAAAACAAAACAAAAAAACTTAACCAAACAAACAAAAAAAGACCCTAACAAAATATTGATTCTAACTAATGACTTCTTTTTTTTTTTTTTTTTTTCGAGGTAGGGTCTCACTCCAGCTCAGGCTGACCTAGAATTCACTATGTAGTCTCAGGGTGGCCTCGAACTAATGGCGATCCTCCTACCTCTGCCTCCCGAGCACTGGGATTAAAGGAGTGCGCCACCACGTCCGGCTCAATTAATGACTTCTACGATAAAAGGTTTTGGAGAAAGGAACAGAGGGCCCCATCAGACATCTTGGAATGGAACTTTGAAATGAACTGACCGACAGATGGAGGATGAGCAGACGACACAGTGTGAAACACCAGCATCGCTGCAGTGTGAAGAATGGGGTCTCAGTAGCAAACCCCTTTGGCTTTGTGCTGGAGACTTCGCAGTGAGATGCAGACGGTGTTGGTGAGACCCTCCTCACAAGGCTGATGCGGGCATCTGTGGAGGAAGCTGGTATAGCGAGCAGCCAGAGAGACAAGGCGAGCACCGCACGGGAACAGTAATAAGCACACGCGGTGTGTGGAGCTGGCCCGGGGTGCATTTGCGGTCCCAGCTCGTGTGAGGCTGAGGTGGGAGGATCTCAAGTTCAAGGACATCCTGGGCTGCATAGCATGTCCCTGTCTCGAGAAAAGAGAGGAAGGACACATAGAAAGGAGAAGGGAGAGGCATGAGGGGGTAACAAACTTTTCCTATTCCTCCTCTTTTCGCTTTTTTTACTTTTTCCTTTGTCTGTTTGTCTTTCAAGGTAGGGTCTTGCTTTAGCCCAGGTTAATCTTGAATTCACTATGCAGTCTCAGGGGGGCCTTGAGCTCATGGCGATCCCTTCTACCCCTGCCTCCCGAGTTCTGGGATTAAAGGCATGCGCCACTACACTTGGGGGTAGGGGGGAGAGAGAGAGAGAGAGAATGGGTGCACCAGGGCCTTAAGCCACTGCAAATGAACTCCAGACACATGCGCCACTGTACATCTGGTTTTACATGGGTGCTGGGGAATCAAATTCTGGTTGTTAGGCTTTGTGGGCAAGCACCTTGAACTCTGAAGCCATCTCTCCACTTCTTACTTTTTATCTTTTTATTTATTTTTGTTGTTTTTGAGGTAGGGTCTTACTCTAGCTCAGGCTGTCCTGGAATTCACTATGTAGTCTCAGGGTGGCCTTGAACTCTTGGAGATCCTCCTACCTCTGCCTCCCCAGTGCTGGGATTAAAGGTATGTGCCACCATGCTCAGCACTTGTTATATTTTTTAAATTCTCTCTCTCTCTATCTATCTATATAATATATGTATGTATGTATATCTATATATCTATCTGTATACAAATATATAGAGACATATATATATATGTATATATATATATATATATATAGAGAGAGAGAGAGAGAGAGAGAGAGAGAGAGAGAGAGTCATAGTAATACACCATACACTTTTCTAACATTGTGGTATGTTTTGTTTTACTTAATATGTATTGGGTGATTTTTCCACATTAAAATACATAGTCTCCCTTCATTCTTTTATATGACTGCATAGTATTCCATGCATCAGATAGACCATAGTTTTATTTGCTGGATCTATACTGACGGGCACACAGGATATTTTTGAGTGCACCCTTGTTTTAAAGAATGAAGCAGAACCCAGCATGTGTCAATACATGAATCAAAGAGGAGGGGCTTCTGCGGTCGGAACCATGGTTCATCATTAAGTCCTTGTGGCTCCTCGCTGCAGCTTTTATTAAATTATCCCAACTTGTCCCTTCAAATAGATGTCTTTTCTTAAGTAGTGATTTACCACAATTAAGCCCCCCAAAATTAAATTAAATGAATTATGTCTCTCAGGTTGGGTGTCTGCGGGACCTAAGGTTGGGCACCGTAATGGTCCAGATGCTATTAAAAGCAAAGGCAGGGGACTGTGCCGGGTTAGAAGGGAAAATTCATAGCTCCACTGATACGCCATGATAAATAATTATGAGTTATTAATTTTAAATTACATCTTTAATGCGTTGCATGATTTTAATTCCCCCTACAGTATTAATATCGGACCAGCTTTGATTAATTTAAAGCAGAACAGAAAGGTGCCAATTAAGGAAGATGGCTGGAAACTTGGAGGTGTTTATATCTGTCTCCTGGTACCCTGTGGTGGGGGGCAAGGTCATTGCTCAAGGGAAGCTGGCGATTATCCCCAGCAACCCAGGGTGGGGAGTGTCAAGAAGAATGGGAGATGGATGTTAACCCTCTCTACGGCTTCGGTGCCACAGTGGGGACACGGGAGGATGGAAAGCCACAGGGCGTATCTGGTCCCCAAGCTCAGGACAGTTGGAAGAGGATCAGGCATCCTGGACTCCTGGGCTTGGGGGTTCACTGTCCCTCTCCCCCAGGACATTGCCCTGTGCCTTTGTGGAACCTCAGGACTTGGAAAAGGGGACAGCATTTGTTGTACATGGTGCAGTCAGTCAGTTTCCATGTTGGAAACCACAGTGACGGAGCTTAACTTAGCAGCACTTTGGAGATGCAATACACACAGGTGCGCTGGGATACAGGACAACTCACACACACACACACACACACACACACACACACACTCATGGCTACCCACACAAAGTGCACTAAAAAGAAATTTGAGAGCCGGGGGATGGTGGCACACATCTTTAATCCCAGCAGTCAGGAGGCAAAGGTAAGAGGATTGCTGTGAGTTCAAGGCCAGCCTGGGACCACATAGTAAGTTCCAGGTCAGCCTGGGCTAGAGTGAGACCCTACCTCTAAAATAAATAAATAAATAAATAAATTTGAGGCTAGAGGTTGAAACAGGCTCTCTGTAGCACAGACTGGCCTTGAACTTGTAGTGATCTTTCTGCCTTTGCCTCTCAAGTGCTGGGATATGTGCACCAACATGCCTGGCTCTAAAAAGAAATCTATGCCAGGTGTGGTGGTACCCACTGGAGAAGCTGAGGCAGGAGAATTGGGAATTTGAGATCAGCCTGGAAGGAACAGGGAGAGAGAAGTGGAGGGGAGGGAAGAGAAGAGAAGCTGAGAGAAAACTGAAGTCTATAACCAGTCCATGTCACCCATGATTTCATATCTAGGATTTCTTAGATCCAGGGAAAGGAATCCGGGGCTGGAGAGATGGCTTAGCAGGTAAGGCACTTGCCTGAAAAGCCTTAGGACTCAGGTTCGATTCCCCAGTACCCACTTAAGCCAGATGCAAAGGGCAACACATGAGTCTGGGGTTTGCAGTAGCTGAAGGCCCTGGTGTGCCCATTCTCTCTCTCTCTGCCTCTTCCTCACTCTCCCTCTCTCAAATAAATAAATTATATAAATTATATAAATTAAAAAAAAGACAAAGACACTTTAGAAGAAATGGAATGCTTTAAAAAGAGAGAGAGAGAGAAAGAAAGTAATCCAAAATACAAGACTACACGAAGCCTTGCTATGTTTGGCACATGACGATGGAGAGAAGCAATGGTCACTGATGGTGACACATGGGTAACTCATCGTAGTGATTATCAGATGGCTGTCATTACAGTCCCGAGTGACAGAAGCCCCCGGGCCTGGGAAAGGAGTTATTCCCCCCCCCACCTACAATAAACTGGAAGCCGTGAATCCCAGCTCTCTAGGTGACTCGGGAGAGGCCACACCCCCCACAGGGGCAGCGCGCATGCGGTGGGTGTCTCTGGCCACCCAGCAGCGTGGCTTCATTGTGTTTAACAGCTGAGTGTTTGACCTGTGCTCAGCCATCCAGACCCGGCCTTCGTGGACAGCGTGGCTGGTGTTCAAGTTGAAGTTAAGCTTTAAAAATCAGCCACTCGGAACGAACCACTGACTAAAGTGTGGCTGGATGCGGCGTGCGGCTCCGGGGATGGCAATGACCACAATGGCGCCACGCAGGCGCTGAAGCTAGGGGAGATCAAATTAATGTCGCTCTCGCCGCGTAGGACAGACACCCTGGCCATAGCTCTAAATTAATGATGCTAGTTGAGAATGAGCATAAAAAGCAGTCTCCTCCCGCCGCGGTGTGAATTATCACTTCTGCTTTCTCGTGACACATGAGATTTGATGGCGGAGAGCGCTTCCCATCTGGGACTTGCGTTTCTTAAAATAATTCTACAGTGCCTAGAAAGTGCTGGACTCGGGACTGGGGCCCTGTATATCATGGCCTGAGGGAACACGGGAGACAGAGGGACAGGGAGAGAAGACAGAAGAAAAGGAGGCACTGAAGAGGAACATCCTTGTCATCTCAGCGCTGGGGAGGCTGAGGCTGAGGCAGGAGCATCTCCAGGGTGAGGCCAGCTTGGGCTGTACCAGCGAGGCCCAGCCTCAAAGCAAAATAGCAGGAAAGAGGAACAAAATAGGAGGGCTTGGCCTGGAGAAATGGCTTAACGGTTAAGGCGTTTGCCTGCAAAGCCAAAGGACCCAGGACCCACATTAGCCAGTTATACAAGGGGGCACACGTGTCTAGAGTTTGTTTGCAGTGGCTGGAGGACCTGGCGCACCCATTCATTCTCTCTCCCTCTCTTAAAAAAAGAAAAGAAAAATAGGAGGGCTCAGGAAACACCAACATCACCATTCCATTTCATGTGTAGTTTCCCCTCACAGAGCCTCTTGTTTAATCTTTGAAATAACCCTTGGTTTTGTTTTGTTTTCCAAGGTAAGGTCTTGGTCTAGTCTAGGCTGACCTGGAACTCACTCTGTAGCCCTTAAACTCACAGCGACCCTCCTCCCTCTGCCTCCCAAGGGCTGGGATTAAAGGCGTGAGCCACCATGCCCAGCTCGAAATAGCCTTCTGAGAATGTATTCATAGATCCTGAGTCCAGATGAGGAAACTGAGGCTAAGACCTCAACTAGTGTGAGGGCCTTCAGTGGAGGGGCCCCAGAGCCAGGGGTTGTCAGCACTCTGTCTTTTATAACCTGAAAGCCTGAGGCACAGAGAGGTTCAGCAGTGGGCTCATGGTCAATCAGATGAGAAATGAAATGAAAGCAAGGCAGTCCTGAACAGAGCCTTCCCTCTAAACCTTGAAGTCCCCTGCCCTTGTAAAGAACCCCATGTGATGAGCGTGCAAACCTGGAAGTCAGTAGAGGTCAACTGTCAGGGCGTTGATTCTGTAGGACCCAACCACGGGATGGAAACCCTGTGGTGCTTTGAGTGCAATATGTCCCTCATTAGCCTCGTGCATTTGTGATTAATCCCCAGCCCTAGGGAGGTGGAGCCTTGCTGGGAGAGGCACTTCATGAGGGTCAGCCTTGGGGTTTCATAGTCCAGCCTCACTCGTGCCAGCTAGCTCTCTCTCGCTGCTTCCTCCCCGCTGCTGCGATGTGACCCTGTGAGGCTGCTCCTCCCAGCCTTTCCCCAGCACGATAAAACTTGCCCTCGCAACTCTAAACCAAAATAGCCCTTTTCTTCTACGAGCTGCTTCTGGTTGGGTGTTTGTACCGAGAACAAAAAGGAAACTGCTATAGACCCCATGTGCTATCTGTTTGTCACCTCACCCATCAGTGCCGAGGAGGGGGCCCCTTCCTGGGCCAAGCAGAAGGGGGGAATTTCACCAAACTCATGGTCAGTACTCCGAGAGACGTGAGCTCCTAGGCCCTGGCTCTGCCTCACCTCCCCTGAGCATGCCTCAAGACTCCCCTGCTCTGGAAGCCTCTGGAAGCCCAGCCAGAAGCTCCAGCTGAGCTTCCCAGCAGTCACAGATGTGAGATAATTGCATCACGTCCCCGGGGGTGGACTTGAAAGGCAAAGGGTCCTCTGGGTAGGACAGGAGGAGCAGAGCACCCGGGATGGTTCCTGTCCGAAGCTGACTCCTCTAGGGCAATCAAAGATGGAGAAGGGCCAGGGAGGCCAGTTCCCGGAGGTAAGCCGGCCAGTAGGTGTAAGTTCTCTGGTCAGGGGCAGCGAGGGCCATCAGCAGTGCCAAGAACAGAGACGCCACCCAGGGCCAGGCTGCCTTAGACCAATGTCTTGTGTTAACTCTCACAAAGGCCCGAAGATGGACACAAGAGGAAACCAAGACTGAGAGACTTGTTCAGCAGCTGAGGCAGGGCAGCTAGACACAGCACTGAACTCCGATTCCAAATCAGCCCCAACACACACTGACACGCCACTAGCCTGTGCCCTGATTGTGGGGCTAAGTATTTTGTGCAGTTGGCAAAATTGCTGTCTCCCCTGCTACTTCACAAGGGCAAGGCCATCCCTACTTTACTCCCATTATTCCTCCAGACTCAAGCAGAGCACCTGACAGAGACACACACGGTGGGTCTTTGCAGAGTAAGTTGGAAGAAGGGAGGCAATGAAAAGTGCATAATGGGCGAATGAATGGATGGAGGGGTGTGTGGGTAGATGGGTGTGTGTGGATGGGTGGGCGAGAGGGAAAGGGGAAAGGTGGCATGGCATGGTACCTAGGACCCCACATGTCCTTGCCCTCACTCCAAAGCTGCTGCGTCCTCTGGAGGAAACAGCGCACCACGCAGCATGGAGATGTGAGGAGAGACTCGGAGCTGGGGGTGCAGGGACACCTAAGGACCTTTGCCGCCGAGAAGCTTGGCTGTTGGGTCCTGCACAGAGAACAAGCAGACTGTGCCAGGCTGTGGATGGACACCGAGGTACTGTGTGACCACAGCTAGGTCCATTTATGTCTTGGTGGGTCCTTAGTCTACCCCACTGCCCACCTCTCGGTCCAGGCTGCCGCTGAGGTGGGAAATGTGTTACCATCTGCTGATGACATCTGTGCCCGCTATCACAGCAGGCCGAGTACAAGGGCAGTTCCCGGCAGCCTCCGCATGTGCTCGGATCTTAGCTCCGACGTGTGTTCTTAAGCAACCGTCCCACTCTCTCTGGCCTCAGCCTCCAGTCTGTATGTTGGGGAAGAGCACATGAACTGCAGCTCACAGGGGGTAGAGTCCACTCTGTGAGATGGGCTCACAGAATGCTTGATACAGCGCCCAGCACATGTGGTTGGCACACAGTGGGCGCTAGTGGCTTTTTGTGACCATCAGCCTGGCAGAGATCCTGGGTAGGGTGGGTAGGGCGGGGTTGGGAGAACTGACTGAGGGACTCTGATCTTGAAGAAAAAAGTCAAATGGAAGCACTAGAGTCAGAAGGGGAGAGACACTTCTGAGGGGAGCCAGGGAGCCCCTGTCCTTCGGAGTCTTATATAAACTTGGACTCTCAGTTGTGGCTTTTTTCCATTTTCCATCTTAGAAGGGATGGTGCAGCCCATGCACGTCACTATCTAGGGCAGCAGGAATGTTGGGCAACAAAGATGGCTCTCCTGGTGGGGGGCAGCAGGCCATGGCACTCCCATATTCACGTTGGCTTGGCTGATCCCGGGTGGTGCAGAGACCCATAGCATGAGACCTGAATTTCAAGTTCCCCTCCTCCTTCAGGCTGAACCTTCCCTCTGCATCTGTGATATAGGGACAGTCGGGCTCAAGGGTGACAGAGGCCCACGGCCAGGGGACATGCCGTGTGTACGGTGACAGGACCTACTGCTGAGGACACACTTGTCATTCAGTCATCCTGTGGACTCTGAGTACGGGTCTTGTCCTCCTCTGAGGCTCCAGGCTTCTGACTGGGATTCCCAGCAGCAAAGGGCTTTGGCCCAGGTCTGTGCCCTGGGGACCTGCTGACCATCTGCTGGGGAGATTTCTGGTTAACAAGAGCTCATAATCTCTGCTGTGATCATGGTTTGCTCCCTGGAGTCTCCTGCCTCTCCCACTAAGCCTCTTCCGCAGCTATGAATAGCTGAATGCCCGGCCAGCATTTCAATATGCCCAGAGGCCCCCCGACGTGCATCAGTCCCAGAAGGCCATGGTACACTCCCAAGCCATCCTGAGCCCCAGCTCCTCAATGCCAGCAATGTTTGCATAGTCAGCCTTTCACATAACACGTGTTGGACATCCTGCTGCACATATGTGACTGCTGCTAATGAACCCCAGTCATTTCAGACCCGTGTAAACAGCCACGAGACCCCGTTTGGGGCTCCATGACAGGCTGGCTTCTACAAAACTTGGACGCTTAGAGGACTTGGGGCAGTGCTGGAAGAAGTGAGTCTTAGGAAAGTAGATAACTGAGAGCAGGCTCTGGGGACACCTGAGGGACAGGACAGGCAGGCGGGGAGGCCGCCAGAGGAGGGACTTCTGGTGGAACTCAGTCCCAGCCAGACCCCGCAGGGAAGCTCTGGAACTTACACTGCTGAGCCTGTGCCACTTTGAAGCAAGGGCACAAGTCGTTGTGCCCCTCCCCCCCCCCGCAGGGGTCTGACACTGGCCACAGGCTGCCTCTGGTGTCTAGGGCGGCAGCAGACGCAAGCTCCGGACCGATGAGAGCTCAGGAGTGCCTGCAGCAGCTGGAACAAAAGCCCCGAAACCACAAGAGACTTGGGGAGGGGGGATGAAAGATACCACCAAGCACGACCCTTGCACTGTCACCAATTTCAGGACATCACAGTTACTGACGGCTGTCACTCAGCATCAGTGAAGAGGCTCAAAGCACAGGCCGGGCATCAAACCAGTTCTAATGCTGCCACCCTGTGCACCAGCTGTGTGAAGTTGGAAAACTGGCTCTGCCTCTCTGAGGGCCAGTTACTTTCTTTTTAAATATTTTATTTATTTATTTATGAGAGAGAGAAAAAGAAAGAAGAAAGGAGGGAGGGAGGAAGGGAGGAAGGAAGGAAGGAAGGAAGGAAGGAAGGAAGGAAGGAAGGAAGGAAGGAAAGAAGGAAGGAAGGGTACACCTGGGCCTCTAGCCACTGTTAATGAACTCCAGATGCATACTGCACCTTGTGCATCTGGCTTTATGTGGGTTACTGGGGAATCGAACCCAGATCCTTGGGCTTTGCAGACAAGCACCTTAATGATAGAGCCATCTCTCCAGCCCTCTCTTTATTTTTAATTATTTTGTTTTTGAGAGTGAGCAAGTGAGAGAATGGTCTTTTTTTTTCTTTTTCTTTTTCTTTTCTTTTTTTTTTTTTTTTTTTTTTGAGGTAGGGTCTCACTCTAGCTCAGGCTGACCTGGAATTCACTATGTAGTCTCAGGGTGGCCTCAAACTCACAGCAATCCTCCTACCTCTGCCTCCTGAATGCTCAGATTAAAGGCATGCACCACCATGCCCAGCCTCCAGCCCTCTTTTAAAAATATTTTATTTACTTATTTATTTTCAAGCAGAGATAGGTAGGCAAGAGAGAGAGGGAGAGAGAGATTCAGGCTGAGAGAATATGCACACCAGGGCCTCTAGCCACTGCAAACAAACTCTAATACATGCACCAATTTGTGCAACTGGCTTTATGTGGGTACTGGGGAATCAAATTGCGTAGTTAGGCTTTGCAGGCAAGCACCTTAATCATTGAGCCATCTCTCCATCCCTGAGTGCCAGTTTCTAAGGAAAGGTCAAGACAAGACCCATCTCAGAGCTGGAGCCATAGTGGGGATTGATGAATGTGTTTGGCTGAGGCCTGAATAGTGATTGTCAAAGGGCAAATCAAGAACTTGAATCCAAGACTCTGGGTTCTATACTCATAGAGCCTTGGGGAGAAACCCCAGAGATCTCTGAATTGGTTTCTTTCATCCACAAAACGGACTGGTAGTTCTCCTGTTTGATTCTTTAGTGCTTTGGAGGGTATAAATCCAAGTGTGAAATAAACAGATTTCCAAGGCCAGAGAGACCTTGGCAATGACCTCAATGGCACTCTCTATCATTTGGGCCCATTTGGCACATGAGGAACTCACTGAACCCCAGAGACGTTAATTGACTCCCCTGCTGTCCCACAGCCTAGGCCAGTGTGCAGCCAGCAGCCCCAGATTCTTCCCTTAGGCAAGCTCTTTCCTGGGGAGCCTTGAGCAAGCCACTGTCCTGTCTGGTCTCAGTTTATCCATCCAGACACCAAGCTGCCTCCAGCTGTGAACATCTCTGAAGGGTGCTCTGGCCATCTTAAATCTTTTCTATTGCAGTCTGAGGCAGACATTTGGGTGCTGTACCCATTTTGTGGATTGGCACACTGGGGCTCCACAGACTTGCCTTTAGCAGAAAATGGCTTTGTTTTTCCACACATTGGCTGTAACCCCTCCATTAACAGCCAGGTTAGTGGCTCCCTGGGTGGGAAGTCAGATAAAGGTTGTCCTGCTGGGAGGTGTTGGGGATACAGAGGCTGTAGTATCTGTGGTATTATGTGGGCTCCAGAGACCAGAAACCTTGGCCTTGCTCAGCTCCCTCCATGTCCAGGCCTGCATCCCCTCCCCCTAGGTTTTCCTCTGAGCTCAGTCCCCAAATAAGCTGCTTGTCCTGCAGCCCTGTCCCAGGTTCTGTATCCAAGGCATGACCAGGACATCTTCAGACCGACCCACTCCCTTCAGTTGACACTGTGAGGAGATCACTCCCCCTAGGATTGTGAGGGACAGGGCAGTGACTCAGGTCCGGCAGGTCACTACAAAAGTCACTGACCCCCACCACCCTCACAGCAGAACACCTACCCAAGCAGAGGTAGGGACAGTGGGAGGTGGGGCCAGATGGAGCCTGGGTCACAAAGGGCCTGGAGGGCACATGACCTGCCCTTTCCATAAGGTCATACATGAGACACGAAGGGAAATGAGGGAGGAGAAGGGAAGGCATAGAGAGAAAGGGCGGCCAGGGGAGGCAGCCACGCCATTACCGTCAGGAAGGGGGCAGAGGACTGAGTCACCCATGTGTAGCCTACTGGCCGGTCTCAGGTGGCTATCCAATGGGGCCAGCCATGCCCTACACTTCAGAGGCACTTGGCATTCCAGGGATAATAAGGACATTGAGGCTTGTTCTCCTGCAGCTGGGGCCATGGCCACTCCTGCCGAGGATGAGCCAAGGGCCTCTGCAAAGACAGGAAGAGGGGACAGCTCTAAAGGTCGAATCCTCCAGGCAGGGCCACCTTGCACGGTGCACCTCCTGCCCACAGATGCTCTGGGCAGGATGGAGAAACACCGAAGGCCACTGTGGCCCTGCCTCATGGTGGCGGGTCTGTGTCCATGAGCTCAGCGAGTCCCTTAGCCAGTCTTCCTCTAGACCTACCGAGCCTTCTCTATGTCACCATGAACCTGGCTTAGAAACATCCCACTACTGAGTGTGGTGAGCGAGACGTCAAGCCATTTACGGGATGTCCATCAATGGAGCATCTACTGTGTACCAGACTGTGTGGGACAGATAAAACACAGGCCTAATAATTTGTTTAAAGGATGGGGTGCTGGAGAGATGGATGATGGTTAAGGTGCTTGCCTGAAAAGCCTAAGGACCCAGGTTCAATTCCCCAGTGCCCTTGTAAAGCCAGATGCACAAGGTGGTGCACACATCTGGAGTTCATTTGCAGTGGCTAGAGCCCTGGTGCGCCCATTCTCTCCCTCTCTCTCTCTCTCTCAAATAAATAAAGTAAATAAAATATTTAAAACAGAACACAGGACTGACAGGCCCTGGGATGTCATTAGGTGGAGGGGAACAGGCCACAGGCTGTGGTGGTTTGAATGCACTGCCCTCCATACACTCGTGTTTGAATATGCAACCCTCAGTTGGTGGGGCCGTTTGAGAAGTCTGAGGAACCTTTAGGAGCCTTGCTGAAGGAAGGGTGTCACGGAGGGGGGGGGTTGTTGGCAGGGGTGGCAGGGGCGGGAGAGTCTTGAGGCTATAGTTGGGCCCAGGGTGCTCTTCTCTCTCTCTGCTTCCTCCCTGCTAATGTGATGATGGTTTCCTGCTATGCCATGCTTTCTCCATCACACAGATTTAACCCTTTCCTTCCATTAGTTGCTGCTGATCAGGCAACAGGAATACAGGCTGCTGGCCCACCAGGCTGAAGGTGCAAAGCAGCTGAAGGCTGGATTAACCCTGCAGAGACAAAGGCGCATTCATTTCTGGGAGAGAGGGCAGGAGGAAGGTTCTTAAAGGGACAGGGCAAAAAAAATCATCCGCTTCCGGCTGTGATCACAGAAGTCCTGTGTGAGATTGCATAGCTGAACTTTCTCTTAAAATATTTTGTTAATTTATTTATTTGAGAGAGAGAAAGAGAGAAGGAGAGAGTGGGCACACCAGGGTCTCCAGCCACTGCAAAGGACCTCCAGATGCATGCGCCCCTTGTGCAACTGGCTTATGTGGGTCCTGGAGAATGGAACCAGGATACTTTGGCTTTGCAGGCAAACGTTTAACTGCTAAGCCATCTCTCCAGCCCCTGACCTTTCTTTTAAATACTTTTTTATTTAGTTACTTACTTGAGAGAGAGAAAACAGGCACGCCAGGGCCTCCAGCCACTGCAAACGAACTCCAAACATGTACACCACCTTGTGTATCTGGCTTACGTGGGGACTGGGGAGTCAAACCTGGGTCCTTAGTCTTTGCAGGCAAGTGCCTTAACCACTAAACCATCTCTTCAGCGTCAGAGCTGACCTTTTGCAAGAGGGGAGGGGACAAGAGCCAGAGGGCCACTGGAGTAAGTGTCCATTGTTAAGAATAGTTTCTAAGACTCAGCCTGGACTAGGAAGCTATGGGTGGGGTAGGGATTAAGAATTGGACATCCAAGCCAGGTGTGGTGGCACACACCTTTAGTCCCAGCATTCAGGAGGCAGAGGTAGGAGGATCTCTGTGAGTTCTAGGCCAGCCTGGGACTAAAGAGTGTGTTCTAGGTCAGCTTGGGCTAGAGTGAGACCCTACAAAAAATAAAAGAAAAAGAATTTTGACATCACCACCCAACTCTGTCTTCTAGCTCACATCAGGGCAAGCCTGAGCGACCCACTTCCTCATAAAGGCTCCACCAATCCCAGTTAGGAGCTGTCACTGGATGAGTTTCCTGATGACATCGGAGCCCTCAGGAGACGACCACATCCAGGCCCTGTCTCTGGACATTACTGCATTGGGGACCAAGTCTTGATCCAGCACACAGACTTTAGGAAGACCTTTAACACTTGAACCGTAAGAGTGGATGTGTGTGTTCAGAGCTGCGTGTGAATGAATGGCATGTCCGCGTGTGTACTGAGTGGGCAAGAGCACGAGGATGGCTGCACGCGTGTGTGTGTGCGTGTTCATGAGGGGTGAATGTGTGTGGTGAGACTGATGGTAATGCAGAGTGCTGAGTGAGGCACTGGGCCACTCCAGCTCCCACAGGCTTCCCACGTACACAAGGAGGTGGCCGGGGCAGTCCTGTCCTGCCCGAACCCTCCCCTGCCATCCACACCTGGTCCGTCTTTCTGACAGGTGCTCCCAGACCCGTCCTATCTAGTGACGTGGCCACTGAGCTAACTCTAGGAATGCCCAGGGACACCAAGGCAGCTCTGTGATGTTGGTGTTGTCCTTACCCTAGCCACAACTCCCAAACTGCCCTACCACTCCTTGGTGTGTACTTAGAAAACACGTTTGGAAACGAGCACAGCAGCTGGGGAGACGGCTCTGTAGTTAAAGGCGCTTGCTCACAAAGCCTGCTGCCGTGGGGTCGGTTCCTCAGTGCTCACATAAAGCCAGATGCACAAAGTGGCACACGGGTCTGGAGTTTGTTGGCAGTGGCAAGAGGGCACGAGTATGTGTCCATTCTCTCTCTCTCTTTCTCAAATAAATAAATAAATAAAATGCTTTAAAAAGAAAGAGCACATGCATTGTTATTATGGGTTTGCATCCCTATGTCACCTTTGCATTTTGGGCCTCTCACTTCCTACTTCCTGTTGTGCAGTGTTGACAGGAGAGAACAGGTCCCTTTGGACCATCTGACAGATGGAGGCTCAGGGGTGGGGCATGTGTGACTCCTTAGATGGCACAGTGCCCCTCACTCTACCAGAAAGGATCCATGGGCCTCCCACTTGCTTCCACTATGCTGGGCTGCCTTGCCTCAGGCCCCAAACATCAGAGCCAACAGTGGTTAGCACCACTGAAAACGTCAGCCTGATGCTGGGCACCACAGTGGCTCTTTCTATGGGAGACACGCTCATCCATTTAACTGTTATGTCACCCTCCATCCCATAGTTAGTGCCGGCCACGTGCCTGACTCTGTGCTAGGGACAGAGGTGAAATAGTGAACATGACAGACCCCGTTTTAAAATATATTTTAATTATTTGGGGCTGGAGAGATGGCTTAGCGGTTAAGGTGCATGCCTACGAAGCCTAAGGACCCTGGTTCAATTCTCCAGGTCCCACGTAAGCCAGATGTACATGGTGGCACATGCGTCTGGAGTTCATTTGCAGTGGCTAGATGCCCTGGCGCCCCCATTCTTTGTCATAACTAACTAACTAACTAACTAAATAAATAAATAAATAAAATATATACTTTAATTATTTATTTGAGAGAAAGAGGGAGAGAGAATGGGCATGCCAGGGCCTCTAGCCACTGCAAATGAACTCCAGATGCATTCACTACCTTGGGCATCTGGCTTACGTGGGTCCTGGGAATTGAACCTAGGTCCTTAGCCTTCTCAGGCAAGCACTTCAACCACTAAGCCATCTCTCCAGCCCAAGACCCCATTTCTGTCCCAGAGGAAGGCCAGGGTGTAATCATAGGGCACTATGCATGGTACTGGGGTTTCAAATTCAGGTCCTCAAGCTAGTGTGGCAAGTGCCTTACCTACTGAGCCATCTCCCTAGACCTCTCCTTTTGCCAACCTCTAGAAAGGGTGGGATGAACCTCGTTTGGCCAGATTTGCAGATGAGGCTTTGGTCACAATGGAATAGTGAAATCAGTGCTGGTCCCTGTGCCATCACTGAGGCCTGTCTCTGTGTCTGGACTTTATGTGTCTTGATTCTCATAACCTGGCGATGAGGAGACCCTATAACTCTGCCATTTTACCATGAGGCTGGTTTGAGAGGTTTAGAGAAGTGAAAACATTGGCCTAGGGTCACACAGCTTCCACGTTGCGTTATCTCCCAAGGCTATGATGGCCCCGCAGAGGTGATCTGGGCCCAAGGGACTATGTGGTGTGAGCGAGGGAGAAATCACTCCTAGGCCTGGAGGTGCTCCTTTGAAGCGAGGCCACCACGATGCCCTTGGGAGGCCCTTTTGTGTCCTTGAGTTGGGTGGTGGCACATTCCAGGAACACACACTCTGCAGCCTCCAGGAGCCTCTGGTAGGCTCTGCAGTGGCCCCGGGTCAGGCAGCCTGCGGACCCAGGCGCAGGGAACAGGAGTGGCTTTCTGAGCAGCCGTGTGTGTGGCAGCAGAGGCCAGCTGGGCCCGAGGAAGCCCCAGGAAGTCGCCCTGTTCTTCCTCCTGCCCGGCCTCCGCTGCGTGCTTGTATTTAACTCCTCGCTCCATTTCCGAGCGAGCGTGGGTGTTGTGTGTTTGTTTGTCTAGCGACAGAAGGCTGCCACCCAGGGAAGGGGACCCCTCCCTCCTCAGCCCCTCTCCACGCTCACGCAGCCAGCCTAATGCTGCGTGGCACGGCGGGCAGCTGAAGAGAAAGCCAGCTGAGCTGAGGGGATCCCAGCATGGGGCCTCCTGCCATCACCCCCTTGCTATGGGGGCCAGCTCGAAGCCCAAAGTGGCACATCATCCCGCCATGATGGGGAGCCTGAGCTGTGCCCTCTGGAGCTTGTGGGGGAAATGATCAAGATACCAACAGTGAAAACAGAGCTGGGGTTAGGGGCCATTTCCCATACACCAGACAACACACAGCTAACCAGGAGCCTATAAAACAGACCGCTATCATTTTCATGCTACTGAGAGGCCGCTTAATCTGAGGGGGGGGGGTTGTCTCTCAGCCAAGGTCACATGGGAAGGACCTGGTAGAACCAGGGTTTGAACACCATGCAATTTAGAATGGTGCTGGAGAAAGGGGTGGGCTTGGGAGTGTGGACTTCATTCTACAATGTCCTCATTGTGTGATCTGTGGGACCCCCAGGGACTTGACCTCCTCAACTGAGGAGTAGGGATGGCAACGCCAAGTTTTCATCCATGGGGCAGAATTAAATAAGATGCAGGTGGCCAGGCGGGAGTCAACGGATCTGGTGCTGGCATACAGCAGTACTGGCGTAGAACAGGTACTTCATAATAATGTGATCTTACCATAGAAGTCCCTTTCAGCTGGGTGTGGTGGCTCACGACTATAATCCCAGCACTTGGGTGGCTAAGGTAGGAGGATTGACATGAGTTCAAGGCCAGGATAGGCTACAGAGTGAGTTCCAGGTCAGCCTGGGCAAGGGTGAAACCCTGCCTCAAATACAAATAGACAAAGAAGCCCTTTTCCTCTCACTCCTGTGTGACTTACTGCCTGGGAGCAACAGGACCCTTTTCCCAAAGAGAACTCTGTTTACTGCACATGAGCACACCTCTGTGGCATAGCTAGCCCATTTTGTGGATGTGAAAGCTGAGGCTAAATTTTGAGCATTTGCTGGTCTGCCACTGAGCATTTAAGATAGTCACTGGGACAATGGTCAGGCCCTGGTTGAGGATGATGCAAACCAAATGCTCTGTGGCCAGTGACAGTCTGGGCCAGCTTGGGCTGTATCCCAGGTGGGAGCCAACTGTGGTGACTTCAATGACTGGGATATCTTGTCCTTACAGACAGAGAGCTCAAGGGGAACTGAGGGGTCTCCTCTCTCTCTCTCTCTCTCTCTCTCTCTCTCTCTCTCTCTCATACACACACACACACACACACAGAGAGAGAGAGAGAGAGAGAGAGAGAGAGAGAGGGAGAGCGCTACTGCTGCTGCAATGTCCTTGCCCAACTGCTGGGGACAACTATCACCATGGCAACCGCCAAAGGCCAGCTGGCCTCAGGTGTAAGGAGGGGTTGTGGCCACCTTGAGCCCTGGCCCTGGTGCCCTCCCTGAACCACACATGATGATGTGCCTAACCTGCTGGCCTTCGGGATCCCTGACTCTAGCAGCTGGGTGGAGGCAAGAGCCCTTCCTGTGCCAGTCTGATGCCATGCAGTGGTTCCTGACTCCTGGTCCCTCTCGTGCCCCAAGGGTGCACTGTCCTGAGGTCTGGGACAGAGCAGGGGTTCGGAGGCCCCCTCAGCGGGTATGGTGTGTGTGTGGGAGTAACTTAGCAGCCACAGCTCTGTGCTACAAATATTAATTATCTGCTAACGACTCTCCAGGCAGTCATTACCACTCAGCTGCCGGCAGCTGTTCCCTAAACCCACCCAAGACATCTCTACCAGAGGCTCATGGCTGGAGGGGCGGAACAGGTCCAGCAAGCTTGGGGGGGGGTTCCAGGTACAAGGCTGGAGGGAGACCCTGGGTGGGAAGAGCATGGTGAGGCATGCCCTCCTGGGGAGGGAAACAGAGTCAGGGAGCACAGTGTGGGGGAGGGGCTGGGCATCAACAGGAGACAGAAATGCAAGGCTGTAGAGGTGCCCGCTCTTCCCTGCAGAGCACGTGCATTTATTGAACACTTACAGTATACCAAGCTCTCGAATGCCTATAAAAACCCAGCATTTGGCTACACCAATGGAAGCCTGACCGGCATGCCCAGCCTCTCCCCAGGATCCAAAAACGAAGATGGAGTTGCCCGGCGGACCCCAAATCCTGAATTAGAACGGGCACAGAAGGAAACTCCCAGGTGGCCAGGCGGGATTGAAGTTGAGAGGGTCAGCCTCCCTGAAGTCATTGTCACACTCAAGCCCCTCCCAACGACGGGTCAAGAGGAGACTTAGAGAGGTAAGCAGCTTGCCAAGACAGGTAGGCATGACCTTGACTCATGACCCTCTCCAGAAAATGCTCTCTAGTCACCAGTTACGCCAGATCCTGTTCTGGAGCCAAAGCCAGGTCTCAGGACTGTCCCACTTCACTCTCTTTCTCCTGCTGTGACCAAGGCAGCATCATGTCACTAGATGTCACCTGACCCTCAGGATCTGAGCTACCAGTTTGCCTTCAGGGCTCACATCTGAACAGCAGGGCCGGGCAAGGGGAAGTGGTCTCCATGAACCATGGGGGTTCAGGTGTAGCAGATAAGTTCTGTTGTTTCCCCCTGGATATCCTCAAGGGACAAGACCTTGGGGACACTGCAGAGGGGTCCTGCCTGGGCAGAGGGCCCCAGATATACTAGCAGAGGCACATTGCAGGGTAGCAGTAGAATACCTAGTCCTGGTGGATGGGATCTCTCTCCGTGCAGCTGTCCAACAAACTAGTCACATTCCAAGTGACCACCAGGGCCAGGCATGGTGGTACACAGCTGTAATCCCTGCACTGAGGAGGCTGAGGCAGGAGGATCATGAATCCAGGGCTAGCCTGGGCTATGTAGCAAGACCCTGTCTCAAACTAAACAAAACCAGTGATCACCAGACAGTGCCATGGCCGAGGCTCAGAGTGACTAAGAGGATGCTCGGCGTCTGACTGTAGGGCAATCACCTGGGTGGTAATGAGCTTCCTTCCCCAGGGTTAGTTCAGAGATCTTGGGGACTCCTTAGCAGGACTTATGGGGGTGTCTACACTTCGTGACAAAGGCATCAGGCTCCAGGCCACTCACATCCGGCTCCAGAAAGCTGCGAGAGCTGGGCCCAGGTTCTGAAACTCAAACCTCAGCTGGACCATCTATGTCTGCAAAACAGGACAAAGGCGGTTGTCTGGAAGGTCTGTGTCTCCATCAAACTGGATGAGATGTGAGGAGCACTGAGCTTAGGGCCGCTAGTGTGGGGCAGTGTCCTTCTAGGCCCTTTAGAGAGACAGGGAGAAGACATTAAGGAGCTGGGAGCTACAGCATGGGGAAGCCCTCCTCTTCTGCTCTCTGCCATCCCCACTGTGGCTAGAAAGAGAACGACTCACTTAGCTAATGCCCCATCTGTGACATCTTTGAGCAATCCTCTCCATCTTTCCTCTTCCTCCTCCCTTTCCTATTTTTTCTTCTCCTTCATCTTTGCATCAATGTTACTTATCTACAGAGGCACACAAATTCTTTTTTTATTTAAATTTTTTTATTAACAACTTCCATGATTATAAAAAATATCCCATGGTAATACCCTCCCTCCCCCCACTTTCCCTTTGAAACTCCATTCTCCCCCATCTCAATCAGTCTCTCTTTTATTTTGATGTCATGAAGTTTTCCTCCTCTTATGATGGTCTTGGGGCACACAAATTCTTAAAGGTGCGGCTCACACACTTGTCACGTGTCTACCGGCCAAAGTGAAACATAGACCACTTCCAGCTCCTGCCTGCTCCCATTCCCAGCCAGTATGTTCCCCATCCTTACTTCCGTCTTCCTGCCTTTGAGTTTCAGTCCACCTGGGATCACACACCCTTTTTAACAGCTATATGGAGTTATAACTTGTACTTGAAACTAATTTTCACGCAATTCACCCATTTAGTTCCATGGCTTTTAATATATTCACCATATCATAAAACCACCACTATAATCAATTTTGTGATTCTTATCACCTCAAAAGGAAACCTATGTCCCTCTGCCACAAGCTCCGCTGCCCCCCCATCTCTCCTCTCAGGCCTGACAAACTGCTTTTGGATTTAGCTTTCCTGAATGTTTAGTCTCAGTGGAATCATACAATCAGTGGCCTGTGTCTGTCTTCTTCAACTCAGATCATGTTGTCATAGCTCACCATGATGTGGCCTGGATCCGAATGTTACTGCTTTAAGTGGCTAAGTAATATTCCACTGAGTGGACATTTCACATTTTATTCACCCATGGTCACTAACATTCATCCATGGTGCATCATGTTCACAGTTTTCTTTTATTCTTTTAATTTCATTTTATTTTCTGTTTACAGTTTTCTTTCTGACTGCTGCACAAGATTCCTTGCACATCACTTACTGTCCTGTTGCTGGACATCTGGGTGGCTTCCACCTTTGAATAAAGCAGTCATGAATATACTTGTGTAGGGCATTTGGTGACTTGCTTTCAGCTGGGTGTATGGGAGCACGGCACTTTGACATTGTATAGGAGGGTTTGCTTAATGTAGCTGTTATCCTCTTGTTGCTGGGACAAAACATCTGACCAGAAACAGCTCATGGAAGGAAAAGGTTCCTTTCAATCTATAGTTTCAAGGGGGAAGTTTCATGGTGGCAGGGAAAGTGTGGCAGAGCAGAGATTGGGCATCACATCTCGTCACATGGACTGGGAGACAGCAGCAAGAGTGAGCTAGCTATATCCAGTGAGACTGTGGTAATAATCCTCAAGGTTCGCCCTGCCCCAGTGACATACCTCCTCCAATGAGACTACACCTCCCAAGGTTCCACCAGCTGGGGATTGAATCACAAACACATGAGGCTATGGGAGACAGTCCATGTTCAAACAACCACATTTAGCTTTTTAAAAATATTTTTATTTATTTATAAGGAGAGAGAGAGAGAATGGGCACATTGCAAACAAATTCCAGATGTGTGCACCACTTTGTGCATCCGGCTTTATGTGGGGAATCAAACCGGGGTCATTAGGCTTTGCAGGTAAGTGCCTTAACTGCTGAGCTGTCTCCCCAGCCTCCTTAGCTTTTTTTTTTTTTTAGCAGAGGAGGATTGGATTAATCACCTTGCCAACTCTATCTTGTTTGAATGTAACAGCAACTTTCTTTTATTTTTTTAAATATTTTTTATTTTTATTTATTTATTTGACAAAGAAAGAGAGAGAGAGAGCAAGCGAGCAAGAATGGGCACGTCAGGGCCTGCAGCCACTGCAAACGAACTCCAGAAGCATGCGCTCCCTTGTGCATCTGGCTTATGTGGGTCCTGGGGAATCGAGCCTGGGTCCTTAGGCTTCATGGTTAAGCACCTTAACCACTGAGCCATCCCCCAACAGCAATTTTCTTTCATCATGGTTATTTGTTTTATTATTTTCTTTATGACAAAGGGATATTCTGTATATGGTACTGATCTTAAGCTTCCTTTTAAAATATTCTATTTGGGGCTGGAGAGATGGCTAAGTGGTTAAAGACACTTGCTTGCAAACCCTGACAGTCCAGGTTCGATTCCCCAGTACCCACATAAAGCCGGATGTACAATGTGCTGCAATGTATCTAGAGTTCCTTTACAGTGGCAGGAGTCCTTGGCATGCTCATACTCTCTCTCTCTCTCTCTCTCTTTGTCTCTTTCTGTGTCTTAAATAAATATAAATAAGTAAATATTTTTAAAATCATAAAATAGCTTATTTGGGTGAACAAGATGTTAGTTTAGAGAAAGCGTTCCCTGCTCACGCCCCTGGGAATTCCCTTCCTCACCTTACTGCTGGGGTGGCATCTGAGCCCTGGCCCTCAGCCCTTCAACTCCCCCACTGGTGACAACAGGCTTGTATCCAGGACCCTCAGGGTCAATTCTGATGGCTACACAGTGGTTAGATGGGGAGAGTGTGGCTGCTGGGGTAACTGGGGGAACTGACCCACATCAAGGAGGTGTTAGTCATGGACAGAGTCCCAGCTCTGGCACGGAAGACCACAGCTCCATCCCACCAAACAGGTCATTTCTCCTTTCCGTGCCTCAGTTTCCTCATATGAACAAAGAGGATCCTCATATGGGCCCATGTAAGCATCACTTTATTTTATTTTTTGTATTTATTTATTCGCAAGTACAGAGAGACAGAGAGAATGGACATGCCAGGGCCTCTAGCCACAGCAAACGAACTCCAGATGCATGCACCACTTTGTGCGTCTGGTTTTATGTGAGAACTGAGGAATCGGACACAGGCCATCAGTAAGCACCTTAACTGCTGAGCCATCTCTCCAGCCCGCATTGCTGTATTTTTATGATTTAATTAATTATAAGAAATTTTAATCATAAAATCATTTTGTCAGGGCTGGTGAGCTGTCTTAGTCAATAAATGACTTTGGCCTTGTAGGACCTGAGTTCCAGCCCTAGAACTCACCTGATACTGTCAGATGTGGTGGCCCATGCCTGTAACCCCAAAGCTAAGGCGATGGAGGCAGGAGGATCCCTGGGGCTCCCTGGCCAGCCTAACTGGTGAGCCCCAGGCCAGTGAGAGACCCTATCTCAAAAAGGAATAAACAGTGCTCCTGAGGTTAACACCTGAGGTTGTCCATTGGCTTACATGTTCACATATGCACCTCCACACAGACACACACACGTGTGAACATGCATGCACACAGAGAAAATAGTTTTTCCCATTGGCCTGCATTCATTGTATTGGGTTATATGTGGATGCTGGCATACAAGTAAGTGTATGACATACTCTAAGCAGACCCCCATTCCTCCTGCCCCTTCCATAAGTCCTTGGTATCCGCTAGACAGTTTCACTTATATTTTCATGTAGTATGTACACACATGACTTTATGCAGCTATATAAAACTAGAAGTCACACATGACAGAAAACAAGTGATATTTGTCTTTCCGAGACTGACTCAGTTCACTTGATACAATTATCTCCAGTCATATCCATTTTCCGGAAAACAACAGAATTTCATTTTAATTTATGGCTGAAAATAATTCCGTGGCACATGTCTACCACGTTTTCCTTGTCCATTCCTCTCTTTTTGGACACCTAGGCTGGCGCCATGACTTAGCTGTCATGCGTGAATAATGCTATAGTAAACAGGGACGGGTCAGGGGACCTGAAGTCCTTTAAGTCAGCACCGGGGCGGGGTAGAGCTGGGTCAGATGGCAGATGCATTTTTTAAATTAATTTTGTTTTTTATTTTATATAAATTATAGCAGGTTAAACTCATTTATTCCCTTGTCCCAGTTCCCGTTCCTCCGGGATTATGGTATTCATAATCAGTGGGATTATGGAATTCGCTGTTCAGTCAGTCCCTGTGGGGTAGGGAGACCGTGCCTCAGGGTATGCCTACCCACTCTGTGGCTCTTAGAATCTTTCCGCCCCCTCTTCCACAATGTTCTCTGAGCCATGGCAGGCCTGTTGGCAGTCTGATTTAGTATTGAAGAAGCATGTTTTTTTTTTATTTTTTTAAAAAAATTATTTATTTATCTTCAAGCAGGAGAATAGAAAGAAGAAAGAACGGGCCCCCCAGGGCCGCCTCCAGCCGCTGTAAATGAACTCCAGTGCATGGACCACTCTGCATCTGGCTTTACGTGGGTACTGGGGAATCAATCCTGGGCCCTCAGGCTTTGCAGGCAAGCATCTTAACTGCCGAGCCGTCTCTCCAGCCCTGCAGATGCATGTTTTGTTGTTTTCTGTTTTGGATACGTGGATGTGTGTAGTATATGTGGTGTGTGTAGTAAGAGTGGTGTGTGTGTAATACGTGCGTGCAGATGCATGTGCCCTGTGCTCGTGCGTGCAGAGGCCAGAGGAAGCTGTCCGGTGTCCTCCTCTATTGTTCGTCCTTGAGGCAGTTGGTTCACTGGACCTAGAACTTGTCGAGTTTTGGGTTAGTGTGGCTGACCTGGGAGCCCCAGCAATCCTCCTGTCTCCATGCCCCTCGGCGCCCGGGTTACAGGCATGTGTGGTCGTGTCTGGCTTTTGTGACTGCTGGGGATTGAACTCAGGTCTTCACGCTTGCGGAGCCATCTCCACAGTCCCCCTCCAGTTTTAGTTTTTGAGGACTCTCCATCATGGCTGGACTAGTTTACCTCCCCCCCAGCAGTGTGTCAGGGTCCCCTTTCCTCAGCCTCCTTACCTGTGTTTGTTATGTATCGTAATGGCTGCTATTCTGATGGGGCAAGATAGGATCTCAGTACAATTTATCTTTTTTAATTTTTTAAATGTTTTATTTATTTGAGCGAGAGAAAGAGGCAGAGAGAGAGAGAGAGAGACTGGGGGGGGGGGCACGCCAGGGCCTCCAGCCTCTGCAAACGAACTCCAGACGCATGCACCACCTTGTGCATCTGGCTTATGTGGGTACTGGGGAATTGAACCTGGGCCCTTAGGCTTTGCAGGCAAAAGCCTCAACCACTAAGCCATCTCTCCAGCCCCAGTTTATTTTTAATTTAATTTTATATAAATTATAACAGGTTATACTCTCGTCCCCTCACCCCCAGCTCTCATTACCCTGGGGGCCCTCCTCAGTGGGGTTATAGCATTCACTGTGGGGTCGTGAAGGCCTCAGTCAGTCCCTGTGAGGTAGCAGGGGACCATGCCTCAGGTACTCCTACCCACTCTGAGGCTCTTACAGTCTTTCTGCCTCCTCCTCCACCGTGTTCCCCGTTGGCAGTCTGATTTAGCTCAACACAGTTTTGATTCGTATTTCTCTGATACCCAGTGAGGCTGAACAGCTTTTACGTTTGTTGGCCGTGTGTATTTCACCTTTTGTTAATTTTTTGTTTGTGCGTACTGCTTACGTGTGTGTGCTCATGCATGCATGCAGAAGCCAGAGGAAAACTCCAGGTGAACAGCACCCAAGTCTTTTTGGGACAGGGTCTCTCATGGAACCTGAAGCTTACCAGTTCGGCCTGACTAGCCATCCAGTGAGCCCCCCGGAAAGCCCTGTCTGCACTTCCTCAGCTCTGAGGTCACAGACGTGCACCACAGCCCCCCGGCATTTTTACAGAGTTCTGGGCATCAGAGTCAGGTCCTCATGTTTGTGGGGCAAGCGCTTCGCCCACTCAGCCAGCTCCTTGGCTCTTGCTCATTCCCTTGGGATTTTCTTCCCCTCCTTCCTTCTTCCCTCCCTCTGTCCCTCCCTCCCTTCTCTCTCTCTCTCTCTCTCTCTCTCTCTCTCTTTCTTTCTTTCTTTCTTTCTTTCTTTCTTTCTTTCTTTCTTTCTTCTTTCTTTAGCCAAGGTCTCACTGTGACACCCAGGCTGACCTGTGATCCCCCTGCCTGGGCCTCCAGAGTCCTGGGAAGGTGACAGGTATGTCCCCCGTGCTCAGCTGTTCAGCGTCCACATCTCACCCTCACCTCGATGTCTGGGACATGACACACGCAGCAGGCCTTCAGCACAGTGATGACAAGTGACCGTGAGTTCCTTCTGGACAGCTCTACTCGGTGACGTCCCCAGTGGCCAGCAGGGCCCAGACTCTCCCAACAGAGAGCTGCTGGGAGGTCGAGCCAATGAGAAGCTACTTAACTGGGGAAATGAACGAGGCAGGTCTATGCTGATATAAATCTCAGGAAGAGAACATTTAGACACTCTATATTCTAGCTGGATATCATTTAAATTGCCGGGCTGCCTCCTCGGCCCGGATCCTCTTATTACCCTGTTTTTAAAGCTCAGAGCTTAATTGCACATCGCCATAGCCTTTCCCACACAGCAGTGGAGGAAATTAGAGGCACTGGCCAACCCACTCATTTCTAGCTCCTCACTCTCTGGCCAGCAGCGTGTGCCCTGGGGACTAGGCATGCGAATAGACCCTGTTGCTGTGGCGTGGGGACCCTGTCCTCCAGTCATCCCACCTCCCTCTTTGCTCTTTCCAAACATAGACCAGGGTGATCCTTCACCACAAATCAGAGACCTCACCCATGACAACTTTAACTCTTTCTCTGGGTTTGGTTGACACAGGTTAAAATAAACTCCACCTCAAGTCTGCCGAGCCCTTTTAGAATTCAAATGCTCACAAGCTCTTAGAGCCTCATTCCCACCTTGATGAATGTACCCCAGCCTCCTCAAGCCTCATCATGGTGTCTCAGTAAGCCTCTCCTGCCTCAGGACCTTTGTACCTGCTGCTGGCCTTTCCTGGCTTGCTCTTTCCCCAGCATTTGCCTGGCAGACTCGTCTGTCTGCTTCAAGACTCTGTCCTCAGAGGCCTTATCTAAATATATGTCCCTTGCCCCCCACGGTCACCCCTTGCCGCTTTTCTTCATAAAATTCATCACTACGGGACTGGAGAGATGGCTTAGCAGTTAAGCGCTTGCCTGTGAAGCCTAAGGACCCCGGTTCAAGGCTCGATTCCCCAGGACCCACGTTAGCCAGATGCACAAGGGGGCACACGCATCTGGAGTTTGTTTGCAGTGGCTGGAAGCCCTGGCGTGCCCATTCTCTCTCTCTCTCTCTATCTGCCTCTCTCTCTCTCTGACACTCTCAAATAAATAAATAAAAATGAACAAAATTCATCACTACATATAGTATACTTTAAAAAACATTTTTATTTATCTATTTGCAAACAGAGAGAGATAGAAGAGAGACCAACACAGAATGGGCACGCCAGGACCTTCAGCTGCTGCAAACAGACTCCAAATGCATGCAGCACATTGTGCATCTGGCTTTACGTGAGTACTGGGGGATTGAACTTGGGTTGTTGGGCTTTGCAGGCAAGTGCCTTAGCTGCTGAGCCATTTCTCCAGCCCTAGTATACTTGTTGTTTTCTGTTTTGTTTTGGTTTTGGTTTTTCAAGGTAGGGTCTCACACTAGCCCAGGCTGCCCTGGAATTCACTATGTAGTCTCAGGTTCAGACCTCTTTGCAATGCGCCCTCCTCATGGGGACCACCTCCACCCAAGCTGTCAGTCGTCAAGGTAACGTGGGAGGAAGTATTCCTGCAGGGACTGGGGTGGGTCCTGGAGCCTCGTTGGAGGCGGGTGCTCCACAGGTGACACATGCAAAGAGAGAAGCCAGCACAGGGTGGCGGCTGTGGGTAGATGGGGTTCAGTCCTGCTAGGGCAGACACAGCCAGGGTCAAGGAAGCCAAGATGTTTGCCTACCCGCCCCCCCCCCCCGCCCCATCAGCCATTGGTGACAAGTTGTTCCTGGGCGTCCATATTATGGCCATAGGCTGCCTTCGGGCAGAGAGGAGCCGTATGGGAGGCAGCACACACTTGGAGTGTCTGAGACATGTTCTGCAAACTCTGGGTGGTGGGTGGTGGGGACCACTGATGTATGGTGATTGACAGTCTCGGCTACAGCTTCTTGCTATCATTGTTATTTGCATATTTGCAAAACTGTCCATCAACAAGCATTATTTACTAAACTTGACCATTGTCCACCCTGAAGGAAGCCAAGAAACCCAAGACCTGGTCTCTGTACCACCCCATTTAGCACCTCCAGCACTCCAGAGGGGAGGCAGGCATTCCACAGATGCCAAGGCACAGAG
Organism: Dipus sagitta; assembly: GCA_036346955.1. Classification (NCBI taxonomy): domain Eukaryota; kingdom Metazoa; phylum Chordata; class Mammalia; order Rodentia; family Dipodidae; genus Dipus; species Dipus sagitta. The sequence continues at coordinate 26,342,958 of CM070782.1, forward strand.
GTGAAGTGATTCTACTGAGGTTGCCCAGCTAGTAAGGGATGCTGATGGGATGGGAACCCAGGGCCTGGGTCCTTAATCAATCCCCTTGTTGGATGGCAATGTCGCCCCTGTTGATGGCATCATTACAGATAGCTGTCAAGACAACAGTGTCCTCTCTAAGCGTGAGTATACATCTGCCCATTTTATGGATAGGGAAAGTGAGGCCATGGGTACATGATCAGAAAACAGATGAGTGCCAGATGCTGGAGTAAGGGACCATGTTGGTCATTTTCCTTGAAGCTTGCCTCGCTCAGTCCCTCTATCACCCCTCTGGGGACCAGCAGACAAAAGCCAGGCCAGAAATGGTGACCCCTGTCATGTTGAGAGGCACTATTTGCAGAGCCTTTGGTATAAACTACAGCCCTCAAATCCACTGTCCCATTTCATAGCCAGAAAGACTGAGGCACCAGCTTATATGTTTTCCCCAAGCAATAGGCAGTGGTTGAATGCCCTCCCGCTTGATGCTGGACTCTCTTTAAGGCGTCAGAGCTTCATTCTCTCCAGTTCCTGGGGGCTCCCCACCTTACACAGATGCCAGGCCCTGCTGGGCATCTTTGGCCAGGTCCTAGCAGCTACCACAGAAGTGTTTCATGCTCCAGAACTTGGTTTCCTGTAGCTTGAGCTCCTCAGCACCCGCGTGGCCTTCATGAACAGGGGCCCTCCTCAACCCTCGTCTTCGCCCCTAGAACTTGCACGCCTCTGTCCTCCCCAGCATTGAGGACTTGGGCTCATCTCTCTGGGAATTCAACTAAAATGAAATGAGATATAGATGACGGTACAGGTCGATTCCCAGCATGGGACTGGCACACATGAGGAGCTGCATCAGTTTCTTAGTGTCCCTGTCTGCACCGCGAGGCTGTGGCAGGAACTCCAGGGGTCCACAGCACACACACCTAGGGAGGCTCACCACAGCTGGTGCCCCACGGGAAAAGCACACATGCACCCCGCACCCCAACCACCAAAGGCACTATTCTGGGATGGAGAGATGGCTCAGTGGCACATTCTTGCAAAGATTGATGGCCTGGGTTCGATTCCCCAGGACCCATATGAAGCCAGATACACAAAGTGGTGCATGTGTCTGGAGTCTGTTGGCAATGGCAAGAGACCCTGGTGCAACCTTTTTCATCCCCCCCCTCTTAAATAAATAAATATATAAAATGAAAATATCAAAGGCACCATTCTGTGAGGAGTCTCCTCATTCCACTTCGACTGTCACTGTGAGTTCCTGCTCACAGGTTAGAAGTGATCATGTTGGCCCTCACAAGATGTCAAGTGCTCCTGTTTAAGCAGTGCAGATGGGGAAACGGAGGCATGGGTGGCAAGGTTTCCTGCCCAATGAGATCCACTGAGTGATGGCCAAAGAAACTGGGATGGATACCACCCACAGGTCCAGCTGGAAATGTGCACCATCGCTGCCCGAAACACACAGGAGTAGCAAGGAAAGGGGCAGAGGTGACTGCAGGCACAGAGCGAGGTCTGGGCCCTGTCCCCCAGCCCCGCCCTCACCCCTCCACTCTGCCGGCTCGTGGTTCCCAGTCAAGGCTTTGAGCAGTCTTATCTTTGTCTTCCCCATAGTTCTTTCTGGGCACTGAAGTTCAAAACCCTCTCCCAGCATCTCCGACGGCCGTTTGCCTGTCTCCTCCATATCACTGCTTAACATGCACAGCAGAAAACTCAGGGACAGTGGCCGGTGCTTGCAGATTAGCGGTTCACACGGAGGAGTGATTTATCTGCACGATTCCCCCTCCCCCTCTCTCTGCGAAGAACATATTCATCAGAAATTAAAGCTGGAGGAAGAGAGGATGACAATGAGACAGGTTGGGGGGGGCAGTGTGAGGAGAACAGGTAGGTGGCAGAGTGGTCAGGCGGGATGGAGAAGAGAGTGAGGAAGAAAAGGGGTACCTGGGGTCTGGAGAAGGAAGGAAATGGGGGCTGCTTAGGGGTGTGAAGGGAAGGGGAAATGGTGAAAGAAAAAGAGGAATGAAGAGAAGGGACGGGGGCAGGCCGGGGTAAGAAAGGAAAGAGAGAGTGGGACAGAGAAGAAAAGAGGAGAGTGGAAGACAGAGAGAAGACTAGAGAGACAGGGAGGGCATTAGAGAAAGAGGGGAGAGAAGTAGAGATGGAGAGAGAGGTTACAAGGGAAAACATCTAAACAGATCTGCAAATAAAGCAGCGGAAATGATCGAGGAAGATGGACAGGAGACCGGGAGGCGGGGGGGGGGGGGGGAACACGGGAACCAGAAGAGAGCGACAGTCCCACACGCTGTGCCCAGTGCTCCCCACCAGGTCCTGTCCCCCTTGCAGCAGCCCCAAACCCCAGTGATGGCCACCACTGCCTCCCCGGAGAGAGAGAAAGACTTCCTTAGACTCTGGTCTGGCAGCTCCTTTCTGTCGGTTCATGCGTACACATATATTTATATAAATTTCTATGCAACATAAATATATATGTATAAATCTCTGGTTCCCTTTGCGAGCCCGCGAGACGTTCAGGAGGCCTGGAGCAGAGGCGACAGCGATAAGCAGATTAGAGCCGATTGGTTCATTTGTTGTAAGATGCTCGGGGAGGGGGATTTTGTTCTCAGAAGACCAACCGGAAGGTTATCTAAATAGGCTACGTCTGAACTAACCCAGAGCCGCTCCCCACTGGGACATTAATGGTACAAAGAGTGAAAGACAGGAGGGGTGAAGATGAGTTATAATGATTATTTGATTATCTTGGGCTTTAACAAACCCAGCCAGTTCGCCTGGGTGTGAAAAATTAGCTGTTCTCACAGTGGCAGATCTCACAGCGTTCCGTGTTATATCTTTTTCTCCAGAGAGGAGGCGGGCAGGGCGTGCGGGCTGGGGGGTGACAAGGACGCCCCAGTTTATCTTAAATGGGAGCCCTGTAGGCTGGGTCCTCTGGATAGGATTCAAGGTCCAACAATTCAAGGTCAGTTCAAAGAATGTTCTGGATCACTGGCTTGAAATGTAAACATAGATTGGCTACGTGATCAGAGAGCAACGCCTGCTTTAAAAAAAAAAAAATGTGTAGATGGGCTGGAGAGATGGCTTAGCGGTTAAGGCATTTGCCTGCAAAGCCAAAGGATCCCGGTTCAACTCTTCAGGACCCACGCAAGCCAGATGCACAAGGTGGGGGGCGCATGCATCTGGAGTTTGTAGTAGATGGAGGCCCTGGCTTGCCCATTCTCTCTCTCTCTCCCCCCCTTTCTCTCTCTCAAATAAATAATATTTAAAAAATAAAGTTTTACAAAATATATGTATAGAATATGTACGTACGCATGTACGTACGTATGTATGTATGTATGTATTTAAAGCCTGTTGTGATGGTGCATGCCTGTAATGCCAGCACTCAGGGAGGTGAAAGTAGGAAGATTGCCATGAATTTGAGATCATCTTGAGCTACATAATATGTTCTAGGCCAGCCTAGGCTATCGAGTGAGACCTTGTGTCAAAAAACAAAACAAACAAACAAACAACAACAACAAAAAAGCCAGGCATGGTGGTACATGCCTTTAGTCCCAACACTCAGGAGGCAGAGGTAGAAGGCTTGTCATGGGTTCAAGGCCAGCCTGAGACTACATAGTGAATTCCAGGTCAGCCTGGGCTGGAGCAAAACCCTACCTCAAAAAACCGAAAACCAAACCAAAACAAGTAACAACAACTAAGCTGGCAAGATGGATCAGTGGTCAAAGGCACTTGCTTGCAAAGCCTGCTGGCCTGGGTTTGATTCTTCGATACCCACATAAAGCCAGATGCACAATGTGGCACATGCCAACAGCAAGAGACCCTGGTGTGCCCATACCCCTTCTCTCTCCCTTTTATCTGTCTCTTGCCAATCAATAAGTAAAGATATTTTTCAAAATAGTCAAGGGGCTGGGGCACAGTGATAAGAGTGCTCACCTAGCAAACGTGAGGTCCTGGGTTCAATCCCAGAACTACGTAAATAAAGAAAAATATGTATTTGTAAAAGTTTTAGCTACTTGGTTTATGGGCAGGTGGAAAAGCCATTCCTGCCGCACAGACCAAGATGGTGGCCTGTCTGTGTCACATGCTTCAAGCACTCGACATGGTGTGTTGATGGGCTGAGAGTGCAAAATGCCTGCTGGGTCTTAAGGACTTACTGAACTGTATTAGCGTGACTGTCTTGGTGACAGATGCAAATGAGAAAGTGTTGGCTGCTGGAGGTAAGTAAAGACACCACTAGGTTAATTTCACCTGTTTCTTCTTAGAACTTCGCATCTTAAATGCTACATGTGGCTCTCACTGGGCGTCCAACCCAATCCCATGTGACAGTAGACATGGGGGCTGGAGAGCTGATTTTCTTTAAAAAATTAATTCATTTATTTGTTTGCAAGGAGAGAGAGACAGACAGAGAGGGAAATCAAATCCAGGTCATCAGGCTTTGCAGGCACATGCCTTAACCGCTGAGCCATCTCTCCAGGCCCCTGGAGAGTTGATTCGTATTGAGCCCTCGCTATGGGCCTGAAGCGTCATAGCCACCTCCTCACTGAGGCAGGCACGATGACTGCCCCCCAGATGGCAGATGGGCTAACTGAGACCAGGGGCCCTCTGCTAATGGGGCCTATGACCTGGAGGCCTGGCTCCCAACTACAGTTGAGAAGGGAAGTCACCATGTGCTCCTGAGTCACCGTAGGTGAGGAACTCTGCTTACTCCTACAAATCCCAGGATGCAACTGGACTGGGCACAGGGAACATGAAAGAGATATAACCTGTCTGTGCAGCGCGGCCAGCCCACTGTCCTAGGAGGAAGCTGCCGGAGGAAGGAGCAGAGAGCTGCCAGATGGTGCTTTAGCTGGCCAGGGGCAGGACTTGGCTCCATATCACCCTCAAGCCCTGAGCTGTCGACGCTCAGTCCTCACCTGGCCAGCGGAGCGGCTGGAAACACCCCGGCTCACCCAGTAACCCCTCGGCCTCCACTGACATATTAGATACCCAGAATGCACTTTGAAAAATGAAAGTGACCAGCGGGGGCTATTGTCACTGTTGTCCTCTTCATCACCCTGTCTCTGCCCTCTGTCTACACCTATCCCTAGCTGGAGCCTTCCTTAAGTCATAAAAGCTGGGCTGGAGAGACGGCTCAGCTGTTAAGGCACTTGCCTGCAAAGTCTGAGGACCCAGGTTAGACTCCCCAGGACCCACATAAGCCAGATGCACAAGGGGGCTCATGCGTCTGGAGTTCGTTTGCAGTGGCCAGAGATCCCAACATGCCCATGGTCTCTCTCTGTTTGCCTCTTTGTCAAATAAATAAATAAAATATTTTTTAAGAAAAATCATAAAAGGGTCTGGATAGATTGCTTAGTGGTTAAGACGCTTGCCTGCAAAGCCAAAGGACCCAGGTTTGACTCCCCAGGACCCACATAAGCCAGATGCACAAGGGGGCGCACACATCTGGAGTTTGTTTGCAGTGGCTGGAGGCCCTGGCACACCCATTCTCTCTCTCTTTCTACCTGCCTATTTCTGTATCTCTCTACGTCTCTTAAATAAATAAATAAATAAATAAAAATAAAAATAAAATATATATTTTTAAAAAATCATAGAAGTCATTTCTCCTGCCTGGCCCTATGCCCGCCGCCCACTCTGCCCCTGCATGTTAGGATGGTGCCCTCATTTGGCAGCTTTGTGGTTGAAGGAGGAGAAAGCTAGCAGAAATGCGGATCCCAGAGCCGAGTCTGAGTTCTACCTCCACCGTGTGTCCTCAGGAGTAGCTCCGTCGTCTCTAAGCCGATGCTGCATCTGTAGAATGAGTGCTCACAGGGCTCCTTTCTTAGCAGTGCTGCGGCCTTGTGCCTGCTGGGCAAGTGCTCTACTGGGGAGCTACATTCTCAACCCTCTCTTCGCTTGTTGCGTTTTATTTTGTTTAAGTCAGGGTCACATTAGCCCAGGCTGACCTCATGGTAATCCTTTTACCTCAGAGCCTTTCAAGGGCTGGGATTAAAGGCTTGGGCCATCACACCTGGCTTTACTTTTTGTTTAAATTTTTTTTTGTTTATTTTTATTTATTTATTTGACAGCCGCAGAGAGAAAGAGGCAGATAGAGAATGGGAGTGCCAGGGCCTCCAGCCACTGCAAATGAACTCCAGACGCATGTGCCACTTTGTGCAACTGGCTTATGTGGGTCCTGGGGAATTGAACCTCAAACTGAGGTCCTTCGGCTTCACAGGCAAGCGCTTAACTGCTAAGCCATCTCCCAGCCCTACTTGTTTGTTTTAAAATAGGGTCTCAAGCTGGTCGTGGTGCCTTGTATCCCAGTACTTGGGAGGCGGAGGTAGCAGGATTGTCGTGAGTTTGAGACCACCTTGAGACTACATAGTGAATTCCAGGTCAGCCTGGACTACAGTGAGACCCTACCTTGAAAAACCAAAATAATTAAATAAATAAATAATAAAAATAAGGTCTCACTAAGTAACCCAGGCAGGTCTTGAATTGGCCATCCTCCTGCCTCAGCCTCCTAAGTAGCTCAGCCACCAGGTCCAGCTTCCTTCCCTCCCTCTCTCCCTCCATCTCCTTCTCTCTCACATAGCAGGGGCTGACACTGTAGCCCAGGCTGGACCCTTTCTCTTCCCACTTTCCTTACAGCTTGGGTGGGAACAAGGTGTCAGGACAGGAGCTGTCCCAGCCTAAAGGGGACCCTTCCTCCCCACACCCACTACCTTCTTTTCAGCTCAGAGCCGACATCTAGCAGGGGTGGGAGCCCATGGCCTAGACCCCACCCACTCCCAAGAGCCAACAGGCAAGGGTCAAAGGACACAAAGTGTCAACTTGGCCTAAGCCCCTGGGACGGGTCCCACCAAGACCCCAAGATCTGGCCGCGTTATTATTATGAGCCCGTGCACCATCGAGGTTGTTGGACAAAGCGGCCTGGGTTTCTCGGAGCCCCTCCCCTCGGTCCTGCAGCCCCTGTCTCCTCCCTCCACCTCTCCCACCCCCTTCCAGTTCCTTTATGTCTTCTCTCCCCTTTCTCCTTCCTCTTTATTTTATCTCAACTTGCCACGACTCTGTTCCCCTACAAAACAGCTGCCATCTTTGTTCTAGGCCATTATCTGTGGCGGTGCTGCCCGAGAGGGGCCGCCGGCAGACAATCACCCAGTAATAGAGTGTCTGCGAGCTATTGTGGAGTGTGTCCGAGCCGATCCATCACTCGCCACCTGACACCGCGCAGGCGACGTTGGCAAGCACACCAGGCCACTCCTGGAATCTTCACTACTCTACCCCTGCACACACAAGACCCCCCAGAGCTGGTGCAGGATGGGAGACTGGGTTCCATTGTTCCTGCACACACGTAACCTTCACTGAGGCCTACGAGGGAGGGCCGTTGTATTCAACTCTGTTTGCTGCATGTGACCCTCGGCCTCAGAGAGGAGAAGTCACCTGCCCAAAGCCACACAGCAGAGGGGTGGCATAAGTGGGGCTGGCACCACATCCGTCTGCCCCAGAGCCTGTGGTCCTAAGCTGTCTTGGACCCTGCTTCTGTGGGATCAGGATACAGGATGCGGGTTCAGTACCCTTAAGACCACGTCCTAACAACGGAGCGGGGTGAATTACTGTGGGCGCATGCAGAGGTCATTTCCCTCATCTCCTCCCGGGAGCTCCTTGTGCTATGGGACAAGCGGAGGCAGCGGAAAAGAGCCTTTATCATAGAAGCGAGAGAGCAAAGGCTCTGCGGACAAGGCCCGGCTCCCTGGGCTCTGCCCTCTGTTGCATGGCTGCGCTTGTCTGTTCTAACTTCCTCAAGGGTGGCCAGGCTAGGTCTCCATCCTGAGGACGCTGAGAAGACTCAGTGCATCATGAGTGGGTGTGGCTATGAGGAGGGCCTGACAGGTATGAGATGTTTCTATTCACTCCCATTCTACCCGAGGGTAATGTGAAATGCCCACTGTGCCGCCCACACCACCGCCCCACCTACCCCACGGTGAATCCAGCAGGGCAGGCGCATTAGGCTTCCCACCCTGCTACGCAGGAGCCAACGCTCGGAACCTCACCCAAAATCACCAGCTGGGAAAAGGATATCTTTTTCTTCACCTGTTTCTGGGTATTCTTTGAGCACCTACTGGGTGCTGCTGGGTTTCATCCTAAGTGCTGTATGGGCAAGAAAGCTGGCTTTAAGATAGAGCCAGCTTTCTAAGGAGTCTGTCCCCTCCTCGGAGCACGGAAGTGTGTGTGCTCAGCACCACACACACACACACACACACACACACACCCCTACCTCAGAGCAAGACACCACTATTCCCCACTTACAGACAAGAACAACACTGGGTGATCCGGACCCAGAGAACTGGCCCAAGATTGCAACTGACATCAGTAGTCCATTGTTCCAGGACTGGCAGTTTGATTCCTCAGAGACCAGGGGTCTGCTCTAGGATGCCCTTGTCCATCCTGATTCACGGTGGGCAGAGCGGAAGCCCCCCCCCCTCCGGAGCAGGGTGTGGGAAGGGAAAGGATTTGAACCACTGGGACAGAGAGGCCGCCCTGGGGGCTCAGGAGCTGGGAGAACTCAAGGAGGTGCCCGCTGTGGGAATCAGAGAAGTCTTCCTGGAGGAATAGGGGGAGGGCTGAATTGGGGTGAGGGGAAGGTCAGAGATGAGGTCTGAGTGAGACAGAGCCCAGAGCCCTTACCCTGGATCCGCACTGCAGTGGGGGCCTGCAAGAGGAGGTGCAGACATCATAAAATGTTCTCAGTTGCCAGTATCAAGATTTGTAATTGAGTGCCTACTGTATGCACCCTGCTCGTACACGGCTCACAGCCAAGAAAGGGAATGGTTTTGTGGTCAGCAGAGAAATGTTCCAAAGGTACATTCAGGGGGGAGGGAGGTACTGAGGGCCATGTGATCTATCAAGGTCAAAGTCCCATTCTTTGAGCACTAAGTGGTCCCAGCCATGGCTCTGTGCATTCAAACACCATCTCCGCCAGGCATGGTGGTGCATGCCTTTAATCCCAGCACTTGGGAGGCAGAGGGAGGAGGATCACCATGAGTTTTGAGGCCAGTCTGAGACTGCATGGTGAATTCCAGGTCAGCCTGGGCTACAGTGAGACACTATCTCCAGGGGGAGGGTGCAGAATAAAAGAATAAAACACCATCTCATCCATCTCTGTCCATCAGCCTACATGGAGGTTCTCTATTACCCTCACGTTACAGACGAGGAAACCAAAGGTCCCAAAGGCCAAGTCCCTCTCTAGGCTTCAGAGTGTGGGCTCTGGCTCTCCTGGACTGGGGACCTTTCCTTGGGATGGAGGTTTAGGACCTTGCTCCTTAGCCACAGTGGAAGCTCCTCCACCTCACCTTTAAGACGGCCTCGCCCTGCCCTGACCCTTCACCACCCACCTCTGCGAAGCTTCACGCCCCCTTTTGTCGGCCAACTCCTATTCATCCTGCAGAGGCCAGCTGAGATGTCCCCCTAGGAAGCATTCCAGAGTGCCCCATGCTGAGGCATTCCTCCTGTATTAGGATCTTCTGAGATGGCTGGGGCCATTCTCCAGGATCCCTTGTCTGTTCAGAAACAAGGCCTCACCATGTAACCCACAACCCCCCTGCCTCGGGCTCCCCAGTGTTCGGATCACAGGGCGCACCACCATGCCTGGCTCTTCTAGGTGCTTGATGGTGGCTGCTGTTTATTAAGCACCTAATGTATATGAGGCTTTGTGTAGAGCGGACATGGTAGAGGTATTCGAGTAATAACGACGGTCATTCTGTCAGCTCCCTAGGGGAATGGGCTCCAGGACAGACGCCCAAAGACGCCGTTCATGTCTGTGTGAAACGGGGCTGTTCTTGCGTAGAACCCTGTGCGCATTGTCCCGCACTCTTTAAACAGTCCCTAGACCTTTCCAAAACCCAGCAAGGTAAATGTGTGCACAGTTGCACGGTATGGTTCAGTGCATCACTTTGCACAGACCAATTTCCCCTGAATATTTTCCATCCTCTTGGCTTGAACCCAGAGATGTGGGACCCAAAGATGCAGAGGCAAAGGTGGAATCTTAGCCCCCAGCGCAGCGGCTGCCCCCCAGCCCCCGCTGCCGCCCCGTGTCCGGACACCAGACGCAGCCGTGCGGACTTCAGTAGTCACTGTTCTCGGGTGCACCCACACCAGCCACAGCCACCACCACGGTCATCGGCTGCGAGGGCCTCAGACACTTGCCCCGACAGCAGTGTCCCCGTGGGGCCTGTCCTTGGCCCACTTCTCAGATGTGGTAAGTGGTGCTCAAGAGCTTCAGGGCAACCTCTCCACTCAAGGAAAGCGCTCCCAGAATCTTCCCCCTCTCCCCTGAGACAGTGACTCCAAATCCTGGGAGGCCCCTCTCATTGCCCCAGTCTCCTTCCCTTCTTTTCTTCTTCCTCCCTCCCTCCCTTCCACCTGCTCCTTCTCCCTCTCCCTCTCTCCCCAGCTCAGAATCTTTGTTTCAGAGTCTTGCCCAGGCTGACCTGGAATTCACTCTGTCGTCTCAGGGTGGCCTCCAATCCTCAGCTATCCTCCTACCTCCACCTCCACAGCTGTGTGCATGAAGTGCTGGGACTAAAGGTGCGCGCCCCCACTCAGACACATCCCCAGCTCAGAATCTTTCTTTTTTGTGTTAATTTTTTTGTTTATTTTTATAAATAATTTGAAAAAGTGATGGACAGAGAGAGAGAGAGAGAGAGAGAGAGAGAGAGGCAGATAGAGAGAGAGAGAATGGGCGCACCAGTGCCTCCAGCCACCGCAACCCCAGATGCGTGCACCCCGCTAAGCCATCTCTCCGGCCCCCCAGCTCAGAATCTTTATCTAACCCTTTTTCTTCCTGTTTCCTCGCCCTGGCCCTCAAACACATACATACTCGTGGGACAGCACCTCTTCAGTCCTGAGTATGTGAGGGTGCCATGCAAGCCTACATAAGGCTCCTGAGGGAAGGGGGATGTGGGGAGGGGTGGCCCTTGGGAGGCTGGAGGGGCCCAGGAGGCAGCCAGCTCCAAGGAAGTGCAGGCAGCCTTGGGGACAGCAGAGGGGGCTGCAGGGCCAGGACTAGAGGGTTCCCAGACAGGGAGGTCACAGGACTTGGGGAGAATGTCATGGTGGGGAGAGGTCAGGGAGCAACGGAGAAGGTGGGGGGACCCTGTGGGGGTCATAAAACAGCATCCCTATGGCTTTGTCTCAGCTCTGTCCCTACAGTATTATTACCCCAGATGGGAGGGACAGATAGCTGTAAGGTGTGTGTGTGTGTGTGTGTGTGTGTGTGTGTGTGTGTGTGTGTGTTCAGGGCAGAGATGTGTGCATGTATGCAGGAAGACAGGCCAGGGTGCTGCCTATGCATGCAGGGGTGGGTGGATCAGCATGTGTGTACAGAGGCATGAAGACCACAGGGCTCTTTCTGGTCGTTCAACTCCAACAAACACATCGTGAGCCCCTGGCCTCAGTAAAGGCAAATACAACATATGTATGGTTTTTTTTTTTTCTTTTCCTTTAAAATCCCAAGCAACAGTGGATTGGTGGGGCGCAGCCCCCCACGAGCCAGGGCCTAGCAGTAATTAACAAAGGAGCCAGGTCCCCCGGCCTCTGTATTGACTGATCTGTGCGTGCACACACAAGGTGAGCCGGGCTGAATGGCTAATTTCCCAACGGCTTTTGCTCCTGCTTGCTGCAAAGTTGTGAACAAAATGCCTGGCCATGCATTGAACTGGCTTACACAGCTCTCCATATGGAAATTAAGATAATCCAGGCCCAGCTTTGTGTCTGGGCTACGGCAGGGGAGCCGCGAGGGGAGGGAGGGAACCCAGAGCCTCCAAAGAGCCAGGCGAGGAGGCTCCGAGGCCTTTCAGGAGAATGGCTTGCTGTTCTTTGCTGCCTGCGCTGGGGAATTCAGCTAGATTTTGTTGGTCAAACACTTGAGAGAGTGTCTTCTTCCACCTCCCCCACCCAGCCTGCTCCGTCCTCAGCACCCCAGTAAGCCAGGCTTGGTCTGGGGTATAGGAAGGTTTTACAAAAGAGGAGGGATTATGGGTAAGGTCAGAGGGCACAGGGATTAGAGACATGATGTATTAGGAGGGCAAGGCAGCCAGAAATACTTCCCGTCCTATGAAGCCTGCGTTCATTCATTGATGGGAAAAAAAAAAATCTCTTCCCTCCTGCGCCCCCTCCCATGATCTCTTCTCTGCGCACCAAATTCTGCTGCATTCTGAGGCCTCCTTCAACTCCATCTGTTCCTTTCTGGCCCAATATCTTCTCACCTACAGTTTTCTGAGGTGTGAAGAAGCAAGGTGAGAGTGGAATTTTCTGTGCAAAAGGAGACTGGGTGTGAGGGCTAAGGTCTGGACACACAGGTCAGCCTGCTGCGTTCACATCACGTCCCTCCCAACACACACGTGCGTACACATGTATGCTTGTGTTATTTAGGGAGTTACTCAGTCTCTCAGAGCCTCACTTTTCTAATCTATAAAACAGGAATCAGACGTCGTCATGGGAGCTGGGGAGATGGCTCAGCAGGTAAGATCGCTTGCTGCACAAGCATAAGGACCTGAGTTCGATCCTCAACACTGAGGTGAAAAGCTGGGCATGGCCACATATATGTCTGTGATCTCAGCTCTGGGGAGGTCGGAGATAGGAAGATCACTGGGGACCATGGCCAGCCAGTTCAGTGAGAGACCCTGTATCAGGGAAGTAAAGTAGAAGAGCAATTGAGAAGGACACACGACTTGCTCCAGGTGTCCCTACAGGTGTGTGCATGAAGCACTCACACCTCACACATGCACATTCACACATGAACCATGTACACTATAATAAACAAATAAGTAAACAGATATATATAAATATATGTATTATATTTATTATATATTATTATAGATAAATAAATATAAAATAAATAAATAAGTGTAAGTAAATAAATAAGAGATTATAATGGCTACTTAGTGATTTTTTAAAAAATATTTTTTTTATTTATTTATTTGAGAGAGAGAGAAGGAAGAGGCAGACAGAGAGAAAGAATGGGCACCCTGGGACTTCCAGCCGCTGCAAATGAACCCGACATTTATGCCACCTTGTGTATCTGGCTTACATGGGCACTGGGGAATTGAACCTGGGTCCTTAGGCTTCGAAGGTAAGCACCTTAACTGCTAAACCATCTCTCCAACCCCTGATTTTTTTTTCAGGCCCTGCTGAGGGCCATGTTTGAGCACACTGAGGACAGGCGGTGGACTAGGCTGTCAAAGAGAATGCTAGAGTTCGTGATGTCAGGCAAGGTGGGTCCGGTGCAGAAGCGTCATGCAAGAGGAGGTGTAGAAATAGCTCCCAGAAGCCTATGTGATGCAGAGCAGAGACAAACAGGATCCATTTGCAGATTTACAGGGTCAGTTGGGTGCTGAGTAGAGAATGGACTCAAAGAAGCCATGCAGAGGGAACACAGGAGGTTGGCAGGATATCAGAAGCCAGGCTCCGGTCTCTCTGACCATTTGAGTGGGTCTCAATTTCTTCATCTCTCACTGGACATGAAGAAGCCGTGCTTCCTCATAGGGTTACTGTAAAGATTAAAGTCATCATTTACATAAACCGCTTAAAACACTCTGTGTGTCTCAAGTCTTTTTCTTTAACTTTTTAATATTTTATTTTTACTTATTTATTTATGAGAGAGAGAAAGAATGGGATCACCAGGCCTCCAGCCACTGCAAAGAACTCAGACACAGGGCGCCACCTTGTGTATCTGGCTTACGTAGGCTTCTGGGGACTTGAACCTGGGTCCTTAGGCTTCGTAGGTGTTGCAGTCAGGTTCGCTTTGCTGACAAAAATCACCCAACCAAGAGTGCTTGTGGGAAAAAGAGGTTTATTTTGGCTTACAGGCTCGAGGGGAAGCTCCACGATGGCAGGGGGAAACGATGGCATGAGCAGAGGGTGGACATCACCCCCTGGCCAACATAAGGTGGACCATAGCAACAGGAGAGTGTGCCAAACACTGGCATGGGGAATCTGGCTATAACATCGATAAGCCCGCTCCCAACAATACACTCCCTCCAGGAGGCTTCAATTTCCAATTGCCGTTACCTGGGGAACCTAGCATCCAGAACACCTAAGCTTATGGGGGACACCTGACTCAAACCACCACAGTAGGCAAGTGTATTATCCATGAAGACATCTCTCCAGCCATTTTTCAACTTTTTGATGGACAATTTTCATACATGCTCATAATGTATTTTGATCATAATGCCCTTCCATGAGCTTCTGTCCTCTTCCCCAACCACTTCCACTGAACCCCTTTTTCTTTTCAGCAAGTCCTTCTCTATTTTGATGTCTATTTTATTTTATTGCCTCCTCTGTCATATTTGATGGAGTATTGATGACCCCAGTATGGTGGAGGACTCCTGCAGGTACCGACAGCCGGTGTGAGGTCATGAATGTAATGGCCGGGCCATTTCATGTCAGGCAGACGGTGTCCCACAGCGCTCCTCCCCATCCTCTGGCTCTCACATTCTTTCTGCTCCCTTTTTGTGCAATGTTCCCTGAGCCTTGGAGGAGGTGACAGAGATGTCTTGTGTAGCTGAGCACTCACCAGTCACTCTCAGCATTTTGATGACTTTTGAGTCTCCCCAAGAGTCATCACCAACGGCAAAAAGAAACTTCTCTCTGGGGGGAAACCAACTGCTCTCTAATTGGACGGGAGTCCTGCTCTATGACCGGTACTGACAACCTAATCAAAAAGCCTATGGCAGGGAAGGCCATGAGACTGAGGGGTATAAACCCTGCTCTTGTCTGGCTAAATGTATATATTATTCTCATCAAACTGCCCTGAAAGCACTGCACTTAATGTTTATATTCATATAGTGTTGCTACTCTCACTTCTGGTTAGAGAAGCTTCTCTTTTCAGATGGCGATGACCACTGGGATGACCCAAAAGGCAACATAGTGCTGAGAAGAAGGGATGGAGGAAACATCTCACACCTTCCAAGGCTCAGGGTCCATTGCAGAAGAAGTGGTGGAAGGAATGTAAGAGCCAAAGAAAGGGTACCACTCCTTACATGCAACTCTCCAGACAGAAATTGACCTCGATATCCATGACTTTGCAGTGCCCAGCAATACCTACACAAGACCCTCATAATAGGAGAGAAAGATGATGACATCAAAATAAAAGAGAGACTAATGGAGAGAGGGAGGGGATATGATGGAGAGTGGAGTTGTGAAGGGGAATGTGGGGGAGGGGAGAGAAAGATCACGGTTTTATGTCTGTAAGTATAGAAGTTGTCAATAAAAATAAGCCGGGCGTGGTGGCGCACGCCTTTAATCCCAGCACTCGGGAGGCAGAGGTAGAAGGATTGCCGTGAGTTCGAGGCCACCCTGAGACTCCCTAGTGAATTCCAGGTCAGCCTGGGCTAGAGTGAGACCCTACCTTGAAAAACCAAAAAAAATAAAAAATAAAAAAATAAAAATAATAACAAAAGAAACTTTCCTGAACAAAGGCGAGAGCAGCACTAAACTATGGGCATAAACACAAATACTTTGAAGGCAAATTGGATGGGTACAACATATCCATTTATCCAAATCAACAGTAGCTGTTTCCCTCCCTAGGGCCTGGGACCTTCTCAGCCACCGGCCTTTTGGTGGTTTGAGTGAAATGACTCCCATAGGCTCATGTGTTTCAAATACTTGGTCCCCAGTCGGTAGCGACTTGGGAAGCTTGTAGAGCCTTTGGGAGGTGAAGAAGGCGTGTCTCTTGGGGAAGGGTTTTGGGGTGACATAGCCCAGCTCCGCACATAGGCTACTTCCTTCACGTTGGTATGGAGATGTGACCCAGGCTTCCCGCTCAGGCCTGCCGTGCTTCCCCCCCCCCCCATGACGAAACTTCCCCTCAAAACCGTACACTGAAATAAACCCTGTCCTCCCATAAGCTGCTTCTGGTCGGGTGTTTGTCTTAGCATGAGCTTTGAATGAGGTTTTCAGTGCCAGGTGTGACTTCCCTCCTATGGGCCTCAAATCCAGCCCCAAAGTGGTTGGCTAGCCCATTGCACCAGTGGGCACCTCTTGCCTGACTGGCCAGTTGTGTAGCTCACACGGTTTACCGCTGGTGAAGACGGGAGACGACTCTTCTCTCCCAGCAGCCTGTCTGGCATCTTACAGCCCCGACAGCGAGTCAGCAAGAGAGGAGGAGGCTCCCAGCTCAGTTCCCACTTGGTTTCTCGGTGCCCTGCGACTGAAGCATGTGGTGTCTTTAGCAATAGGGTCTGACCATCTAGCTGTGGTGGATCACCAAGAGCACTGGCAATAGTCTGTGTTGTTACGGGGCTCCAGGGGGCTCCCTGACCAATAATAATCTAGGAGGTATCTCACCCCTGGCACTGGGATTGTCTTGTAACAACTGATGACTTCTGGGAGCAGCATGATTCACACTGCAGGGCACTTCAGCCCAAGCTTCTCATTTTTTTCAATTGTAATTTTTTAATATTTTTATTTATTTGCTTGAGACTGAGAGAGAGAGAAAGAGAAAGAGGCAAGCAGAAAGAGAGAGAGACAGAGAGAGAAAGAGAGAGTATAGGCATGCCAGGGCCTCCTCCTACTGTAAATGAACTCCAGACTCATGCTCCACTTTGTGCATCTAGCTTTACATGGGTACTAGGGAATCGAATTAGGGCCTGAATTTGAAACCAAGTGTCTTTAACTGGTGAGCCATCTCTCCAATCCTCAATTATAATTTGTTTTTTTTGTGTGTGTTTTGTTTTTTGAACAGCTACCCAGACACAAGGTCACATACATTGCAGCTCACACAGGAATAGAAGGGGCCTGGGGAAGATGGCCATTTGGAAAGGATACCTATGAGTGCATGGGCAATGCAGCGAGACGAAGAGACTATGCCTCCCACTCAGAGCCGCCCAAAGGCTGGAAGAGTTACCCAAATGACCTTTCCCGTTCCAGGTGGCGTGGTACAACCGTCCAGTGGGTAGGCATGGAATATTGTAAGATGGAGCGCTCCCTCTTGAGAGCCTCCCTCAGTCCCCAGGGAAACCCTCCCAGCTTGCCTCTTCTGATGCAGAACCCTCTGCCCGGAGACCTCCTATCCACTTCTCCTCAGCTGAAATCCAAAAGTTCCTGAGCCCTCCTTGAAGCCGTTAAGGCTAATCCACTGGACACAGCGTGACAGGAAGAAGGCTGGAGTCCTGAAACTCACAGCTCCGGAAGGACAGAGGAGCAAGAAAAGCAGGACCACATGGTCAGGCTGTAGCCGGTGGACAGAAAACGCGGCAGTCATTCTTATCTTTAAATTTTTTTTTAAATTTATTTTTAAAAAATATTTTTAGTTATTTATTTGAGAGAGACAGAGAGAGTATGTGTATGGGTGTACCAGGTCTCCTGCTGCTGCAAACAAACCCCAGACACATGTGCCACTTTGTGCATCTGCTTTTACATGGGTACTACGGAATCAGACCCAGGCCATTCTGCTTTGCAAGCAAATACCTGCCTCTCCAGCCCCACAGGTATTCTTGTTTTAAGGCCTCAGAAGGCATTATATGATGAGGTCTCAGGACATGTTCAAATCAGGTTCATACAGCTTTCTGGAAAGTTCTACCATCATCTCTTCAGACACGCTTAGTGTCCCAGCAATCCAGAGCAGTGAAGAGAAGGGCTTAGTGGAATGCAGTGTGGTGTCCTGAACGGAGGCCTGGGACAGACAAGGGACATCAATGAAAAACAAGTGATGTCCAGAGCTCAGACCAAACACCTGTCCCAGCATTCATTATTGTGCTGGAGATTGAAGCTAGGTGCCCCTCCATCCACAATACCTACCATGCTTGAGCAGGTAGCATTAGAGCATACCTGGGTGCTGGGGCCAAGGAACTTCTCTACACTATGTAACTTTTCCCTAAATCCAAACTCATTCCAAAATGCTGTATTTATTTATTTGTAAGTTTTTAAAAAAATATTTTTATATATTTTCAAGGAGAGGAGATGAGAGGAAAAGAGAAGAGAAGAGAAGAGAGAGAAGAGAAGAGGAGACAATAGACATGCCAGGGCCTCCACCCACTGCAAACGAATTCCAGATGCATGCACTTCTTTTTGCATCAGGCTTTACGTGGGTATTGGGGAATCTAATCTGGGTCGTCAGGGTTTGCAGGAAAGCACCTTAACAGCTGAGCCATCTCTCCAGCCCCTGTTTATTTATATTTTTTAAAGGCACTGATTTAGGAAGAAACTGGGCATTAAAGTACCACATCACAGCCCATTTTCTAGCTATAGATGATGTCCCCTTTCCCACTGGCAACATTTTTATTTAAATGAAATTTTTATTTAAAAAAATTGTAAGCTTGACCTAGTGGCATTGATCTGTAATCCCATCTAACTAGGAAGCTGAGGCAGTAGAATGGCAAGTTCAAGGCCCATATGAACCATAGAATGAGTTTAAGGCCAGCCTTGACAACTTACTGAGACCATGTCTCAAAATTTAAAAATAGTACTGGGTATGGTGGTACACTCCTTTAATCCCAGCACTTGGGAGGCTGAGGTAGGAGGATTGTCATGAGTTCTAGGTCAGCCTGGGTTAGAGTGAGACCTTATGTCCAACAATACTATTTATTTATTTATTTATTTTTAATTTATTTGACAGGAGAGAAAGAGGGGGACAGAGACAGGGAGAGAATGGGCACACCAGGGCCTCCAAACACTGCAAATGAACTCCAGACGCATGTGCCACCTTGTGCTTCTGGCTTACTTGGGTCCTGGGTCCTTTGGCTTTGCAAGCAAGTGCATTAACCACTAAGCCATCCCTCCAGCCCAACATTTTTAAAAAAAATTAAAGTAAAAAGGGGTTGAGGAAGATGGCTCAGTGGATAAAGTGCTTGCTGTTCAAGTATGAGGACTTGGGTTTTGGATCCTCAGAACCCATGTGAAAACCCAGAGCTATAACTGGAGTCTGTAATCCCAGCATGTGACAAGAAGGGAGGTGGAGACAGGAGAATCTCCTGGAAGCTCGCTAGGCAGCTTAGCCTGGTGAACGCAGCAGTGAACAAGGAGAGACTCTGCCCCAGACAAGGTGGAAGTCGAGGACTAACACCCAAGGTTATCCTCTGACCTCCACACAAGCACCACGGTATGGGCATGCCACACTCACACTTACAAACATGCACACACATCATACATACACACATACACTAAGAAAAAAAAAGTAGGGCTAGTGAGATGGCTCAGCAGTTAAGGTACTTGCCTGCAAAACCTAATGTCCCAAGTTCAATTCTCCAGTACCCATGTAAAGCCAGATGCGCAAAGTGGTGGATGCCTCTTGAGTTCGTTTGCAGTGGCTAAAGACCCTAGCATGCCCATTCTCTCTTTTTCTGTATCTGTTTCTCTCTGCTTGCAAATAAATAAGCCATGTATATATATATGTTTTTTGAGGTAGGGTCTCACTCTAGCTTAGGCTGACCTGGAATTCACTATGTAGTCTCAGGGTGGCCTCAAACTCACAGCGATCCTCCTACCTCTGCCTCCCAAGTACTGGGATTAAAGGTGTGCACCACCACACCCAGCTTAAGTAAAAATATTTTTAAGAAAAACTAAGACAGGCTGAGGAGATAGCTCAGTGGTAGACTGCTTGCATTTATGAGGTGCCTAGGTTTACCGCCCCCGTACAATAAATAAATAATATTTCTAAAGGAAATTTCATTTCACTACTGTTAACAGAAAACCAGTTTCTCATGCCACAAATTGATGGCAACCACACACATGGTTACAGGTCACAGTGACACTATCAGGTGTAAGCCAAATGCTGTAACCCACGCAGGTCTGGAGGCCTGCTCCACCTCTGTTTCCTGGGCAGAGGCGGCATGGTGAGGAGGGATTCAAGACCTGTCAGCCCCCAGGGAGACTTCGACCCAGCTGAGTCTCAAGGTTGGAGAGGCAGCATGAAAAAGAGGAAACCGAGCACCCGGGAGGCAGAGGCAGGAGGATTGCCATGAGTTCAAGGCTACCCTGAGACTACATAGTGAATTCCAGGTCAGCCTAGGCTAGAACGAGACCCTACCTCGAAAAAAGAAAGAAAGAAGAGAAAGAAAGAAAGAAAGAAGAAGAAGGAAGGAAGGAAGGAAGGAAGGAAGGAAGGAAGAAAAAAGAGGAAACACTTCTTACCCTGTAGTTCAAGGTCATTGACAACTGCAGCCCGGAGAGCTATTGGCGAGAGCTATTGGTGGGAATGTCATGATCTTTCTTTAGGAGGCATTTCCCAAAGCTGTGTCATAGGCATCCCTGACCCTTGGTAAGTTAAGTTCATTTACATTGAATAGCACGACTGACTCAAACCTGCTGTGGTGGCTGTCCCGTCAGCACTTAAGAAGCCAAAGCCAGAAGGTCATGACAGGAGTTAAGGCTAGCCTGATTACATAGTCAGACTTTGTCTCAAAAGAAACAGCTGGGGGCTGGTGAAATGGCTTAGCGGTTAAGGCATTTGCCTGCAAAGCCTAAGAACCCTGGTTTGATTCCCCAGGACCCACGTAAGCCAGATGAACAAGGGGGCACCTGTGTCTAGAGTTCGTTTGCAATGTCTAAAGGCCCTGGCACACCCATTCTCTCATTCTCTCTCTCTCTCAAATAAATAAATAAATAAATAAACATTAAAAAAAAGAAACAGCTGGGCTGGAGTGATGGCTTAGTGGTTAAGGCACTTGCCTGCAAAGCCTAAGGACCCAGGTTTGAATCCCCAGTACCCACGTAAGCCAGATGCTCAAGGTGGTGCATGCATCTGGAGTTCGTTTGCAATGGCTGGAGATCCTCTCTCTCTCTCTCAAAACAAGTAAATAAATGAATTAATAAAATATTTTAAAATACTAGGGCTGAGGGCTGGAGGGATGGCTTAGCACTTAAGGCATTTGTCTGCAAAGCCAAAGGACCCAGGTTCGATTCCCCAGGACCCATGTTAGCCAGATGCACAAGGAGGCACACATGTCTGGAGTTCATTTGCAGCATCTGGAACCCTGGCACGCCCATTCTCATTCTCTCTCCCTCTCTTTCTCCCCAGTTCTCTCTGTCAAATAAATAAATAAAATATTAAGAAAAAGAAAACAAGGGCTGAGGAAGTGACTCAATAGTCGCAGATGCTTGCTTGCAAACCCTGCAAGTCTGGGTGCAATTCCCCAGTACCTATGTAAGGCCAAGTATGGCATCCATCTGTGATCTCAGTGAGCCTAGACAACGGGAAGGCAGAGCTAGCAGGATTCAAAGTTTGTGGGTAACTAGTCTGGCATTTGTTTGCAGCAAGCAAAAGACCCTGTCTCAAAGAGGGTGTCGTGCAGACACCTCAAGGTTGTCCTCTGACCTTCACACGTGCACCACAGCATGCACGCACCCATATGCACATACAAATAATGATTAAAAAGACCTGAGAGAGGTTGCTGGGGAGATAGCTCAGTTGACTAGAGTGCTTGCTTTATAAGCATGAAGACCTGAATTCCAGCCCCAGAACTCACATAAAAGCCAAGTGTGGTGGCGCAGGTTTGTAACTCCGTAACCCCAGTGCTGGGGAGGCAGAGATAGGAGGATCCCTGAGGCTCACTGGTCAGCCAGACTAGCCTAACTGGTGAGTTCCAGGCCAATGAGAGACCCTGTCTCACACACACACACACACACACACACAGCGTGTGTTTCCTATGAGGAACAGTACTCCATATGCATATGTGCACACACGGACCACACATACATGAATATGCAAACATAGGCAAATGATAATGGACACAGCTTTTCAGTCTCACTGGCTAGACCCCAAGTGCTCATGGGTCACACACGGCTACTGGCTCCCATGTTGGACAGGAAAAAACACATCTCAGTAGCAGAAAGTTCTGCCAAACCTGGCTGGTCTCAAGTGTTTCCTTCTGATTGGGGCTTTGGGGCTTGTTAGAAATCCAAGTGTTGGCGAAGGGGGTGAGTCAGCTGCCCCTTGGAGACAGCAGGGTACAGATAATGAAAGCTTCACTGGGGTAGACAATGCTACCTCCGCCCTCACAGGTGTCACCAAGAAGCCTCCTCTCACTGAGCTCGGGGTCCTTGCTGCTGGCCCTCAGAGGTATAGTGTCCAGGCCTTCTCTCCCTCTCCCAAACAGTTTCTACAAGCCCAGTTCAAATCCTGCTCTGGGTCCCGATGCCAGGCTTAGAAACATACTAAGATATATCTGGGGTCACCTAGGGACATGGCTCAGTGGTGCAGCACTTGCCTGATGTGCAAGGCCCTGGCTTCCATATTCAGCACTGAAAAAGAATTTTTCTAGGGAGCTAGAGAGATGGCTCGGTGGTTAAAGGAGCTTGTTTGAAAAGACTGATGGCCTCAGTTTGATTCCTCAGAACCCACGTAAAGCCAGATGCACATGCTTCTGGAGTTTGTTTGCAGTGGCAAGAGGCCCTGGCGTACCCATTCTCTCTCTCTCTCTCTCTCTCTCTCTCTCTCTCTCTCTCTCTTTCTCTCCCTCTCCCTGCTTGAAAATAAATAAAACTATCTAGGGGAAGGAAAGAAGGGAGATGCCTTTAAAACCAGAGATCTGTGTTGAACATGGTCACTAAGTTTCCTTGATCATTCAAATCAAAGGGTTTCCAGCTAACTTCAGCCTCTTGGTGCTGGGGTGTGTGCTAGGCAAGCATCTGCCAGCTGAGCTACTTGCCCAGCCCTTCACACAACCCACCAGACCAGTCATTTTCCACCTTCTTCCCTGCAAGAGAAAAGCCAGACCACAGTTGAAGTGCAAGTGCTTAGGCTGAGTAAACTTGGCCAAGTCACTTCACCTCTGTTGCACTGTCTGTAAAATGAGGACCCACAGTAATTGTTACAGGATTCAACAAGACAATGTATGTAATGTATCTGGTACATGGTTACTGGCAAGAATCAAAAAGGATGGCAGTGAGAATGTTAATAACTAGTACATTTCATATCTAACAGAGCTACTTTGCACATTCCTAATTGCCAGATGGCCAAGTTTCTTGTTTCCTGTTGTATGGTAAAATTCCTTCCACCGAAAGCAGTGAACAGAGCTGGGTGTGGTGGCGCACGCCTTTAATCCCAGCACTCAGGAGGCAGAGGTAGGAGGATCACCGTGAGTTCAAGGCCACCCTGAGAATACTGGGTGAATTCCAGGTCAGCCTTGGCTAAAGTGAGACGTTACCTTTAAAAAAAAAAAAGCAGTGAACACTTATTCCTAGTTTTAAAAAATATTTTAAATTTTTGAGACAGAGAATGGGTGCACCAAGTCCTCCAGCCACTGCAAACAAACTCCCATGCAGCACCATGTGCATCTAGCTTACGTGGGTTCTGGGGAATTGAACTGGGTTGGGCTTCAAAGGCAAGTGCCTTAACCGCTAAGCCATCTCTCCACTCTTATTGCTAGTTTTTATCAAAAGCAGCTGGGACACCTCACAAGCGAAGGGTGCGGAGAGGGTCATCAGACCTCCACCTGAGATCTCAGGCACCCCCCTCTGCCAGCTGTACACAGTGACCCACGAGGTCTCATTGCCTTGGGGAGTGATAAGAGTGTATAGATGGTAAATGACCAAGGGACAGTGAACCCCATTAAAGAGGCATCTTTGGAGTCTCCTAAACCCTCACCTTAAGACTGAGGGAGGAGCATCCTTGGGGGTAATCCCAACACAATGAGCCCCACTAAAGTGCTGCTTTGGGGTCTCCATACTCCTGGGCAGGACAAGGAGCCTCAGGGAGGTGGTCATTGTGGGCGGGATGAGACTTCTCCGTGGCGTGGCTGCTCTGGGGTCCCCATGCTCTGTAAAATAGCCCTCATCCTGAGGCTGAGGGAGGAGCATTCAAAGAGAAACCTTGACTCAGGGTGTCCCATCAGAGCCACTGCTTTTGGGGCTCCATGTTCCTACAAATAACCTCTCACTCTGCTATGTAAGTGACCTCCCAATAAACTCATTGGTTTGCTAAACTGGTATTGCTGTAATCTTTGGCCTGTCATCTGAGTCCTATGGGGGTGAAGATGTGTGTTTGCGTCTCCCTATGGGAAAAGTTTCCTGTGACCCCGTCCCCTCATTTCATAGTCCACATAGTGGATGTCGCTCATACTTGCTGACATAGGCAGCTTTCTTCTTCCAGGTTCAAGGGTGATTTCAAGACCTCCTTTCCTTGAACTTAAGTGTGGTGATATCACTGGGATTTGGCCAAATTAAAGAGGAACAAAAGAAATGACTTTGCTTCCTGGCTGACCTGGTGCTCAACCCTGACCAGCCCTCTCTACCTCGAGGTGTAAGGAAAAAGTTCACAGGTGAGTTTGGAAGGAAGAAATTGAAAGGAATCTCAACAGCAAGGAGCAGGCTTTATTTAGAGTCTAGAGCCTGAGATGTTGACGCCCCAGGTTCCAACAGCACTATGACCCTAGAAGCAAGAGTGCACACTCGGGTGGGGTGTGCTGGGGGGGTTTATTAGCCTTGGGATCGGGGATAGGGATGTTCTAGTTGCAAAATGAAGAAGGGGGAAGTGAAGATATAGGAGCTGAAAGCCCTCTGGAGTTATTTTAGTTTTCCAGTGTCTAGTCAGCGAGTGGCTTCTTGTGGCTTAAGATGGGGAGGGGGCAGCTGGTTATCTCTGAGAAGTCTGTGGCTTGAGTGGATCTGCAAGTCTGCCATCTCCGGGCAAATCCCCTGGTCTGTTTGCTAACTCCTTCACTGGATATGGATTGAGGAAACATTAGCTGAGATGGCAGGCTCATCCAATAGTGACTGCCCCTCAAGCTAGGTCCCCGATGGGCCTCAATGAGCAGGGGTACTCTCGCTGATTGGCACTGGGAAAGTGAAATGAGATAGAAATAAACTTTCCTTGGTTAACCATGAGATTGTTGGGCTGCTTGTTACATAGCATGACCTTTCCTGTACTGACTGGTACACCCTTCCCAAAGTTAGCCCTTCCCAAAGGCTGTGGATTAGAAGCCAAGTTTGGACTTGCCTCTAAATAGGTGCCTGCTGCTCACATCACTGCAGAATGACCAGTTCTGGACCCACCAAGGCCATAAATGCCTCACCTCTAGTCCTTCCTACCTATACCAGACTCTAGCACGAAGTCAAGACATGGCCCTGCTGGGAAACTAAGGCTCCAACTTGGGTGTTAGAGAAGGAACCACAGCCATGCACCCAGCTTGCTTCTCTATGCTAGCACCAAACACTGACCAAGCCTCACTCATGTTAGTACACACACACACACACACACACACACACACACACCATCAATGCGCATGAGACACTTCACTGCACCCAGTTCATTCCCTCTTTGTAAATGAAAGGGACATGTTGCTCTTACCAGATCTCCATCTCCTGCTCTTACCAGATCTCTCCCTGCTGCTCTTACCAGATCTCTGCCTCCTGCTCTTACCAGATCTCCCCCTCCTATTACTAGATTCTCCTGCTGCTCTTACCAGATCCCCCCATGCTGCTCCTCCTGCAGACCCCTTAGTGTTAAGTACTATGAGTATTTCTGGAGTGTGAGAAAAGCCAGAAAATAATTATGCCGTTCTGGAGGATCTGAGTGAGATGGTTCTACAGCCAACTGTTGACTTTTCTTTCTCTGTTTCTTTGTTTTTTGATTTTGTTTTATTGTCAGCTTCAAGTGTTGTTTGTGGCTGCATTTTACTAATTGTATCATTTGTGTGACATTTGTTAGTTTCTCCTTTTAGGAAAAAAACAGAGTGACAATAACATCCAAAGCTAATAAATAAGTGTCCTCAGCCAGGTGGGATAGCTCATGCCTATAATCCCAGCACGTGGGGCCATCCTGGGCTACACAGTAAGTTTGAGGTCAGCCTGGCTAAAGTGAAACCCTGCCTCAAAAGAGAGAGAAAAAGCCAGGTGTAGTGGCACACACCTTTAATCCCAGCACTCAGGAGGCAGAGGTAGGAGGATCACCGTGAGTTCAAGGCCACCCTGAGGCTCCATAGTGAATTCCAGGTCAGCCTGGGCTAGAGTGAGACCCTACCTCGAAAAACCAAAAAGAGAAAGAGAGAGAGAGTGTCCAGGTTCTGAAATTTCCTGAGATGCTCTTGAAGCTACATGGAAACTGAGGGCTGGTTTGTCGCTGTGAGAACACAGACTTACTTGGGAGGCTGTAATGAGGAGCTGCTGTTCAAAGGAGACAGAACACTGGGAAGATTCCAGAAAAGTGAGTGATGCTGTGTGATCGCCAAGTTTGAGCCCAGAAGCTCTGCGTCCTGCAGGGATTCACCTCCTGCCAGTAGAGGGGTGTCCACTCCTGTGTCAGGGTATGTTTATAAAAAGGGACACCCTCGCCCCTCCTTTGTGGGCACTTCCTGTTTGCCCGACTCTGTGTGGTGTTCTGTCTCGGCCACTCACTGCTGTGTAACAAACCACGGCAAACAACCCAGGTCTCTCCTAGGTCAGAGGTTCCCATAAATCATGTCAGTGACTACGGAGGTGAGCTTGGGTGTCATCCTTTCCCCAGTGGGGACCTTCCTTGAAACTATGTGGGCGCCTCAGATCCTGCCGGGCCCTTCGTCGCTTGCCATGTGTTGCCTTGGAGCGTGGGAAAACCACACAGAAGAAAGAGACCCTGAGGTGTCATGCAAGGGGACCAAGAACCTGGTCATGAGCAGGACCAGGGCTCAGCCAAGCCATCACCCCCCCCCCCAGCAGCTACAGCCGGCCCTGTGGGCACTACGATGGCCCAGTCCGGGTGCCAGGCATGACTGACAAGCCGTTTTGGCAGTTCCTATCTCCCAGCTCCTTCCCTAAGGACAAGAGCTCCCAATTTGGCATATGGACCTAGCTGTGTCCTCACACCGCTGGTCTGGCAGAGAAGGAATGTGGCAGCGAACGCTCCAGCTTGGTCTGGACCAATGGTCACAGCCCATGGGGGTGACCAAAGCCAGCCACATGGACTACACCCAACACCACAGGTGACGGCGTGCAATGCCTCCCTTTGGGGCCCCATGACTTGCTTCTTATGAACAGAGCATGGCAGAGGTGGCAAGCTGCCACCTCTCCCATGAGCAAAGGGCAGAAGTCATAACACTGAGCCCGTCTTTCTGGCTGGTGCTGAGGAAGCCTGTTTCTGCATGAACCACCTCACAGGGTGGCCTAGACGGCGAGGAATGGAAGGCCCTCGGTCCCACGGCCCATGAGGAATTAGGTCCTGCCAACAGCCACAGAGGCATGCTGGGAAGCAGAGCTCTTCCCAGTGGCGACCTTCCTTGCAGATCTGCAGGCAACTCTGAACCAGCTGAGTCATGGGTTGATATCTGCGGTGATTTCTTACACAGCAATGATGACGGGTACCAATGCACCAAGCAGGAAGCGCCCGCATTGGCTGAGGGCTCTGTGGGCTCTCCACTAATTGCCCTGAGCCAGGAATGGAAACCCCACCGCTCTCAGGAGCTGAGTCCAACTCTAGCATAGAGCATACAAAAGGTGACCCCCCCCCCCCCGCCCACACATACACTCCATTATCAGGCAAAAGCAAAAGCAAAAGCAAAAGCCAGCAGTCTGTGCCAGACTTAGTGCCAGAACAAGAGGTCCGGGTGCTGATAAACTCTCCACAGCTCCCACATGAGCAGAAGGACCCAAGTTGCATCCTCTGAATGTATGTAAAACTGGCGGGTGTGGTGGTCCAGGACTGAGCTACAGAGCCTGCCAGCTTCCAGTTCCTGCACTGAACAGCTATTGGGATGGCCTTATGGGTGCATGTGCATTACACAGTTGTAAGAACAGAATCATGGGCTAGAGAGATGGCTTAGTGGTTAAGGTGCTTGCTTGTAAAGCCTAAGGACCCAGGTTCAATTCCCCAGTGCCCATGTAAGCCAGATGCACATGGTGGCACATGTGTCTGGAGTTCATTTGCAGTGGCTACAGACCCTGCTGTGTCCAATCTCTCCCTCTCTCAATCTCTCTCTCAAATAAATAAAAATATTTAAAAATCAGAATCATTTGCATGAATTTTTACATGTGCATGCATGTTCATATGTGTGTGCATGTGGAGGCCAGAGGACAACTTCAGGTATCAACCTCACGAACACCTTCTGCCTCCTTTAAGACAGGGTCTCTCATTGGCTGGAGCTCACCAATTAGGCTAGACTGACTGGCCATTGGGTCCCAGGGACTCTTCATTCTCCGCCTCCCCTTTAAATCTGTGTTTCTCTACTGAGATGCTTTTGCCTCCCAGGAGGGCATTGGGCAATATCTGGAGGTTTTTTTTACTTCTGTTTTTGTTTTGGTGGAGGAGTGTGTCACACCAGGGGTGGCATTACTGTCACCTAGTGGGTCATCCAGGAGGCTGTTACATAAGCTTACACCAATAGTGCTGAAATCAAGAGGGCCTGTTCCTCTGAGATCAAGCACGGTGGGGGGGGAGGGGCTTTCTCCTGAAGTCATTTATAAAAACTTAGCCGCGTGTGGTAGCTCACACCTTTAATCCCAACAGAGGAATGAGGATTGCTGTGAGTTCAAGGCCAGCCTGAGACTACATAGTGAATTCCAGGTCAGCCTGGGCCTGGTAGGGCAAGACCCTACCTCAAGAAAACAAAATAAATAAACAAATAAAAGCTTAGATGTAGCCAAGCGTGGTGGCACACACCTTTAGTCCCAGCACTTGGGAGGCAGAGGTAGGAGGATCGCTGTGAGTTCAAGGCCACCCTGAGACTACATAGTGAATTCCAGGTCAGCCTGGGCTACAGCAAGACCCTACCTCAAGAAAACAAAGTAAATAAGCAAATAAAAGCTTAGATGCCTCATAGACAGGAAGTGGAGTTAATGTCCACACATTTTAGGGATTTCACTTGCTCTGAACCCCTTAAAGCCTCCTCCATCTACCCTTGGCAATGATGCCACTTCCACAGGAAGCACTTCCACTTCCACCCTGGTGACAAGAGCAGGGGGCTGGGGACACTTACTGCTGGGTGTTTTCAAGGAGTTTTGGCTATGTCCCAGGAGGAACTGTCTTTAAGGACTCTGGCAACAGTGTGAAAGCTGGGTGTTGACCGCGGGCCAGGCGCTGTCCTTAGCACTCAGAGTCCCTGAAATTCCCAAGCGGCATCCCCTGATGTACGTCTTAAAGAGAAATGGAGGCTGGGGATGCAGCTCAGCGGTATAGCACTTGCCAAGCAAGGGCAAAGCCCTGGTTCAGTCCCCAGCACCAGAAATGGAGACCCCTGGGACGTTCTGTCACTTGCTTGAGGCCACCCAGCCAGCAAGCAGTAGAACCTGGACCAGAGGAACCGAGCCTGCTGCCTCCGGAGCCAACACCTCATGATTGTTAATTACCAGTGAATTTCATCTCTGCATTTGGAAACGCGAGACCTTCCCTTCCCTAGGAAGGCCCGGGATCCTGCTGTTTGGCAGATGTCTGGCTTTCAGGCCTGCCACTCCTTCAGGCTTCTTCTCACTCCTCCAGCGCTCCAGACCGGTGTGAGCAGTTGTTTATCAACGGAGTATTTACCTTGCTGTTCGCCAGCCTTGCTTTGATGAAGCGAAGTCCCATTACTTCCCTTGGATATTCCCTCTTGATCCCATTTTCAAGATCCTGGGTACCACCGGTTCTTTCTGTAAACCGTAGCCGACTCCTGGCCCCCAGCAATCTCATTTCTGTAAACCGTGGACCGGCCGCTGGCCCCCAGCAATCTCATTTCTCATATTACCCCTGATACCAACAGATCTCAGAGCCAGCTCCTGCAGACCCAAAGCCCTGGGCAGATTGAACTCATTCAGAATTTGTAGCCCGTGGACCTGAAATCCCCGGAAATCTCAAAGCCATACACGACTTAGCCCCAAGGATTGGAGCGTTCTGATCCTCCGTCCCACTCAAGCCAGAGAGACTTTGATTGGCATGGCCAGAGGTGGGTGAGTTAGAGGAAGAGTTCTTAAATCAGACTCCTGGAGCCTGCACGTGTGAATACATAATCCCCCACGCACACCAGAGCACACGATACATCATCATCCGTAATCGTAATACGGCATCATCTATCACAGCTCGTAATAAAGAGCGTATCATCTGCTCATAATATTTTATCATATAATATCATGACATCTGCTCACACCACCATATATTATGTGACTGACACTCAGCCCTTCCTCCAGGAGGAGCATCCTCAGGTATGTTGGTCTGAAATAATAATAATAAGGTGCCAGGAGCTTTGACAGAAGACGAGTTTTCCACAAGTCCCTGAGGCTGGACCAGCCTGCACTACGCTCTGATGCATAGCCTTGACTAGACAAACAGAAAGGCCTTGGGTCTAAGGACTAAGCTGGTGAGAGAGGTGGATTCTCAGCGCCCCATGCTGGCCTGCTGACTGGGTCTTCGCATGCTGATAACACTTCCGTGTGGTCTGGGAGCACATGACACTACACAAAGTACTGTAAGGGGTGTAGACGTGGCTCCGTTGGTAGAATGAGCGCTGTCCATGCTAGCATGCACACAGCCTTGAGTTCAAACCTCAGCACTGCATGAACCCAACACTCAGGAGGTGGCAGGCAGGAAGATCAGAAGTTCAAGGTCATTCTCGGTCTCACAATAAATAAATATTTTAAAGTGATGGCCAGTGATGAACTCTAAGTAGAGGGTCCCCGGGCTCTGCTTGGCCTGCAGTGCAGACACATGTGCAGTGAGAAAGTGTGACTCCAGGAACCAGGTCAGGCTTCTCACAGGGTATCCCTGCACACGCTGCGGAAAGCACCTCAGGGCCCTTAAAATTCATTTCTGCCGAGTACAGAGTTCCAAGCGTGTCTACCCAGTGGCACAGCTGCAGTCCATGGGCTGTGAGAATGTCTACGAAGCCAGCGATTTGTCTTTATTCAACTTTACTTTTTCTCAATTTCACAGGGAATCACTAGGTGACGGCATTCTAAGATAGTCCCCCTTCCCTCTTTCTCTCTCTGCAGATAGGCCCAGCTGGCCTCAAATTCACAATCTTCCAGCCTCAGCCTCCTGGTACTGAAATGACAGGTATAGTTTCCCATACCAGGCTTTTGCTTCTATTCTTATTGCTTTCTTATTTCCTAATCCTGTCTTTAAAAAATAAGGAACCCAGGTTTCATCCCCCAGTACCCACGTAAAGCCAGATGCACAAGGTGGTGCATGCATCTGGAGTTCATTTGTAGTGGCTGGAGGCTCTGGTGCACTCATTCTCTCTCTCTCTCCTCTCTCTCTCTCTCTCTCTCTCTCTCTCTCTGTGCGTGCGTTTGTGTGTGTGTGTGTCTGCCTCTCTCTCTCTCAAATAAGTAAATAAATGAAATATTTGTTAAAATACATGTACAAATCCTCAAGTATCACTGGATGTGGGACCATATATTTACAAAGAACACGGTTAATAAACAGAATTACTAAGAAACCACAACTATTCCAACAGATCTCAACCTCAGCATCATTGACACGTGGCCTGGATAATTATTTTTTGCAGTGCTGAGGATGGAACTCGGGGGTTCTCACCATGACCAGGTGAGTGCTCTGCCTCTGAGCTCTAGATAATTCTTTAGGCGAGGACTCTGCCATGTATTGCAGGAGACTTAGCAGCTTCTCTGATCTCTACCCACTGTGTGCCATTAACATCACTGTCCCCAACCAAACCTGGTTCCAAGTATGCCAATGTCCCCCGCCCCCCCCCCCGGGTCAAAATCACCCAGGAGTTCACAACCACAGGCAGTGTCTTACTTACAACACCTTTGTGCAGAGCCTCTCCCCCCCCCCACTCCATCTTGAACCATCAGCAGTTGGGAGGGTGGGAGAGCTGTCCATCAGACTCTCCCCTGGCCAAGCCCTTATGTGCCCCTGTGTGAGCTGGTGGGCAAGGCGTGTGTGCAAGGCGTCCGTGTACGTGTGCGTGCTCGCGGTAATTCTTTTATCTTTCTCTCACACCCTGGACATTATAAGCATTCATCAAAATAATTGACATGGATGAAATTAGCACTTCCTGCTATGTCGGGCAGATAAACTTTGGTGAATATTGATTTCACACAAAGAAAATGACATGTGCTTGGGTCTAACCCTTTATCTGGCCGGGCCAGGGAATGAGACAGGAGGGGGACAGGGCTGGCCGCCGCCAGTGGAGACGCGGCCGTAAGAATTACTTTTATCTCTTCCTGCACAAGAAGACGAGTGGAGATAAGAAGCCAGAGGGAGAGAAAGCGCAGCCCTGGGCACTGGGGGGATCCGCAGAAGGCGTGGGACGGGGCAGTCCTTGGGGACCTGGAAAGGAGGCTGATGAATTCAGAAGAGGAAGGAGGGGCAGGCCCAAGCTGCGGAGGAGGCATTGCAGGAGTGGCATGCCTGGGTATGAATCCCAACCCTACCCCTGCCAATATGAAGAGCAGCCATCCCAGCATGCTAGGGACTGTGGGCATTTCCCTGGATGTGGGCGTTTGGGTGCTAAACCCAGATAGCCCCAGACAAGCCAGGGTGCTGTCACATCTTCACCTCATGACTTCTTGGATGGTGGGAGTGAGAAAGATGAGGACACCTCCCCTCCCAAGCTTGGGAGGAGGCAGGGAAAAGCCAGCCACACCGATCAGCAGCACCCCTGGCTCAAGACCAGCTCCTTTGAGAGGCTCTCTCTGCCCACCACAGCGCAGAGATCTCTACAGACCCTGAAGGCCCACGGCTCCAACTGTCTGACTCTCTGCCTGCTAGAACATAGCCACCGACTAGCCAGCGTAAGAAAAGCCAGTCTTGGGGCTGGGGAGATGGCTCAGGCCTTGCCACACAAGCTTGAGGACCTGAGTTCAGATCCCCATAACACACATAAAATGCTGGGTACAGGGATGCATACTTCTGACCTCAGCGCCTGGGATGTGGAGACAGGTGGATGCCAAGACTGACTGACGAGGGAGTGTAGCCAAATTGCTGGACTCTTAGGTTCAATGAGAGCTCTTGTCTCAAAAAGTGAGGTGGAGAGTGACTGGGGAAGACCCCTGACATCAACCTCTGGCCTCGCATGCATGAGCACACACATGCATAGGAACACACGAGTCCACCTACATATGAACACACAGTGCACCCACACACATATGAACACATGTGTACCCACCTACATATGAACACACACATGCATCCACACACATATGAACACATGTGTATCCACCTACATATGAACACACACATGCATCCACATACATATGAACACATGTGCACTCACATATATATGAACACATGTGCTTCCCCTACACATGAACACACATGCACCTACATACATATGAACACATGTGTCCACCTACATATGAACTCACACTTGTGTCCACCTATATATGAGCACACACATGCACCCACCTACATATGAATTTTGCACATGTGCACCCATATACATATGAGCACATGTGTACTCATATATATAGGAGCATGTACATCCCCCTACATGTGAATACACATGTGCACCCACATACGTATGAACACATACATGCACGTGCACACCACACACAGAGGAGAAGAAATGCTGGCTCCTTTCCTTAGCCCCGACCTGGAAATGAGGAGTCCCCACCCCTCCATCAAACTCGGGGGCAAATAGGAAATAATTTATGGTCCCAAGATTCCCAGCTTCACTTCACTGAAGACTCGCTATGTATCAGCATGTGCCACAGCTGCCAACAGGCAAGAGCCCCCTCTCCATTGATGGCTCCTCTTCACGGGTCGTGTGCCAGCCGCCTGGGAGCCCCCAGCGCCCAGCCTCCTCACCTCCTCCCGGGAAGGAGGCAGCTGGGGTCAGGGCAGGCTGTGGACGGACAGGTCACTGCCACTCCTGACTCACACCCACGTCTGTCACAGTGGAAGCGAGCCTGGTGAAGCCCTACCCCCTCACCTGGGATGCCAGTTAGAGCCTGGGCACTTTATTCCATAGTGAATCAGGCAGGAGGGAGGCAGCAGGATGGCCAGGCAGTGGGAGGACCTGCCACCCTGCCTCGACTCCAGCAACGCTTTTTGCCGGCTGACTAAAAGGAAAAGATGGAAGCTTTCTTTGCCTTTTTTCCTCCTCAGCAAAAGCAGGGGATATGCCAGGGTTCACCTTGGAGGATCTTTGTGAAGCACAAATACGCAGGTGATATTGGTAAGGCAACTTAGACCCGTGCCTGGCACATGACGAGTATGCCAGTCGGACCCACACCAGAGCCATGACATCCAAACAACATGGAGGGCATCTGCTGAGATGGTGCAGTGTGGATCTGCCTGCCATTACAGGGACAATAGCAGGACAGACACCTCCTCTCAGAAGTCTTCCTGGATTCCCTTAGTCCAGTGAGAACTCACGAAGACCCAGGGCTCCAGCTGCTGGACTGCCTGTGGAAGTATCTGTGAGTCAGCACTGAGTCTCAGCTCCACACCAGCCAGGCCAGGCTTGAGGGTGGACAGCCGTCACTGGGGCTAGCAGGATGGGTGCCCCTGTTTCTCTCCTCCCCGGGGGTCTTGCTGGGGACGTAATGTATGTATGCTTGTATTACATGGGCATGTTGCATGCACATGCATCTATGTGAGTGTGGAGGTCAGAGTTTAATGAGCTCAACGTCAGGTGTCTTACTGGATCTCTTTCCACCTTATTCTTTGAGACAGGGTCCTTTGCTGAACCCAGAGCTCACCAATTCGCTAGTCTAGTTAGCCAGTGAGCCCTGGGGATTCCATATCTTCATCTCCCCAGCACAGGGGCACACCATGCCACCCCACTTTGACTTGAGTGTTGGGGATTTGAACTCAGGTCCTCATGCGCCAGCAGCACTTCCACTGAGCCATCTCTCTGCCCCGTCATTTATACGCAGTTACCTTGATAAGATTCTCAGACTGGGGCTGCAGCTCACGGGAAGAGCTTGCCCAGCATGTACAAGATCCTGGGTTCCATCCCCAGCACTGGATCTCAGAGGCAATTCTGTGCCCTATGCCAAATGACACAACCAAAGTGGCAGAGCTGGGCCTTGCACCCAGCACTGCTGGCTCCGGAGCCCTAGCAGCACCCCATCCTGTGTGCCCCTTAGAGGCTATTCTTGAAGCAGCTGTCACATCTTGAAGAGTCCAGCTGGTCTGGGTTCAAGTCCCGCAGTCATATCCAAGCGGCCAAGGAAGAGTCCCTTTTTTCTCTAAGCATTCATTTCCTCCTTCCACAAAATGGGGAACTCTTCCCTACCTCCCGAGTGATGGGGGAACTGACTTCAAGTACTCAAGGGGGGCAGACAGCTGCATGGGGTTGGACTTGCAAAGGCGCAGGTGATGTTGGGTTTTTTTTCTAACACCCTGCTGACTTGCCCAGATCTTGGGTTTGAGAATCGGGGCTCCATCA
The DNA here is from genome assembly GCA_036346955.1 of Dipus sagitta. Classification (NCBI taxonomy): domain Eukaryota; kingdom Metazoa; phylum Chordata; class Mammalia; order Rodentia; family Dipodidae; genus Dipus; species Dipus sagitta. Next base: position 26,378,183 of record CM070782.1, read on the forward strand.
AGCTCCCAGAAGCCGGCTCCAAGCCACTCTGGAGTGTCAGTCACTCCCTGCCTGCTGGCATTTCCAGAGGCAGCTCCCCCCACCCTCCTGGCCATTTCCCACTCAGTGCTGGAGCCTCATGTCCCAACGGGGGGCCGTGGGGCTGGGGCTAATTGCAAATCATTTCTCAGGGCTCCCCGCTGTTCAGCTAAATTCAGTGGAACTAATGTGTCCCGAAACAAATTTCACAGAAGAGCGGGGCAATTATATGATATTTAGTTCTCCTACCCACATCCCCCACCCGAGGCTCAGGGCCAGGGCAGAGGGGGCCAGAGGGAGGGGACAGAAGGTCCCCTCGGAGCCCCACCCTATTCAATCCTTCCCCTATCCCTTCCACCCCAAATCTTATCATTGCTAGTTATCACAGTGTCCAGCATCTCTATCCCTGAATTCAGGAGACACAGCTCAATACTGGGAGCAAGGCAAGCCCTGGCTCTGAACCCAGACCAACTTGGGTTTGAATGCCAGCCAGCCTCGGCACCTATTAGCTGTGTGTCTTTTGAGAAGTCTTAATCGCTCTGAGCCAGTGTTTCCTGGTCCCTGAAATGAGGCTGTCACTGCCTGACTGTCACCTACTGTCTCAAAGAGTAGGTGAAACGCACAGGCACTCCAACCTCATGGGTCCAGCACACAGTAGGTCCTCAGTAAATATTGGCCCCCTGGGGTTCCCCACTTCAATATGGTCTTTCCGAGGGGTTTAGGGAAATCCTTGGAAGAAGAGTCCGACAGCAAAGACCCAGCTTTGCTTCCGGGACCCGCTCGCCCTCCCCCTCCCCCTCTCGCCACACCCTTCCAGCTGGGCCCCCTCAGACCAGCCGTCCCCTTGGCATTTCCCAGGAGCCTCTATTTAATTTTCATCTTGCATTCTTGGTTGACTCAAGTCCCTCATAGAAAACCACGTGGCCCACTTTCCATCGAGTTGTTCATGAGGGACTGGCTCCGACCCTGACAATGCCACACGTGCGGGCAGCGTGTGCCTCGGGCTGGCGGCGAGCCCACTCCGCACGGGAGACCGCGCTGGCCCGCAGGCAGGAAGGTCAAGGAGACTCCACCATGTGACTGGATTCACACCACATTTGATTTTCCAACTGCTCACCCACCTCCAAACGAAAACAGCTGAAACCAGGATGCCCAAGAATTAATTTAAATAGTACTTACTGGACTCCTCCAAAGTCCCCCCAGCCTTTATAAGATAAAGAAAAGCCAACAGAGAATGAGACAGACCCACTCCCTGACCACGGGTGATGTTCTCATGGGAGCCTAGACACCCTGAATACAAAGACCCAAGATAACATCAGAGAGAGAGAAAGAGAGACCCAACTTCAATTAAGGCAATAAAGATGGAGCTGGAGAGATAGCTTAGCAGTTAAGGTGCTTGCTTGTGAAGCCTAAGGACCCAGGTTCGATTCCCCAGTATCCACGTAAGCCAGATGCACGAAACAGCACATGTGTCTGGAGTTTGTTTGCAGTGGCTAGAGGTCCTAGTGCACCCATTCTCTCTCTCAAATAAATAAATAAATAAATAATTTAAAAGGCAATAAGGATAAAAGAAAGATGATGGAGTGAGGACTAGATGTGTACTAGATAAGGTGACCCAGAGGTGGTGACATTTACCTGGGAACTTATTACCAAAGTAGCCAGGCCGGGGGTTGGCGGGGGACCTGAGAGGAAGTATTCTAACTAGGACCTGCCAGTGCCAAGGCCCCGAGGTAGAATGAGCCGGAGTGGCTGGAACAAGCCAGGTTGGGAGTAGAGGACAGGAATAAGCTTGGCAGGATCATAGTCCTGAGAAGGGAGGGACCATTGAAGAGCTCGAGGAAAACCTTGGAGACTGTACTATGGAGAAGGGATATGGAAGAGAGAGTGAGAGGAAGCGTGTGTATCCATAGTGGAGTCAGGGCCCTGTGGACATGTGATCCCATCTGAAGTTCAGAGAGGAGAAGCCACCTGCCTAAGGCTGACCAGCTGGTAAGTCGTGAGGGGCAAGCCAGAGTCTCTGTCTTGGTACACCCCACTCCACACTGCCGCTAGCTTCTGTGGACAGCTCTGGAGGATGTCCGTCCTCCACCAAAGCGTCATAGCACTGTTTTTTAAAACAGAAAACGTCTCTCGGGCTGGAGAGATGGCTTAGCGGTTAAGCGCTTGCCTGTGAAGCCTAAGGACCCCAGTTCGAGGCTCGGTTCCCCAGGACCCACATTAGCCAGATGCACAAGGGGGCGCACGCGTCTGGAGTTCGTTTGCAGTGGCCGGAGGCCCTGGCGCGCCCATTCTCTCTCTGTCTATCTGCCTCTTTCTCTCTATGTCTGTCGCTCTCAAATATAAGTAAATAAACAAAAAAAAATGTTTTTTAATTTTAAAAAAAGTCTCGTTTTTTCCTCACATGTATGCATGTACATATATTTGTGGGGGGGGAGCACATGTGTGTGCAGTGTGTATACATGGGTGTGCATGAAGAGGACAGAGGCTGAACTCATGTATCTTTCTCTGTCATTTTTTACCTTTTTTGTTTGTTTGTTTTGTTGAGGTAGGGTCTCTCTATAGCCCAGGCTGACCTGGAATTCACTATGTCGTCTCAGGGTGGCCTCGAACTCATGGTGATCTTCCTACCTCTGCCTCCCCAGTGCTGGGATTAAAGGAGGGTGCCTCCACACCAGGCTTCCACCTTATTTTTGAAGCAGGGTCTCTCACTGAAGGCAGAGCGCACCTCAGCTAGACTAGCTAGCAGGCACATTGCAGGCATGCTCCGTCTCTGGCTCCCTAGTGCTGGGGTTACAGGAACAGGCCACCACGCGTGGGCTTTGACATGGGTGCTGGGGATTGAACTCCGGTTGGCAGGCTTACTCAGCAAGCACTGAACTCACTGAGCCATCGCCCCAGCTCTGAGGCAATTGCTTCTGAGAGAAGAACAGCCAGTCACCCCTAATGCAGCTGCTTCACAAGCTCAGCACCCCTCTGCTCGGCACCCAGCTGTGTTCCGATCAGAGAGAGGGCACCATGGCAAGCTGCCCCTGGGAGTGGCAAGTGAGGGGTGCTCTGGCATGTCAGGGAGCACCTCTGCCCCACTGATGCATGAGAAGGGCCAGTAAATAAAGTAAGCACACCCTCTGGTCAACTAAGAAGCTTCCAGTTCACCTGCGGTGAGGTGTGCCACCGCTCTCTCCATGGTGCAGAGGAAGGAGCTGAGTGAGGCCCAGAGAAGTGAAGCCACCGGCCTGCAAAAGCCAGGATCCAAGGGCTGGATGGATGGGTCGGTGGTTAAAGGCGCTTGCTTGCAAAGCCTGATAGCCTGGGTTTGATTCCCCAATACCCATGTAAAGCCAGATGCACAAGATGGCGCATGCATCTGGAATTTGTTTGCAGTGGCTGGAGGCCCTGATGTGCCCATTCTCTCTCTCTCTCTCTCTTTCTCCCCCTATCTATCTATCTGCCTCCTCTCTCTTCATCTCAAATTAATGAATCAAAATAAAATATTTTTTTAAAGCCAGGCTTCAGCCGGGCATGGTGGTGCATGCCTTTAATCCCAGCACTCGGGAGGCAGAGGTAGGAGGATCACAGTGAGTTCGAGGCCACCCTGAGTCTGCAGAGTGAATTCCAGGTCAGCCCGGGCTACAGTGAGACCCTACTTCAGAAAAACAAAACAAACAAAACAAAACAAAACAAAAGTCAGGCCTCAAACCAGGTGACAACTAAAGCCATGTTCTGAAACTCAAGGTTTACTGATTGAAGGGACGAAGGAAAGAGGAGGAGAACAGAGGGAAGGGAAATGGGGAGGAAGGAGGGTTTGGAGAAGGAGTATGACAGATAAACCTTGGATGACTCTCCTGACGACAATAGTTGGACACTGCCCTCTGCCACTACAAGATTTTTGGCATTCAAAATCTGTTTTCTGCCCTGCACTGGTTGTCACGAGTGTGTCCAGCCTCTTTTCTCTTATTCTGGGGGAGGGCACGGCTCCCTTCCCAGCCCCCATGAATCCACAAGCTGATGAGGGTCGTGACCCCACCTGCCCTTGGCTAAATGAGTGCAGTGTCAGCCCAGATCATTCCACAGCCATAAAGATGATGATATATATACATATATATATATATATATGTGTATATATATATATGTATATGTAAGTGGGGAGTCGTGGGGGAGGGATGCAGCTGAGAAGGCGATTACAGAAACAGGGAGGGGCGGAGCTGGACCGCCTGCTTCTTATCTCCCCCGCAGCAGGCCTGGCTGGGGGGCTTCCTCTGCAGGGGAGGGAGTCTGGCCTGGCCCTCCCTGCCCCCATCCCTCACAGGAACTCACCAGCTGGGTACAGGCAGCAGAGAGACATTGCTGTAGGGGATCTGAGGGACTTGCTTGCCTAGGGGTACTGAAGACAGCAGCTCTGGGGGCGGAGGACGTCTCAGAGTTACGGTGGAGGTCACACTTACATGGCAAGTTTGTGACTCCTGACAGGATCTGGGAGGCTGCTCGGTCTTGGCTATGCCAGAAAAGAATAAGGAGGGGTGTCAGGGAGACATGTGAGAGGAGAGAACCCCCAAACCTGCCTCTTCCTACCGACATAGCCCCATGAGGTGAGTACCCACTTTCTCACCAATGCCCAGTTGGGCAAAACAAAACACACACTCAAATTAGTAGGTCACTTCCCATAATGCCATGCAGTCAGTGACCCCAGTCAAAGGTGGAGAACTGGGAGGCCACACGGAGTGGCTCACAGAGACCAGGTTCTGAAATCTCCCATTTCCTTCTAGCCTAGACAGGCCTCCAGGGATCTGAGTTCCCTCCTTACCAGGTAGAGGACAGCTCCTGTCACAGTACAGACTCCTGGATGTGTACTTCTGTATCATTTTCGTGTATACATGCATATGAATGGATACATACATGTGAATTCATATACGTGATCCAAACGTACTCATTTATACCAACCACCTGTACAGGGTGGCCTTGGTCAAAGTATGTAAAGGTTCTGTGACTCGGTTTGCCATCTGAAAAATGAGGGTAGCTTGCTTTCCTCTTAGAGTTGCTGGGAGGACACAGGTTGAGTTTCCTGTGACATGGAGAGGCGCCTGCACAGAGAGCGGGGACCGGAAGAACTTCCGTAGCATTCCCTGTTTCCATCCAGGCCCTGACGCACGTCTGAGGGCACCGCGGGGCTGAAGGAAGCTAAGCCCACCCAAGACGCATGTGACTTGCACCACCACTGGAAGAAAGGCTGAGTACTGAGAGGGCAACACCCTTGAGGAAGGGGATGGGTGGGTTAGAATGGGGCCTGTCTTCTGAGTTGGGTCATCCCTGAGAGGACATCTGGCAGTGCCACAGGGTACCTTCTCAGCCTAGGCCGCTGTGGGGGCAGGGGTAAGAGGGGCAGGGACCTTCCAAGTCACCACCAAGGCTGGCCATCCACTCCCACAGAGACAACCCGGAGGCCTGAGAAATCAAGCAATTGCTGATGGAGTGGCATGCCACCCTAGGTGAGCAGCTGCACTTCTCTAAACCTGCTTCTCCATTTGAACCCAGGACCCACTCACTTGCCTATTCTCAGTGCCACAGGAAGGGAGTAAAAGTGTGTGTGTGTGTGTGTGTGTGTGTGTGTGTGTGTCTGCACTCACATTTCTCACATTCTCATGAGCACATGCCTCAAAGGACATCGGGATTAGCCAACCCAGCCCCTGCCCTAGAGATGAGAAGTCTCATCAGGGTTTAGGGGCCTCCACGAAGGACCCACCCGGAACTCCAGGGGTGTAGCCACTGTGTACAGGAAGCTATATAGTTCTGCCACAGGGCTGTGCCCACCAAGTCCGACATCACCCCTGTCTCCAAGCAGGACAGACACAACCACAGGAAGCAAAGAGAGAAAGTGTGACAGAGACAAAGAGAAATGCAGAGGCCATGGAAGACAATGGGGGAACAGAGCCAAAGCTAGAGAGGCAGACAGACAGGAGAGCAAAGAAAACAGACAGAAGGGCTGGGAAGAGAGCCGTGGAGCCTAACAGGCCTCCAGGCAGTGGCGATGGACCCCAGGCCCTCTCCCAGCTCCCTGGAGTTCAGCCCTCACCTCCCCATTCTGCAACCTCTGCTTTCGGCCTGGGTCCTGGGCCACCCCTCCTTACAGGCCCTGTTTCTTTCCCTCCATCCCCTGCCTAGACCCCACCCGGCCCGCACCCACTACCCTGCACCCTCACCTCTGTACCCCTTCCCTGTACAACCCCTGTATATTTCCACTATACACCCCCATTCCCGTACGCCCTACCCTGCACCCTCACCCCCGTACCTTCTACATTACACCCTACCCTTGCACCCCATCCCTGAACCTTCTACCTGCACCCCATCCCTGAGCCTTCTACCTGCACCCCATCCCCGTATCCCCTGCCCTGCACCCCACCCCCCCCCGTATCTTCTACCTTGCGCTCCATCCCTGTCCCCCTGCTCCGCACCCCCGGCGCCCTGCCCCCTCCACCACCCCCTCTATCCCTCCTCATCCCTTCCTGTCCCCCATCCTCCCGAACACGACAGGGTTCCTGGTTTTCTGCCGCCTTTGTGGCAGCCCCCAGGTGCTGGGGCGACAATGGCAGGGTGACGGGGGTTAATTCTCGCGCGGAGGTAGGACGCGGGCGCCGCGGGGAACAATGCGGCCGGCGCGCCTTTGAGCGCGGCCATTGTGCGCGTGTGAACCGCGAAATCTGCTCCGCGCGCAGATGCGCTGCGCGGGCCGGGCGGGCGGCGGGCGCGGGGTGCGGGCGGGCGGCGGGGCGGGGCGGCGCGGGCTGGCCCAGCCGGGTTAACCCCCTCCCGCCCTCGGGCAGCCCCGAACTCCCAGCTAGACCTGGAGGAGTGAGATGGGGCGGGGAGGTCTGGGTTCTGTCCCCCACCCACCCACCCACGACCTGCACGGTGGCCACGACAAATCTCTAGCTTTCTGGTAGCGTCCCCCCCTCTGGTCCCGAAAAGCAGGCACCACCTGACCCCTTCGAGGAGGCTCCCAGAGGACGAGGAGAGACAGGCCGGGTGCAGGGTCAACAGGTCTCAAGGTGTCTCTGGGTCCCCAATGTGGCAAAGCTTGGAAGTCAAACCATGGCCCCCGGGATTAGCTGTGTCCTTAGGGGAAGCTCTGGGCCTCTCGGTGAGCTCCTCCTGCCTTAGGCTGGACGAGGCGGGCAGCAGACTTCAGGGGGGTATGTGTACTTGTGAACGCACAGGTATGATAACGCTGGCTGGGCCCTTCCTGTGCGCAAGGAGCGAATCTAATCTCGCCACATCTGCTTTATGGTGTCTAAACGTGTCCTGGATGTCTGTAGTATACCAAACATACTCAGCTCCGCTTTTTTTTTTTTTTTTTTCTCCCAATGCCTCCAATTGCTCATCTATAGATTGAGGATGATGGTTCCGCACTCACTGGCATCAAGGACTTCCTCTCTTCCATTCCAGAAGCATCCATGCTGGACTCTGACAGATGTGGCACCTTCGTGGTTTCCGTTCACCTCTGTCCCTGGGAATCCCTGGTGAGGGGGTTACCATCAAGACCCCAATAATATATCCCCACTTCCTGGGAGAGAGGGTGACCAGGGCTCCTCTGCTCTCAGCCCCTGATGACCAAATCTCTAGTGGCCCCTGGAGGGAAAGTGCCCCCCCCCACGCACTCAACTTGGAGGTGCCTTTGAAAGGGGAAGAAATCCACGAAGGTGTGGAAGGGCCTCGTTGGGGACTCTCTGCCTTGCGTTGACTTTGTTGGGACTTCCCCTTGCTCATGGTGTGAATGACTAGAGGATCCTTCCAGAATCATGGCAGAAGAAATGAGCTCTGAGAAGTGCATGCGGAGCCTCTGGAGTCACTCACTGTCCTGTTCAGATGATACGGAAGTTCTGGGCTCCTCCTCGGAACGAGGCTCATCTGTCCATACACTGACCATTTTGTGTGCATCAGGAGCCTCCCGTGGCTGCCCCCGCCCAGCCCTAGCCCTGGGGCAGAACCTCCCCAACAGCAGGAACTTCAGGCTCAAGAGCACAGCTGGGATCCTGGGGGTGGGGAAGAGAGGCTATAAGTGTATAACCTGATGGGAATATGACCGACACCCAACAGGGTCATACAATAAAATTCATAACCAATAAAATAAATAAGTAAATTTAAATTTTAAAACATCTTACATCAAATAGAAGGGAGACTAGTTGGAAAGAAGGGATTCAGTGGAGGGGGAATTCAGGAGAGGGGAAAGGGAGGATAGTAGGAGGCGATTATGATCATGGTATACTGTCTATATTTATGGACATTATTAATAAAAAAAGTTTTTTAAAAAGAGCACAACTAGCCTGGCCTTAAGCCTCCCCTTTGCCAAGTTTACGCATCAGGCTCTTAAGCTTCCTGAGGCTTCCTGAGCCCTCCCTTGCCCCGCGACCAGGATGAATCTTAGTTGATATGAATTTTGTCCAGGTGACCTTTGCAGGCTGAGCATGACACTTCAGGACATGGATGCACGTGCCCGTGGAGTGTACCCGTTCCCACTTTTCCACTTCCCCATCTCCCCTCCTGTTTTGGACACCCACCCTTCATCTCTCATCTACCTGAAGTCTGACAATCCCTTTCCCACAGGGAGGGGGAAACCAAGGAGCTCCCTGAGTGGGGATGTCTCTCGAGACAGAGGGTGGGTGGGGCCCTGGAAAATCCTGGAGGAAGAAGGGACCAGGAGGTGCCCACAGGGCCCTGCACGCTGGGGCAGCCCAGGCGCAGATGGGATGGCTCTGGGCTGGGGGCAAGGGGCAGATGCGGCCACCCTTGCAGCCTCAGCTGCCTTGTTATCTCTTCATTGTCCCCTTGTCTCCCCAGCCCTCTCCTCCCCAGCGCCCTTCTGTCATCTCCATGTGTCTCAGCCTCAAACTCTAGAGGGAGCGTGAGCAAAGGTCCCCACAGGCCTCCCCATGTTGGGGCTGGAGGAAGGAGGGGGCCACAGGGTGGGGAGGAGGGAGCGAGGGAGGGTGGGAGGCCAGGAGTGGGGTGGTGTCAGAGTCTATAAATCACGGCCCACTGTGCTCCTGTTCAACACACACTTCTCCAGCGAGTTGTCAGTGAAACCGTTAATTAATTAGGTAATCCCGCAATGAAGTGGATTCTAAATGGCTCCCCCCCTCCCAGCCTCCCATTTAGATAATTGCTGCTGAGGGATCTTTTGTGAGAGTCATTTTTTTCCAACAGGGATGGCCCTGGAACTCTGAGGGAGATGAATTTAAAGGTGGGGTCAGTGTGCTGTCCCTGAGTATTCTATAAAGGGAGACGTTTTGTTGTTCTTGTTCTTGTTTTGGTTTTGGTGGGGTTTTTGCTTGTTTGTTTGTTTGTTTGTTTGTTTGTTTGAGATAGAGTCAGAAGTCTTCAAGTTGCAATGTTGCAATGTGCCCAAGGCTGGTCTTCAGCTCCTGATTCTCCTACCTCTACCTCCCAAGGGCCAGGATCACTGACAGGTGCCGCCATATCTGACTCAAGAGACTTTTTTTGTTTGTTTAGTTGGTTTTGTTTTTGTTTTTTTTCAAGGTAGGGTCTTGCTCTAGCTCAGGCTGACCTGGAATTCACTATGTAGTGTCAGGGTGACCTTGAACTCATGGCGATGGCGATCCTCCTACCTCTGCCTCCTGAGTGCTGGGATTAAAGGTGTGCACCACCACGCCAGGCTCAACAGACTTTTAAAATTTAGTGCCAGACAACAGCTAGAGCAGGAGGTTGATTGTTGGAGGCAGGGTGAGTGGCAGGTTGGGCGGCCGGGACTGAGCTCTGGTGTTTGGGGTTTATTTTGGTATCATAATATTTTCAAATTCTATGAAAGTTTTCTTGGGCCTGAGGAAGATAATAATAATAATAATAACAATAATAGGCACAGTGGTAGATGCTGGTGATCACGTCAAGATGTGATGGTGATGGTAATGATGATGATGGTGATGATGATGGTGGTGATGATTATGATCGTGGTGATATGATGGTGGTGGTGCTAATGATAATAATGGTGATAATTGTGATATTGATTATCAACTTGACATGATCTGGAATCACCTAGGAGACAAGTCTATGGGTATGACTGGGAGGAAGTTTCTAGATTAGGTTAGTAGAGGCAGGAACACCCACCCTAAATGTGAGTGGCACTATCCCATGGCCTGGGGGTCCTGTACTGTATATAAAGGAGAAAGTGAGCTGAGCTCCAGCACTCATCTATCTCCACCTCCTGACTGTGGACGCGAGGCGAGCAGCGCCCTCATGATCCTACCACCACGCCTTCCCCAGCATCATGGACTGCACCCTTGGACTGTGAGCCCCAGTAAACTCTTCTCTCCTGAAGTTGCTTTTGTCAGGTATTTTGTCATAACCATGAGATAAATAATATAAAACATTGGCCAGTCATACTGGCACATGCCTTTAATTCCAGCTCCCAGGAGGCACCGTGAGTGATCACTGTGGTGAGCCTGGGCTAGAGCGAGACCCTTCCTACCTCAAAAAAACAAACTCAAAAACTTGGAGTGCTGAAGAGATTGCTTAGTAGTAAGAAAGGTGCTTTCTTACAAAGCTTGAAGGCCCCAGCTTCCATTTCCCAAGTATCCACATAAAGCCAGATGCACAAAGGGAGCATGTGTCTGGAGTTTGTTTGCAGTGGCAGGAGGCCCTGATGTGCACATATACCCACCCCCTAAAATAAATAAATAAAAATCTTTAAAAAGAAAGCCGGGTGTGGTGGTGCATGCCTTTAATCCCAGTAGGAGGTAGAGGTAGGAGGATTGCCATGAGTTTGAGGCCACCCTGAGACTACATAGTGAATTCCAGGTCAGCCTGGACGGGAGCAAGACCCTACCTCGAAAACACACACACACACAAATATATATCTGGCTGGGCTGGAGGGATGGCTTTCAGGTTAATGCATTTGCCTGCAAAGCCAAAGGAACCAGGTTCAATTCCCCAGGACCCATGTTAGCCAAATGCACAAAGGAGGGCACACGCGTCTGGAGTTTGTTTGCAGAGGCTGGAGGCCCTGGGGCACATATTATCTCTCTCTCTCTCCCTCCCTCTTTCTCTGTTAAACAAACAAACAAATAAATAAATAAATAAATAAATAAAATATCTGGCTACATTCTTCCCATGAGAACATGAATGAGGCTGAACTAAAAAATAATGAATGAGGGCTGGAGGGATGGCTTAGCGGTTTAGCACTTGCCTGCAAAGCCAAAGGACCCAGGTTCAATTCCCTAGTACCCACATAAGCCAGATGTGGAAGGGGCTCATGCATCTGGAGTTCATTTGCAGTGGCTAGAGCCCTGGCCCACCCATTCTCTCTCTGCTTGCAAATAAATAAATAAAATAATAATTTAAAAAATAATGAAGCCAGGTGTGGAGCCAGATGTGGCGGTGCACACCTTTAATCCCAGCACTCAGGAGGCAGAGGTAGGAGGATCTCCATGAGTTTGAGGCCACCCTGAGACTACAGAGTGAGTTCCAGGTCAGCCTGAGCCAGAGACCTTGAAAAACAAAACAAAACAATAAAAGAATGAATTTGCTTGGTGGAGGAAATTTCAAGACAGGGTCTCCTTGAGGCTGTGTCCTTGTTATTATTCACTGCTCTGGTCCAGGTCTGCAGTGAGAGGGGCTGACAAGCAGAGCAGAGAGATATGAAAAATGTCTTGTATGGGGGCAAAGAAAGAGCTTAAAGTTGCAGACAAGGTAGTGATGGTGATGGTGCTGGTGGTTGATATCATGTATAGCAGGTGCAGAGAAAGCAACTATAGTTATTGAAGAGATTAGCACCACTAAAAAGAAACTCCTACTGTGTGCTGTGACAATAGGAAAGGTACACTGGGACAAGACCCTATCCATCAGAGCGTTCCATCTTGTGAAACTCCAAATTCATTTTAAAGCAGAGACTCTAAACTTAAAATGCCACTGGGAGATTTTCTGCTTAAAAACAACCGCCTAGGGAAGTGTTTCCTCAGAGTCAGCCTGGTGGGAACACAGAAGCCAACACAACTCTGGTCCAAGTGGGCCAGACTGCATCTCACGCTGGCATCAGAGCATGCTTGCATTGTCCATGTGGTGTTGGTGTTATGGGCATAATAGATACATGAGTGAAGGGGTCATGGAGGCTGTGCCAAGGTTCCAGAAGGCTGCACAGGGCAAGCAGTGTGTTACTCTTGTATTTTGTCACATTTACAAGAAAAGTAAGTAACCAATACAATGGTGATGTGGATGGTGGTGATAAAGATGATGATGGTGGTGTTGGTGATGACAATTGTGGTGCTGATGGCGTTGGTAGTGATGGTGGAAGTGGTGATAGTGTTGGTAGTGATAGTAGTGGTGTTGGTGGTGGTAGTGATAGTGGTGGTGGTGATGGTGGTAGTGGTGATGGTGTTGTGTTGTTGGTGGTAGGTGTGGTGATGGTGGTGGTGATGGTGGTGTTGGTGGTGGTGGTGGTGGTGTGGTGGTGGTGGTGGTGGTGATGGTGGTGGTGGTGATGGTGGTGAGGTGTGGTGGTGATGGTGGTGGTGATGGTGGTGGTGGTGGTGATGGTGGTGGTGATGGTGGTGTGGTGGTGGTGATGGTGGTGGTGGTGGTGGTGGTGATGGGGTGATGGTGATGTGTGGTGTGTGATGGTGATGGGTGTGGTGGTGGTTTGGTGATGGTGGTGGTGGTGGTGATGGTGGTGATGTGTGTGGTGGTGGTGATGGTGGTGGTGGTGGTGATGGGGTGAGTGTGGTGGTGGGTGGTGGTGGTGGTGGTGGTGATGGTGGTGATGGTGGTGATGGTGGTGGTGTGGATGGTGGTGATGGTGGGTGGTGGTGTGGTGGGTGTGGTGTGGTGATGGTGGGTGGTGGTGGTGGTGTGGTGTGATGGGGTGGGTGATGGTGTGGTGATGGGGTGGATGGTGGTGGTGGTGATGGTGGTGAGTGGTGGTGGTGGTGATGGTGGTGGATGGTGATGGTGGTGGTGGTGGTGAATGGTGGTGGTGGTGATGGTGGTGGTGATGGTGGTGGTGGTGGTGTGATGGTGGTGATGGTGGTGGTGGTGGTGATGGTGGTGGTGTGGGGTGATGGTGTGGTGGTGGTGGGGTGATGGTGGTGGTGGTGGTGGTGGTGATGGGGTGGTGGTGATGGTGGTGATGGTGGTGGTGGTGGTGGTGGTGATGGTGATGGTGATGGGGGTGGTGGTGGTGATGGTGGTGATGGTGGTGGTGATGGTGGTGGTGGTCGTGGTGGTGGTGATGGTGGTGATGGTGGTAGTGGTGGTGGTGGTGGTGGTGATGGTGGTAGTGGTGGTGGTGATGGTGGTGATGGTGGTGGTGGTGGTGATGGTGGTGATGGTGGTGGTGGTGTGATGGTGATAATGGTGGGTGGTGGTGATGTGGTGGTGTGGTGGTAGATGGTGGTGGTGGTGGTGGTGATGGTGAGTGGTGGTGATGGTGAGGTGGTGGTGGTGATGGTGGTGATGGTGGTGGTGGTGTGGTGGATGGTGGTGGTGGTGATGGTGGTGGTGGTGGTGGTGGTGGTGGTGGTGATGGGGGTGGTGGTGGTGGTGGTGGTGGTGATGGTGGTGGTGGTGGTGGGTGGTGGTGATGGGGGTGGTGGTGATGGTGGTGATGGTGGTGGTGGTGATGGTGGTGGTGATGGTGATGGTGATGGGGGTGGTGGTGGTGGTGGTGGTGATGGTGATGATGGTGGTGGTGGTGGTGGTGGTGATGGTGATGGTGGTGGTGGTGATGGTGGTGGTGTTGGTGGTGGTGGTTGACATCATGTATGGAAAGCTAATGAAGGGTCATGCCACATAGCTATAGATTCAGAATCACATTCAACCTTCTCAGAACAACAGATGTGTAAGTGGGATGTCAGAGATTGGGGAAACTCAGGTCTAGGTTGGAAATGACTCACTCAAGCTCACAGAGATGCTGAGAAGCAGAACTGGCAGGAGCTAAAAGTGCCTGTGTCACATGCCACCCTCCTAACAGGGGATTTTTGTGGGAGTCTACCCTTTCCTCAGAAGAGACCCAAAGGCCACTGGGAAGGGATGTGACCAGCCTGACAGTAAAAAGAGAAAGTAAGGAGTATCTGAATAATTGAATGAATGATGACCTAGAACCCAAGTGACTTGGGACTCAGGATTTGTAACTTGGTTGACCTCCATTTGCTGAGCGGGAGAGGAAAAGACATGCATGCTCCAGGGTGGGAATCAGTAGCATTTATAGAACAGGCCAGATTCTCAAACTTCTCCAGAAAGAAAAAAGGCATCTAATTCTATTGCAGATGACCTGAATCATCAACAATGAAGAGGTGGTTATAAGCTACTAATATACAGGTTCAACTTCTTCAGAAAAGATATCTAATGAGTTGGCCTTTTTTTTTTGGTATAAAAAGATCAATAACTCAGGTGTAGTGGCACACACCTTTAATACCAGTACTCTGTAGGCAGAGGTAGGAAGATTGCTATTAGTTCAAGGCCACCCTGAGATTACATAGTAAATTCCAGGTCAGCGTGGGCTAGGTGAGACTCTACTTCGGGGAAAAAAAAAAAGATCAGTCAGATTGAGGCACATCATAGCCTACTTTATATTAAAAGAGATTCAAGAGCTAAGGAAGTAAATAAAATGTGTGACTCTTGATTGGATCCTGTATTTAAAATAAAAGAACTGAGCTGGAGAGATTGTTTAGTGGTTAAGGTGCTTGCCTGTGGAGACTAAGGACCCAGGTTCTATTTCCCAGAACCTATGTAAGGCAGATGCACAATGTGGCACACGCATCTGAAGTTCATTTACAGTGTCTAGAGGTCCTGACATGCCATTCTCTCTCTCCTTCTCCTCTCTCTCTCTTTGTA